>OX463239.1:64812701-67212701 GCA_949820135.1 Sylvilagus floridanus
CATGGAAAACCATTCTGTAACAATTTGATGAGAAATGTTGAAGAGCTAGGAATGTTAGTAAACCACCTGAGGTCATGCAGAGTTGAAACAAAGAGTTCAGTTTGTATGGGAGAAACACCTTTCACCCATGTGAAATAATTTTCTTCAAGCAATCTTATCCATTGTAAATTGAGAAATGGGGGACGATTTAATAAATGTTTAAGTTTCTTATTTTGATCTTGCTGTTTGCTTTTCTGAATTAAAAGAATTTCAGCTAAGTGTCAATCTTATTTTGTTTAAATGGTGGTTGTTTACTGTCTAACAAAATTGTTTAAAAGTGGTCGTGTTTTGGTAATTGTGCAAGCAAATCACTCCTCAGATAATAGATTAGAAGCTGAATTTTGTTTCAGTTAGCTTTGGTTATTTTTATTTATTTATTTTTTCCTGCTGCCTCTCTGGGTGCACATTAGCAGGAAGCTACATCAGAAGTAGAGACAGGACTTGAATCTAGGCTCTCTAATATCTTTTTTTTTTTTTAAGATTTTATTTATTTATTTATTTGAGAGGTAGAATTACGAAGAGTGAGAGAGAGAGAGATAGAAAGGTCTTCCTTCCGTTGGTTCACTCCCCAAATAGCGGCAACGGCTGGAACTGTGCCAGTCCTCAGCCAGGTCTCCCATGTGGGTGCAGGGGCCCAAGGACTTCAGCCATCTTCCACTGCTTTCCCAGGCCACAGCAGAGAGTCGGACTGAAAGAGGAGCAGCCAGGATTAGAACTGGTGCCCATATGGGATGCTGGCGCTGCAGGCAGAGAATTAACCATTGCGCCTTGGTGTTGGCCCCAGCTTTGGTTATTTTTAAATCTACCAGAGTGGGGCCTGTACAGAGTACAGAGTACAGACTATGGTGGTAATACAGACTCTATGGTTATATTTGTATCAGCAATCTCAAAATCTTATAGTCTTAATATCTAATACAGTGTAGTCATGACTACATATTTAGTAAATGTTAATATTTGGAGAACAGCTACCTGTGAAAAATACTCTTTTTGAAGTTTTGTATCAGTAATGTAATTTACAATAGCTAAATTACCATTATTTTTCAAACCTGTTAGTGGGTTGAGAAAAACATGTTAGTGGATCTTACATTGCATGAAGAAGTGGAGTAGAACAGAAGCTGTGAGAATGTATCACATCTAGTTAGAGAATTGTTTTTATAAGATTTTAACTTGTTATATAAATATGTTTGTGTATACTAGGTGGTGATATAAAATGTATTTAATGATGGATTGTCATCAAAAAACTTTGAAAGCCACAGCTTTAGTGATTAATTTTAGCTGCTTTGAAAGTGCCAGTTTCTTTTTACTGTTTTGTAAGGTGTGAAAATGATTTAATTTACATATCTGACGTGTGATAAGTTGGATTGTTGATGTTGCTTTACAAAATGCTATATGCTGTAGTTTATACACCATTCCAGATTTTCCTGTATTAGATCATTGCAATTTTTGTTCTTAGTAGTCTGTCTTCAGAGTCATTGTAATTCTTATGGGACAGTTTCCTTTAAAGAAAGAAGATAGCTTTATTAGCAGTGGAGACAGTTGACTTTCCTATGTATATCAAGGAAAAAAATCACAGAAATATGAAGAAACTAGAGAGCAGTTATGTGAAAAAAATAAAAAACAAATAAACCCAGCCTAAATCAGCACAGTTGAAGTAGGAGAATTTATTTTCAGTTTGGGTGTATCTCCCTGAACCTGTTTTTGTCATTGAAGAGAAAATGTTGTTACTTGTTGTATTTTCAGGTTACTTTTTGATTCATATGTGGAAATCTTTAGAATCGTTACAGAGTATACTATAGCCATGGTATTGTTGCTTCCATACTTCATTCCTAAGGAAAGCTTTCATTTCTAGGCAGAATTTATCTTTGTTGGTTTTGATTAAGGTGTTAAATCTTTATTTATTTATTTATTTATTTGAAAGAGAGGGAGAGGCGGTGTTGTGGCTCACTTGCCTAATCCTCTGCCTATGGCGCCGGCACCCCGGGTTCTTGTCCCAGTTGGGGCACTGGATTCTGTCCCAGTTGCTCCTCTTCCATTCCAGCTCTCTGCTGTGGCCCAGGAGTGCTTGGGCCCTGCACCCACATGGGAGACCAGGAGGAAGCAGCTGGCTCCTGGCTTCGGATCAGCACTGCACGCCAGCTGTAGTGGCCACCTGGGGGGTGAACCCACGGAAGGAAGACCTCTCTCTCTCTCTCTCTCTCTCTCTCTCTCTCTCTCTAACTCTGCCTGTCACAAAACAAAAAAACAAAAACAGGAGAGACAGAAGGTGGGGGGGGGAGAGGAGATTGCTTTTCCATCCATTGAGAGAGAGAGAGAGAGAGAGAGAGAGAGAGAGAGAGAGAAAGGAGATTGCTTTTCCATCCATTGATTCACTCCCCATGTGCTATGCTAGTCTAAAACTAGGAGCAAGGACCTTCTTCTGGGTTTCCCATGTGGGTGCAGGTACTCAAGCAATTGACCATCTTCCACTGCTTTCCCAGGTGCACCAGCAGGGAGCTGGTTCAGAAGTGGAGCAGCTAAGACTTGAGCTAGTGCCAATATGGGTTGCCAGTGCTGCAGGCCGCGGCTTTACCCTCTATGCCACAGCTCCGGCCCTAGGTGTTAAATTGTTAGGTGAAAATGTAAGGGTAGGGAACATTCTTTACCAGTACATAGCTTGTATGGTTTTTATCTTTGCTTTATTTTTCAGGAAGACTGTTTTTGAGATACCTGAAAAGGGAGAAATCTTGGATCAAATTTGAGTTAGTTTTCAGTGTTTTATTTCATTGGCCTTCATATTTTAGAACATCTGCTATGTAATATGAAAGGAGGTTCCACCCACAACCTTCCCTCACCATGTCTGGGTGCAGCTATTTACTTTTAAGTAATCTTGGTTCTCTGAACTGTCAAATATAGTTTGACACCTTGAATTACAGCAAGTGAAATTTGGTGCAGTTGTGGCAGGATATGACCTGTGCCTTAAGGAGCAATCAGGCTGAGTTTGGACAGCATTCATGTATGTATCATAGAGTGCCGCTAACTTGGATCCTGGGAGAACATGAGATTGCCATGGCAACAAAGGCTCTTTGAAGGCAGAAATCTTGGCAGAGTGGTTGGGTCTTTTGAAGTGCTGGGTGTGTTGATAGGAAAGGATCCAGTCAGCAATAAGCACACAACTATAGGCCAGAAGTCAAGGAAAATAAGCAGTTAGTTTTTAGCTTTTGCTTGAGGGCAAATGTATTTTGAGTTTATTCCTCAATAGTAATCTTGCTTCAAAACAAATATTTATATGAGGTTTTCCCTTCACATGTAAGCTCTTTCAGGAATAGGTTTCCAAGCATGTGCTGTGTAATCATCTGAAATCGTCTGGCCTGAAATCGTCTTAAAGTTTTTGGTAAAATCCACAAGGTATAATTTACTATAATATTAATGACTTCTGTAACTGAAAGAGTAGGTCAAAACCATTACAGATTACTCAGGTTAGAATTTAGTATTAAAAACTCGTGGCAGACAAAAATAAATCCCCAAACTCTGGGATCTGCTGGTTGTTTTTAAGATGCTTATCTTTCTAGCTTTCCCTCTCTTCTCCATTATGAATCTCAACCTTATTTATGAATTTGCTCTGTATTCATTCTTGCCTGTTTCTGGGCTGTTTCTGTTAGTAAAGTTGTGCCTGCTGCCTGGCATGTCTTCTCAGTTTTCTTTCTCTGCAAACCCTGCCCTGGCTTCGCCTTTGTTAATAAGCTTTTGTGACTCCTACAGCTTCCAGAGATCTCTTCTTTCCTAAACTCTTGATTAAAATACACATATTGAATCATTTAGAATTTATTAAGATTTTGTACTTTTGGTTTGTTGTTTATATGTTACATGTTGGACTTGATTCTTTAGTAATAATAAGCATTTTGTGGTCAGGAGTTGCATCTTATACTTTTTTTTTTTAGGGATTTATTTTATCAATTTAAAGAATTAGAGAGGTAGAGTTAGGTCTTCCATCTGGTGGTTCGTTCCACAAATGGCCACAAACGGCTTGAGCTGCACTGATCCAAAGCCAGGAGCCAGGGAAGCTCCTACTTTTGTGTTTTATATTAGACACATGGTTAGTACTTAATAAAAGCTAGTTCCTTGATGATTTTAATTGTAAATTCTAAATGGTGGAACTCATATCAAACAATAAGTTTTTTTGCTTACGTTTTTAACAGATTGCCTAAGTAGTCTCCATAGGCAGTGTACTGAATCAAGGATGTTCTCCCACTCTCTCTAAACATTTATTTATTTATTTATTTATTTACTTACTTATTCATTTAAAAGGCAAGATGACAGAGATGGACAGAGAGACAGAAATCTTTTATCTGGGTGGTTCATTCCTCAAATGGCAGCAACAACTAGTGCTGGACTAGGCTGAAACTAGGAGAGAAGAATTTTATCTGGATTGGCTGTGTGTGGCAGAGACTCAAAAACTTGAGTCATCATTTACTGCTTTCTGAGGCATGTTAGCAGGGAGCTGGATTAGAAGTGGAGCAGCTGGAACTGGAACCAGCATTATAATATAAGAATGTGGGCATCTCAGGCAGCGACTTAGCCTGATGTACCACCATGCCTGACCCTCTTCCCTTCTCTTCCCACATTCATTACTGTTAATGCTTGGTTTAAGGGCCAATTATAATTTGTGCATTTCTTTTTGCAATCATAATTCTTCATCTAAACTGGAGAATCAAAAAAATATTAAATGCCTGTTTTTTTTCAAGCTTCTAGATGCTTAGGAGAGAAGTCCATTCAGTACATAAAATGTATAACTCAGGGTATTACTGCTTAATTCTTACAGAGCTGCTGTGCATGGGAGACCAGGAGGAAGCTCCTGGCTCCTGGCTTCAGATCGGCACAGCGCCAGCCGTAGCAACCATTTGGGGAGTAAACCAACGGAAGGGAGACCTTTCTCTCTGTCTCTCTCACTAACTCTGCCTGTCCAAAATAAAAAATAAATAAATAATAAATAAAAGAATAGGACTTAAGAGGGTACTTCAAAGTTTGTGGAAAATTGAATTAAATATATATTTTTTTTATCTCAAATAAGCTTAGGTAAACAAGGAGTCTTCAAAAAGTTAAATGAAAATGTATATTATGAAAAAGCTATGCATGGATTTCAAATTTTTAGTTTTAAATTTGAAAAGCTTATTTGAGAAACAGAGGGAAGACCAGGTTCCCATCCACTAGTTCACTTCCCAAATGGCCCACAGGAATCAGCGCTGGGCCAGGGTTGAAGCCGGGTCTCCCACAGGGTTTACAGGATCCCAGTTACCTTAGTTGTCACTGACGCTTGCATGGGTCTTCGTGGGCAGGAAACTGGAGTCAGGAGCCAGACCTGGGAATCCAACCCAGGTACTTCAACAATGGGGTATGAGCATCTTAACCAGTAGACTAAACACCTACTCCAGATTTCAGAATTTTTTTTTTTGCATGAAAATAAGCAACTTTTAATTCTGCTTTTCATAAACCTTAAAATTTTTAAAAATTTATTTTCATTTTGTTTGTAAGTGAGAGAAGGAGAGTTTCTTTTTTTTCTTCTTCCCTCTATTGTCTTAGTTCTAGATGCTGGCAGCTACTGGAGCTGGCCCAGGCTGAGGTCAGGAGCCAGGAACTCAATCCAGATCTCCCTTGTGAGTAGCAGAAACCTATGTACTTGAGCCATAACCTGCTGTTTCAGTCCTGGCTCCGACCCATACCCTGTGGTATGGGTTTTGGACCACATTCCTGCCTCTTTTCATGAACTTTCTGTAGTACCTTCTTGTAGTGTCATTGTTTTTGTATTCATTTCCTCATATGTGAGAGACTCAATTGAATCTTTCTGGCATGTTAATTTTATCATTCTATAATTTCTTTTTCAAAAAAATAAAATATTGGTACACTTTTACAGAAAATTTTGCTGTTTCAATTTATTAGAAAATATTGATGTAATACACTAAAAACTAACTGCACATGTAAAATAAAGTTTTGATGTGAAATTGGAGACTTTTTTATACTTCAGAACCTTTTTTGAGATTTTCTCTCTAGTTTGTGGTTGTAGAAGATAACTAACTACTAGATCCTGTTGGAAAAATTATTATTTGCATGCATTTTATGTCTTATTTTTAAAAGTAATTATTCATTGGAGAAATACTTAAAATACACAATTAAGTTCAGAATCACCATGAGCTCTTTGCTTTTGTTTACTGAGTAGATCTTGGGGATATGCTTTGGGCCTAGGGGAGTGTGAGAGTCTTTTGAGTCTAATAAAATTTCAGGGATGTTCCCCATTCACAGGATAGTTATTATTCTCTTAATGTAAGGGTAGTTAAAAAAAAAAAAAGCTATTGCAATTATCCATGATGGGAAATGATTTGATGGTTAATGATTCAAATACAGTTTTGTCTAGTGCTCATGATATAAGTTCTATTTAGGTAAATTTTTAAACAAGATTTTATTTTTTTGAAATGCAGAGTTACACAGAGAGAAGGAAAAGTAGAGATCATCCATCTGCTGGTTCACTCCCCAGATGGCTGCACTGGCCAGGGCTGGTACAGGCTGGAGGCAGGCGCCAGGAACTTCATTCAGATCTCCCATTTGAGTGCAGAGGCCTAAGATATCATACATGGTATTAGTTTTATGAAAATTTTGATAAAAAAATGTTATGGATTTCATTGTTTTCTTAAAGTTTACCAAACATTTAGTGTTACCGGGGTAGTTGTGAGTATCTGTACTTTGCACAGTGGTAGTGTGTGGTGTCAAGAGGAAGGCTCATTGGGATTGCGTCTGAAAATTATTTTCACATTACCATGTTTTATACAATTGTGATTTTTTGTGTAGTTATTTCTTCTTTTATTTTTAACAGAACTGCCTTGTTTTTGGCTTTTGTTAACTCTATATTATCCTTATCCTATTGTTTAATCTGACCAGCTCAAAACTGATCGCCTAAGGTTGATCAAGTCACTAAACCTCATGAAAATTAGACTGTGCTTTTCCTGAGAAGGGACTTGGGTAGTTTTCAGCTCTCTTGTGGAAAAGACTGCATGGGTTTATTGAAGCTCTTAATTTTATTTCTCTGATTCTGGGTATAATTGATGGCAGTCAGTTGATGTTTTACTACCATATGCATGGAGTGTTGTATTTCTTTCAGGTGACTGATGTTAAGCAAAATTTTAAGCATTTTTTTCTTCCAGTAGCAAAATTTGAGAAAGTATAAAAGTATGTGGTTTATTATGTTTGAACATGAGTTTTAATGTCAATAATTATGATTTAAACAGCAAATACTTGTTAAATAATAGTGTTTTTGGCATAATTGGATAAAGTTTACTTAAATTTATAATTACTGATGGTGATTATAAGATATTTAAATGAACTGAGTTAAATTCCAGTATGCCCTGATAATGAATGTTGAATATCTTCTACTCTCTTCTGGTTTGAAGTTTTTCTGTAAATCTAAAGGAAAACCAGTAACACTTACAAACCAGTAACACTTACATCATCCCTTTTGGTTATTGAGAGTATGAACTAGATTGGTCAGTTTCTTTGATACTGATGGAATGTAGCTGAGTAATTTTATGGATTCGATGTGGTTCTTGAAGCTCTTGGATATTGTTTGAGCATTTCTTTCTCTGCCTTCTTATTCTTTTCTGTTTGTAAATCTAATAGTTCATTGAGTGAGGAGAGGCAGGCAGAACTGTGTCTGCTGAGGACCAGATATATTTCTTTACTTATTATGGCGCTGTTGGCTTTTTGCTGACTACTATGTGTAAAAGTTTGGTCTAAACCCAAAGGAGAGGAAGTAAGAAATCAGCTGATTATGACTGGATTCAAGAAAAATTAACAGAAGGAGAATATTCATTGCTGAAGGTGGAGTATAGGGGTTACTGCCCTAGATTTTTCAGATTGTTCTTACTAAGGTGAACTTGGAGAATTATCTGGGCAGGCATTCTATCCATTAGAGATTTTCTTGAGGAAACTTGAACATAATAATCATAGTAAAGTTGCCAGGAAAGGGTGAGTGTTATTTTGTATTAAGCTAGTTAAATGGAGACAGTTAACTTTTAGCTAAGTAAGAAATAACAATTATTTTAGCTACTCACTAGTTACCAAATGAGAATATAATTTGAAACTTATTTCTTGGCTTGGGTTTAATTAGAAATAGTTGTAAAAACTGGCCTCTCTTATTTTCATTTGGATCCATTTGTATTACTTTTATGGCACTAACGTAAAAGCAGTAAGATTGCTTTTTAGTTAATTGAAACAAATCTGGAACTACCACAGCATGACCTTGGCGTTTACTCTGCGTGAAATGGGACAATATTGGAGGGAATGACATCTGACTTATAACGGTATTATCCTGGCTGCTATGTAGAGAATAGGTAGCAAAGAGGATATAGAAGATGTGGTTAAATTTTGGCTATATACTGAAGGTATAACTGATCGATATTGTTGCTTGTGCAGCAGAAAAAGTTGCATTACTATTAATTGACAGTAGGAAAAACTGAAGAAAGAATTTTGTTTTATTTTTATCAGAAATAAGATTGAGAAGCCACATTTAAATTAGAAATATTTTGAATACCAGTGAGACATCCACCTGAAGACACTAGGAAATAATTTGATATTCTGCTCTGTGTATCCAGGTAGAAATGTGAGCTGGAGGTATCAATTTGAGGTTATATGAGTTTTACATGGAATTTAAAGCCATAAAAGTTCAGATGAAGAGTTAGAGAGTTCAGATGGAAAAATCAAAATATTGTATATGTGCTTCAACATTTAGAGGTTGAAGTGATGAGCAAAGGAGGCTTGAGACTGCTTATCTAGATATGCAGGTGATTTAACTGTGGTTATGGTTAAAATTTCTTTTTTAGAGTTACGTACAGAATGGAAAGAATCTTAGGCTATATTTAGTCTGTATCTAATATTGCAGATTAGTTTTTTTTAAATGTCATGTAGATTAGCCAGCGGAATGGAATATCAAAGTTGAGCTACAGACCCAAGAGCATATGGAAATTCAGTATTTGGTAAACTTAGTATGTTAGAGCACTGGGGTAAAGGTGAACTTTTTAATAAATGGTTAATCATTCAGAAAAAAGAGAAAATTAAATCCATATACAGGGGGCTGGTGCTGTGGTGCAGTGGGTTAAAACCCTGGCCTGAAGTGCCTGCATTCCATATGGGCGCCTGTTCGCATCCTGGCTGCTCCACTTCCGATTCAGCTCTCTGCTATGGCCTGGAAAAGCAGTAGAAGATGGCCCAAGTGCTTGGGCCCCTGCACCTGCGTGGGAGACCCAGAAGAAGCTCCTGGTTCCTGGCTCTGGATTGGCACAGCTCCAGCTGTTGTGGCCAATTGGGGAGTGAACCAGTGGATGGAAGACTTCTCTCTTTCTCTGTCTCTGCCTCTCCTTCTCTCTATATGTAACTCTGACTTTCAAATAAATAAATAAGTCTTTAAAAAAATCCATATACAGAAGAATAAACTGCAACTAGATCAGATGCTTCAATGAAAAGAATGAATTGTACATAAATAAATATGAGAAGAAAATATGGATAAATACTTGTTGCCTGGGTATAAGAAAAATTTTCCTCTGTGACTAAAAAATCTAGATATAACAAAAGGAAAGACTGATAAATTTAACTACGTGAAAGGTAAGACTTCTACATGGCAAAACCCAATAATGACAAAGTGAAAAAAAATAGATACAACACGGGAGAAAACATTCATCGCGAATAAATGGTTAAAACCTCTCATTTAAACAGTCTTTCAAGGTAGAGGGTAAGGTTGGGCATTTGACCTAGTGGTTAAGATATGTGCATCCTCTATCAGGGAAACTGGGTTCAAGCCCTGGTTCCCTTTCTGATTCCGGCTTCCTGCTAATATAAGTCATGGAAGGCAGTGGTGATAGCTCAGGTTATTGGGTCCAGGCTGTTCACATGGGATGCCTGGATTGAGTTCCCAGCTCCTGGTTTCAGCTTGGCTGAACTTCAGCTGTTGCATGCATTTGGGCAGTGAGCCAGTAGACAGGAGCTAACTAGTACATGCCCGCCTCCCTCCCTCCCTTCCTTCTCTCTCTTCCACTCTGTCTCTCTCAGCCTCTCAAAAAAAAAAAAAAAAAAAAAAAGAAAAAGAAAAAAGTAAATAGAAAAGGATTGCAAAAGACCAAATGGAAAGAAACCCAATAGAAAAATAGGCAGAAGATAGACAGTCTCATGAAAGATCATAAAAATTGCCCTTACATGTAAGAAAAGGTAGTCACTTTTTCTCATCATTGGAGAGATCCAAATTGAGACTGTACTGAGATGCCAATTTTCACCTATCAGATTGACAGAAATTTAGAAGTGTTGCTAATACTCTGTTTTCTGTGAGTAAAGAAACATCTTCTTACTTCACTGGTAATGATACAAACTGGTACATTGACAGTACTGTACCCCAAGTTGGCAGAATAGCTTGACAAGTGGCCTCCTTCCAAAGAACAATGAAGGAGAAGAGGTGAGGTTGTTATCTAATGCACCTCAAGGCATAGTTATGACCATTGAGTTTGTTGCCACCTTCTCACAAATCCTCAGGACCAGGAAGAGAAGATAATATCCCTGTTCCTCTTCTTTTTGTGTCCTGTCTTAACTTAAAACTATGATTTCTTCCATCAAGACTGGCTTTTGAGATGCTAAACACTTTTAGACAGCAGCTGGACTAGAACATGTGTAAACTTGTTTTTAATGATAGAAAACAATATTCACTATCTCTGTCTTGTTGTATTCCTTTGGTAGCAAATCAATCTCTCTTCAGGTCAGTGGGTAATTTAGACTGGTGAAAGCAAAGGTCAGGTGGTTGGAGTATCCAAAAATGGTTCAATAATTAAAAAAATCCTCACAAACTGGCTTGCATAAAGCGTGTATTAGAGATGTGTTTTAGAATGTATTTATTCTGTGGTATCTGTCAAAAAGAAATGTGAATGAATTTAAATTACCAAGTTCCATGTACTAAAAACTTCCACATTAACTCCCAGACACAATTACATTTTGTATACAATGTATACTCATTGATGATTTATACTTAGATTAAGGATACTATAGGAAAATAAATCCAAACCCAGAATGCCCTGATAATATATCATACTTAGAGTTGTGCCAGTTATTGTAACTGGAGTAGAAAGGGATGTGAAAATTTCTGATAACATAAGTGAAGTCAAATGAAAAAATTAAGTTACCTTGTTTGTGGGAATGTAAAGTGGTACAAGACCCCTTGAAAAAGTGTGACTATCCTTTGAAAGATTAAACAGGGAGTTACCTTATACCCAAAGAATTCTATTCCTTAAGTATATACCCTAGAGGATGAAAACATGTCCACTCAAAAACTTGTACGTGAGTTTTTCTAGCAGCATTATTCACAGTAGCCAAAAGGTTAAAAATAAATATAACCAAACCGTGCATCAACTATTGAGTGAATAAAGTGTTCTGTATTCCTGCAGTGAAGTATTATTTGGATATAAAGAAAGAAATATAGTACTGATACATGCACACATGGTTGACACTTGAAAATGAGGTAAATGAAGGAAACTGGTCACAAAAGACCACTTATTGTGTGATTCCATTTATATGAACTGTTCAAAACTGATTAATCTATTAAAGACAGAAAGCAGACTTGTGGTTACCTAGAGCTAGTCCCACTGATGGATATGATTTTTTTGGGAGGAGAATAATCAAAATATTCTGGAATTGATTGTGGTAATTTGAATGTATTAAAAACCATTGAATTGTATATTTAAATTGGTGAATTATATGGTATATGAACTGTATCTCAAATAAGCTGTTAAAAAAAGAAGTGAATTAGCTATGCTTGATTACTAATCAGGAAATAAGATTTTTCCTGACCAGTAAAATATCTATGACTCACTCATGTACATGACTGGTGAAAATGCTAATTGGTACAACTCTTCTGGAAGAGACCTTAGTGGTATCTAACAAAAGCTGCCTATGCTTTTGCTTTGACCCAGCAGTTAACTTTGTGAGAATTTACACTTAAATTTTGCCTCTAGCAATACAAGAATACGTGTTATTTAAAATTATACAATACTACACACAACATAAATGTCAGTATATAGGAAAATGATTATTTAATCCATAGTACTTCCACACAAAGAATTTGTAGAAAGAATAAAGAAACCTCCATGAATTGATATGGATTGATTTTTAGGATTATATAGTTAAATATAGCAAACATATGCAAAAGAACCATGCTTACTGTCTTATGTAAGGCTGTGGGCAGTGTAAGATAATATACATATATGATTATCTGTAAATGAAGCATAGGAAGGATAAATCAGGATCCACAAGCATAGTGAGTAGGAACAGAGTGCAGAGAATGAGGTATAGGAATGTAGCCAAAGGAGAATGTTTGACATTACTGAGTGTAACTCTGTGTATAGTTCTGACTTTGGGACTCTGTTACTGTTTCACACGTGTTAAAAAAATTTTAGAGAATAAATAAAAATGGACTAAAGCAGACAAATGAACTTAAGTGTATTTCAAATGAATAACATGATTACAGGGAACAAGCAGGGGGGAGGGGACAAACTAACACAGTGACATTTTTGAACGATGTCTGCACTGCATAATCTCAAAACTGAAGAACAAAAGAACCCTTAAAACAGTATTATAGACTTTCCTTTTTCCTGTACACCTATGGGTTAGCACCCAGTATAACAGAATTGAAGAAATAGGTAAATATTATGAGTATCAGAAACCAGGTTTCTAATTATTAGAAGAGAGGGGTTAATGTTTATTTATTTATTTTTCTTTTCTTTTCTTTTTTTTTTTTTTTACAGGCAGAGTGGACAGTGAGAGAGAGACAGAGAGAAAGGTCTTCCTTTTGCCGTTGGTTCACCCTCCAATGGCCGCCGCAGCGGTCGGCGCGCTGCGGCCGGTGCACTGCGCTCGTCCAATGGCAGGAGCTAGGAGCCAGGTGCTTTTCCTGGTCTCCCCATGGGGTGCAGGGCCCAAGCACCTGGGCCATCCTCCACTGCACTCCTGGGCCACAGCAGAGGGCTGGCCTGGAAGAGGGGCAACCGGGACAGAATCCGGTGCCCCGACCGGGACTAGAACCCGGTGTGCTGGCGCCTCAACAGGATTAGCCTGTTGAGCCACGGCGCCGGCCTATTTTTTATTTTCAATTATCTTTATATACGGAAGATCGATTTAGTATATTTAAGTAAAGATTTCATCAGTTTGCACCCACACAGAAACACAAAGTGTAAAAATACTGTTTCAGTACTAGTTATAGCATTACTTCACATTGGACAACACATTAAGGACAGATCCCACTTGAGAAGTAAGTACACAGTGACTCCTGTTATTGACTTAACAATTTGACACTCTTGTTTATGGTGTCAGTAATCTCCCTAGGCTCTAGTCATGAGTAGCCAAGGCTATGGAAGCCTTTTGAGTTCGCCGACTTCGATCTTATTCCGACAGGGTCATAGTCAAAGTGGAAGTTCTCTCCTCCCTTCAGAGAAAGGTACCTCCTTCTTTGATGGCCCCATTCTTTCCACTGGGATCTCACTTGCAGAGATCTTTCATTTAGCCCCCCCCCCCCCCCCCCCCCCAGTGTCTTGGCTTTCCATGCCTAAAATACTCTTATGGGCTCTTCAGCCATATCCAAGTGCCTCAAGGGCTGATTCTGAGGCCAGAGTGCTATTTAGGGCATCTGCCATTCTATGAGTGTGCTGTGTATCCCACTTCCCATGATGGATCATTCTCTCCCTTTTTGATTCTATCAGTTATTATTATCAGACACTAGTCTTGTTTGTGTGATCCCTTTGACTCTTAGACCTATCAGTGTGATCAATTGTGAACTGAAATTGATCACTTGGACTAGTGAGATGGCCTTGGTACATGCCACCTTGATGGGATTGTATTGGAATCCCCTGGCACGTTTCTAACTCCACCATTTGAGGCAAGTCCGATTGAGCATGTCCCAAATTGTGCATCTCCTCCCTCTCTTATTCCCATTCTTATATTTAACAGGGATCATTTTTCAGTTAAATTTAAACACCTAAGAATAATTGTGTGTTAATTAGAGAGTTCAACCAATAGTACTAGAACAACAACAATAAAATACTAAAAGGGATAAAGTATTACATTGTACATCAACAGTCAGGACAAGGGCTGAGCAAGTCACTGTTAACCCTACCATACAACCCAGCCGTACCACTCCTTGGAATTTACCCAAAGGAAATTAAATTGGCAAACAAAAAAGCGATCTGCACATTAATGTTTATTGCAGCTCAATTCACAATAGCTAAGACCTGGAACCAACCCAAATGCCCATCAACAGTAGACTGGATAAAGAAATTATGGGACATATACTCTATAGAATACTATACAGTAGTCAAAAACAATGAAATCCGGTCATTTGTAACAAAAAGGAGGAATCTGGAAAACATTATGCTGAGTGAATTAAGCCAGTCCCAAAGGGACAAATATCATATGTTCTCCCTGATCGGTGGCAACTGAGCACCAAAGGGCAAACCTGTTGAAGTGAAATGGACGCTATGAGAAACAATGTTTATTTTTAAAAAATATTTATTTATTTACTTGAAAGAGTTAAACAGAAAAGGAGAGGCAGAGAGAGAGAAGTCTTCCATTTGATGGTTCACTCCCCACATGGCCGCAATGGCCGGAGCTGTGCCAATCCGAAACCAGGAGCCAGGAGCTTCTTCTGGGTCTTCCGTATGGGTGCAGGAGTCCAAAAACTTTGGCCATCTTCTATTGCTTTCCCAGGCCAGAGGTTTAGTAGCTGGGATGCGAACTGGTGCCCATATGGGATGCCGGCACTGCAGGTGCTGCTACGCTGCAGAGTAGACCCCTATTTTTATTTTTCAAAAGAATGTTATCAGAATGGTTATAGATGGGATGAAAGTTCATAGATGAATGTATATGTGTGAATCTATGTAGATACATGTATGTGTTATTTCCTAGCTTGGTCTAATAAGAGATCTGAACAGTGACATCTCAGAAAGTGAGGAAGCATTCAAAGAATAGAGATTGAGCAAAAGGACACAGGACCAGTTTGTAGGACTCTTCCCTCCCTAACCTGTATAATCCATTGTATTATTAGCCTCATAATAAGTAGGGATAGTAATGGCTTATTTTTAAAATAAGAAGCTGTTGATACACATAGATATAAATAGGGAAAAGAGAATGTTCCTTTTTATAGAATAGTCAACATGTATAAGGTATGATAGATTTTAGAAAATCACAACTTTGGACAACTATAAGGGTAATGCTTGATCCAGACAAGTATCACTAATGAATGTTTAAACGTTAGTACGAGATACTGATACTGACTGAAATGATCTTTTTACAAAACACTTTTTTTTTTAAAGATTTTATTTATTTGACAGAGTTACAGACAGTGAGAGGGAGAGACGGAAAGATCTTCTCTCTGTTGGTTCACTCTCCAGATGGCTGCAACAGCCAGAGCTGTGCTGATCCGAAGTGAGGAGCCAGGTGCTTCTCCTGGTGTCCCATGCGGGTGCAGGGCCCAAGGACCTGGGCCATCCTCCACTGCACTCCCAGGCCATAGCAGAGAGCTGGACTGGAAGAGGGGCAACCGGGACAGAATCCGGTGCCCCAACCAGGACTAGAACCCTGGGGTGCCGGCGCCACAGGCGGGGGATTAACCTATTGAGCCACAGCGCTTGCCTCTCAATCTCTCTCAGTCTCTCAATCTCTCTCTCCTTCTCTCCCTCCTTATCCCCCTCTCCCTTCCCCGCCTTCCACTCCCTTCCTTCCTCCCTCCAGCTCCTCCCCTCTCTCTTTTTCTGCTTCTGCCTCTCTTTCAAATAAATAAATTTTTAGAGAAAATTCACCAGTAAACTGACATGTTGACAACAAGTGCCTCCTGAGACACAGAGAACTTTATTTTTATGTTAGACCCTTTAAAAACAAAGTCAAATAATAAGAAAACATTAGACAAACTCACATTAAGGAAAATTTTACAGAACAGCTCTTCAAATGTCAGTGTTGTGAAAGACATGATTAGGAACTCTTAAGATTAAAGATGCTACATACAGTAAATGCACTGGGTGTTCTAGGATTTTGTTTTTCCATAGGATATTATTGGAACAATTAGGAAAATCAGAATATGCCCTGTGTGTTAGATAGTAATAATGTGTCAGTGTTATTTCCCTGATATTCATAATTATACTTTTAAGAGAATGTTTTTATTTTTAGGAAATAGAATACTTAGTCTGAAACTTATTCTGGGTGGTTCTGAAAACATACACAGAAGAAGAGAGCAAAAAAGGATATAGCAGATATATGTATTTGAAAAAAATAAGATAAAGTAATTGTAAAACATTACCGTACTTGAGATTTAGGTGACAACTCTCTAAGGAGTCTTTGTAGTAGTCTTGTGATTTTTCTGTGTATCTGTTGCACATTATGTCAGAATAAAAAAGGGAAAAGTAAATGTTAGCAAACATACTTGAGTTTGTAAAAAAGTTTAATGAAACTGTGTTTTTTAGAGAAGCAGGACCAGCACTTGTTGAGTATCCATTTTGTTAGGTCCTTTGAAAGATGCTGTCGCAGGTGTTTTTGTGTACATTAATTTTTATGTCTGTCTTGGGGATCAGATGATAATTTGTGTTATATAGAAGAAAAAAATGTGAGGTTAAATTACTGTTTTGAAGTTTCAAAAATAGTAAGAAGGGCAGAATTCTAGTCCTAAATTCATTGAACAAATTTCATACTGGTTTTCTATGGCAATCTCTTGCATAAATCTGCTTCAATGATGATTTTTTAGTTGAATAAGTTTATCATTTGTTAAACTTGCTTGGCAAGATATTACAAAAAACATTTATAGATGATATCTTTGTTTTTGTAATTTAACCGTTTATAGACTGTATTTGTTTAATACATTTGCTAAAACATTGTAGCTGTTTAGTTATATGTAGTGGACCTTCTTAAAATATACTTAGTTTAGGCCAGCAATGTGGTGTAGCAGATAAAGCTGCCGCTTGCAGTGACAGCATCTGATATGGGTGTCGGTTCAAGTCCTGGCTGCTCCAATTCCCATCCAGCTCTCTGCTTTGACCTGGGAAAGCAGTGGAAGATGGCCCAATTCTTTGGGCCCTTGCATCCATGTGGGAGACCTGAAAGAAGTTCCTGGCTTAAGATCAGCCCAGCTCTGGCCGTTGCAACCACTTGGGGAGTGAACCAGCATATGGAAACTTCTCTATCTCTGCCTCTGCCTCTCTGTAACTCTGCCTTTCAAATAAATAAATCTTATATATATAATATATATTTTTATAATATATTTCATATATTTTATATATTCATATTTTATATATAAATGTAGAATATATATTATACTTGGTTCAATTTTCTAAATATCCCTGAAAATTTTCCTTTAATAAAAATATTTACAATATTGATAAAACATAAGGAATCTCATAAAGCAAACATTTTAAATGTATGTATTAAAAAACCCCCATATTTATAGCTATCTTTTCTGGCTAATAGATTGAATATTTTTTGATATTTGGATTAATGCACCAGCATCCAACTCATGGCCATGATCTAATAATCAGGATATGGCAACATGTTGTTTAAAATGTTAGTAATTGGGGCCAGTGCAGCAGCACGGCAGGTTGACTCCCTGGCCTGGGTTGCCGGCATCCCATTCGGGTGCCAGTTCAAGACCCAGCTGCTCCACTTCTGATCCAGCTGGGATCAGCTGGGAAAAGCAGTGGAGGATGTGGCCTGGGAAAGCAGTGGGGGATGGCCCACGTCCTTGGGCCCTTGCGTCTGCATGGGAGACCAGGAGGAGGCTCCTGGCTTTGGATTGGCGTAGCTCTGGCTGTTGCTGCCAATTGGGGAGTGAACCATCAGATGGAAGACTCTCTCTCTGCCTCTCCTCTCTGTGTAACTCTGACTTTCGAATAAATAAATAAACCTTTAAAAATATGTTAGTAATCAAAATACTTTCATATATAATTGACAGAAATACAGTTCTGAAGCAAGAATTAATGTTTCATTCAGTTGTATTTAAAACCTGCATTCAAAATGCTTAGTGATATAGTTTGTAGATAATCCCATACTTGAGAGAGAAAATGTGTGAATCATGAGGTTTAATGATTTTAAATAATTAGCTATATAATTGTACACTTTTGGTGATTTCACATTGTTAGATTCTCATTGTTGTAAAAAAATTGGATTTATATAATTAAAGTGTCTAGTTCTATGATTTATGTGAATGTGTTTTAAAATAAAATATAGTAATAACCAAAACTTTTTTTTTTTGATGTTTAATGTTAGGTACTTCTAATCATGGCAGACAATTGACAAATAGCTCAATGCAGATTATTTTTAAAAAAGATTTATTTGTTTAATTGAGGCCACAGTTAGAGATAGGGAGAGACAGAGTCTTCTATCCACTGATTCATTCCCCAAATGGCTGCAATAGCTGGAGCTGGGCCAATCCAAAGTCAGGAGCTTCTTTCAGGTCTCCTACCTGGATGCACGGTCCCAAGCACTTCGGTCATCTTCTACTGCTTTCCCAGGCTGTCAGCAGGGAACTGGATTGGGAGTGGAGCAGCCAGGTGGAACCCATATGAGATGCCTATGCTGCAGGGGGATGCTTAACCTACTATGCCACAGCACTGGCCCCACACATAATATTTCAACATAACTTATTTTGAAAGAAACTTTTTCTTTGCAACTAGTTGAGATTTCTACAGAATATTTCTCACTAAAATTAACACAGGGTACTTGGAAAAATAACTGGTTTTGTCTGTGAGGTAAGCACTATCCAAGATAAGTGTGGAATGTGCTGTTAATACTAGTTAAGAAAGCCTCAAAGATTATTGAAGTTTTTCAGAGGACTCAGGGTGCAGCTTGAGCTTTCTGTTGTCTGATGATGGGGCAGTTTGAGCATTAATAAAGGTAATACCTACAGTGGATTGAGACACATAATATATATTTAACTACTGAGTTCTTAATGACTTAGAAAATTGATTGGTCTGGGCTGGTGCTGTGATGTAGCTGATAAAGCCACTGCCTGCAGTGCAGGCATCCCATATGGGCCTCTTGTTCTAGTCTCAGCGGCTCCACTTCCAATCCAGCTCTCTGCTATGGCCTGGGAAAGTGGTAGAAGATGGCTTAAGTTCTTCTACTCCTGCACCTGCATAGTAGACATGGAAGAAGCTCCTAGCTTTGGATCGGCCCAGCTCTGGCTGTTGGTGGCCATTTGGGGAGTGAACCAGTGGATGGAAGATTCTCCTTCTCCTCTCTCTCTCTAACTCTGCCTTTCAAATAAATAAATAAGTCTGGAAAAAAACTGAACCTCAATTTGACAAAAGATCTAAATTCATCTCTTAATGTAAAGAAAATATACAAGAGTGAAGTGTTAAGTAAGAGGAGATATTGTCAGAAAAATCCAGATCATGAGAATTTCTACAGGACAGTCTCTTTCCTACCCCTTCAAAATCTCAAAAAATTTGAGCAGAAATCTTTTAAAGTTTAAAAATAAGTAAAACTGCACGCAGTCATTCACTCTGGCCACCTTTGAGGCACTCAATTGCTATATGTAGTCAGTTGTTAGCATATTGGCAGTACAGATAAAGAACATTTCCATCACTATAGAAAGTTCTATTGGATTGATTTCTTAGGGTTGCCATAACAAATTACCACAAACTTTATAATACAATAATAGAAACTTATTCCCGATAGTTTTGGAAGGCAGAGATTCGTTATCACAGTGTTGTCAGTGCCACACTCCTGAAGGTGCTAGGTGACATCCTTCCTTGCCTCTATCTGTGACGGCACCCTGGTGTTCCTTGGTTTGTGGTAGCATACAGTCAGTCTCCGCCTTCCTTTTTACTGGCTGTTCTCCCTTTGTGTCTGTCTCAAATTTCTCTCTTCTGTTTCTTACAAGGATACTATCACTGGCTTAGGGGCTAACCCTAAATGCAGGGTGATTGTCTTAAAATCCTCAATTATGTCTGCAAAGATGATGTTCAAGATAAGGTCACAATCACAGACACTGGGTGTTAAGCTTTGGATTTTTTTTTAAACTCTCTACATTGGTGCTGTATAGTTTAAAATGGACATAAGAGACAAGCAGTTAGGATATCTGGACTTTATTTAGATCCTGATGCAAGCTAATAGATTATAAGACAAAAAGTTATATGATTTTTACATTTGAACACTGGGTATTTATATTAGAGAATTTCTTTTAACACTTTTAGGTATAATAATGGTAACTATGTATTTAAAAAGAGCCCTTTTAGAGATAAAGTAGTCTGTATAGTTGAAATGAATTTATTTATTGGAGGTTCTTCAGAATAATAAAGGAATTAAGAAGTGGGTAGCGGTATAGATTAGGAATTGCAAACTGTAGCTCATTTAGCTTGCAGTCTTTTTTTTTTTTTTTTTTTTTTTTTGACAGGCAGAGTGGACAGTGAGAGACAAAGGTCTTCCTTTTGCCGTTGGTTCACCCTCCAATGGCTGCCGCAGCGGTCGGCGCGCTGCGGCCAGCGCACCGCGCTCGTCCGATGGCAGGAGCCAGGAGCCAGGAGCCAGGTGCTTTTCCTGGTCTCCCCATGGGGTGCAGGGCCCAAGCACCTGGGCCATCCTCCACTGCACTCCTGGGCCACAGCAGAGGGCTGGGCTGGAAGAGGGGCAACCGGGACAGAATCCGGTGCCCCGACCGGGACTAGAACCCGGTGTGCCGGCGCCGCAAGGCGGAGGATTAGCCTGTTGAGCCACGGCGCCGGCCTGCAGTCTGTTTTTATAAATAAGTTTTATTTGAATGTAGCCATGACTTTTTTTGGACAGGCAGATTTAGACAGTGTGAGAGAGAAACAGAGAGAAAGGTCTTCCTTTTCTGTTGGTTCACCCCCAATGGCCACTGTGGCCAGCGCGCTGCGGATGATGCACCACGCTGATCCGAAGCCAGGAGCCAGGTGCTTCTCCTGGTCTCCCATGCGGATCCAGGGCCCAAACACTTGGGCCATCTTCACTGCACTCCCGGGCCACAGCAGAGAGCTGGATTGGAAGAGGAGCAACCGGGACAGAATCTGGCGCCCCTACTGGGACTAGAACCCGGTGTGCCGGCACCACAGGCGGAGGATTAGCCTGTTGAGCTACGGTGCTGGCCTGAATGTACCCATGACTATTGACTTACATAGGGCTTTTGCAGTACGTAGGCAGAGTGGAGTAGTTGAAATAGAAACAGAAGAGCCTTCAAAAACCTAAAATACTTACTGTGTGACTCTTTACAAAAAAAATTTGACCCTTGGTACAAATGAAACAAGGTAGATCATGAATGGTAACAGTTAAAGGTCACTCCTATATTTGTTTAAAAATTTTTATATGTTAAAGTTTCTAAAAAATAGTAATTGGCTGTGATTTTAGAGAAAGGAAAAACTAAATGTAACAGGACAGAAAAAGTCAAAGGAAAATCTGAAAGTGTTTTACTTTATAAAAAGTTCTTGAGGCTGGTGCTGTGGCATAGTGGGTAAAGCCATGGAAAGCAGTGCCAACATGCCATATGGGTGCCGATTCGTGTCCCGGCTGCTCCACTTCTGATCCAGCTTTCTCCTATGGCCTGGGAATGCAGTAAAAGAGAGCCCAGGTCCTTGGGCCCCTGCACCCAGAGGAGAGACCCAACAGCCGGAGACCCAGAGGAGGCTCCTTGCTCCTGGGTTTGGATCGGCATAGCTTTGGCTGTTGTGTCCTTTTGGGGAATGAACCAGCAGATGGAGGACTTCTGTCTCTCTCTGCCTCTGCCTCTCTGTGACTCTACCTTTTAAATAAGTGAATAGATCTTTTTTTTTTTTTGACAGGCAGAGTGGACAGTGAGAGAGAGAGAGAGACAGAGAGAAAGGTCTTCCTTTGCCGTTGGTTCACCCTCCAATGGCTGCCGCGGATGGCGCGCTGCGGCCGGCGCACCGCGCTCATCCGATGGCAGGAGCCAGGTGCTAGGTGCTTTTTCCTGGTCTCCCATGGGGTGCAGGGCCCAAGCACCTGGGCCATCCTCCACTGCACTCCTGGGCCACAGCAGAGGGCTGGGCTGGAAGAGGGGCAACCGGGACAGAATCCGGCGCCCCGACCGGGACTAGAACCCGGTGTGCCGGCGCCGCAAGGCGGAGGATTAGCCTGTTGAGCCACGGCGCCGGCCTTTTTTTTTTTTTAAGCACTCTTAATTGGTAGTCTTTTATTCTTAAAGGTCAGAAATGAATATGCTAAGACACTAACATTTGTTAAATGTGGCTAGCTTGTATTATTTTCTATTTACTTGTATGCTAAAATCTTTAATTTTAAAAAGCTAAGTTCTATTATCTTAAAAATCTAAGTTAAAATGTAAAGGCACATTATATATTTTGGAATGTATTTGCAAAATATAACAATGAATTCAAAGTAATTGTTTAAAAAAAAAGAATTATAAAAGAAAACATCAAACTTTGTTAGAAAAATTGGGAAAGGACGTAAGGGATTTACCACAGAAAGGTAACTGACAAAAGTGCATATGGGGCTGGCACCTCGGCTCACTTGGCTAATCCTCTGCCTGCAGCGCCGGCACCCTGGGTTCTAGTCCCGGTAGGGGCGCTGGATTCTGTCCCTGTTGCTCCTCTTCCTGTCCAGCTCTCTGCTGTGGCCTAAGAGTGCAGAGGAGGATGGCCCAAGTGCTTGGGCCCCTGCACCTGCATGGGAGACCAGGAGAAGCACCTGCTTCTGCCTTCGGATCGGCGCAGTGCGCCGGCCTCGGTGCGCCAGCCACAGTGGCTATTGGGGGGTGAACAACGGAAGGAAGACCTTTCTCTCTGTCTCTCTCTCTCACTGTCCACTGTGCCTGTCAAAAACAAAAAACAAAACAAAACAAAAAAAACCCCACAAGTTGCTAAGCCTTATCCCTAGAGTTTTTGATTATTGGGTTTGAGCTGGGGCAGAGAATCATAATTTGAATTTTTAACTAGTTCCCCTGTGACCTGATGCTGCTGGTTGAGGGACTACCCTTTTACAACTACTCTTCAACAATTAAAAAAAAAAGATAAATGTATATATCCAATGTATAAGATCTTTTATGCACAAACAAGTTATTCCTATTTTGGTTTATGACCAGTTAAAAGTGCTTTAAAAATGTGCATTCAATTTATAGCATTTGAGACCTTAAGTCTTGTCTTTGTAACTTGACTGGCTTTGACACATAGGTACTTTCTACTGTTTTCCTGAATAAAACTGGGTTCTTTGTACTATAGTGAGTACGAGTGGTATTTATATAGATGAGATTAAGTAAAAATTGTGAAAAGTATAAGTAATATAGAGAAAGATTTCATTTTATATTTGTGTGATACCATAAATACGAAGTTAAACAGTTAAGACAGTACATTTGTAGGGAAACATGTTTGGTGAAATTGTTTTCAGAAGCAAATGAGTGATAATACTGAAGTTCAGCATTGTGGTTACCTCTTCAGGGGTGTGTCAGCTCCCATGTTTGTCTTACTAGCAGTAATCATACACTCATATATAATAGAAATAATTCTTTTCTTTTTGGAACTTAATAAAAATTGATAAATTTTAAAGCAAAAATACTTTATTTTCTTCTTAGAAAATTCTTAATAAAACTATTTTAGCCTCTTCAATTGGGCCTCTCGAATATAGGAAGTATGGCTGTTATGACCGAGCATTTTAATTTTAATTAAAACTTACAAGTTATAAGTTTGTACCTAGGCTGGAAACTGATTGGACAGTACAACACAAGACATAGCTAATCTCCTGAGTTACTAATATGTTAATTCTTTTTCAGATTATCATGTTGGCTGATATTTTGCTTAGTTAGATCATTGGTTTTTTTATTATTTGCTTAGACTTCTGCTTGTGCTTGTTGTGTTTAATGGTAGCAGTTTGATTTATTATCTTATACTTTATATTCTTAAATTGAGTCTTTGAGATGAGAAGCAACTGGACTTGTTTATTGACAATATATTTGAAATTTTCATAGATTCATTTTCTGTATGTCAAGAATTTTTTTTATTATTTTAGTTTTAATTTATTTGAAAGGCAAATATAGAGACAGTGACATCCCTATCCACAGATTCACTTCCCAAATACTTGTAACACCCAGGACTGGGCCCAGGCTGGAGCCAGGATTCACAAGCTCAATCCAGGTCTCTTACACGGCTGGCAGAGATGCAACCACTGAACCATCACCAGCAGCCTCTCAGAATCTACACTGATAGGAAACTGGAACTGAGATGAAGAACTGGCAGTCAAATCTAGCTACTCTGATAAAGGATGTGGACATCTTTGTGTCTTAACTACTGAGCCAGACTCTTGTTCCTCTTTACTTTTCTATTGACCTTATTCAAAATATCTCTCCTGTTAACTTCTTTGAGCTTCCAAACAAAACTGTCTTATGTAGCTTATACCTTGAGTCACTCAGTAAGTATTGTTTGCTTGTTTTGAGCCATGCATTCCTTAGAGATGGGGAATGACAGAGGAAATAGATCCTGAGTTATGAAGTGCTTATGAACTATGAGAAGCAACATTCTGTCATGAGCATATTTGGAAGTGTTTTTAGAAAGCAGAATGTACCTTGGAGAATCATATTGAATAGTTATATAATAGCTGGAGAAATAAGAGTAAGGAAGTACATGAATGGGAAGGGGCAAATAAAAAATGTTTATAGATTTCTACTTTATATTGCCGTTTTTTATTTTATCACTTGATGATGTAGATTGTATATATCGGAATTCTTAGCAGTATTGTTCCTACCATCATCTAAATGTTGTAAAATCTTAATTCATGACTTACATATGCATCCTGAAAATCTCTATTACTTTGATTCAGTTGTGGGGGCTTTGGTAACCTAGCAGATATTCTGTATAAGGTAATTGAAAATTGCCTGTTAACTGGAATAGTGAATTTGGGTCTGTGTTGTGTGTCCTTAATAAATTGAAATTTGTTTTCTTTATTTTTTATTAGACAGGCAGAGTTAGAGACAGAGAGAAAGGTCTTCCTTCTGTTGGTTCACCCCCGAAATTGGCACTGTGCCGATCTGAAGCCAGGAGCCAGGTGCTTCTTCCTGGTCTCCCACGTGGGTACAGGGGCCCAAGCACTTGGGCCATCCTCCACTGCCTTCCTGAGCCACAGCAGAGAGCTGGACTGGAAGAGGAGCAACTGGGACTAGAACACAGTTCTCATATGGGATGCTGGTGCCGCAAGTGGAGATTAACCAAGTGAGCTGCGGCGCCAGCCCCAATAAATTGAAATTTGAAACCCAGATCCACAGTAAATGTAGAATATTTTAGATTTCTATACTCATAATTTGGTTGTGTATCAGCTTTTGTTCAATTATGCTATACTTTTGTTTCATCATGAATCCTGCTTTCTTTTATAGTCAGTACCAACTTTCGTATTACTAGTTTGCTATATAAAATATTTTTTGCTATATATGTATAATTATGTCTTCATTTAATTTGTTTTCTACTTTGCCTACAACTCATATTTTCATATGGAATGATAATGAGTAGTCAGATTTCTCTACTAATGATTCTCATGTCTTCTACTTAGGTGATGGTTATTGAATTTATTGATTGAATTTATTATGCCTGTCTAAGAAAAAAAAATCCTCAGTTTAAAAAAAAGGGACACACTTGGGCTATTCAGATAAAGACATATAACTGCCAGAGAATTCCATATGAAAAGAAGTTCAGTTCTTAAAGAATTTTTGTTTGTTTGTCCTTTAAGGGTCCTGTAGTGTCTGTTTATCTCTGCCTTTTTGTCTTTTCTCTCTTTTGATGTTTATTTATTTATTTGAAAGGCAGAGTTAACAGAGAAAGGGCAAGAGACAGAAAAACCTTCCATCCACTAGTTTACTCCCAAAACGGCCACAATGACCAATGCTGGGCCAGGCTGAAGCTAGGAAACTGGAACTCTATCTGGTTCTCCCACGTTAGCAGTATGGGACCAACGACTTGGGCCATCCTCCCAAGTGCTTTCCCAGGTGCATTAGCAGGGAGCCAGATTGGAAGTGTAGCAGTTAGGACTTGAACTGAAACTCAGATGAGATACTGGTGTTGGAGGTGGTGGCCAGCCCCCACCGCACAACAATGCTAGCCTCTCCTGTTATCTTCTTGATTCAGGTTCCCCAGTGGATATCTGCTGTTTACTCCTGTTCCTTTTGCAGATGGATTTACTTGTTTGCCCAAATTCAAGACTTCTAGTTTAAGCACTATCTGTGTTTCAGCCTCTTGATTCCAATTCTTTTTTTTTATTTTAAGATTTATTTATTTATCTTGAAAGAGTTACAAAGAGAGAGGGGGAGACAGAGATCTTCCATCCACTGGTTCACTCCCCACATGGCCATTATGTCCAAGACGTATGTTTTTCCATACTTAGCTACAGGTTTTATTCTTTAGAAGATAGACGTTTTGTGCCTTACGGTTATTTTGCTTTCCAAGGTTATTATGCAGAATCTTAGTATCTGTGTTTTTCTTCTTAGTTACGAATTTCTGCTTTCCACATCAGCAGATTTTATCTTATGTAAGATCCTACCAAACTCACAGTTCTTCATTTTTCTGAGAATTCTTAGTAACAGTTTGTCCAAACCAGATCTATCCAGGATGACTTATTTTACTTAATAATTATTACCTCTTAAGTCTCTTGAATCTGGCACATTCCCCTCCATTTTTGTGACACTGATTGGTTTTTTATTTAAATTAGATCCTGCCTTTTGTATATGTCTGTTTTTGGGGAGAGTAAAGATGTTTGTCTAGTTAATTTTTATTGATGCATATTAACTTGTTCTTTTATATCTTTTTAAAAATTTTTTTGTTGTTTTAGATTTGTTTATTTGAAAGGCAGAGTGGCAGAGAGAGATGGAGGGAAATAGGAGGGGGAGAGAGATCTCCCATCCACTGGTTCATGCCCCAAAATGGCTGCAATAGCCACGTCTGGGCCAAATTGAAGGCAAGAATGAGGAATTTCTATCCTGGTCTCCCATATGAATAGCAAGGGGCCCGAGCACTTAAGCCATTTTCTGCTGCCTTCCCAGGTGCATCAGCAGAAAGATGGATTAGAAGTAGAGAGGCGGGACATGAACTGGTACTCCTATATGAGATGCCAATGTCACATGCAGCCACTTAACCCACTGGGCCACAGCACTGCCCTCCCATAAGCTTTTAAGTTAGCAAACAAATCTAGCTTAAATACAATCTCCTGCATTAATTTTTCAAGAGTATTAGTATGATAGTAATATTTAGTTAATGATTTTTTTTTTTTTTTTTTTTACAGGCAGAGTGGACAGTGAGAGAGAGAGACAGAGAGAAAGGTCTTCCTTTTGCCGTTGGTTCACCCTCCAATGGCCGCCGCAGCGGTCGGCGCGCTGCGGCCGGCGCACCGCGCTCGTCCGATGGCAGGAGCCAGGTGCCAGGTGCTTTTCCTGGTCTCCCCATGGGGTGCAGGGCCCAAGCACCTGGGCCATCCTCCACTGCACTCCTGGGCCACAGCAGAGGGCTGGCCTGGAAGAGGGGCAACCGGGACAGAATCCGGTGCCCCGACCGGGACTAGAACCCGGTGTGCCGGCGCCGCAAGGCGGAGGATTAGCCTGTTGAGCCACGGCGCCGGCCTTTAGTTTGTTTTTTTAAATCAAGTCTAGAAAAGCTGAGTTTTTGTGAGCTATTCATTAATTTCTTGGTTTAGGATAAAGAGAGG
Source organism: Sylvilagus floridanus (assembly GCA_949820135.1). Taxonomy (NCBI): domain Eukaryota; kingdom Metazoa; phylum Chordata; class Mammalia; order Lagomorpha; family Leporidae; genus Sylvilagus; species Sylvilagus floridanus. The sequence goes on from OX463239.1 coordinate 64,840,431, forward strand.
AAATCTATATTGAGTCCACAAATACTGTTATCTCTAGTGTGTGATGTTCTAATTGAGTGTAAATTCAAGTATTTAGGAAAAAATTATATGAGGTGGATATAATCCTTAATCGTTTGTATACATTAGCTTGTATTAATAAAATTGTTATTCACTTTAGGAAGTCAAAAGGTCAAATCTTGAAATTTACATCCCTGCCAATTCTAGTTTGGGGGAATTCATGTTTGTTAGTGCAAAATACTCCAGTGATTATTTGAGAAAATAGATTCTTGAGCAGATAGATTCCTGAGAATGACATTTTTGTTTATTACCTACTTGAATTTCTTACCCGTTACTTTTGATTGTAGTTGGGAAAGTGCTGATGATAGTCTCTGTGACCTTAGACCTTGAAGTAAAGGTAACTATCTACAGACTGCTGAAGCATGGCAATGAGTGGATGTATGTATATAAAAACACAGTGTGAATCTTAAAGCTTACAGTTCTGCAAATTCTATTGGTAAATTACAGTCGTAGAACTTGACTTTGTGAGAAAAACAGGTTTGGGAGAATAAGGTTGGAAACAAACATAAGTCCTCTTATTATTTTTTGCTTATTCAAAACTGTAAAATTAAAAGATCTTATACACTTTGAATTAAATGAGCTTCTTGCAGTTAATTTCTGTTTAATGACCTTTATAATTAAAAAAATCTCAACACTCCTTCCCCTAGAATTTCAGCAGGGTGGTTAGATTCCTTTACTGATGTATGGTTTTAGAACATTCTCTTTATTCAGGTGGCTACTACTTTTCTCATTTAGGATTCAAGAATATTTGATGCCGACTTTTTCCAATTATGGATTCAGAGACAGACTTGGATGTGTGATGTGAGCAAACTGGATAATCTGTTCTTACTAAGTGATTTTTTTTTTTTTTAACATTTTAAGCTTTTATTCAGTGCGAAAGATGCATAGGAGAGTGAGAGCTTTATTTAAGAGAGAGAGAGAGGTAAATCTGGGTTCATACTGAGCACAAAAAGCAAGCCAGGCTGAGGAGCATCTAGACCAGGAAGCCTAGGGCAAAGCTACAGCCAGCACCCTCCTGGCAAGAAGCCAAGGAAAATAGGAGAAGAGGGTGGGCACACTGTGTCCCAAAGGGACTTCCAAAGGGGAGTGGTTAATTAACCTGATTGGCCGATGGGCACTCAGGTGTGGCCAGGTAGGAGCGTGGGGTCACACAGGGCGGTGGAGAAGGTTATCTGCTAGGGCATGAGGTCCCATGGGGGCGTGGCAAAGGCGTGGTCTTCCAGTTCGCAAGCCTAATGGATTTTAACCTGTATGCCTCCCTATTTCATTCCCCCCCCTCAGAGACTTCATCCCCTTAATCCCAAGGGGAGTTGATGGACGTTGAATCATCTCTTCCGTAACTGCTTTCTGCTAATGAGCGGCGTAGTGCAGGCCCTACCTATCCAGGGTCTGGAAGTCTCTGTCTACTGTATTTAATGAATTTGTTTTGTGAGTTGGAGCAGTCTCAGTCATTGCCAACGTCTGTGTCCCCTGCATGGTTAGTTGCTCCCAGAAATTGAGTTCTGAGACATACAAGTTGTTAATTAGCAAAGGCAAAACTGGAGCAAGTGATTTCTTTTTGTGATCCTTAACTATGCTTTCTGAATTGTACTAGTGTACCCTTGTTTCAAAATCTGAATTCTCTCTCATATCACATATATGAGTCTTGTTCCTCAGGCCTGATTCTGATTTCATTTCCTTTAAATTAGGCCTCGTTACAATAACTGAATTTAAATTTCTCAGTTGACACAGATGCAACCAGTAGTGATTTTTTTGTGCAGTTAATTGTCCACATAAGAGGATTTTATGGTTTGGAAGCAATGTGTTCATATTTACATGTGCCATATTAATATACTTAATTATACTTTTTTAAAATGCAAAGACAGCATTATAACATTATTATTGGTTTTATTTTTTTCGACAGGCAGATTTAGACAGTGAGAGAGACAGAGAGAAAGGTCTTCCTTTTCTGTTGGTTCACCCTCCAATGGCTGCCACAGCCGGCATGCTGCTGCCGGCGTACTGCGCTGATCCAAAGCCAGGAGCCAGGTGCTTCTCCTGATCTCCCATGGGGTGCAGGGCCCAAGCACTTGGGCCATCCTCCACTGCACTCCCTGGCCACAGCAGAGAGCTGGCCTGGAAGAGGGGCAACCCGGACAGAATCTGGTGCCCCGACCGGGACTAGAACCTGGTGTGCTGGTGCTGCAAGGTGGAGGATTAGCCTATTGAGCCGCGGCGCTGGCCCGCATTATAGCATTATAAACACAGAAACAGCCAAGGAAGATTTATCCCACCTAACTTAAATTAAGTGGTTTGATGTTTATTTAAAATTATCTTTTAGCTTTTTTTTTGAAAAATTTATTTTGTTGAAAAAGGTAGAGTTGGAGAGACAGAGCTGGAGTGAGAGGGAGGGAGAGAGAGACAATGAGAATAACTATTGTCCATCCACTGATTCACTTCCCACATGGCTGCAGAGGTTGGGCCTGGGCCAGGCTGAAGTTAGGCTGAGTTTCCCACGTGAGTGAGTAGGTGCTCAGGTACTTCAATCTGCCACTGTTTGCACAGGTGCGTTAGCAGTGAGCTGGATAGGAAGTGGAGTGCCTGGACTAAAATTGGTGCTCATATATGTTGCTTGTGTTGCAGGTAGTGGCTTAACCTGATGTGCTACAACACTGGCCCCAGCTGCTTTCTTTGAAGATAATAACGTTTTTCTTTATACCCAGTTACTCTGCTCAGTGGTGGACCAAATTTCCCTCATTTACTGCAGTTATTGACCCCAATATCCTCAGGCTATGCAGTGTTTTTAGAAAGTGAGGAATGAGGTCGGTGCTGGGGCTCAATAGGCTAATCCTCTGCCTGCGGCACTGGCACCCTGAGTTCTAGTCCCAGTAGGGGTGCCGGCTTCTGTCCCGGTTGCTCCTCTCCCAGTCCAGCTCTCTGCTGTGGCCAGGGAGTGCAGTGGAGGATGGCCCAAGTGCTTGGGCCCTGCACCCCATGGGAGACCAGGAGGAAGCACCTGGCTCCTGGCTTTGGATCAGCATGGTGTCCCGGACGCAGCGCCACGGTTGCAGCAGCCATTGGGGTGTGAACCAACAGAAAAGGAAGACTTTTCTGTCTCTCTCTCTTACAGTCCACTCTGCCTGTCAAAAAAAAAAAAAAAAAAAAAAAAAAGGAATAAAAGCAGTTGTATTAGAGAATGCCTAGTCTACCAAAAACTCTTGTCATGTCATAGCCCTTTCCATTCAAACAATTCAGGAAGCAGTAATTGATTATTTGTATTTAACTTCTGTGGAGGAAGGTAGTCACTGTGCATGAAATGGTGAGTAAAATGATGAGAAGGGGAAAGGAGGTAGGGTTACTCCAGGTGGGCAGAGCTCTGGGTACACTGATTTCAGTTAATATTCTTCCTTCAGTCCTCCTGAATGTTGACTTGGAAACTGTGGTCATGGAATACAACTTGTATTTCTCTCAAGAGAAAGAATGAACATTACACCACTTACACATTTTAAAAAAATATTCATTACTGGTCCGTGGTGTGTTTTTGATCCTGATTAGCAACAAGCATCATGAAAATGATTGTCTGCTTTTGGAGCTTTTTCTTTTGCTCCAGTATCCATTCTCTTAGTTCTCTTCAAGTTTCATGCACAGCCTAGAAATAGTCCCCATAGTGTTGATTTCAGAAAACTAAAGAAAGGAAAAGTCAGGGCCAGATTTAAGAGCACTGGATGATAAGAAGGAAAACTAAAACAGAGTCTTTGTTTACATAGTAATGAGAATGATTCTTTATGTGGTTGGTAAATTTTCCATGATATAATTTCTTAAATATAGTTCTAAAATTATTTGGAAAGTGGCAGCATAAGTTAGAAAACTAAAGTTAAATAAGTATTAAACAAGGAGACAATGTTGAAGAATGCAGTGATTTTAGTGTTAGTGTTGACATGCGTATTTAGAAGAGAAGTAGTCTTGCCACAGATGATATTAAATAATTTAAAACAGCCAGTGAAAGGAACAGCGGTTCCTTGCAATTCATGGTGAACTGTACAACTTCTGTGCATCTAAGGAAGACTTTCTTGATACAGTTTTCAGAATCAAGCTGAGTTTTTGGTGACTTTGATTTCAGCCACCATTTGAGTCAACACTTTGGGACTTGAGATTTCAGAAGAATCAGTGGATGACAAGTTTAGTGAAGGTTTAGTTCATGCATTTCAGAGGCAGCATTGTATATCCTATAGTATCTGAAAAAGTTGAAGTTTCTAGTGCTCCTGAGATAGCAGTTCAAAAACAGACAAACAAGCACTTTTTTGCATCTAAGATACTAATTTGACAACTAGAGTCAGTCTGGCTTGTTGGAAAGTGAAGGGGGGGGGCAACTACTTGAATAGACCCAGGTCAGTTTCATTTATCTGTAAGATATACCTTCCCCAAACCAGGCACAAAAGATAAATACCATGTGATTTCACTTATATGTGGAATCTGGAAAAGTCAAACTCGTGGAATTTCAGCTGAGGAAGAAATTTAAGAGATCTGTCATATAAGGTGACTAGTTAATTATACTGTATTGTACATTTAAAAATTGACAAGAGTAGATTGTTTGCTCACTACCAAAAAAGTTAAGTACATGAAGTAATGCATATATTAATTAGCTTGATTTAACCATCTATAATGCATACATATTTCCAAACGCCACTTTTTTTTAAAGATTTATTTTATTTATTTGAAAGTCAGAGTTAAACACAGAGAGAAGGAGAGGCCTGGGAAAGCAGTGAGGATGGTCCAAGTCCACCCATGTGGGAGACCTGGAAGAAGCTCCTGGCTCCTGACTTTGGATTGGCACCGCTCTGGCCGTGGTGGCTGTTTGGGGAGTGAACCAGTGGATGGAAAACCTCTCTCTCTCCCTCCCCCTTTCTCCCTCCCTCCTTCCCTCCCTCTTCTCACTCTGTGTAAATCTGATTTTCAAATAAACGAATCTTTTTTTTTTTTTTAAGAAAGTATATGTCTAATAAAATGAAAATTTGTTAAGTTCATTTACGTCCTTTTGAATGGGAAATACTGATTTCATACTTCTTGACTTTATAATAGTGTGTATTATTTTACAAATTGTGAACTTACCTTATAGTGTTTCTTTGTAAAAAATCCTCCTGATAATCATGGGCTAGTACCTAATGTTCTAAACACAATCACCTTTACAATTACCCATTTATCCTTCAGTCATAAAAAGTGAATATTCCCTTTTATTGCTGAAGCTTACCAAGAATTTTTTCTCTATCAAGTGTTGTTAAAGTAATCATATGTCATCAAAAGCCGAAATGGGTCTTTAATATCAGTTATATTTGTTTTATTTACTCCTTAAATAAATATCTGAGCACTGTATTCTATTCTTGTCTTTTATCTTACACTTTTCTTTAGTTTTATGGTAGTGTGAAAAGGACAAAGCCTAAGTTGGCTAAACTCCAGGTATGTGTGATTTTCTTTAAACTATTGGCTTCATATGTGTCCTCAGGGTTGCAAAGCCTACTTCAGGATGTATCTTGTGATTGTTAACTGAGCTGCTGCAGTTTGTTCTGAAGGGCAAAGGTGATACTGAGGTATAATGGCAAGGTGCAAATTAAAAATCCCTAAGTGACTGGTTTTTCCTATTTTGTAGTATTATCAAGTGTCATCAGTTAGTATGAAAAGCTGTAAGTCTTTATGCGTATAAACAAAGTATGCATAAAAATGGAATTAAGTTTATTTTACTGTAAAAATTTTGAAAACTGCAGTTTTTCTTTTTTTTTTTTTTTTTAATTTTTGACAGGCAGAGTGGACAGTGAGAGAGAGAGACAGAGAGAAAGGTCTTCCTTTTGCCGTTGGTTCACCCTCCAATGGCTGCCGCGGATGGCGCGCTGCGGCCGGCGCACCGCGTTCGTCCGATGGCAGGAGCCAGGTGCCAGGTGCTTTTCCTGGTCTCCCCATGGGGTGCAGGGCCCAAGCACCTGGGCCATCCTCCACTGCACTCCCGGGCCACAGCAGAGGGCTGGCCTGGAAGAGGGGCAACCGGGACAGAATCCGGCGCCCCGACCGGGACTAGAACCCGGTGTGCCGGCGCCGCAAGGCGGAGGATTAGCCTGTTGAGCCACGGCGCCGGCCTGCAGTTTTTCATAATATGTATTTTTCACAAACCTTTTGAAGACCCTTTGATTTCAGAATTCTTTTTGCACCAAAATAAGCTTATGTTTAAAATTAATTTTCCCTGAATCTTTTGAAGTACCTGTATGTGTATGTGTGTAAATATGTATTTCTGACATGTTTTAAAATAGAATGAATTCTGACAAGTATTCTAATCCAAATAAAAAATGAATAAACATTCAGTTGAGTATCTAGTCTATTTCTAGATCTGTGAAGGGACTTTCAGAGACTATTAAGGATAAGATTTTTGTTCTCAGGGAAATTATATTCCATTTTGGAGAGAGAGGATTAATAGCTATGCAAGAATTTAAATTCAGGGGTTTTAGAATGATTGATTGAGGTTAATTAAAGTGATAAAAATGAGAGGTAAAGATTTGAGGCTGGGAGCCAGTGGTATCACGTACTAGGTTAATCCTCTGCCTGCGGCCCTTATGGGTCACTGGTTCTAGTCCTGGCTGCCCCTCTTCCAAACCAGCTCTCTGGTATTGCCTGGGAGGGCAGTGGAGGATGGCCCAAGTGCTTGGGCCCTTGCAGCTGCATGGAAGACCAGGAAGATGCACCTGGCTCCTGGCTTTGGATCCGTGCAACTCTTGCCGATGCGACCATCTGGGGAGTGAACCCACTTCTGTCTTTCCCTCTCACTGTCTGTAACTCTAGCTCTCAAATAAGTAAAATATTTAAAAAAGTAAAAAGATTTGAGGCTGTTGCTCATGTGGTTTTGCTTTGAGTTTAAACATCAAGGGAAATGATATAACACTGTTTCTATTATTTTAGGTAACAACAGGTTGGGTTAGTTTTCTGGGGCTACTTTGTAAATTTGATACTAATCCTAGAATTTTAGGTTCCTATGAGACTATTAAGAGAATATTATTTGGTTAAAATTATATTCCTAAAGGCTTTTATAGGAATATTTTCTGAAAAGGTAATTAATCTCAAAAATAGTTTAATGTTACCTCATTTTAGTTTTGTTATTACCTTTGTGTATGTGTATATATAAGGATACTTCTGAAAGTTTAGAGATAAGTTTATTTTAGTGCAGAAATTTTTAAAATCCATTATATATGTTTTCAGCACCACAGTTTTTGAAGGGCTTTTGTATAATTTGCACGATTGTGTTATGGTTTAAATGTTTGTGTCCTCCAAAAATCATGTTGAAATTAATTGCCTTTGTAACAGTATTCAGAGGTGATTAGGCTACATGTGGAGTTAATGCTGTTAGAAAATGATGAGTTTGGCTCCATTTCCATGTGTTTTACCCTGTGGCATGTGGGGATCCAGAAGTACAAAACACTTTATTGGAAGAAAAGAATGGCTTTACCAGACACTGAATCTTCTGGCACCTAGATTTTATACTTTCCAGCCTCCACACTCTGAGTTAATAGATTTCTGTATGTAAATTGCTTGGTCTGTTTTGTCATAGCAGCACAATATGGACTAATGTACTTTGTTCTGCGCCTACTGTTCATGTCTTTGTCTTTTGGACCTTGCACTTAGCATCCCTTCAGCTCCCATGTCCTGTTCCTATTATTGTGATGACTAGAGAAGTTGGCATCTCATTTGTGAATTTGGTCTCCAATTTTAGTGATCTTATTCCTTGTAAGATTTTGTTTGGCTATAGAATCTGTGACTATTTTCTTTCACACAATGCTTGTCTAGAAAATCTCATTTAAATGTTTATTGGGCTGCCTAGCATAATGCTAGACATAGTACATAGTTTAAATTATTAAATTAACTACTTTTGTTTCTAAGATTTATTTTATTTATTTGAAAGACAGAGTTACAGATAGAGATAGAGACAGAGAGAGAGGTCTTCCATCTGGTTCACTCCCATATGGCTGCAATGGCCGGAGCTGCGCCGATCTGGAGCCAAGAGCTTCTTCCGGTTCTCCCTTGTGGGTGCAGGGGCCCAAGGACTTCGGCCATCTTCTGTTGCTTTCCCAGGCCATAGCAGAGAGCTGGATCAGAAGAGGAGCAGCCGGTACTAGAACCCGCGTCCATATGGGATGCTGGAGCTTCAGGCCTGGGCTTTAACCCGGTGTGCCACAGTACCAGCCCCCTTAAATTTTCAATACTTAAAACTAGATATCAGTTTTTGACATTTGTAGATTAGGCCATCACTTTTCATTGATTTGTCTAGATTTAGAGCTAGAAGTCCTTATTCTGTGTTTTCAGTAATAAAGAAATTCAGGCCTAAGACTTTTTATGTAACAACATGAATTCATAAATGTCACTTGGTGAGACATATTCATCAGAATTTACTGAAATAATAAACTTGGAGGTTGTTTACAGAAAGAGTATGTTATATCAGTTCATTTTGTGTTACTGTAGCAATACTAAGACTGAATAATTCATAAAGAGCAGAAATGTATTTTCCTCCAATTTGGAGGCTAGGATGTCCAAAATCAAGGTGTGGGCAGGTTTGGTCACTTGTTCAGTGTCTAGTTGTTCCATTCTGTTGTATTGTGTGATTACATGATGGGAATGGAAGAGAGTAAACGCACTCTCCCAAGCTCCTTTTTAGTGACATTGGTCCATTCATAAAGGTGGAGCCCTCACGACCTAAACACCTCTGGATTCACCTTTCAGTACTATTGCATTCAGGATTAAGTTGCAAAATGGGATTTGGAGGGATTTGCCACCCACTTTGGAGAAGTAAATTGAGTTCTCAGCTTCGAATTTTGGCCTGACCTGACTTGTTGCAGGCACTTTGAGAGGGGACTGGCAAATGGATTGTCTCTTTCTCTCTGCTTTCCAAATAGTGATAATTAAAAGAAGGAAAAGGGTAATGAGTGAATATGCTGAATAAGTAAAGATTTACATTTCATCTGTTGATATAATCAGTCTTAGTTACATTTTATAAATTAATTAATGTGCTTAAATGTTAAAAATGTCTTTTATAGTTTTAAAACATACGTAAGTTAAAATTGCTTTTGATTTTGGTGATACTACATCTAATACAGAAGATTTTTTTTTTTTTTGGACAGGCAGAGTGGACAGTGAGAGAGAGAGACAGAGAGAAAGGTCTTCCTTTGCCGTTGGTTCACCCTCCAATGGCTGCCGCGGTCGGCGCGCTGCGGCCGGCGCACCGCGCTCATCTGATGGCAGGAGCCAGGTGCTAGGTGCTTTTTCCTGGTCTCCCATGGGGTGCAGGGCCCAAGCACTTGGGCCATCCTCCACTGCACTCCCGGCCACAGCAGAGAGCTGGCCTGGAAGAGGGGCAACCAGGACAGAATCGGCTCAGTAGGCTAATCCTCCACCTTGCAGCGCCAGCACACCGGGTTCTAGTCCCGGTCGGGGCACCGGATTCTGTCCGGGTTGCCCCTCTTCCAGGCCAGCTCTCTGCTGTGGCCAGGGAGTGTAGTGGAGGATGGCCCAAGTGCTTGGGCCCTGCACCCCATGGGAGACTAGGAGAAGCCCCTGGCTCCTGGCTTTGGATCAGCGCGGTGCGCTGGCCGCTGCGCACCAGCCGTGGTGGCCATTGGAGGGTGAACCAACGGCAAAGGAAGACCTTTCTCTCTGTCTCTCTCACTGTCCGCTCTGCCTGTCAAAAAAAAAAAAAAAAATGTATACAACAATGGGATTCCAGAGAGCCTTAGTTCAAACTTTGATAGTGAATTTGTTTTGAAGTCCAACATTCTTTTCAATTTTAAAAACTGAATTAGTGGTATGTACTTAGTATTATGTAACATTCCTTAGATCAGAAGTGAAACATTGATAGGCATGGTAAGTGGGACAAATAAATTATAACTATCTTCATTTTGATTCATGTTACAATCTGATTTCATGTAAAACTGTGGTTTTAAGCACTCATTTATGTAAAACTTTGGTTTTCTGAACTTTTTGGATTTTAGAATTTCATAGAAGGGATTGTGGATCTCTCAGTTTTATTGTTCCTGGAATCTGTAGAATTTATTCCTGTGAAGAGACAAAGTGTACTGTTTTTCTGTTTTGATTGTTATGAATTGCATGTGTTTCTGATGGAAATGATGTGTGTATGTAATAAGACATTTATTGTACATTGCACATGTGTGAGCGCTTTAGAAAGCTATGGAAATGGCTTATGTTTTAATTCTGTTTCCTATGACATTTTGAAGCCCTCTTGTATACATGTATGTATTAACATATATATATGTATATATATATAAATGTAGGAAAATATTTTGTGTTTGTGAGAGGGAGAGAAGAATGGAGGAGGCAGTGGGCAAGAAGAGGGTGGTAGGGACAGAGGCGATGAACTGAGCCCATTAGCACTGTTTCATCCTTGTGCTGGGTCAGATTTGGTTACTAACATGGTGTGAAATAAAACCTGAATTGCAGTTTCACAGCTGTGTTAGCACTTAAGCTGATCACTAACAAATTCTCTTGACAAGAATAAAACTTAGAAATAAGACTATGTTAAAATCACAAAATACTCTGTGTATCAAACAAAATAATTATTAAAAAAAAATTAAAACAGCCACAACAGATCATGGCTCAAAATACTGTTTTACTAATTCTAAAGGAATGAGAAATATTTTCTCTTGTATACTCAAAAGAAGCCATTTTACCTCACTATTTAATTAACAGATGGGCTGTGGCTCAAGACAGGAAATGAAGAATACCTGAGCCAATTGAATAGTTAGTAGGAATTTAGGTAAGCAGAAACTAATGATCCAAATTGGAAAAAAGCCTGGGCATAGGAGATTAACACGCTACCATTATGAAAAGTCCCAGGAGATCTCAGATGACCTCAAGAGGTTTGCACTTTAGTTTGTTAAGAACCTTCATGAGACTGCTAAGCCACTAAAAAATACTCTAATATTCATTAACCATCTAAATACCAGTATGGTGGAAAATACCTTTCTTTCTATTCTAACAAAAAATATTAGGCTCTGAATCAGTCAGATGAAATTAACTCATAGCTTGCAAGGCATTTTAAAAGTCAAAATGTTCAGTATTTCTTCAGTTTAATTTAAGGTCCTAGGTCTGTGCAAACATTATTACATGAGAAGATACGCTTTCACTCCCTTCCATTTCTTCTGCAGTATTTTTTCTCTAACCCTGTGTTCTTTGCTGACAGCAGCAAGTGTGTGTACTTTGTAAGTTCAATAAATGCTGATTCCTGCAAGAAGAAAACTTAGGAAGTAAGCTTAGACGTTATGAAGAGGAAGCACAAAGAATGAGGCAATTGAATGAAGAGTATTGTGCAGGATTCTTTAAAAATTTGAGTCAGAAGCAAATTAATGTTAATTTCTTCAGATCTACTAGTCTTCCCCTATATCTCATGGTTTATTTTTACTCAGCTAGATAATTTATCTCTTTACCATGTATATACTGTAGCAAATTGTCATGATCTAATTCTTTTTCATACAAAAAAGCTAAGTGATTACATTTGTAACCATAATTCTTGTCTCCATAAGAATGTAATAATAAATTTGAGTTATGCAGTTTAAAGCTACAGAATAGGCAATTTGGTAAAGAAAAGCTAGTCCTTATATCTCTGTTTACCCCATGATAACCTACTTGATGAATTCTATTTTTTTAATTATTCCTTTAAGGTCACCAAACCTTACGAATACTACTACAGTAAGCTTCTTAATTCTGAATTATTGTTTCTCCTATTTAAATGAGGAGCTCAATGACTAAAAACTTGAGTAGTGCAGTTTTTCTTCAGTGATATAATTTGGAAATTATATTTGGTAGAATCAACAGGACCAACTGTGAGACTGAGCGAATTTCAGTTACGAGGTTTTATTCATGTAAACTATTTTGTTTTGAGGAGTGGACAGAAAGATAAGAGGAACATTTTGAAATCATGCCTAATAGTTTTTGTCAGTCTTTTTCTTAATGCTATTGACGACACCACTTAAAACTTGAAATCTGAAAGATTTATGTCTTGGTTGATTCACATACTGTTTGACTTTCCAAATAGCTTACATCTTTTATTGAAACAGTTTTTAAAATATATAGCGTGAGAACAGGTTCATATTTGTTCTGTAGGACTTGGAAAACCAGCAATCTGTGTTCTGAAAAGATGAAAGTGTGGTTTTGTTCAAAATTATAAATAAATTGCTTTATATTGATGATTAAATTTCTGGGTTTGTTTTGGATGTATTATCAGTGTTGACTAAAACTAACTGAATTTATTGACAATCCAGAGGGGAAAAAATTGAGCTTGTGTTGCTAAATGAAATTTAAATGTTACTTTTAAAAGTCAAATATACCTTTATAGACTGTTATGTATGATCTGTGTCACCATGAGGAAATGTTGATTAAGTAGTTTCCATTTTGGTATTACAGTATGTCCTGTTCTAAGTTGCTGACTGTGTAAAAATCTTTTAAGTCAAAAAAGCAGCTCAGCTTAAACCTCTGCTATTTATTATGGCAGAAACCAGAAATAGAAATCTACCAGCAACTTTATAATCTACTGGATTCCTGCATATCTTTTGGAGTAAAATTATCTAAAAAAATTTTAAGAGGCTATAAAACTAAATAAGTTACATTGTATATTTTATATACAAAAGTCTTTTTTACTTACTAAATACAAAAATGCTTCTTAAAAAAATAAGATAGCCCTTGATTTGAATGGCAAAGGAATGAGAGAATTTTTGGCTAATTGATTGTGAGGGATATTGTTAACCTGTAAAATATGATAGTTGAATATAATTCTAATAAAACTTGTTTCCATGTAATACTAGCAGGTCAGAGTTACTTCGAATAAAGTAGAAAGTTTTAGGATATGTTTTTTGTCTAAGTGCATCTTTTTATTTATGGGGACTATTTGACTCTTGATAACAGAAAAAAGAATCTGGATTTGAAGTGTTAGTGTATGTACCTAATTAAGTTTTTGAGGATAAAGGGTAATACTTAAATTTGTCTACTTGAAGAGTGCGGTATTTCAGTATTAAGTGAGATTAATTCTTTGCCTTTGAATGTTATAAACAGGGGTATTGAGTGTGGTTTGTCTTCTGAATAAATGTTTAAATTCTTCTCAGTGACTGTTTCTATCATGAAGAAGGAGAGTGGGGAAAAAACTCTTACATCTGCTACTTTACATGATTTTTAGACACTTGTAAGCATTAAATCGCTGTAGAATCTTACTATGATTTGCAGGAGTTTTACTATATGACATGAGAAGTAATTTCTACTTTTCTGAAGTTGTATTTTAGTAAGATTCATTTATCGATTAACAAAAGTAAATGACACTTGGAAAGAAGAGCTGTCATTCTTGGTCTGATGTGTGGTATTTGAATTTAAATTTGTGGTTTTGGAGAATTAAATTTGGATTTTAATATCATCCAGGAGTAACACTTATGTGCATTTTAAAGATAAATCCAGAAAATAAGCAGTGCATGGTTTGTTTTAGAATACAGTGAAGATGTAACTTTTAAAAAATGTCTAGTCATTTATTGTAAACCTTTCATTTATCAATTTAGAGTTAAGTTGTTTGGATGATAGGCACTGTAAAAATTATATTATGTAGTCTCATACTCATAAAGTTTATATGCTTTAAAGTAACAACTAAAACATAAGCAATAATTACTGCAGAATAAAAATATGAATCATTAATTTAGTAGACTACTTGTCTTTTGTTGAAGAATTACATTTTTTCTATTGGTTGAAATATGTTTTTGTTTAGACTTCCTAGTAACTGTTAACAAGAAATTGTGCTACTCAGTATGTCATTAAATATTAATTACTGTAGTTGTAAAGAGCACATGGAGTATACATAGAATATGATATATTTAGGTTTTTGATCACATTGTGCACTATTTTGAAAGAAACACTGACGTTAATATGATTATAGTAGACAATACTTGAATGGAACTTTAAATTGTGTTAAGTATCTTATAGTGTTCTTGAACATTAATTCTAAGTTATTGCTCTTCAAACTCTTGGTCAACTATTCAATATAGAGGGCCTTTTCTTTTATATTTATATAAATATACACAAATAGAAAATATGGAAAAATATTATTTAATTCTTAACAGTGTTATTTATATGTAATGGTGGATACCAAAGTGTGAACCTACATGTAAGAACAAACAAACCATCTAACTAAATCCAAGTCATTGATATTTTTGGCCTGTCTTTTCTTGTAAAAGTCTACTGCTATCTGTTTAACTTGTTTACTGAAAGATTTGGAGAGCATGGAAAAAAATAAAGATGAAAATCACATTAACTAATATATAATTATTTATTGATATTGTGGTATTGATTTCCTTTCTGCTCTTATGTGCATTTATTACATGTCATGTATATACATTTAGATTGAGATACTGCTTATATAATGGCATTAGATTTTAATGCTTAAAAAAGTATTGGTTCTTTATAATCATATTCATATGCTGTGTTGCAAGAATTTGTGGGGGAACATTTTTTTTTTTTTAAACTGATTTAGAGATTTCTTTGTGAAGGGGCCAGATAGTAAAATGTTTTTTACTTTACAGACCAAGAGGCAGAATGAGGATATCACATAGATTCTCATGACTTAAACTAACCATTTAAAAGTATAAAAACCATCCTCAACTTGGGGAACGTGGAACTTTAAAATAAAAAAAAGCAACCACAGGCTTCTGGCTAGATAGTCCCTGTGGCTGCAGTTTGCTAGCCCCTGGTTTAGAAGATTATTTGCTTACATTGTGTGTGTGTGTGTGTGTGTATACATGTTTTTCTTTTTAAATTTTTCTTTAGCAGCTCTTAAAATTGCTACCTCAAAGGCACTGAGCCAGTTTATGTGTTAAAACTCAAGGACTCAGTTTAGAATTCTACTCATTGCTGCAGGAGTCAGTTTGCTGGATCATAGAGGGAAGACTGACTTTCACTTAGTAAAATACAGTATTTTCTTTCTACCAGTAGAAATACTGAGGTTAGACATGAACCTAATTCAGCCTTTACACGAAACAGGAAACCTTAGCTTGGGTCTGATGTTACGAGATGAGGATTCTGTGCAGAAGGTGTTAGACCCACCTAAAATATTTGGCCTTGAAATTCCAAAGATTTTCACCTAAATCTAGTTTTCCTTAACCTAGTCATATTTTAGTATAGATTTTTCTTTTTCTATATTTTTTTTAAAGATTTATTTATTTGAAAATCAGAGTTACACAGAGGAAGGAGAGGAAGAGAGAGAGAGAGGGAGGTCTTCCATCTGCTAGTTCACTCCCCAGATGGCCTTAATGGCCGGAGCTGTGCCGATCTGAAGCCAGGAGCCAGGAGCTTCTTCAGGGTCTCCAACATGGGTGCAGGGGCCATCTTCTGCTTTCCCAAGCCATAGCAGAGAGCTAGATCAGAAATGGAGCAGCTGGATCTCAAACTAACGCCCATATGGGATGCTGGAACTGCAGGTGGCAGCTTTACCTGCTACGCCACAGCGCCAGCCCCTAATATCCATTTTTCTAACTTTAGAGGTGGACCTAAAAAGTTTGTTGCATATCAGTTTAAAGGAATAAAGATTAAAAATTTTAAAAAAGCTAAAAATAAATGTCATAAACCACTTTTTCTTGTAAGCATGAAAATGATGTCTTAAATATGTTCATCATAGAAAACCTTTAGTTTTGGTATTGCAATAGTACTGTTTATTTTAAGACATAATTTTTTCTCTTTTAAGAAATGTGCAAAGCTTTTCCAGTTAATTCTTGTCTAGTTCATTTAAGAAAAAAAAAATGTTTTTTTTGACGGGCAGAGAGGACAGTGAGAGAGAGAGACACAGAGAAAGGTCTTCCTTTTGCCGTTGGTTCACCCTCCAATGGCCGCAGCGGCCGGCGCACCGAGCTGATCCGAAGGCAGGAGCCAGGTGCTTCTCCTGGTCTCCCATGGGGTGCAGGGCCCAAGCACTCGGGCCATGCTCTGCTGCCTTCACGGGCCACAGCAGAGAGCTGGCCTGGAAGAGGGGCAACTGGGACAGAATCTGGTGCCCCAACCGGGACTAGAACCTGGTGTGCTGGTGCTGCAAGGTGGAGGATTAGCCTGTTGAGCCACGGCGCCGGCCTTTTTTTTTTTTTTTTTTTCTTTTTAAATAATATCTTCTATTAAAGAAAATGTGCTTGGAGCAGCAACAGTTGAATAAAATTGTATTTCATGTTGTTACTTAAGCTGTGTCCCTAATGATGTGACAGAAAAGTCAAAAGTGATTTGTCTCCTTTTTGGGGACAGATGCACAGATTTACTTACAGACTCATAGTTATTGAGCAGACATATTCAGAATCTGTTCAAACAGAACCCTATCTTTAGGATGATTTTACTTTCTAGTGCTTATATGTCACAGGAATATTTACATGGACATAGTATTTATATTTTTCTTTGCCCTTCTACTCAGTGGTTTAAAAATATTGGAACCACATTTTTAAATGGTGAACTCTAGATTGAATTTCATACCTTGCAGTGCCTATGCATGATTTTTTTTGTTGTTGTTTTTACAACTAAATATTAAAACTTCATTTCCTAGTTAGCAGCCAGAGTTTCAAAGAGATTAAGGATCACTGTTTTGAAATTGTAAAATGTCCCTAATGATTTTAAGTTAAATCTGCTAGTGAAAGCTATGTACATTTTATGGTATGGTGATTTTTGCATAGTTACCATATTAACATCCAGTGGTGGGTCACCATCACGTCAGTGGAATTTCCATGAAGACTAAAGAGTGAGAAAACAATCTTTTCTGATAGTACACATAGAATTTTGAGTACCTTGCAGTGATCATCTGTACTGTAAATGCTTATTAGCCAAAACATTGTCAGATTTTGTTAGTTCTGTGATGGATATCTTTCCTTGAATTAGTTGCTTTGTGAATTGGGGCCCTTTAGGTGAATGGAAGGAGAACTCAAAATTATTTTCTTATTTTTGATTATAGGTATATTTTGATAGGGCTGTTTGGGGAGTCCATGTGTTAGTGATAGTTGAATAACTGAGCAGTTAGAGGTAGTTACTTTAGCAAATAGGATACATTAAACACAGACATCCAGTTTCTCTTATTGAATTCATTTGTAAAACCTGGATAAAATGGATGGAACAGCTGTTTGAGAACTCTGCAGAATAAATAATGCCAGACAGACTGGGAAAGAAGACTCTAGTGTTCAGAGTACCAGCAGCCTGGCTGTGGGGTTTACTGTGGTGTTCTTCCAGTATCTCCAGACAGAACTGAATTCAGTCAAATCTAGAAGTAGATGCAATCTGAAATCTTAGGCAAAGATTATCCCAGAAGAGCCTGCTGATTTTGACTAAGGAAGCAGGAAAATTAACTGCTAAGCCTAGTATGAGTGTTAAATTTTTTTTCCCTTGTCTTCTTTCTTTCATACCCATTCTCAAGCAAACTATGGAAAGAGCTTCAAAGTTAATGTGGGATCTTGCGGCTAAAATTATAAGGGGTGGGAACTTTCCTTTCCAAATGACTAATCTCATTCCTTTCTTCTCTTTTTTTTCTGCTTGGCCTAAAAATAGATACCATATCAGAAGTGAATGACCAAGCAGGGTACTGAAAGCATCAGCATTTTGGCTCTAGAAATGGCGAGTGTTTTCCCAGGGGAATTGGAAAGTATTGCTATCATATGTAGGGAGAAACTTAGAAGAACAGTAAGATAAAGTCATTTATAAATTCCTGGGTTCTACCCCCATGAGGTGTGCATACACAGAAACAACAGGCTACCATCCAGGACCCATCTGGGTAGAAGATGCAGAAATGGGATAGAGTTCAAATATCACAGCATAAGACTTTGAGAATTAAGCTGAAATTGAAATCATGTCTGTAGAAGCCATGTGAGAACCAACCTGTTCACCTATTAAAACAGAAATATTAACATTTCCACTGGATTTGACAGGAATTAGAATTTTATAACAATTTTTAAGTGCTCAGGTTACACTCTGAAATTATCTTGCACATGAAAAGCCAGGAAGCTTTCAACTAACATGGGAAGAGATGTTCAATATATAACATCATGATAAAGATGTTGGAATTATAATAGCTATTGCACAAATGTTGTAAAAAGCTATTAAAAAAAATTGAGAGTTACACAGTGAGAAAGACAGAGAGAAAGGCCCTCCCTCCATTGGTTCACCCCCCAAGTGGCCGAAACGTCCAGAGCTACTCTGATCCGAAGCCAGGAGCCAGGTGCTTCTTCCTGGTCTCCCATGCCGGTGCAGGGGCTCAAGCACCTGGACCATCCTCTACTGTCTTCCCGGGCCACAGCAGAAAGTTGGACCAGGAGAGGAGCAACCGGGACCAGAACTCGGTGCCCATATGGAATGCCGGCACTGCAGGCGGAGGATTAACCAAGTGAGCCCTCTAAAAAGCAATTGTAAATGCTCTTGAAATTAATGGGAAAGTCTCAGCAGAGAAACAGAAAACAGAAGATGTGGAAATGTGAGAGAGGGGAGTCTCATTGTGGGGCTTGTTAGCAGAATACAGAGACAGGGGAAGATCAATGAACTAAAGATAGATCAGTTCAAGATTTCCATCTGAATAATAAGAAAGAACAGAGTTTCAGGGAGTCATGAGAAAAATAACAGTATTATATATAAAAAAGATTGAGATGCTTAGAAAACACTTGAAGAAATAAATGAATGAGAGACCATATAAATGTGGCGAAAAACAAAACAGATTCTGAAATGATATAAACCCAACAAAATCCACAAATATGTTACAATCAATCTTAAAACTGAAAAAAAAAATGTTGAAAGCAGCCCGAGAAATTCGATATGCTATCTCTGGGGGAGTTAATGATTCTCATTTCTGTGGATTTCAGAAACCATAGAGGTGAGGACAAGAAGGCTAAATAAATAAACCTCAAGTACTAAAAGAAGAAAACTGTTTGGCAATGAAGGTTATATAGAAGCATTTCCAGGTGAAGAAAACTTATAGCATTCATTTATGCATACCTGATCTGAAAACATAGCTAAATGATGTTCTAAAGATAGCAGAATGATAACAGAGAGACACTTGGACATTAGAAATGGAAAGAGATAACCAGAAAAGGTAAATATCTGGACAGATATAATAATTTTCTCCATATGAGTTCTTTGGAATATATTTGACAGTTGAAAGCAAAAATTTAAACATCTAATGTGGTTTTCAGTGGGTATGATATATGTAACACCCACAGTCCACTTGCAAGTGATAAAATACTGAATTAAAGTAGACTTTGAAAGATTAAAGTTTCTACATATAGATTAAAGAAATGTTAAAAATCACAGTGGGTAAATTCAGATGTAGTATTTTAAAAATGCTCTTATTACCCAAAAAGAAGGGAGGAAAGGGGAGATAGGTAACAAGCAGAAAACATAATAAAGTGGTAGGTGTAAATTCTTACACATCAGTAAGTGCATTAAAATTTTACATGTTGTAATAAGCATACCAGTTAAAAGCGTTTGGCAAGCTACATTTTTTTAAATGATCCCAATAGATGCCATTAGAAACATACATCAAATATAAAAGTGAAAAGGTTATGGAAAAAAGATTAGCATGGAAGTACTAGTCAAAAGAAAACAAGTAGCTCTATCAATAACAAATAAGATAGACTTCAGAACCAAGGTAACACCAAGGATACAGAGGAACGTTATATTGATTAAAGGACTAAATTACCAATCTTAAATAGTGTATACCTCAGTAAAATTAAAAAGTACTTGAAGCAACAAGGCAGAACTTAAAGAAACAGAGAACTCAATAATTATATTTGAAGACTTTAACTCTTCTTTTTTTAAAGATTTATTTGAAAGGCAAAGAGAGAGAAAGAGAGAAAAGTTTTCCATCTGTTGGTTCACTCTCCAATTGGCAACAATGGCTGGAGCTGCACCAATCCTAAGCCAGGAGCCAGGAGCTTCCTCCAGGTCTCCCACATGGGTGCAGGGACCCCCTAAAGATTTATTTTTAATGATTTATTTATTTATTTGAAAGGCAGAGTTACAAAGAGGCAGAGAGAGAGAGAGAGAGAGAGAGAGAGAGAGAGACAAGAAAGAACAAGAGAGATCTTCCATCTACTGGTTCATGCCACAGATGGCTGCAACAGCCAGAGCTGTGTTGATCTGAAACCTGGAGCCAGGAGCTTCTCCTTGGGCTTGCATGTGGGTGCAGGGGCCCAAGGACTTGGGCCATCTTCTGCTGCTTTCCCAGGCCACACCAGAGAGCTGGATTAGAAGTGGAGCAGCTGAGACTTGAACTGGCATCCATATGGCATGCCACAGCGCCAGCCCAAACACTTTTTTTTTTAAATGAGTGGAACAGTAGACAGAAATCACCAAGAATATGCAATGCTCATAAAACACATTAACAGGTAGATCAAATTGACATGTATAGAATGATTTACTCAACAACAGCATGATTCTTTTTTTAAAAAAAGATTTACTTATTTATTTGAAAGAGTTACTCAGAGAGGTAGAGAGAAAGGTCTTCCATCTGCTGGTTCACTCCCCAATTGGCTGCAATGGCCAGAGCTGCACTGATCTGAAGCCCGGAGCCAGGAACCTCTTCTGGGTCTTTCACATGGGTGCAGAGGCCCAAGTACTTGGGCCATCCTCTACTGCTTCCCCTGGCCATAGCAGAGAGCTGGTTTGGAAGTGGAACAGCTGGGACTTGAACTGTCATCCACATGGGATGCTGGCACTTCAGGCGGTGGCCTTATCCACTATGCCATAGTGCTAACCCCCAGAACATAATTCTCTATGACGGGGTAGGGAACATTTTTTTTCTCCCAAAGACTACTTGGGTATTTATAACATAATTCATAGGTCATACAAAATTACTAACTTAAAAAGTAGCTTCCTATGCATTTATTGAATTGTGAATCCCACCTTTGATTGACTTGGCAGAGCCAGGTCATATGATTTCACAGGCTTTACCTTATATGGCCAATGGACCAGACATTCTCAGGCTCTGTACAAGTACATTTGGAATGTTCACTGAGACTAAATTGTGGCTTTGATACAATTCTTAAAATTCATAAGAATGATTTCATATAAAATATGTTCTCAGGTCATAATGGGAATGTTCTAGAATAGTAATAGAAAGATAGGCCGGCGCCGTGGCTCAACAGGCTAATCCTCCGCCTTGCGGCGCTGGCACACCGGGTTCTAGTCCCGGTCGGGGCACCGGATTCTGTCCCGGTTGCCCCTCTTCCAGGCCAGCCCTCTGCTGTGGCCCAGGAGTGCAGTGGAGGATGGCCCAAGTGCTTGGGCCCTGCACCCCATGGGAGACCAGGAAAAAGCACCTAGCACCTGGCTCCTGCCATTGGATGAGCGCGGTGCGCCGGCCGCAGCGCGCCGACCGCGGCAGCCATTGGAGGGTGAACCAACGGCAAAAGGAAGACCTTTCTCTCTGTCTCTCTCTCTCACTGTCCACTCTGCCTGTCAAAAAAAAAAAAAAAAGATAACAACTACATCTTCAAATATTTAGAGATTAGACAGCAGACTTCTTTTTTTTTTTATAACGCTTTTATTTAAAGAATATAAATTTCCAAAATACAGCTTATAGATTACGATGGCTCCCCCCCCATAACTTCCCCCCCACCCGCAACCCTCCCCTTTCCCACTCCCTCTCCCCTTGCTTCACATCAAGATTCATTTTCAATTCTCTTTATATACAGAAGATCAGTTTACTATATATTAAGTAAAGATTTCAACAGTTTGCCCTCACATAGCAACACAAAGTGAAAAATACTGTTGGAGTACTAGTTATGGTATTAATTCACAATGTATAGCACATTAAGGACAGAGATCCTACATGATATATTTTTTTAAAAAATTGATTAATTTTCTAGGCAATTTCCAATTTAACACCAAGATTTTTTTTCATTTTTAATTATCTATATACAGAAGATAGATTCAGTATATACTAAGTAAAGATTTCATCAGTTTGCACCCACACAGAAACACAAAGTTTAAAATACTGTTTCAGTGCTAGTTATAGCATTACTTCACATTGGACAACACATTAAGGACAGATCCCACATGAGACGTAAGTACACAGTGACTCCTGAAGTTGATTTAACAATTTGACACTCTTGTTTATGGCATCAGTAATCTCCCTAGGCTCTAGTCATGAGTTGCCAAGGCTATGGAAGCCTTTAGGGTTCGCTGACTTCAATCTTATTCCAACAGGGTCATAGTCAAAGTGGAGGTTCTCTCCTCCCTTCAGAGAAAGGTACCTCCTTCTTGGATGGCCCCATTCGTTCCACTGGGATCTCACTCACAGAGATCTTTCATTTTGGTCTTCTTTTTTTTCCATAGTGTCTTGGCTTTCCATGCCTAGAATATTCTCATGGGCTCTTGAGCCAGATCTGAACGCCCCAAGGGCTGATTCTGAGGCCAGAGTGCCATTTAGGACATCTGCCATTCTATGAGTCTGCTGTGTATCTCGCTTCCCATGTTGGATCATTCTCTCCCTTTTTGATTCTATCAGTTAGTATTAGCAGACACTAGTCTTGTTTGTGTGATCCCTTTGACTCTTAGACCTATCAGTGTGATCAATTGTGAACTGAAATTGATCACTTGGACTAGTGAGATGGCCTTGGTACATGGCACCTTGATGGGATTGTATTGGAATTCCCTGGCACAATTCTAACTCCATCATTTGGGGCCGTTCCGATTGAGCATGTCCCAAATTTTACATCTCCTCCCTCTCTTATTCCCACTCTTATATTTCACAGGGATCACTTTTCAGTTAAAATTTTAACACCTAAGAATAATTGTTTGTTAATTACAGAGTTCAACCAATAGTACTAGAATAAAAAAATTACTAAAATGGATAAAGTATTACATTGTACAACAACAGTCAGCACAAGAGCTGATCAAGTTACTGTTTCTCATAGTGTCCATTTCACTTCAATAGGTTTCACCTTTGGTGCTCAATTAGTTGTCACTGATCAGGGAGAACATATGATATTTGTCCCTTTGGGACTGGCTTAATTCTCGCAGAATGATGTTTTCCAGATTCTTCCATCTTATTGCAAATGACCGGATTTCATTGTTTTTGACTGCTGTATAGTATTCTATAGAGTACATGTCCCATAATTTCTTTATCCAAATGTATGCTTTGAATTCCCTGTGATCTTTTGCTGTGAGGTTCCCTTCGTTTACCTTCTTTCATGTTGATGGCTATGTTTCTGTGTTTCTGTGTGTAACACATCTTTAAGTATCTTTTGCAGGGCTGGACGAGTGGCAACAAATTCTTTCAATTTTTGTTTGTTATGAAAGGTCCTTATTTCACCTTCATTCACAAATGAGACCTTGGCAGGATATAATATTCTGGGCTGGCAGTTTTTCTCTCTAAGTACCTGGGCTATGTCTCGCCATTTAGACAGCAGACTTCTAAACAATCCTCTAGGTGAAAGAAGGCACCTCATGGGAAATTTAAAAGAACTTTGAGCTGAATGTAAATGAAAATATAATACATAAAAATTTATACTGCCCAGCCAGCATAAATGCTTATATTAAAAAAAAAAACTGCTTCAGATCAGTAATGCATGTTGTTATCTCCAGAAACAAGAAAGAACAAAACAAACCCCAATTAGGAAATCAGTTAATTGAAATAGAAAATCAGTAAGCAAAATTAGTGAAATAGCTGTTTTTTTATAGATTAATACAATTGATGATCTTTAATAACATGACAAAAAAATTAACACCACTAATGAAAGAGGAGGTATCAATAAAAGAATTGGCAAAAATCCAGAGGACAGTAAGCATTACTAAGAAAAACTATGTGTGTGTAAATTTGACAAAATAGATGAACTGGACTATTTCAAACAGAGTGCCACAGTTCACCCAAGATGAAATAATTACTTGAATAGCTCTTTATTAACCAAGTTGAATTTATAGTTAAAAACCTTCCAGAAAAAGAAAAATTCAAACCTGGACAGTTTTACTGGTTAAGTCTATCAAACATTTAATGAAGAAATGACATTATTTGTGTAGCTTCTCATTCAACACAATAGAAGAGGAGGAAATACTTCCCAACTTTTTTATGAAGCCAGAATTAACCTGACATCAAAATCAGACAAAGAAGGAAAGTGATCAGGATGGCTGAAGAGAGAGAAACCTCACCCACCTTAGCCATAGAAAAATACCGCCACAATTAAAGGACCATGTTTCCAGGTAACCAGTTAAAGGAAAGTTTTAGCAAAGAAGTGAATGGATCTGTAAACAGCACAGAGAATCCAAAAAGTATTATAGAGAACAAGACACACTCTGCAGCCACTGCAACTTCCACACCAGCTCCCCAGCAGGTGGTCGGGGTATACCATGTTGTCAGGAAAAAGTAAGCAGAAAGTGCCTCACTCATTCTATCACCTCTGCCAGACCAGCAGCACTAACTACAGGAGAATTCTCCAGTACTCACTGACTTTAAGTCCAGCTTAGACAACTGATCTCCAAAAAAGGAACCCACATTAACTCCCTCTACCCCCAAAGAGCTAGACTCCCAGTGGCTGTGGTAGAGCTGCTGCTAACTCTGTTCTGACCTAAGGGACAACAACCATCCCTGCTGCTACCAGAAGCTGTCAGAGCAGGAATCAGGGCAAATTTTAGGGCAGAGAGCAAACTCCCTGTACCCTGCAGCAGTGGAAATTCTGAGCACAAGCCCCCAAGTTACGATCTCTGGCTTTGTGTGGTCTGGGGAAGTTCCGTCAGCTCAATGGGGACCAGCTCTAGCAGCAGCCTGTAAAAAACCTGAGAGTATCATATCTGAAGAAAGCACCTCTGCCACCGTTTAGCACATGGTATTGGGTGCCCAGAGCACAAATCCCAGCATAACTTTTGCATGCCATGTAGTTACTGATGGCAGTTCTCTCTCAGCCCTGCAGATCTGGAACTGTTACTGTTGGTACCACATTCCCAGGTGTAAGCTGTATTCACCTATGGGATCTGGAGAGCCCTGTCTATTCCTGTTTCAGTCTCATGGTTGCCAGTCTGCAGATCTCAACTCAGCTGATTCACACCCTTTGAGACCTGAGTAATGACTCCACTGTATCCTGCAGCTCTGGGACTGTGACTGTTGTTAGTACATTTCCAGAGTTACTGGAATCTACCTTGTGGTAGGTGAAGCACCTACCTGGATTCTACTGCTGCAAATTCAGATCTGCTAGTGCAGAGTCCCCACTATGACTGTGTGTGTGTACTTCAGGCTTGTCTGGCAGGACAAGAGGACAGCACACTTTGTGTCCCTTAACACCAAGAATGAGGCTGTAGCTATCACAAATCTTCAAGATCTGAATATATACACCCTAGGAAAATCACATCCAACTGAAAGTCATATTTCCCTCTGTATGAACAGCTGCAGACTGCACAACCGTGGCAGTTGTAGACATTGATGACGTTGATCACTCAAAAGCTTACATTTCTGGGCATACTTAGGATAAGGCAAAGGAACAACCTAAGTAACAAGTAAAACTCAGCATTCCATCTGAACAAAAAAAATCATTTTCAGTGAAACTCTTAGGAACTATTTAACCAGAGTTAGGAACTATTTAACCAGATGTGTAGACAACACCATAGGGATACAGGAAACATGAAGAAACAAGGAAGCATAACATCTGCAAAAGAGCACAGCAATTCTCCAGAAATATATCCTAATCTGGAGGTTATCTGTTAAATGCCTGAAAAAGAATTCAAAATAATTGTCCCAAGGAAACTCAGTGAGATGCAATAGAATACAGATAGTTTAAAGAAATGAAAAAGATAGTAGATGATTAGAATGAGAACTTTAACAGATAGAAATCCCTAGAAAGAACCAAACAAAAATTTGGGAACTGAAGACTTCAATAAATGAAATAAAAAGATAAAGTTGAGAACTTCAACTCTTAAGAATAGAACAAACAGAAGAAAGATGTTCTGATCTAGAAGGTAGAAGGTAAGACTTTTGAAGTAACCCAGTCAGACAAAAGTAAAGAGAAAATAATTAAGAATGAAGATAGTCTGCAGAACATATGGGATACTACTGAGTGAACAGATATTTGTATTATAGTGATAACTGAAGGGAGAAGAAAAGAATAAAGAATTGAAACTCCTCATGTAGGATCTCTGTCCTTAATGTATTGTTCAATGTGAATTAATGCTATAACTAGTACTCAAATGTGTTTTACACTTTATGTTCTGTGTGGGTACAAACTGTTGAAATCTTTACTTAATATATACTAACTCGATCTTCTGTATATAAAGATAATTGAAAATGAATCTTGATGTGAATGGAATGGGAGAGGGAGCGGGAGTTGGGAGGGTTGTGGGCGGGAGGGAAGCTATGGGGGGGGGAGACATTGTAATCCATAAACTGGACTTTGGAAATTTGTATTTACTAAATAAAAGTAAAAAAAAAAAGAATAAAGATATTGAGAGCCTACTGAATGAAATAATAGTTGAAAACATCCCACATTTTGAAAGATAGGGTATGCAGATACAGAAAGCTCAGAGGACCCCAACCAGACTCATTCACAAAAGACCGTCTTTAAGGCATATTAAAAACAAGGAGAGAGTCCTAAAGACTGTGAGAGAAAAATGTTAAGTTACATATAAAGGAAAATACATCAGACTTTTATTCAAGGTTGTGAAAGAAAAAGATTTTCAACTATATGTATAATATTCAGCAAAGCTATCCTTTAAAAGTGAAAGAGAAATAGTTTTCCTTAGACAATAAAAAAACCGAGAATTCATCACTCTCAGACCAGCCTTATGAGAAATTATAAAAAGAGTTCTACATTATAAGTATAAGCACCTTTATGGAATGCCAGCAATGCAAATGGCAGCTTTACCTGCTACACCATCACATTGGCCTCTGATTGTTATATATTTTTAACATTGTAATGTAAAATATTTTCTCTTCTAACTGCTTTTTAAAGAAAGTAGAGCACCCATATGGTGGTAATAATGTCTCAGTTTATGAATTTGTCTGCTTTTACTTGATGTGTTACAGCTTCTCCCATTTTTGCTAAAATAGGAGATTTTTTAAATCGAAAAAATCTTTGTAATTGATGCTGTATATATAACCACATCAAATGATCCAGGATTCTGAATTTCTGGTTCTTAATTCAACCCGCTCCTTTAATTTATTCTGAAGGGCTGTCTTTTGTTAAGGGTAAGAGAAGGATGAGAAAGATTGCCAACATCCTTGGAAAGTCATAGGAGTAATGGAGTGAGTGTAGATTAGAAAGATATTAAAACAATGCTTGCATAACTCTGAACATAGGAAAACAAGAATTTTCTGATAAGAGAGACTAATGAGACTAATGAGCTTAGAATTTGGATTTGGGACTGAGTGCTTGCAAGTGAAGCTTTGGGCTCTGGGTAGTGGTAAGCTTGCTTGCAAAGTCATCTGATAGACCAGGTGAGTATTTCAGTAAAGAACTGAGAACCCAGCCTCCATTCAGACTGGAGTTTTTATGGATGTGGATGTGGCCCCTCTCTCTCCTCCCTTTATACCCTTTCTTGAATATTGCTGGGTTGAGGTCTTTTACTGGGTGTGTAATCCCTCCAGAACTTCATAATAGCTCCCTTGATGGAAGGCTGATGAGATAACCCAAAGCTTCCCCTAGGGAGAATGCTGGAACCCACCCAACCAGGCTATTGAACAATGGCAAGACTTTTGTTATATAAATGGTGGTTTGCTTCCAAGGCTTGCTTCCTTTTTCCATTGCACAGAAATTCCCATTTACCTCCAGCCCCTCACACACATAGGCTCCTGTTTACTAGTCTACCTTAACTTTCCCCTCTCTAGAGAAATAACTCATAATTATGGGGGAGGGGGGCTGGTAACATGGATAAAGGTCCATCTTCTGTAGTTTCTTCAGAGCTGACATATGGGCATAGTACTAGTTATGGATGTTCTTCTCTTATTATCTGTCCTGTGATGTTCAGAAGTATCCTAGGATATGATTATCTTCCATGGTCCAGAGGACTGATCATATTTTCAGAAGGCATAGGCTGGAACCCCTGTCTCATGACCATCTGGAGCTGGATGGCTTATACTGTATTATAGACAAAGTGGATGAGAGCATTAAACACATGTGGTCTGAAGAGAAGCAGCAAGAGGATGTAGCTGAAGGGCCGAGCAGGGGCAATAGTCAGGATGGCTGTGACCAGATATTAGGCCAGAAATTCCAGTCTTATTCAACCTGGTCCTAGAATTATCTTGTCCTACCCAAGAAATGTTGAACATGGTTTTGTACCTGTCCAGTTTGACACTGTCCTCACCTCCCAATTTTTAGAGCATGACACAGATGCCCCTTGGGCAGCAGTTAGCAGATGTTAACTCTGTGCCTGTTTTTGAAGGAGTGGGTTTAGCAACCCAAGTACAGGATTCCTAGTCATGACAGCATTTAACTGGACGAGGCTGTATTTTGGAGAATTTTTTATCTCAAGTTCTTTGTATAGTTTTCATCATTCATATTCCAAACACAGTCTTGGAGCACAGAAGACCTTGCTTAATTGCTTCAAAAGAGATTGATAGTGCCCATGTTGGAGACCTGGGAGAGGCTCCTGGCTCCTGGCTCCTGGCTTCTGGCCTCAGTTTGGCCCAGCTCTGTCTGTTGTGGCCATTTGGGGAGTGAACCAGCTTATGGAGCATCTCTGTTTCCCCTCTCCCTATACCCAGTTCTGCCTTTAAATAAAATGAATCTTTGATTCATAGATAGGTAGCTAGATAGATAGATAGATAGACATGCTTTACAAGTAAAGGCATGATGGTGGTGGAGTGCAGTAACCTATTCACATTCTCCATGAGAAAACAAACTCTTCTTCCTTTTTTTCCCCCAGAAAACTAAGAACAAAAATGAGTAACCAAATATGCCTTCAGGAAAATATGCTCTTTGTCACCTCTTTGTCTCTCTAGATAAGCGCCCTGAAAGTCATATTCAGTCATAATGAATGTTTAGATTATTTAATGTGACCAGTGTATTAAAACAGGAAAATCATCCACCTGCCACGTATTTTCAGATTAATAAACATGATTTTTCTCTCTGTAAAGAAACGACTACCTTTTTTTTTTTTTTTAAATTTTGCCTGCTGGCCGGCGCCGTGGCTCAACAGGCTAATCCTCCGCCTTGCGGCGCCCACATACCAGGTTCTAGTCCTGGTCGGGGCGCCGGATTCTGTCCGGGTTGCCCCTCTTCCAGGCCAGCTCTCTGCTGTGGCCCAGGAGTGCAGTGGAGGATGGCCCAAGTGCTTGGGCCCTGCACCCCATGGGAGACCAGGAAAAGCACCTGGCACCTGGCTCCTGCCATCGGATGAGCCGGCCGCAGCGTGCCAACCGTAGCGGCCATTGGAGGGTGAACCAACGGCAAAGGAAGACCTTTGTCTCTCTCTCTCACTGTCCATTCTGCTTGTCCAAAAAAAAAAAATTTTTGCCTACTGTGAATTGACAGCATGGATTACTCAACCAGCTAAAGATAGCTATCAATCAAACATGTCCTTTCTAGAGAGTCCTATATGCATTTATCTCAATCAATCCAAAAAGAAAATGAAATGATTTAAGAGAATTTCCTTAAAGGTTTCCTTTAAAAAAAAAAAAGGAAAAGATTTTATTTATTTATTTGAGAGGTAGAGTTACAAAGAAAGATCTTCTATCTGCTGGTTCACTCCCTAAATAGCCACAATGGCCAGAGTTGGCTGATCCAGTGCCAGGAGTTTGTTCCAGTTCTCCCACGCAGGTGCAGGGGCCCAAGAACTTGAGCTGTCTTCTACTGCTTTCCAAGGCTGTAAGCAGAGAACTGGACTGAAAGAGGAGCAGCCAGATGTGAAGTGGTGCTGCCAAGAGAAGTTTACTACGCCACAGCGTTGACCCCAGAACTTTGATTTTTTGACTGACAAGCTTTTAGTCTTCAGGCATCAGTTTCTATTCAGTATTTCTCTATAAAGCTTCATATTTAAAACATAAATCAAAGCAGACCTGATCTATGGGAGCTTCTCTTCCTATACCAGTACACTTAATACTGTTAGCAGTTTGTGTAGGTTAGTAATGGAGTCCCAAGTTGCTTTTTTAATCATAATCACACTGATAAACAGATAGCATGAGTTCTGGATCTAAGAAATGAGGGTACATTTTAAAAATTATGAATTGATTTGAATGGTGAGCTGTGTTCTTTTAAAATTGTACATCTTCTATAATAGAGTGTACCATTACTTATTTAACAGCAAACATTGTATAAAAGGGGCATGATTATGTCCTAAGGGCTCTTACATGAGAAATTTAACCAACACTGATTAATTTCTGAAACCTTTTTATGTGATTCCCACTCAATAACTTGTGTCTAAAAGGGAGATCCCAGCCTAATAATATATGAGTCTTTACTGCTGTGTTTTTAGGAAACTTTCCTTCTGAGACTTAAGGTCTGTGTGTCATCCTTAGAATAGCATTATAAAATTCATACTTCTCAGTAGTTTTGTTGTTTTGGAGTTTAGCTTAAATAAAAACAGATATTGGAACAAAACTCTTGATAAAATATCTGGAGAATGTTTAATTTAAAAAGGTACTTTTGGGGGCTGGCACTATGGGGTAGTAGACTAAGCTTCCACCTAGGGCACCAGCATTCCATGTGGACACTAGTTCTTTGAAATGCTGAAATAAATACTGAAATATTTTATTCTTTTTAAAAAAGTTAATTTTTTCTCCTATAGTATAGTAATTTAGTATTCATGTACATTATTTACTCTCCTACAGGTACTCTAGTATTGCATATATAACATAAATACTGCATGCTTTTCCCAAATTTATATAAACATGGAATTCTGTTGACGTGTATCTTGAGGGATTATTGCTCTCTGGAATAAACTTGGGAAACACTGGCTTTGACAGTCTCTGTACAACTCCCTCCTGTAGATCTTGTCCCTGCTGTTTCAGTTTCTATAATAGCAGCCCTTTGAGTGTTTTAAGGAATTTGTATATCCTAAGTTTTTTGTTTGTTTGTTTGTTTTCAGGAGAAATGTCTGTGCCCCTCAGTGGATTCTTATGATACTTTTATTTTTAGATCTGTTACCCAACCTGTTATATTTTGGGGACATATTGATACTACCTATATTATACTGCAAAGGCACTTATGGTAAAGGATTTCTTTTTTTAAATTATTATCATTGCCTTCAGTGTCTGTCATAGTGCCATGTAAGCTCTGTGTGCTTCATTGTAGTGAGTAAATTGAACAGAATTTCTTTTCCTTAATAATTTCATTCCACTGTATTATCTCCATCAAAAGCACAAGGGAACCTATGTTTATACTACTGAGATCAGATAAGGTTTTTTATTCTCATAGAATGTATGTATTTTGTGCCAGAAATTATGGCTTTGCCAATACGAGATTTTTACTTTGAGAATGCTGTTACCTTGTTAGGACTTCCTTTTTAAGAATGAAAAACAAAGTGTGATATCCAAGCTTGGTGTGAGACATTTGGCATTTTGCTTGTTAGGTTTTTTTTTTTTTAAAACTACTTTTAGTAATCTCTGCATAGTAGTTTGGTCATTATAAGGTTAATGAAATGTTTAAAAGATTTTAGCTTTTCTTTTAGCATCTTCTTACTGTTTTCCACAAAGTATAACTTTTCTCGACATACAATTATGTGACACATCTTGTCCTGAATTTCTTTTTAAAGAAAATTCAGTTGCCTAGTTGGGAAGTAATCTTATTCATGCAGTAGCAAATCATATGGCTTAAAATAAGGAGACTACTTCATCTTCTTTTAACATCTTCTAACATTAAACACCTTCAGAGAGGTAAGCATGGGTCAGTATTTCCTCTTTCTCCACAGTTATTTGTAGGAAATCATGCCCAACAAACCTAATCTTAAGTTAGATCCAGAAAGAGGTATTGTATGTTCCATTTGACATATGAGCTACTGTTTCCTCCCTCAATTAGTTTGTAGGACACAGTTAGTAAACAAGCTGGAATGAGACATTTGTTGAAGAGAGTTTTCCAGAGTATGTTCAACATTCTTCACTCTAAAGTCAGAGAAAGTATGATGATCCCTTGCCATGCCATTAACTGGTAATGTTGGGCAAGTCACTTCACCTGTCTGGCTTAAGTTTCATTCATTGTGAAGCAAGGAGGCAGTATTAGATCATCTCTAAGATCCTTTCCAGTTCTACAATTTTGTCATTTTATAAGAAATGGTAGCTAATACAAGTCTAAGGTGCTGACAGATGAATGATAACCTTCTGCAAAATCAAGAAGAATGTTAGAACTGAAGTAGTAGTATTTTGAGTGTATTTTTTATTATGTTTTTAAGTTTTAAATTGTTATCATGTAATTCTTATGAGCTATTTTTGCCAAACAACTTCCTTAGGCCATTTGGATTAACAAATATTAATTTTTAGTTTTTTTTTAATTTTGACAGGCAGAGTGGACAGTGAGAGAGAGAGCACCGTGCTGATCCGATGGCAGGATGGCTATGGCTATTTGGAGAGTGAGCTTGCAGGTGCTTCTTCTGGTCTTACATGGGGTGCAGGGCCCAAGCACTTGGGCCATCCTCTACTGCACTCCTGGGCCACAGCAGAGAGCTGGCCTGGAAGAGGGGCAACCAGGACAGAATCCGGTGCCCCGCCCGGGACTAGAACCCGGTGTGCTGGCGCCGCAAGGCGGAGGATTAGCCTGTTGAGCCAAGGCGCCAGCCTAATTTTTAGTTTTTTTTAAGAATACCTTAAATCAGTTTCATATGAAGTCATTTTAAAATAGGTGTTCATAATCTCAGGTCATCACAGATCGAGATCGCATAGGGAAGCAAAAATCTCCGTGAATGGTATTCATTTGGTGAATCATCTCTATTCAGATGTATTGCTCAGCCAGATTGTCTCATTGTGTCCATTGGGTTAGAATCTTTATTGAATGCTCTCTGGCAACAGTACAGTATAAACTGAACATAAAGTGAAATTGTAGAGATGGAGAAATTGAAGTATTCTGTGGTATCTGTGAATGGGCCATTGGTGAGAATAGGTACAGTTGCATGTGAAGCTGTGTGTAAAGAAGACTGTGACAGAGTTACATAAGTTAATGGGCATAGAGGAGACGCTAGCATATTATCTAGTAGATGTGCCAGAAATGACTGTTTTAAAGATCACAGAATTAAGAGGAAACTTAGTGGAGAAATTACCTTTTTTTTAGATCAGAAAATTCAACTGTAAAGTGATGGATGCTGTTAAACAGTGTCAGAAAAATTATGATGTCATGATTTTTCCTTCTCGAAATTAGTACATGATTATAGATCTTTTGAAATAAAATGTAGTAACCTCTTCTAAAAAACAATTTTCACTGGGGTCAGTGTTGTGGCACAATGGGTTAAGTTACCACTTGTGATCCTGGCATCCCACATGCTTGAGTGCCAGTCCCAGCTGGTTTGCTTCTAATGTTCCTGGGAAAGCAGCCGAAGATGGCTCAAGTACTTGGGCCACTACTACCCATATGGGAGACCTGAATGGAGTTTTATGCTCCTAGTTTTGGCCTGTTCCATCTGCTGGTTCACTCTTCGAAATGGCTGCAGCAGCCAGAGCTAGGCTGAAGTGAAGTCAAGAGCCAGGAGCTACTTCCAGGTCTCCCATGTGGGTACCGGGGCCCAAGCATTTGGGACATCTTCTCTGCTTTCCCAGGCCATTATCAGGGAGCTGAATTGGAAGAGGAGCACCTGGGACTCGATGCGGATGCCAGTGCCACAAGTGGAGGTTTAACCTACTTCTGGCCTCTCCTTTGAGATTGTAAACTTCATGTAGCACGGAATCAACTTTATGTAGCATAGCCATCTCCTGCTGTTTTTCCCAGGCATATTATGTCCCCGGTGGCTATGGCTATTTGGAGAGTGATCTGGCAGATGGAAGATCTTTCCCTCTCTTTCTCTTTTTCTGTTTCTCTGCCTCTCAAATAGATTAATTAATTTTAAAAACAATCTCAAAAGAGATGTCTTTTTTTTTTTTTTAGATGTTATTTGTTTTTTTGAAAGGAGAGTCACAGACAGAGAAAGGGATAGAGAGAAAGGTCTTCCATCCGCTAGTTCACTCCCCAAATGGCCTCAACTGCCAGAGCTGGGCCAATCTGAAGCCAAGAGACAGCAGCTTCCTTGGGGTCCCCCAAGCAAGTGCAGGGGACCAAACACTTGGGCTGTCTTCTATTGCTTTCCCAGGCTATAGCAGAGAGCTGGATCAGAAGAGGAGAAGCTGGGACTTGAACTGGTGCCCATATGGGATGCCAGTGATGCAGGTGGAAGCTTAGCCCACTACACCACAGTGCTGGCCCGTGAGATGTCTTTTTTAAATTTTTTTTTGGTTTTATTTATGGTATACAAATTTCATGTATACAGGTTTGGGAAAGGAACATAGTGATACTTCCCACTCACTCTTACCCATGCTCCCAAACTTCCTCCTCCTTCCTCTCTTAATTTTACAGTGATCTACTTTCAGTTTATTTTATACTCATAAGATTAATTCTATGCTAAGTAAAGAGTTCAGCAAATAATATGAAAACAGTGTTCCTTAACAGTAGAGACAAGGGCTATAAATATCCATCAAATCTCGTCAATTTTAGGTACTCCATTAGTTACCATAAATCAGGAGAAATATAAGGTGTTTGTCTTTTTGGGACTAGCTTATTTCACTCATTATAATGGTTTCCAGTTGCATCTATTTTGTTAAAGCTTTTCATTCATTTTTATGGCTGAATAGTAGCCCACGGTGTATATATTCTATGATTTTTTAATCTAGTAATCAGTTGGTGGACGTCTGGGTTGAATGCATATTTTAGCTATTGTGAATTGAGCTATAGTAAGCATGCAGGTACAGATAACTCTTTCTGGAAAGTGTTGATGGTATAGTTGTGAGCATAGGTGCCTTCCAGATAGTTACTTCATATTCTGATTTCATTTCCCTTGGGTAAATTCCCAGGAGTGGTAATTGCTGGGTAATAAGGTGTATCTATTTTCAGCTCTCTCCGGTTTCTCCATACTGTCTTCCACAATGGCTGTACTAGTTTACATTATCACCAACAGTGGATTAGAGTACCTTTACCCCTGTATCTTCACCAGCATTTACTGTTTGTTGATTTCTGTAGATGTCTTTTTCACTCCTGCCTGGTTTATAATACTTAACCCAAGTTGAAGTTAGGTACTTCTGTAGACCTTCCACATATGCTTTGAAAATAAAATGAACCTGTGGCTGGCGCCGCACCTCACTAGGCTAATCCTCCGCCTGCGGCGCTGGCACCCTGGGTTCTAGTCCTGGTTGGGGCGCCGCGTTCTGTCCCAGTTGCTCTTCTTCCAGTCCAGCTTTCTGCTGTGGCCTGGGAAGGCAGCGGAGGATGGCCCAAGTACTTGGGCCCTGCAGCCATATGGGAGACCAGGAGGAAGCATCTGGCTCCTGGCTTTGTATCGGCGCACCGCGCTGGCCGTAGCGGCCATTTGGGGGGTGAACCAACGGAAGGAAGACCTTTCTCTGTCTCTCTCTCTCACTGTCTAACTCTGTCAAAAAAAAAAAAAAAAAAGAGAGAGAGAAAGAAAAGAAAATGAACCTGTGTGTAAAACTAATATTATTTGGACCGGTGCCACGGCTCAATAGGCTAATCCTCCGCCTTGCAGCGCCGGCACACAGGGTTCTAGTCCCAGTCGGGGCACCGGATTCTGTCCCGGTTGCCCCTCTTCCAGGCCAGCTCTCTGCTGTGGCCAGGGAGTGCAGTAGAGGATGGCCCAAGTGCTTGGGCCCTGCACCCCATGGGAGACCAGGAGAAGCACCTGGCTCCTGCCTTCGGATCAGCACGGTGCACCGGCCGCAGCGCACCAGCCGAGGCGGCCATTGGAGGGTGGACCAGTGGCAAAGGAAGACCTTCCTCTCTGTGTCTCTCTGTCACTGTCCACTCTGCCTGTCAAAAAATAAATAAATAAATAAACTAATAGTATTTTGTATGACATGAGTGACTGCACATTTCATGATAGATATGTGTAGCCTTCTGGGGAAGTCACTGGAACTTTTTCTAAAGCAGGGAAGTTGGGTTTAGAGGTACTTGTTTCTTTGTTCCAATAGAGTTTTTATATTTGATATAGATTAATTATAAATTCTAGGCATTTGTGTGTCTGATTTTATTTCCTTTGTGTGCAGTGTGTATTTTATTTAGGTGTTTCCCCTCACCCCTTTTTAATTACTTCCTTGTCAGTAAGAGCAGGCTAAGAATGATTCAAAGTTTAAAATTTGACTCAAATAGAAAGCATGGATAACATTAATTTTATTTGCTACTGGGGAAGCGGAAGTGAGGGTAATGAGAAACAAGTTACTCATAGTTGATAAACTCTGAGATTTTAAATACAAGATATGGAACCTATCTTTTGGTTAAAAAAAACCTGGAAAATTGCTCAGGGAATTCTTAATAAAATAAGACACTAGAATAAGTCTGCTATAATATAACATTTGAATGACCAGGAAGAGACATAGTAGTACCATTTTACTTTCATTTGAGGGAAAAAGAAATTTTGAATTTATAGTGGGTCAGGGCTTGTCCTTTATTTTTTATATTTATATAATATATATACTTGTAATATTGTATTGGTCCACTGAGAATACATTTTTTTTTTAATTTGACAGGTAGAGATATAGATAGAGAGAGACAGAGAGAAAGGTCTTCTTTCCATTGGTTCACTCCCCAAATGACCACTGAGCCCATCCGAAGCTAGGAGCCAGGTGCTTCTTCCTGGTCTCCCATGCGGTGTAGGAGCCCAAGCACCTGGGCCATCCTCCACTGCACTCCTGGGCCACAGTAGAGAGCTAGACTGAAGAGGAGGAGCCGGGACTAGAACTGGTGCCCATATGGGATGCTGGCGCTGCAGGCAGAGGATTAGCCATGTGAACCACGGCGCCGGCCCCAGGAATACATATTTTATCACAAGATAAGAATCTGTATCAGGGCTTGTCCGTTTTATAAGATGTACTTCTTTATGAGGGAAAACCTTTTTTCCTCTCCTTAAAGCAAAAGTAAGGAAAATGATTATTTCCTCGTTGGTTAAGTATTTAAAAATAGGTCCTTGGTAAGGGAGAAACATTTGAACACAAAAATGGATATATAGTTTCCTGTACTGGGATGATGTGGCTGATCTGTTTCTAGAAAAAGTTTGGAGATCCTCTTGAGTTTGAGGAGCGATTAACAACCTTTCTTCGGTGTATAGTAAGTCCTCAGAATTCTTTACATCATATGTTAAATTTTGACAGTAGACTTTGAAAATGGACATGGAAATATTCCCTACATTTCTCCATGTAATTAATTATTGTTCTAACTTTGCTGCTTGAGATAAGATGTTTATGAAGTGATGCTTTTACTGATAGTATGTCTAACTAAGACATTTGAAAATGCTAGCATTCTGTTACATTTCAGGAAAGTATTTCCTTCATCATAAACAGGGATCTTAACAGAAATATCTATTTGAATTTTAATTTGCCTAGAAAAAATGCTTATATTGAGAATTTCTTTTAAGATTAGAAAGCAAAATATAAATCACATAAAACACAGGACTGTGAATAGCCTGATATTTAATAGACTAAGTTAATAGATTGAATTACTGTATTGTGGGTTTAGAAGGAAAGAAGTGTTGTTTTGGCATGGAAAGCAATGCTAATTGATACATACACTGAGATTTTTAATATAGTTTATAATTGCTGTATGCTGATTTTTTTTGTTGTTTTTCTGAAGGAAAATATTTCACTTCACTTATATCTACTAGAGTAATAATGGTGACTTTTTCATTCTATGG
The DNA here is from genome assembly GCA_949820135.1 of Sylvilagus floridanus. Classification (NCBI taxonomy): domain Eukaryota; kingdom Metazoa; phylum Chordata; class Mammalia; order Lagomorpha; family Leporidae; genus Sylvilagus; species Sylvilagus floridanus. Next base: position 64,878,273 of record OX463239.1, read on the forward strand.
TATTTTTTCATCAGCTACTATAGAATATAGAAATATAAAGTATAACAGATATAATTTTTTTTTTTAGTTTTGCCTTTTTATTTTTTATCAAGATTTATTCATTTATTTGAAAGGTAGAGTTACAGAGAGGAAGAAGTGGTGTGTGTGTTGGGGGGGGGGGTCTTGATCTGTTCGTTCACTCCCCAGTTGGCCGCAAAGCTAGAGTATAACAGATACTTTAACTCTTGTATGCTCTACAGATCTTGCAAGTATGGCTTTTGGGCATTGCAGCAAATTAGATTCTGTGGAAAATCTGGCATAGGGTTTAATGTATAAGGATGTTCATTGAGTGCCCTTGGGATCAACATGTGTGAAACCACAGGGAGGAAACGAGTTGACAGACAGAAAAGTTGTTTTCGTTCAGGTTCAGAGACGTCCTTGACTATTTCAGGAGCTCGAGTCCTTTCAGAGTTCTTAGACTAAAATTTTTAGGCATTTATAGCTTTGCATAGCTCTGAATCAGATGTGGGCTCTCCTGGAAGGGAACATACTCTTGGACAAAGCTGCTCAGGCCCTCCCAGCACCTGAGGGAAGGAGTCCTAAAGGGAAACTAGATGGCATATCACATCCTTCACAAAAATATTCTTTTGAATCCTGTTTGCTTTCTTTATTTTTCTTTCAAGTTTCTCTTGTGAAAATAATTTATTTCACTTTTCTTTCTTTTCTGAGCCAGGATAAGAAGCTTGATTTAACTCCCTTAAAAAGATTTACTGAGAGTCTCTTCAAGAATAAGTACTTAGAGAAAATGCTTTGAGATCATTATATGTGAGATGCTAAAATTACTTCTTTGTGAGGCTTCATAATATTATGAATAAAAGGAAAAAATGCAATATTTTTTTCTTTTGTGCATTTCTGTATTCATGATGTTTTCCCTGTTTGTCCTGAGACATTTAATATGCCTCGGTGAAGAGTCAGAGGAATAAAAAAAGGTTAATGTTTGGCCTTAGATTTCCACCTATCAGTAAGTTTTTATCCAGTGCCTACTGTATTCCAGACTATGTTATATAGATTCTGGGGAAAATAGAATTTTACACCAAGAAAATGGGCTTGTCAACCAGGGTATTGGCACTGATCGAAGCATTTCTAAAATATTATGCTTTATTAGAAACCAAGCCTGAAATATTGAAATTACAGAGTTTGTTCCATCATGTAGGGAAATACTATAGTATAGAGAAGTTCTTAAGGGTTTTCTAAATATCTGAGGGAACTGTGCACTTTAAGTTGAAAACCAACATTTAAAATTACTATATAAATTTAATAATTGTGAGGGATCTAATTTGAATGTTTGGCATTCACACTTAAAAACAAAGTCATGAGGCCTGTGCTGTGTCACAGATGCTAAAGCCATCGCCGCCTGCACATCGCGTGTAGGCACTGGTTTGAGATTCGGCAGCTCCACTTCTGATCCGGCTCTTTGCTATGCCCTGGGAAAGCAGTAGAATGTGGCTAAACTCATGTGGGAGACCTGGAAGAAACTCCTGGCTTCTGGCTCCTGGCTTTGGATCAGCCAAGCTCTGGCCATTGTGGCCATTTGGGGAGTGAACCAACGGATGGAAGACTCCTCCCTCCCTCCCTCCCTCCCTTTCTGTCTCTGCCTCTGTAACTCTGCCTTTCAAATAAATCTTTAAAAAAATAAGTTGTTATATGCTCTTCAGAATGTACCCAGTGGGGGCCCAGCGCTGTGGCAGAGCAGGTTAATCCACTGCCTGCAGCACTGGCATTCTGTATGGTTACAGATTTGAGCCTTGGTGGCTCCACTTCCAATCCATTTCCCTGCCAATATGCCTCGGAGGGCACAAAAAATGGCCCAAGTCCTTGTGCCCCTACCTCCCACGTTGGAGACTTGGAGGAAGCACCTGCCTTCTGGCTTTGGCCTGGCTCAATCCCAGCCATTGATAACTGAGGGCACAGCTGTGTTGCAGGCCTGTGACTTCTGCCAGAAGTTGAAATTTGTCTTGCACTGATGGGGATCAGATTACATGGGTTCCTGTTCCTGCCCTCTCCTGGCAGATTGACTACATTGGACCTTTGACTCTCTCATGGAATTATTGGTAATGCCATACCACTGTTGACACTTTCTGAGCTCCAAGTGTTGTTGTACCAGTCTGATCACCCACCTCTCACCATGCATTTAGCTTTGTGGAGCCATTTGCATCGTGATGATGGTATTTAGATCAACATCAAGTCCCTGGCCAGGGTAGTTAGGTGTTATAGAATTGTCTTAGACTTCCTCATGCACCAGGCAGATTACATGGTTGATAGTTTATAATTACTAAGACATGTTGCTGTATGTAGATTAATGCTTTGGTCCAAGTGGAAAGATAAACACAAACATAAGGAGAAAACCATTTGGATTTCTGAGGCAGACCCTCAAAATTTTTGAGTTTTGTTCAGGTGGTTTGATCTAAGATCCTGGGAGACCTGGTGAAGGTTGAAACTACTGTGGATTTCCCATATTGTTGAGTGTAGCAGAGATAATGTTTACTTCAGAACAAAGGTGAGGCATGCTCACTATGCATTGTAGAAGGCTTGAACTTCCTCTCTTGGCAACCCACTGAGTGAGCAGGGTCTTTTGATATGGCAGATAGGAGTAAGGAAAACTGATGCAAACAGGTTGATGTTCATGATCCTTTGTGGGATGTGACTAACACTCATTTGTCTCTAACTTAGGAATTTGTTATCTTCTGTCTTCATCCATGAAAGGCTGACCACCTACCTTGTTAGCTTACAAGTAGGGCAAAATCTTAGACCCTGAGATTATGGCTGCACTGGCTCTGGAGTATCCATTTTGAGGCCCTAAAATGCTTCTGCTTTCTAGAGTCTGCACAGTAGAAATCTAGAATCAAGAGCCAGAGCTGACAATTAGAACCCAGTGTGGGACATGGACATCTCAACCATAGGCCAAACACCTGCTCCAACCATGTGGTTTGAACAGCAAATTAGTAGTATTTCCTTTGGTTAAGCGATGGGATTACTACTTATTCTTTATTCACACAGAGTTTTATAAATTTATAAAAATCTAATCCTATCTAAGTATACATATATTTGGCAGCTTCATAAAAAAGAGTAGTTTTAAAATGTGAGATAGGAATTGCTCCAGAAAAATCTAGGACATGTGTGTCTAGTGTGGTATTAAACAGATATGATCAGGATATGAGTGGTGAACCTGCTAATAATTGCGATAGGAGCAGAGACACACATACTAATCTCATCATGAGGTCCTCTTGCGGAGTCCAATATGTTGTAATCCTTGTATATATTTTCTTAAATTAGTGTGGGGCTGGATAAGCAGTATCTTCTTACATGGCAAAATTTAGCATGTGTTAGTAGGGAATACTTTTTTAAAAGGATACTTTAATTTTCTTTTTGCACAAAGTAGTTAGGAAGTAGTTAGGGTATCTGTTGGTTAACTTGTTGCCTAGTCTTTATACATTATGTTTTGCCTCAAACATTAAATTTTCTAAATGTTCAAGCCATCCCAGGTAAACAAGAAATATGAACAGGACCATTATGTCCTTTCCATAGCTCATATAACCAGCTTGATGGGTAAGATCACTTGGGAAATGTGTTCAACTAAATAAATACATTGTTTAAGTAGTTTATTTTTCTATATGAGCAGTTAGGTAAGCATGTTATTTCAGGTGGCAGATGTGAAAGAAATTTGGGACTATGTAGGTGGAACAATGCTAAGCTTTCTTCTGGTTAATCAAGGAAGACTTCATGGAAGAGAATGAGTAAGTGGAAAAGAAGCTGAGTGATATATTCGTGAAGAGCTTCAAAATCAAGAGGAGGAGTTATTTCAAATCAAGTGTAATAGGCTTTGGTTTTTTTAATTATACATGATAAATTGAGGGTTAAAACATCACCTTATTTGTAAGACTTAATGTATATTATATTAATTTCACATTTAAATCATTTGCCAGCATCTTGAGAATGGGAATTCTGCTTCTTGGTGTCCTATTTAGAACAAAATTATAGACTCATGCTAGTAAATTTGTCAATTTACAGCAAAACAGAAAATTGCTGTTTTCATATATGGAAGGCATGAACTTTTTTAGTTTATTTATTTGAAGTGGGGCAGGATTTACTTAAAGTAAGGATTTGGGACCAAGAATTGAGGTAGAATCTTGGTAGTATTTCTGACTTAAGGGCCAAGATGAGGTCAGTGTGCCATGCTGAAATGTGAAGACATAGGTAGGCTTCCTGAGATAAAGCAGATTGGACTTGTGAGACAGGAAACATTGTTGTCAGCAGTGGCTTCTCATCTAGATATGGGGTAGATTTCTCATCAGTCATGAAGAAAATAGTTTGGGAATGCTGATCATAATGAGATCAGTACCTCAGAATGTGTCATAAGGAAAACAAATTCATATAGGATAGGAACAAGGATTAAATTCTATTTCTTTGCAAAGAAGTGACCTTTGTATTCCTTTATATAGTTTTAGTTCAGTGACAAAGTCTAATAGATCTGGGCTCTTATATTTAGTGTACTGTATTTATTTTGTAGGTTTCACCCATAATGGTAGGATGTGTGATTCTGAATAAAGAATAGTTAAATTTCTTTTAGTAATGTTAGGCATTGGTGATCAGTATTTCTTAGATATCTCCCTTATTGTCAGGTCTTGTGGCTGGTAATAATCCTAGCTGGGATTTCTACAGTGAAATGAGAGCAGGTTACCATTTTTGGTTCATGTAGGTGGGTGTGGAATAATATGTGCAGTACTTTGTGGTTTTCTTTTGCTATTAGGGTATAGAGGCCATTTCTCTCTGTGTTCATATGAACCATTACATATCATATGTATGCTACTGAGGAATTTTAAAAATATTTTAGTTAACACACTGAAAAGTTAGCAATGATTACGATAAACAATCCCAAAACACGAAGAAGATTGACTTGTTTTGAAGAGATTCAGATATAGTGCTTGGTAATAAAGTATCTGTTGAACACCTAGTGTTTGTGAATATACTTTTTTTCTTTTCTTTAAGAAAGCTTTTATTTAATGAATATAAATTTCATAGGTACAACTTTAGGAATATAGTGGTTCTTCTCATACTTACCTTCCCACCTCCTCCTCCTCTCTCTACTATCGCATTCTTCATTAAGATTCATTTTAAATTATCTTTATATATCGAAGACCAACTCTATACTAAGTAAAGGTTTCAACAGTTTGTACCCAGACACACAAAGTATAAATTACTGTTTGAAGACAGGCTTTACCATTAATTCTCATAGTACAACTTATAAAGGACAGAGGTCCTACATGGGTAGCAAGTGCACAGTGACTCCTGTTGTTGATTTAACAATTGACACTCTTATTTATGACGTCAGTGATCACCTGAGACTCTTGTCATGAACTTCCAAGGCTGTAGAAACCTTTTGAGTCCATAAACTCTGCCATCATTTAGACAGGGCCATAAGCAAAGTGGAAGCTCTTTCCTCACTTCAGAGAAAGGTACCTTCTTCTATGATGGCCTCTTTCCACTAGGATCTCAGTCATAGAGATCCTCCATGTAGGTCACTTTTTGCAGCTGTGTCTTAGCTTTCCCCGCCTGAAATGCTCTCATGGGCTTTTCAGCCAGATGTGAATGCCTTAAGGGCTGATTCTGAGTTCAGAGTGCTGTTTAGGGCATTTGTCATTCTATGAGTCTGCTGTGTGGCCTGCTTCCCATGTTGGATCCTTCTCTCCTTTTTAATTCTATCTATTGTTATTAGTAGACATTTGGTATTATTTATGTGATCCCTTTGACGCTTATTCCTATCTATATGATCAGTTACACACTTAAAATGATCACTTGAACTAGTAAGATGGCATTAGTACCACGCAGCTTAGTGGGGTTTGGAGTCCCATGACAAGTTTTTAGCTTTACTCTTAGGGGTAAGTCTGTGGGAATGTGTCCCAAACTGTACATCTCCTCCCTCTCTTCATGAATATACTTCTTTTGTACTTGTTATTTAATCTTTGGAGAACTTTGAAAGAAGGGTCCATTTTTAAAGGCGAGGATATTGAAGTTCTCTTTGCCAACCAAATTCATCAACTTTCCCCATTCTTCCTGAAAAAAATGCTCATTGTTGATCATGGTTCATTATATCTGGTCACTTACGCTTTAGTACACTTCTATACTTTTGCTTCAGACACAGGAGGACAAGAGTCTATTGTATTTGTTCCCAAACATCGTTTATTTAAAATTAAGCAGATGAATCAGTAAAGGAGGTTGTTTTATGAAAGCTGACTTGAATATTTAGAAAGACCCAGTGATAACAAGCTACAGTATTTGGTATTGAATTAGGTGTGGTTGGTATAACATTAATATGCTGGGGGAGAAACAAATATGGAAGATCCTGAATTTATTTCTTTGCAGATGCATTTGGTTTTGCTGTACTTTAAAGAGACAGTCTGAACACTGTGGAGAATGCATTAGGAGTATGACTTAGGCAAGAAAGGCAGTTTGGAAACTAATGAGGATTCATACACCATAAAAAAGGAAAAAAAAATCTTGATCCAGAGTTTGAAACCAAGATAGAATGAAAAGATAGAAGAAAGTACATGAAAAAGAAAATATCAACTTTCTTAGTGATGCAGTGACTAGAGTTGTTGACTCCAGACTGGCCTGCTAGCACTGTAAAGAGAACACCTAGAATTTCTACCTTTCATCATTCAGCACCTGATTAAGACAGTAGTTCCAATTTCCAGTGTTAGCAACTTTTTAAAATTATATCAGTTGTGATATTCAAAAACCAGACACACACTGGTCAGGAAGCTCACTCCTCTTTGAGGTGTATGTAGCATGGGACGGAGTTCTTCCATAGAGGTTTTGGTTAGGTAAAGGCAGTTCCTATATCAAAATACGAGGGCACAGTAAAAGTTTGTAAATACTAGAATTAAAAGATAAGTTTATTTGGGGGCAAAAAAATGTTTTTTGAAGTCTTTGCATAGTTTTTTTTTTATAATATGCATTTTCCATAACCTTTTTTTTGCATCATGTTTCACGTTTAAAAATCTTTAAGATAGTACCTGGCTCATTCATTTATATATTCACCTTAATCTACTTCACAATTTATACAAAATTTATATTTGCTGAAAAAGAATGGAGCCTAAATTCAAACTTAGTCCTGTCCAATTTATGAGCCTGTGGGCTTTTCTCTGAGTCATATTTGTTGAGCTTTCTTTACAGCATCTTCCTGGTTATGTTTTTTCTGTGTATACCTGAATTTTCTAATTATATTGACTACAGGGCTTACTTTAGATCCCACATGAGAATAATCCTTTCAAACTGGAAAGTTTGTATCAAATAACATAATGGGATGACATTATAACCTGTGGTAAGTGAAGAGAAGATTACAGTTTAAGAGTTATATACTCAGCGATATGTCTGGCCTCAGAGCCAAACAAGTTAGCTGAATGAACTTATATCTTCTTAGACAGCACTTTTATTTTCATGAATAATACATCTACACTGTTTTTTCTTTCTTTTTTTAAAAGATTTCATTTATTTATTTATTTATTTATTTATTTATTTATTTATTTATTTTAGAGGTAAATTTACAGGCAGTGAGAGGGAGAGACAGAGAAAAAGGTCTTTCTTCTTTTTAGTTCACTCTCCAAATGGCCCCAACAGCTGGAGCTGCGCTGACCGAAACCAGGAACTAGTAGCTTCTTCCAGGTCTCCGAGGCAGGTACGGGGGCCCAAGGACTTGATCCATCTCCCACTGCTTTCCCAGGCCATAGCAGAGAATTGGATTGGAAGAGGAGCAGCCGGGACTTGAACTGGTGTCCATATGGGATGTCTGCGCCGCAGGTGGAGGATTAATCTGCTCCACAGCACTGGCCGCTCTACACTGTTTTTAAAAATATCCTTCTTGTGAAAGATATGTGATCACCAGTATAATGAAGCATAAAAGAAATTAATGAAAAGTTAAACTGCGTTAGTAAAAATGTGTCAGAATCATAGATGATATGTGTTCGCTTTGTAAGCTTAGCTAGGGTGATAAATTCATTTGCATACTTTAAGAGGATCACTCATCAACTCTTCTGTCCTCTGTATGGGAGGCATACATAGAATTGGGGCTCTTAAAAATGGTTCTGTAGGAATGAGAATTAGTTGGGAAACCAAAGGTAGAAAAACCAAGGATGAATGGGGATTATATTCTTCAGAATTTTGAATGCTGCCCTGTAAAAAAAGGAGGTGGGTGAGGTAGTTTTCTCTGTTCTTCTAGAGTCAGGGATAGGGAAAGGTTTTTTGGTAAGGCTGAGATAAACATTGTGGGTTTTGTGTTGCAGTCATCTAACTGCCATTGTAACATGAAAGCTGCCTTAAACACTGTGATAAAAAAATAGGAATGGCTTTTATTCCAGCTGAATTTTATGTGAGAAAACAGGTAGTAGGCTGGATTTCATCACTAGGCAGTGGTTCGGGAAGAGCACAGTTTTCCTCTTCGTTTAACAGAGTGCCTTCCAAGAGATTATCGGTTTGGTCAATGAAAGGACTTTGAGAAGCCCGAGTGCCTTGTTACTGATATATAGAAAGCATCCATCATCAAGCTGTGGTGAGGACTCTTGAACTGACTAGAAGGGAGGACCAGAAGACTTCTAATACATCTCCTAGTTTTTTTTCTTGTCAATTTTCTTTCTCTGACTGATTAAAGTTCTATGATTAAGTTTTTTTTTAAGATATATATATATATATATATATATATATATATATATTTGAAAGAGTTACACAGAGAGGGGAGGTAGAGAGAGAGAGGTCTTCCATCTGCTGGTCACTCCCCACTTGGTGGCTGGTGCTGCTCCGTTCTGAAGCTAGGAGCCTGGCGCCTCTTTCTGGTCTCCCACATGGATGGGTACAGGGGCCCAAGGACTTGGGCCATCTTCTGCTGCTTTCCCAGGCCATAGCAGAGAGCTGGATTGGAAGTGGAGCAGCTGGGTCTTGAACCGGCGCCCATATGGGTTGCTAGTGCTTCAGGCCTGGGCATTAACCCACTGTGCCACAGTGCCGGGCCCCTCTGTGATTAAGTTTTAAAATGTTTAAAGCTGAATGGAAAATGACTGAGTGAGAAACTAAGTGTTTATTAAACTTTGTCTGAGCTTGCTTAATTTGTTTTATTGAATTATATCTCAATATTGTATATATTTTGTGTACATTTTATTAGTTTTGATATCTGAGGACAGATGTATACTTCAAAAGGCACATGGAAAATAAAAGATAAGTTTATTTTAGTGTAGGTTTTTGAAATCTGTCACATGAAGTCTTCAAAAAGTTCATGAAAAATGCATACTATGAAAATTTTAAAAATTATTTTGCGCCAAAATTAAAACTTCTAATGTTATTTTTCTTCATGAACATTTTGGAGTATGCTTGTCTATCAATATACCACACCCTAAACAAGATATGTAGACATCCATCACTCTAGAAAGTCTTGTTATACGCGTTTCAAGCTAGTTCTCCTCAATACTTGTCTCCTGGAACTAACTCATCACATTACCCACCCCTCCCCCCCCCCCCCCCCGCCCCCGGTATTTTCTTTTCTTTCCTTAACCATATGAAGTTGTTTTATTTTTTTTCCAAGATTTATTTATGTATTTGAAAGGCAGAATTACAGAGAGGGAGACAGAGAAGATCTTCCATCCTTTGGTCCACCCCCTAAATGGCAGCAATGGCCAGGGCTATGCCAGGCCAAGCCAGGAGCTATATCCTGGAGTCCCATGTGGGTGGCAGAGGCCCAATATCTTGGGTCAACCTCCTCTGCTTTCCTAGCCATGTTAGCAGGGAATCAGATTGGAAGTGGAGTGGCTGGACTGGGACTCCAACTGGCTTCCATATTGGATATCTATACTGCAGGCAGCAGCTTAATCTCTACACCACAGTGCCAGCCCTTACTCAATACATTTCTGTCACTGTACATTAACTTTAGCCTGTTCTAAAAGTACCTCCATAATAATGCAACATATAGCATAAACTCTTGTATCTGACTTTTTGGACTCAATCTGTTTTTAGATTCATCTGAGGCACTGTATGCATCAAAAATTAGTTTTTTGGGGAGGGTGTTTGGTCCAGCATATAAGGCACCCACGTCCTCTATCATAGTTTTCAGGTTCAAGTCCCAGTTCTTTCTTTTTTTTTTTTTCTTTTCTTTATTTATTTATTTTATTTTATTTAATAAATGTGAATTTATAAAGAGAAACTTTTGTATTGTTGTGGCTTCCCCCCCCCAACCTCCCTCCCTTCCACAGCCCTCCCCTCTTCCACTCCCTCTCCCATCCCACCCTTCATCGAGTTTCGTTTTCAATTACCTTCATATACTGAAGATCAACTTAGTATATACTAAGCAAGGCTTTCAACAGGCTGCACTCACACAACCACACAAGGTATAGGGTATTGTTCGACTAGTAGTGTTGTTTTTAAGTTTCATAGTAAAACACATTAAGGACAGAGATCCTACGTGGGGAGCATGTACCCAGTGACTCCTGTTGTTGATTTAACAGTTGGCACTCTTATTTATGACATCAGCAATCACCCGAGACTCTTGCTGTGAGCTGCCTTGGCTATGGAAGCCCCTTGAGTTCACCAGCTCTGAACTTGTTTAGTCAAGGCCGTATCACAGTGGAGGGTCCTTCCTTCCTTCAGAGAAAGGCGCTTCCCTCCTTGATGGCCTGTTCCTTCTGCTGGGGTCTTGTTCACCAGGATCTTTCATTTAGATTGTTTTTTGCCACCATGTCATGGCTTTCCATGCCTGTGAGCAAGTCCCAGTTCTTTCCAGTTAGCTTCCTAATGTAGACCCTGAGAGGCAGAGATGATGAATGACTTGGTTAGGTCCCTGCCATCCACATGGGAGATTTGAGTTGAATTCTCATCCACAGCTTTGGCCTAAAGCAACAGATTGGAACTTCTCTTTCTATCTCTCTTGCTCCCTGCCTCTCATATAAATAAATAAAAATTCAAATAGTCTATTTTCATATCTGAATTTTAGGTTTTCATAAATCAGTGTTTATTCATTCACTTTTTGATGGATATTTGGATTTTTAAGTAAGTACTTTTGCTATTGTAAATAAAGCTCTGAGATTCTTATACAAGTCTTTATTTTTATTGGACAAATACTCAGTGGAATTGCTGGGGCACGTTATAAATGTATGCTTCACATTCTGAGAAACTGGGCTACTGCTTTTTCAAAGTGGTAGTATTGGTTTACACTTCCACAAGCAATCTTCACTCTTGCAGTTGTTCAACATTCTCTGTAACACTTGGTATTGTCAGTCTTTTTAAGTTTAGCTATTCATGTGAATATGTGGTAGTATCTTATTAGTGTGCATTTTTCTGATTATTGATAATATTAACCATATTTTTCTGTGTTTATTGTCCACTCATGTATTGGCCTATTTTAAATTGAATTGTAAGCTTTTGATTAAATTTAAAGGGCTTCTTAAAACTTTGTGTGTAAAACTTTTGTCACTTATTATATGTATTAAGACAGCTTTCAGTGTTTGTAAATTTTCTTAAGTCTTTTGAATTGTATTACTTCTTAATGTTAGTGAAATCATATTTATCATATTTTCCTGTTTTAAAAACTTTTTCTGTCTTGTCTTAAAACATCTTTTATTTCAGAATTGTGAAGATATTCCCCTTTGTTTTCTTCAGAAGTTTTAGTTTTATATTTTTCATTTGGTTTTCTTAACCATTTCAAGTTAATTTTTGTTTACAATATGATAGAGATTGATTTCTTCATTTTTTTCTATGTATTTTACTATCATTTTGTTAGTTTTATTTCAAATATTTGAACAGAGAAATTTTGAATGGACTTTCAGTGATTTCTTTAAGGAATATTTATTTGAAAGGCAGAGTTACAGAGAGATATCTTCCATCTGGTGGTTCACTCCCCAAATAACTGCAGCAGCCAGAACTTGGCCAGGTTGAAGCCAGAAGCTTCTTCCGGGTCTCCCACATGGAAGCAGAGTCCCGACCACTTGGGCCATCTTCCACTGCTTTCCCAGGCCCTTAACAGGAGCTGGATCAGAAGTAGAGCAGCTGGAACATTATGTGACTTCCATATGAGATGCAGCATCACAGGTGGTGGCTTAACCTGATATACTACAGTAGTGGCCTAGGTTGTTTGCTTCACTCTTTTTTTATTTTATTTTTTTCCTTTGATACTCTACCTCTTTATTGCTTGGAGAAAAATGGATTTTATGATAACCTATGTGAGTTAATGGTATTCCTTTTGAGTTTTACTTTGAGATTTATTCAAGAATAAAATGAACTTGATGGTATACAATTTCATCAAGTTTAACACATATATGGATATGTATGACTGTTAGGTTTCTTACAATTATCTGAAAGAGAAATTTTTGATAATTCTCAAAAAGTTTATGTAAAATGAATTAAAAGATAAGTACTTTGGTGTGTATAGATAAAGGCTTACTAATTTGATAATAAAGTGTGCCACTTTGAGAATCATTGAGCACCTGTTGTTGAGGTTATATAAGCAGAGACCCAATGCATATCATAATACATGCACCTCCACCATGACTACCCCTGCTTTAAAAAAACAACTGATTGTAACTATAAAACCTGGACAGACTACATGGTAAATAGCAGACAGATTGGAGAGTATCAGATTTCAAAAACCACCAGATTTCCAGGATCCCTTAGCCTAAACTCCAAGCAATCCTGGAAGTAAAGGCACTGTGATACACACATTAACAAGATCCTGTAATCCTCTAGTTGTAGTTCGAGGGGTGTGGAAGGAAGTTGAGAATTGAGGTCATATTGGTTTTTTTTTCTCTTTTTGTTTCCTTTCCACCTGTTTTTTCACAATCCAATCTTAAGCAGTTGCATGGTAATCATATCAGCTGGCCATGGGTGTATGTAGGAGCCAAAATTTTGGGGGATTGGAACCTTCCTCTTATGGAGCTATAACTCTAAGAGGCAGAGCAAACCTGCTGTCCTTGCTTTTAAAAACCCTGTCCTTCCAGTGTTTGACATCAAATGAGGTCAGCTATAGAAGTGAACTCTTGCTAACTTCAGGACAGAAAAGTTATCCTCAGGGAATTGGAAAAAGAGTAACGAGTTTCGGTTAAAAATCTCATGAACTAGCATATCTAAGGCTTAAAACTGAGATGCAGTAAAACTCCACCTAGGTTACAGACTGACCACTGGGTGGTATATTCATAGGAATTTCCCAGCTAGCAGCGTGAAGGCTTTGAAAGCTTAACTGACATAGCTACTGTCACCTACAGAAGGCATATTGGAACCTATAGTTTGAACTCACCCAAATTGATTGCCTGCTGATCCATAAATGTAAATACACTCCATAGGGTTAAAGAAGAACTTTTTTAATAGCATATTATCCAAAGTGTCAGTTATACAATCCACAATCAGTGGATATCTTAAGAACCACAAAATTTTGGAACTGAAAAATGCAATAAATAAAAATACTTACTTGTGGGACTCAGTAACAGAATGAAGATGAAAGTCCGTGAACTTGAGATAGGTCAATAAAAATTTTCCAGTCTGAATAATAAAAAGGGAAGAACAAAGAATTTCAGAGAACTATGGACCAGTAACACAAGGTCCAGTGTTTATGTCATTCAGTTCCAGGAGAGGAAAAATAGTGTGATGCAGAAAAAAATAATTTGAAAATATAGTGACTGAAAACTATGATCATTTTAAAATTCATAGAACTGTACACCAAAAGTGAAAAAAATAATCTTTTTGCTGTCTGAAAATTAAAAATACTTGAAATGGAGCAATATACTGAAGTGATAATGTGGAATTTTTGTTTCATTGTAGTAAATCCAGGACTCCTTTGATTTTGGAAATTAGTCGTTTCACAGTTAGTAATGAGGAACTTTTCAGACTTTTCCCACGATACTGTATTTGAGCTGAACTAATTTGATGTGAATAGTGGTGGCAGGATGCTTAATTCTTTTGCTTTCTTTCTTTTTTTTTTAAAGAGTAATTCTTGTGTGGCTTTTTTTATCCTTCATTCCCTCTTTCTCTCCCTCCCTCCCTCCCTTCCTTCCGTTGGTTCACCCCCCAAATGGCCGCTATGGCCAGCGATGTGCCGATCCGAAGCCAGGAGGTTCCTCCTGGTCTCCCATGAGGGTGCATGGCCCAAGCACTTGGGCCATCCTCCACTGCACTCTTGGGGCACAGCAGAGAGCTAGAAAAGAAGAGGAGCAAGTGGGACAGAATCCAGTGCCCCGACTGGGACAAGAACCTGGGGTGCTGGCACCGCAGGCAGAGGACTAGCCAGGTGAGCCGTGGCGCTCATTTTCTAAGCTATAAAAGTTTCCTACTTAAAAGGGACTGCAGAGTCGTAAACAGCCCTAAGAAAGAAAATAGGTTATATTTCCACCTCCAGAATTTTATAATACATCCATCAAAATTGACAGGTTTACCTAGTTATACTAATGATATATTGTTAACTAAAGAACCATAATTTGACAGTTCTGTAGACAGTAGGTAAATTTATTAGTGAGCTAATTCGAATCATTGGTCAGCACATGAATTTTGGTAGGACCTGTTTAGATTTGGATACCATTTAACACTTCAAGCAGGTAGCTGCTGTTTTCTTGGGTTATGTGAGTCCCTTGGTGATTTTTAATGACATTGATCTCATCTACAAATTTTACTTGGGTCTCCAAGGCTATTTTCTTCCTGGGGCTAAATACACCATTATGCTGTAAGTGGAAGAATCTTTAGGTTTTTATTTTATTTTATTTATTTATTTTTTTTTTGCTTTGTTTTGCTTTGTTAGTTGGTGTGTCATTTTTCTTCCTTTGGCATATATTCTGTCACTGTCATTGACTAATTCTTTTTTTTGGACAGGCAGAGTGGACAGTGAGAGAGAGAGACAGAGAGAAAGGTCTTCCTTTGCCGTTGGTGCACCCTCCAATGGCTGCCACGGACGGCACGCTGCGGCCGGCGCCCCGCGCTCATCCAATGGCAGGAGCCAGGTGCTAGGTGCTTTTTCCTGGTCTCCCATGGGGTGCAGGACCCAAGCACTTGGGCCATCCTCCACTGCACTCCTGGGCCACAGCAGAGAGCTGGCCTGGAAGAGGGGCAACCGGGACAGAATCTGGCGCCCCGACCGGGACTAGAACCCGGTGTGCCGGCGCCGCAAGGTGGAGGATTAGCCTGTTGAGCCACGGCGCCGGCCTAATTCTTGGTGGACAAGAACTCACCCTTTAGGTTCAGTTCAGTAAAATGTTGCCACCTGTGAAAGGGGTTGTAATGTTAGAGATGCAGAAATGAAATGAATAATGTGTGGTTTTAAGATCACTTATGGTTTTGTATGTTTAGCCTTGTTCCTTACAGTTATTAATAAGCTCAAAAATTATGACAACTTAATGTTAATGAATTTTATAAATATACATATGTATGGGTTCATAAGGATATTCATGAAATATTTTCTCATATGTATATTTTTCATTGCATACTCACAGTGAATTTAGAAGTGTTATTATCTATGTTTTACATATAAGCGGTTAGGGCTTATAGAATTTAAATGACTTTCCCAGAAGCATACAGTTAGTAAATAGTGGAAAAGTGACTTGAATACAGACCTAAAGCATTGTTCTTCAGGTCAGTGTTATTTCCATTTCACAATACTGCCATTAGAAAACAGAAATAAGAATCTGTAAGTGGTAGCTCTCAAGTTTTTAATTTGCATTTTGCAGAGGCTGATTATGAAGTTAAACATCTTTTCATTGTGTTTATTAGCTGCTGTTATATCGTCTTTGGAGACCTGTCTATTCAGATCACTTGCCCAGTTTTTCATTGAATTGTGTTTTTATTATCCTGTTGTGGTTCTTTGTAAAATATTATGATTCTGTAGTTTCTCTTTTCAGTTTCAATTATTTTTTATAATAACCAGTTTACTTTTTTTTTCTGCTTCTGTTTTTGGTGTTATATCTCAGTGAGACAAAAATTTTAAATGGAGCAGATGAAAGAAGCAAGCCCTATAATATTTTCCACTGAGCAGAAGAAATTTTTAAGTCCTTTCTTATATTGAGTCATATGATTGGGGCAGCTGCACATAACTAGCATGTTGGAATGATGTAGTTAGTTCAGTTAAGGGAAGAGGGGATTTGTTTTCCCTGGACAAAGAAGAAAAAAAAAAAAGAAAGTTTAAAACATGGGGGAATGTTTGGTATAGTTGTTAAAGCATAACTTGGGATACCTGCATCAATATCAGAAGGCCTGGGTTTGAGTCCTGACTCTGCTCCTTATTCCAGCTTCCTGCTAGTGGATGCCCTGAGAGGCAGTGGTGATGGCTCATGTACTTGGGTACCTGCCACACCTCCTAGATTGAATTTTAGGCTCCTGTCTTTAGCCCAGACCTACCCCAGCTGTTACAGGCATTTGGGAAGTAAATCAGTAAATGGGAGATCTCTGTGGTGGATTTGTCAGTTGATCAGTTTTTCATTTTGTCTGTCTCTCACTCTTTCCTTCCTTTTCTCCCTCCATCCTTTCTTCCTCTCCCTCATGCCTATCTTTCAAATAAATAAGTAAAAATAATTTTTTAAAGATTTATTTATTTGAAAGTGTTACACTGAGAGAGGAAGACACACACACACATACACAAACACACATAGACAGAGACAGAGAGTGAGAGAGAAGTCTTCAATCCACTGGTTCACTCCTCAAATGGCTGCAATTGCTGGGGCTGGGCCAGGCCGAAGCCAAGAGTCAGGAGCTTCTTCCGTATTTCCCACGTGGGTGCCGGGGCCCAAGAATTTGTGCCATCTTTTCTTGCTTTCCCAGGTGCTTTAGCGGAGAGCTGGATCAATGGAGCAGCTGGGTTTCTAACCGTTGCCCATATGAGATGCCAGCATTGTAGGTGGCAACTTTAACCTGCTAAGCCACAATGCCAGTCCCTAAAGTAAGTAAAAAATTTAACAATTTTATTGTTCTCTTAAATTGATAATTATTAGGTGATAAAATATAAAGTAATAAAACTAGAGGAGTTTGGAAAATAATTTTCTGTACAGATTTTTGAAAGTTGTGTAAGCTCCATAGTGGTGGGGATAGAATAGGTAGTTAGAGATCCAGTGAGAATAGGGTGGAAGAGAGGAAGATAAAAAGGCCAGTCTAGTCTGTCATTTTCTTATGATACTGTTGGCTTTAGCAGCAAATATGGTTGCCTTAGAAAATCATTAATTTCTTTTGAGTATGTGTTCTATTTCTCTGATTTTCTGATGCTGTAAGTTGATTTCCTTTTTTATTAGATTATTTTTATTGACACAATAATTGTACATATTTATGGGGTACAATGTAGTCTTGATACATGCATACATTTAAATGATCAAATTAGGATAATTAGCTTCCATTACTTCATATATTGCAGATATCTTTCTAGTGTGAACATTTAAAAGTCTTTCTTCTATCTCTTTAGAAATATACAATATATTATTGTTGACTGGTTGGCTTTTTAACTAGTGAATTAAAATGTATCCATTTTGTACTGATTTTCATTTACTTTTTCTGTTCTTATGTATATGCAGTTGCTATCTCTGTGTTTTTCTTTCACACACATGTGCACACACACACACATGATTAGTTAGACACAGCAGAATACCAGTATTTGTTATTCAGGAAGGATTTTGTTTCTTGTGCTAGTGCTGTCATACACATAGCAGCATCATATAGTATATCACAAGTCAGTACCAAATGTGAGGTAAGCTGTGTTTAGAACAGCTTAATAGATTTCCAAAGAAAAGGAGTTTGAATTTCAAAATGAAGCAGTCTTTAGAGTAAACCAATATTTGTAAGAATTTGATTAAAAACAAAATCAAGTGAAAAATTTGTATTCTAACTTAATTAAAAAGGGGTAATAGTTGACTGCTGCCTGCAACACCAGCGTCACATATTGAATCACTGGTTCAAGTGAGTACTGGCTGCTCCACTTCCTATCAGCTCCTGCTAATAGCTGTGAAAATAGCAGAAGCTGGCGCAAGTTCTTGGGCCCTTGCACCCATGTGGGAAACCTGGATGGAGTTCTAGGCTCCTGGCTTTGGCCTGGTGCAGCCCTGGCCTTGTGGCCATTTGTGTAGCAAACCAGTGGATGGAAGATCTGTCTCTCCCTCTCTTTGTCACTCTGCTTTACAAATAAGTGAAATATATTTTTAAAAATTGGGTGGGTGTTTATAGCTGTTAACTCACACTTTCTGTTTAAGTAATTGGGGTAGGGAATCTCTTAATAACAAGGAAGTGCCTGGGTATCATTTTGTACCACTATACATTGAATGAGTCTTTAGAATCTTGTGCCTCAGGTTTCTATCCATGAATCACCTAACTGTAAATCTGCTGTTGTCATCTCTGCATTCTTGCCAGAGCATATCCTTCCCTTAATAAGTAGAGGACAATAAATTATCATTTCGATGGAAAAAGGGAAAAGAGACAAACAGTAGCGTTTAAAATATTTTTCTTCTTTTAGAAATGTATTTTTGTTACCTTTACTAGGGGACTACTTTTGGAAGAGGGGAAAGGAAAACTAGGTAGGTCTGTTTTTCTTTAGTTCTTGTTCAAGTGTATTGTAGACATACAGATAAAATTTAGAATCGTTTCAAAAGAGGAAGGGCGTGGGAAAGGTGACTTAGACTTTCTGACATTTTTTTTCTTTGTGAATGAAGGAAAATAAGGATGTAATTCCCTTTCTCTTTGTCTCTCTCTCACTGTCTAACTCTGCCTGTCAAAAAAAAAAAAAGGAATGTAATCCAAGTGCTGATTTTTGTGATGAGTTAGCCCCTTAACTTCTTGTGTTTCTGACACAAAAGAACTAGCCTTAGGTTTGAGGCTGCTGCCTTCTTAATCTTGTTCTGCATTATTCACTCACAGCTGACTCATAGGTTGCTTGAACTTGTTGACTTTTTTGCTTTAAGGTATGTTGGAGACTGTCTTCTAGTGTAAAGAGGCTGCATGAATACATCCATATTCACCTATATATGAGATTGATGGTTTTATTCAGAGTACATCAATGCCTGTATGCTGTGTAAATCCGGCTTGGGTTGCTCTTTGTTACACATTTTCACATGCTGAAGTTCAACTGCTACTTCTTCCCATCTGTGGAATATCGCAGTGGCAGTCTTAGCATTTTGCTAGTTGTTGTGGTTTGCACACCCAGCTGTTTAACTTGATTTCCCTATTGGAGGTATTTGTGTTTTTTGATCACTTACGGAATCAATTTACACTTTTCCATACACTTTGGTGTTTTTCTGTCCCTGTTTTTGTTTCTGTAAATCCTTAACCATGATGCTCCAGAAATCCTTAATTCAGTCATATCTTTTTAAGTCTTTAAAAATGGCATGCCTATGGGTTCCTTTTTTTTTTTTCCTCGCTTTTTTTTTTTTTTTTTCTTTATAAACCCTTGTGTCTCAAGGACTGACTTTCAATACATCACAGTGACTGAGATGCTCTGCTGCGTATGAAACCCCAACCCAGAAGCAGGTTGTCTACAAATGCTTTAGCACCAGGTTGCCCACTAACTTGCATTGCATGAAGGGTGACAGGGCGGCCTCCTTACTGGCAGTGCCCCATTTCCCAGGATGAAGGAATGTCCCCTTTTGACAGTCCTTACTTTTGACATTACACTTCCATATCTTCTCAGGGACGTCTCAGAGAGGTTATTCTTGATCTCTTCTCTAGCCCCTTCCCTTTCAACAAGCTTGGTTCCTTCTCTACTTTTGCTTGCTGATTTTGTCAGTGGACCTTCATCTCCTTACTCCATACCAGCTTATCAAGAATCATGAGACCCAGTTACTTGTACAGCTTAGGGTTTCTTCTGGACTTCCTTCAGTACAAATATTATTCTCCCTCCCCTCTGACATAGTAACTGTTACTTACTAAGGTGCTGCAGTTACTGACCTCCTCAGAAGTCATGCTTGGCTGTTACCCAAAGGATTCTGAACCATTTAATTTATTGTGCAGTTTAAATTCCTGGTTTTCTTAATACCGTGGACTGTGTATTTGATTTTGGAATCTATCTTGGCATGTGTGATGGCTTTTCATACTTCAGATTAATCATTTTTGGTTTAAAAAAGTATATTGATTTTATTCCATTTATCTTCACCGGTGCATTCCATTTATCTTCACGAGTACATAACATGACTGACCCGTCAGTGAAACAGATGGAAAGGAGTTCCATGAGAAATGGCTGAATAGTGGGAGTTTGACATTCGGGGGGGGGGGGGGGGGACTTTACTGTCTCCTCTCCTTTGGAAGTGGGTATGAGGAAGAGCTCAACCGTCAAGTGAAGAAAGAGCTTTTTTAAGAATGGTATTCAGCAGGAGAAGATAAAAGCTCTTTCAGATAATGTCTTAACTCCATGATTTATTTATTTTTGAAGAGCCATGAGTTCATAGAACATCAAGAATGCTTTATGATCTGATGTAAATACAAATGGTAGTTCATAGCCAGTAAAATTAGTTCCTTTGAATTTTTCTATTGGTGTTGCTTCTTTGACAGTGGTGAAATATAGCATTTAGGGCAATTACCTTACTCTTATTATGGATATGAAAGCAACTGCATTTATTACTGCTTATATAGTTGGGGGGTTGTAAAAGTTATTACAGTCAAAATCTCTGCTTATGTGCTTATAAGCTATTCATATATATTTTACAGTGCACTGTTACAGGGTACTGAAGATCAAACTCATATAAATCCCTCTTGGACAGCTTTTGGTACAGCCATTTTGCCTAACATTATTACCAACCTGTCCTAGCTGCTGCACTAGAGTTCGTGGATAAATGTATAGGATCAATAGTTCACGTTGTAATGAAGAGTGGTAAAGAAATTGTTGGTGATTTTCTAGGATTTGATGACTTTGTCAATATGGTATTAGAAAATGTCACACCAGAAGGAAGAAGGATCACCATGTTAGTTCACATTTTACTAAATGAAAATATTATTTAAAAAAATGCTGGTACCTGGAGGAGAACGGTCTAAAGTATGAGCGGATTTGCTTGACTTATGCTAGGTTCTTTATTGTCTTATGATGGCAACAACTCAGCTTCTAAAATATTTGTTGATTTATTTGAAAAGCAGAGTTATGGAGATAAGGAGAGAAGAGAGAAAGAGACAGTATCTTTTAGCTACTGCTTCACTCCCTAAATGGCCTCAACAGCCAGGACTGGGCCAGGCTGAAGCCAGGAGCCAAAAACCTCCCCTGGGTCTCCCATGTGGGTACAGGGGCCTGAGGTCCTGGGCCATCTTCTACCTCTTTTCCAAATGCATTAGCAGGAAGCTGGATGGATAGTGGAGCAGCTGGGACTAGAACTGGCGCCCATGTGGGGTGCTGGCACTGTAGGCTGCACCTTTGCTTGCTATGCCACAATGCTGGCTCCTGGTTAACTGTTATTTTATTTACTATACAGCAATGGTCAGTGGAATGAAGATTTTTTTATATTTGTTTTGCCACTTTGTTGCCTGTCATTTTACAACTATCTAATTTCTCATTTATATGGCCATTTGATTATCAAGCAAAAATTATTCCAAATAAAAGGATGAACTTTAAAAAAATCCTTTTTTATTGGTCCACATGATTTGCATATGAATCTGTAGTTAGCTTCTCAAGTATTAACTTTTTTTTTTTTTTTTGACAGGCAGAGTGGACAGTGGGAGAGAGACAGAGAGAAAGGTCTTCCTTTGCCGTTGGTTCACCCTCCAATGGCCACCGTGGCTGGCGCGCTGCGGCCGGCGCACCGCGCTGATCCGATGGCAGGAGCCAGGTGCTAGGTGCTTTTTCCTGGTCTCCCGTGGGGTGCAGGGCCCAAGCACTTGGGCCATCCTCCACTGCACTCCTGGGCCACAGTAGAGGGCTGGCCTGGAAGAGGGGCAACCGGGACAGAATCTGGCGCCCCAACCAGGACTAGAACCTGGTGTGCCGGCGCCGCAAGGCGGAGGATTAGCCTGTTGAGCCACGGCGCCGGCTTCAAGTATTAACTTTTACAAATTAAGCTATCACTTTCTCAATTACATGATGAGTTTGAGGCAGGATATCATTAACTTTACATTGGATACTTCTGTGTAAGTTAAATCAAAAGACATTTGAGGGGCCAGCGCCATGGCACAGTAGGTTAATCCTCTGTCTGTGGCACCAGCATCTCATATGGACACCGGTTCTAGTCCTGGCTGCTCTTCTTCCAGTCCAGCTCTCTGCTGTGGCCTGAGAAAGCATTAGAAGATGGCCCAAGAGCTTAGGCCCCTGCACTCACATGGCAGACCAGGAAAAAGCGCCCATCTTCTGGCTTTAGATAGATACAGCTCCGGCCGTTGTGGCATTTGGGGAGTGAACCAATGGATGGAAGGCCTTTGTCTCTGTCTCTCCCTCTAACTTTCTATAACTCTACCTCTCAAATAAATAAAAATCTTTTAAAAAAACATTTGAAGACAAATAGAAAAATACAATAGAAATTAAAAGATGGGTATTTTGACTGCCAGATTTAACTCTGTTGAAATCTCTATTTTCTAATTACTCAGCTTTTAATACAATAAAATTAAATGTCATCATCACGAATCTTTTGCAGTCCTGTAGAACCAAGTGCTCTTATTTGCTTTTCTGTGTCTTCTTCATGTGGAGAAATTAGGTGTTATGTCTTTGTGTTTTTTTAAATTTGAAGCCACATAGGCATAATTTGCAAGCCTTTGCCACAGTGGGAATTAATTGTGGTGATGGAAGCTAAAGTGTTATTCCATGCTAATTTTACAATGTGTATATAGTGCAGAAGTTAGACAAAGGGACTAAGTTAAACAAAGATCAAGAGCTACTGCCAAACCTAAAAACAACAATGGCACAAAAAAGGGAACAGAATGCAGGGTCCAATGCCAACAAAATCTAAATGTAAATTTGCTAGTTGACAGGCATCACATGTAAATGGGCTTATTTTGACAACTTTTAGAACTAAAAATACCCAAAGATATCACTTATACAAAAGCAAAAGTAATTGAAGTGTTTTTTTTTTTTTTGTAAAGAAAATGGTCTTTGGAAATTTATAGTAGCCATTTAGTTTGTATGAAGAATGCTGCTTTTCACATTTGTTAAAATCCATTTATTGTTTACTTAATCCCATTACTAGTATACTGTCTTTCTTCATATTCATGAACATTATTTTGGGTGACATAAGAAGACATGACCACTACTTCAAAAGCTTACTGCACACAATTTTTTGTAATCTTTGGATTAGAGCCCATAGTTAGAATCCCTTCTTGTTATGTTTGCAGAGTATTTTATATATTGTGAATACAGTTGCCATTTTCTAATCCTTGCCTGTTTGTGACCATTTGCTTGATATAATTACTAAAATACCCTTTCACTTTATTTTATGGGACTAAATGAAAGTGAATCCTCAGCTAGTTGTCAGTCTGAGTCATGTTGTGGCTCACCAGATGGCCATAAGTAAAGGGAAAGAAAAGCAGCCACCTTTATTTTAAGATAAAGAGAGAAATATATCCCAGGGCCCAGCCAACAGGAAGTGGAGCTGCCTGGCATTATGGCAGCCACCCTGCTATGGTTCTGAGTGGAGGAGGTCACAGCTTCTCCTTGCTCTCAGCAGAAGTTTTCTGCAAGGAAAGCTTTTTAAAAAACAAAACAAAAGCAATTAAACAAGGACAAAGGAGGTCCTACGATGTCATTATATGTAGTTCTGCAGACTTGCTGGGAGAAGCACACAGATGCTTCCTTCAGCTTCTTAAGAGTTTTTAAGAAGTAATCAGAGATGTGGAAGACCATGTCTGCCCAAGAGAAGGAAAAATCTAAAGACATGGGAAAGGCAGACATGGCTCGTTACCTGAAACAGAAATGAAGACCTGTGTCTTTCCTAAGGGGAAACAAGAAAGAACTTGAAGGATCCCCGTGCACTCAAGAGGCCTCTTTGTCTTCTTCTGTTCTGTCACCCAGAAATCACAGGAGAACATCGTGGCCTATCCATTGGGCTGTTAAAAAAAATACTGGGAGAGATGTGGAATAACACTGCTGCAGACAGCAAGCAGCCTGATGAAAAAAGGGTATAAGCTGAAGGGAAAGTGCCACACGATATCGCTACGTATCAAGCTGAAGGAAAGCCCGATGCCATAACAAAGGATCTTCAAGGCTGGAAAGAGCAGGAAAGCAAGGAAGAGGAGGAGGACAAAGGGGTGATGAGGATGAAGAAGAAGATGATGATGGATAAACTGGTTCTACTGCAGTTTTTTCCTTGTCTGTAAAGCATTTAAGCCCCTTTGACCCAATTCACTCGTTTAAAAAAAATGGAAATCTCAGGAAAACGAAGATAAGGGAATAAAAACAAAGGATTTGTTTAGAAATAAAAAGATAATGACTAAAAGAAATGGATATTCTTGTTTTATTCAAAACACAGAATTTTCTCCCCTCTAATGGATAATGTTATTCATATATGTATACGTGTGTGTGTGTGTTCAAATGAATTACTAGATACACTTTTTATTGTGATTCAAAATAGATCTACCCTCTCAATAAATTTTTTTAAAATAAATTATTTTTTATTTGTTTGAAAGGGGAAGAGCTAGACCTCCATTGGCTGGCTCATTCTCTGAATGCCCACAACTGTGGGGGCAGGCTTGGGAACAGAGATAGAAGGTGGGAATACAACTCAGGCCTCTTATGTAGGTGGTAGAACCTAGTGACTTGAGATATTATTGCTGCCTGCTAGGGTCTGCATTGGCTGAAAACTGGAGTTAGAAGCTGGAGCTGGGAATTTGATCCAGGCATTCTGATGTGGGACATGTGCCTCTTAATTGTGAGGCTAAATGGCTGCTACTTAGTATTTTTTACTTGATAATACCATCTTGAAGACTATGGTATATGATATATTTTGTACACCAGATTTCTGAAACTGTTTCCTTTTGAATGACTGACACATAGCCATTGAACAACAGCTTCTCATTTTACCCTCTTCCCAGTCTATGCAATCACCATTCCATTTTATATAGTTTTACTATGTTGGATTCTGTATGTAAATGGAATCATACAGTATTTCTTTTGCTTAGCATATTGTTCTTTTTTTTTAAGATTTTATTTATTTATTTGAAAAAGTCACAGACTCTGAGAGGGAGAGACAGAGAGAAAGGTCTTCCTTCTGTCGGTTCACTCCCCAAATGGCTACGGCTGGAGCTAAGCCAGTCTGAAGCCAGGAGCCAAGTGCCTCTTCCGGGTCTCCCATGTGGGTGCAGGGGCCCAAGGACTTGGTCCATCTCCCACTGCTCTTCCCAGGCCACAGCAGAGAGCTGGATTGGAAGAGGAACAGCCGGGACTAGAACCGGTGCCCATATGGCATGCTGGCACCGCAGGTGGAGGATTAACCTATTGTGCCATGGCGCCAGCCCCCAGCATATTGGTCTTACAGGTTCATGCATGTTGTCACAAATGACAGGATTTTCTTCAGTTTTAAACATTACATGGTATGTATATACTGTGTACTATAGTTTCTTATTCATTCATCCACTGATGATCATTTAGGTCGTTTTCATATCCTGGCCATTGTGAATCATGCTGTGAGGATGGATGTACAGATATGTCTTTGAGATCCTTTAGACAGATATCCAGAAGTGAGATTGCTGGATAATATCGAAGTTCTGTTTTCAATTTGTAGAAGAAACACCTTACTGTTTTCCATGAAGACCATATTATTTTATTTCCTATGGGTAGTATCCAAGGGTTTCTGTTTCTTTACATTCTTGCTACCTCTTGTTATTTTCTGTTTAATAGTGTCCATTTTAACAGATGTTGAGGGTATATGGTTTTGATTTGCAATTCTGTAATGTTTAAATATATTGAATAGTTTTTCTTATGCCTGTTAGCCATTTGTGTGTCTTTGGAGGAACTATGGATTCTTCTTTTTCCTTTTCTTCTTAAAGAATTTACTTATTTGATGCTGCCTCCCATCCCAATCTTATTTTTTTTTTTTTTAATTTTTTGACAGGCAGAGTGGACAGTGAGAGAGAGACAGAGAGAAAGGTCTTCCGTTGCCGTTGGTTCACCCTCCAATGGCTGCCGCGGTCGGCGCGCTGCGGCCGGCGCACCGCGCTCATCCGATGGCAGGAGCCAGGTGCTAGGTGCTTTTTCCTGGTCTCCCATGGGGTGCAGGGCCCAAGCACTTGGGCCATCCTCCACTGCACTCCTGGGCCACAGCAGAGGGCTGGCCTGGAAGAGGGGCAACCGGGACAGAATCCGGCGCCCCAACCGGGACTAGAACCCGGTGTGCCGGCGCCGCAAGGCGGAGGATTAGCCTGTTGAGCCACGGCGCCGGCCCCAATCTTATTTTTTTAATAATTACAAATAATATAAACTAATTTCAAAAATGTAAAAAAACACGAAAAGGACAAAGTAGTGGTCCTGCTTTTTGAAAGAAACTGTTGTTGATATTTATAGTTCATTCCCATTTTTCCCCTGTGCATTATTTTTAAATAGTTTCCATAGTAAGCATTTTTAAGAGTTTTTATATAGTTTTTAATAGTTTTATTCAGTTCCCATAGTAAGCATTTTTAATAGTTTTTAATACTTTTATCAAAAGAACCTTTACAAAGAGAAAAATAAAGTAGGATGTTTTTGTACATTCAGATTGGCTGTCTAATGGAAAACAAGAAAACATTTTGAATTGAATGGAAGTACTACTGTCTTGAGTTTATGTAATCTTATACATGTGAACACACTCAGAACACACATTACGCCTATTCAATAACATGCCATATTATGCTACTATGCACTCTAGTATTTGAATTTTTTCTTACGAATTTACCTATATATTCTTTTTTTTAAAGTTTTATTTATTTGAAAGAGTTACACAGAAAGAGGGGAGGCAGAGAGAGAGAGAGAGAGAGAGAGAGATCGATCTTCCATCTGATGGTTCACTCCCCAACTGGCCGCAATGGCTGGAGCTGCGCCAATCTGAAGCCAGGAACCAGGAGCTTTTTCCGGGTCTCCCACGTGGGTGCAAAGGCCCAAGGACTTGGGCCATCTTTCACTGCTTTCTCAGGCCATAGCAGAGAGCTGAATTAGAAGTAGAGTAGCTGGTTCTTAAACTGGTAGCCATATGGGATGCCAGCACTTCAGGCCAGAGTGTTAACCTGCTATGCCACAGTGCCAGACCCTGCCTATGTATTCTTAAATTGCATGGAGTCTGATATTTCTTAAAGTAGCATTTTACTATTATTTTTAATGAACTTCTTGTTCATCAGAGAAAATTCATAGACATTTGTTCTTGTTGCGTGAGAAGTCACAGAGAGTTCCAGATGTGCTTCTATTGACCTTACTAATTTTCTTTTCTAGCAGTTAACCTGCTTTTTTTCAGTTTTACTTTTACACATTTTTCTGGTGAAAATTATATGCATATTTAGCATTACTCTGAATTGGAATTTACTGTTGTTTCAGTCACATATTTTGTTAGATTTGTTTGTTATTTATTTGAGAGACAGTACAAGGTGGTTTACTCTCTGTATAGCTGGGTCTGGGCCAAGGCCAGGGCTAAGAGCTGGTGACACAATCTAGGTCTTCTACATGTGTGGCAGGAACCCATTTGCTTCAACTATCACCATCACTGCTGCCTCCAAAGGGGTCTGCATTGATGGGAGCTGGAGTCAGGAGCTAGAACTGGGAATTGAACTCTAATGGGGGATGCATGTGTCTTAACCACTAGACTAAATGACTTCTCTCGTGTAAGTTTCTTAGAGGATTATTTTTAGAATGGCACCTTTCGCTTAGGTTACATTTTAGTATTTTCAAAGTTTCAAAATTTG
Source organism: Sylvilagus floridanus (assembly GCA_949820135.1). NCBI lineage: Eukaryota > Metazoa > Chordata > Mammalia > Lagomorpha > Leporidae > Sylvilagus > Sylvilagus floridanus. Next base: position 64,906,056 of record OX463239.1, read on the forward strand.
TTATGTTTTTCTTAAAAATATGTTTTGAGGTCAGTGAACATAAAACAGAAGGGAACATCTCCAGAGAAGACATCATCTGATTAGTTAACTTTAACTGGCTTGGTCATTTGTGGTGATTATGAACTACCATTCAGAAGATATAGAAAATAAAGATGTGACTTATAGGTAGGGGAGTGAATCACAAAAGATTGATTCTTACAGCAGATCTTCACTAAGTACTTATTGAATAGAAATTGTTAAATTGTGGAAAACAATATGTAACTAGACCGTTATAGAAAACAGTGAAATAATGATATTTTTTATTATGTCTTATCTTTGAATGGTACAGGGACATGGTTTTGTGAAAGCAAGTGATACAAGTACTTAGAAACTCCTACATGCAAGATGCTTTCTAGGTATTTTGTGTGCTATTTCATTCCAGTAGACAATGTTAGAAGAAAAAGGCAAAAGCAGTGTGACTTTATAAAGAATAATTTATTTGAATGATGGGAAGGAGAGGAAGAGAGATAAAAAGTGTGTGTGTATGTGTGTGAGAGAGAGTATGTGTGTTCATCTGTTGGTTCACTCCCCAAATGGCTGCCAGGAGCAAAACTCCATCTGGGTCTCCCGCTTGGGTGAAGGGGCCCAAATACTTGGACCAACCTCCACTGCTTTCCAAGGTACATTAACAGAAGCTGTAGAAGAAGCAGAGCAGCTGGAACTCTATCTGGCATTTGGACTCTGGCACTCATTTTGGCATTGGTGTGTAGTCATTGTAGGGGCAGCTTAACCCACTGCATCACAATACATACCGCAATAGTGTGACATAAGTCACGTAATGTGAACGATGTCTGTACTGCTACCTCAAATCCTTTTTTCCTGATAATACAAAAATCTCCCCTACCCCATTTTCTAGAGGTTTGCTTTCTCCTCATCAAAAGGAAAAAATTTGATTTGACATAAACCTGATTGCCTCTTCAGCCCAAGGACATTTAAAGAACGGTAGGCTCAGGATTGTGTCACTGTTAGATTCCGTGGTTAGGCTTTGAGGAACAACATCTTCTATATCATTTATGGTAAATAAAAGGTCATTGTATTGGAGAACCTTAAGCACAGAGGCTATTTGCTCTTGAAGGCCATGGATAGCCCAGTTATGCAGGAACTAATTTTTTTTTTTAATATTTATTTATTTGCAAGCCAGAGTTACACAAAGAAAAGAGAGGCAGAGAGAGAGAGAGAGGAAGAGGGGTCTTCCATCTGATGATTCACTCCCCAATTGGCCGCAACGGCTGGAGCTGTGCTGATCTGAAGCCAGCAGTCAGGCGCTTCTTCCGAGTCTCCCATGTTGGCGCAGGGGCCCAAGAACTTGGGCCATCTTCTACTGCTATCCCAGGCCATAGCTGAGAGCTGAATTGGAAGTGGAGCAGCTGGGCCTCGAACCAGTGCCCATAGGGGATGCCAGCAATTTAGGCCAGGGCATTAACCCAGTTTGCCACACCGCTGGCTCCAGGAACTAATATTTGAAGATGCAGTACCCCAAATGGAAGCTTCAACTTAAACTCAGCCACTTTTTTAAGCAGCAGATGGCTACCTCCCACAGTTTTCCTCATTGGAAAGATTGCCAAATGAGTTTTCTAACAATGGAATTGTAAAAATCTTCCTTACAGTTTCTTATAGCTTACTTATAGTGTTTGACAGACACTGTACCAAGAGTCTGACAAACATTCTCTCATTTAATCAAGTCCCGTTCTTGGGGTTTGCATGCTCTTGTCAACTCCCATTTTATAGTGAGAACCTAGAAGGGTCAGCACATAGTTAATGTGAAACCTAAGCATTTCAGTCCAACTTGCCATATGTATGTATTTTTTTAAACCTTTGCTCCAGCTTTGGTAGTCACAATGTTCACTTTATTCTGCTAGTTTTGTTTCTCTAATAGAAAAAAGTCAAACTAATTAGGGAAATTAGGTATTCATTTTTGTGAATTCTTTAAGTTGAATTTTTTTTTAAAGATTTATTTTAGGCTGGCACCACAACTCAATAGGCTAATCCTCTGCCTGCGGCGCCAGCATCTCGGTCGGGGCGTCAGATTCTGTCCCTGTTGCTCCTCTTCCACTCCAGCTCTCTGCAGTGGCCCCGGGAGTGCAGTGGAGGATGGCCCAGGTCCTTAGGCCCTGCACCCGCATGGGAGACCAGGAGGAAAGACTCCTGGCTTCAGATCGGCGCAGCACACAGGCCGTAACACGCCGGCTGTAGCAGCCACTTGGGGGGTGAACCAACAGAAAAAGGAAGACCTTTCTCTCTGTCTCTCACTGTCTAACTCTGCCTGTCCAAAAAAATATATATTTTTTTAAATTTTATTTAGGAGGCTGGTTCTGTGGCTTAGTGGGCTAAGGCCTCTGTGTGCTGTTTTGGCATCCCATATGGGCACCTATTCTAGTCCTGGCTGTTCCCCTTCTGATCCAGCTCTCTGCTATGGCCTAGGAAAGCAGTGGAAGATGATCCAAGCTCCTGGCTCCTGGCTTCAGATTAGACTAGCTCTGTCTGTTGCAGCCATCTGGGGAGTAAACCAGTGGATGGAAGACCTTTCTCTCTGTCTTTCCCTCTGACTGTAACTCTACCACTCAAATAGATAAATGAAATCTTTTTAAAAGGATTTATTTATTCAAAAGGCAGAATTATAGAAGAGAGACAGGTCTTCCATCTACTGGTTCACTCCCCAAATGCCTGCAATGGCCAGGCCTGGGCCAGGCTAAGGCCAGGAGCCAGGAGCTTTATCTGGGTGTCCCATATGGGTGCAGGACCCCAAAGATTTGGACCATCTTTTGATGCTTTCCCAGGTACATTCTCAGGGAGCTGGATCAGAAGCAGAGCAGCTGGGACTTGAACTGGCACCCATATGGGAAAAAATCACTGTGGGTGGCAGCTTAACCTGTTATGCCACAGTGCTGGCCCCAGGTTGAATGTTTTAAGAGGAAGATTATGGCTACCTTAGCCAAAGGACACAGAACAAACTCAGGATGAATAGTTCCTATTCCAGGAAATATTGCCAACTCAAAGTATTTTGCCATTGCTGTTGCTTTTTGCAAAGCATTTTAAATACGTGAAAGATGGTCTAAGTAAACACAAGTGGTGTTTGCATTTCCATGTTCGTTGTAGCATTATTCCTAATAGCCACTATTTGGAAACAACCTAAGTGTCCATCAGCAGTTGAATGGATTAAAAAATGTGAGATATACATATATCTATATCTTTCTATGAGGTTGATAGATAGATGGATAGATAGATTAGATAGGTGATAGATATGTAGCTATATACATAGATCATGGATTATTCAGCCTTAATTTTAAAAAAAAAACAGGAAATTAGTCATTTATTAGAACATGGGTGAACATAAAAGATATTTATGTTAAATAAGCTGGAGACAAAGAGTAACAAATACCACCTGAAGTCACTTAATATAGAACCTGAAAATGTTGCACTCACAGAAGTGAAGGGTAGAATGATTACCAGAGGTAGGATGGGGTATATGGACAGGGAAAGGGGAGATGTTGGTTAGTGAGTTACAAAGTTTTTGTTTTTTTGTTTTTTTTGTTTGTTTGTTTGTTTTTTTTTTGGCAGGCAGAGTGGACAGTGAGAGAGAGAGATACAGAGAGAAAGGTCTTCCTTTTGCCGTTGGTTCACCCTCCAATGGCCGCCGCTGACGGCGCGCTGCGGCCGGCACACCGCGCTCGTCTGATGGCAGGAGCCAGGAGCCAGGTGCTTTTCCTGGTCTCCCCATGGGGTGCAGGGCCCAAGCACCTGGGCCATCCTCCACTGCACTCCCGGGCCACAGCAGAGGGCTGGCCTGGAAGAGGGGCAACCGGGACAGAATCCGGCGCCCCGACCGGGACTAGAACCCGGTGTGCCAGCGCCGCAAGGCGGAGGATTAGCCTGTTGAGCCACGGCGCCGGCCAGTTACAAAGTTATAATTAGGTAACAGGGATTCTTCTGCACAGCAGGTGACTATTGCAATAATAATATATATTTCAAAATGGGTAATAGGTTTTAATTTTTCTCATTCCAAAAAAATAATAAGTACTTCAGGCTATAGATGTTAATTTCTTTGCCTTGATAACTGCACAATGTATACTTCTTGAAATAGCACATTTTTTGGTCAGCGCCTTGGCTCACTTGGCTAATCCTCCGCCTGTGGCGCCGGCACCCTGGGTTCTAGTCCCGGTTGGGGCACCGGATTCTGTCCCAGTTACCCCTCTTCCAGGCCAGCCAGAGAGTGCAGTGGAGGATGGCCCAAGTGCTTGGGCCGTGCACCCGCATGGGAGACCAGGAGAAAGCACCTGGCTCCTGGCTTTGGATCGGCACAGCACATCAGCCCTAGCGGCAGTTTGGGGGTGAACCAACGGAAGGAAGACCTTTGTCTCTATCTCTCTCTCTCATTCACTGTCTAATTCTGCCTGTCAAAAAAAAAAAAAAAAAAGTAGTTTAATTTTTAAAAATTGACCGAGTTTTCCAAAGTAGTTTTACCATTTTATACTTCTAGCAATGTGTGAAAATTCTGGTTGCTCTACATTTTCTCTAATATTTCTTACTGATGATATATTTAATTCCATCATCCTACTGTTTGTTTTCTTTTGTGACATTGATTTTTTGGTCAATATTCTCTCCTCCTGATTTCTTTTGGATTAATCAACTTTTTTTGTTGTTCAATTGTAATTATAATTCCTCTAATGGCTTTTTATTTGATGCTACGTTATTCTTAAGAGTTTCTCTAGGATTTACACCCTACACTTGTCATAGTCTTGTCAGAGTTTGTATTTTACTATGTTTATATAAAATTAAGAATGTGGGAAAGTATTTTTCCATATATTCTTTGTCACTAAAATATTGTAACATTTTCAGAACAACTTTATAATTTCTTGTTTAAGCAATCTTTAAAGAAAGCAGAAGTGGGAACTGGGTAGTGACCTATCAGGTTACGTTGTTGCCTTGCAATGCTGATACTCCATATAGGCACCAATTCGAGTCCCAGCTGTTTCACTTCTAATGCAGCTCCTTGTTTTTTTGACCGGCAGAGTGGACAATGAGAGAGACAGAGAGACAGAGAGAAAGATCTTCCTTCCGTTGGTTCATCCTCCAATGGCTGCTGCGGCTGGTGTGCTGCAGCTGGCGCATCGCGCTGATCCAAAGCCAGGAAGGAGCCAGGTGCTTCTCCTGGTCTCCCATGGGCTGCAGGGCCCAAGCACTTGGGCCATCCTCCACTGCCTTCCCAGGCCACAGCAGAGAGCTGTGTGGCCAATTGGGGAGTGAACCAGCAGATGGAAGACCTCTCTCTCTGTTTCTACTCCTCTTTCTCTAACTCTGACTTTCAAATAAATAAATAAATCTGAAAAACAAATTTCTTCATATTGGGGCCAGTGCTATGGCACAGAAGGTTAATCCTCCATCCCATATGGGTGCCAGTTGTAGTCCTGGCTGCTCCTCTTCTGATCCAGCTCTCTCCTGTGGCCTGGGAGAGCAATAGCGTCCCAGAAGAAGCTCCTGTCTCCTGGCTTCAGATTGCCTCAGCTCTGGCCGTTGAAGATATCTGGGGAGTGAACCAATCGATGAAAGACTTTCTCTCGCGCGCTCTCTCTCTAAGTCTACTTCTCAAATAAATAAATAAAATCTTTTAAAACTATATGGAAAAAGAAGGTATTGAAATCTAAATGGAAAAATTTGAAATAAACTCTTTGTATTTTCATTTCAACTATGTGTGCACTGGTGAGATAAAGCAGTTTATTTTATCTGCAAGTTTATGTTTTCCACTGATTTGGAGAAGGTTTTGTCTTTCTCATCTGCTTCATATACTCTTAATTATGTGTATATTAGATTTTTTAGTATTGCCTAACAGCTGAAGTTCTAGTCGTTCTTCCCAACACATTTTATCTTTTCATATTGAATTATTTATTGTGTTTTGTTTTACTTAACTACTACTTTTGCTGCTCCAGTGCATTGTTAAGCTTATTCTGTAGAGTTATCACTGCAGATGTTAACACTTTTCAATTATAGAATTTTCATTTATTAAATAATTTCTTGCTGAGAGTCTTTGTGTTCATTCGTTTAGATATTATTTTTTGATATACTTGAATATTTCTACTAGCTGCTTAGTAATTCGTTTCTGCTTATTCCAATGTGATGCCATCTATATTTTCATAGGGTGCTTTTTTTCTTTACTAATGGTCATATTTTTATTTCTCCACATACCTAGTAATTTTCTATTTCACGTTATAAAGTATAGAAGATACACTAGAGAGGTTTTGGTTTCTGTTAATTTTGGCAGAGTTTCATTTTTGATATGGTGAGTAGACATTATTGGTTTATTATCATGAGGCTTGGTTTTATGCTTTGTTAAGGGAGGTTTGTAGAAAGCCCAAATTATTTACTAACCCCCTAATTAGTTTCTTCTGTGGTACCCAGCAGCTGAAATCTGTGCTCAGTTATTTTAGCCTTCTGGCTGTTGCTCTTGGTTGTGCTTCTTATATTCTCCCCCATGTTTATATTGTGTCAAATTCAGCCAAAGATTTTGAAGGGAAGTTAAATGTAAATGTTTGGACCTTCCCTAACTGTAGGTTTCTCTTTCCTGTGTTTCTGTTCCTTAATTTCCAGCCATACTGGCATTTTTACTTTCTGGATCCTTAAGCAAAAACTACACTAACTTTCTGCTTAGCCAGCCAGCACATGTTCTGTTAACTGGGGAGAGCCCTCACTGGACAAAGCATATGGATTTGGATTTTACCCAGTGAGTTTGGTTTGTGTTCTTCCGCTGATTAGATGATTTCTAATTTATGGCTACTTTCGGTCAGTCTCATTTGTCTTTGAATAGTTGATTTAAAAAAAATTTGCCATGATTTTTAACTGTTATTTTGAAGGTTAGTCCAATGTAAGTTATTCTGCCATTACCAAAATGAGAAATTACAATTTTTTAAAATATTGCTTTGAGAATAGAAACTGGTTGTAATTAGCATTTTAATATTCATTGTGCTATGGTGACTTTTAAATTTGGCTGTTCTTTCCCATTGTGGTCTAATTTGTGACTCTGAGTATCTTTTTAATGGATTTCTTATATGCAGTTTTGAAAACTGATGATTCCTTAAATCATTGAATTCAAAAGATGCTAAACTCGTCTATTTTTTGTAGCATGTTTTATTGTCCTTTAGATATATGAAAACTGTAGAGAAACACCCAAACACTTTAACTTAATATATTATTTGTTTTTATGATATTGATTCATTTTTAAGTTGTGGTAAGAGTGTTTAACAGGAAATCTACCCTCTTAACCGGTTTTTAATTGTATAATACACTGTTGTTAATTATTAACACAATATTTTGTAGTCTGCAGCTTCATCAGTCATATGTAACTGAAATTTTATCTGTTGTATAGCATTTCCTCACTTTTCTTACCACCAGCCTCATGTAGCCACCATTCTATTATCTACTTGTATGAGTTTGATTATTTCAGTTATCTCAGAAACATAGAATTTTACATTATTTGTCCTCAGTGACTGATTTATTTCACTTAGCATAGTGTCTTCAAGGTCCGTCCATGTTGCCACATGTGGCATCATTTCCTTAAGACTAGTAATATTCCATGGTACATATATGCTGCATCTTTATGCATCTATCCATCGGTGGACATTTAGGTTGTTTCCATATCATGGCTACTGTGAATAATGTTGCTGTGAACATGAGAATAGAGATGTCTGTTTGAGATCCTGGTTTCTGTTGTATAGAATAAATGCCAAGAAGTGGGTTGCTGGATTCCATGGTAGTTCTACTTTTATTTTAAAAGGAGCCTCTGTGCTGTTTCCTATGTGTCTATACCATTTTGCATTCCTGTAAACCTTGCCCGGGTTCTCCACATTCTCACTAACACTTGTTTTCCTGTGAGTGTTTTTCTTAACATTAGCCATCTTAACAAGTAATTTATCTATATTTATATTTTTTACTTAAGAGGCAGAGAAACAGAGACAGAGATCTTGCGTTCGCTGATTTATTCCCCAAATGCCCGAAATAGCCAGGGCTGGACCAGGGTAAAATCAAGAACGCAATTCAGTCTCTCACAGGAGTGGCAGGAACCCAGTTACCCAAGCCACCACCTGCTGCCTCACAGGATATGAGCATCAGCAGGAAGCTGGAATTGGGGGCAAAACTGATACTTAAATCCAGGCACTCTGATATCCCAAGTGGATACAGATATCCAAAGTACAGACCTAACCACTGTGACAAATATCTATCTTGATATGGTTTTGATAGTTGTATTTATTTTGGGATTATTTTATAATTTCGCTCTTTACAAATTAAGGTAGTAAACAACCATCATGAATATCAATTGAAAAGGCTTGGAGTGGTTGGCACTGTGGCACAGTGGATTAAAGTCCTGGCCTGAAGCACCCGCATCCCATATGGGTGCTGGTTCTAGTCCCAGCTGTTCCTCTTCTGATCCAGCTCTCTGCTATGGCCTGGGATAGCAGTAGAAGATGGCTCAAGTCCTTGTGCCCCTGCACCTGCATGGGAGACCCGAAAGAAGCTCCTGGCTTCAGATCGGCACAGCTCCAGCTGTTGTGGACATCTGGGGAGTGAAACAGCGGATGGAAGGCCACTCTCTCTGTCTCTACCTCTCTCTGTAACTCTGTCTTTCAAATAAATAAAATAAACCTTTAAAAAAAAAAGGAAAAGAAAAGGCTTGAAGAAATGGTCATTAGAACTCATTGATACATTCCTAATTGTTTTATAAAGCATTTTTGTTGCCCAATAAAAATTCTCTATACTTTTCCGCAGGTAACTGTCTACCTGAGATGCAACCACAAAGTTGATTTTATCATTATGATTTTGTGTTTCCCTATTTTAGAGTGTCATACAAATGGAGTCTGTCTTATATGTCTGGGTGTCTGGGTTCTTTGACTCAGCATTTTTTCAAAGACTTACGTGTTTCTTTGTTTGAAAAGCAAAGTATCAGAGAAAGAAAGGGAAAGATAGATACTACCCTGACCAGTTTACCCTACAAATGGCCATAATGCCTGGGGCTTGGCCAGGCTGAAGCTAAGGGCCTGAAATTCCATCCTCATCTTCTATATTGGTACTTGAGCCATCTTCTGTTGCTTTTCAAGGCAGGGAGCTGGATCAGAGGCAGAGTAGCTGGTACTTGAACCAGCACTCTAATATAAGATACTGGCTTTGCAAGCACAGACTTAATGTATTGTGCCACAGCGCTGCCCCTAGCATAGTGTTCTTAAGATTTATGCATGTTGTTGCATGTATTCCTAGTCCCTTCTTTTGAATTGCTGAATATTATCGCATTGAATAAGAGATTTTCATAGTTTCTTACCCAGTTTTCTTACTGATGGTCAACTGGGTTGTTTATACTTTTAGCTATTATGTGTAAAGCTACTTGTAACACTCATGTGAGAAGCTCTTTGTGTGATGTTTTATTTTGAGTAAATACCTAGAGATGTAATTGTTGTGTCATGGAGCATGTGTATTTTTATCTTTTTAAGAAACGGCCAGTTTTCCAAAATGTGTAAATTTATATTTCCTCAGGCAGTATATAAGATTTCAGTTGCAGATATTATTTTTATATTAAAATTATATTCTCTTGAATAGTATTGGTAATTTTTAATGTCTATTTTTAATTCCTGATAAATATTTTTGGCAGATAGCCTTCTTTTTTTAAACTAATAATTCTCTAATTGAAAATTTCTAGAATGTTTTGCTTACATGGACAGTGACCAACTTTTCCAACTTATAATAACAGCTTCAAATGTAGAATTGCATTCTGAGATTGCATTCTGATATTAAAAAAAAAAAACTTCAGGGACTGGCATTGTGGTCTAGCTGCCACTTGTAATGCTGTCGTCCCATATTGGTACCAGTTTGTGTCCTGGATGCTCTACTTCCCATTCAGTTCCATGTTAATGGCCTGAAATGCAGTTGAAGATGGCCCAAGTGTTTGAGCCCCTTTTAGCCTTGTGGAAGACCCGTGTGAACCTCCGGCTTCCATCTAACCCAGCCCTGGCTGTTGTGGTCATCTCTGGAGTGGACCAGTGGATCTCTCTCTCTCTCTCTCTCTCTGTCTCTTTCTCTCCCTCTTTCCCTGCCTGTAACTTTGACTTTTAAAATAAATAAGTACATCTGAAATTGTCTTTAGACACTAATCATGAGAGAGCAAAATCTAGGAGTCAGCATGGCACTTCTATGCTAAACATAGTTTGCTTTTTTCTGTTCCTGTGGTAAATTGTGCATGAGTGTTTTTTACCCATTAGAGCACAGTACTAATGTCAAGTGAGTGATTTCTTGGTATGCTTCCATTTCTTCTATGCCTTGGTCGTCAGTTTTATCCATTATGAAGGCTGTCTTCTCAAGTCACCCAGTGTACCAGATAGAGTGGGGAGAATGAGAGTAAGTAGAAAACTGAAAAGCTGTAGCTGCTACTGGAAAACCTATACTTGGATTGAGTACCAGGATCAGTTCTTTTCATTGAATTTTTCCTTTGTATTCGTAAGTGTAGGTGATGTTGAACAGGAGCTGAATATGCTCTTTTCTCTTAAATCAACTTGAGGCCACATGTTAGGTGGTATTCACCTAAGAAACAATAGGACTTTTACACTGTGTGACATAGATTCATAAGTATTGTAACAGAATTGAAGAAAAACTAATGAGGATTAGGGAATCGAGGCAACTTGTACTAAGGAGGTAGAATTTAAAGTGAGCATTGACCGAGTGAAATTTAATCAGTTTAAAGAAAGAAGGCTAAGGTATAATTGTAGTAATGAAATATTCACAACTGATACTGTGTGCAAAGAATATGTATATATGTGTGTTTGAATAGTAAGATGCTGGAATGTCAGCTCCTTGAAGGCAAGGGTGTATATTTATTGTACATTTTTTAAAGATTTATTTATTTGTTTTTTTAAAGATTTATTTATTTTTTTACTTGAGAGTCAGAGTTACACATAGAAAGGAGAGGCAGAGAGAGAGAGAGGTCTTCCATCCAATGGTTCACTCCCAAATTGGCCATAACAGCTGGAACTGCACTGATCCAAAGCCAGGAGCTTCTTCTGAGTCTCCCACGTGGGTGCAGGGCCCAAGGACTTGGGCCATTTTCTACTGCTTTCTCAGGCCATAGCAGAGAGCTGGATTGGAAGTGGAGCAGGTGGGACTAGAACCAGCACCCATATGGGATGCTGGCACTTCAGGCCAGGGCTTTAACCCTCTGTGCCACAGCGCCGCCCCCTATTTATTTATTTTAAAGTCAGAGTTACACAGGGAGAGGCTGGAAGCGGGGGGCCTTCCATCCGCTGATCTGAAGCCAGGAGCCAGGAGCCAGGAGCTTCTTCAAGAATCATGTAGGTGCCATTTTGTATTGCTTTCCAGGCCACAGCAGAGAACTGGATCAGAAGTGGAGCAGCTGGGACTTGAACCAGTGACTATATGGGATGCAGGCACTGTAGGCAGTGGCTATACCCGCTATGCCACAGTTCTGGCCCCAGTCTTTTGCTTATTTTTCTCCAGTGCCTAGAATCCCCCTTGGACTACGATAGTAGTGATGTCATAGAAGGGATAAGCAGTTGTATCTGGATATATTTCAAACATAGAGCGGACAAAAACAGCACTTAATGACAGTAAGCATTTGTGCAATAGATGAGTTAATACTGCATTTCAGGTTGCAGAATTTTGAGATTTATTCTCTTGGCAATGGAGAAATGCTTACCTTTTTAATCTGTGCTTTGAAGGAGTGTTTTAGGTTACAGTGGCAGGACATTACAAGCAGTTGAAGTGTTATAAAATAATGTTTTAGGAAGAATCAAGGAGATTCTAGCACAAAAGTCTAAGTAGGATTTTTAGGAAAGCCCAGAATAGGGAGGTGGCTCATAAGACTTTCATAAGGAAAACGTTATAGAGATAATGGAGAGAAAAAGGAATGAAGAATCACAGATGATGCCATCTCATCAGCCTCGACTATTAATATTACTGCTGTCAATATTAAGAATCATAATAATTAAAGAGCTCTTCAGTTATGAGGCATAGGGGAAGAGATGAAGGATATATGAAGACAAGGGAGCCAAAGGAAAGCTTTTAACAGGAGTTGGAGATTCATGACCCAAAACATAGAGCTGAGTGTAAGGCTGGGAGTGTACATTTGGAAATTATCATTCAAAGGGAACAAAATCATAAAAAGTAAATGGGCAGGTAGAACATAAAATGAGGACATAAGACAAAGGGCAGGTATTTTCAGTATTTTCTAATAGAATAGGAAAAAAGCGATAGGATATAGAAAGAGAGCCCCAAAGGTTAGTCTGAGCAAGTCCCAGAGTGGCATAATGGGGTCAGATGCTACAGAACAGGAGTGGACAAAATACATGATTGATCATTTGATTTTGTAAATAACATTTATTTGAATGCAGCTACTCCCATTTGTTCACATATAATTTATGGCTGCCTTTTTACTACATTAGAATTGAGTAGTGGTGCAAGTGTGATTACACCCTAGTTGGCTAAAACTGGCCATTTACTGGAAAAGTTTGCCGACTCTTCTATAGAGATCTGAAAAATGAACATCAAGAGAGCAGCCATTAAGTTTTATGATTAAGTTGCCTTTGATGACCTGAAGGAGTTCAGTTCTGCCCTGTGAACAAATGTTTGCTGAGATCCTGTTGCACCCATGGCATGTGGTTTTGCTGGTGTGATCTAGGAAAGGGCTAGATATTAACAGATTTAGGTAGATGATAAGGAGTGAAGATGGTGAATGGGAATTTTTCTTTTGTAAGTATTGAAATAAATGAGTGGTAGTTGGGAAGGCATATAAGGAAAAGGTTTTTCAATAGGGAAAATATGCAAGGAAATTTTTACAGAGTTCTGAGCGAGGCAGTATGTTGCCATTATAGGAATTAATGGGCTAAGACGTGAATGCGAGGAGTACACAGGCCTCATTACAGGAAATGAATAGAATTGTTTGTGGAATTAAGTTAAGAATAGTAATTGCTCACACAGCTGTTTTTAAATAGCAAATTGTGTTAGGTAATCAGCAAAATTCCACTGAAATGTACTTGATAGTTATACAGAAACTGCTTTATTGGTACTGACTTATGATCCTAATGGGTAATATAAAAACAAACTAAAAACCTTTGTATGCAGTTTTCACATTGGTATAGTATTGTATTTTTTTGTTTGTTTGCTTAATGTGTAAGTGCAGTTGTAATGTTTTCATCTTCCTTTTCTAACCACCCAACCCAAATATAAAAGTCTTGCTCCAGAGAGGCAGCAGAACAAACTTTATGAGTTCACAGAGCAATGAGGTGTGTTCTCACTTAAGGAGTATTTTATTGCATCTCTGTTTATCCTCCTTTTAGACTAAAATGGAATGTTTTATTTTATGTCTTGATTTAGGTCTACTAAATTACTTGTTTTCTTTGTATGTTGTTTGACCGTACCTCCATTCTTTCTTGTGGATTTGGATTTTTCTACTACTTTCTTTACGTTTATTAGCTGGAATTTTAGCAGTGACTCTTGCTGGTAGGGTTGTTTTTTTAGAGGTGAGGTAGGGGGTAGCTTCTCTAAGGATATTCATATATATATGTATATATATATGTATACACACAGACCATTAACTTTTACTGCTTGATATTAAAATTGTACCATTTCACATAAAATGTAGAAATCTTTTGACCTTAAATGTCATTGCTGGTGCTGTGATGCAGCGGGTTAAAGCCCTGGCCTGCATCCCTGGCATCCCACTGGGCACTAGTTTGTGTTCCAGCTGCTCCACTTCGTATCCAGGTCTCTGCTATGGCCTGGGAAAGCATTGGAAGATGGCCCAATGGGAGACCCAGAAGAATCTCCTGGCTCCTGGCTTCAGATCAGCTCAACTCTGACTGTTGGCCGTCCTTTGGGGAGTAAACCAACGGAATGGAAGACCTCTCTCTCTCTCTCTCTAGTTCCACCTCTCTCTGTAACTCTGTCATTCAAATAAATAAAATAAATCCACCTTTATGGTGGTTTGCTTTAGTTGTAATGTGTATTATGTCTAACTGCATTGTGACTCCTATGAGAGAATTTTTTCTAATTTAACTGTTTCTGGCCATTTTCAAGGTTTTTGCATTCTTTTTTGTTGTCAGCAGGTTGTCTGTGATATGTCTAGTTTGATTTTTTTCTTCTTTATCCTGTTTGGGATTCACTGATTAGAGTCTTTAATTAATAAATTTTTGTCTCTCCACATTAAGAAAATTTTTCACCATTATTTCTTACAATACATTTTTTCTTCCCAATTCTCATTATACCTGTGTTCAGTTTTTTAATATCTTCTCTTAGGTCTCTTAGGGCCTGTTCATTTCTTTTTAATCTTTTAATCTCTTTTTCTGTTTTATCAATTGAATACTTTCTATCAACCTGTCATAAAATTCATTAACTTTGCTGTAACTGCTATTCTCTCTTAAGGAAAATTTTTTAGAACTTCAAATATTTTAATTTATATTTGTTCTTTTTAAATATATTTTCCTCATCTTTATGAGATTTCTACTATTTTCATTCATTACAAGTATATTTTCTTACCTGCACTGAGCATAGTTATACTGTAGGACTTGTCATCATGTCATTCTGTGAAAAATCCCAACATCTAGCTCATTTAGATCACCTTGAGGTTGACCTCTGTTAACTCTCTTTTCCTTTGCGATTGGGTCACATTTTAATGTGAAGGATTTTCCAATATCATGAATGTTACTTATGAAAGTGTGGTTTCCTTCATGTTCCTCAAAGATTTTTGTTTATTTTAGTGAACCATTACTTTGGTTTGACTCAAATGGATAATTTTTTTCTTGCCTGGGACTCTTCTTGCAACTGCTCACAATCTTTTTTTTTTTTTTTTTTTTGACAGGCAGAGTGGACAGTGAGAGAGAGAGACAGAGAGAAAGGTCTTCCTTTGCCGTTGGTTCACCCTCCAATGGCTGCCGCGGACAGCGCGCTGTGGCCAGCGCACCGCGCTCATCCGATGGCAGGAGCCAGGTGCTAGGTGCTTCTCCTGGTCTCCCATGGGGTGCAGGGCCCAAGCACTTGGGCCATCCTCCACTGCACTCCTGGGCCACAGCAGAGGGCTGGACTGGAAGAGGGGCAACCGGGACAGAATCCGGCACCCCGACCGGGACTAGAACCCGGTGTGCCGGCGCCGCAAGGCGGAGGATTAGCCTGTTGAGCCACGGCGCCGGCCCTTTTTTTTTTTAAGAGTTATTTTTATTTATTTGAAAGAGTTACAGAGAGAGGTAATATTAGGAAAAGAGTTGCAAATTGATGCTTCCTCACACGGGGCACCAAAATGTTAGGAAAAGATGCAAAAAATAGAGAGGAGGCAGTGCATGAATTTACAGCCAGACCGAATTTATTCAGAGAAAATAAATTGGTAGAGGTGGGTGACCAACTGCCCATGTGCACACTGATGGCCCCAGGGACCAGGCCTTTTTATATTTTAGGAGGGCTGCAAATGAAGTAGGGGTAGGGAGCAGGAGGCAGAGGGGAATTCCTGGAACTGGTCTTTCAGGTGGCTGTGGGTGGTGGGGTATGAAGGCAATAGGGTGTAAGACCCAATTGAGTTTCAAGGACAAGGAATACATTCCAGTGTTTATCTATTTTGGGCAATAAGGGAGAATGGCTGAGGGTTATGTCATTGTTCCATCAGGTAGAGATAGGAAGAGAGGTCTTCCATGCACTGGTTCAGTCCCCAGATGGCTGCAACAGCTGGAACCAGGAGCTTCTTCCTGGTCTCTCATGTGGTTGCATGGTCCCAAGGACTTGGGACATCTTCTGCTGTCCCAGGACACAGCAGAGTGCTGGATGGGAAGAGGAGCAGTGGGGACTAGAACCAGCATTGGGCTTCAGGCCAGGGCTTTAACCCGCTGGCGCCTGCTCATGATCTTAATTTCATTGTTTATGCCTGAGCTTCAGATTGCCTTGGGCCTTTCCTGTGATTGTGTGTTCCAGGGCACAGGTAGCCAGAACATTTGGGGCTCCTCTTTTCTGCACTCCTGGTGACTGTGTTCTGGCGCTATCTTCCTTTTCTTCAGGCCAGAAAGACAGTTGGTCTTGTGTTTGAGTTTTGGTTGCTGTGGATTATGACTGCAGGTCAAAGCTTTCAGAATAGGAGATTGACACGTGCTGGTCCCTAAAAGCTGTTAAAAAGAGAAACTCAGTCATTCTGGGATCTTCTTTCAAGTTGATGCTTTCGTCCAAAATCAGCCTGTTTTTGTTCACTCTTCAGAACCTTTATGTAGGGTTTATGTGTGTGTGTAGTCTATATCTGAAGATTGCACATCTGTGAATTCAGCCAGTTGAGACTAAAAAAAAAAATTCATCTGTATTGAACATATGCAGACATTTTCCTTTGTCATTATTCCCTAAATTATATAGTATTTCAATTATTTACTTGGTATTTACATGGTATTAGCTACTAGTAATTTAGAGTTGATTTAAAGTATACAGGAGGATGTTTGTAGGTTATATGCAAATACTATATAATTTTAAATAAGGGGCTTGATTATCAGATTTTCATATCTGTGGGATAGAGGAGATCCTGGAGGTAATCACCCACAGATACCAAAGACACCTGAATATGTGTTGCCATACATGTATTTTCCCCAGGATTCCTAGTAGCTGTTTATAAGAGCTTACTGCACTATATTGGAAGCAGAACTTTCTAGGTTAGTTGTGAGATTTCTTCGGGATTTTTGTAATCTCTATTTTAAAAATGATATTACTCTTTAAAAATCATCATTATTTTACTGATTCTTGAAAGTCTACTTAGTTTGCTTTACATCACTTTTATTTTAGAATTCTTTTCATCCCACCTTTTCTTGATTCTTGAGAGACTATTGAATTCACTGATTTTCCATTCAGTTAAGAGACACTTCAGTGTAGAATACCACACTTTTGCGTACTAGAAGGATATACAGATGAAGATGTCTTCCCTGGTGTAAAGTTTTATTGATGGAATATACCTGAAAACAATCAATCATCAGTATTCAAGACAAAACAAGTACAAGTTAATTTTTGAAGAAATGTCATAAATTTAGATTTTGTTATCAAAAGAACATCTTACAGAGGAAGGGAAATTTAATCTTAGCTGGATTCATAATTAGAAATTCAGTAGGTAGGAGAAAAGATTAAAGTAGATATTCTAGGGCTAGGAAATAATAGGAATAGAATGTGAATGTTTGACAAGTCTTAACATGTTTGAGAAGTGAGTAATATCTTGGTGAGGGTGGAGCTCTTGATTTTATAGAAGGATATAGTAAGTAGTG
The DNA here is from genome assembly GCA_949820135.1 of Sylvilagus floridanus. NCBI lineage: Eukaryota > Metazoa > Chordata > Mammalia > Lagomorpha > Leporidae > Sylvilagus > Sylvilagus floridanus. The sequence continues at coordinate 64,923,350 of OX463239.1, forward strand.
AAGCTGAAAACGTAAATTGAGACTATCTTAAAGAATGTTGTGTCTACATTTGTAGTTATGTAAAACAGTAATAAAGAAACCCTAATTTTTGATGAATTACTGTGACTGCTATTTCTGAAGCAGCAGCAGTTCACATTTGAGAAGCAGATAGAATTTGGTCCAGTATGTGTTTATATTGTATTGGCAGTGTTGGTTGTGGATTAGAATGAGTGTAATAGAAGAATAAAGCAATACACAATACCAGATTCAGCACCATATGTGTAAAGGGAATAAACAGATAGTTACTACAAATACTGCCAGGGTAGAAGTAATGTGAGTGAGTGGTTAAGGTACTGTAAAGGAACTGTGTTTTGAAGTTCAAGAGAATCGTTACATTTTTAACCATACTTTATTTATTTTTAAATCTTTACTTACTTATTTATTTGTAACACAGAGAGAGAGACATCTCAAATTTGCTTTTTCACTCCCCAGATTCCCATGACAGACAGAGCTAAGCCAGTCTGAAGCCGGGGGCCAGGAACTCAGTCCAGGTCTTCTACATGGTTGTCAGGGACGAACTACTTGAGTTATTATCTGCTGCCTCCCAGAGTGCACATTAGCTAGAAGCTGTAAAGGAGTGCAGAGCCAGAACTGGAACCCAGGCACTCTAATACGTACTGATGCATCCCAAATTGCAGCTTGGCTGCTGCTCCAGCCACCCATCCTAACTGTATTTTTAAATGTCCGAACATCATACTGAGTATTTGAAACTTTTTGGAATAGTTTAAATTTAAAACACTTTCAAAGCAGCAAACTTTGAGCTATACAGTGCAGGGTGAGGATTGGGGAGCATGTGTTGAGGTCATTTCAGTGTCATGTTTAGTAAGGCCTCTGTGTGGTTTAGCCACCAAGCCTGTAATGGCTTTGATTTCTTAAAAGCATTTTTTTGTTGTTGTTTGCTTGTTTAAGTTTTTTTTTTTTGAAATGCAGGGTTACAGAGAGTTGGAGAGAGAAAAAGAGAGAGGGGAAGAGAGAGAAAGAGAGAACTTCCATTCTCTGATTCACTTCTCAAATGGCCATAATGTCCTGGACTGGACTAGGCTGAAGTTAGGTGCCTAGAACCTTGTTTTTGGGGTAGCATGTGTCCAAAGTACTTGGGCCATCTTCCTCTGCTTTTCCAGGTGCATTAGCAGGTAATTGGAAACAGGGCAACTGGGACTTGGGATCCTGGTGTTGTACATGACAGCTTAATTGACTATGCCACAACACCAGCCCCTCCTTTCTGCTAAAGCTTTTCAACAAATTTTGATCTTTGGGGTGGTTTATTTAGTTCATAATTATTTATAGTCTTAACTACTTCTCTGTGATTTTCAAAATAATATTCAGTTCAGAATATTTATTTTGGGACAGATAGCTAATAAATAGGGAACCAGTTTCAATGCTACTTTTATTAAGCTGATAAAATTATTTCCACTTTACGTATTTATTTATTTCACAAATATTTATTAGTATCTGTTGTGTATCAGGCACTGTTCTGGGTATTGAACATGTAACAGTGAACAAAGAGGCTACATGCTTATTTTCTTGGAGCATTCACTATATTGGGAAAAGGTAAATGGTAAACATACCCCTGTAAGATGGTATTTGTGCAGAGACCTAAAGAAAATTAACAGATCATTCCAACATCTAAGGGAAAGCATTTTATGAAGAGGAAAGCAGAAGTGGGTAGATCCTGAGGAGGGAGTGTTCTTGGTGTGTTTTAGCAAAAGTAGAGCCCACGTGGTTGAAATAGAAGGATTCAAGAGAAAGACTAGCAAGTAGATGAGGTCAGAGAGTAAGAGGCAGAATCTGTAGAACTGGATATAGTTCTGAGATGGGAAGTCATTGGTAGATTTTTGAGCATGGGATTGACATGATTTGTTTTTAAAAGGCTACTTATAGAAAATATAGACAGTAAGGAGGTAAAAGAAGGGAGATGATTTAGGAGATTATTGGAATAATTCAGGTTAGAGAGTTTTATCATAGATTTTGGAAATGTTTGTAAAGTAAATCTAATGAGATTATACCATTAACAGACTGAGAAGGGAAATTTTTTGTTCAAGACTCACCCAGAGGGAGCCCACACTGTGGCCACACCTGCAGTGCCAGCGTCCCACATGGGCTGCTGCATTTCCGATCCAGCTCCTAGCCAATGTGCGTGGGAAAGCAGTGGAAGATGGCCCAAATCCTTGGGCCCCTGCATCCAGGTGAAAGACCCTGAAGAAGCTCCAGGTTCCTGGCTTCAGACCGGCCCAGCTCCGTCCATTGTGGCCATTTGGGGAGTAAAACAGCAGATGGAAGACCTCTCTGCCTCTGCCTCTGCCTCTTCGTAACTCTGCCTTTCAAATAAACAAATAACGCTTAAAAAACAAAATAAAATGGTGCAGCCAGAATTGAAGAGCCCCCTTTAAAAATATTAATTATAACAAGATGGTGTGTAGGTGTAGAGCTTTGTTAATTACACTGGAGAGGAGTATTACAATTGCTTCTCAGGTGCAGTGGCAAGGCTCTCCCTTGTTTCTGAAAATTTGACTGCTAATTTATGGGAAATTTAGAGACAATGTTAGAGTTTTTATCAGGGTTGGAATGTCTTCAGATGAAACAGATCCTCAAGATACCTGGTCACTGAGCAGTGCCCACTAGACAGTTACCAAGTTGACTTCTAGTAGTTTCAATTTAGTAGTTTCAATTTGCTGGCCATTAGGCATTTTCTATTTTACTTAAAGAGATAAGACTTGATATTTCTTTTTAGTCCTGTAGTCTTGAAAATAAAATCACTGGGTTTTCTTGTTTAGTTTTGTCTTTATATGTTATTTATATCAGAGGGAAATGACAACAGTAATTTGCAAAATCTCTTTGAAAATTATTTTCAAAAGTAGTCATTTTCATAATGAAGTTAACTATGTCCTCATTCCCTTATTCTGTTTTCACTCTGATACTAAAGGATTGGAGTGGAGCATCTTGTAAACCGTTGTTCCAAAGGCAAACAAGAATTGTATTTGAATTTTAAAGATGAATTTAGAAAGTGATTTTTTTTCTTATCTTTTATCAGACTCACTTTGTTACATGAGTTTTTTTTTTGTTTTAAATGAAGACTGTTCTGTTTGACAGTTCATTGCACAGGATTCTCCGTAGTTTATAAGTGGGAAGAAGAAAAACTATTTGTTGTTAAGGATGAAGTTGCATTCTTAAGTTCCCCTTGCAATTTAAATATTTTCCCAGCTTTCCCCTTTTATTTTTTCATTAATATATAGCATAATGGCGAGGAATTTGTTACTGTATTCTGATTGATCCTATTTCATAGTGAATTTCTGGAAAAGTACATTAGTAGCTTTATTTTATGAGTATCAAATATCTGACGAATAATAAAAAGTGTTGGTTGTTGGTTATTAAATGTATATTAACTTAAAATCGATTGAAACCTTTGAGTTTTATATAAAGGAATATCATTACAAATAAAATTGAATAAAGAAACTATTGAAGATAGCTTTGGTTATCTGATGTAGTTATCTCCAATCAGATTTATTTCATCAACTCATTTATTGAATCCCCCTATAGCAGATGGCAATCCTACAAAGCATATTATCTTTCACTTATTTATGACAGGACTGGGATTTGATATTTCTGACAAACTTTTTACCATTTTTACTTGCTGTAATGAAAAACTTCCATTTCAGTGCTACTAAAGTAGAGGAGTAGTTTACAGAAGGAGATGTATATGCAGTTCCCTATAGTCTTCCTCCTAACTTTGTACATATCCTTTGCCAAAGGGAGACTGTTACATATGAGAGCCAAGCAGTATGTTTTCTTAATGCATTTGACTCTTGGATATCCTAATACTTTGTTTCCTTTATTCTATCTTTTCCATTATTCCTTTTATTATTATTTCAGACCCTGACTCTCTACTGCTCCCTGAGGATTTTTTCCCTATTCCAGTCCCACTTCTTTAGGTTAGTCTTAGTTCAGAGTATCAAGGTCCTTTGGTGATAGATGATAGGTAGTAGTACTACCAAGTGAGGAGAGAAGAAACTGATCTTTATGTCAGAAGCTTTGCTTCTGATTCTCCCAGGCATAAGTTGTTGAACCTTAACCAAATCTTACTGATACCTTATGAACTGAATTTGTAGTGTTAATGATCTTTGTTTGCAGGCTTTTTATGGGCAAATAACAGTTTAGGACTTAGAACAAGTCATTTCCTTAATAAAAAGTTAGTTTCCAGTTTTTATTAGTGAATAAAAACCTAGAGAAACCTGTAGGACTCAGTTTCTTAAATAGGTTTCTTACACAGCAAGAAGGGGGAAAGGTGTGGTAGAAGCTGTGAGGTAATTTTTTTTTACTGACTCCAGAAAGAGAGTACTCAATAAAAAACAAGTGGTATTGGCAGTAGACAGAAACAGATAGACTAATACCAGGTAGTGGAAGTGGCTGAGAAATTTGCTCCTCTCAGAGTCTTGTTCTCTTGTATGTTGAAAATGCAATTTCTGGCCGGCGCCGTGGCTCAACAGGCTGATCCTCCGCCTTGCGGCGCCGGCACACCAGGTTCTAGTCCCAGTCAGGGCGCCGGATTCTGTCCCGGTTGCCTCTCTTCCAGTCCAGCCCTCTGCTGTGGCCCGGGAGTGCAGTGGAGGATGGCCCAAGTGCTTGGGCCCTGCACCACATGGGAGACCAGGAAAAAGCACCTAGCACCTGGCTCCTGCCATCGGATGAGCGCAGTGCGCCGGCCGCAGCGCGCCAGCTGCGGTGGCCATTGGAGGGTGAACCAACGGCAAAGGAAGACCTTTCTCTCTGTCTCTCTCTCTCACTGTCCACTCTGCCTGTCAAAAAAAAAAAAAGAAAAAAAAGAAAATGCAATTTCTACCTTTTATTCATTCCTCTTCAAGGTCTCAACCTATTAGGCAACTGCCTGTGTATATAGTAATCTATGGTTTACTTTTAGTTACTTTTCCTATTAAATGTCTTTATGAAAAAAGACGGAAAACTGCTTTCATTAAATTTACAAACTATTATTTTAGATATGAAGTCTAATATTTTAATATTTTTTCTTTACTGGAAAGTATTAAATAAACACATCCTGCTTTTTAATACAAGACACAATTGAAAGTATGTATTAGACTTAGTTATAATTGTTTCCATTCAGAAAAGCAAGTACTAAAGGATTCTGTATATAAAAGATATAAAAGATTAAGGATTGTATAAAGCTCTAATGTTAGTTAAATTAATGATTACCTCCTTTAATCTTGTTGAATAGAAATAGAATACTTTATTGGAAACTCAAGACTCTAAATGTTTCTGCCATTTAATTGTGGCTAAACTTTCTTTTTCATCTACCATTTTAATCTTCAAATCAAGGACCTGGCTTCTCTAAAATTGTTGAATTGACGTACATAACTAGTAATGGGAATGAAAGAAAGTATATGGGGAAAGATAATTGAGATATATCTCAGCAGAAATATTTTCCCCTTATCACCCTATTGGAACTGTGGTGTGTTTTCTTGTGGATAGTTTTTCAGATTTTGATCGATTCCTATCATATCTATATTGAGTAGTTTATCTTCTGAATGTAATTTCTTTTTCTTCTCCTAACCTTGTTGTTAGGGCTGAAGCCTTGGAAAGTTTATTATTCCTGTCATATTTCTCTGTTTGTAGCGCCATTGTCTTCAGCAGAAAAGAGTCATTGATGCTAAGAGATGACTCTTCGCTTTGTCAGTGCCAGCCACGACCTTTTACTCAGTCTGGATATGTGAACAATAAACCTACGGAGCTCTAACTTCAAAGCCTAATTAGACTATTGTCCTTCTGTAGCATCCTTTGAGCCCTCCTGCAAGTGTCCAGTGTCAGTTGTATCTAGTACTCTTTAGTTGGTATCTCAGTCATCTAGTTACCAGTTTATTGAGTTAATCATTGCTTTTCTCTTGTTTTACATGTGGAATTACAGTCACTTGATGAAAATGGAGTATATAGTTTCACAGATTTGCATGTCTCTTAAATTTTGCTTGAGACGTTATCTGTAGCGAACATATGTGTGTGTTTAACACAGCAGCCTCATATTGATTAATCATTTGGTATAAGAAAATTTAGTCATAAGAATAAACTGGTCTGATTATTTTCATTAGGATAGGCTTCATCAAAATAAGTTTCCATTGTATGTTCAGTGAAAATGGATTCTTGCATAAACTTTTAATAAAATTAGTTTCATATCTTATTAATGGATTTTATAGATTAATACTAGCCTTGTCTTAGATTGAGTCGGATAGGAATCCTATCTGTTATTCTTCAGTGTTGATTGCAAGGAAAATGCATGGAAAGCAGCTCATAGATGACTGTTGGTACTGGAGAGGTAACAACAAAGTGTGTATTTATACCTGACTCTCCCTAACTTGTATGATTGTTCTTTTTTTTTTTTTTTTTGAGATTTATTGATTTACTTGAAAGAGTTACAGAGAAGGAAAGGCAGAGAGAGAGAGAGAGAGAGAGAGGTCTTCCATCTGCTGGTTCACTTCCCAGTTAGCCGCAATGGCCGGAGCCATGCCAATGCAAGGCCAGGAGCTTCTGGGTCTCCTACGAGGGTGCAGGGGTCCAAGGACTTGGGCCATCTTCCACTGCTTTCCCAGGCCATAGCAGAGAGCTGGATCGGAAGTGGAGCAATCAGGTCTTGAGCCCATTTGGGATGCCAGCACTGCAGGCGGCGGCTTTACCTACTATGCCAAAGCGCCAGCCCCAGGATTGTTCTTAAATTTGGAACTTTAATAAGAATTTTTGAAACATGTTCCAAACACTGCATTTTTACACACAATCTCTGTTTTCAAAGCTTTTGAGTTCACTTTACGTTACGCCTGGAATACTGTGTGCAGTTTCTGTAGTAGATATGTTTATAGAACCTCAGTGGATTTTTGAAACTATTAATAGTACTCACTGCTATGTTTTATCCTATACATATATACATATCTATGATAAAGGTTTGGGTATAAATGAGGCAGACTAGGAAGTCAACAGCTATAACAAAATACCTCAGTACTCCAAATTTATTTAAAGCTTCTGAGTTACTTATTTCTTGAATTACATATTTAATGTTTTTGGACTGCAAGTAACTGAAACTGCAGATAAGGGGGAAGACTAAAGGATATCTTTCCTGTGAATTCTTTCTAAAATGTCATTAATAATACTCACTCAAATTAGGAACTGCAGATTAATAAAAAGAATAAATTAGGATCCTAGCAACTGAATCAGAAATTAGTACATTGTACTTTGGAAACTCATCCTCCCCCTTTCTGTGTATTTTTTCATCTATTCATTGAGTAATTCTGATACTATGAAAGAAGCCTTGGGGGGTTGGTGATAAGGTTCAGCAGGTTAAACCACAGCTTGTGACATTGCCATCCCATGTTGGAGCGCCCCTTTGATTCATGGCGTCTCTGCTTCTGATCCAGCTCCTTACTGGTGAGCCTAAGAAAACAGAGGATGCTGGTCCAACTATTCGGATCTCTGCCACCCATGAGGCAGACCTAGGTGGAATTCTAGGCTCCAGTATATGAAAGATCTCCTCTCTGTCCTTCCTCTCTGTCACTTTGCCTTTCAAATAAATAAATAAATAAAATTTAAACAAAATTTTAAGAGACGTCTTAGGAAGGGGCTCATATTATGGTGCAGCAGGTTAAGACACTGCCTCCTGTGCCAGGATCCCATATGAATGCTGGTTCAAATCTCAGCTGTTGCATTTCCGATCTGGCTCCCTGCTGAATTGCCTGAAAAAGCAGAAGATAACGTAAGCACCTGGGCCCTCGTCCTCTCCCACTCCTCTCTCCCTCTCTCTCCCCTTCCCTGAGAATAAGAAGTAAAAATATTATTAGTGAATTAGCACAAGTTACTGGAAAGTTTGTGGCATTTATTTATTACATGTAGCATTCAACTCAATCATAGAGAATTTCCAAGGATATTATCAAAGAAAAGAGGTTTTGAACTTAGCAAACTGTTATTGAAATATCTATACTTATCCCATGCAACAGCAAACCAAAGAAGTAAGCTGTTTTTTCTTTCTTTTTTTTTTTTTTTCATCATGGAAAGAATTTCAAGAAGATGCTGGAAAAGTATACCTTCCTAGGAGTCAAAGATGAAAGGCACTGGTGTCTTCAGAATAGGAGAGAGAGAATTGGCTGAATTACATCTTGTACAGCTTTTCCAGATTTTTGTGGAGATTGATAGGGAGGTGAACTATGGAGTCTAGCCTTTAGAAGATGAATTAAGAAGGACAATCAGTTATTTTGTTGGTAATAGTTACTGATTTCTTTCTCACTTTGAGTTCTCCTTTCTAACTTTCATCAGAGTGGATCTACTCATTTAGAATCAGGCTGTGCATAATTCTAGAGGAATTATGTGTTATTATTGTGTTATTATGTTACCCACAATGTTTCTGGAATAAGTTGTCATATCATTTTCGTTAGTTTTTACACAGCTAGTGTTGATTTGAAGATGGTTTAATGGCCTTTTCTTAAGAATATCTAATCGCTGCTCTGATAGAACCCAGTTTGACTAAGTCGAATGGTAGTTTGACTTGTTTCCATTTTTAAACTTAAGAGCTGTATTCTTCATATTTTCATGTAAGCAATACTAAACTAGAGAATATTTTGGAAGTTCATATATTCATTGAAATAATGATGGATGAGAACTGAGATGGTGAGATCTAGAGTATGCCCTATTTTGAAATCTCCAAAGAAATACTTTGGTTCTAATTCCCATAGTATATATGGAGCATTTTATGGGAATCAATAAAAAAGTGCTGAAGGTACTCTGAAGTAACTTACTTTCCATCGATTATTCAAGCAAAATTTGATTTTTTACTAGTTTTATGAAAGTGAAAATACTAGTTGCTGAAGTGCACTCTTGCTGTACCATACCAACAAAATTGACCAAAGTATCTTTTTAGATTTATCTTTTACATTCTTTTCTCTTTAGGTATGGATGAACGAGGAGGCACGACATCTTGGGGAACAAGTGGTCAACCAAGCCCCTCATATGATTCATCTAGAGTAAGTTTGCTTATCAATCCTTGATTAAAATTGTAAAGATAAAGTGAAAGAATAAGTATTTTGTTGCACATACAAACAATATTTTTAAAAGATAGTAAGATTAACGTATTTTCATGGAAATAAAGTAGACTACTCAGTACTTTCGTAGTAGATTTAATTCTTAATATGAACTGTCATACTTTGGGGATTGATTACAATTGCTGTACTTAAACAAATACTCTTAGTGTTATTTCTGTACCTGGACTGCTTACAAAACTCTTTACTAAAGTGTAAGAGTTATAGTGTTTCACTAGGTGTTCTTCCTAATTATGTAGCCATTTTTCTTGGAACTTTGTTTTTTTGAGAGATGGCAGTGGCTTTCAAAGCACAAACTTTGAGCACCCTTTTCCTCCAGCAGTCATTAGCCATTTATATCAGGAACACAGTAGCCCTTTATCTTGGAAGCATATCAGAAGAGACATAACAGATGACATTTCTTGTTTGACAATGAAGAGAAATAGGACTGAGCTGAGGTTCTGGGCTCTGAAAGGTCAAAAGGTTAGAGCCTTTTTCAGAAAAAAAAAATCCAAACATTTTATAAAATGAGACTAGGAGATGGAAAATTAGATCAGAACATTGCAGTTAAATTAAACACTGTGCTTATGTGAAGTTAACAAATACTTTTCTGAAGGCCAACATTTTAAATGAATAATAGGCTTTTATTTCTCTTAGAATTAATCAACAAGAGTGTCAAATTGTTAAATCAACTTCAGGAGTCACTGTGTACTTACGTCTCATGTGGGATCTGTCCTTAATGTGTTGTCCAATGTGAAGTAATGCTATAACTAGCACTGAAACAGTATTTTACACTTTGTGTTTCTGTGTGGGTGCAAACTGATGAAATCTTTACTTAGTATATACTGAATCAATCTTCTGTATATAATTAAAAATGAAAAAAAATCTTGGTGTTAAATTGGAAATTGCCTAGAAAATTAATCAATTTTTTAAAAAAATATATCATGTAGGATCTCTGTCCTTAATGTGCTATACATTGTGAATTAATACTATAACTAGTACTCCAACAGTATTTTTCACTTTGTGTTGCTATGTGAGGGCAAACTGTTGAAATCTTTACTTAATATATAGTAAACTGATCTTCTGTATATAAAGAGAATTGAAAATGAATCTTGATGTGAAGCAAGGGGAGAGGGAGTGGGAAAGGGGAGGGTTGCGGTTGGGGGGGAAGTTATGGGGGGGAAAGCCATTGTAATCTATAAGCTGTATTTTGGAAATTTATATTCTTTAAATAAAAGCGTTATAAAAAAATAAATAAAAAATAAATTAAAAAAAAAAGAATTAATCAAGAGAAGATAGGCATAAAATTTATAGGTACTTAAACATAGTAGCAAATTGACTTAAGAAATGGAAGAAAAACTGAATACTCTCAGTATATGGATTAGTGTTTTGCATTGAAAAATGCTGAGTTCAAGTACTTTTTAAAATGTAGAGTTTTGTTATAGTTGGTTGTAACCTGTTTAATTTATTTAAAATGTTTTAAAAGAATTGGATAGTCAAATGAAATTCAAAAGCTTATATAGAATGACTGTTAAACCTGAGATTTTGTGTTTCCCTTTTGGGAATCAGTGACTGAGAAAACTAAATTGGATTTTAAAAGAGCCCTGTGCTGGGTATCTCAAGATTTGTTTTTTACTGTCAGCTCTACATGAATTAGATGTTTAATCTTGATTGTATTATTTTGTCTTGGGGTCATGTCCAAATTTCTTTCCACTTTAAAAGTTCCCAGTTCTTTCAATAATATTTTAAATAGGAGAGGCACATTTCTTGATTATGTTTTGGAATAGTAGGGAACTCATAATGTGCTGTTTTTTACCATTACTATTATGTCCTGTATACATAACATGCATTCAGTGATCCCTTGGTACCTTATATTTACTTCCCTTTCAAGCTATCGATTTTTTTAAACTTTAGTAGTATATAGGATTTTAGGAGAAAACAACATTATAATGTATCTAAAATATGTTATGTAATTAATTATCTTGAAATTAAGTTTGCCTCCAGATATAGAATCCAAAGCATATCTTACTTTTGAGTTTTGTTGTTTGATCTAAGGTCAAATATGGAATGCTGCTTTTCAATCTTAGTTTATTATTATTTTTCAATATGTATTGTCTGTAGTGAAAAGTCAGATTGATTCAATAGTAAGCTAATTTTCTACTTAAGAAAAATCAGCCTACCACTGAAACACATAATATTCTTGCTTGTCTGTTGAGAGATCAAATAGATGAGAGAGTCAGTGGTACCTTATTTTATGTTTATTCCCACTGAAATAAGCTCTTTCACTCAACTCCTTTCTTCTATCTTGGTTACAGTCTGAACGTGAGGGTTTATTGAGCAAGTTGAAGTTATGTTTCTTTGTTGTTGTTTACAAAAATCTGGATCCAATTCCAAACTATTTCTCTCCTGTACTCTTCTGCCCAGGCGATATTTATGGTTATCTTTGAAGCTTCCCTCAACACTCCTTCATGGAAGGTTAGCTACTTTTAAGATTTCATGGTTAAACACCATTCACCATCTTGACCATTTTTTCCATAAGCATAGATGGTTAAAATTTTGTTAATAAGAATCTCAGTTGAAGTTCATAAATATTGACATGGCTAAAAACACTGATTTGACATATTAGTGAAGTAATGAAGTCAATTTAAACTTTATGAAATTGTAGTTAATTCTGTAGAAATGATGTGAGTGAAATCTGTTTATACATTGTATTATATATGTAAATATTACATTTCTGTCATAGAAAATTGCATTAACAATAATTTCATTTTCAGTAACATTACTGAATACAACAATTTTTAACTTCTCTTAAAATTTGAAAATGCTTAGTGAGCCATGTAAAAAAGGGTTTTTGAAAACTTGTAAAATGAGTATTTTGGTGGAGTTAAACACGTGCTTTTTACTTACTTGGAGTAAACTATGAGTTGTTCTCTTTCCTTTCTGCCTCCAACTCAAAACTACAAGGGAGAACATTTTCAAAGTAATATAAAATGATATGTGCCACATGAATTCTGTTTATACTGTAAATTACTATATGTGTTAGGTTACACAGAATCATATAGGTTGAAATTATGAAGGGGGCTGGCATTGTAGTGAAGCAGGTATAGCTGCCACCTGAAATGCCGGCATCCCATATGGGCACCAGTTTATGTCCCGGCTGCTTCACTTCCAATCCAGGTTCCTACTAGTGTCCTGGGGAAAGCAGTGGAACAAGGCCCAAATGTTTGGACCCCTGCCTCCATGTGGGAGACCTGGAAGAAGCTTCTGACTGTTGGCTTCAGCCTGACCCAGCCCTGGCTGTTTTGGCCATTAGGGGAGTGAATCAGCAGATGAAAGATCTCTGTCTCTCTCCATCTTTCCCCCACCCCATAACTCTTGACTTTCAAATAAATCAATCCTTAAAAAGAAAAAAAGAAATTACTTAACAGCTTTTCAAGGGAAGTATTTGCAGTGTACATGGTTGGTTAGTAGGTTCTGATTTTAATTCTGAGATAGTCTGTGTTAGCTTTGATGCATAAGTCAGCTCTGCCTAAGTCATGTATTTGACCACAATCTTCTCGTTTCTTTGTTAGTCTTATACCTGTTCTCTTAGAGGCAGGAAAAGTCATCCCTGCCTGAAATGTCTACCCAGTTTTACCAAATCCACCAGAAAAGTAGTCTGAAAGAGGTAATTAATATTCTGGTTATCAAAACTACCCACAGCAATCCATTCACTAAGGAGTTTTTGTTAAGTAGATGTAAAAATAGAGACTGTTATCTCACAGTGATTCTGGAGAAAATGGTAGATATGGTAGTGTTTTCAGGAAATGTACATTTGAGACAATGGTTTTGAGGCATTAAGAGGGAAGAAACAATGTTTGGTTTGTACCAGTAGGCCTCAGCTATGTTAGAGTGCTGGTGTCTACACTTCTGACCTCCTGTCCACCTGTGAACAACACAGATATACACATGAACAGTTGAAAACAGAATTGTGATGTATGTAGCATTTCCATTTTTACAAACTTGTGTAAGTAGTGATCAAGATAAAGCACCAGAGAGCAAAGTGTCTCAGGTAATTTAGACATGGGAAAGAGGTATAGTTAATGAGTTTGTTTCCACCCTCCTTTATTTTTTTATTTTTCACAGCAAAAAATGGTTTCTACATTTCATATGCACCAGGCATACAGGCCAGACAGGATTGACTGTTCTTGCTTACCACAGTGTTCAAAGTTTATTCTAGCTTCCAACTTTTTTTTCCCTCATCAGAGGATAATGTTTAGATTCTAGAACTAGGTTGCCTGAGTATGAATCCTAGCTTTGTCCCTTACTCACCTGTGTGATTCCAGATATGTTGATTAAATTCACTATACTTGAGTTTATTCATCTATGAAATGGGGATAGTGGTAACCACTGTATAAGGTTGTTGTAAGCATTAAATGAAACAGTATAAGTAAAGTATTTAGATCTGTGAATGTAACTCACAATGTATCCATTAGATCTGTATGTAATAACCACACATTTAAATGAATGAATACATCTGCAAATATGTTAGATTTATGTGTAATAAATGAGAATTTTTTACTGACCCAGTCATGCCTAATGTACTTTCCTTTATTGTAGATTTTTAGAGAACATAAAGAAAATCTATTTCCCTTTTCCTTCAATTATCTGTTTCCTTTTTAGGAAAGTAAAAGTCTGTTCTTACTAAACTTTGTTATAAAATTTTTTGTCTGCCTTGCACAGGGCTATTTCATAAAGTTAGTTCCTAGAAAATATGTATTGTGAGACAGTATTGCATGGATTTCAAGATTTTTTTTGCACCAAAAAGAAAATTACCTTTTAATTTTGTTTTCCACAAACTTTTTGAAGCCCCCTGGTATAATGCTTTGTACATAATGAGTGCTGTATACATATTTGCTGAATATGATCAAATTGGAGAGAGTAATTAGATTTGCTAGAGTAGTTAGGTTTGGAGATTGAGTTGATTTAAGATGATGAAGCTTGAAGTGTAGATGGTGATGATATTAATGGTAATAAGGCTTTCTTCTGTGCTTACCAGATTTATTGTTTTTGAGTGATGATTCTGCTTAGAAAGGGATTGTATTTAAGATCACAGGCTTTAGAAACTTACACTGTGTCATCCTTGGCAAATTAGTTACCTCTTTGTGCTTCAATTTTCTCGTTCCTAAAATTATGACCTCACAGGGTATTGATGAAGTTGAAAGATAATAATAGCAGTGCATTATTTATTTTATTTCATTTATTGATACAATAAATGAAAGTTGTTACTATTATTACCACTGTTATCTTCAAATGTCTAAAAATTTACCATGCATTTCCATTGTTATGTTTCTATATATATAAAATCTGTTGCTGAATGTATGATCCTTTGAATTAATGGAGCTGTATTATCTTGGCATTTTGATTCCCTACTGTCTTATTTCTTCTACCCAACTAGCATAGGGCAAGCTCTAAAGTACAAAACTGAAATACTACTGAGATTTGTACCTTGGGATAGGTCTTGTGATAGGGTCCACATTGGGGGAGAAGTCTCCTTTTCATACTCTTCTATAATATAGTATTTTTCATTTCTTAATTTAAAAAGTGAATGAATTCACTGGATGGGAACCACTAATAGGAACTATATAGACACTATCAGTGATCAGGAGTTGGCATTTTGTTTATTACCATGTTCAGGTTTATATATAATCTATTGTGCTAGTTATTTTTGGAAAAGAAGCAGTAATCAGGGAGTTTGTTTGTTTTTTGTTTGTTTGTTTTAAGAAATTGCTAAATTTCCACCATCTATAATACAGTTTACAGACTGAAGCAGTCATTTACGTTTTTGCTCTTTCATCTCTCTGAATTTCACAGTATTGTAGACTTTTCAAAGCTCAAAGGTATGTCATTACTATTACATAATATCTAGCTCCTTTATTTCATAATGAGCAAACTGAGACTTGTTTGAAATTTAGCTGGGTTCTGATTTGTGCTATATATTACAAAATATACTTAAATTTGGCTAGGCTAAATGACTATTTAATAACAGCCTCTGATTTATAACTTAGATATTCTGAATCTTAATGATAGTACTTTTTAAGATTATTTCTTTTGTATTTCCCAACTCGGAGAAGACCTGTCTTAAATTTTCTGTCATATACTCAAATAATGGAAGAAGAAAAAGGTGATTGGAAAGAATATCTTGCAGATGATAAGTGGATGTGGGATATAATTGATTAAAAGAATTGCCTAGCAACTATATGTATCATAAGGTAGAGCACATGGAGTGTAGAATTTGAGAGCTTGAGCATTGGAACTGGCATTGTGGCACAGTGGGGTAAGCCACTTCTTGGGACACTGACATCCCATATTGGAGTGCCAGTTCAAGTCCCAGCTGCTCACTTCTTTTTTTTTTTAAACTTTTATTTAATAAATATAAATTTCGAAAGTACAACATTTGGATTATAGCGGCTTTTCCCCCATAACCTCCCCTCCACCTGCTGCCAGCCCATCTCCCACTCCCTCTCCCATACCATTCTTTATCAAGATTCATTTTCTCTCCTCCCCTTCCCTCCCCTCCCTTCCCCTCCCCTCCCCTCTCCTCCCCTCTCCTCTCCTCTTTGACAGGCAGATTTAGACAGTGAGAGAGAGAGAGACAGAAAGGTCTTCCTTCCATTGGTTCACCCCCCCCAAATGGCCTCTACAGCCGGCGTGCTGCACTGATCTGAAGCCAGGAGCCAGGTGCTTCCTCCTGGTCTCCCATGTGGGTGCAGGGCCCAAGCACTCGGGCCATGCTCTGCTGCCTTCCTGGGCCACAGCAGAGAGCTGGACTGGAAGAGGAGCAACCGGGACAGAATCCGGCACCCCAACCGGGACTAGAACCTGGGGTGCCGGCGCCGCAGGCAGAGGAGTAGCCTAGTGAGCCGCTGTGCCATTCCTTCAAGATTCATTTTCAATTATCTTTCTATACAGAAGATCAACTTAGTATATACTAAGTAAAGATTCCAACAGTTTAGCTGTTCACTTCTAAAAGGTCCCTGCTAATGTGCCTGGGAAAGCCTTGGAAGATGGCTCCACTGCTTAGTCCCTGCCTCCCATGTGGGAAAACTGGATGGAGTTTCAGGCTTCTGGTTTCATTCTGGCTCAGCCCCAGCTATTGTGGTCATGTGGGGAGTGAACCAATGGATGGAAGCTTTCTTTCTCTGTCTTTTCCCTCTGTCTCTGTCATTGTACCTTTCAAATAGATGAAACAAATCTTGAAAAAACAATTTAACATTAAAATCAAGTTGTTTGGATTCTGTTTCTGGCACTCCTACTTTCTACAAGGAAGTTACTTCTTTTTACCTCCATCTTTTTTTTCCTTCTTTATCTCTTTCCATTAATAGAAGTAGAGTACTAATAATTAAGGTCCAGACTTACACCTTTTAGTGGAGAAGGGGAAAGCCGTTTATGTAGTAATGAGTTGACTTTAAAATACTTGATTTAGCTTCAGTGTATAACTCAGCACAAAATGACTGCAGACTTTTTTTTTTATTAAGAGTAAATAGTGTGTGTGCTTGCTTCGGCAGCACATATACTAAAGTGTAAATAGTGTGTATATTTTGAGGCCTTTCGTTTTAATACATGCTGTGACTCCTACTTCCTGTGGAAGTGAAGGGATGTGAGGCTTCAGTTTATTTTTATTTATTTATTTATTTATTTTGACAGGCAGAGTGGACAGTGAGAGAGAGCGAGAGACAGAGAGAAAGGTCTTCCTTTGCCGTTGGTTCACCCTCCAATGGCCACCGCGGCTGGCGCACCGCGCTCATCCAATGGCAGGAGCCAGGTGCTTTTCCTGGTCTCCCATGGGGTGCAGGGCCCAAGCACTTGGGCCATCCTCCACTGCACTCCCTGGCCACAGCAGAGAGCTGGCCTGGAAGAGGGGCAACCGGGACAGAACCTGGCACCCCGACCGGGACTAGAACCCAGTGTGCCAGTGCCGCAAGGCAGAGGATTAGCCTGTTGAGCCACAGCGCCAGCCATTCAATTTATTTTAAAAAGCACTGGCAGGGGTCATTTCACAGACCATTGTCAGAAACACTCAAAGACAGCAACCTGATAGACCAGGTTAGATAGAAAATGAAAATATGAGAGTGCAAGGATTGATGTGGGGCTCTAGTCTTTGAAGTTTATAACCAAAGCCATAGATAGGGAAATTTGAGAAGGGAAAGGAAAATAGATAAAAGTAAACATTTAGCTTTCTGATTCTATAGAAACTAAAATTAGTCTATAGGCTTGTCTGGATGTGATTAATGTCATTTCTCTTGGAATTTCTAGACTATTCCAGATGTGCCTGTGGAACTTTAATTTTGCTTAGTGCTCTCTCCATTCTTAGCAGTACTCAGTATCCTTTAATTCATTTGGATGGGCTTAGCTAAGAGCCTCTCCATAGTTTGTAGATAGCGAATTCAATATGGGATAATAGAACCATGATTCCTGTCTATACAAAATACACAGAGGTCATTTTGACCTCAGTAAGGGTTATACTGAATGGAGTTTTGAGGAGGACCCTGGTGGGTAGTTCATTCACAATTGGCCACAAAAGCCTTGGGAAGTATCTACAGCCAGAGGGAACCTGTTTTCTTCCCTCAGTGGAGCACAGTGACATGAGAGCCACCTTGTAAATAAGGATGTTTATGTAATCATGCTTTAAGTAGTCTGTGCTTACCTGGATTCTCTGTTTTTAAGGTGCTGAGATTTGTAAATTCATTCATTTTCTGTAATGTTAAAAGTGAATAAATGTGTATCTTAGAATTCAGTAAATACGCCGGCGCCGTGGCTCAACAGGCTAATCCTCTGCCTTGCGGCTCCGGCACACTGGGTTCTAGTTCCGGTTGGGGCGCCGGATTCTGTCCCGGTTGCCCCTCTTCCAGGCCAGCTCTCTGCTGTGGCCAGGGAGTGCAGTGGAGGATGGCCCAAGTGCTTGGGCCCTGCACCCCATGGGAGACCAGGAAAAGCACCTGGCACCTGGCTCCTGCCATTGGATGAGCGCGGTGCGTTGGCCGCAGCACGCCAGCCGTGGCGGCCATTGGAGGGTGAACCAAAGGTACAAGGAAGACCTTTCTCTCTGTCTCTTTCTCACTGTCCACTCTGCCTGTCCAAAAAAAAAAAAAAGAATTCAGTAAATACACTTAGAAATATAAGTTATATTTAGCTAAAGAGTTAAATGCTTTCAAGACAGCAATGGAGAAGCTGTAATTAGGCAGTAAATAATTAATTACTAAAAAAAAATTTCATTGGTTATCTCAAGATTCCAGAAGAGAAATAAATTGCCGTGGGTAGTCAGGAAAGATTTAATACAAGAAGAAGTGTTCAAGTAGATTACTGTAGAACAGATAGGACATACTTGGATTAACGGAGTTGAAAGAAGGACAGCTTTATGGGAATGTAGAATGATGGGAACGCCACAACAAAGACCCAAATCACAAAATGCAGTACATAGTAATTAAGCTTCCTTTGTAGGTGAATAGTTCAAGATAAGGCAGGTAACTTTTTTGCAGAAGAAGTATGTTCTGTCCTTTGAGGAGTAGAGAACCAATTAAAAACAGATTTTTTTAAAAAGAGTAATTTTTTGAAAGAGTGACAGGGAGAGATAAAGAGAGATTTCTTCCATCCTCTGGTTTATCCCCAAGCAATGTCTGGGGCTAGGACAGGCTTAAACCAGGAGCCTGGAATACCATCCAGGTCTGCCACATGGGTGGCATAAACCCAAGGACTTGGACCGTTCTCTGCAGCTTTCCCAGGTGCATTAGGAGAGAACTGGGTTGGAAGCAGAGCAGCTAGAACTTGAACCAGCAATTCAATATGGGATGCTTGGGTCACAGGTGGTGGCTTTAACCCACTGTACCCCAACCTTGACCCCCAAAATAGATATTTTTAAAATACAGTGAGATGTTATATGAAGGTTAATATATTATGGTATGGAATATGTTTCCAAAGTGAAATAGGATGATCTGGAAAGATGTTACTCTATCATGAATACATGAGCATTCATGATGAAATAATACTTGGGTTAGGGTGAAAGGACCATACTGTAGAGTTAGAAATAGAAATTAAAGAAATATAAGAGAAAAACTTTTAAACTGCCACAACTAAATAACTGGGGAAAATATAAAATCATAATATTTATCTCCCTTCTCCCACCTGAATGATGACCCTAAATGAAACTCCATGTATTTTATTTATGCTGTGACAAGTGGTTGTATTAAATAACTACTAGATTGTTTTGAGTTTGGTAAATACTTTTTCTTATAAATGGGGAAATCTAATTGTGTGAATAAAAAAATTAACTAAAATAGCTTTTATTCATTGTCCTTCAGTGTCAACATTGATGAATAATAAAGTTCAGTGTTCCTTTCTTCTCTTTAGTATAGATATTTCCTCTTGATTGTTTATTATTTGCTAATGTGTTTATTTTTGAAGGGGAAAAGGTATAGAATTTATAGTTGCTAGGAGTTCAAATATAATTAGAAAGGACACACAATTTTGAAATAGTATTTTATGCCTCTTGATCTCAGGTACAAAACACGAGATGAAGCAGTTAAATAGCAAAGCAAGACAGAAGGGACAGAAAATTAAAGTAAGTGTTTTCTATATATTGCATCTATGTTCCCATTAATCTGTTTTGTTATGTAACTGCTCCTTCTGAATGTTCTCAATGTGTAGAAAACTGTGGATAAGAAAAGGGTATATTTTAAAGTTAGAGGAAAACCTATGACAGTAAATTGTTGTTTATTATACTTAGTTGTGTTCAAAGCAGCACTTACCTACAAATTATAACCTAAATGTTCTTGGTTAAGGAAAAGGAAAAATAGGTTATGATGATGGGCACCTTTAGGTCTCTTGCCAGCAAATACTCAAAGTGATAAAGAGAAATTACATAATGATCAGTTTGTTTCCCTCTTTCTCTTAACACTTCCATATTTTCATATTGACCATTCTTCCTAGGGACAACAGCTGTTGAGACACTTTACCATAGTTTATTTTGGTAAAAGCCTTTTTGTCGCTGTCTCACTGGTGTTTCCACTTAACTTTGTATGCCTGTAAACATCCTTGTCAAGACTTATCTGATCTCTGCAATTCCTTGTTGTGCACATCATGAAGTTAACATGTCAAAATCAAAGTATAGTCTTGGAATTTCTTATGTTCCTTTTGTATTTGTTGAGGTCTTATTTTCTTGACATCCTCTTTAGTATTTATATTTGTGTTTAGAGATTTCTTACATGAGAGTAAAGTGTAGATTCTGCCTGAACATAGTTTTAGGCCCACTTAGCTTATTTATATTAATAACAATATAACTAGCCTTTGTCACAGTAGTGTACAAACTTCATTTTTACATATTGCCTGCTTTGATCCTCATACCAGCTTGCCAAGAAGTAATTTTTTAAAAGATTTATTTATTTAATTTGAAAGGATTTACAGAGAGGGAGAGGCAGAGGCAAAGAGAGAAAAGTCTTCCTTCTGCTGGTTTAATCCCCAAATGACCATGACAGCTGGAGCTGGGCCAGTTTAAATCCAGGAGCCAGGAGCTTCTTATGGGTCTACCATGAGGGTGCAGAGACCCAATGTGGGCCATCTTCCACTGCTTTCCCAGACATATTAGCAGGGAGCTGGATAGGAAGTAGAGCAGCCAAGTCTTGTACTGGTGCCTAAATATTGGCTGCTGGTACTGCAGGTGGCAGCTTAGCTTGCTGTGCTACAGTGTCAGCCTCAAGAAGTAATTTTAAAAATCCTTCCCATTTTAATGGAAATTGAGGCGCAAGAGAAGGCAAATAACTTACAGATAATTATACGTGTAGAACTAATAACCAGACTTTATAACTTTGTTACTTTCTACTATGTCCCTTTACCAAAATATGAAAGTGTCCCCAAAACAGTTATTTGTTCTTATCCAGGACTGTAAGGTCAGCTGCTGCAGAAAATGCATGATGATCATTTCTAATAAAAATACTATTCACATTTTACACATGAAAACACATGAGCCATATAATGAGTCATATTGCTTTGCTTCCAAGTGTTATCACTGTGTTTGGCCTTGGACAAGACAGTTAATTTCTGAGCCTCAGATTTCTCATCTTCAGAGAGAATTGTCTTATAAATGTGCAAGAATTAAATTGAAGTTACATAAAATATGTAGTATGTATCTGGAATCCATAATCGTCCCGCTTCTTATATCTGGTCTCGTGAATACTTCCATGTCTATTCTGATTGAAAAGAGTGTAAGGAATTTTACAAATCTAGAGTGTTTCTTGGAGAAGCAGTTGTGAATTCCTGGAGTGTGTCTTGAGCAAGGTGACAGACTGTTAATAATTTTAAATGCCCAACAAGTTCTGTAAGCCAGAAAAAGTAAACTGTTTATTAATTGAAACTTTAGAAAAAATTCATTGTATTATAGATACTGGAACTTGGAGATTTTTGGGAAAAAGAAATGAGGCAACCCAGATTTCTCAGTAAAGACTATGGATGCATATATTCTAGGAAAAGAGGAGACTTCAGTTCCTCAAAACTGTTTAGAAAGATATTCTACCATAAGGTAAATAATACGAGACCTAAGAGTTTATAGTTGTCAAAGGCTTATTATGATCAATATGTATTACTTCCTTTTATGATACACTTTTGTGGTCATATGCTCTTAATATTTTTATTCTGAGAATAATGAGTGAAAGTGTTTCCCTTTAGTATACTGAATTGATGCTTAAATTTTCATGTTCTCTAATGAAATAATTATTTTAGTGGGATTTTATATCATAATCATTATTCTGCTTTTTGAATGGAGTAAAGTGTGTTCTTAGTGTACAGGAAAGTATTTCATGATTAAGCATTGAAATACCAGCTGTCTTGTACCAAATCACATATCACTTAAGGACAGTGGTGCATTCTGAGAAATGTGTTATTAGGCAATGTCATTGTTGTGCAAACATGAAAGAGCATACTTCAACAAACCTGGGTGGGGTAGCCTATACATGCTAGTCTACGAGATACAGCTTATTACTCCAAGGTTGTAAACCTGTATGGCATGTTACTGCAGTGAATGTTTCAGGTAGCTGTCACACAATGGCACTTGTGTATCTAAACATTTAAAAATAGAAAAGGTACAGACAAAGCATAGGATTATAAAAGCTAAAATATAATATGCCTTTTGGGGGGGCATGAATGGAGCTTGCAGGGCTGGAAGTTGCTCTAGTTTAATCAGTGAGTGGGTGTTGAGTGAATGTAAAGGCCTAGGACTTTGCCGTATATTACTGTAGACTATAGATGCTGTACACTTAGGTGACACTGAATACTGTTTTAAAAGATTATTTGAAAGTCATGTGTGTGTGAGAGAGAGGGAGGGAGGGAGGGAGAGAGAGAGAGAGAAAGAGAGAGAGAATGAATGAGTGAGTGAGTGAGTGAGTATGAATCTTCCATCCCCTGATTCACACTCCAAATGGCTGTAACAGTTAGGACTAGGTCAGACTGAAGCCATGCTGGGAACCATCCTGGTCTCCGTGTGAGCACTTGGGTCCTTATCCTTTGCCTTCTGAAGTTCAGTAACAGGAAACTGGATTGGAAAATGGAGTAGCTGGGGCTCTGAAGCAGCATGCCAGTCTCTCAAGGGGCAGCTCAACTCCTTTGTACCACAGTGCCAGCCACAGGCTATGCTCAATTTATTTAAATAATGTTTCTTTCTTCAGTAATTAATCTTATCTTATTGTAACTTTTTAACTTTATAAACGAGAAATTTTTTAAATTTTTGAATTCATTTGTAATACTAATTTTAAACACATATAGCTATACAAAAATACTTCTTTATATTCTTATTATGTGTGCTTTTTTTTTTAATCTTAAAAACTTTTTAGTTTTTGAACTTTTTCTGTAAGAAACTGAGACACAAGTGCATATATCAGCCTAGGCCTGTCTAGGGTCAGGATCACCTCTGAATCTAATCCCATTGGAAGGTCTTCAGTGGCAGTAATAGGCATGGAGCTGTTCTATGATAATGCCTTCTTTTGGGTGCTTCCTGAAGGACCTGCCTAAGGCGCTTTTTCTGAAGGCATCACTTTTTTCAGAAATATGTTCTTAGTGCTTTACTTGATTTGTTTTTTAAATAAAGATTTGCTTGTAAGCAGAGAATACATCATGCATATTCCTCCCTATTAATGAAAACCTGTCCGTGCTGTAGTCCTTGTTTTAAAACCTTTTAAGGACCTTGTTAAAAGTCTTCAAAAGCTTCTAATTAGACCCTTCACTGAGTTTTTTTGGGAGATCCTATTTTTCTTCTGTTTCCTTTTCTCTTGCTTCTTTAGTTATGTATTCACTAGATAGGAATTTATCATCTCCGTTCTATATAATCTTAGAGGATTACTGTCATAGGAGTTCTATGGTTTCTTGTTGACTGATCTGTCATCATGCAGCATGTGACTGTCTTAGCTACATTGGATACTGTTACGTCTCAATTGATTTTATTCTGGATACTATTATGTCTTAGTGATTGTACTTTTCTGAGTTCTTGACATGTAAGTATTATTCTTGATTTCCTCTTAACCCTAAGTTACTCCCCTAGGTCAATTTTCTGTAGTATCTGTCTTCCTAGTGTTGAGTTTTGCAATTTGTTCTTGTCCTTCTGTATTTTTGTTTATGGGTTGTTCATATGAAAATCATTTTCCTTTCACTCCTTACATTCATAAAACATTTATCATGATTGCACTGTTTTCCAGTTAATGGTATCCGTTGGGCAAAAATGATTAGTCCATATTCTGTGAGCCAAAGTATTAATTCTCATGGGAAAAATAGAATGTTGTACTGTAGGATGATAACAGTCATGATAAGGATGGCCTAGGGAGAGTAGAAGCACAGAAATAGAAGAAATACTTGCTTTTAAACCTCCAGGACATACTATATACCAGGTGAAAAATGATAATTTCTTTCGCAATACAAGGAAAGAGGATTTAAGCCTCAAAGTTAACCAATTAGACAAATACACCTATTCAGTTGGATTATTTATTATGGGTTTCAGGTTACTATAAGTAAAATAAAATTTTTGATTAAGATCATAGTGTCTTGGCTTGTGGTTAATAGGATATTAATTAACAGTGCACAAGTAGTTCTGTGCTCCAAAATATTTAGGTGGTGTTAAAATTAGATCATTTTGTTATTGAATTTCTCCATTTTAATAAGCTGTTGTAATTTATAAATTATTTTTTTAAAGACTTATTTATTTGAAAGTCACAGTTACACAGAGAGAAGAGAGGCAGAGAGAGAGAGAGGTCTTCCATCCAATAATTCTTTTCCCAGTTGGCCAGTACCATTCTCTCTCTCTCTCTCTCTCTCTCTCTCTTTCTCTCTCTTTTGACACGCAGAGTTAGACAGTGAGAGAGAAAGAGACAGAGAAAGGTCTTCCTTCCATTGGTTCACCCCCCAAATGCTGCTATGGCTGCCGCGCTGCGCCGATCCAAAGCCAGGAGCCAGGTGCTTCCTCCTGGTCTCCCATGCATGTGCAGGGCCCAAGCACTTGGGCCATCCTCCACTGCCCTCCTGGGCCACAGCAGAGAGCTGGACTGGAAGAGGATCAACCTGGACAGAATTTGGCACCCCAACTGGGACTAGAACCCAGACTGCCGGTGCTGCAGGCTGTTATTAGCCAAGTGAGCCGTGGCACCGGCCCAGTACCATACTCTCTTGATTACTGTGTGTTTTAAAAAATATTGATATCAGGGCCAATATTGTGGCATAGCAGCTAAAGCCACTGACTGTGACGCCAGCATCCCATATGGGCCCTGTTTGAGTCCCAGGTGTTCTACTTCCAACCCAGCTCCCTACTAAAGAACCTGGGAAAGCAGAGGATGTATCAAGTGCTTGGGCCCCTGCACCCTTGTGAGAGATCCAGAAGAAACTCCTGGTTCCTGGCTTCTCATGCAGCTCTGGCTGTTTTGGGCATTTGGGGAGTGAACCAGCAAATGGAAAATCTCTCTCCCCCTCATTCTGTAACTCTGCCTTTCAAATAAATAAATAAACAAACAAACCTTTTTAAAATGTTGCTATGAAGTGCTGTAAGACTTCCGCCCTTGTTAGACTGCTTCATAATTGTTTGAACTGTTCTAAGTTGTTTGCATATGAATTAATATATTTGAAACTAGCATATTGGTTTCTAAAAAGCTGGCTGGCCTGGATTTTGATGTTTTGTTGAATTTATAGATCTCTTTGCGAGATTTTAATCCACAAGTATAGCATATCTTTCCATTTAAACCTCTCTAATTTCTTCTTTTTTTCCCAAAGATTTATTTATTTTATTTGAAAGTCAGAGTTACACAGAGAGGCAGAGAGAGACAGAGAGTGGTCTTCCATCTGCTGGTTCACTCCCCAATTAGCCAGGAGCCAGGAGCTTCTTCGGGATCTCCCACGTGGGTGCAGGGACCCAAGGACTTGAGCCATCTTCCATTGCTTTACCAGGCCATAGCAGAGAGCTGGATGGGAAATGGAGTAGCCAGTCTCGAACCTGTACCCTTATGGGATGCTGGCATAACAGGCAGTGGCTTTACTTGGTATGCCTCAGTGCTGGCGCCTCTAATTTCTCTTAAAGTTTTTTTTTTTTTTAATAAACATTTTAGTTATTTTGAAAGGTAGAGTTACAGAGAGAGAGAGAGAGATCGAGATCTTCCGTCCACTGGTTCGCTCCAGTAATGACCGCAGTGGCTGGAGCTGGGCGGATCCGAAGCCAGGAACCTGGAGTTCTTCTGGGTCTCCTATGTGGGTGCAGGGGCACAAGCACTTGGGCCCTATTCTGCTGCTTTCTCAGGCCATAGCAGAGAGCTGAATCAGAAGAATTGCCAGGACTCAAACTGGCACCCATATGGGATGCCAGCACTTCAGTGCCAGCCCCAGTAAAGTTTTACAGTTTTTAGTAAGTCTTAAATATCTTATTTTCAGTTTATCAACTAAATATTTCATAAGTTTGATTCTGTCATTACATGTTTTGAAACTTCTAGTTCATATCTATCCACATTTTATTTTTGTAAACTAATCTTGTATCCTGCATCCGTGGTAAACTCACTTGTTAATTCTGGTAGTTTATTTTGCATTCTGGAGGATTTCCCAATTCTACAGTATGTTATCCGTCAATAATGTGTTTCCACTTTTCTTTTGGCCATATTGAAATGGTTACAATTTCTAGTACAATACTGAATAGATGTAACAGGAGTGGAGAGCCTTTTTGCCATTTGGGGAAGCAGGTTAAGCATGTTAGATATAAGTTTCAGTGGATTGAGAAAGTCCCCTTGTATTCTTAACTTGTTGAGAATATCCAACAAAAATGGATGCTGAATTTTACACATTTTTCCCCTACATCTCTGAAAATGTTTATATCATTTTATGTTACTATTGAAATTATATTTTTTTAATGTTAAAACAACCTTGCATTCCTGGAATAAGTAGAACCGAGTTGCCACACCTTATCCTTTCTATATATTCTTGCTAAACTGTTATGAATTTGCATATGAGTAATATGGACCTCTGATTTTTTTTTTTGTCCTCTTGGACTACATTTATCAGATTTTGATATTATGATAATGCTGGCCTCAGAGAATGAATTGAGTAATCTTATTTCTTCTTCAAACTTCTGGAAGAATTTGTAGAATTGATATTATTTCGTCCTTAAGTAGTTCTTCTACTGCTATCCCAGGCCATAGCAGAGAGCTGGATCGTAAGAGGAGCAGCCGAGATTTGAACTGGCACCCACATGGGATGCCAGCACTTCACGCCAGGGCTTTAACCCACTGCATCACAGCGCCAGCCCTACTATAGTTTTCTTTAGAGGATGATTCTTAATTGAAATTTTGATTTTGTTCATAAAGGTCTATATAAGTTAGCAATTTCTTATTAGAGAGCTTTATTAGACTGTTTTTAAAATGTCGTTTGTCTGTTTCATCTAGTTTTATGTTATTGACATGAATTTGTTCATGATATTGCCTTCTTTTCTTTTAAATGTGTATATTAGCTATCTCTTGCTTATCACAATACCATTAGGGGCTGATATTTGGTACTGGATTAAGGTGCCTGCATCCCGTTTTGGAGTGCCTCGATTTGAGTGCCCCTGTCTGCTCGTGATTTCAGCTTCCTGCTAATATGTACCCTAAGAAGCTACAGATGATGGCCCAAGTATTTGGATCCCTTGAGGCACAGACTGAGTTCCAGACTTCTGGCTTTGGCCCAACCCAGCCCCCGCTGTTAGGGTATTTGAGGGTTGAATTAGTTGATGAAAGGTCTCTGTCTCCCTGCCTTTCAAATAATTAATAAATAATTTTATTATATTATCTTTGGGGGAAGAATCTGGCATAGCTTACTTAGCTTGATACTGTTTTAGGGTCTCTAGTTCTAAGTAACATCTTGACCAGGACTGGGTTCTTGTTTGAAAAACTGAATGGATAAAGAACAACTTCCAAACTCTCGAGATTGTTGGCCGTATTCAGTTTACTTTGAGTTGTTGAACTGAGGGCCCTACATAGTTACACCAGACGAAAATACTGCTTATTCAAGAGATCTTTGGAATTTTGATATTATATTTGCTTATTGCACAATTGCTTTTATTAATACCAACCATCTGAAAATACTTGGCTTCTTATATTTTAGAATCAGTGTCCAAAGAACTCCTTTTAAATGTAGTAAGATTAGGTATCTACCACTAACTAGCCTTGTGATCTTAAGCATGCTCCTTGGCTTCTCCAAGTCTTCTTACCCTCATCTCTGACATTAGACCTCTTTTTTAAAGAAATAATTTGGAACCAAAGTTTTTAGATTCTGAAAAGGTAGTGGTATTGAAATTTCATGATATATTTTGAAACACACTACATAGTCTGATTCAGCAGTTTACCTTGACCTTTAGGTGTTCCTAAGATTCTTTTAGAGTGTTTGCATAGTTAAGACTATTTTCATTTTACCACTAAGATATTATTTGCTATTTCAGTCTTATTTTCTTCTGGCTGCATTGTGGAGTTTCCAGAGGCTACATGAAAAATGACAGTGTCTTTGCCCTCACAGTTAAAGAAATATGTGCTCTTGTTTCTTACATTTTTAAAATTGTTTAAGTTTACTTTCTAACATGGTAAATGCAATGAATATGTTTCACATAAAGCTTTTTGGGATTCTTGTTCTTTGGAAGAGCCTAAGGGGGTCCTGAGCACAAAAGGATCCTGAGACCTTGAAAAATCTAGCCTAATGGTGATGACTCTGTGTTTATCTGTTTATCCTGTTGACAGATTTCTTGTAGTAGGGATCAAAAAATTTCATGGGCTGACATAGAGTAATCTTCTGTCATACTGCCTGAGTTTAAATGATTTCCCTGGGGCCCAGCGTAGTGGTGTACTGCGTTAAGCCACCACCTGCAACACCAGCACCTTCCATGGGCACCAGTTTGTGTCCTGGCTGCACCACTTCCCATCCAGCTCTGCTAATGGCCTGGGAAAAGCAGCAGAAGATGGCCCAAGTATTTGAGCCACATGCCACTCACATGGAAGACCCATGATAAGCTGCTGGCTCTGATCATTGTAGCCACTCAAGGAGTCCACTAGTGGACGCAGTATCTCTCTACTTATGTCTGTCCCTCTATCTGTATAACTCTGACTTTCAAAGTAAGTAATGAATCTTTTAAAAAAAATTAATTATTTCACTGTTACTCTCTGATTTGAGGAAAGACACTTAAATTCTCTAGGACACAGTTTCCTCATATGTGAAATGAGACATTAAATATATAGGTTAAATATATAATATGTATTATATAAAAAATATATAATATAAAATAAATATATGGGTTAATTTATCTGGTATAATGAATACTGCATGAAAGCCCTTTGCACAGTGCTGACACATAGCAGCCACTCAGTAAAAGATAATTGCTGATAATGATGATGCCACCAGTGGTATGCTTGTTGATGCTTTTGTTTTCCAGTTATGAAGATGTTTCATTTTGCTATCAGGCGTCTTTAGCAAATATGAATGCAATTTTTTCTGCCTGGTTGGCTGTGCTCATTATACTTTTGATGTTCCCATTTGAAGGTGTGCTGAAATATTGAAATCTTCTTTTTTTTTATAACGCTTTTATTTAAAGAATATAAATTTCCAAAATACAGCTTATAGATTACAATGGCTTCCCCCCCATAATTTCCCCCCCACCCACAACCCTCCCCTTTCCCACTCCCTCTCCCCTTGCTTCACATCAAGATTCATTTACAATTCTCTTTATATACAGAAAATCAGTTTACTATATATTAAGTAAAGATTTCAACAGTTTGCCCTCACATAGCAACACAAAGTGAAAAATACTGTTGGAGTACTTGTTATAGTATTAATTCACAATGTATAGCACATTAAGGACAGAGATCCTACATGATATATTTTTTTAAAAAATTGATTAATTTTCTAGGCAATTTCCAATTTAACACCAAGATTTTTTTTTCATTTTTAATTATCTATATACAGAAGATTGATTCAGTATATACTAAGTAAAGATTTCATCAGTTTGCACCCACACAGAAACACAAAGTTTAAAATACTGTTTCAGTGCTAGTTATAGCATTACTTCACATTGGACAACACATTAAGGACAAATCCCACATGAGACGTAAGTACACAGTGACTCCTGAAGTTGATTTAACAATTTGACACTCTTGTTTATGGCATCAGTAATCTCCCTAGGCTCTAGTCATGAGTTGCCAAGGCTATGGAAGCCTTTAGGGTTCGCTGACTTCAATCTTATTACGACAGGGTCATAGTCAAAGTGGAGGTTCTCTCCTCCCTTCAGAGAAAGGTAGCTCCTTCTTTGATGGCCCCATTCGTTCCACTGGGATCTCACTCACAGAGATCTTTCATTTTGGTCTTCTTTTTTTTCCAGAGTGTCTTGGCTTTCCATGCCTAGAATATTCTCATGGGCTCTTGAGCCAGATCTGAATGCCTTAAGGGCTGATTCTGAGGCCAGAGTGCTATTTAGGACATCTGTCATTCTATGAGTCTGCTGTGTATCTCGCTTCCCATGTTGGATCATTCTCTCCCTTTTTGATTCTATCAGTTAGTATTAGCAGACACTAGTCTTGTTTGTGTGATCCCTTTGACTCTTAGACCTATCAGTGTGATCAATTGTGAACTGAAATTGATCACTTGGACTAGTGAGATGGCCTTGGTACATGCCACCTTGATGGGATTGAAATATTGAAATCTTCTGACTTTTCATACTTAACCCAGGAAGTTTGACTTGTAAATTGGCAGACTGGCTTGACTTCTTTTGAAATTTCACTGACCGTGCATGTTATCATGTCCCTTAGATTAATAGGGAATCCAATAATAATCATGAAGCCCTATAAGTAGTCAGGTGGCACTGCTCAGGCCCAGATCTCATGGAAAGATTACTCAGTTATTAAAATTTTTACAGACATTATTTCTCCTCCAAACTGAGCTGATAAAAGGCAAAGATTCTTTGATTCATTTTTGTATACTAGCACCATATTTGATACACAATACACATGTGTAGATGTTGTTGAGTCCGTATTTCCCAATCAATGCACAAGGCACAGTCATGGATGCAAAAGCAGAGGTTTATCTGTTACCAGCCGGCTGTGACCCCCTGCCCACACACAGCCCTTAAGCAGTGCACAGGCAAAAGGCCCTCTCGTTTGCATAAGAGGTTTTTATAGCCTCACACTTACAAGGGTGCAGGTCATCTCCTATGTAGATTGCCTTCTTATTCTCTATATGGCAAGGTATTGGGATCTAACATGTTCATTGGTTCATTTAAATGTAAAGACTATATACATTATGTGGTGGGAAGGGCACACAAAGGAGATGGCATGGGGAAGAACTGGCGGGAAGCATCGGGCCATAAATTCCAGGGGAGCTTGTTGGGGGCAGAAGGTCATAAATTCCAGGGGAGCATAGCAGGCAAGCAAGCAGCCAGAGTACAGAAGCGGAACCGGCATTTAGCAAGCTAGGGACTCCAACTCCTACAGTGTGCATTGTCACACTTCCATATGCATATTATCCCTTTAATGTGAAAAGAGAGATAAAAACAAAAAAAAAAAGTTTGATAGACAAGAAAATTAGAAAAAAGATTTGGAGAAGAAAAGTCACTGTCAGCAAGTGTTAATAAGGAGACCTGGTGGCATCTTTGATACAGGTTAATTTTATTCATGGAAGACTGAAGAACCCAAGGCAGACAGGTAGGAAGTAAAGAGAATGCATTTTAAGTGTTGGTGCTGATGATGGTCACATAGATCATTCATTTTATACCGCTATGAACCTAGTATTAAAATGCCACACCTCCTGACTCCCTTAGAGGGTGTATAAAAAATGGTAATACTATGAGCTGATTACCAAAGTAATGCTAGTCTACTAGTTTTTTGCATGTATCTGGAAAGTTTGTATTGGGTGCAAATTTAATTATGATAAAGTGGTATTGATGTGAACTAGATGTCTGAATTAGATTGTAATTTTACTTTTTAGGAAATAATATTTTAATTCTAATTACATAGTATCTGAATTTATTTTTTAAGATTTATTCATTTATTTGAAAGGCAGAATTACAGTCTGTCTTCATCTGTACAGTAGGTAAAATAAATGTGACCTCTGCATGTTTTTAGAGCTTTAAATTTCTATCATCACTAACATCAGTTTTATATATATGTGATTGTGTGTGTGTGTGTGTGTGTGTGTGTGTTTTAAAGGTTTATTTTTTATTTGAAAGGCAGAACTAGAGGGGGGGGAGGGGGAGAGAGAGAGAGAGAGAGAGAAAGAGAAAGAGAAAGAGAAAGAGAAAGATAGCTTCCATCCAATGGTTTGCTCTCCAAGTAGCCCCAATAGATGGAGCTGTGCCATGCAGAAGCCAGGAGCCCTGAGTTTCTTTCAGGTCTCACACGTGGGTGCAGGGGCCCAAGGACTTGGGCCATCTTCCGCTGCTTTCTCAGGTGCATTAGCAGAGAGTTGGATTGGAAGTGGAGCAGCTGGGACTCAAACTGACACCCATATGGCATTACTGACTGTAGTAGTATATTTTTTGTGTATCCTATTTTAGTTTCCTATTTAGTATTTGTGTTTCCTATTTTAGTATACTTTCTGTGAAACCTGGAGGCATTTTGATTTTTCTTCATATAGAATACAAAGGTAAATGCTCAGAAGGTGTTCTGCTTGTAGATTTTAAAACACAGCATAGCTGTAGACCAGGGAAAGACAACATCAACTCTGATTGCTTCTAACAGATGTCATTATTAATTACTTGCATAAACTTATAAACATGGATGGGCTGAATTTAGGACTAAACGTGAAATTTTTAGGTGATCATTGGGGGTTTCGTGTTCATATGTCCTTTATGCCCTTCTGCAAAGCAGATGTCATGTATCCATGATGTTTTCTGAGTGACATTTCCATCTCTAAAAGTTTTTGATTCTCCTTTTCCTCTTTCACATGCCAGTTCAAGTCTTGGTTTTCAGTCTTGGGTTAGAATAATTCTGTGGAACTAATTCTTAGTATTCTTGAATAAAAAGTTACCTGAAGAGGTTATTCTGCTCAACAAACATTTAAGCATTTAATATGTGCAACATTTTATGCTGATCTCTTGATATCAAAAAAGAGGAAAAAACAATTTTTGCCCTTTAGTAACTTATAGACCTGGATGACAAAAATCCATCTTCTTGTTAAGATAAGGATTACAGAACTTAACATATTGAATGTTAGATAGTTTTTCATGTAGACCTGATTTATTAACCATGGCATTTTAAATTTTTCATTCATTAATTATATTAAAAAATGTCCATCTACTGCATGCCCATTAGTGTGCTCTTACTTGTGATAGAGCAGTGAGTGACAGAGACACAGTCCTTGCTGTCAGATAACCTACCATCGTGATCAAGTCAGCTTGCATCTTTTTCATAGGCCTGTTTACCTGAGAGGCAGAGTCCATTCCAGGATGTGTTTCAAAGGATATAAACCTCATTTATCTAGATATTTAATTTGGTATTTTATCACAGAAGTAAGTAGTTACGATAAGGACACTTTTTTCTCTTTTGAACTTCATATATTCCTACTTTTAACAATGTCCATTAATTATTTGCTCGAGGTATAACCTCCAGAGCTTTTACTGGCTACTGACTGCTGACTACTGGCTTTGGCCATTTACCGGCTATAGCATTTCAGTATTTGGGTATGAAATCTTGTGGTTTTTGGAGACCATAAGCCTAAGATAACTGGGGTAATCTAGTTAGATTGAACTGCTACTTTATCTGCTTTCTTTTCTAATAGTTACTCTGTGTTCTGTGAACAAATTGATTGAACCTTTATAGTATTTAATACTCCAAAGCAGTTTAAAGATTTTGGAGCCAGAATTTCCCTTCCCTGCCGGATTCTAGTCCCGGTTGCTCCTCTTCCAGTCCAGCTCTCTACTGTGGCCAGGGAGTGCAGTGGAGGATGGTCCAAGTGCTTGGGCCCATGCACTCGCATGGGAGACCAGGAAAAAGCACCTGGCTCCTGGCTTCGGATCAGCGTAGCTCCGGCCATAGAGGTCATTTGAGGGGCGAACCAATGGAAGGAAGACCTTTCTCTGTGTCTCTCTCTCACTGTCTAACTCTGTCAAAAAAAAAAAAAAAAAAGGAAAAGGTCATTGCTTTCCCAAAATATGTAAGACATGACAGTCTCCAACTAGGATGATAGTAATGACTAGCATGTATTATATGCTTACTATGTGCCAGAAACTAAATGTTTCGTGTATTAACTCATTTAATCATCTTGGAGCAACCTGTGAGCATGGAGGTAATATATCATTCCTATTTCACAGATAAGGAAACTGAAGCAAGAAAGATTAAGTTGCTCTGAGTGACACAGCTAATATGTGGAAAGATGGAATCCATGCCCGCCATTCTGGCTACAAAAAATTCCACATTTGTACAATTGCAATTATACCAGATAATTATAATTTAAGTGCATAATTTAATTAAATAGGCAGTTTCAATAAGTGTGAGCAGTGCTATGAGGGAAATGCTCATTGCTATAGGAACACAAATGGAGTTTACCTGATTTGATCTTGTTAAAATCAGGGAAAGTGTTTCTGAGAAAGTAAACATTAAAAGAGCCTTTCCCTCCCCTTGCATTTGAGCCAGTAAAAGAATTACAATATTTGAAAATGGAATTACACAATGATTTTCAAGTGAAGAAATAACAAGATAGAAAAGTCTTATATCTGTTCTGAACTTGGAGATGTCCTGTCATGATTACACTTGATTTATGGGTTAACTAAAATAAATTTTTTAAATTGTTTTAAACATTAGCTATGAGATTTTTGGATAGAATAAAATATTTGATTGGTTTAAGTACTCTTTAGGTTAGCTTAAAAATGGAGGCAGCTTTAATGGATTCTTTGAGTCTGTGGTCATACCCACAGCTGGGATTAGCAGTTCTAAGTTCCTGCAATACAAATGCACATACCAAAAAGTATAAACTTAATTTTATAGAACATATTTCATATTATCAAAACTTTTATGAGGTGTTATGTATTCATAGATGGAACTGTTTAAGATTTAAGGGTTAAAGTATAATTTATAGTATTTATTTTTGAGAGGCAGAGAGAGAGAGAGAGTGAGCAAGCTTATGTTTACTGGTTCATTCCCTAAATGTCTGCAAAACCCAGGGCTGAGCCAGGCCAAAGCTCATAGTCTGGAACCACATCTTAGCCACTAATTCAAATGCCCATCCCCAAACAAATTTTAAATATATGATTGAATTATTTTTGTAATCTTTTGAAATAGCAATTTTATATATTATTTCTAAAAGCAATTTTATATATTATTATTATTATATTATGATTTTATATATTATTAATCTCAGTACTTTTCACTTTTTATCATAAGGTGGGAACAGTGATTTTTAAAGGGTGTGTTTGGAGATGTTTTTGTGGTCAATACCATGATGTGGCTACAAAAGCTAGTATAGTAGATGATTATGCTAGTGTTGCTCTATCCTTATAATGTGTATTTTTATACATTATTTAAAAGTCTCTGATTATTTTCATGTTAAAACCATTTTACAGAATTCAAATCCTAATTAGGAATTGCAAGGGATTAAATTTGATCTCTTCTGTTAGCAGAATCTTACTGATTTGAAGTGTATACCATGATTGTTTCATATTTAATGATCTCATTTTATGTCCTTCATTTTACAGAATTGACATAGAATTTATTTACAAGTCCCATTGACTGATCTTCTTGGGCTCTTTCTTAGTGGCTGCTTGTTTGCTTTTATTCCTTCCTTGTCACTATAGCCATTCCCTTAATATAGTCGCATTTCCCTTGTGTTTTCCGGTGGTTTGGAGGTTTCTGCATTACTTTTACTTTGTTCCCTACTATTCTGCTAGACTTATACTTTCACTGGGTTATGACATTTTTTTCCTTTGCCTTTTCTACTTCCAAGCAGCTTTGTGCAGTGTCTGACTATGTGCTACTTAAGGAGCCTACTGTGTAAATTGCCCACTTCTTTTATTGAGGTTACATTTGATAGATACTATTTGCTTAAAAATACATGGATGGGGGCCGGCGCCATGGCTCAATAGGCTAATCATCCGCCTTGCGGCTCTGGCACACCGGGTTCTAGTCCCGGTTGGGGCACTGGATTCTGTCCCGGTTGCCCCTCTTCCAGGCCAGCTCTCTGCTGTGGCCCGGGAGTGCAGTGGAGGATAGCCCAAGTGCTTGGGCCCTGCACCCCATGGGAGACCAAGAGAAGCACCTAGCTCCTGCCTTCGGATCAGCACAGTGCGCTGGCCGCAGCGTGCCGGTCGCGGCGGCCATTGGAGGGTGAACCAACAGCAAAGGAAGACCTTTCTCTGTCTCTCGCTCTCTCTCACTGTCCACTCTGCCTGTCAAAAAAATTAAAAAAAAAAAAATAAACATGGATGGATACATACATAAAAGTATTCTGTTTCTCTAATTACCTTGGATATTTTCTTACCTGTAGGAAAGAGATCTTCATTTTCAGATCATTTAGATTCTTGCTACCAAAAGTACAGCTCAGAGACCAGCAACATCAGCATTAACTCTAGGTCACAAACACACATTCTCAGGCATTTCCCCAGACCTTCATCCATCTCAATCTGCATTTTAGTAAGATCTCTCAGTGATTCATAGTGCTGTAGATATCATTCAGCCAGATGATGAATGGACATATTGATAACTACTGGTGTGCTTTTCTAGAACTGATCTCAAACATGTGGCCTGTGGTAATGCTATTTAAATATTTGTACATTATTTTGCAGCTTTCATTTTGGTTTACCAAAAGTTATATTCTAGATAAGGATCACTACTGCTGTATGGAAGCAGTGACAAGAATAATCTTAAACTGTAGGCATTCCCACTCTTCGAAGTGAGGTTCTGATACTTATTAGACCTAAAATCATTCCCTGCCCTGGCACCAGTTTGTATCTGTAGGTGAAGAATTATCCTTTTCTTAGCTATTAGGCTGTGGCTTTTTTTTTTTTAAGATTTATTTTATTTATTTGAAAGAGTTACAGAGAGAGGTAGAGACAGAAAGAGAGGTCTTTCATCCGCTGGTTCACTCCCCAGATGGCCACAAAGGCTGGAACTATGATGATCCGGAGCCAGGAGCCAGGAGCTTCTTCTGAGTCTCCCACGTAGGTGCAAGGGCCCAAGGACTTGGGCCATCTTCTACTGCTCTCCCAGGCCATAGCATAGAGCTGGATGGGAAGAAGAGCAGCCGGGACTAGAACTGGTGCCCATATGGGATGCCGGCACTTCAGGCCAGGGCTTTAACCCACTTTGCCACAGCACCATAGCACTGGTCCTGGCAGTGGCTTTAAAAATGAATTCACTAAGAAGAATTTCTGAGCTATAGAAGTAATTATTTAAATTTCTATTTAATTTTTTATCTTAAACACAGGAAGTTATGTCTTACTCATAATTGATGATGTGGATATATGATCTATGAATAAGAGGATATTGAAAGTCTATATGTAGTTATTATTTACTTGTGATGAAGAAATTTGTGGACTTCTACTCTGGTGGCATATGACAATCTCAGATTTTGTGAATTGAATTGTCTGAGGATATTTTATGACTGGGAAATGTTGTAGCAAATTTCACACTATATGTGGGTGCATATGGATAAAGGACAGCATTTTCTTTGTTGTTCTTTAGATGATCGTAAAATAATTGTGTTCTCTGAGGAGCAATCTGAAGCCAGAGAAAAAGTAAGATTATCATGCTAAACAGTACAACGTGCAATCTGTTAAGTTAGCAAATTATAAAATTATTGGATAATACTATAAATATATACATAAAACTTAGATATATTTGTGTACTTATACTGAGTTTTAAAACACAATTTCAGTGTGTTTTACTTTGATAGTTGTGAAGGGAAACGTTCTTGCTACTCTACTTTAAGAACAGAGAGGCAGGTATGTAGCCTAACAGTTAAGACACTCACATCCCATATTGAGTATGTGGGTTCAATTCTCCACCTCTTCCTCCTGCTTCCTGCTGATGTGCACTGTGGGAAGCTTACTTGAGTACCTGCCTCCCACAGGTGAAGTTCCTGGACGCTGGTTTCAGCCCGGCTTAGCGGGAGTTATTTGTGGGCATTTGAGGAGCAAAGCAACAAATAAAAGATCTCTGCATGTTCTTTCTCTCTCCTTCTCTCCCTCTCCCTTTCAAATAAGACTTATTTTTAAATAACTTATTTGTAAAAATAATGAAGAAAACTAAGAGCATGCTAAATTATCTTTGATTATCCTTCAGCATTCAAATGTAGTGTGAACAATATGTCTGACCATAAATATGTTTCACTTGGCAGTTTTCTAGAACAGTATTTTTTATGATGATAGACTGTATTACAGTGAATGTTTTATAGGTTTTTATGCCTTGTTGTGACCATGTGCCTAGGAATGAATGGTTAGTGGGCTGGGATGGGATAGTATACTCAGATTATGTGAGGCAATGGTATGTCTCTTAGCACTTTAACCATGCTTTATGCATAAAAGTTAACTCTGTGGAGTGAGTGACCTGTGCTATGATCTGTACTATTTTGTATATAGCTTTTGCTGCATGTGGCTGTGACAGATTGGACAGTGGTGGTGGTTACCAGAGGACACCCTTGTGGTCATAGTGAGGTTGTAACTGTCATCTAGATTCTTCTTGAATGTCTATCACATGTGTATCTCTGATTCTAAAGTAGACAAAAATGGAATAAAGAT
Organism: Sylvilagus floridanus; assembly: GCA_949820135.1. Classification (NCBI taxonomy): domain Eukaryota; kingdom Metazoa; phylum Chordata; class Mammalia; order Lagomorpha; family Leporidae; genus Sylvilagus; species Sylvilagus floridanus. The sequence continues at coordinate 64,961,666 of OX463239.1, forward strand.
TGATGTGGGAGTTAACACTCCCAGAAGATTAGCTTTAAAACACACTAGTAGAATGAGTTGTGACTTGCACCCATCAGTGATTGTAGTGGTTACTCAGTCCTTAGTTCCCAGCCTGTTTGTTGGACTGAGAGCATGCCTGGGAAAGATAGTGAGGCCTGTTTCCGCCCCATTAATGTCTTCTTGAATGTTAGCCTGCAGTCTGGGTAACGATGAATGTTCAGTAATTGATGATTTTATAGTCCCTTGGGATTCTGGGTAGTTTCTGGTTCCTGTGAGCCAGGGCAATTTTCTATCTTACTTGAGCCTCCTGAAAGTTTTTCTGGTCTTTACTCTTTGATAGTTTTAAATTGGCAGAAAGGTGATTTCCCCTGAAATTTTAATTAACTAAGGTTCATAACCTGATTTAGAAAACATATGATTTTGGAGGTGACGCAGCACATAGTATATGTCAGAATCTGAGAACCAGGACAGTTGTCACCCACAAGGATTTTGCAAAACTTTCTTTGCCAATAAGTTTTGTCTGTCTTTCCCCTTTGCTTTTCAAGAGCATGCTTATAGGAGAAATTGGATAAAACTACTCTGAAATAATAGCATTTACTTTATTGTTTTCATGGGGTTTGTGAGTTCATTTTTTCAGACTCTTAAGAATTTAAATTCACTGTTTTTCCTTGTATTTGGTTTGGTTCTTTAGGTTTATTCTTGTATTTTATGATAATATATTTGTGTTAAAAGGAATATAATAGAAGTATAATAGCCTATGTATTTTTGTATTAAAAGAAGTATAAGCAGACTTTTTTGTTAAATGTTTGCCATTTAGGAAAGAATTAATTTCCATTGATTATGCGTTTTTTAGTATTTTAGGTAAAACTTTCTTTTTTAACTCTAATAAATATAAATTTTGAAAGTACAACTTTTGAATTATAGCAGCTTTTCTTCGAATAACCTCCCTCCCACCCGCAACCATCCCATCTTCCACTTCCTCTCCCATCCCATTCTTCTTCAATATTCATTTTCAATTATCTTTATGTACAGCCTAACCTTTTATTTGTAGGACATGGAAACAGAAAGAATGACAAGTACTTAGTTCATCCTTATCTTTTTCACGATTCATAGAACATTCCTTTTGGATTGAAGAGGTCTTAAGGTTGATTTAGTAACTGTTTATAGAATTTTTATAGACCATCCTCCCATCAGAAGTACTTGTACTTTGAAAACATTGGGGCTATTGGTTAGGTTGTTTTGTTGTTTTGTTTTATTTTGTTTTGAGAAACCTACTTTAAGATCAATAAAGAAAACAATTTTTTTTTAAAGCTTAAAAGGAACTTCTGTTCCATTTTTCAAATGATAAACAAGGAACTTGGGTAGGAATGACCATTTGTATGTCTGCATATTAATTAGGTGGGTGTTGTTATGCTCAATTAGCAAGACTGTCAGATAATCTCTCTAATACTCTGGTCTCTCTTTCCCCCCCTTAGGGTTTTACAGACAGCCCTCATTACAGTGATCACTTGAATGACAGTCGATTAGGGGCCCACGAAGGCTTGTCCCCAACACCTTTCATGAACTCAAATCTGATGGGTAAGTGGTGATTCTCTGCAAATAGTCTTCTTAAAGCCTCTTTGGTCAGGGACATTTTTTATCCCCTTGCCCAGGAAGGACACGTCAGTATATAGAAGAAAGCTCTTAAGTTTCTAGGGGCATCTGGGTGTTGCCTTTTTCAGCTCTGCTTAGGGAACAAGCACCCAGAAATTTGGGGCCTTCTAGTATTGTTATTAATGTTAAAAAAGGAAGCTACATGTTTTAACTGTCATTTTTGGGTATATTTTGGTGACCTCATGCACTGCATGCTTTTGGAGCTAACAAGCATGGTTTCAGGGGCTTTTGTGATTATTATTTGTTTTGATATTTGTGTTTATATAATAATTTAAAAGATAGGACAGCATTGATTTTAGGCAGGTTTTACTTATGTACAATATACACAAACTGTTTCTTTTGGTTCTATAGTGTATATAGATGTTGCAAAATTTATTTCAAGCAGTTGGGTTCGTATTGGGGATTTTTAAAGTTTTGGTCTACAAAAGTGAAGTTGAATTTTGAAGGGTGTGACTTTATCAGCCACACCTTATTTTTTTGTTTTCATTTACCATTATGGTGAGTTATTTTGTCTCCTCTGTATTCTTTCCCTCTCTCTCCCCCAAATGAGCTTAATGCTGTTCAATCTGAAATGATAAGCCCTTGTATTTTTTCCAGCTTGGATGCCATTCTTTTATTGTTATTTTAAAAGTGATTATTCTACTCTTTTGAAAAACCTGATTCAAAAGAATCTGTGGTTTATGACATTATTTTTCCTTCTTGCTTGTTTTAGGGCTGAGCACATTATAAAAGCTTTATTTAATCGGTCTTACTGATTGTCATTGGCGTCATGTAAATATGGAAGGTTTGTGTAATTGACATTGATTTCATTACTTACTCTATTTCTTAAGGACATGACCTATATTGTGATCTTAGAATTGTCCTTTTAAGACACAGCCATGCTAATCTAAGTGGATTACTCAAATCCAAAATCCGGGTAGTCTGCAATTTCTTTATAAATGATTTTGCTTTACACAGTCTTTGTTTGTTTCCTTTATCCTCTGGTGTTGAGGAGACAGTCTGCTGTTCTAGTGTGGATTTTGCCTAAGGCAGTTGGCAGTTTAAAGCCAGAGTCATTGAGTATGACAGAATAGTAGAAAATCTAATCAGCAATACAACTTGTGTTTAAAATCACAATTTGTTTCAACATAAATGCAAATGAAAATCATAATATTTCATATATTATCATGCCAAGCTAAATCAACTAAATTTAGAACAAAATAATTATTTGACCCAGAAAACATACTGATTTATTTTTTTTTTTTAATTCTGTTAAGGCTACAATCAAAGTAAAGTACAGAAGACACTGTAAATAATTTCCTTTTGTATTTTAACTTTTCCTCAAGTAGTATTTAATTTATCCCAAGTATAGAAGGGTAAGTTAAAGTCAGTGTTTTTGTTGATTTCAGATTGAGGTAAGCTTTCTTTAAATTGAGGCTCTTACTGAATTGTGAGAAATCAGCAATTACTCTTTTTGTATTTATGTTTTTACCTTTATTCTTCACTCACAGAGATGACTGTTAGGCCCATTGGAATTTCATCATTAGCACAGCTTTGAGCCAAGATGACTACTAAAATTGTGGGGGACAAGTGTGGGAATAAAATGAATTCTAAGAGGTATGCGTGTCAGTCACTTGCTCTGAACAGCTGTTGACTAAAAATATTTCTGTAATTTAGTTTGAGGTAACATATTCTCAGTTGGAGCAACTATGAGCATGTGCATGCTGGTTTCTTCCATTTTAAGATAATTACTGAAATACTTTTAATATTCATCTATACTCTATGTATAAAATCAGTTTGTCATAAGTCTTTGCAATAACTGATTTATAAGCAGATTGATCACTTCACAGTTCAAGTGAAAAATATCTGCCTTCATCTGAATTACATTGTTTGTATACTTTGTACAGACCATACGTTTTCACTGTAAATTATAACTTTGTATTTCTAAAATGTGCATATAAATATAATGGAGGGACAAATAACCCTGAAATCAAGAGGTACATGTCCTTAAAAGAAATTCACTGGTCATTGGTGATATCAAATGAGGTTCCTCAGTCTAACAGCTTTTCAAAGCATTCTACATGACAATAATTTACCTTTGGAAATGAAAGCCTATTAAATTGTAATGCAGTTCCATACAGCAACAGTCAATTCATCTTGATGTGAGCTAAAGTAATTGAACTTTGAGATATTGAATATGTCGGTTTATAGCACTTCGTAGGGTTACCTTGGCTAGATTAGCTTTTCTATCTGTCTGGTAATTTAAGAGGATTTCAGGTGGAAAGCCTAAATTGTTAAGCTCTGCGGAGATGTCTATGGCAGTATTAGAAGCTTTTGGAATTGTTGATAACTATTCATCACAACAGGTAACACTTGAGAGTGATGCTGTGTGTGAGGAATACGCAGAAACAGTTAAAGCTACCGGAAAGCAGTAACATATTTCATCATTGTTGTCAACATAGAAAAACACCATTACATGGGGAAGGATTGTACATCTAGGAATGTTGTTATTTTGAGTATTATGTTCAGCCATAAGCATATTTGCCTGAAGAAATAGTGTATTATAAAGTGCCACTGTCTTTCATAATGGAGCTTTCAAAACGTTTAATGGTTTTGTAAATTGCAAAAATGAGAAATTTTGTCTAACAAGGGTTGGTAGTGATTCAGTAATGAATAGTTTTCTACAGAAAGTGCATTTGTGTACTCATTTAGATTTTTGAATTGTTTTACATAGGAAGTAAAACTATGATGCTAGATCAGTTAGTGTTTCTTTTTATGAATTCTCTAATAATCCTGTGGATTTGACAATACGAAATGGAGAGCTTCTGTTTCAAGTGAAATAAGTACCTTTTTGTCATATCAGTATGTAATTAGCATTATACAGTTCTGTATTCCATTACATTAAAATGTTGTGCAAAAATTTTCATCATAGCAATGAATTCCAATAGTATCACCCAACAGCCTTGTATATTTCTAGACTCTTCCAGCTTTGATCCATTTCTCTACCCTTGGTGCCCTCATTAATTTCAGTAAAAATTTTTTTTTCTATTGGAATTAGTCATATTTTTGGTGATGATAGGACCAGTTTATTAATTGAACATGAAGTGAATTATTTCACAGAAGCACATATGTTCTGTCCCTGAGTGATTGTAGAATGAACCACTGTTACCTTTTTAACCCCTTCATGTTTATCTAAGTTTTACTAACAAGAGGGAGACTGGAGATGTAAGATTACTTTAAATTTTCCTTCTTGCTGAGACCTTCAGTTGTATTCCTTTCTAAGACCCTATTTTGCATCCAGAAAGGGTTTAATATTTTCTTTTAAACAATGAAAGCAACCTAGTGGTCTAAGGAGAAAAATGCAGGACTGAGAGTTAGGAGAATTAGATTTTAATCCATATCCTGAAAATAATTTTTGCATTTCCGATAAAATAATACTGGGTATTTTCACAGTTCTGCAGGTCTAGAATTTCATAATCTCATACCTAATTTCTTTTATTCTGCTTGAAAAAGGCTACAACTAGAGTTATAGTTACTATTTTGTAAATGATAAAACGAAGACACAGGAAAATTAAGTGGTTTTTCCTGCAGTCACAGAGCCAGTACATGGCAAAGCAAAGGTAGCACCCACTTCTCCTGACTCCAGTTCTTTCCATTAGTCCACCTTATTTGGGTATAAGATACTTTTCCTTTCTCTGTCCTCCTCTCCCTCCCTATCTGTCTGTCTGTCTAATGTTTCAAGTTTTAACTAGGTCAGCATTTTCCTAAACTATAATTATGGAGACGCTGGTTTTAAGAGATAACCTGGAAAAGAAATGCCATAGTGATTTAACTTTGTGCAGCAGTATGAATCAGGGGTTCCCTCTCACATTCAGATTGTGCTTTCGGAGTGTTCAAGGCTCTGGATAAAGGAAAAGAAGAAAAGGCCTTTTTAGATTTGTTTAGTGCTGTATATCCCAGATTCATAGAAGGCTTTTGATAAAAAGCATTATTTGCTTCTGAGACACGGTTTTCTGTGGGACAAATCCTGGGAGGTGTTTCTGGTTGTTTAAAGGGGGGAAAAACATGAAATGCAAAATATCACAGTATTAATTGAAATTGATGTAAGTTTATTTGTAGCTCACTTTAAACATCTTAGCTAGTTCAATAAGTTGAATTCATTTGTTCAGATACATTACTATTAAATCTCTCTTTGTGAGTACTGGACTTAAAAACAAATCAGTTGTCATTCCATTGCTGCTGGAATCTCTTAGCTCAGATGTACTCTTCTCTACTTCAGGATTTAAAGGATTCCTTTGGTAACTGCTGTTCTGTTTATTTCCATTTTATTGTGGGTTATGTAGGTTTTTCTAGGAATTTAAACCCAAGTACACTTTTTTCTCTATACAGAAATAAGCATGTCAAACAACTAAATTTCAAGAAAAACTCTTGTGTAGGTAGTATTGCCTGCATTGTAATTTATGATAAATCTGAAACTTTTCTAGAGATTGTAGACTCACTATTTTCAGATTACCATAACACATTAAAACTCTGCCCTCAAAAGATGTCTCACTTTGATACATATGAAATTCCTTTCCTGGATGACATAGTGAAAATGGTTAAAATTGTGCTTATAAGAAACAGTATGTGTGTCTGATTTGACAATATTTCATAAGGATGAGGCCTTCGTGCTCTCTCAATGTTTTATTAACCTTCAGTCTCATGAAGGGATATGATTAAATTCATTGATTCGTATTCTCTAAACGTTGACTGCTTATTGTTGACACCAGGAGAAATTTGAGGGAGAGTGCAGACCCAATTACACTTTAAGAAACTAAAGCCAAGAAAAATGAAATGACTAGTGACTAAGAAACATGGCCCTGACATTCTTGATTCTGAGTTAGCTCAGAGTCCCTTTCTACTTTGCTGCTTTTTTTTCTTCTACACTTGTCATGTTCAAATATTTGCTCATGTGTTGCCTTTTTCTACAATATAGCTCTTTCTACCTTTTGTTTCTGCTTAGACCCTTATGAACAGACTGAGTTGTTGAATATCTTCTCCTATCTCCTTCACTTACCATTCAAGTCAGAGTTATAAACAAGAGAAGGAGAGGCAGAGAAAGAAGGAGGTCTTGGATCTGCTGGTTCACTCCTCAGATGGTCACAATGGCTGGAGCTGCGCCGCTATGAAGCCAGGAGCTTCTTCTGGGTCTCCCAACGCAGGTGCAGGAGCCCAAAGACTTGGGCCATCTTCTGCTACTTTCCCAGGCCATAGCAGAGAGCTGGATTGGAAGTGGAGCAGCCAGGTCTCAAACCAGCACCCATATGGGATATCTGCACTGCAGGTGGCAGCTTCACCTGCTAGGCCACGGTGCTGGCCCCCTTAACCTTTTGTTATGCCCTTTATGAAATACTCTGTCATCAGTTATAAAAGTAAGTAATATTTTATATCTGTTTTCAGACTTTACAACTGTAGTATGGAAGGGTAGGTAAAGTAAGAATTGGAATAATTATTACATATGATAGGATGAATGATAAAAAGAAATTCTTAGACTTTGAGATTAATAAGATTGTGTTCACGAGGCGCAGCGTGTTAACACCCTGGCCTGCGGTGCCAGCATCCCATATGGGCGCTGATTCAAGACCTGGCTGCTCCTTTTCCAATCCAGCTCTCTGCTGTGGCCTGGGAAAGCAGTGGAAGATGGCCCAAGTCCTTGGGCCCTGCACCCATGTGGGAGACCCGGAAGAAGCTCCTGTTTCCTGGCTTTGGATCTCCAGCGCAGCTCCACTGTTGCAGCCATCTGGGGAGTGAACCAGTGGATGGAAGATCTCTCTGTCTCTACCTCTCTCTGTAACTCTTTAAAATAAATAAAATAAATCTTTAAAAAAAAAAAAAAAAGATTGGGTTCAACTAGAAGTAATCAGGAAAAGTTTTGGTATGTAGCATTTAATCCAGTGTTATTAAGTCTGCTCTTTCTGTTATAACAAATTCAAACCAGATAACCCAAAAGTTTGTTTGTTTGTTTGTTTGAAAGTCAGAGTTACAGAGAGATCTTCCGTTCACTGGTCCACTCCCCAGTGGCCACAATGGAGCCAGGAGCCAGAGGCTTCTTCGGGGTCTCCTACTTGAGTGGCAATGGACCAAGCACTTGGGACATTTTCCACTGTTTTTCTTGGGCCTTTAGCAGGGAGCTAGATCAGAGGTGGAATAACGAGGATATGGGATGCTGGTCTCAGCTGGCTGCTTTACTCAGTATGCCACTTAGAAGTGTTGATTGAGAGGAAAAATAAAGCTGGAGAGGCAAATGGGGCCTCAGAGGGATTTGAGGAGTAGATGAGGGTAGTGGTCTCTCCCACTCTACACTTAGGTCATTTAGTCTTTCTACATCGACCTAAATTTTCCTTTCTGGTTACTATATTACAGGATACCTTTATTCTTTAGTGATGTGAAATTTTTTATTTAGTGGAAATAGGCAATTTTATTTATAATCCACTGTTCCTAACAGTCTCTTTTTGTATTCCTACCCTGTCTCTACACCCTGAAAACCAGCCTCTTTACATTGTTAGAATGATTTTTTTGATAGCTGTTTCCTTCTAAGCCTTTTCTGAGCCAGAGATGACCTGAAGGCTTGCTTGCATGCTTGCTTTCTTTTTTAAAGGTTTATTTATTTATTTATTTATTTATTTGAAAGTCAGAGTTACACAGTGAGAAGGAGAGGCAGAAAGAAAGAGAGAGAGAGAGAGAGGCCTTCCATCTGCTGGTTCACTCCCCATTGGCCACAATATGGAGCTGTACCGATCAGAAGCCAGGAGCCTCTTCCAGGTCTCCACACAGGTGCAGGGGCCCAAGGACTTGGGCCATCTTCCACTGCTTTCCCAGGCCATAGCAGAGAGAGCTGCATTGGAAAAGGAGCAGCCAGGACTTGAACCAGTGCCATATGGGATGTTGGCACTGCAGGTGGCGGCTTTACCTGCTATGCCACAGCACCGATCCCTTGAAGGCTTCTTTCCTACCCTGTCTGGGAGAGACCAAACTTTACCTTCCTTTAAAAAGAGATGACTTGCTTTAAAAGATATTTTAAAGCTGCTAGAGCACTCTTTAAGATAAGATCCCACTTAGCCATGAGTAATTATTTGTGGAGTGAAAAACTTGAAAGAATAACCAGAGGGACCAGTGCTGTGGCACAGTGGATTAAACAGGCATTCAAATCTAGCTTGGGAGAGTTGTGGAAGATGGCCCAGGTACTTGGGAGAGTAGAGCGGAGTTCCTGGCACTTGGCTTCAGTCTAGCCCAGATTTGGCTGTTGTGGCCATTTATTATTAAGTGAACCAATGGATGGAAAAATCTCTGTCTCCCTCTCTCTCTCTCTTCGTCCCCTTCCCCCTCCCTGTATCTCTCCCTCGCTTGTCACTCTGCCTCTCAAATTAATCAATTTCTCGTTAAAAATTTTTTTTTCAAAATGTATAGGAAAAAATGTTTTCTCTGGCTTTTATTTTGAAAATCAAAGCTAACATAAAGTATTATTAACAAAACAAAATATTATCAACGAGATCTTAGAGTAAATAAAAAATGAATTATTTTTTTTTCTTCAGAATAGTATCGTAAATGTCTTTCACTTCAAATTTGAATCTTGTTGATTTTTCTCCTCAGTTCTTAACTGACTCAGATCCTAATCTGTCAGTGAATTCAAGTTTGTTTAAATGGTTTTTTAACATCATTTTCATGAAATTTTAAGTCTCTTGTATGATAGTCAACTTGCAATCAATTTCTTCTGGGTTTGCTTTGTATTATGGGATATTTAAGAAAATATTGACCAATAAAACCTAGACTGCATACAGTCATACCACACTATCTATGTGTGATATTTATTTTTCAGAGATTTTTAGGAAGTTGTCTAGTCTAATGAAAAATTTCATGATGTCAAGATGTTGCCTTAACTATGCAGCCTTGAAAACTGTTAACTCCAGAGACTCAAATAAGGCAGATCCCCTTTATTTTGTTTATCATCACTTGCAAGTGTATTTTCCTTAATCAGTAGTAATCCTTATTGGTGCTTAAGTTTCATAATGGGCAGGTAGCGCTGATCTGATAAATGTTTCTTTCCTGAGTGTTCCCATTGTTTGTGTCGATTTCTAACCCAATGAACATGAACTCTTTAACAGCATATTCTGAGTTCTTTTTGTAGTGTGATGGATGACAATCATTGTGGCTACTTCATTACTAAGGAAACAAAAGATTGAATGTCTTTAAGGAACTTTTGTAAGTTTATAGTTTTGCTAGATGCATAGAGTTTCATAAGCATTGCCTATCTGTGAGAATTTGTGATACTTTGAATTGGGAAAAGTATTACAGCAGCATTATGTTTCGTTGCCTATGTAATAACATTTCAGATTCACTGCTTATGGTTGTGATGATGATTTAAAAGAAGTTTTCTGAGTATTTTATTAAAAATAAATGCTTAAATACTACAGATCTCATATCCTTTGGCCTGGAATGGAATTCAGAGGTCATCTGCCAGATTGATTCTCAGTTGGCATTATTGAGAAATAATACAGTTATCATACAGTCTGAGGTAGGAGGCAGAGAGCTGGTGCTCTCTGTTCCCTGAAAACCCCAGCACTTCTTTAAAAATGAAGAGTTGGTATAGCTGGATTAGTGGTAATAGTGTTTATACAAATTTTAAATGACCACCAAGTAAAAATGAAATGTTTAAATAATTTGAAAGCATCTACTGAATTACTTTAGTTTGCTATGTAGATATTATTGTTTGGAGGTATCCATTATATTCTGCCTCCCTTGTATACAAGTTTGCTACAGCCCTGTTTAGTATGTGTCATATTTTAGTGAAGCCTTTCAAAAAGACTGTTGCTTGAGAGTCTGTTGCTTGAGAGTCTTTCCATCAGTTTTGCATTCTTCTTAGCTGATTTTTTTTTCTTACAGAATTCAGTTTTTGCTTTTCATAGTTTATTTTTTTCTGGGCTTTCGTGGTGGTGGTGGTGGTATTATGTTTTTAATGACTTTAGGTTTTTATGAACATTGGAACTTGCTATCCCACCTAAATTTCAGACTTTCTGATACATACATACATGTATGCATTTGCATGTTTACTATCTTTATGGGGGTGAGTTTTGAAAAATGTGTGTGTGGTTTCTTTGTTTTTGTTTTTTAGCTATTGTCATTTATTTGATGTGGTTTGGTAGCTCCACCATCATTATTGTATTACATACTTGTTTTTCACTTGGAGAATTCCTCTGGAGGATTGTCAGACTCTTCAGTTCTATGAAATTTCTAGGGATTCACAATTAAGTGAAAGTAGAGTACGTGGCCACTTCATGGCAAATTATGTCAATTAGTTTATTTACAGTTAATTATACATTTTATTAACTTCTCTTATATTCCCCTAGATCAAGTGTCAACAAACTCTTTTGAAAGAGCCAGATAGTAAATTAAAGTTCAGGATTTGTGGTCCAGGAGGCAAAAATCAATGTACTTAATGTACATTTAAATTAAATGTACTTAATGTACATTTAAATTACCATTTAAAACTTGTTCCTGTTTCAGACCAAAGCTGCCAGAAATCAGAAGACTGGCTAAGTAAATAAGTATTCCACATTTATACATGACATGTTATGCAACCTTCAGAGTCATGTCCTTGTGTATTGATAAGAAGATCTCCGAGGACCATTAAGTAAAAATGGCTAAGTGCAGGAGTGCAAAACTTTCTCTAAATGCAGTGAGGTATCTTGGATTAGATTTCATAACTGTAGAATTACATAATGGAAAAATTAGTCAAATTCTGGGAAAGCAGTGGAAGATGGTGCTTGAGCCCCAGCACTTGTGTGGGAGACCCAGAAGTTGTTTCTGGCTCCTGGTTTCGAATTACCTTAGCTCCAGCTGTTGTGTCTGTTTGGGGAGTGAACCAGTGGATGGAAGACCTCTCTCTCTCTCTCTCTCTCTGTCTGTAACTCCCTCTCTCAAATAAATAAATAAATCTTTTTAAAAAATTGAAGTTCATACACTAATCTGCATGAGAATATTTATCTCAATTTTTTCTATAATTAAATAAAAGCAACCATGTTGTCTTTCTGTAGGGGAATGGATAAGTAAACTATGATACATTGAGACTGTTACTCAAAAATAAAAAGAAATGAGCTCCTATGCCATGGAAAGACTTGGAGGAACCTTAAAACAGATTTGCTATGTTAAAGAAGCCAATTTGAATAAGTTACATATTGTATAATTCTAATCTTGACTTCAGGAAGAGGTCAAGTTGTGGAGACGGTGAAGTGATCAATGACTAATGGGTTAAGGAGAGGAAAAGAATAGGTGCAGCACAGAGGATTTTTTAGGGCAGTGAAACTGTTCTGTACGATAATGATATAATGATGGATATACGTCTTCATATATACTTGTCTAAAGCAGTTGGATATATAACACTGAATAAATCCTCATGTAAACTGTAAATGATCTGTCAGTGTAGACTCATCAGCTGTTAGGAAGGTATCACTGTAGTGTGGAATGCTAATGATAGGAAAGGGTAGGCATGCTGGGATGCTGAGGGACCATGGCAACTCTGTACTTTACCCTTAGTTTTGTTTTAATCTAAAACTGCTCTGAAGTATACAATTCTTTTTTTTTTTTAATTTATTTATGTCCAGCAAGTACTTATCTTCCTGCCCGTGCTCATCCAATTGATTTTTGATGTTTTGTTTTGTATTGTTTTGCTTTTTTAGATTTATTTATTTAGTTTGAATAGTTACAGAATGATCTTCCATCCACTGGTTCACTCCCTAGATGGCCACAGCCTCCAGTGCTGGGCCACACTGAAACCAAGAGCCAGGAGGTTTATCTGCATTTCCAACATGAGTGGCAGGGGCCCAAACACTTGAACCATCTTCTGCTGCTTTTCCCAAGCCATTAGTAGGGAGCTGGTTCAGAAGTGGAACAGCTGGGGACTTGAACTGGTGGCAATTACAGGCGGCAGCCTTACCTGCTACATCACAACAAAGGCCCTGATTTTGTGTGCCTTTTTTTCCCCAAGATTTATTTGTTTATTTATTTGAAAGCCAGAGCAGCTGAAAGAGGGGGAGAGTGAGAGAGAGAGAGATCTTCCAAGCATTGATTGACTCTGCAAATGGCTGCAACAGCCAGGCCTAGGCCAGGCTTAATCCAGGAGTGCCATTCTGGACTCCCACATAAGTGGCAAGACCCCAAATAGTTCAGCCATCTGCTGCTGCCTCACCAGGCACATTAGCAGGTAACTGGATTGGAAACAGAAAAACCAGGACTTAAATTAGTGCTCTGATATAGGATGCCAGTGTCGCCAGCAACTGCTTAACCTGCTGTGCCACAACACCAAATCTTTCTCTAGCCAGCTTATTTTAAAGGTCTTTCTTATGTTCTGGTATGATCTAACACTGAGACATTGAGCATACATGGGAACATGGAGCCATTGAAGAACATACCTGGATAAAAGCGATGAACTGGGGCCAGTGCTGTGGTATAGCAGAAAATCCACTGCCTGCAGTGTGCCAGTTTGAGTTCTGGCTGCTTCACATCTGATCCAGCTCTCTGCTATGGCCTGGGAAAGCAGTAGAAGATGGCCCAAGACTTTGGGCCCCTGAGCCCACATGGGAGACCCAGAAGAAGCTCCTGGCTTCAGATCGGCACAGCTCCAGCTGTTGCTGCCATCTGGGGAGTGAACCATTGGATAGAAGACCTCTCTCTGTCTCGCTCTCTGGCCATTGCTGCCATCTAGGGAGTGAACCATTGGATAGAAAAACTCTCTCGCTCTCTCACTGTCTCTCGCTCTCTGCCTCTGTTCTCTGTAGCTCTGCTTTCAAATAAATGAATAAACCTTTAAAAAACAAAAGCAATGAACTGGAAGGAAAAAAAGTTTTTCTGATTGATTCCACTAGTACACTGAAAGTAGCTAGCATCTTAAACATTTTTTTTAAGATTCATTTTTTTTAAAGATTTATTTTATTTATTTGAAAGAGAGAGAGAGACAGAGAGAGAGGTCTACCATCCGCTGGTTCATTCCCCATATGGCCGCAACTGCTAGAGCTGCGCCAGTCCAGAGCCAGGAGCCTCCTCCAGGTCTCCCATGTAGGTGCAGAGGCCTAAGCACTTGGGCCATCTTCTACTGCTTTCCTAGGCCACAGCAGAGAGCTGGATCAGAAGAGGAACAGCTGGGACTAGAACCAGCGCTCATGTGGGATGCTGGCGCTTCTGGCCAGAGTGTTAACCTGCTGCACCACAGCACCGACCCCATCATTTATTTATTTGAGAGTCAGAGTTAAAAAGAGAAAAGGAGAGGCAGAGAGAGAGAGAGAGAGAGAGAGAGAGAGAGGTCTTTCAAATTCTGGTTCACTTCCAGTTGGCCACAACAACTGAAACTGTGCTGAACTGAAGTCAAGAGCTTCTTTGGGTCTCCCATGTGGGTGCAGGGGCCCAAGGACTTGGGCCATCCTCTCCTGCCTTCCCAGACCATAGCAGAGAGCTGGATTGAAAATGGAACAGCCAGGACTCAAATGTGCCCATATTGGATGCCATCACTGCAGGTGGCAGCTTTACCTGCTTTGCCACAGCTCCAGCCCCTTAAACTTTTGAAGCTAGTGCACAGACATTCATTGTATTGGAAACAGATGAAATTGTTAACATGCAGTAATTCCTGCAGCTTAGTCTAAATACTACCATTGACCTGTACTTTGTCACCTAACTGCCTTGGCTTAGAGTTGAAAAGTTAATTGAATAGTATTGATGGTAATTGTCTTACTATGAACCAAATAATAAACAAACCTGGGCAATGGTACAGATAATGTGTGGTGACAATTATAGGGAATGTGACATTCATAAGGAAAAATAGTCTGTCAACCTAAATAACAAGTAACTCAAAATGGATCATGGCCTTAAACGTAGATAAAATATTTTAAAGGAAAATGTAGAAAAAAAGTCTTTTGATTATACTTTAGGATGGAGTGTTTAGACTTGATACCAAAACAGATTCTTAAAAGGGAAATTTGATAAATTGGATCTAATCTAAATTGAGAGTTTTTTGTTCTGTGATAGACTGTTAAGAGGATGTAATGACTAGCACCTGAGTGGGATCAAATATTTACAAATCAAATATTTGATCAAAAACTGTATCTAAGATATCTAACAAAACCTAACTGTGAAAAAAATAATCCATTTAGGAAATAGACAAGGTGACCAGTATTGGCATAGCAGGTTAGGCTACCTTCTGCAGTACCAGCATCCCATATGTGCCTAGGTTTGAGTCCTGACTGCTCTACTTCCGATCCAGCTCCCTGCTGATGCACCTGGAAAAGCAGTGGAAGATGGCTCAAGTTCTTAAATCTTTACCATGCATATGGAAGACCTAGATAGAGTTCCAGGCTCCTGATTTTCACCTGGCCCAGCCCTGGCTGACCTTTGAGTCCTTTTGGGGAATGAATCAGCAAGTAGAAGCTAGTTAACTTGAGTTCATTCACATACCAGCCCTCTGTGTGTGTGTGTGTGTGTGTGTGTGTGTGTGTGCGTGCGTGTGTATGTCTCCCTCCATCCATCCATCCTTTCTGTGTAACTCTGCCTTTCAATTAAATAAGTAAATCTTTTTGGAAAATAAGCAAAATATTTGTACCTAAAACAGATAATTCACCGAAGAGGGTATACATGTGATAAATAAGCCCTGAAGAAGATACTCAATGTCATTTGCTATTAGAGAAATATAAATCAAACCACATTGATGTTATCTGTGGCTGTGTTCCTCTCAGAATGTCTAACATTTATAAGCCTGCAAATATCATATAGCTCAGAAGTTATACTCTTGAACATTTATTCTTGAGAAGTGAAAACTCACATTCCTGTAAAATTTTGGACATGAATGTTTAGAGTACCTATTTTTAATACCAACACCTATAAACGGCCCAAATGTTCTTCATTAGATGAGTGGTTAAACTGTGTGACACATATTCTATGAAATTTTATTTATCAATATTAAGTACTGACCTATTAATCCATATAGCGAATCACAAAAAATTATATGCTGTATAATTCCACTTATATACTATTCTTAAAATGATAAAATAAAAGAATTGAGAGTAAAATGTTGGTTGCTAGGGTTTGAGGAGACAAATTTGAGTGGTTAGAAAAGGGCAGTGTCAGGGCTGGCGCTGTGGCACAGTGGGTTAACACCCTGGCCCGAAGCGCTGGCATCCCACATGGGTGCCGGTTCTAGTCAAAGCTGCTTCTCTTCTGAAAGCAGTAGAAGATGGCTCAGGTCCTTGGGTCTCTGCACCCACATGGGAGACCCAGAAGAAGCTCCTGTCTCCTGGCTTCGGATTGGCATTTGCAGCCAGTTGGGGATTGAACCATCGGGTGGAAGACCTCTCTCTCTGCCTCTCCTCTCTGTGTAACTCTGACTTTCAAATAAATAAATAAATCTTAAGGGGGGGGGCAGTGTGAGAGATCCTGATGGTGATGATGTATGGTGATGGTAGTGGTGGACACAGGAACCTACACAAGTGATAACGTTGTGTAGAACTAAACCTACACACAAATAAGATCAGTGGATTTATATCAGTGTTAGTGTCCTGGTTGTGATATTACAAAGTGGAGAAACTGAAGTGTACAGAGATTTTCCTATTTTTTACAACTGCTGATGAATCACAGTTACCTCAAAAGAAAAAAAAATAATTAGACAGTAATTATATGTAGGAGGAATAGTTCGTACAGTAAAGTGACTTTATCTCATAAGAACTTACTGTGTTTTCTATAAAGAACTAGAAGAGATGAATTGGAAGTTTCCCAATACAAATGAATGATAAATGTGTAAGGAGATGGAATACAAATCACCCAATGTGATCACTACACATTATATACATGTATCGAATTATCATACAGTGCCTTATATATGTGTACATTTAAAACTTTTTAAAAAGAATTAAAAAGTTTAAAATAGGTGACTGACTATATAAACAATATATAAACAAATTAAACAAAACAAAATATTATAGGAGGGAAGGTTAGGCAGTACTGGAGGGAAGAAAAGAGTCAAGAATGTGAGGAGAAAACTCTTTCCAAAAACATTGTAATGGATATCCAGGGATAAAAAGTTACTTCAGCATCCTACTAGGTTGTTGAAAATCTCTGAATTTCTAAGTCCAGATTGTTGTCTCTTGCACTTTGATTTTTGGGAAACCAGTACTGTAATAGGTGATATTAGGAAATGAGAAGAATCTTCTCACCATTGCTCCTTTCCTTTGAGTGCACAGCACTGTTGTAGCTTTGAGCAATAGGGAGTGTGAAGCATGAAAACCTATAGAAGTCTTCTGTGTGTTTTTGAGGACACAAGCAACTTGAGGACACTTAAAAAATGAGGTAATGTGTGCTTCATAATTGAATGTTTTCTCTGAAAAACATTAGCAGAAAGGTAGCCTCAGTGCCTAGGGTGAGGGAAAGATAGTATAGGAGGAAAATAGCAGAATGTCCCAAGGTTAGCTCTTCAGTGATTTTCGCCTAACACCAATCTCTGTCACTTTTCTCCCCTCCAGAGACAAACTAGAAAGATACAAAAACAAATTTTATGTAAGCCTGTCCTCATTTTTACTTGGATGAGAAGTGAAGTTGAGGATTAAGTTGACTATGAAATATTACCCCATCTTCCCTAAAATCCTAATCGTACTTAAGAAACTCTTCTGCAGTTTTCAGTTTGTCACAGTCACAAGTAGCTGGCTCCACAGGAAGAGTGTGTGGGCTGTTCTGTTGTTCTTTTGGGGTTAGGAATTTGAGGCAAATGTCCCTTGGAGTTCTGACTTGGAGCCAGTGAGAAAAGGAGTACAGAGGGAAGAGAAGAGTGTTCTTGGAAGTGAAGTTGGGGAAAACATCAGCAAGCCAATTCATAACTTCTTAGACTTTTAAATAGTCTACCCAATTTGTCAAAATTCTCCTAAATTTGTTTAAAAGTCTTAGCTTTAAGTATATGTACAAAGAGCCCATAATAAATGAACATATACTTGGCTCTGTGTTATCAAAAAACTTGCGATTGTCTAAAAGAAAAGATCTTGTGATGAACTCTGATGCGTTTTAAGTTTTTTATAAATATTTTTTCAAATGATTGGTATTACTGTGGATGAGGTCTTATGGCAGATTTTGTGTGTGTGTGTGTGTGTGTGTGTGTGTGATATCTGAAGTAAAAACAAACTACCCTTTGCTTAAAAAGAGATTGAAGATGAAGTGCCTAAATCCCGAATTTCCCATTTTGCTTCAGTGTGTCAGTTAATCTGGCTGTAGGGTGTATTTATCTACTGTGAAGTGCACTGATGCATGCAAAGCTGAGCAGAGCCCAGTTTTCCCCAGTGGGTCTTCTTTCTCTGGGCATTTGTGGCTGTTTTGTAGTGTGTGGGGTCATCTGGGGGAAAGCTAGAAGGGCTGAAATGTCAACTATTGTAAAGGTATCAAGACCCTATTTTATGAAGAGAAAAGGACATCTGGTCTTTAAAATGGATATATATCTTGTTTCCTATAAGGCAGTTAATTGGAAATATGCATAATAATGGTAGTTATTAATGTTGTAAGTAGGATCTATTCATTTCTGTGGTATTTAAAGAGTGATTCCATAATTCTTTATATTTTGCCATGGCTTTCCTAGAGAAATATTAAAATTTCTGTTTGTGTTAAAATCAGATATTTTAATTCGTTTTTCTGTTTAGTTGACTTGATCTTAATGGCATAGATTATTAGCTGATTAAACTAGTTTAGATTTTTTTTGTATGTTGTCACATAAAGTGTTACAGATTGTTGTTGCAGTGGATACTGAGTACTATTATATAACACAAATGAATAGATTGTCAAAGGTAGCTTAATTTGACTTTCTACCTTTGGAAAAAAATACTAGAGTTATGGGATACATTTAATATCAGTAATATTCTTACTTAAATAATTTCATGCTACCATAAGTCACAGTTGTACTTAAGTCAGCCATAAAGAATTCCTACTCGGTGCAAATTGTGTAAGATATCTAGAAAGCATTTATTTGTGAGGAAGAAAATTATGGATGTTAGAATGCCATCAGCTGTACATGATCGATGAAATATTTTAAGATATAAATAATCCAAATCCTTTAGTTTCATAGGATATAATCTATGGATGTTTGGAAAAACATAAAAATGAATTCTAAATTATCCAGCAAATTGTTAAGATTTCTCAGCATGTGTTCTGATGGCACAACAGTGTATAATATAACTGATTAGTGTCATAATTGATTGCCTTGAAAGATAATAGTGCTAAAGGTCAATAAAGCACACAGTAGGAAAGATTTAATTAACATGATCAATCTGACTTTAAAAATGAGAATTTTTGTTAACTTGCTTATTAAGGTTTTATTTTAAGGAATTCTGTTTCAAAGCACTTAAGTATTTTTTATTTATTTATTTGAAAAATACACAGAGTTACACAGAGAGAGGAGAGGCAGAGAGAGAGAGAGATCTTTCATCCGCTGATTCACTCCCCCAATTGACCACAATGACCGTAGCTGTGCCGATCTGAAGCCAGGAGCTTCTTCTGGGTCTCCCATGTGGGCTCAGGGGCCCAAGGACCTGGGCCATCTTCTACTGCTTTCCCAGGTCATAGTAGAGAGCTGGACAGAAGTTGAGCAGCTGGGACTCAAACCAGTGCCCATATGGGATGCTGGCACTGTAGGCGGCGGCTTTACCCACTATGCCACAGCACCGGCCCCTATAAGAAAAGACCATACATTTGTTCTGAAAGTACTGACAGACTAAATTATAGTAGTGTCACAAATAATAGTAAACCATAAGACATTTTAATCTTCTTGGATTTTGTGAATATTTCTAATGTGCTCAGATTTTCAATTTTAATGCAGAATCTAAACAAATGCTATGCTATTGGAGAAATTGGAGCCCTCCTTCCATTGAGTTTATTATTTATTTCCTCTGTGAATGAGCTCTTATGAATTTGGTTGAAAGTTTGTTTTTAAATTGGGAAACTGAGACTTGTATATAAGAAAATAATGCAAGAGTAGTAATGTAGGCTACTGTCTTTTGTCCAGTCTCATAAGGCCATTTAAGATGTTTAAAATGTTTTTATAGTTTGCTTGGCCTGGCCTTAGGTAGAATGGATGTATTGGATGTTGAAAACTGAAACAAGAGGGGAGGGCATTGTGGCATAATGGGTGAAGCTGCTGCTTGTGATCCAGCATCCCATATGAGCACTGGTTTGACTCTTGGCTGCTTCACTTCTGATCCAGCTCCCTGCTAATGGCCTGGGAAAAGCAATTGAAGATGACACAAGTGCTTAGGCCCCTGCCTGCCATGTGGGAGACCTGGAAGAAGCTCCTGGCTTCTGCCTTGCCCAGCTGCAGAAAATGGATTCATCTGGGGAGTGAACCAATGGATGCGAGATCTCTCTCTCTGTCTGTCTCTCTCTCCTCCCTCCCTCCCTCTCTCCCTTTCTCTCTCTAACTCTTTCAAATAAATAAATAAATTTTTTTAAAAACGTAAAGTAAAGGAGATTTTGGTTCATCATTGTATACGTGCGGAAACTGCAAATAAGCTACTGTGTTGATTAGAATAACATTTTTTTTAAGATTTTTTTTTTTTTTGAGAGGTAGAGTTACAGAGAGCAGGAAAGAGAGAGGAGGGCCTTCCATGCACTAGTTCACTCCCCAGATGGCCACAACAGCTGGAGGTGAGCCAATCCAAAGCCAGGGTTCTTGTATTTCTTCTGGGTCTTCCACGTGGGTGCAGGGGCCCAAGGTCTTGGACCATCTTCTGCTACTTTCCCAGGCCATAGTAGAGAGCTGGATTGAAAGAACAGCTGGTACCCAAACCTGCACCCATATGGGATACCAGCGCTGCAGATGGAAACTTAGTCCATCACACTACAGCGCCGACCCCAAACTAACAATTGTTAAAAAGATTGAAAACCTCACCTCTAGAATATTTCCATTAATATTAATGTAATTAGTTAACATTCATGAACTTATTAGAGGGAAAAGAATTTGATGTGATACTAGGAAATTAAAATGGCAATGAATGGTTTACTAGGCTAAAATGAGACAGTGATCAGGAATGCAGAGTAAGTGAGGAACAGTTTATATGCTGTCCCAAATACATTATACCTAATGGTGTCCTATATATGTGATCTTGAAATGGAGGCATTTTTTTTTAATGTGCTCCCTTTGCTGGCTTGCTCTGATTCTGTTCCAGTTTTTCCTGTGTGTAAGAGTGCTCACTTGTCCCAGAACTGGCCAGGGTTGAATAGATTTTTTCATGAGCTTCTTGGGGGTAATGTGTTACTTCACCCTGGATAGAGGTGTGGAATTGCTAAATCCAAGAGAGTTTCTAGCCAAACTCCTTTAAAACGTAGTGCTTTCATGGTTTCCTGTGGATTTACTACAAGCATATAGAGTATTCTGGATTCACTAAGAGGGGTGGCAATTGCTTCTCTCCCTATGACCCAAGAGAGAGGAGTAATTTAAATTAATGTCCTTGGTGTATTCTTGTTGAGGGAAGATGACACAGAAGAGACTAGAGAGAACTGATCAGCAGATAATTGATAAAATTTTGTAGTTTGTGTGGAGTAGACCAGGTAGACTTGGTTTAGCTATCTTGAAATAAACACCTTTTTTTAACTGGGACAGAACCAAAAGAGAAGAGCTACCTATCAGTGTCATGAACAAAAGGTCAGCTTCCCTTCCCTCCATTTTCTTTCAAATATCAAAGAAAATGAAAACTATCAGAGTAATGACAGTAATATTTCTGGAGTTTATAGTTTATATTTTCCATAATGTGATTTGCCCCTTATCAAATCATAGAAAGGAGAAAATAAGAATTATCCTGGAAATTTTTTACCCTACTAACATGAGCCCTCTGACAACTGAGGCCTCTAGATCTCTGGGTTTGTGTTGGAAGCCCTGCAGTTGGAAATGTCCTCCATGCCCTGCTAGCTCTGTGGCCTGACCTCACTTGAAGTTTCAGGTGATCAGACATTCCAGTGACCTGACACTAAGGAACCAAATCTCAGGTAAACCTGAGTTAGCTCTTCTGTAGGTAGTTGACTACTGTAACAGAAAACTTGGAGGAAGGAACACTAGCATTTGGAATCCCATCAGCTGTCTGCTAGGAGTGATTGTGTATGGCCAAGTTGCAATTTTATCTCAACAACTGTTCATGTAGAGGAGCTGTGATAGGGCAGCTTAGATTGTTGTGTTCTAGGAGCAGGGAGATTGATTCCCTCCTTTTGGCATAATGGCCTTGATTTTCTATTAGAATACCAGTTGGCAGGGAATTCACTTTTATGAAACTGATGGTATAGCACAAATTCTAATACTGTTTCCTGTAGGAGTTAAAGTATACCACCTGTCTCTTCATATTTTATTGAGTGCTTTCTATGTGCTAAACATTATACCTAAGAGAATGAAAAATACCAAGTTGAAAAAGGTGTTATCTTCAAAAGAATTACTAAGGACTCAGACTTAGTACTTAATGAGATTATGATGTGCATAAAATGTCTAGACATTATGTTTCATATTAAGCTGTAGAAAAACAATACATTTCAGTGTAAAAAACAAAAATAAGGCCGGCGCCGCGGCTCACTAGGCTAACGGCTAATCCTCTGCCTTGCGGCGCCGGCACACTGGGTTCTAGTCCCGGTCGGGGCGCCGGATTCTGTCCCGGTTGCCCCTCTTCCAGGCCAGCTCTCTGCTGTGACCAGGGAATGCAGTGGAGGATGGCCCAGGTGCTTGGGCCCTGCACCCCATGGGAGACCAGGAGAAGCACCTGGCTCCTGGCTCCTGCCATCGGATCAGCGCGGTGCTCTCTCTCTCACTGTCCACTCTGCCTGTCAAAAAAACAAACAAACAAACAAATAAATAAAATTTAAATTCATTTAACTTAAACCTGATTTTCAGTTTGAATACTTCCGCTCTCGGTTATAAATTTCATTTTTTTCATGGTAAGAAGCTGTCATTGAACTTTTCACATCATTGTTTCATGTACCCTACCTACTAGACAGTCTGACTCCTTAGCCTGCCCCTTAAGGATCATCATTTTCTGGTTCACGCTTCATTGTTACATTTTTTTTTATCATCCGTATCTCTATCAAGTACTCGGTATTCCAGCCATATCTCAGGGGCTCTGACTTTCTAGAACTTCTACAAGTGTTTGCTTTTGCTTTTTTTTTTTTGCTTTGTTTTTGACTTTCTTCTAATCCGTCAAAAATCAGTTCACATTTGACATCTTTGACTTTAAATAGGAGCAATTACTGTCTCTTTCGTGTTTCTTTAATTCTTTGTGAAGCTTGCTTAGTAGCATCTCACTTTTATCATAGAGTTTGTATGTCTCTTTCTGCTAAACTATAAATTCCTCAAGGGTGTATGTCTGTTATTTATATTTGTATCCATGTCTTCTAGTATTTGCCTGGTATATAGTGATAATTAAATGATTAAAGTTGCATTTCTTGAGTGCCTCTCCCTACTTTTCTTTAAAAAAAAAAAAAGATTTATTTGTTTGAAAGAATTACACACAGAGAGAGGAGAGGCAGAGAGAGAGGTCTTCCACCCTCTGGTTCACTCCCCAATTGGCCGCAACAGCCGGAGCCATGCCTATCCAAAGCCAGGATCTTCGTCCAGGTGTCTCCCACGCAGGTATTGGGGCCCAAGGACCCTGGCCAATCCTCCACTGCTTTTCCAGTCCAAAGCAGAGAGCTGGATTGGAAGTGGAGCAGCCAGGTCTCAATCCAGTGCCCATATGGGATGCCGGCATTTAAGGCCAGGTCGTTAACCCGCTGTGCCCCTCCCCTATTTTTCAAGAAGGTAGTACTGTAGTTGAGAAAATACAGAGCTACCTTTGAAAAGTGTTTTTTGAAGTGGTAACCTGGCTGTTATCCTAGTCTTGAAGTTGAGTCTTGGGCTTGGCGATGACCTTGTGCATAGGGATAGAGGACTTTGACTAATGACAGAAACTTTCAGAAACATGTAAGTCAAGCAGATTGATTTTTGTGATCTGTCCTTAAAGCATATTTATCTCAGTAGCATGTGATTTATTTTTCTATGGCATATGAACACATTACATATTTTTATTTCTTACCTATTACTCTATCAGGAGTTTGTTTCATAGGGAGTGATTGATTGTGGATGGCTATCATCCCTAGGTACTTATGGCCATTGAAGAAGTTATAGGCAGCTGACCTGTAAATATTTTCATAAAGCTATACTCAATTGAAGTGATGGTGAGAGGGCAAGAGTTAGCTTTTGTAATACTTCTAGTATGCATGAGTCTCTCTCAGAATTAATACTAGTTTGACAAAATCCCCGTGTTTGTATTTCCCACTTCTTAGATAATATTCTCAATTATACCCTCTCTAATGTGCTTGATTGACTTTTAAGTTGTTTTATGTCTTTATTACCTAGCTTGCACACAAGAGGTACTAATGCATATTTTTGAATAAATGCATGAATGAAAGCTCCTTCTCATGAAACTCTGAACTAAATGAAATGGATTTTTTTAATTCAAAAAGGAAAGAAAATTGAGAATAAACATGAAGCATCTTAATTTTGCTCTGGATTTATATTGCATGACAGCAGTATAAAATAATTCTCAAACAAAATTAAAGGTCTGATTAAACTTTGGTTTAAGCTGAAAATACTTCGAACTTTCATGGCTTTTCCCCCCTCTGGCTTTAGAAAATAGTTTCTTTTATATTCTATTCTATTTACTTCATGTGGTATGCGGTGGTTATACACTCTTTCTTTCCTTTCCAAAGGTCAGAGGTTCAAAGTTCTATTAAAAAGTATATTTTTAGGGGCCAGTGGAGCAGGTTAAGCTACCACCTGCCACCAACATCCTGTATGGGCACAGTTCATGTCCTGGCTGCTCCCCTTCTGATCCAGTTCCCTGCTAATGGTCTGGGAAAGTAACAAAAATTGGCCCAAGTACCAGGGCCCCTGCCAAAGCTCCTGGTTCCTGGTTTTGGGTGTCCTAGCTAGCCATTGTGGCTATTTGGGGAGTAAACCAGCAGATGGAAGATTGTGTGGGTTTGTGTGTGTGTGCACATGTGTGTGCATGTATCTTCCTCTCCTTCTGTATCTTCTCTCTCTTGAACTCTGCCTATAAAATAAAAAAGATATTGTTTGGTCCCTGTTGGTATTCAACAGTTTTCATGCATTTTATTCATTTATTTATGAAATAAGCTATATAAATAAACAAGCTTATTCTAATTTAGATATTAGCTTCTATTCAATGCAAAGAAAATTCCTATCATATCTTGAGATTTCAATATTATGTCTATGATCCAGTAATTTTTGGTGAAATTGGCAATGATGTTGGTGATATTCGCATCTTATAAGCAAGTAGCTATGCTTAATGTATTACCATAAAAGTTATTTTGAGAATACTCATAACTGTTGGAGAAGAAACTATGACTGGTGGAAATGACTTAAAAATACACTATACACAGATTCTTAGGAAAGACTAGTCTGCCTATTTTTGCCTAGATTTAAATTTTGTTTCACTGCTTTAAATCCCAATAGCAATTGATTTTATTAGAATATTAATATATTATTATGCACAAGTCCAGTTAGATTGCTTAATTTCTAGCAGAGAAGATTTGATTGAGGGAGGAAGGTATATAGAATACAGTCATTTTGTAGTGTGTTGTGCTATGGAAGACAAATCACAGCAGGCATCTGCAGTACAGTTTGGACTCTGGGCATAAAGTGAGCAGAAACATTCTAGGCAGTAGAAGAGGATGGCAAAATGAAAGAGATGATACAAGATTGTTTTCTCTCCCACAAAACCCATAAAATAAGGAAGAAAATACTGTTTCCATTCTCTGGCCTAATTCCCAGATTTACTGTTTACACAGTATCTTATGGTGTTGGATTCTGTTCTGTTTCTGTAACTTTGTTTCATTTTACCTTCAAGGAAAACATAGAATGTGTAGATATTGTTATTCTCTTTTGAAAGATGTGGAAAATGAGGCACAGCAAGGTGAAGTATTTTTCTACTAAATACTAATTAGTAGAGGTAGAAAAATGTTGCTTCAACTATTTCATTGTACTGACTTTAGGCTCCACATGTGAATATTTTCTTATGCTCCAGCAAGCTTCAGGTACCTAAAATAGTTGATTGTAGAGCTCAGTGAATGATAAGTAATGTATTAATTACTGCTCTGGTAGTTATTTTTATATAACATTTTCTGAGAATGGCTTTTCTTTTAATAATTTTATAGATAATATATTAAAGCTATAAGACCCTCTGAGAAGTTGCAATTTGATACAGTTATGTAATTGCTGTCCTCAATTAGGTTGCTGCATCATTTTACATTTTCTGACATAATTTAATGTTAGAAAAGGTATTTTTTAATTGTGATAAGGTAGTTGCGAGGAAGCCTGGGGACAGAATGATGAAGTGATTTGTTAATAACTTTTAATGACTCCATTTCCTGGGTATGAGTTGATTTGAGCACTCAAAAGCTTATTTATTTCATCATTCTTTGCCATTAGTGTCACACTACTAACCATCTCCTATAGGTTTGTCCTTTTTAATGACCATTTTCTTGTTGAGATAAAGTAAAATTGAAGTAGAAAAAAGTTCTTTTCTTAAAAATTTAACTATTAATATCTAATAAAACTGGGCCAGTACTGTGGTTCAATGGGTTTAAGCTGCCATCTGCACTGCCAGCACTGGTTTGAGTCCCAGCTGCTCCACTTCTGCTCCAGCTCCCTGCTAGAGCAGGGAAGGCAGCGGAAGATGGCCCAAGTACTTGGGCCCCTGCCACCCACATAGGAGGCATGGAAGAAGCTCCTGGCTTCTGGTTCCAGCCAAGCCCAACCCCAGCTGTGTGGCCCTTTGAAGAGTGAACCAGGAGTGGAAGCTCTCTCTCTGTCTCTCCTCTCTCTCTCTCTCAACTCTTTCAAATAAATAAATAAACCTTAAAAAAGGGGGGAGGATAAAAGCATATTGATCATTTTATGAGTAAAAACCAGGCCTATAATCAGATGTTGATAACTTTCATAGAAAAATAACTTTAAGGGACCAGCGCTGTGGCATAGCAGGCAAAGCCACCACTTGCAGCGCTGGCATCCCATATGGGTGCTGGCCCCAGCTGCTCCACTTCAATCTAGCTCTCTGCTGTGACCTGGGAAAACAGTAGAAGATGGCCCAAGTCCTTGGGCCCCTGCACCCATGTGGGAAGCCAGGAGGAAGCTCCTGGCTCCTGCCTTCGGATCGGCATAGCTCTGGCCATTATGACCATTTGGGGAATGAGCCAGCGGATGGAAGACCTCTCTCCCTCTCCCTCCCTCTCCCTCCCTCTCTCTCTCCTTCTCCCTCTCTCCCTCTCTCCCTCCCCCCCTCCCCTCCTTCCCCTCCTTCCCTCCTTCTCTGCCTCTCTGCCTCTCTCTAACTCTGCCGGTCAAATAAACAAATAAATCTTTAAAAAAGAAAAATTACCTTAAAACATTAATGTAATTTTTTAAGATCTGCCATTAAATGATTAAAACCTCTTCCTTGCTAGAAGTAAAAGCTACTTTCCTGCAGAATTTGACATGGATTCGAATTCTGGCTCTCATTTGTAAGGTTCGGTTTCTTTTTATGGCAATGAGGATAGTTTATTTTACTTCCTTTACCTTACTGGTTTGAGAATTGACACAATCCATTCAAAGAGTTTGACATAGTATCTGACACATTGATAAAACTGAAACATTTTCTGTCATTGATGAGTTAAATTTTATGACAGCATTTCCCTCAACTTTGGATCAGATCATTTTATGTCTGTTAGAATCTTGACATTCATAATGTTAAAACTGTTACTGAAATAGTTATATAATTGCAAAAACGACTTTATAGATCACTTGCAGGAAAACTTATATTAAAAATTATTTTTATTTGTGAGGCGATCCTATTCTATGTAATCTGTCCACACAAAGTAGGAACATAATAAATTGAGTTTCGTTGTTAATCATTTTATTGAGTCATTTTTGTCTGTTATCTTTGTTCTATCGATTCTTGGCATACAGAAGCTTATCCTGTGTTCAGTACAATGATCAATTTAATTGGCTCTGCAGTGCTGAGGATGAGGTTGCTTGGCCAGGATATATTTGGCAGTATGAGGAAGGTAGGCATCAATGTTGATTATAACTCTGGCTTGTCTCCATTATGTTCTTTCTATGCACAGACACAGCTTGGTCCCCTGGCAGTGACATACAGCAAATGTCAATAACAACCTTTGTAAATGCTAAATAAAAGAGCAAATTGAAGGGCAGTGATTCATTACGAAAGAATTTTGTCTGAGCAGATTAACTTCCATTTCTGTTAACTCATGTTAAAGAATCGCTGACTATCCCTTGAGTCTTTGGGTACAGTTGAATTTAGAAACTATACAAATGAAGTGCCTCTTTTTTTCTTCCCTTTAGAGGGTAATTTGGATCTGTGATGTGTGCTTTCCATTTGAGATAGTTGTTTTCTTTTTAAACTATATGTTGACATCTGGCCAGTTTGATCAAATTTCAGACAATGTTTTTAACCTTACTTTGCAGTCTAGTTAATAAAACCTTCAGAACTTCTTAATCTGTGGGGAAAATTTTTACTATAGATTTTATAGTTAGTCATTGGCTTTGTGCATGTGTATGATACTTCCTCCTACCTGTTTGGATCAAATCACTATTCATTAAATGTCAACAGCCTTGCCAGACTGACAGCCAGAGAGCTAATGTATTTTAGATTTTTGTGTCTAATGTATTTCCCATTTCCTTTCCATTTGTTCTTCTCTTGCTTAACCAGTACAGAAACACCTTGTGTATTCTTACAGTTGTTGACTTTTTAGAAACTAATTTTTAATGTGTCTTTTACTAACTGAAGCTTGTATTTGTATATCTGATTATGTACATAATATTTATTTGAAATATTTTATCCTTCCCTTCAGTTACACTGAAGAAGAAATTCTTCTAATTTTTCAAAGCTAGCATTTTTCCATTTTTTAGGTTATAAGACCATATTATCTACCAACCGCTTTCTCAGAATAACAGTTATCATGCACTCTGATAAATTAGTCATGAATTTGCAGTAATGAAGAGCTGTTTATTTCATGCATACCTTCACAAGTTTTTTGTTTTTTGGTTTTTTTTTTTTTTTTTTGTTTTTGACAGAGTTAGACAGTGAGAGAGAGAGACAGAGAGAAAGGTCTTCCTTCCATTGGTTCACCTCCCAAATGGCCGCTATAGGCGCCGCTGTGCCAATCCGAAACCAGGAGCTAGGTGCTTCCTCCTGGTCTCCCATGCAGGTGCAGGGCCCAAGCACTTGGGCCATCCTCCACTGCATAGAGCTGGACTGGAAGAGGAGCAGCCGGGACAGAATCCAGCACCCATATGGGATGCTGGCGCCGCAGGTGGAGGATTAACCAAGTGAGCCACAGCACCGGCCCCCCTTTGCAAGTTTTGTTATGATGTACTGTACTGTATGCTATTTTTAAGACTGTGTAGTCAAGTATAATTATAAACTATCTAGTAGGATCTAGTAAACATATCCCTTATATTATTTAGATATAGAATCAAACAACATATTCTTTTCTTTCTCTCAGTTTACCCAACAGTTCTTAACTCCATATAGATGCTGTATACTTTGGATTGTGAAATATTACAGCTCATAAAAGGTTGATCAGTGTGATCTCCATATCATTTATTTAGCATACACTTGGTAAATGTTCATCATCTGCTGCCTATCAATCTTAAATAAGAATTAATTTCTGCCTCTTCTGCTTTTCGCAGTACTTTGATCTCTTGAGGGAAAAGAAAATCAAGTGTTTACATTACTACATTGAGCTATCTGCAAGTCTGAAATCTGAAATACCCAAAATATGAAACTTTTTGAGCACCAACATAAAAGTGGAAAACTCTACTCCTAACCTCATGTGGCAGGTCACAGTAAAAACACAGGCACACCAAAAATGCTACATAAAATTACCTTTAGGCTGTGTTTATGAGGTATATGTAAAGCATAAATTAATTTTTTTTTGACAGGCAAAGTGGACAGTGAGAGAGAGAGAGACAGAGAGAAAGGTCTTCCTTTGCCGTTGGTTCACCCTCCAATGGCTGCCGCGGTCGGCGCGCTGCGGCCGGCGCACTGTACTCATCCGATGGCAGGAGCCAGGTGCTAGGTGATTTTCCTGGTCTCCCATGGGGTGCAGGGCCCAAGCACCTGGGCCATCCTCCACTGCGCTCCTGGGCCACAGCAGAGGGCTGGCCTGGAAGAGGGGCAACTGGGACAGAATCCGGTGCCCCGACCGGGACTAGAACCCGGTGTGCCGGCGCCGCAAGGCGGAGGATTAGCCTGTTGAGCCACGGGGCCGGCCAGCATAAATTAATTTCATATTTAGTCTTTGGTCCTCTCCCAAGATATCTTACTGTGTTTATGGAGATATTGCAAAAATTTGAATCACAGTGGTCCCGAGTATTTCAGATTAGGAATACTCTGTTGGTGAAGGACTGGAATGTATCCTCTTCCATAAGGGGAGACTACTGTATGCTGAAATTTGTATTTAGATACATGTGCTTTAGACAAGAGGTTTCTTAGGGGTAGAATGTCTGGATTTCATTCCCTGCCCGCAATACTACTAGGACCTGTTCAGTATCTTCTTTATAACAGACACTCAATAATTATGTGTTGAACCATTTTTTAAAATGCATTCACATGTATGAAAGCCATAGTGAAAGAGAGAGAGAGATTTTCTATGCAACTCCTCAAATGGCTGCAATGGCTAGGACTGGGCTAGGCAAAAGCCAGGAGCCCAGAACTCCATCTGGATGTCCCACAGGGTAATAGGGATCCAAGTTCTTGGGCCATCTTCCACTACTTTCCCAAACACATTAGCAGAGTTCTGAACTAGATGCCTCGTGGCTGGGATTTGAACAGGCATTCCAATAAGGGATGCTGGTGTTATAAATGGCAGCTTTAGGCCACTGTGCCCCAATGCTGGCACTTACTGAACCATTTGTTAACTGTGGATAATTTATACAGATATGATCTCTGTCATTGATAAACTCCCAGGACTTTTAGCTCCGCATGCATTTTGGCTTCCGTTGTAATTATTTGCATGCATGTCTTTTTTTTTTTTTTTAAGATGTATTTATTTATTTGAATGGCAGGGTTAGAGAGAAAAGGATCATTGATCTTCTGGTTCACTCCCTAGATAGCCACGATGGCCAGGGCTAGGCCAGGCTGAAACCAGGAGCATTTTCCTGGTCTCCCATGTAGGTGGCAGGGACCCAGGCACTTCAACCATCTTCCACTGCTTTTCACAGGTCATTAGCAGAGTTAGGTCGGAAGTGGAGCACTGGGACAGGAGATACTGCTCTGCCACAGTGCTGGCTCAGATTACCAGCTTCTTGAAGGATGTGATTTTATCACATTTATGTTGCTGTGTCTCACCCTAACCAGTTTGTTTACATAGGAGCTGTGATACAGACCTTTTTCTTAAGAGCCTTTTCTTAAGAATGTTTCTTATAAATGCTCATTTCCTATGAGAGCCACCTGTGTGAGCAGTCAGCTAGTAATCTAGGGAAGTCAGTTAACTTTTTTATATATATATTTATTTATTTATTTGAAAGGCAGAGTTGAGAGAGAGCAAGAGAGCAAGAATTCTCCATCTGCTGGTTCACTTCACAAATGGCCGCAACAGCCAGAGCTGGGCCAATCTGAAGCCAGGAACCAGGAGCTTCTTCCAGGCCTCCTATGGCAGGGGCCCAATCACTTGGGCCATCCTCCACTGCCTTCCCAGGCACACGAGCAGGGAGCTGGATCAAAAGTGGAGCAGCTGGGACTTGAACCGGCACCCATATGGGATGCTGGCATCATAGGTGGTGGCTTCACCAGCTATGCCACAGTGTTGGCCCCAGTTAACTTCTTTAATGAACGACTGGGAGAGCATGTGTGTTAAGTGGACCCAGAGAATGTTGTTTCTGCTCTGCAAATGAGCTAATGCTAAAAGATAATCTAGAACAATAGCTTTGTGGATGTCAGTTTTTAAAACTGGAAAAAGTAACATTTTTAAGGCATGGCCTGAGGCTGAGGTGTGGTACAGAGGCTAAGTAGATGGTGACATCTACATGTGACCAACAGAGAAACTTAGTTCCCTGTGCTAGTCTAGGATAAAGATGAAGCTCAGCTTTACTGATGAGTAGAGCTAGATTTTATCACCGCTTGAAGGATATATTCCTATTAACTTGCTATATAAGAATTATTTTCATTCTTAAATTGGAACAGTTCCATGAATTTACCACATTCATTTAAACAGTAATATTTTTTATGGTTTGAATTATGGTATCCCCCAAATGCATTGAAACATAATCTCCAATGCAGCAACATTAAGAGGGGGGTAACCTTTGGGAGTTGGTTAAGTTACAAGCATCACATTTATAAAATCACTATAGGTTGAAGGGATTGTCCTTCAGCTCTTGCACCCTGTGAGGACATAGCACTTTTGCCTGTGTCACTTGTGCCCTCTGATAACAGTGTTCCTCCCCTCCAAGGGATGTAGCATTAAGGTCCCATGTTGTAAGCAGAGAGCAGGCCTCATCAGATGCTAACCCTGCCAGCACCTGGACTTTGTACTTCTAAACCTTTAGAGCCATGAGAAATTGATTTTTTTTTTATATAAATGACCCAGTCTGTGGTATTGTTGTAGCAACATAAATACACCAAAGACAGTTCTTCCTTAAAAAAATTAATGGTCATAGATACAGTTCCATTGTTACTGAAGAATTCTTTGACGTTTTATTGAATTGTGTGTAACTCATTATAATGAATTAACACAAAACACAATTTGTCCATGAATGGAGATTTTTTATTCATATATTTTATTTAGCCAATATTGCCTACTGTATGCTGTTCTATCTACAATTTTTTGCTTTTCCAGGTTCTCAGTTCCAAGAAAGCCCTAGTCATGCTTCAAAGTCCTTCTCAAATGTCATTCCTTGAAAAAGTTTTTCTTGGGATAGCCCAACTGATTGGGTTCTTGCTACCAGCCATTGTGGGCATTTGGGGAATAAAGGAGCAGATAAGAGCTCTCTGTTTCTTTGCCTCATAAATAAATTTGAAAATTTAAATAAATAAAAAGCTTTGCTTGATGGTTTTTTTCTCTCTGTTTTTTTTCCCCTTGGTACCCTAAGAAAATGAGAGGGTGCCAACATTTTTCTTTCTTTTTTTTTTTATAACGCTTTTATTTAAAGAATATAAATTTCCAAAATACAGCTTATAGATTACAATGGCTTCCCCCCCATAACTTCCCCCCCCACCCGCAACCCTCCCCTTTCCAACATTTTTCACAGTTATGTTAATCTGCTGCATTTTTTTTCTTGCTAAATTTAAACTAGCTATTTGATTCAGCAGAAAAAAATATTTTATTTATGCAGCCTTGGCTATTTAAATGAAGTGAATGAACTTGAAGGAAATTTTTTAAAAAGATTTATTTATTTATTTGAAAGAGTTACACAGAGAAGGAGAGGCAGACAGAAAGCGGTTCACTTCTCAAACGGCCGCAACAGCTAGAGCTGCCCAATCCCGAAGCCAGGAGCCTGGAGCTTCCTCCGGGTCTCCCACATGGGTGCAGGGGCCCAAGGACTTGGGCCATCTTCCATTGCTTTCCCAGGCCATAGCAGAGAGCTGGATTGGAAGTGGAGCAGCCAGGACTCAAATTGGCGCCCATATAGGATACTGGCTCTGCAGGTGGCTGCTTTACCTGCTATGCCGCAATGCTGGTCCCAAAGGAAATTCTTATGTGAATGAAAGTCTGAGGCTTTTACAATGGGAAATACATAAAATTAGCCTTATTTTTTGTAATGAGCTTTATTTTTAAACTGAACCCTTTACTGAAGACTTCTGATTTTGTTTCCTGAAGTGACTCATTTGGGATACTGACACATCTAAATAACTTCAAGTACTCCCTTTTAATCTCTTTCACTTCTTCTAATTAGGTAGACAATCTCCATTTGTTGGTACGGCAGCTTCATCACCTCTCCTAACTCTTGAGTCTGTGTTTTAAAGGAAGAAGCAGGCCTCATGTTAAGAGTCCACAGCAGGAAGAATTTCAACTTAGAGAAAATGCTGCTGATTTTCCATTGTGTTCTGTTGGAGCTTCTCAAATACTTGGTTCTATGTTTTTGCTTCTACCTTCATTCCACAAGGACTTGGCATTTTCTTGTTTGATGACTTGATTTCAGCAAAACATGATGTGAAGAAAATATTAGGGGACTTGCTTTGTAGGGCAGTGAGTTAAGCCTCTGCCTGGGATGCTGGCATTCCATATTAGAGTGATGGTTTGAGTCCCAGCTGCTCTATCTCCAGTCCAGCTCCATGCAGGGAGGACAGCAGATGATGGCTTAAGACTTGGGCCCCTGCTACCCACATAGGAGACCAGGGTGGAATTCCTGGTCCTCCTGTGACCTGGGCAAGCCTCAGCCTTTGTGACCATTGGAGAGTGAACCAGCAGGTGGAAGATCTGTCTCCAACCCTTCCCTGTCCCACTCCTCTGCATTTCAGATGAGTAAATTAATTAGTTTTTAAAAGGAAAGGAAATATTAAATAGTACAGCTATGATAAACAATACTGGAGGTGGTCTGGGACTGGCTGGGGAATTTGGAAACAAACATGTTTGAGTATTTTTGGCTCAGTCATCCCCTAGAATTCCCAGCTCTCTAGTGGACTTCCCTTTGGCCAGCCTGCTTGAAGCTGCCTTCGTGGAATTCATCAGACTGATTACTATGAGTGATTTGCCCAGGTGTTGCAGGTTTCTGGTGTTGACAGCTGCATTTTCATCACAAGAATAAAGAAAAAATAGGCAGCTATGTCCCAAGAAGTTCACCTTACCTGCTGCCTGCTGCAAATTAGTGTGCTGACATTTTCAACACGATGTCTTGACTCTCAGAACTAGGAATTTTTACTTAGATTGGCCATACCATTCTGATTTTATTTTTCTTGTAACTTAAGCATTGGCTTTACAGAAAGATACTAGCAAATAGGTGAGAAAATCAGATGGGTTGATAATACAGACCCAACAGGGAACAGATTGCCCAGCTAGCATGCTTGGGTTCAGCAGCCTGACTAGAATCTTATGAAAAACTATTTGCCTTTATGTGTAGGGAAACCTGAGAAGACCAAATGCAGTCTGAGGTATGAAGTATATCTGATCCTACTCTCCTTTCTCCAACGGAAAAACCTGTTTTATGATATTTTTATAACTTTTATTGGTGTGGATCCAGCTGAAATACCTACATAAAATTATAATTGATAATATGATGCATCCCATTAGCTGAAGGTGGGCAACAAAGAAAGTGATTAATATTTTACTGTTAACGTGGATAACCCTTCAGATAAAATGAGTGATGAGACTCTTAAAATAAATGGAATGTTATCATACATTAGCCTTTAAACTCCAGAATACCAGAGTAGGTAACAATGAATTTTCCAGCAGCCAAGATGATAATCTATTTAAGTTTCATTTTATAGATTTTTAACTCTTAGTTAATTTCTAGAAAGTAAAATGTTCTCCCTTTGCCGTAGTGAATTTGATATGTGTGTGTTTCATAAATATAGGAAATACTATACTTGAAACAATTCTTTTCTGCTTATTTTTTAAAATATTTCTTTATCTCTTTATTTGAAAGAGTTACACAGAGAAGGGAAAAGCAGAGAAAGAGTGTGAGAGAGAGAGGACTACTATCCGCTGGTTCACTCCCCAGTTGGCTGCAATGGCCGGAGCTGCGCCGATCCGAAGCATGAACCAGGAGCTTCTTCCGGGTCTCCCACGTGGGTGCAGGGACCCAAGGACCTGGGCTGTCTTCTGCTTTCCCAGGCTACAACACAGAGTTGGATCGGAAGTAGAGCAACCGGGACTTGAACCGGTGCCCATATGGGATGCCAGCATTGCAGTTGGTGGCTTCACCCACTATACCATAGCGCCAGCCCCTCCTGCTTATTTTTATATACTTTATTTTATAATACTTTAAATAAAAAGTATACATTTTTATAAACATAGTATAAATAAACTGTTCTTTTGTTTCCTTCACATATAGAAAGCTAGAGCTAAGGGAAAGATTTAAAAGCAATGTATAATTTCAGTAATATGTTTTATAACTTTTAGGCTTATCACACTGATATTTAATACATAAAAATCTGATTTTTAAAATCAAGACTTGGGCCATTGTGGTGTAGCAGGTAAAGCAGTCACCTGTGATTCCGGCATCATTTACACATACCAGTTTGTATCCCAGCTGCTCCACTTCCAATCCAGCTCCCTGCTGATGGCCTGGTCAAAGCAGGGGAAGATGGCCAAATTATTTGTGCTCCTGCCACCCATGGTGGAGACCTGAATGAAGCTCCTGGCTCCTGGCCATTGTGGCCATCTAAGGAGTATACCAGCAGATGGGAGATCTCTCTCTCTTTTTTTTTTTTTTTTAATTTTTGACAGGCAGAGTGGACAATGAGAGAGAGAGACAGAGAGAAAGGTCTTCCTTTGCCGTTGGTTCACCCTCCAATGGCTGCCGCGGACGGCGCGCTGCGGCCGGCGCACCGCGCTCCTCCGCTGGCAGGAGCCAGGAGCCAGGTGCTTTTCCTGGTCTCCCCATGGGGTGCAGGGCCCAAGCACTTGGGCCATCCTCCACTGCACTCCCGGGCCACAGCAGAGGGCTGGCCTGGAAGAGGGGCAACCGGGACAGAATCCAGCACCCCGACCGGGACTAGAACCCGGTGTGCTGGCGCCGCAAGGTGGAGGATTAGCCTGTTGAGCCACGGCGCCGGCAAGATCTCTCTTTCTATGTATCTCTCCCTCTCTCTCTCTCTAACTCTGACTTTCAAAATTAA
The DNA here is from genome assembly GCA_949820135.1 of Sylvilagus floridanus. Taxonomy (NCBI): domain Eukaryota; kingdom Metazoa; phylum Chordata; class Mammalia; order Lagomorpha; family Leporidae; genus Sylvilagus; species Sylvilagus floridanus. The sequence continues at coordinate 64,998,151 of OX463239.1, forward strand.
TAAATCCTTTAAAAAACAATAAAATAGAGACTAACACTGAGGCATGGTAAATTAAGCCTCTGCCTGTGGTGCCGGTTCGAGTCCCTGCTACTTCACTTCTAATCCAGCTCCCTGCTAATGGTCTGGGAAAGCAATGGAAGATGGCCCAAAGGCTTGGGCCCCTGCACCAACGTGAGAGACATAGAAGTTCCTGGCTTCAGCTCAGTCTAGCTCCTGCCATTGCGGCCATTTGGGGACTGAACCAGCAGATGGAAAACCTCTCTCTCTGTCTCTCCCTCTCTCTGCCTGTAACTCTACCTCTCAAATAAAAAATTAATATTTTTAAATAATAAAATGGAGGCCTTGGCAATCTGTAATGTGTCTTTAGTGGACTGTTTTTCTTCCTTGTATCAACCTTAGAACTTTATTAGCAAAAATTTGGTTAAGATTTCCATTTTGCTTATATTAGAAAACCAATAAGATTTACTGAAATTTCCAGACTCCACATATTGGAAAGGGAGAAGGAGATATATTTATATAAAATTAAAAGATTAATTTATTTACCTGAAAGAGCAAGAAGGAGAGAGAGAGTGTGAGAGAGAGAGGACTTCTATCCGCTGGTTCACTCCCCAGTTGGCTGCAATGGCCGGAGCTGCGCCGATCCGAAGCACGCGCTTCTATCTGCTGGTTCACCCCCAAAGCGACCACAATGGCCCAGAGCTTCATCCATGTCACCCATGTGGGTGGCGGGGGCCCAAGATTTTGTACCTTCTTCCACTGCTTTTCCAGATCATTAGCAGAGAGCTGGATTGGAAGTGGAGCAGCCAGGACACAAACCAGTGCCCTTTAGAATTCTGGCATCGGCATTGCAAGCCATGGCTTTACCAGCTATATCACAAGGCCCACCCTACACACACACACTCATATAATACTCTGTATCTCATTTTTCTTGAAAAAAAGTGTTGTTCATGTATAGTACTTCTAAAAGGTTGGAACTTAAATGTTTTTGTGAGAATGTCAGTCGTTGTCCTCCTGGTCAGATTCCATCTTTCTTCATTAATGTGCCCTTAACAACATTGCGTGTAATAATATTGGTTTCTTTTCTGATCACTTAGGTGTGCCCAGTGAATCCAGAAAGATCACAGTGCTGGGCTGTATCCTACATGTTGTTTTAATGTTAATGGAAGTTTTATGTGATAAGGCAGAACAGGATAACTGTAACTTGTCAGGATTCCTTGTAATTAGCTGAAATTTTATTATTACAGTATGGCAGTTTGTTTTGTGTGTTGGCGAGATAGATCCTTTCATGGGGACAAATCACAAAAATAAATCTATTTTTTCTTAATCTCTTTTTTCTTTTGTGACTTTAATAATTTTATTTATAAAAATCTATGTTGTGCAAGAAGTTCTGCCAGTTTTGAGGAGGCAATGATTATTAATGAACCTTTTTATTGATAGTGTTTGGTAATCGTAGTTCACAAAAAGGAAAGCAACCTTTAATGGGATGAGTAGCGCTTATTATATAAATACCACCACCATGTATACAGAAACATTTTTATTCCTGTAGATTTTGGGTTCCTTAAGGATATCCTCTGAGTGCTTCCTGATTTAAACAAAATGAACTCTCATACTCAGTTTAAGACTTACTTGTGAAATGCTCAATGAATAAATCAATGTGAGAATATAGCAATCAGTCAGAAAATTGCTTGCCTAATAATTCAGTGGTCACCCTGAGTGCAGGTGTGAGAATAAATATAGAGAAGTCTTCTATAGGTGATGGTGCCCCATGGAGGCCATTCTTCCTATCTGTTCTTCACTGTTACTTGGTGTGATAAGTTAATTGGCAAATAAGGTCCTGTTTTGATTAATGCTACTTTGTAAGACAGCCTTCTGATAGGTTAGGTCACTAATTTTTTTCTTGTTTAAAGGTTTAACGTTAAGTACTTCTTCTGAGCATCAGAATATCTAATTCTCGAATTAGAATGATTTTACAATAGTAGCCTTTCTAAAGGGGGTAATGTTCCTGGATTCGTAATTCCTAGGATGACCACTGACTAATTTGGAAGAGATTGTTTGGAATTTTGAGGAGTTGCCTATAATTTATTTGGTTGTCGTAAGCATATTTTCATTATACTTAGGTCAGCTTCAGGTGGGGCTGTGGTCTTACTAATGATAGATACAAGGATACTTCAAAAGTTCATGGAAAATGAAATTAAAAGGTGTTTTTATTTTGATACAAACATTTTTTGCTTCTGTGCATGCATAGTTTTTTGTTTTGTTTTTAAGATTATTTATTTTATTTGAGAGTCAAAGTTCCACAGATAGAGGAGAGGCAGAGAGAGAGAAAGGTCTTCCATCCGATGGTTCACTCCCCAATTGGCCACGGTGGCTGGAACTGTGCTGATCTGAAGCCTGGAGCTTCTTCCAGGTTTCCCATGCAGGTGCAGGCCCTCAAGGACTTGGGCCATCTTCTACTGCTTTCCCAGGCCACAGCAGAAAGCTGGATCGAAAATGGAGCAGCCAGGACTAGAACCAGCACCCATATGGGATGCTGGCACTTCAGGCCAGGGTGTTAACCCTCTGTGCCACAGTGCCGGCCCTGCATGCATAGGTTTTTTATAATACAAGTTCTCGGTGAACTTTTTTAAGACTCCTATATGCATGGATCTCAAATATCTTTGCACCAAAATGACTAATCTTTTAATTCTCTTTTTCCAATAACTTTTAAAATTATCCTTGCATTTACTTACATTCCCAACTCTGTAGTACACCTTGTACACCTTAATCTTTTTTGCTAAACAGATGACAAGAAACAGGCAGATTTTTAAAAGATTATTTATTTATTTATTTATTTGAAGAGAAAAGCGAGATTCCATTTGCTCATTCACTCCTCAAATGGCCACAAAGACCTGTTCTGGGCCAGGGCAAAGACAGAAACTTAAGGCTCCTTCTGAGACTCCCACATTAGTGGCAAAGGCCCAAGCACTTGGACCATCCTCTGCTGCTTTTCTAGGCACATCAGCAGAGAGATGGATTGGAGCAGGGTGGGATGGGGTAGGGAGATAGGGGCAGAGCATCCAGGACTCAAACCAGCAGTCTGTGGGATGCTGGCATTGAAGGTGGTAGCTTGATTATCTGTACCATCTTGTGCTACCTCTTGAGGTATGAATTAACAGGAAGCTGCAATTAGGATTCATAGCCAGGATTTAGGCTCTCCTACATGGGATGTGGGTGTCCTGTGCAGTATTCTAACTCCCAGGCCAGACGTCCACCCCAATTCTTTACTTTTTTGTTCTTCTCTGGGATCCACCATTCTTTTCAACTTTGTTTTTAATTAGTTTTTTTTAGATATAATTCATGTGCCATAAAGTAGGCTTTTTTAAAGTATATAATTCGATGTATTTTTAATATAGTTGTACAACTGTCAGTACTAATTTTAGAACATTTTCATCAACCCATGAGTAAATCCAATATGTATTAGAAACCAATCTCTCTATCCTCCTCCATCTACTCCCTGACAAGAATTGATCTTTCTGTCTGTATTGATTTGGCTGCTCTTGACATTACATGTAAATAGATTCATACAGTATGAAAGATCTTCCAAAATTTCTTGAAACTGTATTATACAAAATGTGTTGTATGTATTTTAGAATTTTTATGCCAAAATAAACTTCTAATATTTTTCCATTAACTTTTTAAAAAACTTTCGTGTGATATTCAGTGATTGGCTTGGCTTTTTTCACTTAGCATATTTTTTTTTTTTTTTGACAGGCAGAGTGGACAGTGAGAGAGAGAGACAGAGACAGACAGAGAAAGGTCTTCCTTTGCCATTGGTTCACCCTCCAATGGCCGCCGCGGCCGGTGTGCTGCAGCCAGCGCACCACACTGAACCGAAGGCAGAAGCCAGGTGCTTCTCCTGGTCTCCCATGGGGTGCAGGGCCCAAGCACTTGGGCCATCCTCCACTGCACTCCCTGGCCACAGCAGAGAGCTGGCCTGGAAGAGGGGCAACCGGGACAGAATCCAGTGTCCCGACCGGGACTAGAACCTGGTGTGCCGGCGCCGCAAGGCGGAGGATTAGACTAGTGAGCCTCGGCGCCCGCCTCACTTAGCATATTTTCAAAGTTCATCCATGTTGTAGCATGTATCAATATTTAATTTTTGTACGGATAATACATTTTATTTATTCATCAGTTGCTTGAAATTTTGATTTGTTTTTAATTTTAGACTATTATGAATAATGCTACTGTGAACTTGGTTTACAAGGTTTTGTACAAACATGTTTGTAGTTCTTGGGTATATAACTAGGAGTGGAATTACTAGGTAATACAATTCTGTATTTAACTGAGGAATTGCCAGACTGTTTTAGAAGGTGATTGTCCTCCATTTTTCAGTTCTTTTCAGCAACTTATGAGGGTTCTAGTGTATTCATAGCTTTTCCAGCATTTGTCTTTCTCTATTTAGCCATCCTAGTGGATATGAAAAGCTCATTGAGGTTTTGACTTGAATTTTTTCAGTGACAAATAATGTTGGATATCAGTTCTTGTATTTGTTGACTGTGTGCATATCTTATTTAGAGAACTGTCTATTTGAAACTTGGTGCTTTCATCTCTAAAATTGAGATACTAATTCTGGCCTTTCTGTGAGGAGTCTTCAGTAAGTTCGTGGAAAACACATAGTATGCATGTCAAAATTTTTTACACCCGAAAAAACATCTTTTTTTCTTTTAAGTACCTCTATTTGAGGATGATGTACAGGGGTAGGGAAACTTTTTTCTGCCAAGGGCCTTTGGATGTTTATAACATCATTCATGGATCTACAGAATTGTCAGCTGAAAAATTAGCTTGCTGTAGATTTATTGAATTTCAAGTCCCACTATGGCAGGGCCAGACCAAATGATTTCACAGGCTACCTCGATAAGGAGGGGTGTATTCATGTCCAGTATAGGGCATCACACTTACAAGACATTTTTTAAATATTCTTCTGTGCCATCGTTTGTATAATTTCTTTCTTTTTTTTTTTTTTTTTTTTTTTTGACAGGCAGAGTGGACAATGAGAGAGAGAGACAGAGAGAAAGGTCTTCCTTTGCCGTTGGTTCACCCTCCAATGGCTGCCGCGGACGGCGCGCTGCGGCCGGCGCACCGCGCTCATCCGATGGCAGGAACCAGGTGCTAGGTGCTTCTCCTGGTCTCCCATGGGGTGCAGGGCCCAAGCACTTGGGCCATCCTCCACTGCACTCCTGGGCCACAGCAGAGGGCTGGCCTGGAAGAGGGGCAACCGGGACAGAATCCGGCGCCCCGACCGGGACTAGAACCCGGTGTGCCGGCGCCGCAAGGCGGAGGATTAGCCTGTTGAGCCACGGCGCCGGCCTTTGTATAATTTCATTGGTGAAGAAGCATCCTTAAAGAGAGAACACTGGAGTACTAGCTACGAATTCATATCTTTCAGATTCCTATTAGATTTAACAGTTTACTACTTCCAGCCCCTCCTTTTTCCTGTACTGAAACCCCTTATCCACTTTGAAAAGGCTATTCTGAGTAAGTAAACTTAGTTACATAATTCTATCCTTTTATCTTTGCTATAAAAGCATGTATGGCTGATATATTAAAAAAAACCTTCCCTCGGAATTGAATTTAATGGACTTTCTTTGGATCAATTTACAATGCGCTGTTTCTTAGTACAAATAAGACTTTCTTCTTAACACTTTTGCCTGTCTAGGATACAATGTTTTCTTCCAGACAAAAGGCTCAATTCTGGATGAATGTCTTTATTTATAACCACCAAATGCTACTTCAGCTTTCCAGATGATAATATTGTCTTAAACTAGTCTCTTTTAAAATGTAGTTTACAGGGGCCAGTGCTGTGGCGCAGCAGGTTTGCGCCCTGTCCTGAAGCACCAGTATCCCATGTGGGCACCTGTTCATGACCCGGCTGCGCCACTTCTGATCCAGTTTTCTGCTGTGGGCTGGGAAAGCCGTAGAAGATGGTCCAGGTCCTTGGGCCCCTGCACCCACATGGGAGACCCGGAGGAGGCTCCTGGCTTCTGACTTCAGATCCGCACAGTTCTGGCCACTACAGCCAGTTGGGGAGTGAACCATCGGATGGAGGACTTCTCTCTCTCCTCTCTATGCTTCTCCTCTCTCTGTGTAACTCTGACTTTCAAATAAATTTTTTTTAAAAATGCAGTTTACAGGGGAAGGTTCTGTGGTATGGCAGATAAAGCTGCCACTTGCAGTGCCGGCATCCCATATGGGTACTGGTTTGAGTTCTGGCTGCTCCACTTCTGATCCAGCTCTATGGATTATGACCTGGGAAAGCAGTAGAAGATGGCCCAAGCATTTGGGCCTCTGCACCTACATGGATGGGAGATTCGGAAGAAGCTCAGACCAGCTCTGGCCATTGAGGCCATTTGGGGAGTGAACCAGCAAATGGAAGACTTTATCTCTCTGTGTGTCTCTGTCTCTGTCTCTATGTAACTCTGCCTTTCAAGTAAATAAATAAATAAATCTTTTAAAAAAATGCAGTTTAAAGTGAGCAGGACAACTGACATGTTTTAATGACCAGCCTTTTTTTTGTGGGTTGTAGAAAAATAGTATCTTTAGGCTGGCGCCATGGTTCACTAGGCTAATCCTCCACCTGCGGTGCTGGCACCCCAGGTTCTAGTCCCGGTTGGGGGCACCAGACTCTGTCCCGGTTGCTCCTCTTCCAGTCCAGCTCTCTGCTATGACCCGGGAAGGCAGTGGAGGATGGCCCAGGTCCTTGGGCCCTGCACCCGTATGGGAGACCAGGAGGAAGCACCTGGCATCTGGCTTCAGATCAGTGCAGCGCGCTGGTCGTGGTGGCCATTTGGGGGGTGAACCAACGGAAAGGAAGACCTTTCTCTCTCACTCTAACTCTGCCTGTCCAAAAAAAGAAAAGAAAAGAAAAATAGTATCTTTAAATCATGTGTGAACTTACTGACCATTAGTAGTAGTAGTAGTCGTAGTAGTAGTATTTATACAAGTAACTGCAAAGAAAGAAAAGATAGAGATCATTTTAGACAAAAGAAAATCTTGTAATTTTTGGTAGAATTTTACAATTCAGGTTCACTAACATGTATATTATCAAGGGACCAGCTGAGGAATACAGTGACCAACTTCTGCAATTAATTGTTGGTTACCATGAGAGCAGTTAATTTTCTTGTGATGTGGTAATTTTCTTGGGCCAAAGAGTTGAGCTTAGTGTTATTTATGAACTGAAATTGGAGCACTAAAGAGAGTCTTCTTTTTATTTTGCACTTTGAAACTAGTGTGGTTTTGTTAGCTTTAATGAAAAATTTAGTGCTTGATGTGTTAATCATGTTGCAAAGTATGACATATATTAGCTCATACAATCTTCACCACTCAAGCTGTAGATATCACATGAATTGTTATTTATATTTACAAATAAAAAATATTGAAGTTTAGAAGGTTCAGGTGACAGATCTAAAAGGCAGAAGATAAATTAGTAAGTCATGAAACTGGTATTTTTTTAAAAGATTTACTTATGTATTTGAAGGGCAGAGTTTCACAGAGATAGGGAAAAATACAGAGAGATCTTCTACCTGCTGGTTCACTCCCCAAATGGCTATAACAGTCTGGTCTGAGCCAAGCTGAAGCCAGGAGCCAGGAACTCCATTCATGTCTTCTAAGTAGATAGCAGGGCCCAAATACCTGAGCCATCTTCAGTGGCCTTCCCTGGCATATTATCATAGAGCTATATTGGAAGCAGAGCAGCCAGGATGGCAAAACAGCACTCTGATATGAGATGCCAGTGTCACAGGCAGCAGCTTAAACAGCTGTACCACAGTATCCACCTCATGGAATTAGGATTTAATTCAAATTTTGTTTGACTCCAAGGCTCCTCTCCTAAATTCTTTCTGTGTTGCCTTTAAATGCCATTTTATATTAATGTTACTTAAAAAAAATGAAAGTTCAGTTTTCTGCTTTGCTTTTCTAAGCATTATTATCAGGCATGTTTTTAATAACAGTTATTGTCTCTGTGGGAGATGTTCAAACATACATGGTTTCACTTGAACTTGTATTCAAGAGGCAGTACATATATTTTAATGGTCATACTAGATATGGCTGGCAACTAAAGCTTTGAATGTTGTTCACTCCTATCTACTGATTTGATGAAGCCACACATTAGTTTTTATATTGTTCCTTTTCTGTTAAATGAATGTAATCCATATTGTCTGTAGCTTCAACAAAGCTTTATAGAAGTCCCTAGTCTTTGTGTGAGTCATTTCAGGAAATTGTGAAGATTTTATGCTTCTTCTCTATTAAGAGGTAGATAGGTAATGTGACACCGTTTTTTAAATGGAGCTGTTATCTTTATTTTTTTTTTCAGATTTATTTTATTTATTTGAAAGAGTATATTACAGAGAGAGGTAGAGACAGAGAGAGAGTTCTTCCTTCCGATGGTTCACTCCCCAATTGGCCACAATAGCCAGAGCTGCGCCAATCCGAAGCCAGGAGCCAGGAGCTTCTTCCAGGTCTCCCACGTGGGTGCAGGGGCCCTAGGACTTGGGCCATCTTCTACTGCTTTCCTGGGACACAGCAGAGAGCTGGATCAGAAGAGGAGCAGCTGGGAATAGAACCGGTGCCCATATGGGATGCTGGTGCTTCAGGCCAGGGCTTTAACCCACTGCACCACAGTACCGGCCCCATGGAGCTGTTATCTTTCATGTAAGAGCAACTACTCATCATCCATTTAAAATGACTGCTTATCCATAATAAAACTAAGCATATTTTACTATGCATCCCTCGCTATATGTTTAGAAGTGCTGGATCTCTCTTCATTCCTATATGATTCTCTGAGAACTAGTAGATACAGTCTTTGGAGTAAAGCTTTGTCACATCACAAAGGGAATTCATAAATTAGTAGAAACTTCAAACTCATCTCTAGCCCAGTCTTTCTACAAATTAATAAATTGAAATCGGCCGGCGCCGTGGCTCAACAGGCTAATCCTCCGCCTTGCGGCGCCAGCACACCGGGTTCTAGTCCCGGTCGGGGTGCTGGATTCTGTCCCGGTTGCCCCTCTTCCAGGCCAGCCCTCTGCTGTGGCCCGGGAGTGCAGTGGAGGATGGCCCAGGTGCTTGGGCCCTGCACCCCATGGGGAGACCAGGAAAAGCACCTGGCTCCTGGCTCCTGCCATCGCATGAGCACGCCGTCAGCGGCGGCCATTGGAGGGTGAACCAACGGCAACGGAAGACCTTTCTCTCTGTATCTCTCCCTCTCACTGTCCACTCTGCCTGTCAAAAAAATAAATAAATAAATTGAAATCATTGACATTATGGCATTATCTAATCTAGTGAAGGCTACACTGTTAGAAATGATCCTTAACAAGAATATACAGACATGGGGCTGGTGCCATGGCGCAGTGGGTTAATCCTCCACCTGCAGCACCAGCATCCCATATTGGTTCTAGTTCTAGTCCCAGCTGCTCCTCATCCCATTTAGCTCTCTGTTATGGCCCAAGTAGAAGGTGGCCCAAGTCCTTGCGCCTCTGCACCTGTGTGGGAGACACAGAGGAATCTCCTGGCTCATGGCTTCAGATCAGCACAGCTCCAGCCGTTGCTGCCATTTGGGGAGTGAAACAGCAGACAGAAGACCTTTCTCTCTGTCTCTTCCTCTCGCTGTCTGTAACTCTACCTCTCAAATAAATAAATCTTAAAAAAAAAAAAAAAAGAATTGACAGACTTAAAAAGGAATGAGGCTCCAACATGGGAAGCAGTCCATACAACAGACTTATGGAATGACAATTGCTTTAAGTAGCACTCGGACCTCAGAATCAACCCTTAAGGCATTCCTGTCTTACTGGAAAGCCCAGAGGGAGTATTTCAGGCATGGAAAGCCAAGACACTCTGGGGAAAAAAATCTCCTACATAAAAGACCTCTGTGGCTGAAACCCCAATGGAAGGAAGTGACCATCAAAGAAGGAGATACTTTTCTCTGAAGGGAAGAGAGAACTTCTACTTTGCTTATGGCTTTGTCAAGCTACTGGATCAAAATGTCAAGAGCCTTGGTGATTCATGTCAAGAGCCTTGGGTGATCACTGGTGTTATATAAAAGAGTGTTATTTGTTGAATAAACAACAGGAGTCACTGTGTACTAACTTCCTTGTTCTCAAGAATCACTTCCTTTGAGTGTTTTTAAAAGGAGGTTATTATTATACCTCATAAGTTATAGTCATGTCTAAGAGCTCACAAAAGATGTATCATCCTTGGATTCTTCTTTAAAGACAATTCAGTTTCAAAAAGGAAGGAAGAGGGAGGAAGGAAGAGAAAAGAAGGAAGAAAAAAAAGCAAAACACCTTTGAGAAGCAACAACAAAGCAAAGTCCTTGTTTAGACTGTTGAGGAACAGTTCTCTTAGTTTTTTTACTCCATTCTTTCTTTTCTTTTTTTTTTTCTTCTTCCTTTCTTTCTGTTTCCTTCTCTTTCTCAGACCAAACAGGAGAGGGGGGAGGACGAGGAGGAAGTGAGTGGGAGGACGGGGGCAGTGGGAAGAATTACTATGTTCCTAATGTTGTATTTATGAGATACATATAAATAAATAAATACAAACAAACAGAAATGGCCCATGACTTTCTGATTGTGTGAAAACAATACTGTCTAGTGAAAACCATGCTTTGAATTTTGATCTTTTCCCAATCTAGTGAAATGTATTAACACAATCTGTGGTGGCAATCACATTGGCAATCAGCTATAGCTCCTACTCGGTCAGCCCAAATTACAAAAATAAGATAACCAATACTCTGTACTTTACTACTGACATTTTCTAGATATAAATATTCAATAAGTTACATGAGATATTTAACACTTAATTATAAAATAAACACCAACTTGTGTTAGGTGATTTTGCACAACTATTGGCTAATGTTAAGGGTTCTGAGCACATTTTTAATGTTGGCTGCACTGGGTTATGCTGTTAGGTAGATTAACAATATTAAGTGTATTTTTGATACATTTTCAGTTTTATAATGGATTTATCAGAACATAACCCCATTATAAATTAAGGAACATATATTCTTGAAGTAAAATCCAAGTCATCTGACTTGAGTCTAATGTTTTCTTCTAGCCTTAAGATATTTCCATTTGGAAAGAAGTTAGATGCACTTTTTAAAGTAAATGATACATAATAAACCACAATTATCTCTTTGTGGAATAAGCCTAATAATATTTTCCTTTTTTTAAGCACTAGATTTCATTCTTGAAGAGTGCCTCTGTTATATTAAATGTATTTTCATCAGATAAGTACTTTTTTTTCTCTTATACTGTAGATTATCTAATCACTGTTAACCTCATGTGGGCAAAGTGTGGTATTCATATCTATAAAGAAATAATCACTTATCCAGAGTACAAATCTGGAATGTAAAATAATTCAATTTTTCTCTATGTTGTTTTTATGAGAGATAAAATAACATGCTTACTAGCATAAAAATTCATCACCCAAGTCAACTTTTGGGGTTGTCACAGAATCGGTTTAGACCCTACTAGATGTATTACACTCATTTCCACATGAACTTCTGCTTTGCTGATTGATGTTCCTAATGGGATCTAAGGACCTGTAAGGTCCCAGATTACCCTCAGGATCGACTAAGGAATCTGCTATTTAAAAACAGATGTATGCCCAACCTTGATAAACCAAGGATTTGAGTTGGCAGGTTTGCTTTTTTAGGATGAAACATTTTTCCTGAGTTTTCTTTTTAAATTAGGCCATCTGTGTTTGGTATAAAGCGAATCAGTTATTCCAAATACTCAGTTATCCAGGCTATCCCTGCCTACAACTTCTCTGAATAAGAGGAGCTCTGTAGATGCTAACCTTAACCGAGCATGGAGCTCTGCCTTGGTGGAATTATAATATTTTCTGGAAATTGTTTTACTTAGCTTCTCCTATAATTATTTACTATGTAGAATCACCCTCAAGCACTTAGAAAATGTGAAGAAAATGAAATCAATGAATTTTTGTTTTAAGTTTTATTAATGGTCACTTAATTTTTATTTGCAGCCTTGTTTTGGTTAGGTTATTTTAGAAGAATACAGGCCTTTTTATCCTCCATAGAGATTTACCAACCACCCTTTTCATCTTCATCCTCCTTTGTCTTTTATCTCCTCAAGCATGCTATTGTTTAACAGTTGCTTTGTGTAAGATATGAGCCTTGCATGCCAACTTTGATGTAGTAGAATAAATCATTTTGCCATTGATCTCAGCCTGAACAGAGTAGCCATCTTCAAACAGAAAGAAGTCTCTAGCTTCAGGTTGTTTTAGCACTGCATGTCTTGCCTAGCCTGCCGTGTAAAGTCAGTTACTTCACTCAAAACAGCACTGTATTAATATGCACAACATGACCATTTTCAGTAGAAGGTTATTAGAATGCTAGTTTGTATCCTCTAGTGAATGAAATGATGTGTGATTATGAAGTCATCAGGCATGGACCAGTAAGACTCCAGAGAGCCTGCCCCCTCCGAGGTCCTCAGGGTGCCATTGATTGGTGGCCATGTGTTTGTGCCCGATAGACTGTGAAATGGTGTGTTGCTACACGGCTGTGTTGCACCTGCGCCCCACAGAGGTGATTGATTGGTTTGGTCATGTGGAATGTTCCCATCTGGTCTGCAGTAATGCGGATTTTTTGTTGTTGTTTTTTTTCATCTGTGAATAGCAAGTGCTGGCTGAATAGTTACAGCAAACAGTTTCAGAGGCTAAATAATTCTTTTCCTGTAAGAGCAAATCAGGATTTGAAATTGTTTTTTGCTTACCTTGTTTTTGCAAAGGTAGTCATCCTCCATCAGGTTCCTACCCCTTCTTTCTAGACTGTTATGTGCATTTCTATCTCCCTCTCCTCATGCTGGATTAAAATATACCTCACATATTTATAACTTGTGTAAGTTTAAACAAAATCTTATTTCTGTTTGTTGTTCTGATTTTCTCCTTGAGGAGATTTGCAACTTTTTAAGATAGTTTTTCTGTGATCATAATTGGATTATCAAAGTAGTGATGTATTTTTAAGCCTTCATTTAACCTCACAAAAAGTAGTGGTTTATTTATTGAAAACTACTGATGTTGCAGTTTAAATGTCAAGAAATTATTTATTAGGTTCTTTTTTTAAAAGATTCTATGGTTATACTGGGCGGTCTTGTTTGATATTTCTTAATCTTAGTCCTTTTTCATAATTGATCTATTCATTCCACCTAATGACTAATTACATATCAGAGCACATCATCAGCCACATTCATCATAGTAGAATGTAATAATCAATGACATTTCAACAAAGGAAAAAATAAATATGCAAATAAGGCCTCATTAACATTTGCATGAGTTGTTTGAATAATCACGTTGCTGACAAGGCTGTAATTAACAGAAATTGATGCTGAGTTCAGTATTTGATAGTGTGTTTTCTCAGCGTTTTATTGTTGTCACTGCAGGGGCTGAAATGAAGTTCTGCTCTACTTGTACCTTGACTAGAGTTTGATGTGCTGGGCTGTGCCAGGTACCAAAGACTTCTGGGAGCCCTTCATTTGTGTATGGCCCACACTTAATGCATATAAAGCTACTTTGTTTAAATAGCCTTATTTTTTAATGAAGCACTGTTAGACTTTAGCAATTATGATACAACTGTAGAAAGAAAATAAACATTAAAATTCAAGTCATTCATTATTTTGCCAAATTGGCTTTATATGAATTAGATGCTATTGAGACTTCAAGGTTTAGGTTTGTTGCTACCATGGAAAATTGATGCCATTAAATTTTTTTTCTCTTAAATCTGGCCCAGTGGATCAATGTCAAGAGGTTAGAGTTTACTGTAATTGAAAATCACTTGCTTGGGAAAAAAAATCTAATTATAAAATGTACAGTTTGAGGTTGTATGTGTTTTTTAATAACTTTGCTCCCCCACATTCCTCCTCCTTTTCCTGTACTGTTTCCTGTTTTTGTCATGGATATTAACTGAAATGCACTAAACACAATAAAGCTGTTTATGTCAGTTTTTTGGATGACTGCAAGTGCTGATTATAACAAGTTTAAGGAATTTCCTTTGTTGAATGTGTACCCGTGCCATATGGCTCAACATGGAACATTAACTTGACAGGGATAATGGATTGTGGTATATGGAGACAATTTTGCCTGCAGCTTTACTATAACTCATTCGGGTTGGGGATCACAGGTTTATAGTATGGGATGCAGCAAACATCCAGATGGATTTACTTTACATAAAAGAGTTGCATTTCTTTTTATTTCCTCCCCGTAATTGGAAAAAGAACATTTTTTTAAAGAAGCAAAATACAAAAAAGTAAACAAAGGAAGATTGTTCAAAAGAAGAAAAACATGGATTCTGTGCACTGTTTCATAAAATACTATGAAAGATACTATTTCTCTAGTACATTACTTTAAAGTAATGGTTTACATAAGCTTAAATTGTTTGTTGTCTTTTGAACAGTGTCTAAATGAATTTTCCTCTTAAGATTAGACAGTTGTCTCTGTCAGCCTTCTATATCCAAATGTTTCAAGTTTATAGATATGAAAGATTAGTGTCATTTCTGAAATTATTTTAGAAATGCTTAAATACTAGCCTTCCCTGAAATAAATTATATTTCTTAAATTTAAGATTGAAAATTTTTTAAAATACCCAGTTTTTAAACCATAGTATATTACATATAGAAGAAGATAACTCTTTTTGTTTGTTAAATAATAAAACTAATTGCTAGCTCCTTGGTTTTATGTACCCTGTGAAAATTACTCTAATTTATCTGGTGTGAATAGAAAAACTAAAAGCTACTTCGACAAAATGGTCAGTGTAATCAAAGAGTTAGTTACCTATAGAATGCTTTTAAATATGTTGTTGTTAAGAACTGACATCTAATTTAGCTCAGGTCCAGGGGGAACAATCTAGAATATTTTCCTCTTGAAACAGTGTTGTGCTCTGAAGTAAGATTGCTTGGTTATTTTTAATTTCTTTAGAAATCACTCAAATCTTTGTTTATTTTCCACTCGGTATTTCGGTAAAATGTACAACTGATGTCATTAAGTAAATTCAGTGCTGTTTTATGGTTTTTGTCTAAGTAAATTCATGAATGTATAATATTGATCTAGAATCTCTTTGACTTATTAGATAATGATCTTTGCCTGATCAGGTGGGTAGAGATAATTCTGTTTCTTGCATTCTCCATACTCTAGCTCTCAAATTGCTGATAACTTTCAAAGTTTATTTTGGATACCTGGGACTTGTACAGAAATCAAAGGCCAAGCTTTTTAACCATCTTTGTGTGTCCAAATAAAAAAAATGTTTTTAAAAAACTGGAAGTAGAATGAAAACTAGGCTGGGAGGCCATATGGAGCACCTTACTTTTATTCCCTCTCTTAGGAGACATTTTCTCTTTACACCCTACCCAAAGTCACAGTGGCCTATTAGAACCATGCATGGAAAATTTGAACATAAGGACAGTATCCTCATGGTGTAATTAACTCACAGGTTTTAACAGGTTCTTACAATATCAAAGATATTCCTTATATTTGCATCCCAATGTTTTAAAAAATAGATACCGTCTTTTAGTGTGTTACATCTCACTAATACATAGAAAAGATATATGTGAATTTGCCTTCAAAAAAGCAGTAAAGTTTCAGAGATCTCAAACTCTTTTGTTTTAGATTTGGGGACTCCCCCCTCCTCTGTTATATAGTAGGTATTTCCTTAAGCAATGTGATACCTTTAGTATATCTATACATAGAACACATTCTCTCATATTGTTAAAAAAATTATATTTTTGCAAAGTATATGTGACTGAATAATAATGTTCTTTTTTTCCTCTTTTGTAAAGGAATGATTTGTAAGTCTAAAGAGCTTTTAATTTATTACCTTGATAAATCTGTAAGAGTTTCCAAATTGTTTTGCTTTTTATTGGTAGAGTTATAATTCTGAGATACTATGTTTTTCTTCAATGACAGTAAAGTGTTTTTTATTAAAAAAGATTGGATTAAAGAATATTACCTCTAATTTGGGCAAACTCAATCGGACTTGCCCCAAACGATAGAGTTAGAAATGTGCCAGGGCAACCTAATACAACCCCAGCAAGGTGGCATGTACCAAGGCCATCTCACTGGCCCAAGTGATCAATTTCAGTTCACAGTTGATCACACTGATAGGTCTAGGAGTCAAAGGGATCACACAAGCAAGACTAGTGACTGCTAATACTAACAGAACTAAAAAAGGGAGAGACTGATCCAACATGGGAAGTAGGATACACAGCAGACTCATAGAATGGCAGATATCCTAATAAATCACTCTGGCCTCAGAATCAGCCCTTAAGGCATCAGGATCTGGCTCAAGAACCCATGAGAGTATTTTTGGCATGGAAAGCCAAGACACTCTGGGGAAAAAAAAAAAGAAGAAGAAGAAGAAGTAGACATAAATGAAAGATCTCTGCGAGTAAGATCCCAACGGAAGGAACAGGGCCACCAGAGAAGGAGATACCTTTTTCCGAACGGAGGAGAGAACCTCCACTTTGACTATGACCCTGTCAGAACAAGATCCAAGTCGGCGAACACTAAAGGCTTCCATAGCCTCAGCAACTCATGACTATAGCCTAGGGAGATTACTGACGCCTTAAACAAGAGTGGCAAATTGTTAAATCAACAACAGTAGTCACTGTGTACTTACGGCCCATGTATGATCTGTCCTTAATGTGTTGTCCAAGGTGAAGTAATGCAGTAACTAGGACTGAAACAGTATTTGCATCCTGTGTCTCTACTCGGGTGCAAACTAACAAAATCTTTGCTTAATATATACTGAATTGATCTTCCGTATATAAAGACAATTGGAAATGATTAAAAAAATTGGAAGTTACATAAAAATCAATCAATTAAAAAAATAATATCATGAAGGATCTCTGTCCCTAATGTGCTGTACAACGTGATTTAAAGCTACAACTAGTACTCAAAGAGTATATTTCACTCTATGACGCTATGTGAGGGCAAATGGTTTAAAATTTTTTCTTAACACATACTAAACTGAGCTCCTGTATACAAAGAGAATTGAAAATGAATCTGAATGTGAATGAAAGGGGAGAGGGAGTGGGTAAGGGGGAAGGGTGGGGGGGGGAGGTATGGGTGGGGAAGCCATTGCAATCCACAAGTTGTACCTTGGAAATTTATATTCTAAATTAAAAAAAAAAGAATATTACCTCTAGTATTATTTCTTGTCTTTTCAGTGGCTTATCCTTAAGGCAGTTTTCTCTTTGGTAGCACTCCTATCAAGTAAGGGTTAAGGAAGGAGGATTTCTGATTTTTCCGTTTTCCTTTTACCTGTTAACATCATTGGATGACAAAGTGTTTCCTAAGATTGGACTCTGATGCTCCTACCTGAAATGACACATTAGTATTATATGAGGATTTCTGTTTATTTTTCCCACTTTAACACTGTTTCTCTACATTTGGAACTACTTCTCAATGTTTAAATCATATCTTGGAAGAATCTTTTGCAGAACTTGAAATAGACTTTGTCTTAAGGCCTTTTTCCTCTTTGAATAAATTTAGAAGTCAATGCATTAAGGATTGCTTGGGGCCTGGTATTGTGGTATAGTGGGTAAAGCTGCTACCTGTGATGCTGGTATCCCATATGGGTGCCAGTTTGAGTCCCTGCTGTTTCAATCCTGATCCAGCTCCTTGCTAATGCACCTGGAAAAGCAGCAGAAGATGGCCCCAGTGTGCTTAGTCCCTTACATCCACATGAGAGACCCTGAAGAAGCTCCTGGCTTCAGACCGGCCCTTGCAGCCATTTGTGGAGTAAACCAATGGATGGAAAATCTCTCCCGCCAGTAAACGCTGCCTTTCAAATAAAAACTCGTAAAAAAAAAAAAAAAAAGATTGCTTGGGCAATATGCTGCCTCCAATGGAATTCAGGCAACTGTTGCTGTTACTGCAGTCAACTGCCTCGAAAGTAACCAGATATGTTGCTTATCTGACTGTACCTAAAGTGGTAAAGTTTGTAGAATATTCATGTGTGTCACCTTACAAGCTATCCTAGTAATAAGTTCTAGGAAAAGGGCAGTTGTTCATTTTAGAAATAAGTTATTCTCTTAAGAGGTCATTTGGAGAGGGTTAGAATAAGGGAATATGGGTAAAGAGTAGGATTAGAGGATACCTAACCATATTTACTGGCATTAATATGTAAAAAACAAATAGCAATGGATTTTATGTATAAACAAATTATAAGCTGTTAGTCTCTTTTTCAGGTGCATACTGCCAATCTTAGTTGTGTCATCATTAATTGATCAAAAATTTACATTTAGGATATTATAATTAATATTTCTGAAGTTGGGTAAGTTTTAAGTAATTTAATGTGTAATTATAATTAATCAGCTGAGATCATTTATCTCAATTCACTTTAGATTTTGAGTTCAAATTAAGCTTATAAAAGGAAAGAGAGGTCCTGTAACAAAGATCATGTTTAGACTGTCCCAAACCTATGAAAATTAGTCTGTCTCAGATACTTTCAGTCTTTGTTTTTCTCTTTCCTTTCCTCTCTCTTCTCTGTCTCTTTCTCATACCACTCTCCTATATCCTTTATCTTGCCTTGCTGTTGTCTCCCCCTATTTATTTTTCTGCTCTCAGATGTCTTGCTCATACAAACCACAAATTGGTGATATTTTATAACCCATTTCATGACTATTAATTGCTTATATACATTTAAGAAGTAAACGTTTCATGCCCTATCTTATAGATGTTTTAAGCGTCGTAATAAATATGACTAGATTTCACCTATCTCTGACTATACCCAAACGGTTAAGGGTCTTAGCAGTGTTTCTGATTATCAGGGGCAGAAAATAAATTTTCTGAATTAGGCATGTGTTAGTGAATCTTAGTGCTTTTCCCTAAAAGAATTATTAGCTTCAGTCACCACACAGGGCTTTGAGTCTATATCATAGCTAAACCACCAGGAAATCTTCCACATACCTAGCCCTGATCTTTATTTGCAGAAATTGAAAGAATTCTCATTTTTACTTCTTTAAAAGAAAAAAATTATTAACATCTTTGGCCTGTATTCATAAGGGATATTTACCCCAATATTTAGGGGCTAGGTATCTTCAAGCCTTTGCTGTAACACATCTGGAAGAAAAAAAGTAGCAGCAAAACAAAACACGACAAAAACACTTTTAGATGTTTTTGTTATATAAGTGCTCTAATAATGCTCACTGTAGAAAATCTGCAAATTATAGTAAGCTAAATGGGAGTCAGTAAACTTCATCTACTCAAACTTTCAGTCATAATCAGTGTTAACATCTGGAGTGCAGTCAGCCATCCGTATCTGTGGGTTCTGCATCTTTGAATTCATCTAACTGCAGACCAAAAATATTAGAAGAAAAAAAGAAACCAGTTAACAAAAGTACCCCAGAAACCAGCATAAAAGCTGTTGGCACTTTGTTAAATATTATAAGTAGCCTAGAGATGGTTTCAAGTATATGAGAGGATGTGCATAAGTTATATGCAGATAGTGCTTTTTATAATGGACTTGGATTTTGGTATCCACAGGAAGGGAGGGTGATCTGGAACAGACCTCCTATGAATAATAAGAGACAATTATATAGTAGAAGTCATCTTTCCAACAGAAATATAGACAGCTATTTTGTCATTTAATTAAAAACCATTTATTCCTCAAAAAATTAAATATAGAAATACCTTGTCATCCATCAGTTCTACTTCTAGGTATTCAGTCAAAAGAATTGTAAACATCATCTCAAAGGAGACATTTCCATACCCATATCCACAGCTTTCATTGTTATTATAGTGTAATTATTAATATTCTCAACTAGCCAAAAATGGAAACAACCACAGATTTACAGATGAATAAACAATGTATATATACACTTAACGAAGGAAAAATTTTCAACATCTGAAATTAGGATGTTGAACTCTAATCTCCAATGTGCTGGAATCTGGAGGTTTCGTCTTTGAGATGTGATTAGGAGATGATGGCAGAGCCTGCATGAATGGGATTAGTATCCTTCTAAAAGAGACCCCGGGGACCTCCCTTGTCCTCTTCCACCAGGTAAGGACACATCAAAAAGACAGAGCCCTGTGAACCAGGCTCTCACCAGACACTAAATCTTTTGTACCTTGAACTCCCCAGCCTCTATATCTGTGAGAAATAAATGTTGATTGTGTAAGCCACTCAGTCTATGATGTAATTGTTACAAAAGTCCAAAAGGACTAAAACAAGCATGTAATAAGCACTTTACATAAATATGATCATGAAGGACTCTAGGGTAATCTATTATGTGTATACAGTATAATTTTCTCAACTTCTCACCTGTTATCAGCCATTTAAATTGTTTTATAGGCTTCATATTAAACATCTTTTATGTATGAAATTTTGTCTGCCCTAACTTGATCATTTCCTTAAAATGAATGCTGATAATTTTAAAAGTTTCCTAGTCAAATGTTATAAGGTGTTTTTTTTTTTTTTTTTTTTTTGAAGGCAGAGTGGACAGTGAGAGAGACAGAGAGAAAGGTCTTCCTTTGCCTTTGGTTCACCCTCTAATGGCTGCCGTGGCAGGCGTGCTGCAGCCGGCGCACCACACTGATCTGATGGCAGGAGCCAGGTGCTTCTCCTGGTCTCCCATGGGGTGCAGGGCCCAAGCACTTGGGCCGTCCTCCACTGCACTCCCTGGCCACAGCAGAGAGCTGGCCTGGAAGAGGGGCAACCAGGACAGAATCTGGCGCCTTGACCAGGACTAGAACCCGGTGTGCTGGCTCCGCAAGGCGGAGGCTTAGCCTAGTGAGCCGCGGCGCTGGCCCTGTTTTTCTTTTTTTAAGGTATTCTTTTTTTTATAAATAGTTAGTTTTTTAAAAAATATTTTTTTGCTCTGAAAGACAGAGTTACAAAGAAATCCAGGGAATAAGAGAGATTCTCCATTTGCTGGTTCACTTCCCAGATTGCTGCAATAGCTGAGGTTGGACCTGGCCAAAGCCAGGAACCAGGAGCTTCTTCTGGGTCTCCCATGTGGGTTGCAGGAGCCCAGACACTTGGGCCATCGTCTGCTGCTTTTCCCAGGCCATTAGCAGGAAGCTGGATTGGAAGTAGAGCAGCTGGAACTCAAACTGAATTGGCATCCATATGGGATGGCTGTGCAGTGTGTGGTGCTACAGTGCCACACACACACATACCACTTTTAATGTTTTTATGCTTAGTATTGTTGTTATGTCTGATACACAGAGAAGTTTCTCAGTATGTACTCCCTAGTATGTTAAGTTGAGGAGAACCAATGCCCTAATGTGTGGTGGGTTCTATATGTAGTTCTATTGAATACATACAATACTATGTTATACTGCAGCCTGGATTTTGCTTTTTCTGGTAGACAGGTCTGCTCATAAATCTCATCCTGTCTGTTCCTCTCTAACTGCTTTGAGTGGTCTCACTTACTCATGCAATACTTACTCTTTTCAGCTTCTCTCCTTTCCTACTCTTCCCAACTTTCAGCTACCTCTTGTATGAAGTGTTACACACAGTGCTTGGCCTCCAACACGCTTGAAAGCTTGAGTCAGTCAACATGCTTAGGTGCAAAGAAAAATAACAATGAGCAAAAAGCTAGCTCTGCTTTCATTGAACTTATATTCTAGTGTTACATGTGTATCAAGTCATGTATTTGTCTTTTTTTGCCAACTAGGTTGTAAGTGACTATGTTAGACCCTTCAGAAGTATTTACAATTTGTCATTTTAAAAGAACTAAACAGAAAATTGTTCAGGATTGTGGACTGTATATAAGGCTATTCTTTTATGACCATGACTGGGTCATAGATTATCAGGTTTAGAAAGGACTTCAAAGGTTCATAATCTAACATCCCTTTAGTATAATTTAATCTTTTATCCAACAAATATTTATCAATAATGTGCTAATGCCAGGCATTATGCTAAGGATTGGGTAAAAAAAGAAAACAAAATTGATAAAGTCTTTGCATTCACAGAGCTAATGCCTAATAATAAAATGTTCATAATTTAGCCCTACTGATTACAAAGTGCTATAACAGATTACACTTATCAAGCATTTATTTGGAAAAGATATCAGGTTAAGTCTTTGTGTATTAATGCATTAAGTTCATAAAATTCTGAGATAGAATTTCTTTTATTTTACATTAAAGGAAACAGACTGAGGTAATTAATTTGCACAGGATTGAACAATTTACATTGAAAACCTAGGTGTCTACAGTGTGTGATTTTAGTCAGTGAATTGTGACTTCTGACTCCAAGTCCAGTACTCTCCTTTTTGCTCTTTGCATGCCTAACATCTGTATCAAGGTGTTGTTATACTTGTGTGTTGAACATCTGCCATAATGTAATCTTTATCCTCTCCCTAAATAGCTATCTAATCTTGGGGGAAAAGTCTTTGATACACACACACACACACACACACACACACAAACACACAGTTTTCTGACTGTAGCCTTGGATTCATTTTTGGAATCACACTAAACTATGGTAACCTTTCAGATACTTAAATAAAGCTGTTAGCTTTTTTTTGCCATAAATATTTCTCTGCTGCCAGTCAAATCCCATTTTTTCATTTACTGTCTCCGTGACTATCTGATTAAGTTTTAGATTGTTTCTAGTTTTATTACGGTAGCCAGAAAATACTGCATTATCTCTAAATGTAGAGAAGACAGCATACACTGTCCATTTGAAGAGACAGAAGTAGACATTAATTAACCATTTCCTATTCCTTTTTGTGAGACCCTCCATTATTTCATTAAATTAATGAATATTTCATTAGAAACACCTGAAATATTTATAACTCAGGAAGGAACTACATTTATTTTCCTTTTAAACTATATGAACCTTACAAATTCTGTATTCAAGTTTAAGAAACCAGTCAACTTATGTATGTCTCCCCTAATATGAATGTTCCAAGCAGCATCTTAAGTGTAGTGCCAAACACCTGCCTCTGAACAAGTGTGTTTTAAAAGCTAGTTTGGGGGCTGGCGCCATGGCTCACTTGGTTAATCCTCTGCCTGTGGTGCCAGCATCCCATATGGGTGCCAGTTCTAGTCCCTGTTGCTCCTCTTCCAATCTAGCTCTCTGCTGTGGCCCAGAAAGGCAGTGGAGGATGGCCCAAGTGCTTGGGCCCCTGCACCCACATGGGAGACCAGGAGGAAGCACCTGGTTCCTGGCTTCAGATCAGTGTGGCTCCGGCCATAGCAGCCATTTGGGGAATGAACCAACAGAGGGAAGACCTTTCTCTCTGTATTTCTCTCTCACACTAACTCTGTCAAAAAAAAGGGGGGGGGGGCTAGTTTGCCAGTCATTGGGAACTTATATACCTTTTTCCATAGATGACAGTGTTAGAAGTAATAGGACTAGATATTCAAACTGGTCTACAAGAAAGTGATATATAATGCAGTTAATTGGCCGGCGTCGAGGCTCACTAGGCTAATCCTCCGCCTGCGGCACCGGCACCCCAGGTTCTAGTCCCGGATTAGCTGCCGGATTCTGTCCCAGTTGCTCCTCTTCCAGTCCAGCTCTCTGCTGTGTCCCAAGAAGGCAGTGGAGGATGGCCCAAGTCCTTGGACCCTGCACCCGCATGGGAGACCAGGAGGAAGCACCTGGCTCCTGGCTTCAGATTGGCACAGCGCACCAGCCATAGCAGCCATTTGGAGGGTGAACCAATGGAAGGAAGACCTTTCTCTCTGTCTCTGTCTCTCTCTCTCTCTCACTGTCTAACTCTGCCCGTCAAAATAATAATAATAATAATAATGTAGTTAATTTAAAAAATTATATGCAGAAAGTAGATTATTGTGGTACAATACAAAAAAAGGAGCTGCTATTTAAAAAAAGTTCTTCCATGTTTATGCCTTCTAGAATCAGCAATAAATATATACTTGTTCTTCTGTATAATTTATCTTTAGAATCTTCCCACTTTCATGCTGGCAACCACCTCTCCTTTCAGAGTCCCTTATTCCATTCAGATTTCCATATGCACAGTGCTATCATGACTCCAGAGTTACCTTTTTCTCCGGCCATTTACTGGATCCCCAGTATAGTTGACTTTAGCTAATATTAGGACCACACTATAGCAGTGATGGTCTGGTATAGTGCAGAGAACTTAGGGCTTGGAATCAGGACCTAAATCTTAGCAGTCTGCTCAGACTTCACTACTTGTATGGCCTTGGGTAAATTTAGTTCAGCTGAATTCAGTCACCTCTAAAATAAGAATATTAAATTTGTTCATCAGGGCTGTGGTGAGTGTCAAGAGAATGTATAGTGAGTGCTACTTGTAAATATAAAAATATTTGTATTATTTAAGTTCAGTGATAATGAGTGATGAACTTAGAGTTCACACATATTTTTGAATTTTGGTCTGTTTTACTCATCCAAACTCACCTCTAATGGTTGTTAATTTTCCTATTCATTTTATTTATTTGAGAGGCAGACATAGGAAAGAAACCAAACAGAGATCTCCAATCCACTAATGCCTGCACCAACTGGGGTTGGGCCATGCCAAAGCC
Source organism: Sylvilagus floridanus (assembly GCA_949820135.1). NCBI lineage: Eukaryota > Metazoa > Chordata > Mammalia > Lagomorpha > Leporidae > Sylvilagus > Sylvilagus floridanus. The sequence continues at coordinate 65,022,640 of OX463239.1, forward strand.
AGGAGCTGGGGATTCAATCCACGTCTCTCACAATGGTTGCAGGGACCCAATCATTTGAGCCATTACCTGCTCCCTCCCAGGGTATGCAGGAAGCTGAAATAAGAGAGTAAAACCAGGATTCAAATCCTACGTATACCATATGGTATACAGGCATCCAAAGCAGCATTTTAACCACTAGTATGGAATCAAAGAATGGAAGAAAAGGTGGAGGAGTCATTAAAGCAAAGTTACTAACCTACTTTGAGTTGTATATTCAGGGATGCCTTCTGAAAGCTGTTTCTCCTTCTTTTCCTCACTTGAAATCTACCTGTCTAAAAAACTCCCTCATGTGCCCCAATGATCAGTCTTCTCTCTCTGTGCTCTGCTTTGTTTTTGCTGTTTGCAGTTAGAGATAGGAGGGCATTGAGATTAGAGGAGTACTTTCCAAACTTTAATGCTCTTAAGAACCGTCCAGGGATCTTGCTAAAATGCAAATTCTGAGTTAGATCTGAGATTCTGATTTTCCATGAATTCCATGGCTATGTCTCTGGTCTGAGTCTTACTCTTTGACACATTAATTATGTTCTATAATTTGCATTTCTAACACTCTTTCTAATTATTGAATTACTCATTGTTACAAATATTTTATGATTTCATATTTATATCCTCCCGTTTGGACAAACTGTTTTCCATGTGACTAAAACTTGAAACTCATTAACTACCCCTAAATTATAATGAGGGTAATTGATACTTGCATAAAGTGGTTACAAAGGAGAGCCAACACTGAAGGAAAGTGCAACTACACTGGCAGGTTTTTCTTTCATGCTTAGACTTTTATCAACATCTCTTCTGAAGAGTAAATTAAATGGGAAAGTTAAGTAATTACTGAGTGTATGCAAATTCATTATTTTCTTCATGCTGCAGAGTAGTCATATTAAAATCATTGATAGTTAATATCCAATATATTTATATTGTAGGATTTTTGTCTAAAGAAAGCTGCTAGTTATTAAGTTCTGTTTATTCCTATGACATAAAAATTATTCAGATCCATACCATGAGTAACAGTGGGGAAGAAAATCCATACCATGGAATTCTAAGGAAATGAGTGTTAGAGGACAGAAATACCAAGACACAAGGGGGCACTGTCTTCCCATAATCTGATTGAACTTAACTTTTTTACTTGTTTTATTTACCGTGGATATTATTATTCTCCAAAAATCTGTCCTCTATAATCATAAAATCTTAAATATTAAATGTCCATCTAAACTGTGGTACTTAAATCCACTAAGCTTTCATAGTTAAATCAAATGTGCTGCTAGTAAAATTCGGGAACTTGACATTATATTTGGCTTGAGTTTGGGAAGAGTAGATGATTTGAAGATTGGAGATGGTTAACACACGTAATTGCTAATGTTTAGGTCTGTGGTAGGGGAAAATCACTGTAAAAACAATTCATTTGCTTTGGAGAAATATAGTGCCTCTGTTCTGCAGAAGAGAGTTGGGATAAAGATTGAACTGTTATAAGCTGCAGCTGCATTTGCCATCAGATACCAAGTCGGTGCTGATGAATGTTTTGTTTTTATTGTCATGGAAACTTGGAGCTGGAGAATGGATATTCTATTCATCTGGGAAAATAGCAGTTCCTTGCATAAAACATAAGGGCCTTCCAAAGCAGTTCCTAAAATAGATATTAGCTCAGTGTAATCCAAAAAGTTGAGGAAGTAACAGTGGAATAAATGCCATCATTTATGGATCATTTCTTCTATTCTTAATACTAACAATATAACTGTATTCAGTTATTAAGCTTATTACTTTTTGCTACAAAGTTGTATCCCAATGAGCATGGTATTTGTTTACCATCAATATAATAGTTTTTCAATCCTTTAGGAGCACTCTTTATACTTACTCCTTGATCTTAAGAAATTTATTGAGAATGCTAAACCTATATACTATTAAACAATTGCTTCTAATACCGAAGTACTTTTTTCATGCTATTTATATGCTGAAATTCTCTATTCAAAGTATTTTAAAGCATTATATTGACTTTTTAAAAAAGCTTTACACAAAATAAACTCTTACAGAAACACAAAGGGAGATAACTGGAGAAAAAAAGAAAACATAAAATGTTTTAAAACTATATAGGATGTCATAAATACTTGTACATATTTTATAAAGTTGTCAATAGAAACAATCACAGAAATAGAAAATACAAAGGCATTTTTGTTACAGTTAGCAAATGTAATAATAGCAAAGCAAAAATATGGGACATGACAGTGAAGTATGGATAAAGTTATAATACAAAGTAAAGTATATTCCTAACAGGTTTGTTTAATGTAAAGAAAGAACTGCCTTTTCAAAGTTGAAGGAGAAACACTTTTATGAGCTTAGAAATATGTCCTTAAGGAAATATTAAATTCTGAAGTTGTGGGTTTCCAAGACTGATAGTTTCAGTTTGGGGACTTAGGGAAAACTGATGTTATAAAGAAATTTTGTAGAATTGATGCTTATTCTTAAAGAAGGGTAATGTAAACAGTGGTGATAAAATATCTATGCATGCAAGTGAAATTGCTTGACAGTGTTCATTTGAATAACTTTGAATGTAGTCCAATATAATTACTTTTAAAATTAAATATCATTTGCACTGTTCAGGACAAAACTGTTCTGAGTTTTGTGAGTTTTACCAAAGATTACCAGCAGCAGTAGTTTACCTCTGCAATGGAAATAAGACCCACAGAAATTTTTTTATGTCACAGAAGGCAGGGTTAGAATAGGCTAATTTAGGTAGAACAGAGATGGTTTCTTTAAGAAAATCACACTTGAGCAGAGACTAAATGCTCTGGTAGAACAATGCATACAGAAGGACTTGCAGATTCGGTACCTTTTAGTGAGAGTGAACTTGAAAAATTCAAGGAAGACAACAAAATACAAGTTTATAAAGAATATCCAAGGGGCTGGTGCTGTGGCCTAGTGGGTAAAGCCACTGTCTTCAGTGCTGGCATCCCACATGGGCATTGGTTCGAGTGCCAGCTACTCCACTTCCGATCCAGCTCTCTGCTATGGCATGAGAAATCAGTGGAAGAGGGTCCAAGTCCTTGGGCCCCTGCACCCAAGTAGGAAGCCCGGAAGAAGCTCCTTGCCTCTAACAGGCAGAGTTCTGGCCATTGGCTGCTATTTGGAGAGTGAAGAAGCAGTTGGAAGACCTCTCTTTCTCTCTGCCTCTGCCTCTCTCTAACTCTGCCGTTCAAATAAATAAATATTAAAATAAAAAACAAAAATGTCCGAAACTAAACAGCGTTCATGTGGGCCTGAGAACATTATTATTAACTAAAACATGACCAGTAATCTCATGAAATGAGTTTGGGAGTAGAGTTTCAAATCTTCTTTAAGTTGCCAGAATAACAGGAATTCCTAAGAGAAGGAATAGGATTGCCTTAAAATTAATCTTTAAATAAAAGTTTTGCTGTTTTTCAGCATAATTTTGCAAAATAGGTTTTTGGCATTAGAGGTTTTTATTATTGTGTATAGGCTGATAAAGATAAGAAAATCAGAAAAATATCTGTCAAAATAAAAATAAATTTGAACTAACTTACAGAGACAGATACTCTAAGAAATAATGACCTAAGAGAATATAGTATAATAACAGTAGTTTTCCTAAATTCTTTTGATAGTCTGTGGTATATATAGCATGGTTTTAGAGTAGATGTGTATTGTGGGTATACACACACACACATATTTTACATGCATGATTACAGAGCCAAGTAAAAGGGGATAGGAATTTTAAAGACTTGTGCAATAAATGCCTGATAGAGAATTTAGAGAACTAGTCAATGTGCCAAAAGCAAATAGAACTAAGAACTGGACATCTTATTCCATAACTGAAATGATGAGAAAGAACTGGAAAATTACCAACTTTTTAACCTTTTAGAAATAACCGAGTGTGTAGTTAGTGTAGGAGATCATATTCTTAGAGCTGTTGGTTCCAAATTCAAATATGTCAGCAGACTCAGTGGAAATCAGAGTTATTTTAAAAATAAAACATCTTATATTGGGAATAAGAATCTGTTTACATATCATAAAATCAGACATAGTTCAACAAAGTTTTTATAGCTTCTGAGATTTTATCAGACCAAATATCTATTATGTTAAAGTCTAGCTGAGTAGGATGTATTTAATTTAGGAAACTCCAAAATGTACAGATAGGAACAAATTATGAATCTGTCCTTTACGTTATCTTCTACTTTCTATACTACTCTGAGCAGCTGGGGGTGGGAGGTAATTCTTTGTTTTTTGTTTTGTTTTCCTCAGAAAGTCTGATTAGTTACAGAAGTCAAATTTTTCCATGCTCTTTTGTTGTTGTTGTTTTTTTTAAGATTTATTTGAAAGGCAAAGTTAGAGAGGCAGAGAGAGGGAGAGAAAGAGAGGTCTTCTGTCTGCTGATTCATTCCCCAAATGGCCACAAGCTCTGGAGCTGAGACGACCCAAAGCCAGGAGCCAGGAACTTCTCCCAGGTCTCCCAAGGACTTGGGCCATCTTCTACTGCTTCCCCAGGCCACAGCAGAGAGGTGGATTGGAGCAGCCAGTTGAACTGGTGCCCATATGGGCACCCTCCGTGTTCTGTTTTCTGAAATCTATAAAAATGGGCTAGAGAGAGGACAAGAGAAAACTTTTATTCCTTTTTTGAGATTAGGAGGGAAGGGAGATCTCCAAGAAGTATAAAAATGCCCAGGAAGTTTCATAGCAATCCTAATAAAGTCGTTTACTTTCAGACATTGGGCAATAGGCAGTCCATGAGAAGAACAAGAAGACAAGTTCTGTAGTTACCCCCAACTCACTTCCTGGAGGAAGAGTTTGGGCCACAGCACAGGGAGGAGGAAATAAGCAAACAGAGCTTGACAGTCTTCCTAAGTTCATGAGACAAGATCAGTATCCAGAGAAGCCTATGTGGTTGGGATTTGCAGGGCAAAAGGAAAGGAGAGACAAGAGGCAAGAGTGAGCAATTGCAAGTGCTTAATACCTGCAGAGTTGGTTCCCCTCCAGTCTTTGGTTGAATATTCATCAATACATGCATAAGCAGAAATTTAACTTGAAACAAGGGAAAGAATCACCTAAAAGAAATAGATTGAACAATTCCTGATATTCACACAAAGCTGGAAGATGCTGTACCTAAGCATAAAAGTAAGCCTGGATAAGGATCACATTAACTCTCCAAGTAACTTGACTGCTTGCTAGAGCAAAGTCTGATCTTCTTTATAGATATACAACAATACCCATCATCCAAAAATGTCAACTTCTTAAGATCTAACATGGACTTAAAAGTTACTAAATACGAAAAGAAACAGGAAAATAAATACTATAACTAGGAAAAAGATTGATCCACAGAAACAGTAGACTGGGAAATTACAGAGATGCTGAAATAAGGATGTTAAAATAGCTGTTTTAATTGTGCCTGTTAGCTCAAGAATAGCATAAATATGGTGTGGGGAGAAATGAACATTCTAAAGGAAAAAATACTGGAATTTCTAAAGATGAGAAGTAACAGTATCCGAAACAAACAAAAAAACACTGAATGAATTTAACTGCAAATTTTCAGTGCCAAATAAGGTGAGTTTGTAGATGAGGAAACAGAAAGTATCCAAAGTGAAGATCAGAGGACTTTTCACTTCTCTTTAGGGTATTGAGAGCTATAAAGAATTTTGCTTCTACTTTATCAATATGAAAAAACACCTTGCTAAACTACAAAAATTCTAACTTATGAACCCATCAGAGCTGAGATTACAGAGCTCAGATGGTATAATTTAAATATGAAACAAATGAACAATTTTACTTATGGCAGAACATAGAAGGAAGAAGCATCATACCAGTCAAAATAAAAAGAGGTAAGAGGAGTCAGCCAAAATATTTAAGTTCTGTGGAAGGCCAAGTATAGGCTAGAAGCATATCGGTCTGAAATAAGAGAGGACATCTAACAAAAGAGCAATTCAAAAGGGGATTTTATGCTTAATTTCAGTCTTTTCCCTTCAGCCTTCCACAGTGTGCTCATAAGATTGGTGATAGGGAAGGAGACTGGAGAGAATTTCCTTGATATGGTAGACAGGCAAGCTTACTAGTCATTATTGTGGAAAAAAAAAAGAAGAAGAAAAGCCTGCCAATTCCCCATACCCTATTTAGCAAAATACTTAAATTTGTGTAGGAGAGGCAGCGAAACTTTTTGCCCACAGGGCAAATAGCTAAGACACATTGTACCTGGGGAATGGCAGAAAACCTATCTTAAACCCAGGATACCAAGTACAGGTCTGCTGCCTCTTAGGGAAGGGTGAAAACTCCAACCCATGGTCAGCTTTACATAAAAATTGGAACTTAAGCAAGGAAAGACAAGCAAAACATTGCTAACAGGTAAAATAATAATAATAAAAAATAAGACTCCAAGGTAGCCCAGGTAGGGAAATTATCAGGGAAGTATTCTAAACTAACTCTGGCTAATATGTTTAGGGATTTAATGAAAAAGATGGACAACATCCATGTAATTGATGGTCAGTTTTTAGCAGATACATAGAAGGAATAAGTCACACTAAAATGGTAGAAATAAAACGCATGATATCAGAGGTGAACAAGTCTTTTCAGAGTTACCAATAGCACAGTTTCTAAAGAAATTAGTGAACTTGAATATGGGCTGATGAAAAGTATTCAAACTAAAACACAATGGGAAAAAAAAGCTGTAAAATAATATCGAACTGTTTAATATATGTGTGATTAAATATATGTGTGATTAAAGTTTCAGAAGGGGAGAGGGAGAGAACAGTGTAGAAGAAATATTTGAAGAGATAATGGCCAAAAACAAAGTATATCAAGCCAGAAGTCCAAGATTTAGAAAGCGAAGTACACACACACTCACACTCACACTCACGCTTACACATTATATTCAAGCTACTAAAAACCAAAGATAAAATATTGAAGACAGCCAGAGGCAGAAAAAGACCTGTTTTGTTGCTCATATCCAGAGCAACAAAAATAAACTGAGCGCCTGTTCAGGTCTCAGCTGCTCCACTTCTGATCCAGCTTTCTGCTGTGGCTTGGGAAAGCAGTAGAAGATGGCCCAAGTGCTTGGGCCCATGCACCTGCGAGGAAAACCTGAAGGAATTTCCTGGCTCCTGGCTTCAGATCAGCATAGCTCCAGCTGTGTCGCCATTTGGGAGAGAACCAGCAGATAGAAGACCTTTCTCTCTGTCTCTGCCTCTGCCTATCTGTAACTCAGCCTTTCAAATAAATAAATAAATCTTTAAGAAAAAATAGATAAACTTGCAGACTTATTAGAAGTTTTGCAGGAAAGAAAATGATAAAGTGATGTGGCTACTATATGAAAATTTTGAAAAAGAAACTCTTGATCCAGAATTCCATATACATTGAAAATTTTTTGAAAAGTGAAGACTTTCAAATACATAATAAGCTCAGGACATCTATTCCCAACAGATTTACAGTACAGTAACTATTAAAGGAGGTTCTCAAATAGAATATGACTCCAGACAGAAACTTGAATCGACACCAGAACTTAGCAAACTTTCTCTGTAAAAAGCTGATAATACATATTTTAGACTTCGTAGGTCTAACAGCCTCTGTCACCGCTCTTCAGTTCTGCCCTTATAACACAAAAACAACCATAAACAGTACATTTTTTAAAAGGGCATGATTGTATACCAGTAAAACTTTATTTATAAAAACAGGAAGGAGCTTGGGTTTATGAGTCATACCTTACCAACCTCTGATGTATACCCAGAAATGAGAGCTCCAGAAATTGTAAAAATGAAAGTAAACACAAGACATGTGCTTCCTTCTTTCTTAAGCACATTATAAAATAACCAAATGTCAACAGCAAAAAGGAGGGGAGGTTAAAATAAAGTATGACAGGAGTAACCCAAAGGATGGAAGAGAGGATTTTTATAGGTGAACTCTGTTGAATTAAAGATGTATATTTGTGACACAGCGAGTAAAACCACCACCTGCGATGCCAGCGTCCCATATGGGTACCTGGCTGCTTCACTTCCTATCCAGCTCCCTACTAAAATGCCTTAGAAAGCAGCAGATGATAAGCACTTGGACCCCTACCACCTATGTGGGAGACCTGGATGCAGCTCCTGGTTTCTGTCTTCGGTTTGCACTGCCCTAGCTGTTTTGGTCATTTGGGGGAGTGAACTAGTGAATGGAAGAACAATTAATATCTCCCTCCCTCTCCCTCTCTCCCTCTCTCCCTCCCTACCCCTCCACCCTGTAACACCACCTTTCAAGTAAATTAATTTTTAAAATTTTCCCAAGATATATTATAAACTAAAAATGCATATAAAAAGTTAAAAAGAAATTAAATATAATTTGTTCCCCAAAAGTGGATTTTGAGTTCTCAATCCTAAAGCAAGTAGAAAAAGAGAGAAAAAGAACCAATGAACAGAAAACATCTCCAAAAATGACAGAATTAAATCCAACCATATCAGTGATACTGTGTGAAGTGTAAATGACCAAAATGAAGCAGAAAAGAAACCAAGAGGTTAGAGGAAGGTGTTTGGCCTTTTTCCTTTTCTGTCTTGTAGCGATTTATGCACATGTTTTTAAGGAATAGTTTCTTGCAGGCAGGCGTTCAGGGTAGTGGTTAAAGATGCCTCTTGGAACACTTGCATCCCGTATCATAGTACATGAGTTTCAGTCCCAGCTCATCTTCCAATTCCAGATTCCTGCTAATGTACACTCTTGAGAGGCAACAGATGATAGCTCAATTAGTTGGGTACTTGCCACTCAAACAAAAAACACAGATTGAATTCTAGCCTTCTAGCTTCCACTTGGTTGTTGGAGCATATGGACAGTGAGTCATCTGATACAAGATCTCTCTCAGTTTCTGTCTCCCTATTTCCTCTCCTTTCCCTCTTCCTTCCCAATGAAATAAAAATAAATATTTTTTTAAAATGTTATTTGGGGCTGATGCTGTAACATAGCAGATAAAGCTATGGCTGCAGCACGGGCATCCCATATCGATACCAGTTTGAGTCCCAGCTTCTCCAATTCCCATCCAGCTCCCTGTTAATGCACCTGGGAAAGCAGCAGCAGATGGCCCAAGTGCTTGGGCCCCTGCACCCACATAGGAGACCCAGAAGAAGTTCCTGGCTTCAGATAGGCGCAGCTCTAGCCACTGCAGCCAGCAGATGGAAGATTCTCTCTCTAACTCTAACTCTAACTCTAACTCTGCCTTTCAAATAAATAAATCTTAAATTAAAAAAAGAATATGTTCTTCCATAGATTAAAACATTTAAGTTGTTAAAATCATCACATCTGTTTACCCAATGCAAACACTGGTCCCTCTTTTTACCTGTTAAGGATACGCTACACCTCTGTCCTCTATGAGCTTCAAACAATGAAAGTGTTTTGAACCAGTGACTTGGAGTTGATATGCTGTCTTACAACCACTTTGTCTAAACTCTAGGGAAAAGGGAATAAGGTTAAGGAATAAGGTTAAGAGCTATCTACTATGCTTTTATATTACAGAATTTATAGGAGAAGGAGGGATGGAGAAAGGTTGACTAATTGGTACTAAGTTACAGTCTGAGTTAGAAGTTCTGGTGCTGGAGTAAGTATTGTGGCACAGCAGGTTAAGCCACTACTTGAGATGGCCACATCCCATATGGTTGTGCTGGTTTGAGTTCAGCTACTGTGCTTCCCATCCAACACTCTGCCAATGCATCTGGGAAGCCGCAGATGATGGTTCAAGTGCTTGATTCCCTGCTACCCAACTAGGAGACCCTGGAGTTCCTGGGCCCAGTTTAGGCTGTTGTGGCTGTTTGTAGAGCGAGAATCTCTTCCCCTATCTCTTGTCTTCCCCCTTCCCCTCTTCTTTCTCTCTCTGTCACTCTGCCTTTCGAATAAATACATTTAAAAAAATCTTTAAGCAAAAATGAAATAGTTCTGATGTTCTATTATACAGTAGGGTAATTATGGGTAATGATAATATACTTTTTTTTTTTAATTTGTTGAACAGAGAATGAGTGAGACTGACTGTGAGTACTCTTCTGCACTGGTTCACTCCTCGAAGCCCACAATATCTGGGGCTGAACAGGCCAAAACCAGGAGCAAGGAATTTAATTCAGGTCTCTCATGTGTGAAAGGAACCCAATCACTTGAGCTACCACTGCTTCTCCAAGAGTCTGTATTAGCAGGAAACTAGATTCAGGATGCGTACCTGGGTAGTAAACTCATGCCCTCTGATGTGGGCCACAACGGTCTTCCTAAATTCCCCCTTTTTTTAAACTTGGAGGAAAGGATTTTGAATTATTTTCACCATAAAGAAATGATGTTTGAGGAGATATGTGTACCCTGATTTGAACATTGAAAAAAAATTTTTCTACCTAACATCCTTTTATGCCTTTGATTTTTTTTGGGGGGGGGGGGATTTCTCTCCCACCTTTATCGGATTTTGCCTTTGGCAGATCTTTTTTCTTATACCAGTTGTGATCAGAAACTCAATTGTTTGTCCATAGGTATATGATTAATGCTACAGATATGCCATTCATTAATGCTAAGTGAAAAGCAGTGTCATTAAGTTTTAATGAAAGTTAATGAAATGAAAGGCATAAAGAATTTTAAAGACTTTGGAAGTTCTACTTAAATTTCTTTCCTAGAATTTATTTTCTTTTTCTCCTCTAATTAAGACTTCTACCTTAAACACTGATATATTCAAGATACATACATGCTTTCTAATCAATAAATTTCATTTTACAAATAATAACTACAGTTGTAGTTACCTTGCTGATCACTGTGCACTTTATATGCTGTTTTATCCTTTCAGAAACACATGAGGCAACTAAGGGACAGAGAGGCTAGGAAATACTGATGGTAATCAACAGAGTGGGAATTTAAACTTGGTAGTCCACACCCAGAGTGTTTATTCATAATTGTCACATGCTTCCTCACTCATTGTGATGTTTGTTTTTTTCCTATTCTTCATCTGTTCCTTCCTTTTTCATTCCTCCCTTCAAAGATATTATATTCAGACACACTGTGACCTAAATTGATGTGTATGGCCATAGCCATAAGAGTTAGTATGTGGAAATATTAAGCTATGCCTATCTCATATATGAACTCATATATTAATGAAGAAGTTACCTATTTTTGAACTGCAAAAGCAGGACAGCAGTAAATTGTGGTACTGGAGGCCATTCAGTGAAATTAAATATCATTTTATCCTCAGGCTGCATATCATGTAACAAGAACTTTATTTAAATATTAGCATATTATAAAGGGGATTTAAGACTCTTATGGGCTTTCTCCATCTGTTCCATCAAAATATAATGGTCTCTTTTTAAGGCTTCTGTATCTTTTCTGTGGTCTACCAAATACACTACCTTTCTACATTATACTGGTGGATGATGTTGAGTCCTAGTGAGAAATTTCATTAACATTTAGAGTTTTTCTTAATCAAAACAGAATCAAATCTTGATCATCTTGAGTATATTCACTTCAATTTGCGATACCATATTCACCATTAAATAGCTCAAAATGGGGGCAGGTGTTTGATGTAATAATAAAGACACTCCTTGAGGCACCCATATTCCATATCAAAATGCTTGGGTGTGCATTCTGGCTCTGCTCCTGATTCCATATTCCCTCACTAATGGATACCTAGAAGGCAACAAGTGATAGCTCAAGTGATTGGGTCCCTGCTACTCAATGTGAAAACCCCAGATTGAGCCTAAGTCCTAGATTGACCTTGCCTAGCCCCAGCTGTGTAGGTTTTTAGGGAGTGAATCAGCAATGAAAGCCCTTACTCGTTTCTCTCTCTCACCCTCCCTTTCGACTAAATATTTTTTTAGTCTCAAAATGTATAAAATAAATACATAATGATCTTCTAATGCACTTTTTAAAAGATTTATTTATTTGAAAGAGACAGAAATATTCCATCGCTAGTTCACTCCCCAAATGGCTACACCACAATGCCAGCCCCACACTTGGTTTTTATACCTGCATATTGTCTTTATTCTAAGAGTCTCAACATTTTTTAGTGTCTTATGCTCCTCTGTTTACTACCTGAAGTACTCACATTCACAGTCTGTCCGAAAGAGGGTTACCTGGTTAATACAGCAACCTAGATGAGGATATCAGTTTAATCTGAAAGCAATGATCCAGTCCATACCTGACCCACTCTACCCTATTTCCCAGGTAAAGAAACTGCTACCTAGAGAGATTTAGTGACTTCTCTGTGTCACATAGCTAGTTCATAGCAGAGACAAAAAATAGACGCTCATGATGCTTACTTCCCTGCTCATTTCATTCTGATACCCTATATATGACCACATAGTTGAGGAATGGTAGTGTTACATTGGCTAGTTCTTTTCCTTTTTTCCCAGGTCTTGCTATCAAGGGAACTAGATAATTAACAATCATTTATTATCCACTATTTTAAAGTACAATTTTTGTGTCTGCTTTCATGTAGCTATATGCCATAGATAGAGCCTTAGAGTAGAATCTGTCCCTGGCATGCAAACAAAACAAGTCTTAGAATTTCAGACTAGTATTCCCTTAACAAGTGGCAACTGCCTTCTGGTCCCTGAATGCCATAAAAAAAGGACTTAGACTCTGACCTTGTCTGATAAGCTCATGATCTAAATTAAACAGCCAAAATGCAGTAAGATGATGTGAGGGAATTATGACAATTAGTAACAATGAGCTTAATGTTCTGTTTGTCATTGTATAATGCAAGAAATTTCTGAGAGGAGCACTAATACAAGATTTTGGTAGAAGCAGCATCAGTGTGTCAAGAGGGATAGGTTATTTAAGTGCATGATTACCAAGTTACATTAATGTTGGGTAGCAAGTGTGATGCCAAAAGTAGACAATAATTTGCTCTCCTGACTTCTCAGTTATTTAGTTATGCCACTGTTACTTGACTGCTTTTAAATTTTGGAGTAGAGAGATAAGGTTAAATTGTTGAAGGACTGGTGCAATTTATTTGGTCCCCAGAAAGTTGTAAACCTTCATTTAAATTACTTCAAGCCCTTTTTTATTTAATAATGGGATAAACATTAAGATGCATTGTTCCTTGATTATGTTAATACTTGTTCTTTCACAAAATGCAGTCAGAGACAATAAATGAAAATAACTTCATTTCTTTTTTTTTAAGGTTTATTTATTTATTTGAAAATCAGAGCAACAGAATGAGGAAAGCAACTGCCAGATCTGGGCCAGGCTGAAGCCAGGAGCCAAGAACTCCATCTGGGTTTCCCACACGGGTGGCTGGGGCCCAAATACTTAAGACACCCTCCCCTGCCTATCCAAGCACATTAGCAGAAAACTAGATTTAAAAAATGTAGCAACCAGTACTTGAACTGTTGCTCCAACTTGGGATGCTACATCACAAGCAGCAGCTTAACCCTCTGCATTACAATATCAGCCCCTCATTTCTTAAACATGTGGTTGGGGAAATGTGGAGACATTGACAATTTGGAACATAAAGCAACAATGCAATATAAATGTAGATATGAGGACAGTTCCAAAACATAATAGTTGAAACAAGGTGGAATTTAGAGTTTGAACTACCTGTAATATGCACCTGTATTTTTATATATAGTATAGTCAGACCATAAAATGGCCCAGAAAGTTTTAATAAATGACCGAAATTGGTCAAGATCTATTTAATATATTAAGCTTTGTTTATTCATTCTTGGTTTCTGCCTTTACTACTTCCCTTACCCTCTCATTGAATCCTGCATTTCAGTTTTCCCTGGGGATTCTAATGTCTGAAAACAAACTTGTATTATCTTTTCATTCTCATCTATTTGTTCATATTTAATTTGTGAATCTGATGTTGGGGCAGAGTGGAGAGCACATGGAAAGATGGGTAAATTGGTAAATATTTGCATCCTGGACTACTTCATATCAGGTTTAAAAGTCTCAAGAAGTCATTTGTAAAGCTGATTCAGGCCGGAGCCTCGGCTCAATAGGCTAATCCTCCGCCTCGTGGCACCAGCACACCGGGTTCCAGTCCCGGTTGGGGCGCTGGATTCTGTCCTGGTTGCCCTTCTTCCAGACCAGCTCTCTGCTGTGGCCCGAGAAGGCAGTGAAGGATGGCCCAAGTGCTTGGACCCTGTACCCTCATGGGAGACCAGGAGAAGCACCTGGCTCCTGGCTTTGGATCAGTGTGGTGCACCGGCCGCAGCGCGCCGGCCGTGGCGGCCATTGGAGGGTGAACCAACGGTAAAGGAAGACCTTTCTCTCTCTCTCTCTCTCTCTCTCTCTCACTCACTCACTCACTGTCTACTCTGCCTGTCAAAAATTTAAAAAGAAAAAAAAAAAAAAACTGATTCAAACTGCCTAGGCCTGACTGTGGTCCTATCAGGATAATAAGAAACTTTGTTGGTTCCATAGTAGTTCTACAGGCATTATTGGTTGGGAAGCTGCTTAAAATTTTGATGTCTGTCACAGGAAGTTGTTGCACAGGTAACATGGCCTATGTGACGAGATAAACTCCATTTTATAAAAGTGATTGTGGGGCCGGTGCCGTGGCTCACTTGGTTAATCCTCTGCCAGCTGCACCAGCATCCCATGTGGGCACCGGGTTCTAGTCCCGGTTGGTCCTCTTCCAGTCCAGCTCTCTGCTGTGCCCGGGAAGGCAGTGGAGGATGGCCCAAGTGCTTGGGCCCTGTACCCGCATGGGAGACCAGGAGGAAGCACCTGGCTCCTGGCTTTGGATCTGCGCAGCTCCAGCCATGGCGGCCATTTGGGGGGTGAACCAATGGAAGGAAGACCTTTCTCTCTGTCTGTCTCTCTCACTGTCTAACTCTATCTGTTAAATTAAAAAAAAAAAAAGTGATTGCAACTAGGGGCCAACACTGAGGCATAGTGGGTAAAGCCGCCACCTGCCACACAAACATCCCAAATAGGCACTGTGCAGTTTGAGTCCTGGCTGCTTCATTTCTGATCCAGTTCCCTACTAACATGCCTGGGAAATCAATGGAAAATGACCCAACTGCATGGGCGCCTGTTTCCATATGGGAGATCCAGAAGAAGCTCCTGGCTCCTGATTTTGAACCAGCCCAGTTCCAGCCATGTGGCCATTTGGGGAGTGAATCAGCAGAGAAAATATCTCTTTCCTTCTCTCCCATTCTCTCTCTCTTTGCCTTTCAAATAAATCAGTAAATGTTTAAAAAAAAAAAAAAAATTCAACTAGAATTTGCTAATTACTGACCTCTGTGGGGATCCTCTGGTTTATCACTAAGCTTACTTGCACTTGGCATTTTCCTATGCTGCTGCCTCATCATTCATAGCAGTGTGAGTAATTTGGCATTGAGTGAACAAGAAGAGGGCATAGAGAGTCCAGCAGCTGTGCTTGTTGGCACTGGATATTTAAATATCTTCAGTGTAGCCAACAGTGTGTTTGGCACAAATGTTAGCCAATAATACTTAAACAAATTGTTGTGAAGAAAATAGGCAGACATTTATTTTAAAACCATCCCTCTCTTTTCTTTCCCTTTAAAAATATCTGTTAGAATGAAATCTTAGTGGTTTTTTTTTTTTCTGTAAGTTTGAAAAATGTGCTAACAAAATGAGGTTTGTAATTCTAATGATAGCATTGGCTTAGCTTCTTTCAGACAGGAATTTCTAAGTACTTTATTAATTAAATTGTATAGGCCTATGTGAGGTACATGTTAATGAGTTGATTTTCCTAAAAGAGGGAGTGGGGGCATTGATACAAGGTGACTTGCAACTTGCCCAGTTCATTCAGTTAGAGAGAAACAAAAGCTAAGATTTTCCCAGGCCTTTGCTGTGTTACATCCAATGGCATTGCAGACTTTTCTACTTCATAAGATAGAGTGTTTTTCTCTAAATGGTTACTATGATTCAGACTGTGTGAAATTTTTTATAATATTCAGTCAAAAAGAAGTCAGGACCAGCACTGTGGAATGGCAGGTAAAGTTGCTTCCTGCAGTGCCAACATCTCATATGGGTGCCTGTTCTGGTGCTGGCTATTCCATTTCCGATCCAGATGCCTGGTAATGCACTTGGGAAAGCATAAGATGGCCAAAGTCCTTGGGCCCCTGCACCCACGTGCGGGACCCAGAAGAGGCTCTAGGCTCCTGCTTCAGATTGGCCCACCTCTTTCTGTTGCAGCTATTTGGGGAGTGAACCAATGGATGGAAGACACCCACGAGCACACCCATGTCTGCCTCTGCCTCTCTCTAACTGCCTTTCAAATAAGGAAATAAATTTTTTTTTTAAGTCTTCTCGATGATTAAAAAGATTAAGAAAAAAGTTTTCTCAACACCCAGAAGGTAGGGGAGGATAGTCTACCCATGAAACTGTCATCAAATTTAGATTTGTGCCCTAATATTTAGGTTTGGGTAAGGATTTCATACGGTTTCTCTGAAAGGGAGATATGGAAAAGCCCACATGATTTATATATTGAAATATTTCATTTTGAACATAAGAATGTTGATCTGGGTAACTTTTTTAAACATCCAGGAATTTTTTCTAAGTTAAGCTTTTATCTTGTAAACCAATCTAATGCTTACCACTTATAGCACACAGAGTTTTTAATGTAATAGATGGTGAGTTTAAATTTGTGATTGCAAATCAGTATGCCTTAAAAAAAAATAAGTAATAATCGCTTTTATACAAAACCATTCTAATTTGTGCTGTGATTTCAGAAACAGCAATACCTGTTCATGAAGCCATTAAATTTAGCAGCAGATTTTGAGGGTATTTATTGACCTGCTTACATGGCATCTTTATGACTACTTCCTCATAGTACATTGATCGCTTTAAGAATATCTTGAAAATATATTATTGTTTCCCACAGTTGTTAATAGCTTCCTTCTTCAATCACTTACTTCTTGTTATTAGCAGGTTTTCTAATATGAAGAAGAATGCAACTAATAGTAGTAACTGAAATGTTAAGAAAAGCACCTTTCACAATTGCCCTGCATTTAATAGCTTGTCTTCAAATGCTGATTCTTGCCACCATGATCACAGAAATCTCAAGACTTTGGAAGAGAGGAAAGCAGTAGAAGAGACTTTAATTGCTATACTGGGAGTTTTTGAGCCAATATTAGTCAATAAAGGGAAAGAGTCTGGTTTAGTCTCCTACCATATTCTGTCAAAGACTCCTGGAAGTAGACCTGTGTGCACATGCAGCTATGGATTACAGAGCACAGCTGTTGGGACCCTCAGTCAGCGACCCCCTTTTAAGTAGGAGGTCAGCCTTTTTGTGGCTGTTACACCAATCCATTTTGTGTGTGTGTGTGTATGTGTCAAACATTTTTATTTGTTTATTTAACTTTCTTTTTTCAATCTTTTAATTTATTTTAACTTTTATTTAGTAAATATAAATTTCCAAAGTACAGTTTATGGGTTACAATGGTTTCCTCCCCAAATAATTTCCCTCCCACCTGTACCCCTCCTATCTCCCGCTCCCTCTCCCATTCCATTCACATCAAGATTCATTTTCAATTATCTTTATATACAGAAGATTGGTTTAGTATATATTAAGTAAAGATTTCATCAGTTTGCACCCACACAGAAACACAAAGTGTAAAATACTGTTTCAGTACTAGGTATAGCATTACTTCACATTGGATAACACATTAAGGACAGATCCCACATGAGGTGTAAGTACACAGTGACTCCTGTTGCTGACTTAACAATTTGACACTCTTGTTTATGGTGTCAGTAATCTCCCTAGGCTCTAGTCATGAGTAGCCAAGGCTATGGAAGCCTTTTGAGTTTGCTGACTTCGATCTTATTTACACAAGGTCATAGTCAAAGTGGAAGTTCTCTAATCCCTTCAGAGAAAGGTAGCTCCTTCTTTGATGGCCTCGTTCTTTCCACTGGTATCTCACTCACAGAGAGTTTTCATTTAGGTCTTCTTTCTTTCTTTCTTTCTTTCTTTCTTTTTTTCTTTTCTTTTCTTTTTTTTTTTTTTTTTTTTTGGCCAGAGTGTCTTGGCTTTCCATGCCTAAAATACTCTCATGGGCTCTTCAGCCAGATCCGAGTGCCTCAAGGGCTGATTCTGAGGCCAGAGTGCTATTTAGGACATCTGCCATTCTATGAGTCTGCTGTGTATCCCGCTTCCCATGATGGATCATTCTCTCCCTTTTTGATTCTATCAGTTAGTATTAGCAGACACTAGTCTTGTTTGTGTGATCCCTTTGACTCTTAGACCTATCAGTGTGATCAATTGTGAACTGAAATTGATCACTTGGACTAGCGAGATGGCATTGGTACATGCAGCCTTGATGGGATTGTATTGGAATCCCCTGGCACATTTCTAACTCCACCATTTGGGGCAAGTCCAATTGAGCATGTCCAAAATTGTACATCTCCTCCCTCTCTTGTTTCCACTCATATTTAACAGGGATCACTTTTCAGTTAAATTTAAACACCTAAGAATAATTGTGTGTTAATTAGAGAGTTCAACCAATAGTACTAGAACAACAACAAAAAAATACTAAAAGTGATAAAGTATTACATTGTACATCAACAGTCAGGACTAATTCATTTTTTTGAAAATTGTTTTACGTTTACACACACAAAATAAACTCACTCCTGTACTGGCCACAAGAAACAACCTTTTGTAAGCTATGGTATTGTCCAAATTACTCATTCAGATTAGGAAACCAATACTCAGAAAGACAAAACTGGAATAAACATTTGTCTAACAGGCACTTGAATCAAGAGTAATGTCAACATGTGTCCTTTATGAGAAATAAAAAGAAAAGCAATTACTTCTGAATGAAACCACAGTAATTGACCCTGTTGTACCTTTGGGGAATTTGGGTTTTGTTGCAGATTTTATTGCAGAGATGAGGGCATTTGGCATCATTCCTGCTTCTCACAGGACTAGGTTTCATGTCTAGTGCCAAAATAGCTTATAGGTAGAAATTGCTTAGAGAAATAGAAAAGTGTTCATATTCAATAACTGGGCTCTACCACATGTCTGCCTACGTGATTGGAATGTTTTATGCCCTAAACCTCCTTTAGAAAACAATGCGATATCATATATGTTTAAAAATTTGGTATCAGATAGCTTTGTATTAAATGTCTTTCTTCTGTTTACTAATGATGTGACCTTGGGCAGATTATTTCTGTTCATAAATACAGTGGGTTTTTACTAGTATCTAATTCAGTAGGTAGCAAGACTTAAAGCCAACATTAGCTTTCATCTGGTTTCTTCTGGTTGGTTAACCTTCTCCCATACTTGTTCTCTATATTTTGTTCTCCAAATCCATGATACCTTTAAGGTATAGAGAGCATCTTTTCAATAAATAGTGCTAAAATCAGATAGCACTAGGTGAAAAAAATATACTGGGACACTCACCAATGTACACCAAATCAAAATGAAAATTTAAATGTAAAAGGTAAATGGGGGCTGGTGCTGTGACAAGCCACTGCCTGTAGCACCTATATCCCATATGGGGGCCGGTTTGAGTCCCTGCTCCCTGTTAATGTGCCTGGGAAAGCAGTTGAGGGTGACCCAAGTGCCCAGGCCCCTGCATCCACATGGGAGACCCCAAAGAAGCTCCTGGCTCCTGACTTCAGTCCAGCCCAGCTCTGGCCATTGAGGCCCTTTAAGGAATGAACCAACAGATAGACAATCTCCCTCTTTCTCTGTCTTTTTCGCTCTCTCTGTAACTCTACCTTTCAAATAAATAAATATTTTTTAAAGAAGAAAAAAGTAAAACATTAAAGCTTTTGAAAGAGACATAGAAAAAAAGCTTTATAACTTTGGAATAGGAAAATATTTGGTTTTTTTAAGGTTTATTTTTATTTCTTCACCAGATAAGCTTAACAAATGAAAAGCAAAAAGAGTGTCGTGGAAATATAGACAATTGCTATAAAAAGTAGTTGAATGAAAAAATGACTATGCCACCAATATATAGTAATTTTAAAGTAATCAGATCAGAAAAACTATAGCTCTATAACATTCTTAACCATTGGTTTGACACAGGCATAAAAGTTTCACAAAACAATATTTGCAGCAATACTGATACATACAGGCATTTGTGGGGTTCTTTGTTTTTGTTTTTTAATTTTAGCTCTCACAAGTAAGGGAGAACATGATAATTCTCTTTCTGTGTGTGGCTTATTTCACTCAACATGTCATCCTCCTGTAGCATCCATTTTGCTGCAAATGGTAGATCTGCATTCTTTGTAACATCTGAGTAGTATTCCATAGTGTATGTATACCACATTTTCTTTATCCATTCATCTGATGATGGACACCTAGATTGATTCCAGATTTTAGCTGTTGTGAACAGTGGTGCTAAAAACATAGTGGGACAGGTATCTCTGTGATACAGTGTGTTCATGTCTTTTGGTATATACCCAGTAGTGAGTTTGCTGGATCACATGGGAAGTCTATTTAGTTTTTTTAAGAAATCCGCATGCGGTTTTCTATAGTGGCTGCACAAATTTACGTTCCTATCAACAGTATATAAGTGTTTTCCTTTTTCCACATCCTCACCAGCATGCTTTCTGTCTTTGGATTTTAACCATTTGGATAGAAGTGGTTTTAATTTGCATTTCCCTGATAGCTAGTGACGTTGAACATTTTTTCATATATTTGGCCATTTGTATTTCTTCTTTTAAAAACTGTTCTATTCCTTTGCCCTTAATGGATTGGTTGTTGAATTTCTTAAGTTATCAATATATTCTGGGTGTTAATCCTCTGTCAGATAAGTAGCTTGCAATTTTTTTCTCCTGTTCTGTTGGCTGTCTCTTCACTTTGTTGATCATTTGACCCAGTACCATTTGTTTAGTTTTGCTTTTGTTGCCTGTGCTTTAGGGGTCTTGTCTAAAAAATAGTCCCCTACAGCAGTGTCTAAAAGTGTTTCCCTGTGTTTTTTTCTAGCAACTTTGTAGTCTCAGGTCTTAAATTCAGATCTCTGATCCATCTTGAGTTGATTTTTGTATATGATAAGAGTTATGGATCTAGTTTCATTCTTCTGCATATATATATATATATATATATATATATATATAAATTTATCCAGTTTTTAGGCAAAAGATTGTAACAGCTATTTCACTATAAAATACCCCAAAACATGAACTTACTGCTAGAAATGTCTATTCATTTCTCCACTGCATTAGTAAAAAGATATTTGAAACAAAGGGTGAATCCTTGCATATAGCTCTTTGCTAATAATAACAGCTGAAATTTAATATAATTTTCTGTACATTACAGTATTTTACTGTTGGAAAATCGATTTCTATAAGCTCTTCCTAATAACAGACTTAAACAATGCATCTGTGTATCTGTATCCTTTTTTCCTAGGTCTCCTCACTGTAGCCAAGCAGTGTATTCTGATTCCTGCTTGGCATGATAACTCCATGAGTGTTACACAAAGTACAGAAATCACACTTCAGGACAACATCCAATTTCTTTTAGCAGATTAATCTGGTTTTCAGATCTACATTTTAACTTTGCAGCATTCTTCCTCTTTTTCTTTAAAGATTTATTTACTTGAAAGGCAGTTACCAACAGAAAGGGAGAAATACAGAGAGAGAGAGAGACCTTCCATCTTCTGGTTCATTCCCTAAATGTCCATAGTGACTAGGACTGAGCCAGGTCAAATCCAGGAGCTTCATTCAGGTCTCCCACATGGGTACAGGGGCCTAAGCACTTGGGCTATCCTCTGCTGTTTTCCCAGATGCATTAGCAAGAAGCTTAATTAGAAGTAAAACAGCCAGGAGAGGAACCAGCACCCATATGGAATACCAGTGTCTCGGGCTGTGGCTTAACCCGCCATGCCACAGTGCCAGCCCCTCATAATTATACTTAAAGATATGGCAGATAGAAGTAGAAATCGGCCGGTGCTGTGGCTCAATAGGCTAATCCTCCGCCTTGCGGCACTGGCACACCGGGTTCTAGTCCAGGTCAGGGTGCCGGATTCTGTCCCGGTTGCCCCTCTTCCGGGCCAGCTCTCTGCTGTGGCCAGGGAGTGCAGTGGAGGATGGCCCAAGTGCTTGGGCCCTGCACCCCATGGGAGACCAGGAGAAGCACCTGGCTCCTGGCTTTGGATCAGTGTGGTGCGCCGGCCGCAGGGCACCGGCCATGGCATTCATTGGAGGGTGAACCAACTGCAAAGGAAGACCTTTCTTTCTGTCTCTCTCTCTCTCTCACTGTCCACTCTGCCTGTCTAAAAATAAAAGAAAATAAAAGAAAGTAGAAAACAATTGTCAGTGGGGCTCTTTTGGTGAAACTATTTATGTTAAAAAGTAGTGCTGCTTTGGATAGGAGTTAGACTAAGTAGCCTCTGACATTCCATTTTGAATCATTTTTTTCTAATACTGATTAAGCCATCTAGTTTTTTTTAATTCAGTATTCTGCCTTTTCTATAAGATGAGAAATGAACAACCCTGAGCATTTGATTTTTACCACACTAGAATCTCCTAGGAGTTAGTGGATTCTCCTTCTCTAGCCCTTAGGCAAAGGAATAGTATTCAGCTTTGGCCTTATAGTTTACTTAAGTTTGATCAAATTGTCCCAGTCAGTGCATTTCCCTTTTAGCCTTGAGACCAGTGTTTCTTAAAGCCGCAGAACAACATGATCTGGGTCTATAGTGAATAGCTATAAAAATGTCTGGCAGGGTACAGTTTATCTGTCAGATCACCATTGTCAGAAAATCAACTTGGCTAAAATGCTTTAATATTATTACATAGGCCACTTACTCCAGAATTGGTTCTTCTGTGAAATGGTGGTTAGTTTTATCTCCGTTTTAGTGTAACATTTATCTCTGTTTTAGTGCGTATTTTTCTATTTCAGTTAGAATAGGAATCCTCTTCTGGTTCAGTGGACCTTAAGG
The DNA here is from genome assembly GCA_949820135.1 of Sylvilagus floridanus. Classification (NCBI taxonomy): domain Eukaryota; kingdom Metazoa; phylum Chordata; class Mammalia; order Lagomorpha; family Leporidae; genus Sylvilagus; species Sylvilagus floridanus. The sequence continues at coordinate 65,045,448 of OX463239.1, forward strand.
AATTGTCCCAGCCCCAGATGATTCCCTTTCTACTCCTTGAACACCATTCACAGTATGTCTCAGGTTAGGATCTCAGTATACCTGACCTTGTTGCAGAGAACTACTTTGGTCTAAATTTGCACAATTGAAGGAAGAGCAAAAATGATCATTCTGAGAGTATGTGAGTTGTGGGATTGTGGCACCTGTAGCTTTTATGGTTTTTTGGGGTTTTTTTTGTTTGTTTTTGCTTTTTTGCTACACATGAATATACATGCACATACAATTAGATTGCTCTCACTAAAGATATATTCAACAAACTAAACAGTACTTGTCAAACTTGGTGTTCATCCAGTAGATAGGCTCAAACTTCTCTCTTTTCTTCTTCTTTTTTTTAAAGATTTATTTATTTATTTGAAAGTCAGAGTTATACATAGAGAGAAAGAGAGGCAGAGGGGGAGGTCTCCATTTGATGGTTCACTCCCCAGATGGCCGAAACAGCCAGAGCTGCACCAATCTGAAGCCAGGAGCCAGTAGCTTCTTCTGGGTCTCCTATGCAGGTGCAGGAGCCCAAGGACTTGGGCCATCTTCTACTGCTTTCCCAGGCCATAACAGAGAGCTGGATCAGAAGTGGAGCAGCCAGGACTTGAACCGGCGGCCATATGGGATTCTGGCACTGCAGGTGGCACTTTACCTGCTACGCCACAGTGCTGGCCACTCGAGCTTTTCTTTAGTTGGCACCTATGTAGGGCAGAAGCTTGTATATTCCTCATCTTAAAAATTACCAACTACCACAGGCTGGCACTGTGGCATATTGGATAAAGCCTGTAGAGCCGGAAGAAGCTCTTGGCTCCTAGTTTCGAATCGGCCCACCTCTGGCTATTTGGGTTGTGAACCAGCAGATGGAAGACCTCTCACTCTCTGCCTCTACCTCTCTGTAACTTCGACTTTCCAATAAAAGTAAATTTTTTTAAAATTACCAACCATCAGAGTGATTCCTCATAAATGTTTGATATTGAATTTAGATTCCTGTATCTAGTCAGTTCTTGAATATTTACCATTGAGTGGACTTGGTGAGTTTTTCAGCTGCTGTACTGATAGTATATTGTGGTACATGACTACAGCCATTAGTGAAGTTATTTTTTTTAACTTAGTGATATTTGCATAAAATGTTAACATAGTGTCCTAATCTTGTCCCACCAAGTATATGGACAGGTTTTGTTTTGTTTTTTTAAGATTTACTTATTTATTTGAAAGAGTTAAAGACAGATCTTCCATTTGCTGGTTCACTTTCCAGAAGGCCACAACTGCTATGGTTGGGCCAGGTCAAACCCAGGAGCCAAGAACTTCTACAGGTCTCCCACATGGGTACCATTCTTGGTTGCTTTCCCAATCATATTAGCATTAAACTTGATCAGAAATGGAGCAGCCAAGACTTGAGCTTCCCCAAGTTGTTTATTCATTCATTTATTATGCACCGTATCAGTACAGTTTTGAGCAACCCTAGGCATTTGGAAAGATTTTTTAAAAATACTTACTCTTCATTTTAATGTATTTGAAAGGCAGAGTGACAGAGTGAGTTTATATCCACTAGTACATCCCAAAAGTTCACGATAGCCCTTGTTAGACCTGGCCAAAACCAGGACCCAGGAACTCCATCCAGATCTCACTCATAGCTGACAGTAATGCAAGTGCAAACTCCATTGTAATTATCATGCAACATCTCAAAGACAAACTGTCTTCAATAAATGCTTTATATACATATATATAAAGTTATTTTCTTTGTTTTATAGGAAAAACGTCAGAGAGAGGCTCGTTTTCTCTGTACAGCAGGGACACTGGATTACCAGGCTGTCAAGTAAGTTTAATGAACAAAAAAAGCAGTGAAATTTGTAGATGCACAACAAGTTTTAATAATAGAAGAGGTAGAAATGTGTTCAATGTGTTTCACCATTATTTGTTGCTCTGATTTGTGACAATATGGTGGGTTTTTTTTCAATTAAACATTTTCTTTTGTGCCTTCTGCTTAAAATGGTTTCCCTTCTTTGTCTTTATCAACAGATTTTCTTAACCTATTTCCATTTTCACTGGAAACAAAGTAGCAGTTGTCTTCCTATCTCTTTCCAAAATGTATATTTTCCAAGAATAGTTGTTGCATATTGCCTAATAGAAAAAGCAAAACCGCTGATACATAACAGAAAGAACTGTTGCTTCATCTATGTAGTTTATCTGTCTTATAAGATTAAATTTAGGATCAACATTGAAAGTATTTTTGTTTCAATCCTGCCTCTAAACAGGTTTTTAGAAGCTTCTTAGTCAATGACTTGGAAACTTTGTTTTAGTTCTTCCACATTCCCAAGCCTGTTGTATTTCTGCTAATGGCTGTGTGTTCTGCTCTCTTCCTTTTATTTATTTATTTTATTATTTTTAAGAATCTCAAACACTTTAACCCAGAGCTTCCTCTCAGAATCAAACTTAAAAGACAGGAAGGAAAAGCAGAATATATTAGATTAATTTTTTGCCAAATGCATGCTCTTCCTGAGATCCATATTGGACATTGCAAATTAACCAATTTAAACTGTTATACTAATACTACTCCATTCAATACATGTTTCACATATTACACATAATTGTGTAATTATATGTAAGAGTACTTAACATAAGATCCTGTTTTATGATCTGCCTTCTTTTTTATATTATAAAAATGGGACATTTTATATCCCTATCCTCTTAATGATAAACCCAACAGGTAGACATAGTTTGACTAAGCGATTTGTTCAATATAGTAGTCCCCATTACCCACAGTTTTACTTTCTGATTTGAATTACCAAGAGCTAACCATGATCCAAAGATATTAAATGAGAAATTTCAGAAATAAACACTTCATAAATTTTAAGTTGTAAGCTGTTCTGAGTAGAATGATGAAATCTAACCGCCCAGGATGTGAATCATCCCTTTGTCCAGCATATTAATGCTGTGTAAGCTATCCAGCCATTAGTTACTTAGTAACTGTCTTGATTATCAGCTTAACTATATTACAGTTGTTGTATTCAAGTAACCCCTTTTGTGCTTAATGGCCTGAAGACACAAGAGTCCTGTTATTGGCAATTTGAATATGCCAAAGAGAAGCTACTAGTGCATCTTTTTATTGGGTAACTGAAAGTTTTAGACTTAATAAGGAGAAAAAAAATTCCATTCAAAGGTTACCAAGATCTCCAGTACAATAAGACATTTTTAAAGAGACCACATTCACTTAGCTTTGATTACAGTATAGTGCTACAGTTTTTTACTATTGTTATTAATCTCTATGATACCTAATTTATACATTTAACTTACCAAGGTGAGCATGTATAGGGAAAAATTATAGTATATATAGGGCTCAGTACTATCAAGGTTTCAGGCCCCCACTAGGGGTCTTGTTAGGGAGGAGACCTCCATGCTTTTTTATGATACAAGTTACTGTTTGAATTTCAGTCTAAATTTGAATTATTTAGTGAGTTAGATGAGGGGTCTTGGGTCCAATTTCTAATCTCATCTGCGTTGCTTTCATTATCAAGTTCACAGGCCTCTTAATCTTCATTGTTCTTCTGAATCAATTAAGAACAGAACCAAAATTTATAGTCAGTATTATAGAACTGGGGATAGTAGCTCAGATTTCTTACTTTTCACCAAGCAGTCAACTCTGTTCTCATGCAAGTGATTTAAAAAAAAAAAAAAAAAACTTAATAGTGTTAATGATTTTTATTTTCCCTGTTTATAATTAGCTTTAAAAGTTTTATTGATTGTAACTCTACTTCTCAAATCAATCAATAAATCTTTAAAAAAAAAAAAAAGATAGCATTGCTGCAACCTTTTGCAAAGCCAACCACCTTGCAGTTAGACCACCTTTCTATCTCTCCCTTTTTCTGTCTGTAACTCTACCTCTCAAATCTATCAGAGAGAGGGAGAGACGGAAAGGTCTTCTGTCTCTGGTTCACTCCCCAAATGGCCGCAACAGCCTGAGCCGGGTCCATCCGAAGCCAAGAGCCAGGAGTTTCTTCTGGGTTTCCCACAAGAGTACAAGGACCCAAGCACTTGAGCCATCTTCTGTTTTTCCAGACCATAGCATAGAGCTGGATTGGAAAAAGAGCAGCTGGGACTTGAACTGGCACCTATGTGGCATGCTGGCATCACAAGTGCTGGTTTTACCTGCTATGCCACAGTGCTGGCCCCAACAAAGTAAGTCATCATGAAAGGACAAGAAGTCTTTAGAACTTTCATAGAAAATATGTTATAAAATACCATGCATGGATTTTAAAAATATTTTACACAAAGTAAACACCTTTTTTTTTTTTGGTTGTAAAATAACTTTGTAAAGACACTGTTTTTAAACATCAAAATGATAATTTGTTACCAATAAGGTATATCATTATAAACAAAAAAGATTTATTTCAAGAGATACATGGCTTCATGGCTTGTAAGCAAACAGTACAGTTTTATCCTTATGTGACAGCTTTCCTATGTACAGGATCATATCTTTTCCAGCTCTTCCAGGGACAGAGAGCAATGCCACTGCTCCCAGCGGTTACCTGGGAAGGTAGCCTGAAGCTCATGATTACATTTTTTTAACAGGCAGAGTTAGACAGTGAGAGAGAGAGAGAGAGAGAGAGAGAGAGAGAGAGAGAGAGAAAAGTCTTCCTTCATCCCCAAAACGGCCACTACGGCCGGTGCGCTGTGCCGACCTGAAGCCAGGAGCCAGGTGCTTCCTCCTGGTCTCCCATGCAGGTGCAGGGCCCAAGCACTTGGGCCACCCTCCACTGCCTTCCCGGGCCACAGCAGAGAGCTGGACTGGAAGAGGAGCAACTGGGACAGAATCCAGTGCCCCAACCGGGACTAGAACCTGAGGTGCCGGCGCCACAGGCGGAGGAGTAGCCTAGTGAGCCGCGGTGCCAGCCTCATAATTACATTTGAGATCGTTACTGCTGAAGAAGTCCTACAAAACTCCAAAATTATTCATTCATTGGGGTCAGTGTTTAAATTTCTGGGCTAAGAAATCTAGATGCTTGTCTATGCCTCCCACCAAAGCACATCAACAACATACCGATTCAAAAAAACCTAAGAAGCTTGCTAGAATTGCCCAAGCCCTACAGTATGTCCAAGCAGGAGTTAGTGAGCTCCTGCACTAGCACAAATCACCAGAAAAGGAGAAATTATTCAAAGATAGCCATGGAAGAATAGTAGCATTATAAACATACCCCATATAGCTAAAAGCTAGATGTTTATTCCTGAAAAGGAAATACTCATTTACAACTTGAATGTGGAAAGAGCAGCTTTTCGATATAACAAATGATCTGGGTACACAAGTCATGGGTTTCTCAAGAGAAAAACACTGAACAAAAGACAAATGAAACAGCATCCCAATGGCAAAACAATCTCAATGCTAAAACATACACAAATTAAGGCTTTACCTTGGTACTTAATAATTTTAAAATTATATTAGAACATTCCCAACCATTAGTAAGCACTCATCTTTAAAAGGTACACTGAGCTGCTAAAGGGAAGATAGCTATAACCTCACTTCTATTTGTGCATTAGTAAAAGCTTAATTTCAATTTAACCTTTCTAACTAGAGCAAGATCTAAGCATAGGAGAATTTGCCATTTTTCTATGGCTTAAATGCCCTTTTGGTTATTTTGAGCAAGCCCTCTATATTCCTAATAAAAACTACTAATGGATGAAGGAACTAAATGTTGAGATTTTTACTGAATTAGTTTCAGGTTGGTACAAAGACCTTATTTAATGTTTCAATTAGTACAGCTTTCCTACAGGGGAAGGGGAAGAATGAAAGACAAGAACTAACATGATTTATAAAGAAACAAAATATTTTATAGGTATATATTCATTTATCAAAATGATTGTCCCACTTAATGCACGTGTAGACCTTGTTTTAGCCACTATGCCAGAGGAAGACATTCAGATGTAGCTCTCAGATCTGAAAACGTCTAAGAAATAAACATTTTAATTCCATTTTCTGCAAATCCTTTCTGGAATCCTTTTGCATTTTACATTGTGGAAACACACAAATATTTCAAATGGGGTCTTTTTTTTTTTTTAATCAATTGTTGAACACTTATCTGCATACCCCTCATAGCCAATTAAAAATTTCAGAAAACTAAAACATATTTTGATTACAGTAGATGATAGAATAATAGCAGTTGAACTTCTCCCATCCATTAAGATATTTTATGACTTTTTTTAAAAAGAATATCAGTGCTTTAAAGCCAACTAAGATATGCCATTTCTTTTTTTTTTTTTTTTTTTTTTTTTTACAGGCAGAGTGGACAGTGAGAGAGACAGACAGAGAGAAAGGTCTTCCTTTGCCGTTGGTTCACCCTCCAATGGCCGCCGCGGTCGGCACGCTGCGGCCGGCGCACCGCGCTCGTCCGATGGCAGGAGCCAGGAGCCAGGTGCTTTTCCTGGTCTCCCCATGGGGTGCAGGGCCCAAGCACCTGGGCCATCCTCCACTGCACTCCTGGGCCACAGCAGAGGGCTGGCCTGGAAGAGGGGCAACCGGGACAGAATCCGGTGCCCCGACCGGGACTAGAACCCGGTGTGCCGGCGCCGCAAGGCGGAGGATTAGCCTGTTGAGCCACGGCGCCGGCCTTCTTTCTTATATATTTTTACCAAAAACCATTGATGACAACCACAACATTCTCTTTTTTGGGCAAGATCTCATGTGAATTGTAATATTTTTATAATTTATAACTGATAAGAGAACTCAAGCTTTTTTATGGTACAAGTTACTGTTTGAATTTCAGTCTAAATTTGAATTATGTATTGAGTTGGACTGAGAGCCTTGGGTCCAATTTCTAATCTCACCTGAGTCATTATCATTGTTGGAATTTTAACAGGTCACTTAATCATCACTCAGAACAGAACCAAAATTTAAAAATCAATTTATATCATTTTGACAAAAAAAAAATCATTGTTAAAAAAAACTGATATATCTCATGGGTATAAAATGCTCCATAAACTGCCAGTGTGACATATCATTGAGTAGACTTATTTCCCAGGTTACGTCAAGGCCTTAAAATTCTTTGCACTTAGTCTTTGAACCTAAACAGCAGTTTGGTCAGTCATTGCTGGCTGTTACAGGGTCTTCTTATAGTATAAGAATGCTTGAGGCCGGTGCCGCGGCTCAACAGGCTAATCCTCCGCCTAGCGGCACCAGCACACCAGGTTCTAGTCCCGGTCGGGGCACTGGATTCTGTCAAGTTGCCCCTCTTCCAGGCCAGCTCTCTGCTGTGGCCTGGCAGTGCAGTGGAGGATGGCCCAAGTGCTTGGGCCCTGCACCCCATGGGAGACCAGGAGAAGCACCTGGCTCCTGCCTTCGGATCAGCGCGGTGCACCGGCTGTGGCAACCATTGGAGGGTAAACCAACGGCAAAAGGAAGACCTTTCTCTCTGTCTCTCTCTCTCTCTCACTGTCCACTCTGCCTGTAAAAAAAAAAAAAAAAAAAGCTTGATAACACCATCACAAATTTGATTATTTATTAGGTATATTCTTGGTTCCTGATAACACAGTAGAAAATCAGGAGTTATCATTTGAGACTACTAAGAAGAAAGGAGTATAATTTAGAGTCAGAAGACCTGGCCTCAATTCTTTGCCTACATTGATTTCCTCATTGGAAAAGTAGGATTAACAGTTTCTGCTTTCACCTGCTTTGTAGGTCTCCAAAAGTTAAACTGTGTGCTCATGAAAAAATTTCAAAAAGTAAAACATACGCCTGAGTTCACATATTAACAAAAGATGTTTTGGATCCATAATAATATTTTAAGAGACTTAAATATTTAACAACCACTGGTCTAATATACAATTGCTCAATTTGTCACCTTTGCAAAGGATTAAATATACCAGTTTTAATTGTCCTATCAAAAAATATTTAATTTAAACTTAGGTATGTAGCACTCTAATAATAATTACTACCATTTACCAAAAACTAATTGAACCAAGCTTTGAATTAAACATAATTACATTTAATGCTTTTAACAACAACCCATTTTGTAGATTAGAAAAAAAGAGATTCTTCAGAAATAGCTGTTTCAAGGCTATACATGTAGCAAGTAGTACACCTAAACACACTTTTGAGGTGTGTGTGTGTGTGTGTGTGTGTGTGTGTGTGTTTGAGGTTTTAACTGTGAAATGACTACTGTGCAGCATAAGAATTCCTCAGATCTGTTCCTTTTACATCCTCCATTTTTATTTGTTTGGTAGAAAAGATAACAGGGAATTTATATGTATAACAAGTTTCTCAGGTGATTGAAATTCATATGGACTTGGGGTTCATGCTTTGAAAAATCCAGCTCCTCTATAGATGCCAAACCCAAGCATATATGGAGTATAAAAAGAAACTATAAGATCACTCCTTGACAACTGTTCATAAACATTTTGGAGAGATTAGGTAGGCCTATGAAAAACAGATCAACACGGTTACTAAAATTTAAGATATAAAATATTACATATTGCTGTATACAAGATTTAAAGGGATTCAAGTTAGAGAAAGATCCATTTCTAATGAATTAATAGAAGCAATGTGTGACCCCAGAGAAAAAACCCAAAACCCAGCAGAGTATAGAGAAGACTGTGCTTCAGCAAGGACAGACAGCATTAATGAAGACAAGAGGGCTCTAAAAACAAGTAACAAGGTTCATCACTGCAAAAGGAACAATGGTTTTGCTATTCATTATTGGTACTTATCTCTGATTATGCTGCAGTTGCTAGGAAAAATTATGACAGATTACATCAGCTGATTTGGGGCCTGAGTAATTAAACTCAGGAAATTCAAGAGTGGAAAGGATGTATTATTACTCAAATTTGAAGAAAAACTTGTAATCCAAACAGTACTTATTAAACTGGATCTAAGAAGGAAGACAACACCTTAACTAATTGGCTACCGTGATGTCTTACCTACTCACAACTGACATAAAAATCCAAGGGAAAATAAATAATGACTACAAAATTATATTCTAATACCACCTTGAAACCATTTTTATTCAACAAAATCCCCCAAGAACATGAACTCTCTTCTTAATGTACATAAAATGCTGCTGACATACTCCAAAACTCAGACTAACTTAATAATGTCTGATAAGCCTTACTTCATGTTTAAGATGATGTAATAATATGTTGCTAACTTAGTCTCCTCATATTACCTTCATGGCAATCTCATAACTGATGAACCATTAAAAGCAAACTGGTGTGGCAGTATTCCTGGAAACGTTGATAGATCATTCTGCAATTGGATTTTTTTTAATTGATTCAACACAGAGCATGGTGACTAACATCTTTATTATAATAGATACAGTACTTTAAAAACTGCCACATTTAAGTGAAAATCCCTTTTATCATTAAAGCAGAATTTTTCTTGGTGCTCTTAAACATGTGCTTATTCAAGTAGTTTCAATAAATGTTTCTCAGCATACTCAAACTTAGAAGATGACAGAGTCTTCTTTTTTTTTTTTTTTTCAAAATATGTGAAGTTTCTTCTGAGTTCAGATATTGTAAACCCTTGAGAAAATAACAACTTTAAAAACCCAAAGTTAGCTCTTAGTTATTTGGAGATATACCCATACCACTTGCTTTTTCTCATCCTCTTTTCCCAAGGTAGAGAATCTGATCATACACAAACATTTGTAATGATAAGAGTCAATACATTAGAAAACAATAAACAATACATGTGCTAATGAAAACAATGGAACAAATTCACATAAAAGTGTCACTACTGTCAACATCCTTTACCTAACTGATAGAATGCTCTAATATGCAATAACTGAAGAATATGAATTCTTTTCAAGGACACATGTTCCATTCAATGGGTATGAACCATATGTTGGTCCATAAAATTGGTGTCAATCAGTTAAAAAGGTTTGAAAACATATGGAGTATGTTCTCTGACCACAAAGAAATTAAATTAGAAGTCAATAAAATATCTTTAAAAACCTAATATTTGCTGGCCAGCGCCGCGGCTCAATAGACTAATCCTCTGCCTGCAGCACCGGCACACCAGGTTCTAGTCCCGGTTGGGGCGCCAGATTCTGTCCCAGTTGCCCCTCTTCCAGGCCAGCTCTCTGCTGTGGCCTTGGAAGGCAGTGGAGGATGGCCCAAGTGTGTCTTAGTATTCATTCATTAAAACTGATTGAGTAGCACTGGTACTGTGACACAGCAGGCTAAGTCACTGCCCACAGCGCCAGCATCCCATATGAGTGCCAGATTGAATCCCAGCTACTCCACTTCTGATCCAGATCCCTGCTAATTTGCTTAGAAAGCAACAGAAAATGGCCCAAGCCTTTGGGCTCCTACCACCCAAATGGGAGACCCAGAAGAAGCTCCCTGACTCCTGTGTTTGGCCTGGACTAGCCCTGACCTTTACGTCCATTTGGGAAGTAAGCCAGTGGATGGAAGATTTCTCTCCCCTTCTGTCTCTGTAGCTCTTACTTTCAAATGAACAATCATTTAAAAAAAAAAAAAAAAAGAAACTGAGTAAGCATAAGATCTGGACATTTCATTATGTGTTAAGAATACATTAGCTTTAAACTTGCCATGGAATTCCAAATCCCATTAAGTGGTAGGTACCAATAATACCACCCTACAAGTTAAAGTGATCACAGGGCTGGTGCTGTAGTACAGCGTGTTAAAGTCCTGGCCTGAAGCACCAGCATCCCATATGGGTGCCGGTTCTAGTACTGGCTGCTCCACTTCCGATCCAGCTCTCTGCTGTGGCCTAGGATAGCAGTAGAAGATGGCCCAAGTCCTTGGGCCCCTGCATCCACGTAGGAGACCTGGAAGAAGCTCCTGGCTTCAGATAGCACCAGCTTGGCAGCTTATATCAAAGCCTCAGGTGATTACTGACATCATAAATAAGAGTGTCAATTGTTAAAACAACAACGGGATTCACTGTGCACTTGCTCCCCATGTAGGACCTCTGTCCTTAATGTGTTGTACTATGAGAATTAATGGTAAAACTAACCTTTAAACAATATTTTATACTTTGTGTGTCTGTGTGGGTGCAAACTGTTGAAATCTTTACTCAGTATAGAATTGATCTTCTGTATATAAAGATAATTCAAAAGGAATCTTAATGAAAAATGGGATGGGAGAGGGAGTAGTAGGAGGTGGGATGGTTTGCATGTGGGAGGGTAGATATGGAGGGAAGAACCGCTATAATCCAAAAGTTGTACTTTTGAAATTTAATAAATAAAAGTTTTCTATTAAAAAAGGAAGAATACTTTAGCTTTTAAAAATGGGAAGAAAGGACCAGCACTGTGGTGCAGTACGATAAAGCCATGGGCTCTAGTGGAAGATTCTCTCTTTCTCCCTTCCTCCCTCTCTCTCTCTCTTTCTTTATCTTTCAAATAAATACATAAATAAATCATTTTTTAAAAAGAAAAGAAAAATGAACTTTACAGTATCCTCTAAAAAACTTAAAATACTTAGGAATAAATTGTAACAAAAGGCATGTAAGACTTCAACACTAAAACTACTAACCTTAGCAAATGCAGAGTTATAACATGTTCATGAATTGGAAGACAGTATTCTTACAATGATAGTTAACCCTAAATTGATCTAGGGGTTAAATACAATCCCAATTATAAATGCAACAGGATTTTTTTCTTTTTGGAGTAATTAGAAAAGAATCTAGAATTCTAAAGCAGTCTTAGAAAACAAGAGCAAAGCTAGAGAATTTATGCTACCTAACTGCAAGACTTAGGATAAAGTTAGAGTAATGACGCAGCACAGTACTGACATGATTGGGAAATAGGACATTAAAAATGATTATCCAGCATAAGGTATCTACCAAGATGTCAACAAAATAGAGCCCAGAAGTACACCAGTGCTCAGTGGTTCATAATGGTGTAGCAAAGATTTTTGAGTAAAAGATTTAATAGCAAGTAGATATCCGTTTAGACAAATGAGAACATTAGCTCTTTCTCAGACTAAACACTAAAATTACTTGAGATGGACCTTAGACTTGAATGCAAGAGTTAAAACTACATGTAGCTCTAAGCAGGAATCATAAGCGATTATTTCCTCAATTTGAAGGAAAGAAAAGGATTCATAGAAAGAATACAGAAAGGAATAGCCACTTAGAAAAAAGTTAGACTTCATAAAAACAAAGTTTCTGCTTCTCAAAAGTTATACTTTAAAAAAAATGAATAGACAAGCCACAATCCAGGAGTCATTATTTGTAATATATAACTTAGACAAAAATCTGTATAATTACTCAAAGTTTCTACAGCTTTTCTTTTCATAATAGGAATTTTAAATTCAGTGGATTAGTAAATTTCCATTCCCTTCTAGGCTTGTGTTCTCTGATAATTTTAAGAACAGACTTATTTCTGGCTAGTAATATTACGAACTCTGTTCCTCTTTTTATTTTTTCTTATTTTTTTTTAAATTTACTTTATTTATTTGAAAGAGTTGCAGAGAGAAGTAGAGACAGAGAAGTCTTACATCCACTGGTTCACTCCTCAGATGGCCACAATGGCCAGAGGGGTGCAGATCCAAAGCCAGGAGTCAGGAGCCACCTCCAGGTCTCCCACATGGGTGCAGGGACCCAAGGATTTGGGCCATCTTCTACTGCTTTCCTATGGCATAGCAGAGAGCTGGAACAGTAGAGGAGCAGCAGGAACTAGAATTAGTGGCCACATGGATTGCCCGTGCCTCAGGCCAGGGCATTAACCCTTTGCGCCACAGTGCCAGCCTCTATTTTTTTCTTAAGGCTCTGTTCTAAGGAGAAAACTTTTTCTTACTTAGTAAGAACTGTTTTATAATTTTAACTATGTGACTTCTTAGCATGATTTCAGGCAGTAAATCTAGAAAAATGTCCAAAGATAAGACTAATGGGAGGCTGGCACAGTGGCACAGCGGGTTAAAGCCCTGGCCTGAAGCGATGGCATTCCATATGGGCGCCGGTTCTAATACCGGCTGCTCCGCTTCAGATCCAGCTCTCTGCTATGGCCTGGGATAGCAGTGGAAGATGGTCCAAGTCCTTGGGCCCCTGCACCTGCATGGGAGACCCGCAGGAAGCTCCGGGCTTCTGGCTTCAGATTGGCACAGCTGCAGCTGTTGTAGCCATCTGGGGAGTGAACCAGCGGATAGAAGACCTCTCTCTCTGTCTCTGCCTCTCTCTGTAACTCTGTCTTTCAAATAAATAAAATAAATATTAAAAAAAAAAGAAAGACTCATGGAACATTATCCAGACTAAGCCATCCATGAAATTATTTTATTGCTTTTACTCTTAAAATTAACTTTTTAAGTTACTAATATTGATTTTTTAAAAAATTTATTTGTAAGTCAAACTTAGAGAGAGAGAAATCTTCCATCCGCTGGCTTACTTCTGAAGTGGCCACATTGGGCAGGGCTGGGCCAGACCAAAGCCAGGAGTCAGAAGCTTCTTCCAGGTCTCTCATGTGGGTGCAGGGCCTAAGCATTTGGGCCATCCTCTGCTGCTTTCCTAGGCACAGTAGCAGGGAGCTAAATCAGAAGTAGAACAACCCTGTCTTGAACCAACACTGACATGGGGTACTGGTATAGCAGGCAGCGCCTTAACTGTTACACCACAATGCCAGCCCCTGATAATGAATTTTTAATGTATTTTAAATTATTTCAGTAACTCTTGTTCATCTGCAGATATAATCTGATTTGAGGTCATTTGTTGCCGTTGATTTCTCAACAATTTTGCAGTGGATTTGTTTTCTGAGAGGAGCAGCGTGGTGGGGGCAAGAGGCGCGGAGTCAACACACAGACCCCTGGAGTCGGATGAAAGCAGGCTTGAGGCGAGCAACCCACAGACTCGTTTATTACAGTTAGAACCACATCTTATATAGCCAAGACCAGCTAATCTGGTCAAGAGGCGGTCTATGCCCCAACCAATCACAGCCTGTTGCCAGGCAGTTTCCAAAGCTATCCAATCACAGCCTGTTGCCAGGCAGTTTCAAATCCATCCAATCACAGCCTGTTGCCAGGCAGGCTCCGTTGCCAGGTGGGTTTCAAAACCATTCCTGAGTAACTGACACTCACTTGCCAGTGGCCACCTTGGCATGGCCAAGGCATTGGCATTGGCATTCCACCACCACAGTCATTCTTTTACAAATTTCTATAAACTGAAAAATAAATTCCTTAAATATTATTAGACATGATTCCCTTGCTTTCTTTAAAACTTGTTTTAACCAATGAGGTAGATAATGTTTTCACTGATTTCATAGAACTGTGTATTAGTCAGATTTTCATTATTAAAGCAAAATACCTGAGGCAACTAACTTTATAAATACAAAAGGCTTATTTAGCTCACACTTTGGGGGTTCAGGTCCAAGATTGGGCTTCCCTATCAATTTCACATCAGATGAGGGTAGTAGATGGTAAAGGTGAAACAAAGGGAAGTAGGTTCACATGGCAAGCCAGGAAGTAGAAAGAAATTGGGCCCAAACTCAGTGTTTCCTAACTCTAAGAGCTGTCTTCAGAGGGCATGCCTCCTAGTTACCCAAGAACCTCTCGTTAGGCCCAACTTCCATAAAAGTTTCACCACTTTTCAAGAGCACCACTGTGGGAACACATGGACCTTTGGGAGATAGTCAACAACCAAACTAATATCCAGGCCGCTGCAGACTATATGGATCTTTCTTTATTCCACAGTATTTTTTGTTTATTGTATTTGGACATTTTATTGACAGAATTTTGTAATTTTAGCGTTCTTTATTTTATTTTTAATATAATCCTGTATTCTCAGAGAATAATTTAGAAAAAAAATTTTTTAACTTCTGTTTTAAGTAACCCAAATTCACTTATTAATGCTTCATATTTTCTGTCATACTTCTTTCTTATTGAGTGAAAAATGTCAAGGAAGCAAATTCATATGGTGTTTACTTAGAAGTTAAATAAATGAGTAAACAACTATTTTCTTGTTTTACTGCATGTGGCCCTCCCCATTGAATATGTAGAACTGGAGCAGGCAACTGAAGTAGAAGAATTGGTATCTAGGAGCAGGGGTTGAACACAGCAATTTAAAGACACAGCTTGGTGCTCCCACATCTCATATTGGAGCACCTGGAACCTTCCATCACCACTTCAGACACAGTTTCCTGCTAATACACATCTTGCAAGCCAGGCAGGAACACAGATTGAGTTCTTTTGTTTTGAGTTTGGCCTGGCCCAGTTCTGACTGTTACAGGCATCTGGGGAGTGAATCAGTGGTTGGGAGATCTCTGTTTATCTACCTTTCAAATAAAATGAGAATTAATATTTTTTTTAAAAAAAGAATTAGTATCAGCTCTCAGGAAACTTCCATTTGTTGGAAACAAGTAAGAAATTAAAATTCTTAGGTGATATGTAGCAACCTCAAGTAGCACAGATACAGATTAGAATTCAAAAGAACAAGATATATGTGTGATTTTGATACAGAGGAGAGAAATACAGAACCCTAAGGCCTTGGAGGATAGATGAAATTTGATAACATAAGTAGTAGGAAATCCAGGGGAGAAAAAATAATGTTGACTAATGAAAGAGAGACAGTAATATTTATTTCACCTTATAGCTGCTTCCTTAATTTTCTTCCTAAAGATTGCAGTTGTTGAAAGTTAGTTTTTTGGTTTTGTTTTTTCTTTTTAAAGATTTATTTTATTTATTTGAAAGGCAAAGTTACAGAAAGAGAGAAGTTTTCAAACCAATGGTCCATTCCCCAAAGGGCCGTGATGGGCCAGGCAGGACCGGGCCGAAGCCATGAGCTTCTTCTGGATCTCCCACGTGAGTTCAGGGCCCAAGAACTTGGGCCATCCTGTACTGCTTCTCCAGACACATTATCAGGGAGCTGGATCAGAAATGGAGCAGCCAGGACTTGAAGCAGTGCCCATAGGAGATGCTGATGTCACAGGTGGCAGCTTAACCTGCTACACCACAACACCAGCCCTGAAAGATAATTTTTTTAAGAAAAGGAAAATTATGACTCTCCCACAGTTATAAAAATGAGCCAATATGTAGATTTTTATCATCAGTGAAGATATTTCTAAGGTGTTACAACCAGTTCAAAGTAGAATCTAAAACCAGACATAGTCATAGAGGAACAATACAGAAATGAATGAACAGAGACAAAATTGTTTTTTCCTACCTTGAGGGTAGAAGAAGTGTTGATGGAGGAGTTTTCATCCATTCACTGGACAGATTTTATTTTTTGCAGTTCTATAGAAAATATCTTGAATTGCTGTCAGTAATCTGTAAATCATAGACATGTAAAAGCTTTCATAAAATGAGAATCAGGTAACTCGGAAAGGGATACTCAAGACTGGGGATCAGCAACCTGATTCCCCCTTCCTCTTGTTTTGTTTTATTAGAATATAGCCATGTCCATTCATTTACTTACTGGCTCAAGCTCCTTTCTTGCTACCATATCAAAGTTACGTAGTTGCAACAGAGACACTATGGCTTACAGAGCTTGATTCCTTCCTATCTGGATCCTTACAGAACCTAACCTACACCTAGATAATGCGTAATTTTCCATTGAAGCACTAGTTTTTCCCTTACAAGAGAATCAGGAGCTTTCATTATGTGACCAATCCTACACTGATTTGCTGATTCCCCAAGAGGACTGATTAAAACTACTTGTTTTGAAGAGCAATTTGGATCTTTATATAGCAACGAACCCAGTGGTAGGGGTCTTAGCCTTCGCTGACTTATTGAAAATGTAATATTTAGAACAACGAAGTTGATTCTATATCTCACTCAGCAGTTTTATTCAAAACAAGCATAAGTAAACCAGAACTGATTCAGAAAAGACTTGGAAATAGTAAACTGTTTACAACACTATCAGATGGAGAATCGCTAAAGGATTTAGTGTTTACTTTTTAAGAAATTGACAGGAAAATTGAATCTTAACATTTTGAAGCATAATTGACTTTTTCTGTAACTTTACAGTGTTAGACAGTAGATAGAAGTTAAGAATCCCTCATTTCAACTTAATATAAGGAGGAACACTCTCATCGTCATGCTGTTCAGAGGGTGGGATGTTTTACCAGTCAGACTGAGACTTCTCTCTCACTGGAAGTATTCAAGTAGAGGATAGACATCTACTTTGCTGAGATTTTATAACAGAGGGATTAGAACACCTGTTGTTTGATTGAAATAAAATACCTTAAAATGTTCTTCAGTTCCCTGAGCTCCCTAGTGACAAAAGGCTTTTCAAGTGGTATTGGTGATCCATCTGAGATTGAACACCAGAAACTGTTGCTGACACTGATCAGTGGGGTTGTTTTAATTTCTATTCCAGTGCTACCCAGTAAACTAAATATTATAAGGAGATTCAAATGGTTGAAGTTTGAAGTCCAATTGGATGGTTTAATGATGGTGATAATGCATACATAATCACTGACAAACTTGTTTATCTGACAAGTATAACATTACTAGCATTTTCATTTGATCTCTGCAGTACTTCTTGAAATAAGTGTTATTGCTACTGCTGCTACAGCTGGTTCTGTTGTGTCTACTATTTGATGGCTAAGGAAACCGAAGCAACAAGCAGTTATATAGTTTACCCTAGGTTTCATAACTGATACTTGTCAGAAGGATAGGAGAATTGAAGTAGTGATGAGTAATGGTTGAAGTTAATAGACTGTATGTGGTCTAGGTTTCAAAGGAAGGAAATGAAGCCATAATTAAACTCTGAGATTTGATAAAAGGTCAAGATATTAGATGTCACAAGGTGAAAGAACAGGTGCAGAAAGTAATGAAGGAGTGACGGCGCTCTAATAACAGGAGGTTATGTCAAAGAACTGAGTGTTGGGCTTCAACATTGCAGAAGTCAAGTGGTTTCCAGTGCTAACAACATCCTTTGGGGAGTAGATTCTTGGTTGGAGATGGGGGAAATTGTTGGAGTCACTAAATTTAAAGAGACATGAGACTTGCACTTAGATTGAAACTGAAGCTATCGAAGAGATGATTAATTCATGAGATAATGTGTGATAGTGACTGGCCCACAGTAGGCCTTCAGATGTGTTGTTTAAAGCTGGACCATGTAATCTTGGAAAGAATGTGTTTTCCAGTATGATTAGCAATCAGCTTCCTGCAGTGTGATTTTTTTTTTTTTTTTAAGTTTGTGGTTAGTTGGTAAATACATAAATTGTTTTGTGGGAAGAAAGTCTCATCTTGAAGTATCGGGCAGGAAGTAGGCAGTTTTAATTTCCTGCTTCTGCTTAAGGCTGAAGAGAGATTACACAGTGGTTACTTAGCAGGGAAAAAATTCATTCATTATTTATTTCTGTTTTCTTGATTAAAATTGACAATTACACTTTTGTTATACTTCATACTTTCTGGGAACATTGTTTCAGAAAGTTAGTTTATTCTTTGGCAAACTGAATTTTTGGAGAAAAGAGCCTCTTAAATAATGGATAGAGTTAAGATAATATCTTAAACCAAAAGAGGTGATTATATCTTTGGTATTATGTGATAAGAGGTTACTGTTCGTTTTGGAGAGTATAATAAGAGTGGAGAGGGACAGGCATTTAGCCTAGCAGTTAAGGTGTCAGTTGAGGGGCTGGCATTGTGCCGCAGTGGGTTAAGCTGTTGCTTGGGACTCAGGCATCCTGTATCAGAGCACTGGTTTGAGTCCCAGCTGCTTTGCTTCTAATCCAGCTTCCCACTAATCTACCTTGGGAGGCAGTGGATGATGGCCCAAGTACTTGAATCTCCACCACCCATGTGAGAGACTCTGATATAGCTCTAGCTTCAACCAGACCCAGCCCTGATTGGTCCAACCATTTGGGAAGTAAACCAGTGGGTGCAAGATATTCTTTCTCTCTCTCTTCTCCATCTCTATTCCTCCTCCTTCCCCTCTCAAATCTTTAAAAACAAATAAAAATGTTGATTAAGACTCAAGTGTCTTATGTCAAAGAGTGCATTCAATTCTTGACTCCAGCTCCTAATTCTAGCTGGCTACTAAGTGCAGACTCTGGGAGGCAGGCCCCTGACACCTTGATTGAGTTACATGCTCCCAGCTTCGGCCCTGGCTGTAGAGGCAATTGAGGAGTGAACCATTATATAATACCCTCTCTCTCCCACCCTTCCCCCATAAATAAACAAAAATTTAAAATAATAAAGACAGAGCTGGGAGGTAGCAGGATAAATGGAAGAGAAACAACAGGATGATAAATGTTGAAACTGAGTGATGGGAACATAAAGATTCAGTGTATCATTTTTTTCTGCTTTTTTTCTGAATATGTGAAATCCTCCCTGCCATACACACAAAATAATAATGTTTAAGTTCATGCCTACTTACAGACATAATGCTATCTTGGATTTTAATGTTAATTTTAGGTATACTTACAGAAGCAGAAGAGAGTAGGAAGAGAGGCTAATCGTTTGCCACATATGAAAATTAGCATAAAAGTGAAAGGGGGAGGCTCCAAAGTATTAGAACTCTTCGGAAAGTATTAAGACTATGTAGCACCATTTCCATGAAAGGGCATGTTTTTCTACTCTTTCTGCTATCATTACAGCCTTCCAGATCTAGCTCCTTTGTATCAAAAAGGCCAGAGGCATACTGGTTAGCACTGTAGTAAAACATTCAGAGGGTGGTTTTTTGTTTTTAGTTTGTTTTTTACCTATTTATTTGAAAGGCAGAATGACAAGAAAGAGAAGTGAAGATAGTTTACTCCACAAATGCCAACAGTCAGAGGGCCCTTTTTAAACCAAAAGTTTCTAAATTCAAGCATTTTGGAGAACTATTCCATATGGAGAAGATAGGCTTAGAGAATCCGAATACCAACCTCGTAAGAATCTGCCTCTTTCAATGGGATGTTGGCCGTGAGTTTTTCATAAATTGCTTTTCATCATGAAAGGGTGTTGTATTTTATCAAATGCTTTCTCTGCGCCTATTGAGATAATCATAAGGTTTTTCTTCTGTGGTCTGTTAATGTGGTGTATCACATTGATTGTTTTGCGCAGATTGAACCATCCCTGCATACCAGGAATAAATCCCACTTGGTCTGGATGGATGATCTTTCTGATGTGTTGTTGCATTCCAGAATTTTATTGAGGACTTTTGCATCTATGTTCATCAGGGATATTGGTCTGTAATTCTTTTTCAATGCTGCATCTTTTTCCAGCTTAGAAATTAAGGTGATGCTGGCTTCATAGAAAGAATTTGGGAGGATTCCCTCTTTTTAGATTGTTCTGAATAGTTTGAGAATAATTGGAGTTAGTTCTTTTTTTCTTTTTTTACTTTTTTTTTTTTTTTTTTTTGACAGGCAGAGTGGACAGTGAAAGAGAGAGAGACAGAGAGAAAGGTCTTCCTTTGCCGTTGGTTCACCCTCCAATGGCCGCTGCGGTCGGCGCGCTGCGGCCGGTGCACCGCGCTCATCCGATGGCAGGAGCCAGGTGCCAGGTGCTTTTCCTGGTCTCCCATGGGGTGCAGGGCCCAAGCACTTGGGCCATCCTCCACTGCACTCCCAGGCCACAGCAGAGAGCTGGCCTGGAAGAGGGGCAACCGGGACAGAATCCGGCGCCCCGACCGGGACTAGAACCCGGTGTGCCGGCGCCGCAAGGTTTTTTGTTTTTTTTTGTTTTGTTTTGTTTTTTTTTGACAGGCAGAGTGGACAGTGAGAGAGAGAGACAGAGAGAAAGGTCTTCCTTTTGCCGTTATTTCACCCTCCAATGGCTGCCGCAGATGGTGCGCTGTGGCCGGCGCACCGCGCTCATCCGATGGCAGGAGCCAGGTGCCTGGTGCTTTTCCTGGTCTCCCATGGGGTGCAGGGCCCAAGCACTTGGGCCATCCTCCACTGCACTCCCGGGCCACAGCAGAGGGCTAGCCTGGAAGAGGGCCAACCGGGACAGAATCCGGTGCCCCGACCAGAACTAGAACCTGGTGTGCTGGCGCCGCAAGGCGGAGGATTAGCCTGTTGAGCCACGGCGCCGGCCATGGAGTTAGTTCTTCTTTACATGTCTGGTAGAATTCAGCAGTGAATCCATCCGGTCCTGGGCTTTTCTTTGTTGGGAGGGCCTTTGTTACTGTTTGAATTTCTGTCTCAGTTATGGGTCTGTTTAGGTTTTCTATGTCTTCCTGGTTCAATATAGGTAGGTTGCATGTGTCCAGGATCTATCCATTGCTGATAGATTTCCCTGTTTGCTGGCATACAAGTCCTTGTAGTAATTTCTGATGAGTCTTTATTTCTGTGGTATCTGTTGTTACATTTCCTTTTTCATCTCTGATTTTATTGATTTGGGTCTTGTCTTTTTTTAGTTCAGTGTACCAGTGGGGTGTCAATTTTGTTTATTTTTTCAAAAAAAACAGTAGACTGGATAAAGAAATTATGGGACATGTACTCTATAGAATACTATACATCAGTCAGAAACGATGAAACTTGGTCATTTGCAACAAGATGGAGGAATCTGGAAAATACTATGCTGAGTGAATTAAGCCAGTCCCAAAGGGACAGATATCATATGTTCTCCCTGATCGGTGACAACTAACTGAGCACCAAAGAGGAAACTTGTTGATGTGAAATGGACACTATGAGAAACAGTGACTTGATCGGCTCTTGTCCTGACTGCTGATGTACAATGTAATACTTTATCACTTTTAGTATTTTTTTGTTGTTGTTCTAGTACTATTGGTTGAACTCTCTAACACACAATTATTCTTAGGTGTTTAAATTTAACTGAAAAGTGATCCCTGTTAAATATGAGTGGAAACAAGAGAGGGAGGAGATGTACAATTTTGGACATGCTCAATTGGACTTGCCCCAAATGGTGGAGTTAGAAATGTGTCAGGGGATTCCAATACAATCCCATCAAGGCTGCATGTACCAATGCCATCTCGCTAGTCCAAGTGATCAATTTCAGTTCACAATTGATCACACTGATAGGTCTAAGAGTCAAAGGGATCACACAAACAAGACTAGTGTCTGCTAATACTAACTGATAGAATCAAAAAGGGAGAGAATGATCCATCATGGGAAGCGGGATACACAGCAGACTCATAGAATGGCAGATGTCCTAAATAGTACTCTGGCCTCAGAATCAGCCCTTGAGGCACTCGGATCTGGCTGAAGAGCCCATGAGAGTATTTTAGGCATGGAAAGCCAAGACACTCTGGCAAAAAAAAAAAAGAAGAAGAAGATCTAAATGAAAGCTCTCTGTGAGTGAGATACCAGTGGAAAGAACGAGGCCATCAAAGAAGGAGCTACCTTTCTCTGAAGGGATTAGAGAACTTCCACTTTGACTATGACCTTGTGTAAATAAGATCGAAGTCAGCAAACTCAAAAGGCTTCCATAGCCTTGGCTACTCATGACTAGAGCCTAGGGAGATTACTGACACCATAAACAAGAGTGTCAAATTGTTAAGTCAGCAACAGGAGTCACTGTGTACTTACACCTCATGTGGGATCTGTCCTTAATGTGTTATCCAATGTGAAGTAATGCTATACCTAGTACTGAAACAGTATTTTACACTTTGTGTTTCTGTGTGGGTGCAAACTGATGAAATCTTTACTTAATATATACTAAACCAATCTTCTGTATATAAAGATAATTGAAAATGAATCTTGATGTGAATGGAATGGGAGAGGGAGCGGGAGATGGGAGGGGTTCAGGTGGGAGGGAAGTTATGGGGGGGGGAGCCATTATAACCCATAAACTGTACTTTGGAAATTTATATTTACTAAATAAAAGCTAAAAAAAAATAAAGTCTAAGGTTATTTTAGGAAAAAAAAAAGAATTTGCCTCAAAGAAATTTCCAGGTTTTTGGAGTAGGGAAGGTGCTATGGCAAAGAGGGTGCCACTTCAGTCCCTTCTGGCTGCTCCTCTTCTTTTCCAGCTTCCTGCTAATGCTTCTGGGAAAGCAGCAAAAGATGGCCCAAGTCCTTGGCTCCCTGCCATGCACATGAGTTCTGGTCTCCTGGCTTCAGCCTGGCCCAGTCCTGGCTATTGTGCATTGTGATCATTTGGGAAGTGAAGCAGCAGATGGAAGATTGATTCTCTCCATTACTATGCCTATCAAATAAATAAATCAATGTTTCCCCAAAAAAGGGGGGCAATTTCCTGTGGCATTTTTAGAAATGGGAACTATTTGGAAACCTATGAAGTCCTAAAAGAAAGCATATTTTCAATTGTACTTTTACAACTATTTAAACTATTTAAATACTAGATTTATAAAAATTACCTTGAGCTGATTCTCTTCATATTCCTTTTATCCCAAAAAGTCTTTTTTTATTGATCCAAATCCCAAATCTCTCCACTCTGATACTTTCCATTGGCTGATACAAGATTCAGGAGAAAAATTTGGAGAAAAAAATAGTGAAAAACAAATGTTAAGATAGTAAAGTTTAGGCCGGCGATGTGGCTCAGTAGGCTAATCCTCCACCTTGGGGTGCCGGCATCCCAGGTTCTAGTCACAGTCAGGGCACCGGATTCTGTCCTGGTTGCCCCTCTTCCAGACCAGCTCTCTGCTGTGGCCCGGGAGTGCAGTGGAGGATGGCCCAAGTGCTTGGGCTCTGCACCCCATGGGAGACCAGGAGAAGCACTTGGCTCCTGCCTTCGAATCAGCGTGGTCCGCTGGCCGCAGTGGCCATTGGAGGGTGAAATAACGGCAAAAGGAAGACCTTTCCTTCTGTCTCTCTCTCCCTGTCCACTCTGCCTGTCAAAAAAATATATATATAGTAAAGTTTCAGGGCCGGCGCTTTGGCTCACTTGGTTAATCCTCTGCCTGTGGAGCCAGCAGCCCATATGGGCACTGGTCCTGGTCCCGGCTGCTCCTCTTCCAGTCCAGCTCTCTGCTGTGACCTGGGAGGGCAATGGAGGATGGCCCAAGTGCTTGGGCCCCTGCACCACATGGGAGACCAGGAGGAGGCACCTGGCTCCTGGCTTCAGATCAGCGCAGCTCCGGCCATGGCGACCATTTGGGGAGTGAACCAACAGAGGGAACATCTTTCTGTCTGTCTCTCTCACTGTCTAACTCTTATCTGCAAATAAAAAAAAAAAGAGAGAGAGAGAGGGTGATAGTACAGTTTCTTTTTGCTGCTAATAATTTTTTAAAAATTGGAAACGTCAACTGCTAGATTATCATGTTTTAATAGTACATGAGTAGTTTATTTTCTTTTTCAAGTCAGAAACATTGGGCTGATTGCATTGGCAGGATGCATTTGATGGATGACTGTCATTATTTTCTTCAAACCTTCAAGACACATAAAGTGTAGACAATGGTAATTAAATTTTCAAGAGACCATGTTGTGATTATAAGATTTGGTGCTTGTAAAAGAACCAGTTACCAGTTGGCTACTGGTGACTGGTGTGTTTTTATTGACCCTGGAAAGGATTTAGAAGCATCTAGATTTTCTTTTACTTTATTTCCCTGTGTATCCTCCCCATCCATCCTCAAATTAAGATATTGTCCAAAGTGTTGATAATGACTTGGATCTATTCAGGTTGCACAAAGCATTTAATGAAATCTTGTCTTAGACAAAACACTAGAGAGGATCATAATTAATGTCTCATTTTCTGCCAGTTGCTATTGATTACTCATTCAAAATCTCTTTGTTCTCAGAATGATAACAAACGTAGCTTGCATCACTATCAGATGAGATTCTCAGGATAGAATTCTTTAACAACACACTGATAATTGCTATCATGTTCTGAAATTTCAATGTAAATAATTTACATCATAATGCAGTTATTTCAAAAATGTCTGTTTTCCAAATTTGAAAGTTATTAGTCTGTTTTTAATCATTGATAGAAGACTGATAGATTATTAAAGCCCAGCATTTATTTTTGCCTTGAGTTCACTCACCTTCCAAGATTTTTATTTTGTTGTGATTTGAAGTGAAAAGCTTCTTTGTTGCTCCTTAGTTCCCTGTCATGATCTCTGAAACTCCTAATGGATTTATAGCTAAAGTATACTGGGATTTATTTTAATTAAAAGAAAAATTGCAAATACGGTATCACTATACTAATGTTGCTTTAAGAATAATTTCATTTCTCATCACTCAGTGACAAAAGAAACACTTTTTACTACAGCATAAAGAATTCAGCTGAGGGGCTGATGCTGTGTGGGTTAAAGCCCTAGCCTGCAGCACTGGCATCCCATATGAGCACCAGTTCCAGTCCTGGCTGCTCCACTTCGATCCAGCTCTCTGCTAATATGACTGGGAAAACAGCAGAGGATGGCCCAAGTATTTGGACCCCTGCACCAATGTGGGAGACCCAGAAGAAGATCCTGACCCCTGGCTTCATCCCTAGTTGATATAGCCATTTGGGGAGTGAACAATGGATGAAAGACCTCTCTCTCCCTCTCTCTGTCTTTCTGTAACTTGGCCTTTCAAATAAATAAAATAAATCTTTAAAAAAAAAAAAAAAAGGACTTCAGCTGAAAATTCCTTATAGTTTATCTATCCAATTTCAGTGTTGTGGTGTTTTATTATACTTTTCTGTCCCTTTAACTTCAGCACATTGGCTCCTCAAAAAGACAAACCTTTTAAATAGCTGCTCGCATGAAATTAAAGTTATAGAGAATATGCACAGAACAAAGGTTCCATGAGTCTATGATAAATATAACTTTTTCAAGATATATGACAGCATTAATATTTTCTTTATAGAAAACAAATGATAAGGAATTTTGTACTTCAGAATTTTAATCATAAAGCAGTACTGGTAATTTTGATACAGGATTGCTTTGGTCTTTATTTAATCTGAAGTTATAGTTAGCATGGTTGAAGCTAAGCCATTTACTGGTAGGAAGCAGAGAGAATGAGCTCAATGAATGCCTGCAATGGCCAGGGCTGGACCAATGCCCTTTATAGCAAGCAGGGAACTCAATCCAAATCTCCAACTTGGATGATAGAAACCCAGTTACTTGAGCCATCACCTGCCAACTCCCAGGGAACACATTAGCAAGAAACTGGAGTCAAGAGCCAGGGCTGAGAATTGAACCCAGTTACTTGGAAGTGGGGCATAGGCACCTTAGCCACTGGACAAGCACTCCCCAGAAACCATTTCTGAGGAAGCAAGCCTGTGTTTATGAAGATTTCAGATAGCTTCCCTGTAATGGTAAAGAATATTAAAATTATTGCAATGTGATTCTAAATCTTCCTAGCTACTGGACAGCACCATCTTGCATAGTATGGTCTGCCTGCCTATAAAAATCACATTTAGAGTGCCTTCCTATATAGTTCACAAAATTTCAAATTAATAAGTGATGTTAGCTAAATCCACTACTGCATTCCTCTCCTTTACTTTTTTTAAAAAAAGATTTATTTATTTATTTGAAATTCAGAGTTACACAGAGAACGAGAGGCAGAGAAAGAAAGAGAAAGGTCTTTCATCCACTGATTGACTCCCCAATTGGCCGCAGTGGCCAGAGCTGCGCAGATCTGAAGCCAGGAGCTTCTTCTGGGTCTCCCACATGGGTGCAGGGGCCCAAGCACTTGGGCCATCTTCTACTGCTTTCCCAGGCCATAGCAGAGAGCTGGATCAGAAGTAGAGCAGCCAGGACTCAAACTGGCGCCCATATGGCATACTGGCACTGCAAGCCACAGTTTTACCTGCTACGCCACAGCATCGGCCCCTCTCCTTTACTTTTTGATAATGCTTACATTGACTATTCCCTTCTAGTTCACATGTGAGAGTCTAGTTATCTCTAGGAAATTAAGAGGGAGGGAAACTTAAAAAATATCTATCATGTAGTTTATTAGATTTCTTTATAAAGAGATGATGATTTTGTTTACAGTCTAGCAGTGATAGGAACTTTTTTTTTTTTTTTTTTTTTTGCCAAAGGCGATTTGGATATTTATAAAATCATTTATGGACCATACAAAATGATCCACTTAAAAGTTAGCCTGCTGTAGATTTATTGAATTTTGATTCCCACCTGTGGTTGCTTTGGCAAGACCAAACCAAATGATTTTGTGGGCCTCATACAGCCAAGGTAGAGGTTTCTCGTGTAATTCAAAATGTAACTTACATATTAGGTTTTGTTACAAAAATATAGGGCATATTAGTATTTCAGGAGATAACTTTTTGTTGAATAATCTGCCATGTTAGATAAATTTTTCATAGGTGAGATTGTAGAAAACTATAAAAAAGATTCTTTCTAATAATGTGTTTTAAACGAGTGTTATCTCATTTCAGAATATTAATTCTACCTTGAATAAGATAGCTTGACAGAATCAAACTGCTTTGCCCAGTTCTGTGTCCTCTGGGATATTTTTGTATTTTTTTTTGCCTGAGATACCTCCAGGACAAGATCAGTGGTAATCAATAGTGCTTCTCATTTGTTTCAGGCAGGCAGAAAGATCAATAATATAGGGTTTTAAGTAATTTTACTTTAGGAGAAAAAAGTAAAATAATTTATTATGTGTGCATTGGTGTTACCTAAGTGAAGAATTAAAGGAAAATATATCATTTTGTTATTGCTAGAATATCACAGTTTTAGGCTTTTAATATTTATCTCTTGAGTTTTTTAGTTGCATTTTCCATAGGCTTCTTGGGTGTTATTTTATAAGTTGCCAACCCCTTGTGGAGAAAACCTTGTCTTAATCTTTTATGGAAAACAAAAATCTTCTTTTGTGTTTTTTATACTGCTAAGCATTTCATCTTCATTAACAGGGTAAAATGATTTTATGTTCTTAAAAAGAAGCTATTTGTCCTACATTTACTTTACTTGATCATGTGGGCCATGATTTAGACTAAAGAGGAGAAAGTAGTTGTTACTGTGATTAGGACAACTGAGTGAACTATAGCAGCCTTATCTTTTGTGGTATATTATTTGTCATGCAACAAGAAGGCATATCTTAACCTCATTTCCAGGTTTGTCTTTTTTTTTTTTTACAGGCAGAGTAGACAGAGACAGAGAGAAAGGTCTTCCTTTGCCGTTGGTTCACCCTCCAATGGCCACTGCGGCCTGTGCACCTTGCTGATCTGAAGGCAGGAGCCAGGTGCTTCTCCTGGTCTCCCATGGGGTGCAGGGCCCAAGCACTTGGGCCATCCTCCACTGCACTCCTGGCCATAGCAGAGAGCTGGTCTGGAAGAGGGGCAACTGGGACAGAATCCGGCGCCCCGACTGGGACTAGAACCTGGGTTGCCAGCACCGCTGGGCAGAGGATTAGCCTATTGAGCCGTGGCACCGGCCCAAGTTTGTCTATTTAGGATAAAAGTTACTCAACACTAAAATTGTTAACACAGAATCTTTTTTTTCATTAAAAGTTTGTACCTTTTTTTTTTTGGCATATGCAAAATCTGTTGTGTATTCTGTAGACAACTCAGCCTTAGGATTTCACTCCTTAGATTCATTGATAAAATGATAAAATACTGTTTTCCAAGTTATCAATCTGAAAAATGAGAATTCAGTTACTGGGCTCTTATATGAGGGTACTTCAAAAAGTTCATGGAAATTTTGAATTAAAAGGTAAGTTCATTTTGGTGCCCAAAAATTTGAAATCTACTGAAAGTTTTTCCCATAATATGGATTTTTTCATGAATT
Source organism: Sylvilagus floridanus (assembly GCA_949820135.1). Lineage (NCBI taxonomy): Eukaryota > Metazoa > Chordata > Mammalia > Lagomorpha > Leporidae > Sylvilagus > Sylvilagus floridanus. The sequence continues at coordinate 65,073,913 of OX463239.1, forward strand.
TTTGAAGACCCCATAATATGTATGAATTTCAAAATTTTTATAGCGTAAGTTTTTCTTTTGTTTATGTTTTCTGTGAAGTTTTTTTTTGGGGGGGGGGTATTTATTTCTTTGAGAAGCAGAGTTACAGAGAGAGAAAAGGAGAAACAGAACATAAGAGGTCTTCCATCTGCTGGTTCACTCCCCAAATGGCTGCATCAGCTGGAGCTGTGGCATATGAGTGTGCCAGTTCAAGTTCTAGCTGTTCCACTTCCAATCAGGCTCCCTGCTGATAGCCTGGGGAAACAGTGGAAGATAGCCCAAGTCCTTTGACTCCTGCCAACCACATGGGAGACTTCAGTGAAGCTCCTGGCTTCGGCCTGGTCCAATCCTAACCATTAAAGCCATCTGGGGAATCAAGCAGCATATGAAATATAACTTTCTCTGTCTTTTCCTCTTACCCTCTCTCGGTGTTTCAAATAAATAAGTAAATAAAAACTCTGAGTTTCAAATAAATAAATATTTTTAAAATGTTATTCATCTTATTTTTTGTTAAATTCAAAATGTGATTATTTGTGGACAATGAAAAAAATGAAACCAAGTTTTTTATACTAAGCCAATAACCATGTTTTTTTTAATATCTTTCTTCTTCTGGCAATGCTATGATCTGATAGTAGTGTACATGTTTATTTTTTCAAAACTTATTTATTTATTTATTCATATATTTGAAAAGCAGAGCAGGGAAAGAGTTCAAACGAACAATCTGCCATCTATTGGTTCATTCTCCAAATGGCTACGACAGCCATGGATGGGCAAACTGAATCCAGGAGCAAGGAAATCCATCTAGGTCTCCCACATGAATGATAGGGACTCAAGCATTCGAGTCATCTGCTGCCTTCCCAGGCACATTAGCATGGAGCTGAATTGGAAGTGAGGTAGCTGGAAATTGAACTAGCACTCTTATATGGGATGTGGGCATCACAAACAGTGGCTTAACCTTCTCCACCACAACACCCAACCCAGTGTGGCAGACTCATAATGTTGGATAATTTGCCCAAGATCACCTATCAGGATTTGAACTCAGGATAGCGTACTCTAAAAACCCATGCCGTCTCTAGTACATTACTGTTTTTTGTAGATGTTCATTCTATTTTCAGAAATAATGAGAAATTTCTTTCTTATTTTTCATTTTGATTATTCATGCCTCTATTATTTAGTTTTTATTATGACTATTATTTGACATCTTTAAAGAAATAACTCACTGGTTAAATTTTACTCATGAAATGTTATCTGTCTTTGCCTTATTGCATAAGCAGACAGACATCCCCAATTTCAGTTCTTTGTTACTCCTCAAAGCTTTAACATTAGGGGATCAAAAATCATTTTCATTCTGAAAGGGACCAAATGTTAACTATTTCATACTTTATAGACCATCCATTCTTTGTTGCAACTATTCAGCTCCCCCACTATGGCATGAAAATCACTATGTTCCCAGAAAACTATTTTCAACAGACCCAACTTGATCTACAGGATGTGCTTTTTGGCCCCTAACATATATACTTATAAGAATGTGTATGCCAGGGAGTGGTGTAATACACACTGTTATGGGTTCTCTCATGCATTTGCTTCTGTGTGTACGGTGACCAGCTTGATATGTGCCTCCCACAAGAGAAAATGCAGATAAAGTAGTAGATATAGCAGATGCCCCCAAGCATGCTACCAGTGAAAGTTAGTTTGGCATTGAGCAGGAAACATCCTTTTGAAAGACCAGTGATGTTTAAAGGAAAACTTAAATGTACATGACCCTGCCTTCAAACATACGGTAATAATATGTTCCGTGTAGTATACAGTGAGCCATGTTGAGTGTTCCTAGCATGGGCAAAATAAAAGAAAGAACAAAATGCAAAACAGATGTACCAATGGAAATTTCAGTATGACAGTTACAGGAGAGTTAATGATTCCTAGGTTATACTTCTTGCACACCAATAGAACATTATTGGGCAGTCTATATATAGCTCATGGATTGTTACATAAATAGAGAAAACACAAATTTGTGTTGTTTGCATTTATATTGATCATTTTTCTCCCTTTTATCATGTCTTCTAGAGATTACTATTTAAAAAAAGGAGCTGTTTCTCCTATATATCTGGTAATCATACTTTTTCTCCCAATCTGCTAGTCTTGGTATACGTTGGGATTTGTGCAATGAATGCTAAATGTTCACATTGATATCACATAGTCTTTTTCATGTATACAGCAGATTGTCTCATCATTGAAATCCTCTTTGCCTCACTTTTCTCCTTTATAAAGAAATATATCCGCGCGGTCCATAGAAGAATTTACCTTTAAGGGAATCTGAAAAAATTTGTGTTCTTAATTAAGAATATTTCTGGAAGATGTCATGACCTTTGGTTGGTTCCTCTCATTGTTTTATGTGTGTTCCATCATAGTTCAATAATCTCTAAACTGAAAAATCAAATGAAAAGGATAAGATAGTATAGCAAAACTTAGGAGATGTGGTCAAAGCCATGATGAGATAGAAATTTAAAGTTTAAATGCCTACATTTAAAAAGTAAGCTCTAGGGATCGGGCCTAGTTGAGGCCCAGCCAATGCTGGCACTTGAGGAAGTGAACGCTGAGAGCTCAGGTTTGTATGCTGTCTTACTTTTCCCCTTCTACTCCCCTAGTCTCCCCTCCAATTCTCCTCTTAGATAAATTAATAAATTCTAAAATAGTGAGCTCTCAGATCAGGAACCTAACTTCATAGCTCAAGAAAACTACAATAAAGGACAAGCTAAATCAAGAACCAGCAGAAGAAAGGAAATAATAAAGATGAGAACAGAAATAAAATAGATAATAAAAGGCAGTAAAGAGAATCAGCAAAATCAAAGGTTGATCCTCTGAAAAGTCAACAAAATTGACAAACTTTCAGCTAGATTGACAAATAGAGCAGAGACTCAAATTATGAAAATCACAACTGAAAATGAGGGACACTGTTACTTACAGTTGACACTCTTAGGATGTCAGTAATCACCCGAGGCCCTTGTCACAAGCTGCCAAAGCTGTGGAAGCCTCTTGAGTCCACAAATTACGACCTTATTTTTAGACAAGGCCATAATCAAAGTGGAAGTTCTCTCTTTCCTTCAGAGAAAGGTACCTCCTTCTTTGATGGCCCCTTCTTTCCAACGAGATCTCACTCCCAGAGATCTTAAATTTAGGGTTTTGTGTTTTGTTTTTTTTTTGTTGTCTTGTTTTGTTTTGTTTTCTTTTGTTTTGTTTTTTGCCACAATGTCTTGGCTTTCCATGCCTGAAATGCTCTCATGGGCTTTTTAGCCAGATCCGAATGCCTTAAGGGTTGTTTCTGAGGCCAGATGCTGTTTAAGGCATTTGTCATTCTGTGAGTCAGCTGTGTGGCCTGCCTCCCATTTTGGATTGTTTTCTCCTTTTTTATTTTATCTATTATTATTAGCAGACGCTGCTAAAGGATTAATAACCAGAGTCTACAAAGAGATCCAGAAACTCCACCATTCTGTCAGTTGCCTCTTCACTTTCCTGACTGTTTATTTTATAGTACAGAAACTTCTCAATTTGATGTAATCCCAGTTGTTAATTTTGGCCTTGGCTGCCTGTGCCTCTGGGGTCTTTTCCAAGAAGTCTTTGCCTGTGCCAATATCTTGCAGGGTTTCTCCAGTAGTCTCTAATAATTTGATGGTGTTAGGTCATAGATTTAAATCTTTAATCCATGTTGACTGGATTTTTGTGTAAGGTAGGGGTCTTGCTTCACACTGCTGCATGTGGAAATCCAGTTTTCCCAGCACCATTTGTTGAATGGACTGTCTTTGCTCCAGGAATTGGTTTTAGCTCCTTGATCAAATATAAGTTGGTTCTAGATGTTTGGATTGATTTCTGGTGTTTCTATTTTGTTCCACTGGTCTATCCATCTGTTTTTGTACCAGTACCATGCTGTTTTGATTATAATTGCCCTGTAGTATGTCCTGAAATCTGGTATTGTGATGCCTCTGGCTTTATTTTTGTGGTACAAGATTGCTTTAGCTATTCGAGGTCTCCTTTGCCTCCTTATGAATTTCAGCATCATTGTTTTGTAATTCTCATCATAGCGATCTTTGACATCCTTGGTTAAGTTTATTCCAAGGTATTTGATTGTTTTTGTAGCTATTGTGAATGGGATTGATCTTAGAAGTTCTTTCTCAGCCATGGCATTGCCTGTGTATACAAAGGCTGTTGATTTTTGTGTATTAATTTTATATCCTGCTACTTTAACAAACTCTTCTATGAGTTCCAATAGTCTCTTAGTGGAGTTCTTTGAATCCCCTAAATACAGAATCATATCGTCTACAAATAGGGATAGTTTGAGTTCTTCCTTCCCAATTTGTATCCCTTTGATTTCTTTTTCTTGTCTAATGGCTCCGTCTAAAATTTCTAGTACTATATGGAATAGCAGTGGTGAGAGTGGGCATCCTCATCTGGTACCAGATCTCAGTGGGAATGCTTCCAACTTTTCCCCATTCACTATGATGCTGGCCATGAGTTTGTCATAAATTACCTTGGTTTTGTTGAGGAATGTTCCTTCTATACCCAGTTTGCTTGGAGTTTTCATCATGAAAGGGTGTTGTACTTTTTTTTATTTGACAGATAGAGTTAGACAGTGAGGGAGAGAGACAGAGAGAAAGGTCTTCCTTCCATTGGTTCACCCCTAAATGGCTGCTATGGCCAGAGCTATGCCAATCTGAAGCCAGGAGCCAGGTACTTCTTCCTGGTCTTCCGCACGGGTGCAGGGGCCCAAGCACTTGGGCCATCCTCCACAAGTGAGCCACGGCGCCAGCCCCAGGGTGTTGTATTTTATCAAATGCTTTCTCTGCGTCTATTGAAATAATCATATGATTTTTCTTCAGCAGTTTGTTAATGTGGTATATCACATTGATTGACGAGCAATTGTTGAACCGTCCTGGCATACCAGGGATAAATCCCACTTGTTCTGGGTGGATGCTCTTTCTGATGTGTTGTTGAATTCTGTTGGCTAGAATTTTATTGAGGATTTTTGTGTCTATGTTCATCAGGGAAATGGGTCTGTAATTCTCTTTCTCTGCTGCATCTTTGTCAGGCTTAGGAATTAAGGTAATACTGGCTTCATAGAAAGAATTTGGGAGGATTTCCTCTCTTTCAATTGTTTTGAATAGTTTGAGAATAATTGGAGTTAGTTCTTCTTTACACGTCTGGTAGAATTCAGCAGTGAATCCATCCTGTCCTGGGCTTTTCTTTGTTGGGAGGGACTTCATTACTAATTCAATTTATGACTTCATTATGGGTCTGTTTAGGTCTTCTATGTCTTCGTAATTTAACTTAGGTATATTGTATGTATCGAGGGATCTATACATTTGCTTCAGAAAGCTTTTTATTTCTCTTTTGATTTCTTCTATGACCCACTGTTCATTCAGGAGCATGTTGTTCAGTCTCCATGTATTTGCATATGCTTTAGAGATTCCTGAGTTGCTGATTTCTAACTTCATTCCATTGTGGTTTGAGAAGATGCTGGTATGATTTTGATTTTTTTGAATTTGCTGAAACTTGCTTTATGGCCTAGTATGTGGTCAATCCTAGAGAAAGTATCATGCGCTGCTGAGACGAATGTGTATTTTACAGCTATAGGATGAAAAGTCCTGTAGATATCTGTTAGATCCATTTGGTCAATAGTGTCAATTAAATCTTCTGTTTCCTAATTGATTTTTTGTGGATTATTGAAGTCCCACAATACTATTGTATTGGAGTCTAAGTCTCCCTTTAAATCCCTTAACATATCTTTTAAATAGCCAGGTGCCCTGTAATTAGGTGCATATATATTTTTAATAGTTACTTTTTCCTGTTGAATTGATCCCTTAATCATTATATAGTGCCCTTCTTATTCTAACATTTTTTGTGTTAAAGTCTATTTTGTCTGATATTAAGATGGCTACGCGAGCTCTTTTTTGGTTTCTGTTGGCATGGAATATCTTTTTCTAGCCTTTCACTTTCGGTCTGCATGCACCTTAGCAAAATATGTTTCTTGTAAGCAACAAATAGATGGGTTTTGTTTTTTAATCCATTCAGTGAATCAGTGCCTTTTAACTGGAGAGTTGAGGCCATTTATATTCAATGTGACTATATAAGTAATGACTTTGCCCTGCCATTTTTCCAAAGATCTTCCTAATTTATACTTTGAACTTCCTTTGATCTTTTATTGTGAGATTTTTACCTTCTTTTATATTGATGATCCTGTTTCTGTGTTTCTGTGTGTAACACATCTTTGAACATCTTTTGCAGGGCTGTACGTGTGGTGACAAATTCTCTGAATTTCTTTTTGCTATGCAAGGTCTTTATTTCACCTTCATTCACAAATGAGAACTTTACAGAGTATAATATTCTGGGATGACAGGTTTTTTTCTCTTAGGACTTGGGCTGTATTTCACAATTCTCTCCTAGCCTGCAGGAGAGTCTGCTGTGAGTCTAATTGGAGATCCTCTGAGAGTAATCTGGCATCTCTCTCTTGCAATTTTAGAATCTTCTCTTTATGTTTCACTGTGGTGAGTTTGATTACAATGTGTCACAGTGAGGATCTTTTCTGGTCATGTTTATTGGGAGTTCTATGTGCTTCCTGTACTCAGATGTCTTTTTCTTTCTCCAAACCCCTGAAGTTTTCTGCTAGTATCCTTTCTCCCTCTCCATGCCTTCAGGAACTCCTAGAACCCGAAAGTTGGGGTTTTTTTATAGTATCCTGTAGATTCCCAACAGTGTCTTAGATTTCTAATTTTTTCTTCTTGTCTTTGGTTTGTATACTTTCCTGTGCTCTAAGTCCGATATTCTCTCTTCTGCCTCACTGATTCTATAACTTTTATTTGTTTATTTATTTTTTGGACAGGCAGAGTTAGACAGAGAGAGACAGAGAGAAAGGTCTTCCTTTTGCCGTTGGTTCACCCCCCAAGTGGCCACTATGGCTGGTGCATTGCGGCCAGTGCACTGCACCGATCTGAAGCCAGGAGCCAGGTGCTTCCTCCTGGTCTCCCATGCGGGTGCAGGGCCAAAGCACTTGGGCCATCCTCCACTGCCCTCCTGGGCCACAGCAGAGAGCTGGACTGGAAGAGGAGCAACTGGGACAGAATCTGGCACCCTGACCAGGACTAGAACCCAGAGTACCGGCGCCACAGGCGGAGCCGCAGTGCCAGTCACTGATTCTATAACTTTTAAAATTAAAAAAAAAAGTGTTCTGAACCAAATTCTGGTGCTGGTTGTACAACATGAATGCATTAAATGCTGCTGATTGAAAACGTTTAAATATATAATTTAAGTTATGTGAATTCTATCTCAATTTTTTTAAGTTGAAACATCAAAGACAAATCATTGAAATCAGAAGGGTGATAGTATTTGAATACTAGAATGGATATAGAGACTAGTTTCCTGTGGTTACTGATCCAGTTTTGTGCCAGTCTTTCTGACCAGAGCTAGGGATGATTTCTCACTGTAGGACCCCTGCATCACATATTGGAGTGCCCAGTTTGAGTCCCAGCTATTGTGCACTTCCACTGTAGGTTCCTACTAATGCATAATGGGAGGCAGCATATGATGGCCCAAGTATTCAGGTTAATGTCATCTCTTTGGGAGACCCTAATGGAGTTTTCCGTCCTTGCTTCAGCCTGGCCCAGCCCTGGCTGTTATGGAAACCTATTGATGAAAGTTCATCTCTCTGTTTCTCTCACTCACTCTGTCACTTTGCCTTTGAAATAAATACATAAATCTTTTATGTAACAAATTAAATATTATAATGACTGCTAGGGATATTAAATGTATGGTAGGAGTTGGTGTATGTACCAGTGCTTTTCACATCAGAGCATACCTTCAGGTGTTTTTATCACTCTGTCCCTTAGAGATCTTCTATCCCTCTCTTTTCTTGCAAAGCTGCATGATCCTTTTCATCTCAGAAACCAGGAATTTTAGAGCCAAACTCTACCAAACTGCTTCATTTGCTTTTGCGGTAGGGCCACTGGGTTTATAGGTGAAGGCTGCTAAATAACTGGGTTTCAGTGAAGCACTAGACAAAGTCCCATGATACCATTTTGTAATATCTGTCAGGACACTGTGCTACTCATCTGACATGTCATTCTGACGAATTTCTTCTAATCAGATTTTTGATCCCTACTGGTTGACCAGACCCAGAATCTGAAAAAGAGAAAATGCTGATTGTTATAGACAAAATATAAAAAGGTGAATTTTATCAGAGGCAAATGTTAAATTTGCCTTTGAGACTAAAAAGCGCAAACTAAGCATATACAACATTGGAGGGACGTTAGCAGCACATGCAGCAAAATGAAGAGCTGCAGGGGCTCGCTCACTCTCTTTCTTTCTGCCTTTCAAATAAATAAATCTTTAAAAAAATTTTAAAGAAAATTTTTAAAAATGAAGAACTGAAAGAGGTGAAGTTTCTTAACCTCTCAGTATGAGCTAACACAAAAATGGATTGTTTAAAAATAGTGGTAAAAACTACTATGTACTAATCAGGCTACATGTGGGATATTGTCTTTATATTTTACAAGGCACTTCAACAAACTAAAATAAATCCTGGGGACAATATCAGGGATGGTGAATAAGACAACTCAAGGTCATGTCATGACACAGAAAATAGAAGTGGCTAGTCTTAAAAATATTGGTACTCAAACAGTGAAATATAAAAGAAAGCAAAAAGAACAAAATCAGCTTCCTTTTGTGATTATGAAAACATTCAAGCAAAAACAAGGTAGCTGTTTTTCAGAAATATTCTTAATGATTAAAGAGTAGAGCCACACAATTAATAAGTATGTTTCAACTCTTAAGAGTACATAAATCGGCCGGCGCCGTGGCTCAATAGGCTAATCCTCCGCCTTGCGGCGCCGGCACACCGGGTTCTAGTCCCAGTCAGGGCGCCGGATTCTGTCCTGGTTGCTCCTCTTCCAGGCCAGCTCTCTGCTGTGGCCAGGGAGTGCAGTGGAGGATGGCCCAGGTGCTTGGGCCCTGCACCCCATGGGAGACCAGGAAAAGCACCTGGCTCCTGCCATCGGATCAGCGCAGTGCGCCCGCTGCAGCGTGCCTGCTGCCGCGGCCATTGGAGGGTGAACCAACAGCAAAAGGAAGATCTTTCTCTCTGTCTCTCTCTCTCACTGTCCACTCTGCCTGTCAAAAAGAAAAAGAAAAAATAAAGATTACATAGATCTATGTAATTATTTAAAAAGCTAGCAATAGGGGCCAGTGTTGTAACACATCAGGTAATACCACTGCTAGTGACACTAATATTTCATTATGGGCTTTGAGCCTGGACAGCTCTACTTTAAAATCCAGCTCCCTGCTAATGCACTTGGGAAAGCAGCAGAAAATGGCCTGAGTTCTTGTACCGTGCACCCATGTGGGAGACCTAGATGAAACTCCTGCCTAGCTCCTGGCTTCAGCCTGGCCCAGCCCTGGCTGTTGTAGCCATTTAGGAAGTGAACCAGCAGATGGAAGATCTCTTTCTCTCTTTCCCTCCCTTTCTAATTCCGCCTTTGAAATAAATAAAATAAATCTTTTTTTAAAAAAAGAAAATGAGAGTTGGGAGATAACAGAAAATATAGGCCAAAACCAGTGGTCTGTTTGAATTTAGAAATACATACTGGTTGCTTCCTACATTTAAACACCATGAATAATTAAAAAATAATGAATTTTTGAGATATAGTTCATTGTTAGCACTTAGGTAACTTGTTTTCTTGACCTTGTTTTATAGTCTAGTCTCCTGAGACAAGATCTAGGGCTTGGAAGCCCAGCACAAATATCTTCTTCAGGAAAACCTGGGACACCATACTACTCATTCTCAGCCACAAGTTCCAGGAGAAGACCACTCCATGACTCTGCTGCACTTGGTGAGTGTATCCCACAGCAAATCCCATCCCACAATTTTGCTTTGTTTTTTCTCCCTTAATAGAAACTTCTAGATGTGGCCAGCGCCGTGGCTCAACAGGCTAATCCTCTGCCTTGCGGCGCCAGCACACTGGGGTCTAGTCCCGGTCGGGGCGCCGGATTCTGTCCCGGTTGCCCCTCTTCCAGGCCAGCCCTCTGCTGTGGCCCGGGAGTGCAGTGGAGGATGGCCCAGGTGCTTGGGCCCTGCACCCCATGGGAGACCAGGAAAAAGCACCTAGCACCTGGCTCCTGCCATCGGATGAGTGCGGTGCGCCGGCCGCAGCGCGCCGGCCGCAGCGGCCATTGGAGGGTGAACCAACGGCAAAGGAAGACCTTTCTCTCTCTCTCTCTCACTGTCCACTCTGCCTGTCAAAAAAAAAAAAAAAAAAAAAGAAACTTCTAGATGTGCTTTTAATTACAAGAGATTTGATTTCTTGGATATCATATTGATATCAGGACTTACTTGCATAAAAATAATATTGCAAGTTGAACTTCCCTAATCTGAAATCTTAAACGGCCCAGAATTTGAAGTTTTCTGAGTGCTAACATGATGCCACAAGCGGAAAATTCCACACCTGACTCCCATGTGACAGGTCAGAGTCAAAGCAAAGCCTCAATAAAAATATTGTATAAAATTACCTTCAAGCTATGTGTTTAAGACATTAGTGAAACATAAGTAAGTTTCATGTTTAATCTTGAGTTCCATCCCCAGGATATCTCATATATAGGGCCAGCGTTGTGATGTAGCAGATGAAGCTGTTACTTGAGATGCCCACATCCCATATGAGTGCCAATTCCTGTCTCAGCTGCTCCACCTCCGATCCATCTCCCTGCTGCTGGCCTGGGAAAAGCAGCAGAATATGGCCCAAGTGCTTGGGCTCCTGCCACCCACATGGGAGCTCCTGGCTTCAGCCTGGTCCAACACTCACCATTGTGGCCCCCTGGGGAGTAAACCAGCAAATGAAAGATTCTCTCTCTCCAGCAAATGAAAGATTCTCTCTCTCTCTCTCTCTCTCTCTCTCTCTCTCTCTCTCTCAGTCTTTCAAAATAAATAAATCTTTTATTTAAAAATAAAAGAAATCAGGCTGGCGCTGCAGCTCACTAATCCTCTGCCTGCAGCGCTGGCACCCCAAGTTGTAGTTCCTGTCGGGGCACCAGATTCTGTCCCAGTTGCTCCTCTTCTAGTCCAGCTTTCTGCTGTGGCCAGGAAGGCAGTGGAGGATGGCCCAAGTCCTTGGCCCTTGCACCTGCATAGGAGACCAAGAGGAAGCACCTGGTTCCTGGGTTCAGATCGGCGCAGAGCACTGGCTGTAGCGGCCATTTGGGCGGTGAACCAACGGAAAGAAGACCTTTCTATCTCTCTTTCTCTCACTGTCTAACTCTGCCTGTCAATAAATAAATAGATAAATAAATGAAACCTATACTTCTTTATAAGTAAAAATATATCATACAAAATGTATGTATCATACAAAATTAAAAAATGCAAATTCTGAAATTATTCTGGTCTCTGGCATTTCGGATAAGGATACTAAATTTGTATGCATTAGATATTTATAAATGAAATTATAAAAATTCTAACTTCATGGGCTAGTGCTGTGGCATAGTAGGTTTAAGCCTCTGGCTATGGCATCAGCATCCCATATGGGTGCCAGTTCGAGTCCTGGCTGCTACACTTCTGATCCAGCTCCCTGCTAATGGCCTGGAAAAGCAGTGGACGATGGCCCAAAAGCTTGGGCCCCTTCACCTGCTTTGGAGACCCTGACGAAGCCCTGAAGAAGCTCCTGGCTCCTGGCTTCAGATCGCCCTAGCTCTGGCCATTGCAGCCATTTTGGAAGTGAACCAGCAGATGGAAGAACTCTCTCTGTCTCTCCCTCTCTCTATATAACTCTGCCTCTCAAATAAATCTTTAAAAATTTAAAATTAGGCCGGCACCATGACTCAATAGGCTAATCCTCCACCTTGCGGCGCCGGCACACCGGGTTCTAGTCCTGGTTGGGGCGCTAGATTCTGTCCCGGTTGCCCCTCTTCCAGGTGAGCTCTCTGCTGTGGCCAAGGAGTGCAGTGGAGGATGGCCCAAGTGCTTGGGCCCTGCACCCGCATGGCAGACCAGGAGAAGCACCTGGCTCCTGGCTTCGGATCAGTGCGATGCGCCGGCCGCAGCGCGCCGGCTGCAGCGGCCACTGGAGGGTGAACCAACGGCAAAAGGAAGACCTTTCTCTCTGTTTCTCTCTCACTATCCACTCTGCCTGTAATAAAAAAAATTAAAATTAAAAAAATTTAACTTTTATGAGTTATCATAACTTTTGTTAAAGTTTTGACCAGGGTAATTTTAGGTTGCTGTTCAGTTTCTAAGCCATATGTTTGAAAAGCTTCAAACAACCAATTTATTATTCTTGTTCAAAACTCAAAAAGTGAAATTTGTGAAAGAGACTCATTTTTCTTCTCATAATTAAAATCCCATGATCTAATATTAGCACCTTCTTTTAACTCGGATTAAGCAGTTTACAAAGTGCTTTTATATACAATCTCATCTAATCAGTTCAGTATCCTACTACTCAGTAGAAATAATCTTAGATTTAATATAAAAACTAAGGCTCAAAAATGGACACATTCATAGAGCTACTAGGTGGCTTGCCCAGAGTAAAATTTAACATTTTTCTGATTCTGTGTTCAGTTTTTTTTTTTTAAAGATTTATTTATTTATCTGAAAGTCAGAGTTACACAGAGAGAGGAGAGGCAGAGAGAGAGAGAGGTCTTCCATCCACTGGTTGACTCCCCAGATGGCCGCAACGTCCAGAGCTGTGCCGATACAAAGCCAGGAGCTTCTTCCGGGTCTCCCACGTGGATGCAGGGACCCAAGCACTTGGCCATCTTCTACTGCTTTCCCAGGCCATACCAGAGAACTGGATTGGAAGAAGAGCAGCTGAGACTGGAACCAGCGCCCATATGGGATGCCGGTACTTAAGGCCAGGGCTTTAACCCGCTGCAGCACAGCACCGGCCCCCCATGTTCAATGTTTTGATTACTTCTGCTTTTCTGCTTGTTAAATATTGAGGTAAAATTAATATATATTTAACACACATGAAAATGTAAAATCAGTGGCATAAAGAACATATACATTGTTTGCAGCTGTCACCCATATTGTGCTCCAAAGCATCACCTCCAAAGGAAACCCTGTATATAATATTCAACCTTCTTTTTTTTAAGTTTCCCTCTTTTATGTCTTTATGTTTTATTTCTTAAAATTCAGATTTAAATTTCAGATTTTCTATAAATTAAAACTTAGATGTCCTTCATTTTCATTTTCATTACTTTGATACTCTTGTCTCCTCTTTGCTAGTTATGTTGCAAAGGTTGCCATGTTAACCTCAATTACCAGGAAGGAACCATGTCCAAGAGAAGTGGGGATCTGGGGTGATTCTCGTGATGTCCAAAGAGGGACATCCCTTGTGTGAATATCATTTATTGGATTAGTAATGTATTTCTCATCATTAATTCTCAATCTTAGCCATTCTTTCTTTCACTTCTTGTAAGTTAAAAAGACTTTAAAAATCATATACACCAGGGTCCAGTGCCGTTGCATAGTAAGTTAAGCTGCCACCTGCAGTGCCATATGGGCACCAGTTCACGTCCCTGCCACTTCCGATCCAGATTCCTGCTGATGCGCCTGGGAAAGCAGAGGAAGATGGCCCAAGTCCTTGGGCCTCTGAACCCACAGGGGAGACCGGAAGAAGCTCCTGTTTCCCGGTTCCTTCAGTCTGGGCCAGCTCTGGTCATTATAGCCATTTGGGAAGTGAACCAACAGATGAAAGATCTTTCTTTTTCTTTTTCTCTTTCTCTTTCTCTTTCTCTCTCTCTCTCTCTCTCTCTCCCTCTCCCTCTCCCCCTCCTCCCCCTCCCCTTTCCCCTCCTCCCCCTCCCCTTTTCCCTCCTCCCCCTCCCCTTTCCCCTCCTCCCCCTCCCCTTTTCCCTCCTCCCCCTCCCCTTTCCCCTCCTCCCTCTCCCCTTTCCCCTCTCCCCTCTCCCCTCTCCTTCTCCTTCTCCCTCTCCCTCTCCTTCTCTTTCCCTCTCTCTCCTCTCTCTCTCCCTTCGTGTGTGTGTGTGTGTGTGTGTGTGTCTATAACTCTGCTTTTCAAATAAATCTTTTTTGAAAAAATCTTATTACACTATCCCAACCATCTTCCCAAACTATTTGAACCCTTTAGAAAATCAACATTCTGCACACAGTATCTAATTATCCAAAACTAATAATAATTTTGCCTCACACTTTTATATAAACCTAAGAATAATGGCCAAAATTTATTACACATCATGCTCTACTAAGTAATTATAACTTAATACATGAAATACAAAAAGAGGTGTTACCCCTTTTTACATATTAGGTGACGAAAGCTCAGAGTAGTTAAGTAATTTGCTGCAACTCACACAGCTACTGTGTGATGGAGCTGAAATTTGAATCCAGCCATCTTATTCTCTTAACTGTTACAATTTGCACATTCCTGAAACTGAACTATGAAACCTAGGCTCCTGACCTGATTTTAATTCAAACATTTGTGGGTGATTATATAGTGGTAGCTAATGACGATATTTAAAAAAAAATGTTTTCAGTTCTCGTGGCAGGGAGAAACTGGTAGTAACTGAATAGAAGCTAAGTAATAACATCTCCTACCAGTATTGACCTCAAAATAGAGCTATAGTCATCAGACTAACAGGAGCAATTGAGTTGACTGTCTTGATAGATGCAGTGTGGCTTTTGCTCGGGCAGTGCTTTATCAATTGAGAGGAGTTAGGCTCTAGAACAGCCTCACAAAGGATTTGCATTTAAGTTCTACAAATACAGAATTTGCCAGATGTCGTTTATCTTTGGCACGTCTGTTTTAAGGAAATACAGGATGCCTCTTGGGGTAGGGATATAGCTGCTAATGAATGCTTTTTCCCCTTTTTATCAAATAAAATTTTCCACATGTTACTTTTAAAGTTGCTTTTTTAGCTTTGCAGTCTCCATTTATTCACTGTAGAGAATTTAAATGAGTTTCATTCTTTCTAAAACTGCATGTTTTGCCAAGTGGTATCATTTATGGCTTAGCAAAGTACTGTGCTTGCTTAATTCTCATTTTTACAGTTTTACATCAGCCTTCCCATGTGTTCTCCCTTCCTGATAGTGAACCTCTCTGAAAATTCTGTATGTTTTTTATGAAAAGCAGACAGAGACAGAGATTTTTCCCACCCTCCTGTTCTCTCCCCAAATACCCACAATAGCCAAGACTTGGCCAGGTCAAAACCAGGAGTCCAGAACTTAATCTAGTTATTACATAGGTGGCAAGAACCCAAGTACTTGAGCCATTACCTGCTGCCTCCCAGGGTGTGCCTTAGCAGGAAGTTGGGATCATAATGGCACTAGGATTTGAATCCAGGCACTCTGATATGGGTTGCAAGCAGCATCTTCACCCTTGAAAATCCTGAATTTCATCTGTTCTTTATATTAAGATTAGAAAGCTATGCTTATCATTTAATTTTACAGTAAATAATATAGACAAGTTTTAAGTTTCACAGATAAGTGAAATTAAAATACTGAGTAATATTGGTTATGAAAATACTCATCTTTTGTTTATATTAATACATTATATCTTAGAAATATACTTTTCTCTAGTTGTTTCCTTGGAATAATTACAAACATTCAAGGACAAATTATATAATAAGTAGTGCTGAAGTTGCAGTTTTAACCACACATTATTAAAGTAAATGTTCTTAACATTGTATAAGTTGATGCCCACTTATGTCACCTATTTTAACATTAGTATAACCTTAATTTTTCTTTCTTTAAATTTTATTTCAAGTTTTTAACATAGTAAATTGTGATAATAACAATTCTTAAAATTTTTAGTAATTTATTTCCATTCTATTTGAAAGAGGGAAAGACAGAGATAAAGAGAGATCTTCCATATTCTGGTTCACTCCCCAAATGCCATTAACAGCTCAAGCTGGTTCAGGCTGAATCCAGGAGCTGGGAACTCAATTCATGTCTCCCATATAAGTAGCAGGGACACAAATACTTGAGGCTTCATCTCCTGCCTCCCAAACTGCACATCAGCAGGTATCTAGACTGAAGCACAGCCTTGATTCAAACCCAGTCACTCTGGTATGGAGTGTGGACATTCCAAGCAGTATCTTAACCACTGAAAAATGCCCATCCTGTAGCATTGACTTTTAGTATTTTAAAATATGCATTTAAATTAAATTCTCAGTGTAATATGAATACTAAATTTATGTCTTTGTTAAGCAGTCATATTAACCTGACCTGTTGCACAAGTGATTCTCTGCAAATGAGAGATGGTAGAATGTGTCTAGGGTAGCACTTAGCACTTAAATTTCTGAACAATGATTGCCTTCCCTTATATGTGCTTGATTGGTTGATTTCTGTCTTGTTTTGCTTTGTTTGCTGTTATCTTCCCAAATTTATGGCAACTGTGTTTCAGAATGTATCACTTTTATTAAGAGAACTTATTTTGCACTGGAACCAGTTAAATGGAATGAGACCTCCATTCCTATATTCCCTGACTACTTTTGAAATATTGGAAAACAAAAAGGGCATTGGGGGAAAAGATACATCCTAGTCATTTCAAGTCTGACTTTTATCTAATGTATTATGCTGACGAAATATATGTTTTTCATGTACAGATCCTTTGCAAGCAAAGAAAGTCAGAAAGGTGCCTCCTGGTTTGCCTTCTTCTGTAAGTACCCATTTTTTTGACTTGAGGGTAAACCAGTTTATTTCAAGTGCTCAGTATTTGCTGGTATATTCAGTTTGTGCCAATGAATATACTTTACATAGTAACTGTTCACTGCTTAATGAAATCATTGATTGAGATAAATCCACATTTAATGTTAGGTTTTCAGATTTCTCCACAATGATTTGTGGCTTATTCATATGCTCTTACTCCATGTTCCTGTCATTTGAATTCCTCTCTTGGGAAGAGGACTAGGCCGGTAGCTGTCAAAGAAGATCTCCTGTACAGGTCTTTTGATGTTTAATTAGTCATTATGTTGCTGAACAGGAGGACAGACAGAGATTAATAGCTGAGGATCTTAGAAATTTACATTTGTAATAATCCCAATGGAGCTAAAGACATTAAGATTCGGAGGACATGTTCGTCTCAGCTTGCCTCAGTAGGACTGAGGTTATTAATATGCATAAATCACCAAGTCAGATGTTCATTGTGTAGCCCTTGTGGATTTTAAAGCCTTCATTAAGCCCTTCCTAACTTCAGCCTAGCATCAGGAAAGCTTTCAAGCAACTAGTTTGTTGATCCCTCTTTGCTCAAAAATGTATCCTTTGAGAATAAAAGGCTTTGATGAAGGATGTTGGAAAGGTTTGGTGGAACAATCATTTATGGTCATGATAATCTATAGTGTGGGGGTGTTTGTGCTATTAAATATACTTTATTCTTTAGAGGAGTAAAAGTATTTGTAAATGAACCTACATCAAAAATCCACCAATTTAAAAATCCCTGGTGTAAGCAAGGAAGATTTTTTCCCTCTCTCCCTTTACTTAGAACAAATAGGGAGTAAGGCTGTTGGATTGAGGCCCCTTGCCTTGTGGGGTACATCTCTTTGTTGTGTAAATGGATGTTGGGCTTTTATTTGGCAGTACTTAACACATGGGCGCAGGTGCTGCTGGATGAGTCACAGCTCATCGAAGTATAGACTGAATGGAATATCCGGCTTGGCAAGTAGTAATCTAGAAGGAGCAGCATAGGCTTGGCTTTTTATTTTTTTATTAAGGCTAAACTGGAGATACCATCTTTTTGGTTGTTTGCCTTCCTTTTTTCCTGTGTTCTTCCCCCGCCTTCTCTTCCTTGTGACACATGAAAAGTCAAATTTGAAATCCTCATTGAAACTCAGTTCCAGATGGATCTGAGTTTTATGCAGCCTAGGGCAGCTGTGCTCTGAACCTGCAGTTTACCTGGAAGGTTGGATTGCAGCTGCAGGCATTCTTAAAAGCTTTTGCTTGCATAAGCACTTGGGCCCACTAGAGGCTGAATAGCTGCTTGATAAACAAAATGAACACAATGCCTCAAATCATTATTCCCAAAGACAGGAATTTTTTTTCAGCAGTTTCTAAAAATAGTTGGGCAATTTACATTTTAACAGTTCTGTGCTATGCAGAGGTAGGTGGTTCAACAGTATAACAGATGATTTCTGTTAAGTTAACAGAAATCATATTAAAACTGACAGAACTGGTAAAACGTTAACAGCACAGTTTTCATGTAATTTATTACTGTAATTCCATGAGAGTAATAAAAGTTAAATTATTAATATTTAGTAGAACTACGTTTTTAAAAAGTCAGATTAATAAATGAAAAATTCATCTTTTTTTCTTCTGAACCTGACATTAATTTTAATGAACAATATATTTTCAGTGTTTCATAGTTCTTTCATTTTTAAAAATGAAGGACAATTGGGCAGAACATCCTAAAAGGAGGATAGACAGTGGGGTCGTCAGCATTCCGTAATCCTCAATCATTTGAGGTAGTTCACTATATTGTCTCCGGAGTCTGGAAGAGAAAATGCCACTGAATCCTGATGAAACTGATTTCTTTAAGAACCATGAAGAAATTTTGCAAGCCAAGCATACATTCGTGTTGTATTTGACTAGCTCCCTTAGTACACATTGAATCTTATAAGGATATATAAATAATAAAAATGTTTTAATTAATTTTAAGTATATTTTGTATTAAGTGCTATGTTGAAATCTTGGGTTTTTAAAAGAGGAAATGTTTTAAAACCTTAAAAACAGGCACTTTAACAAGTAATAGTAAAATAACTTATGAGAACATCTATATATATACTATTTACTTTTTCAGTATCAAAAACAAATGATAATTTAGTCTTGGTGTTCTATTTGAATGATCTGATTAAAGATATGTAATGTATAAACTTTGCATTATGAATTGTAAAAAATGGATATAGAAATGAAAATAGCATTCAGATTTTAAGTTTGCTGCTACCTTTAACATTTGTAAATTACGTTGCCTTTACTAAGGAGAATGGAAGATTAGTATCCTACTGCAAGTACTGCTACAAAAGCAATAGGCAGGACAACTTAAATTGCAAAGCACTGACAATCTGTGTAATTTGACCGTAGAGCATTGATTAGAGGCCTTTTATGATTGTTGTTTTTGTGGACCATGATATATGAAGGCTCTTCAGAATGTGACTTCTGTGTTGGTAGTATAGTGATGAGCATAGCTGCCTTCCAAAATGTGACTTCTGTTTGTAGATGAAGGTCTATTGGGGAGGGTATATTGAATATCTTAGAACAGTACATCCAGGGAGACTAAGGGAGTGACTGGCCTACCCAAATCTGCCTAGCTTGATGACTGATGGGCTGCATAACCTTGGAATAGTCAGATAGGAAATTTGGAATGGGAGATATGAAGCTGGAGTTTTAAAACTGGGATGCTTGCTGGACACCATAATGCATGTTTGTCATCCCAGCTTCCAGGGTGGGAGTGGCGGTGGGAAGGGGCTCAGTGATTGAGGAAGAGAACCACTTGAGCTCAGGAGTTCTGAAGTGAGTGTGCTATGCCCATCAAGTTTCCATACTGAGTTCAACATCAGTATGGTGACCTCCCAAGAACAGGAGATCACCAGTTTGTCTAAGGAAGGGGAAAATGGTCCAGGTCAGAAATGAAGCAGGTCAAAACACTTGTGCAAATGGATAGTGGGACTTCACCTGTGAATGACCACTGCTCTTCAACCTGAACCACATAGTGAGACCTCGTTACTTTAAAAATAAAATTTAAAAAAAAGAATGATACACTTAATACATAAACAAAGGCGCAGTGTGCATATTTCTTCCTCCGAATGAAGACTGATGTTTTCAAGTAGATGAGATTTTCTACTTTTCTTTCCTAGACAGATCGGAGTACTATACAAAGTAGACTTTGTAGCAGCAACAGTGGAATGATGCTTGAACATCTAGGATTCAAGCATACATCATCACTGACTCAGAGAATTCCATCTAGTATGAGAAACAAGTATTCACCAAATTAGTTATATATTGCAAAAAGGGGACATGAAAGGGTACACCACGTGCTATGGTAACCCAGAATAGGTAGAACTAACCCTGCCTTACAGAGTACTCATAGCCTCAGGAGGACTTGACATTTAAGCTGTGTGGAGAAAGATGAGCAGCAGTTATCACTTAGAGATGGGGAGAATGGGCCAGATGGGTAAAAGGCAAGGAGGTGTGAAAAAACAAATATGTTCAGTCTATACCAGATGCAAAATCCTTGTGGTTTCCAATGGACCCACTCTCCCACCCCAGAGGACTGAGGATCCTGTAAGATCACTAAAGATATGATCAAAGAATCAGCTGTGATAGCAGTCTACCCCAGGTAAGGACCTCAAGTATTGTGGCCAACAGATAACAGAAAGCATTTGTGGTTGTTAAGGTTGCCTAGGAGCTTCCAGTAGCAGGAGTAATACTTTGATATTGCAATAAGCCTTCCTTCCCTTTTAGTGTTCCTGAATATCTCCTCTCCTTCTCGAACCACCACCTCTACTCTTTATTTATTTATTTTTTTTGACAGGCAGAGTGGACAGTGAGAGAGAGACAGAGAGAAAGGTCTTCCTTTTGCCATTGGTTCACCCTCCAGTGGCCGCCGCAGTCAGCGCGCTGCAGCCGGTGCACCGCGCTCATCCGATGACAGGAGCCAGGTGCTAGGTGCTTTTCCTGGTCTCCCCATGGGGTGCAGGGCCCAAGCACCTGGGCCATCCTCCACTGCACTCCCTGGCCACAGCAGAGAGCTGGTCTGGAAGAGGGACAACCAGGACTAGAACCCGGTGTACCTGCGCCGCAAGGCGGAGGATTAGCCTGTTGAGCCACGGCACCAGCCATCTTTATTGTTTTTATGTACACCAGCTATTTTTGGAAACAAAGGAAAAGGTGGCTATCAAAGTAAAAGAATAAAATTATGATGATACCTACACTTTTGTATGTAATATATGTGCCTCACATAGTGTGTGTGGCAAATTGTAACTGCTGTCACTATTCAGAAATCATTCATTGGATGGGTCGGCGCCATGGCTCACTTGGTTAATCCTCTGCCTGTGGCACCGGCATCCCTCTCATATGGGCACCGGATTCTAGTCCCAGTTGCTCCTCTTACAGTCCAGCTCTCTGTTGTGGTCAAGGATGGCAGTGGAAGAAGGCCCAAGTGCTTGGGCCCCTGCACCTGCATGGGAGACCAGGAAGAAGCACCTGGCTTCTGGCTTCGGATCAGCGTAGCTCTGGCTGTAGAGGCCATTTGAGGGATGAACCAATGGAAGGAAGACCTTTCTCTCTGTGTCTCTCTCTCACTGTCTGTAGCTCTACCTATCAAATAAATAAAATAAAAAAGGAAAGAAATCATTCATTGGCAGAAAAGGGATTTAGAAGGAGGGAGAATGTGATGAATCAAATTCTGCTACATAGAATTCTTTCTCTTTTTTTTTTTTTTTTTGTTTTTGACAGGCAGAGTGGACAGTGAGAGAGAGAGACAGAGAGAAAGGTCTTCCTTTGCCGTTGGTTCACCCTCCAATGGCCGCTGCGGCCAGCGCATCCTGCTGATCCGAAGGCAGGAGCCAGGTGCTTCTCCTGGTCTCCCATGGGGTGCAGGGCCCAAGCACTTGCGCCATCCTCCACTGCACTCCCGGGCCACAGCAGAGAGCTGGCCTGGAAGAGGGGCAACCGGGACAGAATCCAGTGCCCCAACCAGGACTAGAACCTGGCGGAGGATTAGCCTATTGAGCTGTGGCGCTGGCCCTCATTATTTTTTGTTTTCTGATCTCTCAGGAGGCTGTACTTGTTTTTCAATTTATTTTTATCATTAATTGAACACTTTTTTGGCCTTCTGAAGCATTTGTAGGATGGAGAAGTTTCTTTGTTCTTTATTCGTTATTTCTTATCATGATGTTAGTATTTTCAGACATAGATAATTTTCTTATATACTGCAGAAGATGCAAAATTCCAAAGTGAGGCCAGTGCTGTGGCATAGCAGGTTAATTCCCTTGTTTGAAGCACCGGCATCCCACATGGGCGCCAGTTCAAGTTCTGGCTGCTCCACTTTCGATCTAGCTCTCTGCTATGGCCTGGGAAAGCAGTAAAAGATGGCCCAAGTCCTTGGGCCCCTGCACCCACATGGAAGACCTGGCAGAAGGTCCTGGCTCCTCGCTTCAGATTGTCTCAGCTCTAGCTATCGTGGCCATTTGGGGAGTGAACCAGCTGATGGAAGACCTCTGTCATTCTCTTCCTTTCCTTCTCTCTCTGGGTAACTCTGACTTTCAAATAAATAAATAAATCTTTAAAAAAAAATTCCAGAGTAAATAAGAAACAAGATTTTACCACAACTCTTTCTCAGACAATAAACATTGAGGTAAATTCCAGAATGCCTTTGTAGACCCCAATGCCTAAAGTTGTGTCCCTGCTCAATAGCATTTGAAAACAACTTTTTTAAAAATTAAAAAATATAGGCCGGCGCCGTGGCTCAACAGGCTAATCCTCCGCCTTGCGGCGTCGGCACACTGAGTTGTAGTCCCGGTCTGGGCGCCGGATTCTGTCCCGGTTGCCCCTCTTCCAAGCCAGCCCTCTGCTGTGGCCCGGAGTGCAGTGGAGGATGGCCCAGGTGCTTGGGCCCTGCACCCCATGGGAGACCAGGAAAAGCACCTGGCTCCTGGCTCCTGCCATCGGATGAGCGCGGTGCGCCGGCCGCAGCGCACTGTCCGCGGCAGCCATTGGAGGGTGAACCAACGGCAAAGGAAGACCTTTCTCTGTCTCTCTCTCTCACTGTCCACTCTGCCTGTCAAAAAAAAAAAATTTAAAAATATAGATTTTATTTATTTGAAAGGCAGAATTACAGAGAGCCAGATGAAGAGAGATAAAGAGAGAGAGCTTCCATTCACTGGTTCACTGCCCAAATGGCTACAACACCAAGGCTGAGCCAGTCCAGAGCCAGAAGCCTGTTTAGATTTCCCACCTGGTTGCAGAGGCCCAAATACTTGGGCCATCTCTACTTCTTTCCTAGGCACATTAGCAGGGAGCTGGATTGGAAACCGCACCGATATGGGATGCCGCCACTGTAGGCAGTGGCTTTACCCACTGTGCCACAAAGTTGGCCTCTGAAAACATCTTTTCAACATCAAACCTTAATTTAACTCTGCATCAAAATGGTATGTTATCAGCTTTTGATACAATTAGTGTGCAGTCCCTGTACATAAGTTGATGATAACAATTACCTCTGTTTTAAAATGTATGTCTTCCCACAAAGCTCTTGGTTTAAGTTCTTAGATAAATTCTCAAAGTCTACTTTACCATCTTATCAAGAAAAAAAATTTCTCATTCTCTCCATCCCAGATGGAGATTGGTTCACCTTCCAATGGCCGCATATAAGAAAATTCATTGTTTCTGAAATGAGTCTAAACAGCTTAAACTTCACTTTTTCTTACTTTGAAACAAACAAGAACAGAATTTTGTGGTCCTTGAATTGGCAATTGTAGTTTAAAAATGTGTTCTTTATTCTACAAGTTTTTGAGATTTTATTCTGTTGAAAATGGGGTTTATTATTATTAATATGAATTTTGTGTCAGCATTAAATTAGAAAATTTGGGAGCACCACTTGATATAATTGGAGATGTCCTGAGGTATCCCCAAACCACAAAGACCATTAGACCGTGTCTAATAACCTAATATTTTCATGTACATAGTAAATAGAATAAGAACATTAAATAATTGTAAGACTGTTAAATCCTGAGGGTTTCTAAACTGTGGAGGTAATTTTATGTTTAAAAAAAATGACAAATAGAACTTGCTGGGCCTAGTAGAAATGAGTAATTTAGAAAACTATGATTTAAAAAATAACTGGATATCTGAACCAATAAGGGAAAGGTCAGAGGTTAGACTCATAGAGAAATTATTAATGTCCAATTTACCCATGAAAGTAGCAAGATGAGCAGCATTTTCTGCATGTTCTCAGAGGGAGCAGGATCCTGTGGAAAGCCAAGTGTCTTAAGAAGTCAAGATAGCGAAGACTGCTTGTAGACAGTTACCACAGGTCTTTAAGACTAGCAAAGAAATCTAGTGATTGTGGGGTAAATAGTATTACATACAGTTTCAGCTTCAGCTGACCTTTACGAGTGAATTTTTTCCAGTTCTGAAACATGAGTTGGAATAGGTATTTGCTTAGAACTTTTGGCAAACAAGCATGAGAGGACAAAAAAAACAATTGTACATACTTAAGAATTTCTTATTTCTGGCTGTTAGATTAGCAGACACTATTAGAAGCCTTCCATGATACAGAATTTCCAAAGTGATCAACTCATTATCTGACCTTACAGGTTAGACTAGCAGAAAACAGTTTAATATATAAAGGAGAGGATACTAGAATCCATTCTTAACTTATATTCAGTTTGGTCATTGAATGAGAAATTTTCTTCATGCATTAAGAAGAAATAGCCACTGTTTATGCTGATAGTTAACCACTGTTCAGAACAGTGTCAGAATTGTATCAGTGTAAATAACAGGCTTTTAGTCCATAGTTCTGAGATGTTCATTTTTGTGGGGAGTCAGTAATGGCTCTGATCTGATTTCATGTTAAAAAGCGGAAGGATAAGTAAACTGAGCAAGTTCCATGGATCCAGTTGTTTGTACTAATATGACTGTACAACCACAGTGACGCTTGTTACTTTCTGACTTCTCTGTTTTTAAAGAATATGGCTGAATTTCATTCAGAGGTAGTTTTCAAGGTTAGCTGAACTCTGTGATTGCTAATATTTTAGATCTTTGAGAGTTTACAAACCACATGTAGGGTAAGGTTATATGTATGTGTGTGTTTGTATAACTTAGATATTTTTTAAAGAATGTTCAAATTTTGTAAATGCTTTTAGGGTTTACGGCCACTGTTGGTATTTTCAACATTAGTAGGAAAAAGAAGTCTTTCTGTTTCACCTAATATGACTGAGATACTTGTACTAGTTAGAAAAGAAATAAAAGATCAAGAAATTCACATTTTTTTAAAGATCAATTTATTTATTTAAAAGGCAGAGTTACAGAGAGGAAAAGTGAGAGATCTTCCATGCACTGGTTCACTCCCCAAATAGCTGCAACAGCAAGAGCTGGGCCCATCAGAAGCCAGGAGATTCTCCTGAATCTGCCATGTGGATACGGGGGCCCAAGCACTGAGGCCGTCTTCTGTTGCTTTGCCAGGCCATAGCAGAGAGCTGGATCGGAAGAGGAGCAGCTGGGACTGGAACGGCGCTGCAGGCGGCTGCTTTACCCACCATGCCTTGGTGCCAGCCCCAAGAAATTCACATTTTTATCTGTGGAGATGTTAGGCTCTGGATTTTATTCTAAGTTAGGGAAATGATATATTTACATATAATTTATGGATTAAATGTAAATATATATATTGCTGATGTAAAATTTGCAATAATAGTTCTCTCTTTGTTTAACCAGTAGTGATTTTGCTTTGATAAGTTATTAGACTAGTATGATATTGTACTTCAGGGACTAATTATGCCATATAGATACTTTTATAATTAAACTTTTTTTTTTTTTTGACAGGCAGAGTGGACAGTGAGAGAGAGAGACAGAGAGAAAGGTCTTCCTTTTGCCGTTGGTTCACCCTCCAATGGCCGCCGCTGACGGCGCGCTGCGGCCGGCGCACCGCGCTCGTCCGATGGCAGGAGCCAGGAGCCAGGTGCTTTTCCTGGTCTCCCATGGGGTGCAGGGCCCAAGCACCTGGGCCATCCTCCACTGCACTCCTGGGCCACAGCAGAGGGCTGGCCTGGAAGAGGGGCAACCGGGACAGAATCCGGCGCCCTGACCGGGACTAGAACCCAGTGTGCCGGCGCCGCAAGGCGGAGGATTAGCCTGTTGAGCCACGGCGCCGGCCATAATTAAACTTTTAAAAATTAAGTTTAATTTATGTATTTGAAAAAGCACTCCCATCTGCTGTTCACTAGGTTCCTACTCAGAAGCCCACAATGGTGGGGTCAGAAGCTCGGAACACAATCCAGGTCTCCCATATTGATGGCTGGGACCCAATTACTTGAGCTATGATTACTGCCTCCCCCAGGCTTGCATTAGCAGGAAGCCATCTGGAGTCAGGAGGCTAAGCCAGGAGTCAAACTGAGTTTGACTTCTGGATCTCCTACTCGGGTGCAGGGGCCCAAGGTTTTGGGCCATCTTCTACTGCTTTCCCAGACCATAGCAGAGAGCTGGATTTGAAGTGGAGCAGCCAGGACTCAAACCAGCGCCCACATGGGATGCCAGCGTTTCTGGCCAGGGCGTTAACCTGTTGCACCACAGCACTGGTCCCTAAAAACTTTTTAGAAAACAGAATTTAAATGTTAATAAAACCTGAATCCTATCTTCAAGATGCTTAGAGTCAAAAGATAACTTGTGGCCTTGGGGAAGAAGTAATGTAATGTGTGTGTGTGTGTGTGTGTATTGAATCAGTATTATCCTCAAGGCACGTAATATAGTATCCAGAAAAATTTTCTTTATCTAATGGGCTAAAAATAGGGACTGTGAAGCCATTATTTTATATATTTATAAAAGGGAATATTATCTGTTAATGATTTCCTACTCTAAGCTGTATTTTTCAGCTTTTTCCTCTGGTTGATTAAACCATCAAAAATGTGTTAACTTGCTTTCTTTGTAAAATAAACTGAATGATTTGTCCTGGTTTTCCTCTTAAATTCTACAGTTAATTCCTAGTTATATACAAACATTGGAGTAGTTTTACAAAAAGTGGAGCACTTACAGATAATTTAGCTAGCAGCATTAGCTCTACATTGTGCAAAGATTGACCTAATTAAAAATATAGGGCCGGGACTAACGCTGTGGCATAGCAGGTAAAGCCTACGCCTGAAGTGCGGGCATCTCATATGGGCACCAGTTCAAATCCTGGCTGCTCCACTCTGATCCAGCATTCTTCTATGGCCTGGGAAAGCAGTAGCAGTAGGCCCAAATCCTTGGGCCCCTGCACCCACATGGGAGACTCGGAGAAGGCTCCTGGCTCTGGATTCGGATTGGTGCAGCTCTGGCCGTTGTGGCCAATTGGGGAGTGAACCAGCAGATAGGAGACCTCTCCCTCTCCCTCTCCCTCTCCCTCCCTCTCCCTCCTCCCCCTCTTCCTCCTCCTCCTCTCTCTGTGTAACTCTTGACTTTCAAGTATATAAATAAATTTAAATATATATATATATATATATATGGCCATAATCCTCATACGATAACATGTGGAAAACCAGGAAAATAAAATATGGTTTTATTAGCATAAATGTAAAACAGTGATACTTTATACTAAATTTCTCATACTAAAATTTCCTTCAAGAGTTCAACCATATGTCATCGCCTATGTTGCTCTCATCTTTTGTCCAAGCTACTTTTTTTTTATTTTAAAAGTTTATTTTATGGGGCTAGCATTGTGGTATGAGGGCTAAGCCACCACTTACAATGCCAGCATCCCATATGAGTGCTGGTTTGAGTCCTGGATGCTCCTCTTACCATTCAGCTACCTGCTAATGGGCCTGGGAAACAGTGGAAGTGCTTTGGGCCCTCTGCTATTCACATGGAAGACCAGATGGAATACCAGGTTCCTAGTTTGTTGCAGCCATTTGGAGAGTGAACCAGCAGATTGAAGTTGTCCCTCTCTCTGTCTCTCCTCTTCTTTTTCACTCTCCCTTTCAAATAAGTTTTTGTTTTTTGTTTTTTTTTTAGGAAAGTCGGGGGGTGGTGCCATGGCATAGCAGGTGGCACTGCCTGTGACACTGGCATCCTATATGGGTCCCAGTTTATGTCCTGCCTGCTCCACTTCTGATCTATCTCCCTGCTACTGGCCTGGGAAAGCAGCAAAAGACAGCCCAAGTGCTTGGGCCCCTGTACTCACATGGGAGACCTGGAAGAAGCTCCTGGCTCCTGGCTTCAGATGGACCCAGCTCCAGCCATTGCAGCCATCTGGGGAGTAAATCAGCAGATGGAAGATCTTGCTCTCTCTGTGTCTCTCCTTCTGTCTGTAACTTTGCCCTTCAAATAAATAAATAAATATTATAAAGAAAAAGAAAGCCAGAAGTCTGGAACTTCGTCTAGATTTTCCACTGCCTTCCCAGGCATATTAGCAGGGAGCTGGATCAGAAGCAGAGCAGTCAGGACTTGAACTGGCACTGTGATATGGGATGCTGTCATCCCAGGCAGTGGCTTAACCTTTTCTGCCACAGTACTGCCCCAACCCCAGGAAGATTCTTTTAAAATCTAAATGAGATCATATTATTTCTCTTCTCAAAAGCCTCTAGCAGCTTTTTTTACAATTGTAAACCAAAATCCTTAAAAACAGTTTACAAAACCCTTTGGAATCTGTGATTTTCTACTTCTGAGACTTCATCTTCTTTCAGTCTACTCTGCTCTGTTCACTCCAGTCACGCTGTCTCTTTGCTGCTCTTTAGTGATACTAAGCACTCCACCACCTCAATTCCCTTGCATATACTGTCCTCTCTTCTGGAACACAGTTCCCTTAATAACCACATGGTTAGTTTTTTCCTTAGTCATGAATCCCTTAATCATTAGGGATCTTTCATGACCATCCTATATAAAATGTTAATGTACCCCAATACTCCCTCTCCCTTTACTCTGTGACACATAATACCACTTGGTATACCCTAATTTTTTAAATCTTTCTCTGTCTCACCCAGGGAGAATTTGATGGAATAAGAATTTTGTTTATGGTATTCATGGTTGTATCTGTAGCACCAAGGTGCATAATAGATGCTTCCTAACTTTTTGTTGAATAAATGAATAAACTAAAATGATTAGCAAGTCAGCCATAGCCCCTTTTTCTTCCTGGTGTATCCTCTGAAGGTGGGTATAAATCACAAACTGGATAAGTTGAATTATCTTCACAAGAGAACTGTGGGTGTTTGGGTGTTTTTGTTTTGTTTTGTTGTCAGCTATCAGTGAATATTTGATCTGAGATACGTTTATGCAAGGAGATTCTAATTCTTTTATTTATATTAGCATTAATATTTTAACCCTTGTGTTATAAACTATTTAGCACACTTAAATTTTATTTTTTTTAACTTTTATTTAATGAATATAAATTTCTGAAGTACAGCTTATGGATTATTGACTGCTCTGCTAAGTTCTCCAGCCAGGAGGCACTAAAAAGCACAGCATAAACACAGCATCTTCATTATAGAATAGTGGAGGAACCACAGCTCAATTAAGTTGGGCTCCCATATTGGCTTCTTAACTCTTGGTTGCTTGCTAACCCTTCTATGTGGAAATTTCTGTGTTTTTCTTTAGAATATAACTACAAATCTTTTGTTTTCCAGATTATGCTATATTAAATGAAATATCTGACCAGTACATCAAATTGCAGATTATTAGGAAAGCAAAATTGCTGTTATTGAGTAAATTAAATGATGACAAAGTTAAGTAGGATTTGTTACTGGTAAGATATCAGGTTTTTAGCTGTTTCATTTTAAATAACTTAATAACTTTTTAAAAAATGATGCTTTGGAGGGGTGGTGGTGGTCATTATGGCAGTTTGTTAAGCTCCCTCTTGAATAGGTGCCTCCCATATTGGAGGGCTGGTTCGAATCAGCACTGCGCTTCCAGTCCAGCTCTCTGATGATCTGCCTGGGAAACAGCGGGTAGTGGCTTATGAACTTGATTGGGAAGTCAACCAGCAGATGGACAATCTCCCCACCCCCTAGTCTCTTCCCTCCCCCCTCTCCCCCTCTTCCCCTCTCTCCCTTTCAAATAAGTAAATCTTCAAAATAAAAAAGATGACAGGAGGCCGGCGCCCTGGCTCAACAGGCTAATCCTCTGCCTTGCGGCTCCGGCACACTGGGTTCTAGTCCCGGTCGGGGCGCCGGATTCTGTCCCGGTTGCCCCTCTTCCAGGCCAGCTCTCTGCTGTGGCCCGGGAGTGCAGTGGAGGATGGCCCAAGTGCTTGGGCCCTGCACCCCATGGGAGACCAGGAAAAGCACCTGGCACCTGGCTCCTGCCATCGGATGAGCGCGGTGCGCCAGCCGCGGCGGCCATTGGAGGGTGAACCAATGGCAAAGGAAGACCTTTCTCTCTGTCTCTCTCTCTCTCACTGTCCGCTCTTCCTGTCAAAAAAAAAAAAAGATGACAGGGTAAGTGTTTGGCAGAGCAGTTAATATGCTGTTTGGATGCCCATATCCCATATCAGAGTGCCTGATTTGAGTCCCAAGTCTATTTCTGATCCAGCTTCCTGTTTGTGCACACCCTAGGAAGAGGCATCAAGTGATGGGTCAGTTAATTGGATCCCTGCCAGCCACATGGGAGACTCAAATGGAGTTCTGAGCTCTTGATTTGGCTTGGCAAGCCTGAGCTGCAGGCCCTTGGGGAGTGAACCAACAAATGGAAAATCTCTTCCTTTTTCTCTCTTTCTTTCAGATAAAGTGAATATAAATAAATAAAAATTTTAAATGATACTCTATTCTTTCAGTTTTTTAAATGCTACTTTTAAATGAACATATAACTAGATGATGGAAATATATAACTAGCCCCTCATACAGACACTTCATTTACTAGCATAAATATGTTAGAATACAAAGCATTTGGACTCTTTCTGTGGAGCTGAGAAGTTGTTACTGTGATTTTGGATCCTGTTTATGGATCTGCCTTTCATTTCATATGAGGCTTTAAGATTTTAAAAATGCCTCTTGCATGTATGGTTATAAAAATACAATTTAAGGATTGTCTGAACACTGGGTCTCATTGACTTTCGTCACAGCTCTGCATCTTCAGAAATATTGATACAAGATTTAGAATGTTGAGGCTGGCTTTCTGGCATCACAGGTAAAGTCGCTACCTGCAATGCTGTCATTCCATTTGGGTATGACTATTCCACTTCCAGTCCAGCTCCCTGCTAATACGCCTGGGAAAGTAGCTGAAGATGGCCCAACTACTTGGGTGCCTGCATACCCAAGGAAGACCCAGAAGAAGCTCCTGGCTTCTGGCTTCAGCTTGGCCCAGCCCCAGCCGTTGCTGCCAACTAGGGAGTAAACCAGTGGATGGAATGTCCGTCTGTCTCTCCCTTTCTCTGTGTAACTCTGACTTTCAAATAAATAAATAAATCTTTAAAAAAAAGATTTAAAATGTTTTAGGAAATCTTACAAAGCATATTTTTTTCTGAAATAAAATTATCCATGCTAACTAAAATATCAGGTTTCTTTTTCTGGAATTATTTCAGCTCAGTATGGCAGTGCTTCATGTCCCATTTAGTCAGAAGCCTAGATGCCTGTTTCATGGCTTTGAGATATTTTTTCTTTTTAATGGGAAAAATATTCATTGTAATTCAATAAAAAAGAGCTTGGGAGACAAAAAAATTTCAAAATAGGAATTCAGAGCTTTTGGGTAGGGCAGATAATAAAAGGTTTTATTAGTGGTGAAATGGCTAGAAAATCTTTGGCCTAGTTTAATGTCTGCATTCTGCAGAAATGAAAAACTTGGCTTAAGGAGATTCAGTGACCTACTCTGAATTCTCATGCCACCTAAGAGACAGAACCAAAACTCAATCCCTGTCTCCTGACTCCTAGTCCAGTGCTCTTTTTTTATTTTATTTTTTTTTTTAATTTTTGCCACTAGCCATAGAGTGGTTTTGTTTTGTTTTAAAGATTTATTGAAAGGCAGGGTTAGAGGGAAAGGGAGAAGCACAGAGATAAAGAGAGAAGAGAGATCGATCTTTCATCCACTAGTGCACTTCCCAAAAGGACGCAATGGCTGGAGCTGGGCCAATCTGAAGCCAGGAGCTGGGAGCTTCTTCCAGGTCTTCCATGTGGGTTGCAGGGCCCACCCAAAGACTTGGACCATCTTCTGCTGCTTTCCCAGGCACATTAGCAGGGAACTGGATTGGAAGTGGAGCAGCTTGTGCTTATATGGGATGCCAGTGTTGCCACCACAGCTCTGGGCCCCCAGTGCTGTCTGAGCAAATGACTCAACTCTGCTGTGTTCTGAAATGAGAGCTGGCCTATGATTTTAGAGAGTACTGATGAGTAGTAGAGAGACTACTTATGAGTACGTGGAAAAATGGAATTAAGAAGATAAGACTTGGGGGTGGGGGAGTGCAAAAGAATTGAAATCAATACTTAATTTTTTTAAAATTACCCATTTTCCATGAACTTTTCTGAAGATGCTCATTATACATGTGACATAGATACATAGAAAAAGGTTTACCATTTTTCTTCCAAGTTTTATGTCTGTGTCTCTGTCTTTCTGATGAAGGACACTTACCATTTTTAGGGTGACATCATCTTTACTGATGAGACATGTCAAATATTAATTAGTGTCTGTTTTGCTTTATTCTCTGTTTAAAAGGTACTACTAATGCTCTTTTCTATTTCCTCACTTGTTTGTTATACTGTTTCTCAGTCATAGTTGCAAACGGAGTATATTATTTTGCTTTCATGGAGAGTGGTCACCAGAATTTAGCAGTAAGAAGCCATTCTTTTTAGATGGGTCCTTTTGAGGCTGGCACTATGGCTAAGTGGGTTAAAGCTCCAGCCTGCAGTGCTGGCATCCATATGGGCATCGGTTTGAGTCCTGGCTGCTCCACTTCCCATGAAGCTCCCTGCTAATGCACCTGGGAAAGCAGCAGAGGATGGCTCAAATCCCTTGGCCCCTGAAACCACGTGGGAGACCCGGAGGAAGATCCCGGGTCCTGTCTTCAGATCAGCTCAGCTCAGCTCAGCTGTGGCTGTTCTGGCCATTTGGGGAGTAAACCAGCGGATAGAAGGCCTTTCTCTCTCTACCTCTTTCTGTAACTCTTTCAAATAAATAAAAAATATATATATATTCATAATCTACATGATTTCTTCTAGTGAGTATGGCAAAAACTAAGTTGCTTTTTTACTTGATCCTTACAAATGTGACGCAGAATGTTTTGGTAGACTCTCAGTATTTAATTATTCAGAGGTAAGCAGTATTACTGTTAACTATTCTTATCATCAAAGGTAAGACATATTACTACCTCTGGCAAGAAGTTTTGCTGAAACAAAACAGATTTGGGGTATGTGGGGAGGTGTTGGCATTTGTGTTGACATTTGGCTTAACAATTAAGATGCCACTCGAGGGGCCATGCTGTGACATGGTGGGTTGTATCTCCACCAGCAGCGCCAGCATCCAATATGGGTGCCAATAAGTGTCCCAGCTGCTCCACTTCTGATCCATTTCCCTGCAGTGGGCTGGGAAAGCAGTAGACGATGGCCCAAGTCCTTGAGCCCCTGCACCTGTGTGGGAGACCCTGGCTTCAGCTCAGCTCAGCTCTGGTCATTGCAGCCATTTGGGGAGTGAACCAGCAGATGGAAAACTCTCTCTCCCTCTCTCCCTCTCTTTATAATTCTGCCTCTCAAATAAATAAAGTCTTAAAAACAAAAATTACACTTGGGACACCCACAACCTGGATTGGACTCCTGATTCTAGCTTCCTGTTGATGCATACAATAAGAGGAAGCAGATAATACTCAAATAATTGGGTCCCTGATACCTTTGTGGAACACCTGAATTTAGTTTCCCTTCTCCTGGCTTTGGCCTCACCTGGCATAATCTCAGTTACTGTGGGCATTTGAGGGGAATGAATCAGCATATGGTAGATAACTCTCTTTTCTCCTTCTCTCTGTCTCTCTCCCTCCCCTTCTACCCTAACCCCCCCCCCAGTCTGTCTGCCTCTCAAATAAATAAAATAAATTTAAAATTTTTAAGGAGAATGAGTATTCAAAATAAGTGTAGATTGGGAGTCAGAAGTAACAATGTATTTTTTAAAGCTTTGAATTGCAGATTCTTGAGAGGTTCTGTGCTAAGATGCAGATGTTACTTCTGTTCTCTTTAAAAATAAAGTAAAATATCTTGGTGCTGTTTCATTTCTCATAAATTGAAAAAATCCGGTGGCACGGCAGCTCAGCGAGTTAATACCCTGGCCTGAAGCGCCAGCATCCCATTTGGGCGCCGGTTCTAGTCCTGGCTGCTCCTTTTCTGATCCAGCTCTCTGCTATGGCCTGGGAAAGCAGTAGAAGATGGCCCAAAACCTTGGGCCCCTGCACCCGCATGGGAGACCCAGAAGAAGCTCCTGTCTCCTGGCTTCTGGCTTCAGATTGGCGCAGCTCCAGCCGTTGCGGCCATCTGGGGAGTGAACCATTGGATGGAAGACCTCTCTCTCTGCTTCTCCTCTCTCTGTGTAACTCTGACTTTCAAATAAATAAATAAATCTTTAAAAAAAAATAAGGATAAGGCTCCTGTGTTAAGAAAAAAAGAAAAGATATGGCACTTTCTAACTCAGAAGAAAAATATTGCACAGTCCAAAAAAAAGAAATCAGTGGTAACATTTTCTTTAAGGTAGCTTCAACTTGACCCAAGACCATGTTCACAAGGATTATTTACTTTTAGAGATTATTTAAAATACTAGCTGTAGTTACTTTCAGTTTCATTTTGTTATAAGATTACCTAATAAGTCAGTAGTGCAAAACCTTGTGCCAGGCTTGAATGTTCTGAAGTGCTGCTTTTTGAGAAATTTAAAAGCTTGGGGATCCTCCTGCTCATTTGTTCTGTTTTTTTTTTTTTCTTTAATGTGTGTGCACATACACCATTAGACCATCCTGTGATTATAGAGAGCCATCTGCAGGAAAATTATCTAGTTGCAACATAGTTAATGATTCTCTTACCCTGTTATTTCAAATCATAAATGAGAAGTGACAAACTACAATTCCCCTGAGGTAAGAGGTAGACAGTCAAAAGATGCAGGAATTGTTAAAGCAGCCCCCCCCCCCCCATTTGTGAAGAAAACTGCTTTGTCATATTGAGTTTCTGATAAAAAGAAATGCAGTTTGCTTCAGGTTTTACAAATTCTCAGTAAGTATAGTTAAGACTCCTTTGAAGGGTGTCTCATGATTGCTTTTAGAAACTATATGATCTGTCAGTTCTGTTTGCACCGGTGTCAGAAGGATACTATTTATTTACCTCAGCAAGAGATTTATCTACATTCTCCTCTAGGAAATATGGCTCTTTTTTAAACAAAGATATTTAAAGGTATTATTAAATCAAAGACCTCCAGCCGGAGCAGTATGGCTGTTATTATTCATCTTCATTAATACAGTTGTGTGGCTTTCAAAAGGAGTATTGAACAAGTGTTTCTTTTGCCAAAAAATGCATTTTTTAGATAACTGATTGTGTCACCTATATATTGGTGTTTTCTATTTTGTTATTCATTAAGCAGCAATAAAACTCAGCTTGGACTTGAGATATTTTGCCTGAGACAGATGCTAATTTATAAATGTTAGTATGTGTCTTCACTCTGAGTTAAGAAGTGTGTGTTTATGGAATGCTCTTCTTTTACAGCCTATATCCAAATAATTGTGTATCAGTTCTCACACTAATTTTTTTTAAATATATAGTTTCCATGAATTTTTTTAAAGGTTTATTTATTTTATTTGAAAGGCAGAGTTACAGAGAGGCAGAGAGAGAGGTCTTCCATCAGCTGGTTCACCCCCCAAATGGCCACAACGGCTGGAGCTGAGCCAATCCAAAGCCTGGAACCTGGAGCTTCTTCCAGATCTCCCAAGTGGGTTCAGGGGCACAAGGACTTGGCCCATCATCTGCTGCTTTCTCAGGCCATAGCAGAGAGCTGGATGTAGAGTGGAGCAGCCAAGACTCGAACCAGTGCCCATATTGGATACTGGCCCTGTTCTCACTTCTTATCCTCACTCTCCTGCTTCCTTTGCAACCAGTACTTTATTATTTACTGAGTATCATCTATGGCATAATTTAGAGTTCCTTCATGGAATTAATCATATGTGAACTTTTAAATTTGGCTTCATTTATTACACTGAACGTCTGTTTTTCAGAATTGATTTACTTAGAAATAATGTTGAAATATTTCATGAGGAATTTTATGGGCAGGTCTTAAATATACTTTTCCAGCTGGGTCTTTCTGACTTTTGGGGATGGCAGAATGTTGCCTGCTTATTGGAAAAGAATATACGCTAAAATTAACCATTAACTGGTATTAATGAATTAATTCAGAATTATAACTCAGTTCAATTAAAAATTTCCTTTGAAAACTTTTTAGAGTTTTATGTCATTTCTTGAAACATTCTTGCTTAAGAAGAGTTTGAGGCCGGTGCCGTGGCTCACTAGGCTAATCTTCCGCTTTGCGGCGCCGGCATACCAGGTTCTAGTCCTGGTTGGGGCGCTGGATTCTGTCCCGGTTGCCCCTCTTCCAGGCCAGCTCTCTGCTGTGGCCAGGGAGTGCAGTGGAGGATGGCCCAAGTGCTTGGGCCCTGCACCCCATGGAAGACCAGGAGAAGCACCTGGCTCCTGCCATCAGATCAGCGCGGTGCGCCAGCCGTGGTGGCCATTGGAGGGTGAACCAACAGCAAAGGAAGACCTTTCTCTCTGTCTCTCTCTCTCACTGTCCACTCTGCCTGTCAAAAAAAAAAAAGAAGAAGAAGAAGAAGAGTTTGAAAAAACAGATACAACTGTTATGGTGAACCAAATATCAGGGATAATGATGAGCTAATAAAATAGATAAAAATACTCTGTGAGTAATTCCAAGAAAGTTTGAATACTTCTCATTAGAAGAAGAATTTTTCCCAACCAAGAGAAAAGTAAGAAGGAAAAGGGGAATTTTTGCATGAAAGCTTGGTATTTAAACTGAAGTCTCCAAAAAGTCACAAAAATACATTTTTCCTAAATCTTCATTAAAGAAGTACATTGCTTAGGCAAAGCACAGTACAGTTTTTTCTTATCTAGGGTAGGTCTGTGTTTGATGACCGTTGTAACAGCAATAATCGTTATGTCCGGAAACATTTGAAGGGTGAGAGGCATATTTAAAATCGGTAAAAGGCAATAATCTTTAAACCAAGAGTCATCAGTTTGCCAATGAAAGATGTGTGGCTCCAAGACAGATTTTTTTGTTGTTGTTTTCAGGGTTCTCTGACATTTTCATTAATCATGTTGCCAGTGTATACAATAATGGCCATGTTGCTACAAAATTTGTTTTTTCTAGATTGTCAGACTAGATGATGTGAATATTCAGTCAGGTCATATAATATTAGAAAAATGTGTAAATGATTAATGTAGAACTAGCGGGTAGAAGTAATTCAGTATAAAGAGTGCATGAGAGTTCCAGCTCCTGCAAGCTTGTCTGAAATCAGGTTTAAAAATTGGCCCTGTCTCCAGCTGACTCGTTTTGTCAGACTGAGTCACAGGATTAACCCTTGACTTATTCCTTTAAAAAAAAAAAGGCAAAGATTAAACAACTGTGTTGACTAGAGCAGCACTTGATCCATCTATATGCATTTTTTTCCAGTAATATGATTCTCCTTAGGAAAAAATTGAGCTGCAGCTGTTGCATAGTTTAAATTAGTTTTTAAATATATATATACACACATATATATATATTTGAAGAAGAGAAAAGAGACTTTATCATAGAAGATAATTTATAATTGTGATGAAGCAAATGACTGTATGAACTAGTTTTAGTTTCTTCGGGGTAAAGCAGACTTAAAAAGGATAGTATTTTGGAGTCACAAACTTAAAAGGTCTTTGTCATGGCCTTCAAGTAGACATTTTATGTAGGTTATCACCAGTTTTCTTGGTGATTTACTCTTTGGAGACATGAGTTTAATATTACATTAATATAAAGGTATGGGGCTTGGGTTTGTTTTGTTTATTTACTTGTTTAGTTTAATATCTATTCTCAATTTAAGTGGTAGCTTATGCCAAGTGATTGTAGTGTATATTGAGGAGGAGGTCTTAGCCTACACATGTATGGACTTTATATCTAGGCTTTTGAGAAGAGAAATGAAAACTAGAAGCCAGAGCTTTTAATTCGTTTCTCAGCTGTTTGGAAACTGTAGTGTTTCACATTCAGGTTTCAGCTTTATCAACGAATCTCACCCAGTTACTTAATAAACTGATTCTGAAACAAAGAAATTAATTTATATACTTCTGCTTTACTTTGAATTTCTTTTTTACGTGAATCTTTGTTTATTCCCTTGGAATATTATCTGATCACCTCTAAAAGAAAGAACTGACAATGAAAAGTTAAAAGTTTTCCTTTTGCTCTAGCTGCCAAAGTTTCATAGTTGGATTTACATTGCACCTTTGGCTTTGTTAGACAATATTGTACTTATGTGTTTTTTCTGTCAAGCATTCAAGAAAGGATGTGAGCTATTACAAATGATTGATTTTGTAACCCAGTATAGAAAAGTTTTCTCAAGTTGGAGCATTGATTACAGAAAGAAAATGTTGGAAGTATTGTCAGTGCTTTGTGGCTCCCTTCTCCCTACACCTCTTCAGTTTCTGTTGAAAATTCTTTTTAATAATTAAAAGGGAATTTTTATTTTAGATGGTTGATTTTCCGTTTTTATTTTTTTTCTAAAAGGAGCTATTCTGTCAATAGAGAAAGACTGTCTATGAAAGACTAAAATTTACTTGAATGGTTTTAAGGCATGGCATTGTTAATTGTAAATCAAAGCTTTTTACACAGTTCTCCAAGGATTGAAATGGGTCTTTGTGGTCTCTCAGGAGGGAGGAAGTCACACGCCACTCTGCAGACTGGCATTTTAATAGTCTGCTGCGCCGTGATGTTCTTTTGCAGCTGCTGCTTAGCTTTTCCATATCTGGAGAGTGTAGGGAGCTTTCATTGTTGTTCTGATACTATCAGCTTTTAAAACATCGTGAAGTTAGCTGATTTTATTGTTTGCTTTTGTTTTATAACTATAATTTGATCAACATGTTTCGTCAGAATAAGGTTGGATTGTTTTTTTTTTTCTTTTGGCCCCTTATATTTCTAGAATATTTCATACAGGATTTATGCTTCATGAAAGATGCCTTTTTAAAAGAAGTGCTATGCCCCCTTTTAGCAGCTTGTGAGCTGTGTCCTGCAGAAAGAAGAGATAGTACAAAGAGGTGTTGATGCGAGCAGAGAAAAGAGAAGAAAAGTTGCTTTACTTTTCTGAGTTAAAACCCACAGTAGAAGATAAACTGGAAAACTTTTAGATAGCAAAATGCTGAGTTTATAAGGAACATGCCAATGCCTAAAACCTTTGATTTCAAAGTATAATGAGTTAAAATTTCTCAGAGATAATTTTCTTTTGGTGAAATTTGAGCATTAATATAAACTATGAATATATACAGTGTTCCTTAAGAACAGTAATGGACATGATGAAAGGAGAGACTTCTAGGAAATTTTATTTAGTTCGTTAGCTAGAATTTTGTCTTATACAACAGCATTTTATACTTCATATAAAGAAAACCATTGAGTTTTTTCTGTTTAATTACTGAACTGATTAATACATATTAGATGCTCTAAAAGACTACAATCCAGGATAAACTTTTTAATTGATAGAGTGAATGAGGAATTCAAGGAGCTTTATTACTGAAAATTTACATCATTAAATGTTTCTATTTTAAAACATCATTAAATGTTTCTATTCTAAAAGTAGATCATCCTTTTTAAGATAATTTTCCTATATTTAAACTTTTTAAGCAGTGTTTATCTCTATTTTGAATTTAAAAAGAAAAATCATGGTTTCTTCCATCCAGTTAAGAGGTACTTACATGATGGTCCGCTTTCTCCAGGAAGTGATTTTGTAAGGCTTAACTGTCTAGATCCTTCTTGTTACACATGATTCAGTGTTTCCAATTCCTGATTGCTTGATCATGTGTTTATCAGAGTTGGAAGCAACTTTAGACCATGCCAGATGGTAATGTTGCTGGAGGTGTAGCAAGCAAGGTTTTCCTTCCACAAGTGTTCTAATTTAATTAAAACTAAAAACAGATTAGCAGATCTGTCAGTTTGCCTTCTTGTGTGTGTGTGTGTGTGTGTGTGTGTGTGTGTGACAAAATATACTTCCTTGTGATATATATCTTTAGACAACTGTGTCTCTCTTATTTATTTATCATTTGTTTTAAGTAACTTTTTTTAATACCCCGAAGTTTGTCTTACTGGTTTCCTCCACCAATGCAAGAACTTCATGGAAATTCAAAGGGTTACTTACAGCATAAACTCTCCCTCTGTGATCTGTGAGTTGGTTCAGCCCTATTTTGCATAAGTTCCTTTTGAGTAGTTCCATGTGTGGATGCATAGTACTGAAGACTTACTCTGTTTCCCTGTGTGGATGTATGTCTTGGAGAGAAGCTGTGTGCCTTAGCTGCAAAGAGTAACATTTTTCAAAATCAACATGTATTGTGCTTATCCTGTCCCTGGAATGGGCAGCAATTCTTTGATGTATTACTACAATGGGAAAACGGTAAGCCTTTTTCTTTGTTCATATAGCTTTTAACTGACTTGTTTAATGGGAAGCAGTGTAGATCTTTTTATTAAAACCTGTGAGATTTTGTTTTAGCCTTTCTGAAATACACTAAATTGTATATTTATTTCTAAATACTGTCAGTAAAATCGTGTCATCACCTCAGTTACTCCGTAGTATTGGCTTTTATTTTATTTTTAAACATCTATAGGAAATAAACTTGAATTTGTAAGTTATTTTTAGCCTGATGTCTGTACTAGCAGTGAGCTTGAAAGCGTATTTGTTTCGATGTTTTCATATATTGTAAGCATATAGTCTATGTATAAAATACGTATATATGCACATATATATTGAGGATGATTTGGTGCTTTCTACATGGAAGAAAAAGATGA
Organism: Sylvilagus floridanus; assembly: GCA_949820135.1. NCBI lineage: Eukaryota > Metazoa > Chordata > Mammalia > Lagomorpha > Leporidae > Sylvilagus > Sylvilagus floridanus. Next base: position 65,114,546 of record OX463239.1, read on the forward strand.
AAGTCATTTTGGATATTCATAAAAATAACAAGTATGAAGCTCTGGGAATGATTAGGGGAGCAGTCAGCTAGTGAGGGCCGTATTTCCTGTTTGGAGTTTCAGGTCCAGAGCCTGACTTTTCTGGGATACCATCTGTTTCCAATCAAACTAGAATTTTGACCCTGTGCAGATTCATAAAATAAATCACTATTTTTAAAAGAATGCAGTTATATATACATTTTCCAAAGAATGTATTTCTGGTCCATTTATAGCAAATGGTTAGGTGTTTTAAAATAATACTTCTCTGTTACTCAGTAAAACTTATCTGTTTTTTAAATTAATTACTTAGTATTAATTATGTTTCTGCAAAAAACATAAGCCAAGGGATTTTGTGTGTTCTCTAAAGAAAGTAAACTTCTCTGAAAGATTCCATAGGAGTTAGCTTTATAAGACACTTGATAAAGATTATAAAGATGTTGTACTAATGGATAACAATCTTAGTTTAAGTCAGAAATTTAGTTTTTCTTTCTCAGTCTTTTAAAAACAATTTCCCTCAAATTTCATAATGCATATATGCCTTATGTAATTGGGGAGGAGCACTTTTAATGTTAATTTTCAAAGTTATAAAGATAAAATTACATTTTCCTAAAATGGGTTTAAAAGCAGGTAGTTTTTCCATTCTCTTTTTACCACCACTAAAATTATTTTAAGTAGCAAGTGCCTATAACCAGGGTACTGAGTACTAATAAAAGCAGTTTTTCATTCACTAACTGCTTTGGTAAGGCCTCTTTGGACTTGGCCAGTGTTTGGTTATAAACTTTTGGGTAAGCCTTCTCCATAAATAATAATCAAGCCAAAATATATTTGAGCTTGTTGAAAAGTATGTGTTGAAGCTGCCCAAGCAGAGCTTTAGAGAATGTGCAAAGACGATTTAGATGGGTAATGTAAGTGAATTTACTTGATCCCTAATAATATTTTTGCCAGCTGTCTTTCAAATGTGAAAATATTTTTCTTTTGTGTCCTAATCTAATAGTCTGTTTTAAGATGGTGTGTGGATGTGTGCATGTATTTTTGTAAGTTCAGTAAAATCACTTACATAGGATCCCTGAATTGAACACTATAACTCAAACTGAGTTTAGATTTTATTCTTTTGAGAACACAGATCACTCTATTACAACATTTTTCTTTGTTCTACATTGGGAGGGGTGTGGTGGGGACAGCTTTGATAGTATTGAGTATTTCCAGGCTTATGGTAGATGGTATAGCTTGTATGGTAAAATGTAGCCTGAAAATTGATAGCCTGTGCCTTATATAGGTCAAAGGTGGCTTAGTTGTCATTGAAAAATGCATAGTGTGATGCTATACTGTCTTATCCTCTGAATCAAAGACCCCATGACTTACATGTGTGTTTCTAACCTACCTCTAGTTTTTGGATATTATTCTGTAATAATTATTAAAAATTTTATTTAAAATTATTTTGTTATATTATTATTAACAACTCCTCCATTTTCTCCAAAAGAAAATCATGTTTGTCTACAGACTACATAAATAATTGTCTTAGTATATATTGGGAAATGTCTATTAATGTTTTATGGTTAAAATCAGCACTTCTAGTAGTAATTATTGATTGTATGTGAAATATACTTCCTCACTTGAGTTATGGAATTTTTATGTAATTCTTACAATACAAAGGTTACATTTAAGCTTATTCTTTAACCCATTTTATCTATGTAAGATGATAGATTAATATTTTGAAATGCTATAAGTTCACATTAACTTCAGTTTTAACATACCATTATAGGTATTAGGATACTTTTGTAAGCAGTCTTGATTTTAAATAAAATGCTTCCTCTTTTTTCCCAGTTTTTTACTTTTAAGTTTTCAAGTTGGCTCTAAGCATTTAAGGGTATTTGGTATCTTTTAATAAAACTAAGCAGACTCTAGGAAAAGACAAATGAATCAGAGAAGAACAGCCTTTTCATGTTTAATTACCTAAGATTACATGGTCAGTATTGTAAATGAAACAAACTTGGGCTTGCATATGCAGAAAAGAAAAGCCAAAAACTACATTGTATGTAACCTTTACATAGCTGTATTCTGCATCATTTGTAGGATACTAATATGTGTTTGTTTAAATAAATAGGGAAATTGAAACTATTTTGAACATTATACTTTTGGGGAAATTTTTAAAATAGTAAGAAAGAGTGGATTTCTGCAGTCCTTTTTAAGAACTCGGCCTGCGTTCAGTTTTCTCATTGGTGTAATGAATTATGTGTCCTTCATGTGGAAAGGTAGAAAATCTTAGAGGTAAAAGAGAAAGGAAAATCGCAGGGAAGGGAGGGGATCCTATGTTTGCTTTGAAGATTCTGGAGTTTCAGCCTTCCTCTGATCTAATCAGTCTCAATTTTTCTAGGCCTTGAACACAGATGCTGCAAAGTGTTCCAGTTACAAAAACTGCAGCAAGTACAGACATGATGGTCTTTTCATTGTATTGGGATTAATTTAATCTTATGAAAGACAACACAGAAATCCAAGTTATAAAACTCAAGCTAAAAACATATTTTGAATGTTGAGCTTCTTCAGCTAGAGTCTGGGAAAGAAGAGACAGAAACAAACATGAAAATAATTGTAAGGGTATAATGTGCCAAGAACTGTGCTGAGGACTTGATGCTTATCTCATTTAAGTCATGTAGATGACTTTGTCATGTAGATGTTCCAAACTTCATTTTGTCTGTAAGAAAACTTGAAATTCAGGGGAGTTAAGTAACTTGATCAAGTCCCACTCAGTAAGTGCTGCAGTCAGAATTTGAACTCAGGGCTGTCTCTAGAAGCAGGTTTTCTTCTTTCTGTATCATCCAAGAACAAGTGAATTAGTCCACATACCAAAAAGCTAAACTAAATTTATCATTACTGTCCTTTGTATTACAATAATACTGTATTGGAAAGGTAAAAAGTAACCGGGAAAAACTACTAGGCCATTTTTAAGAAGTATTTTGCATACATGGCCAGTAATGATTTTATGAATGCTAATTGATTTCTTACCAGTCTTTGTTGAAGAGGGAGAACTTAAAACTATCCTAGACATGCTTAAAATAGTACATTAGAAAATCAGAAAATTAGACTAGTTAGTCTCCTCTTCTAATAGAATTTATTATTCTAAAAATTGGTTTAGCCATGGTTTTGGCACCTTTTCTGCCCAGGCAATTTCTTGTTTTCCTAAGAACTAAGAATAGGAAGCAAGTAAAATTACGTTGTAAACATTTCTCAGACTTATTTTTCAAATAAACAATTACGGTTGATAAAAGCACAGCAGAAACCAGTGTGAGAGAAAATAGAGTACCATTTCTGTTCTGCTGGGGGATTTATTTATATGAGAAAAGAAAGTGCAGTTTTGTTAATTAAAATTTCCAAACCATCTTTAGGCCTGCTGAAGTTAAATTTTTGTAATAGGGAAAATACTATATCATACAAAGATGCTGAAGATATCTGATGATGAAGACTTTAGCATAAATCTACTTTTGACATTTTCCCCCTTTACCAAAAATATTTGAAACTGTAAACTGTGAGCCCAAGGAAGTTTTTTTATTCTTTGAGTCAACTGGGTACAAATATCATGTAGTTAAAACTTCACCAGGAGAGTATATTCTCACTGGTCAGCTTTACTAATGTTTTTGAGTGAGAAATTTATGTCCCTTTCTATTTGTCCATGAACATGAAAAAAGGAGATCAGATGCTGTAGTTGAATCTAAATTTTTTTAATGCAGGTAGCCAAGAAATGATACACATTTATTTGTTCAGTGTATTATCCTTGCAAACAGATTTCAAACACTGTCCCTTAGAAATTCCATAGTTTAACTCTCAAGGAGGAAAAAAAATGATTATTAGAAAAATGGTAGCAGTTATAGTAGATAAACTGATAGAATCTATCCAATGATAGGTTGATTTAAGATAGGAAAGATTTTCCTAAGAAATTTTTCTCAAAATTAGAAATCAATAATAGCCTACCATTTTCACTTCACAACAAAAGCAGTAATTTATTTTAAAATGTGTTGTACCAAAAATTGGAAATCTTTTTTCTTATTGTTGCTAGAAAGGAGATTTTAATTTTATTTTACCCCTAAACATGTCTTGAAGTTTTGGTAAAAAGATGTTTCTCCTTTTATTTAAGAAACTATTGAATATATAAACATACATCCTGTTTATAGAGATTCCATTTGTGTTTTTAGCCTGCTAATTAGGTGAAAAAAATCTCCCATAGAGATGGCTGATATGTCCCTGAGTCAGTCCTTGTACATTAGATATTTTGCTTTATGATGCCTTGTGGTTTCAGTTCTTGTGGTCCTTTTACTGGAACTATCTAAATATTTCCCACTTAGGCTTAGAGTTACCGTAAACACTCTAGTAGCAGATTGGACTTTATGGCAAAATTTGCTATTTTTATGTAATGTTAAAATGAGGAAATTTTTATCAACTGTCAATTAACTGTTCTTGTATATTGGGGAATTCTTAAATTAGATTGCTGTTTTATAGATTTATTTAAAATTTTTGTGTACTTCGGAGTTACATTTTAATATTGATTAGAGAAAGAGCAGGAAAGTTGGAAGGCACAAATTACAGAAACTTAAAAATGTTACCATTGTTAAAGGCACATGGTTATTATCTGAGGGTGTACAGAAGATCAATACAAAAATACTGGGTGCAAATGATTAGAAAAGTATAGAGAATGATTTTTAGAAAATTAATTTCTTCTAACCCTACCCATCACTCTTACCTGTGTGAGTATAATTATTAAAGTAACATTTTTAAGCAGTCTGTACTAAAATCAAATCATACAAAATTCAGAATTGAACAGAACTTTACATAGGTTGATCAACAATAATTTAATCACTAAAGAATAGCTTCTTATAATGATTAACTAAGTTTTTGAGTGTTGATTCTTAAATGCACATATTCTTAAATGATAGGTCCAGAGGCTTACTTAACAGTTGTTTAGTGTAGGGTTTAACTTGTTGGGATTTTCCTTTTTTCCATTAACCTCAACTTTATTTTTTCTTTCATGTTTTAGGTACTCAGCTAGAGTTTATAAAACATTTACTTTTAATAGAAAATCTAATCATATAAAGCATCAGATAAATTATTTATTCATAATTGTAATATTGTGTGTTCATTTTGAAATTATGGTGACAGGGCAGGTTAATCAGATGATTTTATTATTTTGGTCAGTTGATAGAATTACGCTGAAGGTAATTTCTATTACTAGTATAGACCCTTCCCATATTGGAGGTCCATTTTAGTATATGTTAAAGTGTTTAATGATACTGAACATATTGGAACTTAAAAAGAACTGCTATTCAAACCACCTTGACAAAAGAACTAATTAAAGTTCACAAATTAAGTGAAGGTATCCTCAAATACATGAGAGTTTAGGCTGTCTTTGGTTTTCACAGACCTTGGAGCTTAAGAGAATTTCAGGGGAGTTTTTTCAAAACAATTTTTGTGATCTTAAACTGCAGAGTAAAGGAGAATGACTTAAATTAATAAAATTAAATGTAGCATTCAGCCCCTCAGTTGTACTCCGCATTTCAGGAGTTCAGTAGCCAAGTGACTACTGACTACTGTGTCGTACAGCACAGATATAGAACATTTCTATATCACAGAAAGAAACCTCTTCTTTTGTAGCACTCATCTAAAGCATTCATCTCATTTTCAGTAGAAGGGTATGTTAATAAGGATACATAGCTACTGTCACGCTAAAGAATTCCCATCTCCTCCTCATCTGCTGTTTAAAAGCGTCATTCATAACACAAGCTAGCAATCTTTTTATAAAGGATGAAAAAAAAAAAAAAAACCAGTGTTCTTTTAGTCACTCTTACCACTGAATGTAACCAGATAACAAGATTATCTTTTTTAGCAGAAACTTCTTTTTATCTTTTCACTGTAATACCAGAAAGTTGTTTTGCTCAGATATGTTTCCAATATTAATTACATGATGGATGCATCGAAAACAGGAGTGCAGTGCACAACTCTGTCCTGTAGAGTTCTGGGGTTACCCATGTGACTTAACTGAATCATCCAAGCAGGAAAAATTGATTGTCTCCTAAAGTATGCTATCCCTTTATAGAAGTTACCTTAGGGTGGGTGGGAAGTATACATCCATGATGTTTGTTGTTTTCAACCAGAGTTGATGATAAAAGGAAAGTATCTGTTAGGTCTTCAGCTATGTTCTTTCATTGACAGTATTCTGTCAGAGGCCCAGAACTTCTCTTAACACCATACTTGGGAGGGAAAGGTAAATGGTTGGAAAAAGAGACAGAGCTTCTGTGAGCCTGCCTTTCTTAAATGGGGCCTAGAATGCTAAAGAAAATTTTATCTACCATGTTTTTACAGACCAACTTAAACTATTTAATTGTACTTTTCCCTGTTGCATTTAAAACACTTTGACTCCTGCTAGATTTTAACATCTTGAAGCATACATTGTTCCTTCCTCTTAATTTTAAGATTGTTTGTTGTGATACAAAATCATCCTTGAGATTTAAACATGTGATTAGATCATTAACGGGGGCGGGGGGGGGAGACTGGCATCTATGTGCAGGTGATCAGATGACATAAGTAGTCTGGTTTTAATTTGTGGTCAGTACTGATTGTAACTAAGAGAGACTTGCTCTTTTTGTGGAATTGGCTGACTATTTCTCTACATCTGGAGTTAATAAAGTCTTTGAGACCACATCAGTTACTCTTTGCCGCAAGAAGTCTTTGATCTGAAAAATCGAGACTGGCACAACTACTGCTTCATAACATTGCATCTATGTTTTTGTAAGCTATGGTTAAGATACCAAAAGTAAAACTATCTAGCCTGTGATATAAATGCTTCTAGATGGGTCTCTTTAAGAGTCATGTATTTCAAAATATTTTTATTATGGTGAAAATTTTGAACTTATGTTAGCACATAAATGGCATAGTAGTTTAGGGTTTTTATGTACCATTTCCATTTCTAAAATTTTAAAAAGCTAATGTTTTTCAATGTCTATTTAGAAAGACTAGCACTAAAAACAAACTTTACCTCTAATGTGAGGTTTATTTTTTCCGTGTAGCTTCAGAAATTTCAGGTAAGGGATGGCAAGTCTCTTCCTTTACTTGGTATGGTTTGTCTTGGTTTCTTTGCTTCCCCTGACAACCATCACTTAATTATTTTCTGAGCACCTTGTTCTCTTTCCTTCAGCAGCAATTTATAAATTAGTAATTAAGTTTATTTCTATATTTTATTTTGTGATTGCAACATTTTAAAAATTTTAAGTATACGTATGTCATCTATGGAATTTGATGAGCACAGGATAGAAAATATAAGTTGGCAAATTGTGTAGAAATTTTAACTGACAAATTAGTTAGGGCTTTTTTTACATGAAATGACACATTAAGACTGGAAATTTCTCATAATTGTCAAGTGTGAAGTTTACATAATGTTTCAGTCTCTGACCTGGATAAAATTAGAGAAAAAAATTTATATTTCATACTTTCAGATCAAGCATGATGCGTATAGTAAATACACATTTGTAATAAAAAGCATATATTCTGATGCTATTTTCTAAATTTGATTTTCATTTGTATTTTCTGGCTAAATCTGTGAATTCACTCTGCTCTTTGTTGTTTGTACATTAGCTTGAAGAAATCTAAATACAAAAGGGGGCAGAGGACATGTAGCTATGGCTAAGTTTAGAAGCTGAAACTGGATTAAAAGAAAATAGTCCAAAGTTTCTTTCCTTAAAACTTCACCTGCCTATACCCATGTAATATACTCTAAACACATTTTATAACCTAATCATTTATTTCTTTTTTTTTTTTTTTTTTTGACAGGCAGAGTGGACAGTGAGAGAGAGACAGAGAGAAAGGTCTTCCTTTGCCGTTGGTTCACCCTCCAATGGCTGCCGCGGACAGCACGCTGCGGCCGGCGCACCGCGCTCATCCAATGGCAGGAGCCAGGTGCTAGGTGCTTATCCTGCTCTCCCATGGGGTGCAGGGCCCAAGCACTTGGGCCATCCTCTACTGCACTCCTGGGCCACAGCAGACGGCTGGCCTGGAAGAGGGGCAACTGGGACAGAATCCGGCGCCCCGACCGGGACTAGAACCCGGTGTGCCGGCGCCGCAAGGCGGAGGATTAGCCTGTTGAGCCACGGCGCCGGCCTCTAATCATTTATTGCATTATTGCTCAATCTTCTGTGAAATAGATTTAAGCTAGAAACATATGTTTTATATGTATAATAAAAAAAAAACTCTTTTTCTACCATAGTCACCTAAACTATGGTCCTTCTTGATAATTCCTAGGAATATATCTTGGCCCAAACATCTCAGGTACCTCAAATGTATATTTTTACCCCTGGGATGCGAAAGGTAGTAAACAAACATCAATTAATCCAAGTTGTTTAAAAAAACACACCTGTTAGTAGTTGCAGGCCTAGGAAGAAGAATAAAAGTGGTCTTTCTAACCTTTTGTGGAGAATAAATTATCTGTATATAAGTAGAATCATGGCAGAGAAAAACTAGAAAAGTATTCAAGGAATGAAGAGGGGCAATATTTAGCAACATATTTGTTCCTATTAGAATGACAGAAAAATGATAATATTAGATAATGCTTATTGATTGCCTGCTTTGTACAAGGTCCTATATTTTCCTCTGATCTTCCCCTCAACCTCCTGATGCACAAATATTTTTAGCATTTTACAACAAAGGAAATTGAGGAAGGTTAGGGCAATTTTTCAGAGGGCTTTATACTTAATGTCTCATTCTTAATAGTTATATAATTGGTAGGTAACTTAAATAAATAAAAAAATGTGGCTCCCATTTTAATCCCTATTTTTTTTTATAGTGGATACACTCTTTGCAAACTAAAACAAAATAGTTTGTTTCATATGCTTTTCATACAGCTCACTTTCCCTTCCTCCGGACTCCTGGTTTACTTTTAACAGACCATACATCATTTTAAGTGTTATTTGTTATTCTTCTTAGTTAAAGTAGTTGTGAGAATATCAGCGTTTTTTGATCTGATTTTTGGCTGCCCATTTAGTTTCCCTGTGGAATGTAAATGTTGGCCATTTGCTAATTCAGAATGTTCATAGTTTGCTTATCTGAAGCAAAGGTTTACAGAAGGGAATTAATACTACTCTTAACAAGTTAAGTGAGGTTTGTCTGAAAACTGTGCCAGAGTTAAAAATATAATTGAAATTAAATAATTAAAACCTCTCAGCAGAATTTGGTTTTATTTTCTAATCCTGCTAAGTTAAGGAAGTTCCAAAACAATTGTGTTGTGCTTTTCAGTCAACTTTTAATGGTAACAAAGGATAGCAAATCATTTTGATTTTATGTGACAAATCAAACAATGAAAATCATGAATTTTATGAACCCAAACTTTATTTCATGCTTATATTCAAAGGATATTTGTTGATTCCCTCATAATTTAAGTCATAAACCTAACTGAGGGTTGTGTTTTGTTGTGCCAAGCCAACACTTAGGGCTTTATTCAGCCACCTAGTACAGTTATCACACCAAGATGCATTGCAAGGATAATTAGGGGAGTGTTTTTCTTTAATAATACGCTGAAAGGAAACGTAAATAAAGTAACAAGATTGACATAATTTATGCAGATTTAAACAGTATTCTTTGCATTTGTGTTAGGTCTTTATAGAGATTGGGTTGGCCTTTTTAGGTCCTTTCTGAAATGTAGAACTCATTTTACATAAGTAACATGGTAGTCATTCACATTTTACTCAATACTCTGTTTATTTTAAGGTATATGCACCATCCCCAAATTCAGATGACTTCAATCGTGAATCTCCTAGTTATCCATCTCCTAAGCCACCAACCAGTATGTTTGCTAGCACTTTCTTTATGCAAGGTAAGTAATAACACACAGTTGTCAAGTACCACTGCACTTATTTATGTGTTAGCCAATATTTTCAAATGTGATAAAAGAGAATTCCTAGACAGGAATTGAGACATTATTTTTTGGCTGATGTAAATTTAAAATCTAGCATTATAGTTTTCTTGCACTGTTTATTGCTAACTGCAGTTTAGTTGAATTATCCAGCAACCATTGGAGTGTCCGTCCAGTGTTGATTGAATTTATAATGGACTTAAATTGAAAAAAAATGAGTAGAGCTGTTCGTGCTCATTGTAAAATTTAAATATATGAAAGTCATTAACAACTCTGCTTTCATCTTTAAATTACATATTCATATCATACCTATAATTACCAGTATAAATAAAAAGTGAATATCACAGAACAGAGTAAGACTTGTTAAGGAAGAACAAGTGTTGCATTTCCTTTAATTCATGTCTAGCAAATCATTTTTGTTTGGCCTCCTGTGGTTTGGGATTATGAGAAGCATATATATGTATGTGTGTGTGTGTATATGAGAGCAGTAAATTATGACATAAATGGTTCTTTGACTTTATGTTGGTGAGTGAACTCATTGCAGACCCAGTTCATTTGAAGACTGACACTATAATATGGTCATTATCAATTAGTTAGGCTTACTAGATAGAGACATTTGTTTTTCCATAGTTTCAAAATGTTTTCTACAGTCTCAATGCCAATTGCCTATTAAAAATAAAAATTTTTTTTTTCTGTTTTTATGGGTATACCATTTATCCAATACTTAAATCCACCATATCCCCAGATTCCAAATTTTTATCTTCCTTGATATAAATTAGGTCTTATGGGGATTTTTAAGTTTGGATACTTATTTTTTTTATAACTCTAAAGCTTATTCCTACTTTTTAAATAGTAATTTTATAGTTTGGAAGGAAGGAAACCAGATGGAAGACTAGGTTGGAAAAGAGGAGAGAAGAACATAAAATATCTAGAGGGTTCTCTGAATTTTTTTGTGTCATCAAAAAAATTTTAGCTAAGGAGAATTTTGTATTTCTGTTTTTGTTTTAGATGGGACCCACAATTCTTCTGACCTTTGGAGTTCATCAAATGGGATGAGCCAGCCTGGTTTTGGTGGAATTCTGGGGACCTCCACTTCTCACCTATCTCAATCCAGTAGTTATGGCAGCCTTCATTCACATGACCGCTTGGTAGGCTATGACACATGACTAGGTTGCAGCAGCATTTCGTCCTCACCTCTGTTTTTTTATATTTTGGAATAAATTTTGTTTTCTGCAAAATCACTTCTAGGTTTACTGCATTTACTGTGCCTTTTTTAAAAAGTAAATGACAGTAGTAGCACTCCTCAGCTGCTAATTTGCAATGACTTTTTTGAGCTGTTGTAGTAGTTGTTCTTGTATGTAGTATTCAGGAAATGCATCTAATAGATCGTATCTCTTTTCCACTTTTTCTAGAGTTACCCTCCACATTCAGTTTCACCAACAGACATAAACACAAGTCTTCCACCAATGTCCAGCTTCCATCGTGGAGGTACCAGCAGCTCACCTTATGTTGCTGCCTCACATACCCCTCCCATCAATGGATCAGATAGCATTCTTGGTAAGCGTTTGGGTTGGCAGAATTTCCTAAAACCTGATTTCATAGTTTTCAGTAAATTCAGTATCTTTCAATATATTTTTTAATGTTTGGTTTAAAAATGAAAAGAATAACAGAAACTTTCTTTTTCATTAATATAGACTCATTTTTTCTTTAGGTTATTAAGTATAACACAGACAGACTATATCTGGGTTTGTGGTGACAAATATAAGATAACAATAGAGAATACCTTAAAATAAGAGCTGAGGGCCAAAAAAGCATACTTGTTTGCTGAAATTCTTGTGTCTACTTGAACTATCCAGGAACCAGAGGGAATGCTGCTGGAAGCTCACAGACAGGTGATGCACTTGGAAAGGCCTTGGCTTCTGTGAGTATTGATTTCACATATTCCAATGAATGAATTCTGCACTGCTGAATACAATGATTAGATTTTGTTGGCAATAAATGTCGTAGTTAAAGGGTATAGTTACAACAAATCAACTTAATCATTTAGAGCTATTTTTGGTTAGTATTGATTCATGTCCTAAATTAATACTAGAACCTTCTCACCCTACTCTAAGTACTACCCTTCTGAATTTAATTTAATGTATGTTTTTGTTTTAATGGTACATATATAGGTGAAGGAAGAGAAATTTTTTAAAAATCTAAAACACAGACTTTTTAAAAAATTTTATTTTTATTTATTTAAAAGACAGTTACAGAAAGAAGTAGAGACAGAGAAAATAAGGTCTTCCATCCACTGGTTCACTCCTGAAATGGACGCAGTGGCTGGAGCTGAGCTGGTCCAAAGCCAGGAGTCAGGAGCTTCTTCCAGTCTCCTACATGTATGCAGGGGCCCAAGGACTTGGACCACCCTCCACTGTTTTCCCAGGCAAATTAGCAGGGAACTGGATTGGAAGTAAAATACAGAGGCCGGTGCTGTGGTGTAAAGCCGCTGCCTGCAGTGCCAGCATCCCATATGGGCACCGGTTCAACTGCTCCACTTCCAATCCAGCTCTCTGCTATGTCCTGGGAAAGTAGTAGAAGATGGCCCAAGTCCTTGGGCCCCTACACCCAGATGGGAGCCCCGGAAGAAGCTCTTGGCTCATGCTTTGGATTGGTGCAGCTCCAGCGGATGGAAGACCTCTCTCTCTGCCTCTCCTTCTCTCTCTGTGTAACTCTGACTTTTGAATAAGTAAATATGTCTTTAAAAAAAAAAGTAAAACACAAATTATTGAGATTTAATTGTAAAGTCTGTTTATTTGTTTTAAATACATACTTTGTGAATATCCCATTAAAATAAATCAAACAAAACCAGGAAAGACAACTCAGTTATCCTTTGGATACAGAGAATGAAATGCCAAGTTGGAAAGTTATTTTTTTTAAAAGGAAAAAACAATCAATCAATCAACTGCAGCTGATTCATTCAAAAGATAGAAAATGAGAGCCTTTTAAAAAAAACAGATTCATTGAAATACTTGGTGCTAAAATGAGTAAAACAGATTCTGTAGAATTTTCTTGAGCAACCAGTTTATATCATATGAGACATTAGTGACAAAGCAATGATTGTGTTTTCATTTCTAATTCTTAAAACATTAAAATCTCTTTTTGGAATGCTAAAACTGAAAGGGTACTTATTACTGATAAGATTCAAAATCTAGTTAGAGATACTTTTGCTGTGTACTTTGTGAAGTTTCTTTTTAGACCCTTTCTCTTTATTTTTTCCTTCTGAACAATATTCCTCTTGGAATTCTCAGAGTATTTTTATGTATTCTATGAAATGCAGTTGACTGTTCTAGACACATTTGCTGCTGTTGGTGGGGAGGGCAGGGCTCTAGGATATGTGAGTAGTAGCAAACAACTGTTTAACATTTAAGGAGAAATACTTCTTTGAATATTGTGTCTGTGAATAAACCTTTCTCTCCAGCCAAGTACCAACTTCAGAAATGAAGCCAAGTCAGATCATTTGTTACATAGTAGAGCCCCTCACAAAATGGAGCACAATAAAAACTTACTGTGTTCAATCTTGGATCATATATGATAGTAGTGGTGGTGATAATAAGACCCACAAAAATTATTGGCTATAATTTGAATGCTTAATAGGTGCTAGGTACCATACTAAGTATTTATATACCCTGTTTTTACCTAATCCTCGAAAAAACCCTGTAAGGTTGGCATTATTATCCCCACATTACTGATGAGGAACTAGGGTTTAAAAGGTTAAGTAACTTGAGCTCAGAAAGATTAAGTAGCTTGCCCTAGGGATCACAGAGCTGGTCAGGGTAAAGCCCATATGCACTGGAACCCTGATCTGACTGGCTTCAGACTGCACTTAGTTACTAGTCTCACAGGATGTTCCTAAGAATCCAACAGTTATCCTACTTTTTTTGAACTTGTTCTTACATGATGAAAACTACCTATTTAGACAGAAAAAGTATTATTCTATATTATTAAATGTGAAGGGCTCCCAGGGTACTTGATTGGGTTGCTATATTCTGTCTGCTGGTTGTGGATGAATCCAGTAACAGATATTTCACGTTTAAGAGGACAGATAGTATTTGAACTTTCAATGTGAGGCAACTTTTAAAAATATAACCTGCATTTTGGAGATTTTTATTCACTTGAAGGTCATCTGTTTATTTTATTTGGGGAAAAACTTCCCATAAAGAAACCTTGACACATTAGGCAAGCAAGAATTTGATGTTTTCAGTGACCCTTCAAGCTCATTTTCAGTTACCCTTCAAGTCCTTGAATATTTTCCTGTGTTGTAAGTAGCAAACCAGGAAGGCAGTTGAGGAGTGGCGGGGGGACTCCAAATTCACTCTGAGTGGAAACCAGGGAAGACATGTTTCAGGTCGTTAGTGGGTGGGCTTTGGTTGTCATGGAAACTTAGCTCTGTCATCCTGTGTTGTTACTAGGCAAGAGCAACGAGGTCATTCCATAAATCATTTCTGTCATAGCTGACGGTGATGCATTCCATCTGCTCCATCACTGCATGCCATAGTCTGCACTCTTCAAAGCCCTTCCTTCAATCCATCTGCTACCCTACCCCCAAACCGGACATCTCTTCAAGCACATTCTTTCTCTGACTTGCATTATAGATTCACATTCACTTTCATATATGTTTAGTGCTCTCGAGGTGTACTGAAAAACAGAAACATTACCTTGTCTGGGGATAGGAAGAATTAGAAGAGATGAAGAAGAAACGTAATGAAGATTACATTTGAGAGTCTGACATGCATATCAGAATTTTATGTTAGGTATTACAGATCTTCAGAAATGGTGATCATGACTGTGTTGAAATTTTAAAGTTCCTTAGAATGTGACATTTTTAATATACACTCTAGTTTTACATAGAGAACCTCTATGCTGTTGGCTTTAAAAGTTATTTCTGGTTCCCCAGTTGTCTGATATATGTCCTCAAAGGTCTTTTCATGAATGAAACTTCAGAGGGTACAACCTTTGTTCTTCAGTTTAGGTATTAAAAGAGCACGCAGAACAGTATGTAATTAAACATGTAAGGCCATATAATGCATTTGCAAAGGTTCCTTTATTTTAGGTTTAAGCCTGGATAATTGTGGTCTTAATCTCAGGATAGCAAGAAAGAGAATTGTACATGAAAGTATTTACACAAAGTTCCCAAAGCCCTGTGGATTATGCATTAGTTTAGATAATAAACTAGGGTAGATAGAAGGAGAGGAAAATCTGTGTATTCGTGCCATTTCTAATGTGTTTCCCTGAACATTTGCCAGACAATAACCCTTTAAGATTGTGCCCATGGAGAGTTATATAGAGGAAGAAACATCTGGTTTATTTCAGTGCCTAATACCATATCAAAACACTTGGTCTTTAATTTAGAGGAGATCAAACAAGAAGACTGTTTAACTTTGTTGATTATATCAGACTTCTTTGTGATAATTTATGTTTTGATTTCTACCTCAGAGCAAGGGGAAAGTGTGTGTGTGTGTGTGCGCGCGCGCGCACGCTTGTGCGTGTGTGTGTGTGTGTGTGTGTGTGTGTGTATGTGTGTTTTAATCTAGATAGTTAAATGGTCAGTAGTTTCTAACAAAAGAAAAAGAAAATTCTGGGAAGTTGACGTTTAAAAGTAATTCATAAAATAAGTTTCTTTGTTCCTTAGACTCAATAACATTAGCATAATAAAGATTAACTGAAATGTGCACTGCAGTGTTTAAAAAATTGGGCTCACAGTTCCAGGGTTGGGCCTGGGAGCTCTCTATTGTGTGTTTATTGTCTGAGGCCCTTTTCATTAGCCTCTGGCTTATTGGCACCCTGCTGATTGGAATGGACCGTGACTGATAGGAGGAGGAGCCTCATTTGTTGCAGTAAAATGAGGCATATTACCATGTAAGCCTGGCAGAAGGTATTGGGAGTTATTCATCATTAGTCATTTAACAGTAAGAGCGCCATGGACTGCATGCAGAATGAGTTCTTACTTTTTGTTTATGCTTTATATTCTAAATCATTCCCACTCCCATTTTTAAGTGACTTTCTTCCCTTTTTTTCCTTCAAAAAACATCAATGTAGGAGTTCTTTAAGGCCAGAAAGTATAAAAAGAAAATATATTCTTGATTTAGAATGCTCTTTGCCAAATAAAACCCTGTATTTAGAATTTCTTAAAGTAGCCCAGCTTCATGGTATAAGTATAATCTGTTTGTGATGTAATAATAGAATACATCTGCAGAAAGTTTAGTTGATGGTCTGTGATCCAAACAGATATGTTATCATGCTTTTAAAATGTATTGGTTTTTTTCCCCACACACATTCATTTTATGAAAGTAAAAGGGATAAGATAAAGTCCTGTAACTTGTCAGGCTGTCTATAAGTTCAGGAAAAGTATGCTTAACAATTGTCTGTCATCATCTTAATGGTCAAGCTAGAACAAGCAAATGTGATGGTGAGAGTGAGGAAAATGATTTTTATCAAACAAATTGAGAAGCTGCTTGTGTCTGTTGGTGACAGGATTAAATTCAGGGCTCCTGGTTTGGCCATGACCCAGTGCCTGTTGTTGTGGGCCTTTGGAAAGAGAGCCAGTTCATGGAAAATCTCTCTCTTTTTCACTTTGCCTTTCACATAAATAAATAAATCTTAAATGAAGAAAAGATAAGACAGATATACAAATAATGAAAATGTCCAACATAGAATAAATTAAGAAACTAAAGAGAAGCTCAAGTTATTCTAAGAGTATAAGGGAGTTGAAAATGACATATAAAAGGGAGGTGACATTTGAGCTAAGCTTTGATGTGGTGTAGAATTTCATTGGGGGAGAAGTTAAGAAATAGACATTCTGAAAGGAGAAGGAGCTGTGTTCAGAAAATGCAAAAAAAGGAACTTTTATTTGAACAATAGGATACATTAATTTTAAATAGATTATAACGTAGGAAGATATTTTTGTGACCAGATTATGGAAGACATCAAATGTCATTCTGTTTTATTTAGTAGGCAAAAGATTGAACTGTGTTCTAGGACAGTAGCTCTCAGGCAGTGATGAGTGGGATGAAAGGAAAAATAACTAGTAATGTGAAGAGTTAAGTAGACCAGCCACAAGTGCTGGACCATAAAAGGTTTAAAGTCGTGTCATGGCAGTGAGAACAATGTGTGCCTATCCTAGAAACGGAGAATTGTGAATATGGGTGTCTGCAGAGGGAAAGGGGGAGGAGGAGCGGAAGAAAAGGGGAGAGAATGCATGAGAATGATTTTGCTAACTGAGGTGGAAGAGAGAATTGGGAAAGATAGGGACATACTGAACTTGAAATGAAAGAAGAGTCTGTCCAGATGGATAAGTCTGGCAACCCAGTGTGATAATAGAGATGTCATGTTGGGAGTCATTCACCAGGATGGAATAGTTGATACTTTGTGAAGAGCAGTATTGCCAACAGATAAAGCACAGGTAAATAGAAAAGAAACTTGAAACCAGAACTGTGGGACATCTACCTTAAAGGAACTGGAAGAGATAGAATATAGGTAAATACATCCAAGGACTGAAAAAGAATCACTTAAATGGAAATTCCTAGCAAGGATAGTGTGTTTCATTATTGGAGGTAGAGTTGCATGAACCTGAAACTATAGTAGTAAATAAGAAAATGTCTTTTCTGGAACTTGCTTGTACTAAGGGGAAGGGTGTGCTTGACAGATAGTAAACCAATGGTTAAGAACATAATTAGGGGGCAGCGCTGTGGCATAGCAGAGAAAGCCACCACCTGCAGTGCTGCGTACAGTGCCTGCATCCCAGATGGGCGCCAGTCCTGGCTGCTCCACTTCCAATCCAGCTCTCTGCTCCGGCCTGGGAAATCTGTACAAGATGGCCCAAACCACTGGGCCACTGTACCCACATGGGAGACCTGGAAGAAGCTCCTGGCTCCTGGCTTCGGATCAGCACAGCTCTGGCCATTATGGCCAGTTGGGGAGTGAACCAGTGGATGGAAGACCTCTCTCTTTCTCTCGCTTTGCCTTTCCTCTCTCTGTGTAACTCCAACTTTCAAATAAATACTGGTTCACTCTGGGTCTTCTTCCGGGTATCCCACACAAGTACAGGGGCCCAAGGACTTGGGCCATCCTCTGCTGTTTTCCCAGGCATAACAGAGAGCTAGAATGGAAGTGGAGCAGCTTGGGCTGGAACCGGTGCACATAAGGGATGCCAGCATTGCAGGCTGTGGCTTTACTGGCATGCCACAGTGCCATT
The DNA here is from genome assembly GCA_949820135.1 of Sylvilagus floridanus. NCBI lineage: Eukaryota > Metazoa > Chordata > Mammalia > Lagomorpha > Leporidae > Sylvilagus > Sylvilagus floridanus. The sequence continues at coordinate 65,132,683 of OX463239.1, forward strand.
CCCTTGAATTTTTTAAAAGGTAACTTTTTTTTTTTTAATTTTTTGACAGGCAGAGTGGACAGTGAGATAGAGAGACAGAGAGAAAGGTCTTCCTTTTGCCGTTGGTTCACCCTCCAATGGCCGCCACGGACGGTGCGCTGCGGGCGGCGCACCGCGCTCATCCGATGGCAGGAGCCAGGTGCCAGGTGCTTTTCCTGGTCTCATGGTGCAGGGCCCAAGCACCTGGGCCATCCTCCACTGCACTCCCGGGCCACAGCAGAGAGCTGTCCTGGAAGAGGGGCAACCGGGACAGAATCCGGCGCCCCGACCGGGACTAGAACCCGGTGTGCCGGCGCCGCAAGGCGGAGGATTAGCCTGTTGAGCCACGGCGCTGGCCAAAAGGTAACTTTTAAGACCAGCAGTGATCTTATACTTCCTCCCTGTTACTAAGTTCTCCCAGAGTCTTGTGAACTCTTTTCCATAGCTTTTCTTTTCCAAAATGGCTTTCCAGTTTGAGTATATAACTTCTAGATCTGGCTGTTTGAGAAAATTGGGGTTAAAAGGCATTTATAGTTACAATTTACTAACATGAAAATTAGTGTGTTTTATTTGAATTACATCCATCCATCCATTTGTAGTCAAAGGGAAGTAGAATTCAGGCTGCTTGCAATTTTGAGTAAGTGTTATCTTTTTAAAAAAGAAATTCATTGCATTTGTTAATTTTCACTTACAGAATTTTGTTTTACATTAATATGTCTCAGTATATGACCTTTTCAGATATTGAAAAAACATCATTATGTTTCCTTTAAAAAGCTGAGACCCTTTATATGACATAATTTGGGCCTCCTTAAATTCTTCAGAGCACTAAGCTGATGCAGAGTAAGATTCTATTTGATAACTCTTTTTTTTACTCAAGCAGTTTTTCTGCTTAAAATATTTAATATTTTTTTATTCTTTTTAGAATTCTTTTTTTTTTTTTTTTTTTGACAGGCAGAGTGGACAGTGAGAGAGAGAGAGAGACAGAGAGAAAGGTCTTCCTTTTGCCGTTGGTTCACCCTCCAATGGCTGCCGCGGCCGGCGCACCGCACTCATCCGATGGCAAGAGCCAGGTGCTAGGTGCTTTTTCCTGGTCTCCCATGCGGGTACAGGGACCAAGCACTTGGGCCATCCTCCACTGCACTCCCGGGCCACAGCAGAGGGCTGGCCTGGAAGAGGGGCAACCGGGACAGAATCTGGCGCCCCAACCGGGACTAGAACCCGGTGTGCCGGCGCCGCAAGGCAGAGGATTAGCCTGTTGAGCCACGGCGCCAGCCTCTGCTTAAAATATTTGACCAGAACCAGCATTGTGGTGCAGCAGGTTAAACTGCCTGAGTTGCTGCCATCCCAACTGCCCACTTGCAATTTCACTCCCTGCTAATGCTCTTGGAAAAGCATCATATGGCCCAAGTGCTTTGGCACCTGCAACATAGAAGACCCAATGAAGCTCCTAGCTCCTAGTTTTGGCCTGGCCCAGCCCTGGCTGATGTGGCCATTTGAGAATGAACCAGTGGATGGAGGATTCTTTCTGTCTCTCTTTCTCTCTTTCTTTCTTTCTCTCTTTCTTTCTTTCTTTCTTTCTCTCTCTCTCTCTCTTTCTTTCTTTCTTTCTTTCTTTCTTTCTTTCTTTCTTTCTTTCTTTCTTTCTTTCTTTCTTTCTTTCTTTCTCCCTCTCTCTCTCTCTCTCTCTCTCTGTGTGTCTGTCTGTGTGTGTGTGTGTGTGTGTGTCTCTGTCTATGTCTGTGTCTCCCTCTCTCTATAACTCTTCCTTTCAAATAAATAAATCTTTTTTCAAAGGTCTAGATAAAAAAAAAAGTATCTGTCCATTGTTTATCCATATAAGTTGATTGCTGTGCCTCAGTTAAGTGCTGAGTGGTGAAAGTTATTTATTATGCCTGTTATTAAAATATGAAAGTCCCAGAAGACACTTCCTAGGGGCCCTTGGTTCCTGAAGTAAGGGGACTTCTAAAATATTTACTGGTTAATTTGTTAAGCTTATTTTTGGCACTGTGAAATACCTATGAAGTATTGCCACAAAACTTTCACCCAGAGTACTAACACATATGTATCCAGATGTTACCTCCAAGTAGACTTTTTGGGAAATGAAGTTCACAGATAATTTGGGAAAGACTTTTTGAAACACTTTAGAGTTTTTTCAGTTTCTTCAGGGATGACAAAGTATTCTTTGAGAATAAATGTAATTTTTTATAACACACTCAAGTCATTTGGAGCTAAAATTGACAAATACATGGTTCAACAAAGCTAACTTTTTAAATGGGAGGTAAGGGACAACTATCAAAAACTTTTGTTTCATAGCTTCAAACTGTTTATTAAAACCATTTCAAAATGTAAGTTAAATGTTTTTCTGAGGGGCTTGTTTTTAAAGAATACCACTTAATCTAGATGGTATATCCTAGAGTAGACTACTTAATTATCAGGTTTGTTAACTTTGTATTCACTTTTTCTTTCTCAGGTTAACAATCAGAAACTTATTTTCTACTGGTGTATTTAAAAAATTATCTATTTAATTCCTTTCTTATTAGAATATATGTGGTATATTTTAGTCCTGGTTTTAAAACTGAGGTTTTTGTGGCCTTTGTGTAAATATCACTCCTACAATTGATGATTTAAAAAGTTTCATTCTGAGTCTTAGATTATAAAAATTATTCCGTGTAATTGGATTTGTATTTTTGCTGTTGTCACATACTGACACATATTTGTCTCTTGTTTCCTGGTCAGATTTATTCTCCTGACCATACCAGCAGTAGTTTCCCATCAAACCCATCAACACCAGTTGGATCACCTTCACCTCTCACAGGTAGGCTTTTGTTTTGTCAAACAGCTTCATAATATGTGCTGCTACTTGAAATATTTCAAGTCTGTTTATTTTTTAGTGAAATACAATAAAAATTCAAGAAAAAATATCAGATTTTGACTTCAAGAAACCATGTATGGGGGCTGGCACTGGCCAGAAGGTTAAGCCTCCACCTGAATGCTGGCATCCCATATGGATACCAGTTCTACTCCTAGCTGCTCCACTTTTTACTAAATCCCTGCTAATGTGCCTTGGGAAAGCAGCATAAGTTTGCATAAATGCTTGGGTCCCTGCCCACCCAGGTGGAACACCTGGGTGAAGCTCCTGGCTCCTAGCTTCTACCTCCTGGCTTTGGCCTGGTCCAGTTCCCTGCCATTGAGGCCATTTGAGGAGTGAACCAGCAGATGGAATATTTCTCTCCGTGTCTCTGCCTTTCAAATAAATAAATCTTTTTTTAAAATGTAGGTAGAACCTTCCTTTTGCCTTCATTTTGGAGAAAACTGGAATATTTATTAGCTTTGAGTTACTTATTTGTATCTTAACTGATTTTTAAAATAGTTTGTCGGCCGGCGCCGTGGCTCAACAGGCTAATCCTCCGCCTTGCGGCGCCGGCACACCGGGTTCTAGTCCCGGTCGGGGCGCCGGATTCTGTCCCGGTTGCCCCTCTTCCAGGCCAGCTCTCTGCTGTGGCCCGGGAGTGCAGTGGAGGACGGCCCAGGTGCTTGGGCCCTGCACCCCATGGGGAGACCAGGAAAAGCACCTGGCTCCTGGCTCCTGCCATCGGACGAGCGCGGTGCGCCGGCCGCAGCGCGCCATCCGCGGCGGCCATTGGAGGGTGAACCAACGGCAAAAGGAAGACCTTTCTGTCTGTCTCTCTCTCTCTGTCCACTTACTCTGCCTGTCAAAAATAAAAAAAAAAAAAATAGTTTGTCAAAATTTCTAAGAACAGTACTTAAAACAGTATAAAAATAAAGCTAGGAGGGTCAGGCATTTTGTCTTAAGTCACTGCTTGGGAGGCCTGCATCCTATTTCAGAGTTCCTGTGATCAAATTTCAGCTCCTACATTTTTTTTTATGATTTACTTACTTATTTGAAAGAGAGAGAGATCTTCCATCTGCCAGTTCACTCCCCAGATGGCCACAACAGCTAGGGCTAGACCAAGCCAAAGCCAAGAGCAAGGAGCCAGGAGCCTTTTCCGGGTCTCCTACATGGGTGCAGGGGCACAAGGACTTTTGGGCCATCTTTTTCTGCTTTCCCAGGCACATTATCAAGGAGCTGGATTGGAAAGTGGAGCCGTTGGGATTTGAATTGGCGCCTATATGGGATGCTAGCATTGCAGGTGACAGCTTTACCTGCTATGCCACAAAGCCAGCCCTTCCTGCACTTTTGATCCAGTTTCCTGTTAATGCACCTGGGAGGCAGCAGATGATAGGCTAAGTACTTGGATCCCTGCCATCCATTTCAGAAACCCTGATGGAGATCCAGGCTACTGGTTTCAGGCTGGCTCAGCCCCAGCTGTTGTGGGCATTTGGGAAGTGTTCCAGCAGATGGAAGAGCTCTCTATCTCAATGTGTCTGTCTGTCTCTCTGCCTTTCAGATAGATAGGTAGGTAAGTAGGTAGATCAACACACAGACAATAAGGTATAAAGATAAAAATTGGAAAACGAGCTAAATCACATAATTTTGCATAGAAAAACAAAAATAACCTATTTAGAAGTAATTGTAACTTTTGTTTCCCTTGTTCTCCAAACTTACCATGTATCACGTATGAGATCAGTGTTTCTGCTAAATAGTCTGTCTTAATGTTTGAGTCCACTGAATTCTTATTTCATATAGTCCACTCAATTCTTATTTCATCCTCATATGTATGAGGATGAAATAATTTTTTCCCTGCGGAAAAGAACTCTATAAATGTACATGAATATTGTTAGTGTAAATAAACAAGTAAGTGGTTCAGGTTTCCTGTAGTTTTTCCTGGTATTTTCCACATTGGTTTTTAACATATTCTAAATACTGTGTTATGGTATGGATTTATTGAGATATAATTGTTACTGTGAAAATGTTTCAACTTACCAGGAATAGATATAATTACATGAAAATGTTTAATGCCTGTTTATCAATAATTTTAAAACCTGAAAAAATAATTTTTAAGCAATAGTTGAAAAAAAACCTTGCTGAAGAAAAAACTATTTGTTTTGAAGAAGACATAAGGCAACTGGATAAAATTACTGTATACCTCCAACAACTAGTTGACCACCTCAGAAATGTTTTACTGATCAAGTCATTAGTTAAGTTTGTATAGTTTTCTTTCTTGTTTTTGTTTTTCAGCCTTTTTGCATTGTTCATGGTTTCTAAAAATTAAGGCTTTGAGGTGCTACAGACCTTGATGTTACCTGTGCTTTGTGCACTAGCCTGGTTAACTCTGCAAGAAGCATTCCCATTTGGAGATGATGAACTATTGGCAGCTGCTTTCAACTATTAGCAGGTTCTGCCACTTTCTCAGACACCACGGCTTCAGCTGTCTAGTAAAAGTTGAACAGCTGTTCCCCACATAGACAAGACTATGAAAGACCCATTGACTTAAAGTTGTTGTTGAACAGAACTGAAATTACAGGAAGAATGATGTAAATTTAGCCCTGCTCACCCTCTTGGCACAATTTCACTGAAATGCAGTGTTGTCATTTTTGCCACAGCCTTTTCACTTTCTCATCTGAGATATTGGTATCATTATACATTCCCACTGCCTTTCCTCCTCTGCCTCGTAAAATGGCTGCCACAGTGTCCTTTAGTTTCTGCTAACATCCAGCAGGAAGCTATAGCAGAGCTCCACATCTGTGAAGGGACATCAGTGAAATGGAGAGGTAGACTTAGACATTTCTTCTTCTATTTTTATTTGGTGTTTAAGGGGTGACATTCTTTTATTTAGCTGATTAATGAAAATCTGGACTATTCATTTGTGTAATGAAGGTGTTAATAGATTTCTTTTTCAACTCAGCAGTCATAATCAAAGAGAAATACTTTCACACAGTCCTGCTGAAACAGCAAATCAAACAGTGATTTTGTGTAGGTGCATCGCTCCTTTCTCATAGTGCTTCCTTCTTATTTCCATATCCCCTAAACATGTGCACACACATGCATGTGCCAGCTGCATGACATGGCAGAGATGGAAAGAGAGGAAGAAGAAAGGAAAGCACTTTGCAATAAAGTATTCACAATCTGAGTGAAAAAGAAAAGGAGCAAACCAAAGCTCCTATACAATATGTGGGAATCATTTTGGAGCTTAGGTGACAATGCCTAGTTATCTAGAATAAAGTTCCCTACCCACTGTGTGCTGTCTGTATTTGCCCTGTTCTTTGTTGCCTGAGCATCAGACTTCATAGGTGCAGAGCCTTTAAGGCAGTCATCCTTGTTAAATTCCCATTATTTTCTTGAGAAGGTTTCGGGCAAGAAGCATACATTTGTAACTAGAGAGTACTTACTAAGAAGCTTCTGAAATACTGTATTAGTTAGGATGCTTTCCTCTGAGAGGAATAGAAGCTGTTATCTTAGCTAGCTGGAGGAAAGGGAAGATCTGCTACCTTGTGTACACAAAACCCACAGCAGGCAAGGTCTTGTCACTCTTTGCAATTGTTGAGACTAGTAGCAAAACAGCAGTTCAGGGTACCACACGCAGGTATAACAATGTCCAATAGAAGAAAAAGGACCATCTCTTCTTTGTTTTTGTTTTTTTTTTCTAAGATTTATTTATTTATTTGAGAGAGAGAGAGAGAGTTATAGAGGGAGAGACAGAAATGTCTTCCATCTGCTGATTCACTCCCCAAATGGCTGCATTGGCTAGCGCTGAGCAAATCCGAAACCAGGAGCCAGGAGCTTCTTTCAGGTCTCCCATGTGGGTGCATGGGCCCAAGTACTTGGGTCATCTTCCAGCGCTTTCCCAGGCCGTAATCAGAGAGCTGGATTAGAAGAGGAGTAGTGGGACATGAACCCGGCACCCAGATGGAATGCCGGTACTTACAGGCAGAGACTTAGCCTACTACACCACAGTGCCAGCCCTATTCCTTGTTTTTTTAGGAAGCTTTTTTGAAGTTGATCAGCAGGTTTCTCCTTATGTCTCATTGGGCAATACGGGTCCTAAAACCATTGCATGCAACAGAATGGGACCACCATGTTTGTCTTTGGCATCAGGATTTATCTCAAAAGCTAAGAATAGAGTTACTCTGTCCTGTCCATAGTAGGAAAGGATAGATCTATCCCCAATCCTCTTGTGAACAGATAAAGCTGTAACAACAAGGAACAAGGGAGGAATGCCCATGTCCTGCGACAGTTGTCATTTAGGAAAAGACACAACATTTCTGTTAAGAAAATGTGTTTACTAAGGATGCTTGGAAGGCAGACAAGTTAAACCCTCCTTTGCCTTTCTTTATTTCCTGCTGAAATAAAGAAAGTGAATCAAAGCTCAGTAATTACAGTACTCTGTAGCAGAGCTTTGAGCATTCATGGTAAAAATAAAGGAAAGAGACAAACAGAAATCTTAAGTTGGCCTCCTTTAATAAGTTGAGGTTTATTTTTGTCATCTGTCAGTTTTCCTGGTGTTAGATCAGGTACCTGACTTCAGTGAGTTTTCAGTTGAGAAAATGGAAGGTAAACACATTGAAAATATAGCTATCAGAATGTGTTTTAACTAGTGGTCAGATAGGTTTCCTGAAGAGTAGGATTTTAAAAGGAAAGGAAGGGGGCTGGTGCTGTGGTGCAGTGGGTTAAAGCCCTGGCCTGGGGTACCGGCATCCCATATGGGCACTGATTCTAGTCCCAGCTGCTCCTTTTCCAATCCAGCTTTCTGCTATGGCCTGGGAAAGCAGTAGAAGATGGCCCAAGTCTTTGGGTGGGCCCTGCAACTACATGGGGGACCCAGAAGAAGCTCCTGGTTCCTAATTTTGGATCGGCTCAGCTCTGGCTCTTGGAGCCATTTGGGGAATAAACCAGTAGATGGAAGACTTCTCTCTCTCTCTCTCTCTCTCTCTCTCTCTCTAACTCTGTCTTTCAAATAAATAAAAATAAATCTTTAAAGAAAAAAAGAAACAAAGGAGCTTTTGGGGCATAAAGGGAAGAACATAACAAAGACTCAGGTATTGAGAAAGTGCATGACCTGCTTTTCCATAGAAACGCTCTTATGGAAACATCGGCTGGGGCCACATTTAGAAAGCAAAGAATTCAATGCTGTATTAAAGATTGGAATTAGCCAACCTCTTCCAAGCATGGGAGAATCTCATGGAAGTTTTTAGTGTAAGATTTCAAAGAGAAACAAAAATAGGACATCAAAATATGTAGCAAATTGTCCTAAGAAATCTGTTAGCCACGCAAAATATTCTGTAAGTTTATCAGCCAATTATATTAGGTGAAATACTAGGTCCCACTCAGAGTGAGAGCAAATTGAAAATACTTGGGTAAATTTTAGATTTAATGATCAAAGCCACTCCAAATTTTTAGTTAAATGATTAAGTTTTTCATCCTAGCCATCCAGCGACCTTATTTGCTGGAAATGGTCAATAAATTTTAATATCAGGTAAGTTCATTGATGTCCTTCTTGAATAAGAGATAACTTCTAAGGGTGGCAAGTGAAAAGTCCAATGTAATTACAGAAATTATTTCCTAGACAGAATAGTTAAACTTCTGCTTATCTGTTATAAAGAACAACCTTCTATAAATGTCCACCACCAGACAGATATCCAGCCTTTGCACTTTAGTAAATATACACAAAAATAACCTGAGATGTTACATTAATTTTCCATGCGTATTAAGTAATTTATGATCATCTTCCAGCACCGACTGATCTCCCAAGGGGATTGGACAAGCAAGGAAAAATTACAAATAATTAAGAGAAAGTAATTTTTTGTTAGAGTCTTTTTTTTTTAAAGATTTGTTTATTTGTTTGAAAGAGTTAGAGAGAGAGAGGGAGAGACCAAGAGATTTTCCACCTGCTGGTTCATTGCCTAGATGACCACAACAGTCAGGGCTAGGCCAGGCTAAAGTCAGGAGCTTCTTCCAGTTCTCCCATGTGGGTGACAGGGGCCCAAGCACTTGGGCCATCTTCTGCTGCTTTTCCCAGGCACATTAGCAAGGAGCTAGATCAGAAGTGGAGCAGCCAGGACTCAAACTGGTGCCATTATGGGATGCCAGCACCACAGGCTGCAGCTTTACCCACTATGACACAATGTTGGCCCTGTTTAAAAGTCTTTAAAAATAAATTATGATTAACTTATACATATAATTTGTAATTCTACATCAGTGCTTAGAAAGAAGTAATACACTGAAATCGGTGGTAAATATTGGCTAATTATTTTTATATGAATTCCTCATATAGCCAGATAGTGACTTTTGCTAAATTCTACCTGTTCATTGTAAAATTAGCACACAAGCTTTTGTTTCAATGAACAATTTTATATTGTCCATGATTTGTTTATGTAATTCATTTATGATTGCATTCGTATATCTAGCAGAAAGTCTTTAAAGGTTCTCAAAATAATTTGTTTATGACTTGCTTTTAAGCAAAAAATATGTTAGCTGATATGCAAGTTAAATTTTTTCTTACAATTTTAGTGTTGGAAATGTATTTGTATAATAAAATATGTGTTTATATATTATTAATTGTGAAATATATATGTAGAGATAATTGTGAAATCTTACCAAGTCATTAGGAATCTGTGTGTCCAACTTTTTAATTTGTGAAATGTATGAGACTGACAGAAATACAGCCAATAATTAATTGGTTTTGTTCAGCTAAAATTAGCTGTATTAGGTACAGATTAACTTGAATTTTTCTGAGATAACAAATTAAGTTGTAGTATGACATTATTGTTAGCTACCTAAATATGGTAAAATTTTTCCCTGCAACTCAGGCTCTATCAGAATACGGTTTAAACTTCACTTAGCCATTAAGTGAGACAAATTAAGTAAATCTTGAACTTCTAAGCATCAGATTTTCAGTGTAATTCGGGCTGTGACTGAAGCTTTAATTAAGAACAGCAAACAGTAATCCATATTAATTGATAGTCCTTAATACTTTTTGTATAACTTAGTTTCATATGCACAATCATGAAATAGTAATGATTTTTTAATTGGTTTAATTGAAGGTAGAGTGACAGAGGGAGAGACAGAAACAGAGAGACCTCCCATCCGCTGGTTAACTCCCCAAATACCACAGAAGCTGGGGTTGGGCCAGGCCAGAACCTGGAGCCTTGACTTCCATCCAGCTCTCCCATAAGGGCAGCAGGGACCCAAGTACTTGAGCCATCATCTGGTACCTTCCCAGGCACATTAACAGGAAGCTGAATCAGAAGATGAATAGCTAGGACCCTCTGATGTGGGATGTATATGATGTTAGCAATGATTTAACCTGATGTTCCACAATGCCTGCCTCTTGTCTTTTTATTTTTTAAAGGGATTTTGGCTATACCATTAAAAACAGGGAATTCTCTCCAACATATGAACGAATTCTTTCTTTTATAAAAAAGATTTATTTGCTTAAGAGTTGAAGACAGAGGAAGAGACAGAGAGTGAGTTCTTCCATCTGGTGGTTCATTCCCCAAATGTCTGCAGTGGCCATAGCTGATCCTGTCTGAAGCCAGGAGCCAGCAGCTTCTTCTGGGTCTCCCACATGGGTGCAGGGGCCCAAGCACTTGGGCCATCTTCCACTGCTTTCCTAGGCCATAATCAGGGAGCCGAATCAGAAGTGGAACAGTCAGGACGCAATCCAGCACCCATATGGGATGTTGGCACTGTAGGCAGAGGCTTAACCTGCTATGCCACAGCTCTGGACCCTGAATGAATTCTCTAAGTTTTTCTCTGTTCATTCTTTTTTCTCTGAACTCGTATCCTTTTTCTATCTGCATTTTTATTGTATTTTTATCAAATAATAATATTTAAAGAAAGTTTTGTAGTGATGTTTTCAAAATTAAATCATCATTTTGGTATAAATGATGTTGGCAGAATTTTTAGCAGATGATCCCAAATCCATTTGTAGTCATTTGAAACTGTTTCCTGTTACCCTTTAGTAAAGCAATTTGAGCTTATAAATTAAGTATCATAAGTATATTCACACTCTTTAATTCAGAAGTGCTACTTATCTTGAAGACATACTCCCACCAAAGAAAATTTAAAAATCTGGGCCAGTGTGTATAGCACACTGGTAGTGTAGCAGATTAAGCTGCCGCCTGTGATGCTGGCATCCTATATGGGCACAGGTTTGAATTTCAGCCACTCTACTTCCAGTGCAGCTCCCTGCTAATGTGCCTGGGAAAACAGCAGAATTTGTCCCAAGTATTTGGGACACTGCCATCCACAATGGAGACCTAGATGAAGCTCCTAGCTCCTAACCTCAGCCTGGCCCAGCTTGGCTGTTGAGGCCATCTGGGGAGTGAACTAGTGATGGAGGATGTCTCTCTCTGTGTCTCTCATCCTTTCAAATGAAGTAATCAATTACAAAAATTTAAATGTCACAATAGTGCATATACCGCTATTTATAACAGTCAATCGCTGGTATCCACATGTCCAGCAATGAAATGTAATGTGTAGTTAAGCAAAATGTGATATAGAGAACTGGATGACTATTAATATAATCATTGATAGCATTATCAAAGACTGCATAGAAACATGGCAGGAGGGGGGGAAAATGTGTGTGTCCTAGAAGTACATTTTCTCAAGATATGTATTCATTTGGACAATCTAAAGAATATACAAACATGAAAATAGTTATATTTTAAAGTTTGTTTTTGTCTGATTTTTCCGCTCCCTACATTGTTGTATTAATAATTAAAGAGGGCTTTTCTATGTGTTGGGCTCATAAGTAACCAATACCATACTGTAGGCTAAACAAAAATCTTCATGTAAATTTGTTTATAGTTACTGTTCCTTCAGAACATTATCAAGATCACTTAGTGTGTGGGTGCTTTGGGTTTTTAACAGGTACCAGTCAGTGGCCCAGACCTGGAGGGCAAGCTCCTTCATCCCCAAGCTATGAAAATTCACTCCACTCCCTGGTAAGAGCCTCTTTCAGGTCATTGCAGGCCACACAGGATTTTATGATAGTGTGGAGTTCTTTTCTCTCTCTCCTACCCCTTCTCTCTCTCTTTCTCTCTCTCTGCCTCACCTCCCCCCTTCTTCTTTTTCTTCTTCTTTTTTTGTAGATCTCTTGTAACAATGAAGAAACAGTAGGATAGCATTACACATGAATTCTTTGCTAACAAATGGCCTGATTTAGTTGAAAAATACAAGACACATTGAGTATGGCTTTTGCCATTTGTTCTTTGGGACATCAGGCTTCTGATGTCTGGACAGCTGGTGTTAGAATAGTGTTATGAGATTTTTGTTTCTTTGACAAATCCAGGGCTTAATTTTTCTCTAGAGTTTCAAACATATGAGAAAACTTTGAGGGAAAAAGAAACAAAGGAAGGCAACAAAATCAAATCCAGCAATGCAAAATAGTTGTGTTTTGTTTTACTCTTCATTATAATACTGTGTATAATTTATCACATGTCCATTAAAAAATTTAAGTATCAGTTATTTTTGTCAGGGCAGTGTTATTTGCCATATTTTCTTATTGAAAAAAAGAATAATTATGCCAGTTATAGAAGTAGAATGTTAGTTATCAAGGCTGTAGAATTATCAAACCTTCTAGGTACTCAAGTGTGAAGAATTTGTAATGTTAACTACTGTTGCTTTTGTACGCTTCAATTTCTAACCCAGAATTACAAAGTATATTAAAAACAAAATAAGGATGATTTGATGGAATTCTGAATCATGCTGTTGTTTAGGTTGCAAGTAGAAATGTTCTTTTTCTGTGACTAACAGAACATTTTAAATTTAAAGAGTTTTCTTCTCATGTATTTTGCAAGCAAATATAAGCAAACTGTGTGCTATTTAGATGCTAACCTCATAACCTCCATGTTAAACCCTAGCCTTCTTGTACCTTAATGCAAGTAGATCTCGCAGGTCTCCGCGTTAACTTTACTAACATGTTATGCTGATGTGCACAACAGCTATTTCCTCATCTCTTTTGGAGTTAATCTTAACCTGTGCTTTGCCTCCTGTTCTGTCTTGACTTTGCCAGAAAAATCGAGTTGAGCAGCAACTTCACGAGCATTTGCAAGATGCAATGTCCTTCTTAAAGGATGTCTGTGAGGTACTATTTCTTTTAGATGGTGCCTTTTTTGTGTTTCAGTTAATTATACTTCCCATTATCTATTTAAAATCTTCAAGCCGTACAGACTCCAAGTCTTTTAAAATCCAGCAATTGACCATTTCAGTTTTTAATAACTGTATGTAAGACAGACTTTTGTCTCTTATGTTATTGAGAGTGAGTCTTTTTAAAAGAGCTCTACTGGCATGTGCTTTTGGTTTTTAAAATTCTAATAAGTTTGTGTTTGGGGCATGTGTGTATCCACAGGAAGACTGTATCATTTCTTCATTTTTGTCAAAGAATATATCTGGGTGTGTTTACCATTTAAGATAGGTAGCTTTATTCAGTTAAAGTTATAAGTTAAACTTGATGGATTTGAGGATCCTTCCCCGAATTGCCATCATTTAAAGATTAATTTAAATACAGATTATTGTTTTCAAAAATAAATTATAATTGAATATCAACACAATAGACTTCATCTTTTGTGAAGCTAAAAAAAGAAAAGACCCACACAGTAAATTGGGAAATTCATCTTATGGAACAAGGATTTATTTCTGAAGGTTTGAAAGTTTAGCATAGTTTTATCTTTTCTGTTGATTTGTAGTGCAGGTACTTGCTTTTGAAGCTACTTGATAATACTACATTTTACTTGCTGTTTTCTGTAGATCCCAAAGTAGGAAGCGTAGTGGTTTAATGAATGTAACATATACCAGCAGTAACTTCCATATTTATTCCAATCCTTAACAGCAGTCTCGAATGGAGGATCGTTTAGATAGGCTGGATGATGCTATCCACGTGCTGCGGAACCATGCTGTGGGACCTTCCACCAGTTTGCCCGCTGGTCACAGTGATATACACAGTTTATTGGGACCATCCCATAATGCACCAATTGGAAGCCTCAATTCAAACTATGGAGGATCAAGCCTTGTTACAAGCAGTCGATCAGCCTCAATGGTAAAATAATGTTCATGTTTTTTGTAATGATGACAAAAACCTATTGTCTTAAATAATTTTTCACAAAATTTTCGTGGCAAAGTGTCTTTCACTTTGAAAGGAAGGTAAAGAGTGGTTTATAAGAATGTCCATTGAGTGTCGGCCTATTAAATACTACTATGACCATGTGCAAAAAGCAGAAACTTTCTACAGAGATCATTTTAGCTTAAACTTGGGTTTTTTTCCAGGTGTGTAGTAATCGGCATGATAGTTTTTGTTTTGAATTAGAGACTGGAACTCTGAATAGCAAAAGTAGTAAAGCAAGAATACATTTCAAGGATCCTGGTATAAAAAAGTTGTTTATAATTTGGAACCAGCTTTCGGTTAGCTTCAGAAAGAATGTGAAACTCCAATTTGTATAAGTCCAAATTTAAGCTTTATTCCTAAATGAAACAAAAAATGGGGGACAAGTTATAACATTGACTGTAAAAATCAAAGAAAGGAAACAATTTTAGATTAATCCCCTAAGAAAATAATTCGGTCCATCTTCTTAAAAACATGATAATTCTTAGAGAAAAAAATGGAGACTTTTGGCCGGCGCCGTGGCTCAACAGGCTAATCCTCCGCCTTGCGGCGCCGGCACACCGGGTTCTAGTCCCGGTCGGGGCGCCGGATTCTGTCCCGGTTGCCCCTCTTCCAGGCCAGCCCTCTGCTGTGGCCCGAGAGTGCAGTGGAGGATGGCCCAGGTGCTTGGGCCCTGCACCCCACGGGGAGACCAGGAAAAAGCACCTGGCTCCTGGCTCCTGCCAACGGAGGAGCGCGGTGCGCCGGCCGCAGCGCGCCGTCCGCGGCGGTCATTGGAGGGTGAACCAACGGCAAAAGGAAGACCTTTCTGTCTGTCTCTCTCTCTCACTGTCCACTCTGCCTGTCAAAAAAAAAATAAATAAAAATAAAAAAAAAAAAAATGGAGACTTTTACAGCCATTGACATCGAAAATTCTTTGCTTATTTTTTATCCAAATTGTCTTTTAAAGAATGAGGTTCTGATTGAGCCTGCTGTTTAACTGATACCATGTGTATACATGTTTATGGCATGATTTTTAAAGTTGATTGCATGCTGTGAAATATTCTCCTATGAAACAGATTTCTAGCTGTCAGCCATGTGATCAAGGCTAACTCTCACCTATCATCAGAATAATTAGGTGCCCCAAATGCTTAAGGCTTGTGTTCTGTAAAATAGGATTGGTTCCAGATTTTCACAGTCACACGTCAGCCAGCAATTTATATTCAGTTTGGAGTCTCCAAAGTAAACAACAAACAAAGCTGCCTGGTCTCTAAGAAAAGTATTTTCCAGCAACATGGGTGATATTTCATGCCTACATATCTTTAACAACCAGAATTTTTTTGAAAGATTTATTTATTTATTTATTTGAAAGTCAGTTACACAGAGAGAAGGAGAGGCAGAGAGAGGTCTTCGATCTGTTGGTTCACTCCCCAAATGGCCACAATGGCCGGAGCTGTGCCAATCCAAAATTAGGAGCCAGGAGCTTCTTCCGGGTCTCCCACATGGGAGCAGGGGCCCAAACACTTGGGCCATCTTCTGCTTTCCCAGGTTTAGAAGTGGAGCAGCCAGGACTCAAACCAGTGCCAGTTTGGGATGCCGCCTTTGCAGGCAGCAGGCAGCAGTTTAACCTTCCACCATGCTGGCCTCTCCCATCCTTCTAAAAAAATTTTTTTTCACAATTTATTTATTTGAGAGGCAGAGTTACAGACAGGGAGAGACAGAGAGAGGTCCTCCATCCACTGATTGACTCTCCAGATGGCTGCAATGGCCGGAACTGGGCTGATCTGAAGCCAGGAGTTTTTTCTGGGTCTCCCACATGAGTGCAGAGGCCCAAGACCATCCTTAGCTGCTTTTCCCAGGGATCAGCAGGGAGCTAGATCGAAAGTAGAGCAGCCAGGACTCAAACCATCACCCATATGGGATGGTGGAGCCTCTGGCTGCTGGCCCTGAGTTTATCTGCTTTTATTATTCCCTCATGTATTTTGTTCATAGATCATGAATTATCTTATTTGACAAAGAATTACTTTCCATTTTATGTCTTAACTATAGAGATGTTTATTTTTCCTGTTTTCATATAACTTTAACTTTACAGAAATACTTTTTCCTGTTTTCATATAAAATAGTATTTGCTTTAGGCTCCTAAAAATGGAGGTTGCATTATCAAAATTACAAAATGACCACAGAAATTTCAGTTCATCAATAATTCTGTATCACCATATGAATTTTGTGGGAACAGGGGCAGGCATTGTGGCCTGTTGAATAAAGCTGCTACCTGTGACACTGGCATCACATACAGGCGCCAGTTCCCTGCTAATGTCCTGTATGACAAGCAGTAGATGGCCCAAGTGCCTGGACCCCTGCACCCACATGGAGACCTGAAAGAAGCTCCTGGCTCCTAGCTTTGGCCTGCCTCAGCCCTGGCTGTTGTAGCCATTTGGGAATGAACCAGCAGATGTATGATCTCTCTCTCCTTGTGTCTCTCCCTCCAGGTATCCCTCTCTCTCCCTCCATCTCTCCCTTTCTCTCTTATCTCTGACTTTCTAATAAACAAAATAAACCTTTTTTTTTAAGGTTTTTTAATTTTTTGGGAACAAGCGTTTAACTATTAAGATGCCTGCCTCTCAAATAAAAGCCTGGGTTTACTTCCTTGCCCCAACTCCTGACTACAGCTTCCCAGATCTTGGGAAGCTCTGGTGGTGATGGCTCAAGTAGTTGGGTTTCTGCACCCATGTGGAAGACCTGGAATTGAATTTCTAACTCCCAGCTTCAGCCCTGGCCCAACTCCAGCCCTAACCCAAGCTGTTGAAGGCATTTACAGAGTGAACCAGAAGATAGGAATTCTCCCTGTGTCTGCCTTTCTCTTTGTGTCTCTGCGCTTCTCAAATAAATAAAAATGGAAATTGTAAAATTAGCTTTTTTTAAATCCAAATATTCTTCTTCATGTACACTCCCAAATATTTATTTATTTATTTATTTGAAAGGCCGAGTAATCAAGGAGGTGGGGGAGACAGAGATAGTGATCTTACATTCTCTGGTTCACTCCCCAAATGCCTGCAGTAGCCCAGACTGGGGCAGGCTGAAGCTAAGAACCTGGAACTCCATCTTGGTCTTCCACGTGGGTGGGTGACAGGGACCCAAGTAACCTGGGCCATCGTCAGTTGTCTTCCCAGGTTCATTAGTAGGGAGCTGGGTTGGAAGCAAAACAGCTGAGACTTGAATCACCTCTGCAATACAGGATGTGTTGTTGGTGGCAGCTTAACCTGCTGGACCACAATGCTGGCCCCAAGACTAGCATCTTTAAAACATATATTTTCATCATTCCATTTATTTCTTGCAGAGTAGAATTGTTCTGATAAACATAAAACTTCACAGAACATTCAGATAACATTTTTGTTATAATGGAATTTTTGCTGATGGGCATTAATATAGGTAAGCATACTTGTTGGATTTAAATGTGATATTGCTTTCTCCCTTAGCATGTAGAAAAGTATACTTTTTCTATAAAAGACCAGAAAGTAAATACTTTCATCATTGAAGACTACCTGGTCTGTGTCACAGCTGCTTGGCTTTGACATTGTAACATGGAAACAGCTATGGACAATATGAAAACAAATGGGTATGGCTACATTGCAGTAAAATTATATTTATCAAAATGCACTTCTTTATTTATTAAAAAAAAAAAAGTAGGACAAGATTTAGCCATGAGCCATACTTTGCCAGCTCATGATTTAGAACATAAATTGGCATGGGTACAAGGGGTCAGTATGCTTTTTCATTTTCTTGGATTCTATAACTTTTTTCTTATTTTATTTTAATTAATAATTTGGGGGTTTTGTTGAAGTCATTGGAGTATTAGAATGGAGTCAGGATGTTCTGGGGTATAAGAATTGGAGTTGATGGCAAGGAGAAAGTGATAACAAAAGTTCAACTCCCAGTCTATAGAACAAACACATCAGTGATCAGCTACTTGTAGTATAAAATCTGCTTGGACATACTTTAAAACTGTCATTTGAGAAAATAGCTCTGTTTTTGAGAACCTCTGTCTACGTTGTTTTTCATTCCAACAAGACTAAGCCAGTAAGATCATGTACAACTGATATTATTGTGTTATATTTTAAATAAATAGTATTTTTGATTGTTCCAGAAATGGACTTTTATTTCTAGAGTTTATTTATTTATTTGAGAGGCAGAGTTTCAGACAGAGAGAGGGAGAGAGAGAGAGAAAGGTCTTCCATCTGCTGGTTCACTCCCTAAATGGCCACAATGGCCAGAGCTGGGCCAGTCCTAAGCCTCTTCCAAATCTCCCACTTGGGCCATCTTACACTGCTTTCCCAAGCCATGAAAGAGAGCAGGATCAGAAGAAGAGCAGCCAGAGCTGGAACTGGTGCCCACATGGGATGCCGGGGCCACAGGCAGAGGTTTAACCTGCTACACCGCAGCTTTAGCCCCAGAAATGGACTTTTATATTTTACCTCAAAGTGATAAAACTATCACCTGCCAAAAAATATGTCTACAAGATACTAAAATATCAAAAAATCTTAATTTTGACTATTGCTTCCTTTAGCTGGACATTCTTGATGAGCATCAGTTAAATGAGGTTTCAGAGGCCGGCGCTATGGCGCAGAGGGCTAATGCCCTGGCCTGAAGCGCCAGCATCCCATATGGGCACCAGTTCTAGTCCCGGCTGCTCCACTTCTGATAAAGCTCTCTGCTATGGCCTGGGAAAACAGTGGAAGATGGCCCAACTACCTGGCCCCCTGCACCCACATGGGAGACCTATAAGAAGCTCCTGGCTCTTGGCTTTGGATTGGCGCAGCTCCAGCTGTTGCGGCCAATTGGGGAGTGAACCATCGGATGGAGTACTTCTCTCTCTCTCTCTGCACAACTCTGACTTTCAAATTTAAAAAAATAAATAAATCTTTTTTAAAAATGAGGTTTCAATCATAGAAGGCTTTTAACATTTTTAACTACCTAATATACATAAAAATTAAATTTCCCTGAAAGGTAATGGTACATTGAAGAAAACAAAGTAGGAAATGGGTAATTCATGTTCCTTTTTGTATAATTATTGTAGCCAGCCTTGCATCTTTTAGTAATTTTGAGTGGTGGTACCACTTTCCTGTACTTCATTTCCTACTCCGTTTCAAGTTTTGTTGTATTTTTCTATATTTGCTTAAGCAAATGTAAAACTTAGAACTTTTTGTCAAATACCATCAGTATGTGATACTAATGTATCAGTTAAATTTTAAAGCAAGATCATTGCTTTTGAACTATTAAAATTTTGTCATTTGGCTTTAGCTTTGTTCCCACTCACCTAGTTAAGAGAGAAGTAAACTTTTGGAATAAACTGCTGACAGAATGAAAAATATGTTAACTGGCAAACTGAAAATTGAATAATTAATTTCATTTGAGCATTAAAGATCTCAGCAGTATAAAGTTACTGTATTTGAGTAGCTAGGTTCAACATCTCCAATGATAGCACTTAAAACAAAAAGTGATTTCAGCTTCAGACCAAAACTAAATGAAATCAGATAGAATTTTTTTGCACTAATGGAAGCTTGATGCAGATCTTTAAAAATCCTTGTTTATTATACCAGCATAGTATAAAATCCCGTGATGTCTTTTGATTTCGTTGTTTTGTGTCCTAAGGAAATTTAATCAAGGCATTTTTTAAAAAATTTTTTTTTAATTTCTTGTAGTTTTTTTTATTGTTTAATATGTTGTAGTAGTAGTATAGTATTCTTGTTATGAGAGCATAGTAAGAAATGTTGAATTGCAGAATTTAAAACTACTTTACATAATGATTTAAAATGTCTGTTTTCCAAATTCTGAAGCAGTTAGAGAAACTTTTTTTCTTAGTTTTAAGAGACTTAAGATTGTTGTTAACAGGCATCACTACACTAACTTTCCATGCAGGATCTCTGTCTTCAAAGACTTGTATTATAATGATGTCTAAGTGCTTGCCAAAGATATATCATTCTTAGGTGCTTCTTTAAAGTTAATTAAGTTTCTAAAAAAAAAAGTGAAATTAATTTCAAGATGCAGTGACTTTGAACAGCCCTTGTCTCAACTGTTGAGGAACCGTTTGTTTATTTTTTGTTTTTTATACCAATTGTTGAACTCTATTTAATATTATAGCTGGTCTTCTGTGTATAAAGTTAATCAAAAATGTATCTTAGTGGAGAATGGGACTGGGAATGGAAGAGGAAGGAGGAAGAGGAGGGGTGGAGTGTGGGTGGAAGGGCAGGTATGATGGGAAAAATCATTATATTCCTAAAGTTGTACTTATGAAATGCATGAAGTTTGTATTCCTTAAATAAAAGGTTTCTTTGGGGTGGGGGGGAAGAAGATTGTTGTTAAAGACTTAACAGGCAAATAGGGTAACATTTTATTCAAAATTATCTCAGCATTTTTATCACTTATCAGAATAAATGTAGAGTCATTTAACTTTCCATTTGGGCAACACTTGATCTTTGTACTAGAGGTGTATATACTGTAGAAGCTATGCATCTAGGTTTCAACTGAATAGAAGAACTTTCCCTTTAACTACTCATTCATTACTTCTGACCATGTTTTCCTAAAAGTACCATTTTTTAAAACTTTAATAAGATCATATAACAGTGCTTTTTAAGGGTTTTGGTAACATATTAAAGTGGCATTTTTTTAAAGTTTAAAAACCATAGAGGTTATACATTTTGGAAATATCATTTAAAAGGAAACAAAACAAGTAAAATATTACCAATTTTCTAGCTTAAAACCCTACTTCAGATAAAACAAACGACTTCAGGCTAGACAGGACATAAAGATCATTTAATTAGTCTATAGATTAATAATGATTAGTTTAAATCGTTAGCATTCAGTGAATAGTGCAAATTAAACAAATTATTAGAATAGAATTCAGAATCACAGGAATTCATACTGAGTACTTTTCAGTCTGTTCCTTAATTCACAAGACCTCGTATTCATCAACTAATTAGATTTAACATTTTTTTCATTGTGAATGCTAAAGCTATTGGCCAATTTTAATGAAAGCAAGTTTCTTGTTGGGTGCTCCCACAAAAGTAAAACCATACACAGATTGTGAAGATTCAGAATACAGGATGATGTCATTCAATGGGATGAGACTTTTATTCTGAAATGAAACTCTCTATAATAATTGGAATATAAAGCATAGCAGGCTGAGTTTGCCTTTGCCTGCTACTCCCCCAATAGCAGCAGCCTGTCAGCTGTATGCTAACGAAGTGAACAATTAAACAGGGCCCTATCTGGCTGGCCTCACAGGCTCTGGGCTTAGACAAAGAACTGTTTATACACCTGTTGTGTGTGTAGGCAGAGCCATTTCAATGTGGAACTGCAGATTAAAGGAAGGGACATGGGAGCCAGGGTGAGCAAGGGTTAAAGAGAATTATAAGAACTGTGAAAGTCAAATTCTCCAGAAAATATATGAGGGCAATTTGCAAGGGGAATCAAGTTACAAAGAAAAAATTCCTGCTAACTTCATTAATGTGAAAAACTCCAGACTTCAAGCTTTCTGCTAGTCTTAGACCATTTTTAAAGGGTTATATTTTTGCTGTTTTTGCCAATTAAATTTTTTCCTTTGGAGGCCAATCATTTGTAGGTTGGTGTGAAAAAAAAATACTTTGTAGTCTTCCATAAAAGCAAAAATATGTGCTGGTGTTTTCATCTCAAAATAAATGAAACATTTTTGAATCTTAAAGGAAAGGCAAAATCTCTAAGATTTGTCCTTTAGGTAATGATTCTGTGTGTACCAAACTTTTCATCAGAAAGGAGGTGATAGAACTTTTTTTTATTGTAAGTTTCAGAAAAATCAAAGAATTGTTTATATTATTGAAATAAAAGGAAATCAGAATTC
This sequence comes from Sylvilagus floridanus, assembly GCA_949820135.1. Lineage (NCBI taxonomy): Eukaryota > Metazoa > Chordata > Mammalia > Lagomorpha > Leporidae > Sylvilagus > Sylvilagus floridanus. The sequence goes on from OX463239.1 coordinate 65,154,556, forward strand.
AGCAGATGCATCATCACTTAAATGAATGAAAATTGATTTTTACTCTTTAGTCATATCTTCCAGAGCTATAAACTGTTTCACATGTGTAATGTATAATAAAGACATATATAAGCACATGTGACAAAATTTTTAATTTTAAAAGGCTTTAAATTACTTTAATAGTTCAAAAAACTAGGTAAGAGCAGAATTAACACATAGTAGCAAAGATCATAAGAAGCTTAAACTCTACATTGTTGTAAACAAACATTGAAATCTTAGCTTTTGCTTTGTCCTGTGATTTTTTTTTAGCCAACTGTTCTGTTTGCTATTTTCTATTTAGAATAGACCTAGGCTTTTAAGGTTTCAGAGAATTTGCAGCTATATATTATGTTTATCCCATATTTATAAAATGGGATTTTGAACTGACCTTCCTCTTACATCATTATGTAGTTCCAAGTTAGCAAGAAAACACCCTAAAGTGTTAAAAATGAAATGAAATAATGTCCTTGATGTGATTTCATGAAGCTTTTTAAATTCTCTCTTAAATACAATTTTCACAGTCCTCTTCTTTAGTTTTTTTATTATTATTATTCCATTTTTTTGAACATTTCTCTTGGATTTGTGTGTGGGAAAGAGAGCACACCAGATAGAGTGAGCCCACATCTGCTGGTTCACTCTCATTATGAGCCAGGGATAAAGCCAGGAGTGAGGAACTCAATTCACACGAGTGACAGAAACCCAGTAACTTGAGTTACCACTCCTGCCTCCCAAGATCGGCATTAGCAAAGAGGGTTAAGAGTCAGGAGCCAGAGCCAGGCATGGAACCCAGGCATGGTGATATGATGTGTGAACATCTTAACCACTGAGGTGAAACTCAGCCCCTTCACTAATTATTCTTCAGATTTTCTTTAAATTTTGGGGGAAGAAAGCCCACACAGGGGTGGAAGTCTGCCATAGTTTGTGTTCTCTTCCCAGCTTTAAGAATTTGATTCTAATGCATGATGCACTTAGGTGGTGTTGAAAAGGTCTTCTTGATATCTAAGTAGCAGTGACATAAATAATTCTCAGCAATGGCTAATCCTCAGATAATTTTTAAAGTACCTTAAGTGGGTTTTTAAAAACATTAAAGAGAGGCCAGCACTATGGTCAGCAGGTTAGGCTGCTGTCGGCATTGCCAGCAACCCATGTGAGCGCTGATTGAAGTACAAACTGCTCAACTTCTGATCAAGCTCCCTGCTGATGTGCCAGGGAAAGCAGCAGAGGATGGCCCAAGTGTTTGGGCCCCTGCACTCACTTGAGAGACCCAAAAGAAGCTCCTGGCTCCTGGCTTCGAATTGGCCTAGCTCTGGCCGTTTCAGCTATTTGGGGAGTGACCAACAGATGGAAGATCTTCTTTCTCTTTCTTTCTTTCTTTCTTTATTTCTATCTCTATCTATCTATCTATCTATCTATATAGATATATATAGAGAGAGGGTTATATATATAGGGTTATATATAACCCTTTTTGCTATATATATCTATATATATAGAGAGAGAGGGTTATATATATAGGGTTATATATAACCCTCTTTGCTATATATATATATATATATATATAGAGAGAGAGAGAGAGAGAGAGTTTTATATATATATATATATATATATATAAAACCCTAACCTATATCTATATCTATATCTCTATATATAGAGATATATTTATATTTATATATAGAGAGATGAATATATAGAGATTTGAATACATATATATTATATATATATTTGAATATATATTTGAAAGGCAAAGTTATATATATAACTTTTATATATGTAGAAGTTATATATATGTTATATATAAGTTATATATATATAAAACTTTGCCTTCAAATAAATAAATAAATCATTTTTAAGAAATGCTTTAAAGATAAGGATAAAGGAAAAAGACACATTTCTTAGAAATTGTGGTGGAGAAACTGATACATTCCAATCCGATCCACTGCCAGACAGCCTACATTGCCTAAAACTTAGCTTAGGTTCCTCTTGTTTAGCTTGTAGGAAACCAAAGTATAAAGCATATTTATAGCTACGAAGGCAAACTCCATACAAACTCATGGGAGATAAAAGCTACATTAATTACTCAAAAGGGACTTAAAGCTTGACAGTTCACTCGGATTGAAGGATTTAAACAGTGGTTTTGGGGCCAGTGCTGTGGCACAGTGGGTTAAAGCCCTGGCCTAAAGCGCTGGCATCTCTTATGGGCGTCAGTTCTAGTCCCCGCTGCTCCTTTTCTGATCCAGCTCTTACTATGGCCTGGGAGTGCAGTAAAAGATGATCCAAGTACTTGGGCCCCTGTACCCTTGTGGGAGATCCGGAAGAAGCTCCTGGCTTCGGATTAACGCAGCTCTGGCCGTTGTGGCTTTCTGGGGAGTGAATCAGAGGATGGAAGAACTCTCTCTCTCTCTGTCTCTACCTCTCTCTTTAACTCTGTCTTTCAAATAAATAAAAATAAATCTTTAAAAAAGAAAAACAGTAGTTTTCATGTATTACTCCAGGCAGTAAACCTATTTAACTAAAGGTTTAATCTTCTAGTTGATATGTCTGCTACTGTTCTAATAAAAAGCTTCATCTGTAACAAGTTTTTCTAAAACCATTGCAGTATCTCAGTGCCTGGTAATGTTTCATACTTTACCTTGCTACTTCAAGTTAACTGTAATTTATGTAAATTTTATTAAAGCTGAGAATAAAATATGTGACAGTTTTGTTGCCTAGCAATGCAAAAACTTTTTTAAAATTTAATTGTGTATTACTTTTGCTTCTCTTTACAAATTTTGGTGGAGAGACTGGAATAATGAACAACATACTATATTATTTCAGGGGTGGAAGTATCAGAGTTAAATAAATACTGTTCTTGGAATATTGCAGTATTTTGTTAAATACAAGTTTGTGAACTCTTTAATGTGTTTGGGTGGCATAGAATCAATAATAGACCCTAGAATAAATAGTGCTTTGTGGCTTATAGGCTGCTTTGTCTGCATTACATCTTTCTGTCTTCTCACAAAAACCCTCTGTAAGATTTAAAACCTGAAAGCTAACATTTCATTTTTTTTAAAAGTGACATTTTGGTTTGATTAAAAGATAATTTAATATCAAGTATTTTGACATTCCCTTCAAAACTCAGAAAAGTAGCATCTTAAAAAAGTTACTGGGCCGGCGCCGTGGCTCAACAGGCTAATCCTCCGCCTTGCGGCGCCGGCACACCGGGTTCTAGTCCCGGTCGGGGCACCGGATTCTGTCCTGGTTGCCCCTCTTCCAGGCCAGCCCTCTGCTGTGGCCCAGGAGTGCAGTGGAGGATGGCCCAAGTGCTTGGGCCCTGCACCCCATGGGGAGACCAGGAAAAGCACCTGGCTCCTGGCTCCTGCCATCGGATGAGCGCGGTGCGCCGGCCGCAGCGCGCCAACCACGGCGGCCATTGGAGGGTGAACCAACGGCAAAGGAAGACCTTTCTCTCTGTCTCTCTCTCTCACTGTCCACTCTGCCTGTAAAAAAAAAAAAAAAAAAAAGTTACTAAATTCAGAGGAGTGAGGATACTGTCTGCTCTACTATTCTTTTACTACAGTAAAAGAATTTGGACAGTTAGTGCCCTCAACTCTCATGATCTTTTTTGTGTCTGTTTTGCTTTAGGTTGGAACTCATCGAGAAGATTCTGTCAGTCTCAATGGCAATCATTCAGTCTTGTCTAGTACTGTTACTGCTTCAAGCACAGACCTGAACCACAAAACACAAGAAAATTATAGAGGTAACTATATATTGCAGGTTTTCAGTAGTAATGCAGACAGAGATACCATCTGCAGCACTGTCACTTTTCTCACAGCCATACTTGTGTCTGTGAATCAAAAGTCTTCTTAGGTGGGGGAATTCCAAACGGTAGTTTTACTGCATGACTGTGAATGGTGAACACTCAAGGCATCATTTGGTCCAGTTGACTAGGTGAGGGAACTTTAAGAAGTTTATGGAAACATAATTTAAAAATGTTTATTTTGATGCACAAATTTTGAAATGCATAGTTGTTTTATAATACATATTTTCCGTGAACACTATGAGGATCCCTCTTAAATGCTTACTGATGGATAGAACCACTTAGAAACCATTGTTCAGTATTTAGTGGTTGGTATTTACTGCTGCAGTTTCTGTTATGTCTCTCTTCCTTAAATCATTTTCCTGGGGCCAACACTGTGGTGTAGTAGATAAAACTGCCTCTTGCAATACCGGCATCCTGTATGGGACCAGTTCAAGTCCTAACTATTCCGCTTCCAATCCAACTCCTGCTAACAGCCTGAGAAAAACAGCGGAAGATGGCCCAAGTGTTTTGAGTACCTACCATCCTCATGGGAGACCCAGATGAAACTGCTGGCTCCTGTCTTCAGCCTGTCCCAGCCCTGACGGTTGTGGCCATCTGTGGGATATACTAGCAGATAGAGGATCTCTATCTCTCGCTCTGTCTTTCCCCCTCTCTCTATAACTCTGACTTTAAAATAAATAAATCTTTAAAAAAGAATCACTTCCCTCATAAGTGAGACTTAATGGTCCCTAGAGGCAGTGAGAAGGGTATTGCAGAGTGTAATTCTGATTGGTAGTAGCTATTATTTTGGAGATCCTAATCTAGTTAGGTATAAAAATTTTTTTTAATTTTTTATTTATTTATTTATTTTTTGACAGAGTGGACAGTGAGAGAGAGAGACGGAGAGAAAGGTCTTCCTTTGCCGTTGGTTCACCCTCCAATGGCTGCCGCAGCCGGCATACTGCGGCCAGCGCACCGCGCTCATCCGATGGCAGAAGCCAGGTGCCAGGTGCTTTTCCTGGTCTCCCATGGGGTGCAGGGCCCAAGCACTTGGGCCATCCTCCACTGCACTCCCGGGCCACAGCAGAGAGCTGGCCTGGAAGAGGGGCAACCGGGACAGAATCCGGTGCCCCGACCGGGACTAGAACCCGGTGTGCCGGCGCCGCAAGGTGGAGGATTAGCCTGTTGAGCCACGGCGCCGGACTAAACTTTTTTTATTAAAAGTAAATAGGCCTTGCAGCGCCAGCACCCCGGGTTCTAGTCCCGGTCCGGGCACCGCTTTCTGTCCCTGTTGCCCCTCTTCCAGGCCAGCTCTCTGCTGTGGCCAGGGAGTGCAGTGGAGGATGGCCCAGGTGCTTGGGACCTGCACCCCATGGGAGACCAGGAGAAGCACCTGGCTCCTGCCTTCAGATCAGTGCGGTGCGCCGGCCGCACCAGCCATTGGAGGATGAACCAACGGCAAAAGGAAGACTTTTCTCTCTTCTCTCTCAGTGACCAGTCTGCCTGTCAATAAATAAATGAAGGAAGGAAGGAAGGAAGGAAGGAAGGAAGGAAGGAAGGAAGGAAGGAAGGAAATTGATCAGTGTTACTATAGAGCATATAAATAAATAAAAATACATAGGCAATAGCTAAGATCACCAAAATAAAGTTCTAGCATTTATATTTAACCTTAATGCCTATTTTATTGTGCTTATCATGGAAAATGTCATTTATTTCTTTTACCTTAACCACATCTTAGAAGTTTCTGAAATGTGTCAAATTTTTCATACTCTGTTCATTTAATAAATGCTGCTGAAAGTGAGCATTAGACTAATCATCAGGATTTCAGGCTTATTATTTTAAATACAAATGCTATAAAAATCACACAAAAAATTGTGGACATGTTCTTTCCAGCTTTAAATTGTATACTTTAATACATTCTCCATCATAGCCCTGTAACAACTAAAGATATTTACCATTTAAAACACTTTTTACTGTCGATCATTTATTTTATCTCTCCTTTACCTTTTTGTTAGGTGGCTTGCAAAGTCAGTCTGGAACTGTTGTTCCCACAGAAATCAAGACTGAAAACAAAGAGAAGGATGAAAATCTTCATGAACCTCCTTCATCAGATGACATGAAATCAGATGATGAATCCTCACAAAAAGATATCAAGGTCTCATCTAGAGGCAGAACAAGGTATTTGCTAGTATCCAGATACTAATTTCACTCATTTGACATGGGTGAAAATTGCATTTATTAACTAACTGCTGGCCATGTTTTCTAGATACTGTGTTGGGATTTTTATTGTATTCTTACCTCATTTAATCCTCACAGCATCCTGCTAGAGAGGCATATGAAGGTTTGACTCCAGAGTTATGTTTCCTATTGTACCACAGCATTTTTGGGTCTACATATAAAAGCAGCTTCCCTGAAGTTGCTTGCAATTAGAGAATTAGAAGAATAAATACCTAAAACAAGTTAAGTAGTGTGGTATAAACTTTTAGATACATTCAGTCAATAAATGTTGGACTGTACTAATTAAGGGCTAAGTATATGGTCAGATTCCAATATAATATTTAAATCAAGGGTCGGCAAAATATGGCCCATGGGCCAATGAAACTGCAAACTATTTTCATAAATAAAATAACTAAATAGGAATGCTACCACTCCCAATTCATAGCCATAGACATGTTGTCTATGTCTACTTCAAGTTACATTGGCAGATTTGAGTAGCTGCCAGAAAGACTGTTCTCCCCAGAAGTCTGAAAAGATTTACCATCTAGCCCTTTACAGAAAAAGCTTGCTTACTCCAGTTTTAACCAGTAATTTGAGGAAAACATGAAAAAAATAAAGTACTCCACGGAGACTGTGTTGTCAGGGAAAGTTTTCTAGAATTTAGACTTGACTTGCTTTGAAGTATGGATATAGACACAATGTACATTGTTTAAAATGGTTTCCAGGTTCATCCTTCAGATTTTTCTTCTATTTCTTCATTAAAATTAGATGATTTAATATACAGGTGTATTTCAAAATGTTCATAGAAAAAGGTAAGTTTATTTTGGTGCAAAAAAAAATCCATGCATAGTTTTCTCATAATACCCTTTTCCCATAATTTTTGAAGTACTTTATTTATAGTATATGTTTCTTGATATACAAGAATATTTCAAAGTGGAATTAAAAGTGTGCATTTTCTATGAACTTTTTAAAAACTTCGTTTATCAACGATATGCATATTTCACATACAGATATTTACATTTAAAACATTGTCTTTGTGTTGAATTATGGTGCAGAAGAAATTATAGTGAGATGCCAGATACAACTAAAAGAATCAGCATAATCTTTTCTGCCATTCACATTCTTAAAAGGTGTTCTTCTGCCTTTGAGCATTCTAGGTTTTGTTTGTTTTTTAAAGATTCATTCGTTTATTTGAAAGGCAGAGTTACAGAGAGGCGGGGGGGGGGGGGGCAAGAGAGGGGGATCTTCTCTTTGCTGGTTCACTCCCCAAATGGCTTCAATGGCCAGAGCTGGTCCTATCTGAAGCCAGGAGCTTCTTCCAGTGTCCCGCATGGGTGCAAGGGCCCAAGGACTTGGGCCATCTTCTACTGCTTTCCCAGGCCATAGCAGAGAACTGGATGGGAAGTAGAGCAGCTGGGACTCGAGCCAGCACTCATTTGGGATGCTGGCTCTGCAGCCCAGGGCTTTAACCCACTGCGCCACAGCACCAGCCACTAAAGAGGTTTTAAAACCCAATTATATTGGGGCCCCTACTCCACTTCTGATCCACCTTTCTGCTAATGCATCTGGATGGCAGTGAAAGATAGCTGAAGCATTTAGCCCCTGCCACCTATATATGAGACTAGGATGGAGTTCCTGGCTCCTGGCTTTGGCCTGGCCCAGCCCTGGCTATTGAGGACACAGCAGATAGAAGATCTCTTTCTCTCCCTGTGTCTGTCACTCTGCCTTTCATATAAATAAATCTTTTTTTTTTTTTTCAAATAAAAAACTGAGTCAGGAACTCCAGAGAACAGTCCTTTGAAACATCTTAACTTTTTCATTGGTTTGTACTCATACAGACCTTTTTTTGTTTTGTTTTTGTTTTTTTAAAACCTTTTATTTAATGAATACAAGTTGCATAAGTACAACTTCAGGAATATAGTATTTCTTCCCCTCCATTCCCACCCTCCCACCTCCACTCCCATCCTACCTCCTCCTCCCTCTCCCATCCCATTCTTCATTAAGATTCGTTTTTAGTTAACTTTATATACAGAAGACCAACTCTGTACTAAGTGGAGATTTCAGCAATTTGCACCCACATACACAAAATAAAAAGAACTGTTTAAGAACAAGTTTTACAGTTAATTCTCATAGTACAACTCATTGAAGACAGAGGTCCTGCGTGGGCAGTAAGTGCACAGTGAATCCTGTTGTTAATTTAACAATGAACACTCTTATGTATGACATCAGTGATCACCCTAGGCTCTTGGCATGAGTTGCCAAGGCTATGGAAGCCTTTTGAGTTCATGATCTCCATCAGTATTTAGACAGGGCTGTAAGCAAAGTGGAAGTTCTCTCCTCCATTCAGAGAAAAGTTAAAGTATTCTTTGATGGACCCTTCTTTACCCTGGGGTCTCACTCACAGAGATCATTCATGTAGGATTTTTTTTTTTTTTTTGCCACAGTGTCTTGGCTTTCCATGCCTGAAATGTTCTCATGAGCTTTTCAGCCAGACTAGAATGCCTTAAGGGCTGATTCTGAGGTCAGAGTGCTGTTTAAAGTGATTGTCATTCTATGAGTCTGCTGTGTGGACTATTTCCCATTCAAACAGAATTATTAAGTTCCTGTTTTTTCCTCCTTGTGTATTTCCTCATTTTATAGGTTAAGGGTCAGTGAGCTCTCTCTGTGAAGGATCAAATAATAAATATTTTAGACTTTGTGGGCCATGCATTCTCTGTCACAGCTATTCAGCTCTACTATTACAGGATGAAAGCAACCAGAGAAAAAGGTTGTAGCTATTCCAGTAAAGCTTTAGTTGCAGAAACAGGTTAGTAGGTCTTAGGCCTTCATTTGCTAACCAATATTTCATCAGAAATTGAGACATGTATAATAGGATAATAATAATGGGTTAATATTATGACCTTTGAACAAAGTAAGGCTAACCTGGATTTGAATCATCTTCCATGAAATATTAGTCAGGTGACCTTGGGTAAGTTATTGAAGCTCTTTGGGCTCAGTTCCCTTTTTTCCTGAAAGGAATCTTTGTATTAGAGGATTCTTGTAAGAATAACCTGAACATAATGCATGTAAACCTTTTTCAGTGTCTGGCACCAGTAATCACTTAATAAAGATACTGTATTTTCTGGTCTAATGGTGATTCTAGGTATAATGTAGGTTTGCTTCCATAGAGCAATGACTTGGGTTCTTGCTGTTAATAATACTACTCATCAGCAGGAAGATTCTAGAGAGGTCACTGATTTCTCTGGTCTTGCAGTGGTTCTCAACCTGCTAAACAGATCTTTGGAACATTTTAGAAATACGGAGTCCTGATCCCTAATCCAAACTTAACTAAGTCATCATATCTAGTAGTATTACCCAGGAAGCTGTGCTTTTTTAAGTACTCCCGGGTCCAGGATTCTGATGAGTGACCCCACTTAAACACCTTTGTGTTATATGATCTTTAAAGACACAATTAAGGTAAAAGAGCCAAAGTTGTAATTATGGAATGTATGAAATTTGTATTCCTTAAATAAAAGGTTTCAAGGCACTGGGCGCGGGGTGGGGGTGGGGGGATAATGTCCTTAGAGTTCTGTCACTCTCTCCATCTCCCAAAACTAAATAAATAAATAGTCAAAGAGCAAGTAACTATTGTCAAGGTAATGCCTTTATGTAATTTTTTAAGATGTTTTTATTTTATTTTATGTATTTTATTTATTTACTTGAGAGTTAGTGTCTTAGAGAGGGAGAGACAGAAAGGTCTTCCATCCCCTGGTTCACTCCCCAGTTGGCCACAATGACCAGAGCTGGGCTGGTCCAAAGCAAGGAGCCAGGAGCTTCTTCCAGGTCTCCGACATGGGTTCAGGGACCCAAGCATCGGGGCCATCCTCTGCTGTTTTCCCAGGCCATGAGCAGGGAACTGGATTGGAAGAGGAGCAGCCGGGACTCGAACCAGAACCCATTCGGGATGCTGGTGCCATAGCCCACTACATCACAGAGCTGGTCCCATTTATGTAATTCTGAATGATTAGTGACAATCTGTTACTTCTTTATTAGAATACTCAAAGTATTAGAAAAGAGGTAAAAACATCTTTGTGTACATTACTTCAAGATTTTGAGAAGCTCTGCTTAGTAATTTGTTTCTGAAATACAGAGCTTTCTTAGTCTAGAGCTTCTAACTTGAATTTGTGTGTGTGAGAGGATAGGTAGTCTATTTTCATTGCAGAAATTTGAACAATATAGAAGAGCACACACAAAAATCACAAGAAACTTCTTTATGATATACAATTAATCACTGTTTATATTTTAAGGAATACTACTTTTTCCATAAATATTTTAAATTGGAATTGAACTAGATATAAATTTTATAATTTTATAACATCAGGTTTTATAATCAGTCCATTTTCTCCACCTTCTGACCCTTAACAACCATTGATCTGTTCATATAAATGCAGTCATACAGTATATGATTTCATGTCTGGTTTCTTAGCACATAATCCACAGCTTGATTTTTTGGAGACTGTTTAGTAGTCCATTGTCTAGACATAGTATGACTTATTTAACCCACCTTCTATTATTAGATTCTAGTATGTTGCTAATGTAAATAATTCTGTGAGGGGCTGGCATTGTGGCATAGTAAGTAAAGCCACTGCCTGCCTGAGACGTTGGAATCCCATATGGGCCCCGGTTTGTGTCCCAGCTGCTATACTTCGAATCCAGCTCCCTGCTAATGCTCCTGGTAAAAGCAGCAGAAGATGGCCCAACTACTTGGGTCCCTACCACCTACATGGGAGACCTGGATGAAGTTCCTGGCTCCTGGCTCCCTCCTGGCCTAGTACTGGCCACTGCAGCCATCTGGGAAGTAAACCAGAGGATGGAAGATCTCTAACTCTGTTTCTTCCTCTCTGAACTCTTTCAAAATAAATTAATTAATCTTTAAAAAATAATAATAATTCTGCGATCAACTTTGTTAATAAAAATGTTTATATACACTTCTATTTTACTTGAAAGAGTTACGCAGAGAGAGAGGGAAAGGCAGAGAGAAAGAGAGGTTTTCCATTGCTGGTTCACTCCCCAGAAGGCCACAACAGCCAGAGCTGCGCCGATCCGAAGCCAGGAACCAGGAGCCTCCTCCAGGTCTCCCACATGGATGCAGGGGCCCAAGAACTTGGGCCATCCTCTACTGCTTTCCCAGGCCATTGCAGAGAGCTGGACTGAAGTGGAGCAGCTGGGTCTCAAACTGGCGCCCATATGGGATGGGGGCAGTTAAGGCCAGGGCATTAACCCACTGCGCCACAGCGCTGGCCCCTCTTGCATGTTTTGTAACCATCAGCAATGGTGATACTTCTTTTTGGAACAAAAGTAACCATTTTCTGAGATACAAGATACTTCTTTCAATCTGTCTAGAACTTTTATAATTTCTTCTCACCAGATGACTGCCAGAATTTATTTGAAGAGCATAGATTAAGCAAATGATGATATATTCATGTACTAGGACAGTGCATTTGAAGTTTAGTGTGCATATGACTAAACAGGACCTTGTTAAAATGCAGCTTGTGATTCAGTAGGTTTAGGGTAACTTACATGTTTTTAACAAGGTCTCAGTAATGCTAATGTTGCTGATTTCTGGGCCACATTTTGTTTAGTGAAGTACTAGAATATTATGTAGTTGTTATTATTTATGAAGAGTTTCACTACCATGGAGAACTCCCTGTGCAGTAATATGCAGTGAAAATTACATTTTAAAATGTATCTAGGGTGTTTAAAGTTTAACTGAAAAGTCAACATTGAGAGAGGGAAAAAGAAAGGGAAGATAGGTACAATTTGAGACAAACTCAATTGGACTTGCACCAAATGATGGAGTTAGAAACACGCCAGGGGATCCCAATAAAACCCCATCAAGATGGCATATACCAATGCCATCTCAACGGCCCAAGTAAACAATTTCAGTTCACAACCGATCACACTGAAAGGGCTAAGAGTCAAAGGGAATATACAAACAAGACTAGTTTCTACCAATATAAACAGATAGGACCAGAAAGGGAGAGGACGATCCAGCATGGGAAGCAGAGTCACAGAAGACTCATAAAATGACAGAAGTCCTAAATAACACTCTGGCCTCAGAATCAGCCCTTAGGGCACTCAGATCTGGCTCAAGAGCCCATGAGATTATTATAGGCATGGAAAGCCAAGACACTCTGAAAAAGGAAAAAAAGAAGACCTAAAGGGAAGACCTCAGCGAGCGAGATCCCAGTGGAAGGAACGGGGCTACCAAGGAAGAAGGCACCTTTCTCCAAAGGGAGGAAGGGACCTCCACTTTGACTGTGACCCTGTCGGAATAGAAGCAAAATCGGCGAACCCTAAAGGCTTCCATAGCCTCAGCAACTCATGACTAGAGCCTAGGGAGATTCCTGACGCCATAAATAAGAGTGTCAAATTGTTAAATCAACACCAGGAGTCACTGTGTACCTATATCCCATGTGGGATCTGTCCTTAACATGTTATCTAATGTGAGGTAACGCTGTAACTAGTGCCGAAACAGTATTTTTACACTTTGTGTTTCTGTGTAGATGCAAACTGATGAAAATTCTTACTTAATACATACTGAACCGACCTTCTCTATATAAAGATAATCGAAAAGGGGGAAAAAAAAAAAAGAAAAACTCAGTGTTACATTGGAAACTGCATCAAAAAAAATTTATCAGTCTCAAATATATATATATATATATATATATATATATCTCATGTAGGATCTCTGTCTTTAATGTGCTATACAATGTGACTCAATGCTAAAATGAGAACTCAAAGACTATATAAAGACTATATTTCACTTTTTGTTACTATATGAGGGCAAAGGGACGAATTCATAACTTAACACATACTAAATTGATCACATGTATACAAAAAGAATTGAAAACGAATCTGGATGTGAACAAAAGGGTGGAGGGGGCGGGCAAGGGGGGAGGGTTGTGGGGGGAGAGGGAAAATATGGGGGGAAACCCATTGTAATCCATAAATTGTACCTTGGAAATTTATATCCTAAATAAAAGTTAAAAAAAAAAATAATAAAAAAAATAAAATGTATCTAGCTGCTGCCGGCGCCGTGGCTCACTAGGCTAATCTTCTGCCTTGTGGGGCCGGCACCCCGGATTCTAGTCCCGGTCGGGGCGCCGGATTCTGTCCCGGTTGCCCCTCTTCCAGGCCAGCTCTCTGCTGTGGCCCGGGAGTGCAGTGGAGGATGGCCCGAGTGCTTGGGCCCTGCACCCCATGGGAGACCAGGAGAAGCACCTGGCTCCTGCCATCGGATCAGCGCGGGCCGCCAGTCGCAGCGCACCGGCCCCGGTGGCCATTGGAGGGTGAACCAACAGCAAAAGGAAGACCTTTCTCTTTCTCTCTCTCTCTCACTATCCACTCTGCCTGTCAAAAAATTTAAAAAAAAAAAAAAAGTATCTAGCTGGGAGTAGGCATTTAGCCTTACAGTTAAGATACCTGTGTCCCACATCAGAGTTCCAGCTCTCGTTCCTGATTGCAGGTTCCTGCCAAGGAGTCAGCTTTGGTGGCTCAGGTAATTGAGTTTCTGCCAGCCACATGAGAGACCTGGATTGCATATTCATAACTCATGACTCAGGCCTCAGCCATTATGAGCATTTGGAAAGTAAACCACTGAACGTCAGCTCTCTTTCTCTGGATCTTTTTGTCTCTTTGCCACTAAAGTGAAAATATGTATGTTCCATAATCTCAGCTATATGATTATTCTTGTGGGCATGTTTTGAAAAAGACTGGAAAGAAATATATAATCTTGTTAAGTGCAGATACTACTGTTGTCTGGTAAGATTTAGGTAATTTGCATCTTTATGATTTTGTGCAATCAGCATATCGTTTTAGGAAATCAGATAGACCTTGTTTCTACTTTGTTTTTCAGCAGTACTAATGAAGATGAAGATTTGAACCCAGAACAGAAGATAGAAAGGGAGAAGGAAAGGCGGATGGCTAATAATGCCAGAGAACGCTTACGTGTACGGGATATTAATGAGGCATTCAAAGAGCTTGGCAGAATGTGTCAGCTTCATTTGAAGAGTGAAAAACCGCAAACAAAACTCCTTATTCTTCATCAGGCCGTGGCAGTCATCCTTAGTCTAGAACAGCAAGTCAGAGGTAAGTAGGTCCAGCAGAGATGCAGAACCACTCTGCCTCAAGAGGGTAGGCATTCCTCCTCCCAGGCGCTTGGCTTGGGCAAGTTATTTCTGAATTCTGCCAATATTGCTGCCACTATGTGATCAGGATCAAGTTTTCCTTGTATCTTTCACCTCTCTCTCAATGTGTTGATCAATATTTGTGAGCTATTGTTTCCCACACACCAATAGAGGGTAATCCTACGGAAAAAAAACAGAAGAAACAGCCTGTGCCTACTGCTCAGCTTTAAGAGCTTTGTGCCCCTCTCTTGTTGAATTTACCTGCCTGCACTGTCCTCCTCTCTGTTCTTTCCTGTTTTCCCTACGTCTCTGTTTTCAGTTTCTTTTTTTTTTTTTTTTTTTGACAGGCAGAGTGGACAGTGAGAGAGAGACAGAGAGAAAGGTCTTCCTTTTGCCGTTGGTTCACCCTCCAATGGCCGCCGCGGATGGCGCGCTGCGGCCGGCGCACCGCGCTCGTCCGATGGCAGGAGCCAGGTGCTAGGTGCTTTTCCTGGTCTCCCATGGGGTGCAAGGCCCAAGCACCTGGGCCATCCTCCACTGCACTCCTGGGCCACAGCAGAGGGCTGGCCTGGAAGAGGGGCAACCGGGACAGAATCCAGTGCCCCGACCGGGACTAGAACCCGGTGTGCCGGCGCCGCAAGGCGGAGGATTAGCCTGTTGAGCCACGGCGCCGGCCTGTTTTCAGTTTCTTGCCTGCTTTACCCTGGGGCATCTGCCGGGACTTGCTGGTATTGCTTGTTCATGGCTCCTCCTAGCTTTGCTTGATAGGGATGTTCTTTAGACCCATGTCAGTGAGGTCTCAGGCTTCTTTATTGTTCCCTAGTCAGGAATGCCATTAACTTCTTGGCCTTACATGTACTTACATGCTTCCTGTAAGTCCCCAAGTCAGGAGAGGTGTGTATAGGCTCACCCACCACTGATTCAGTCAGCTGCCCTATTTCATTTTGAAATTTGATGGAATCTTTTTTTTTTTTTTCAGATTTGTGTATTTGAAAGACAGATTTACAGAGAGAAAGGGAGAGACAGATAATCTTCTGTCCACTGGTTTACTCCCCATATGACTGCAAAGGCCAGGGCTGGGCCAGGCCAAAGCCAGGAGTCAGGAGTTTCTTCCAGGTCTCCCACATGGGTGACAGGGACCCAAGCATTTGGGCCATCTTCTACTGCTTTCCCAGGTGTATTAGGAGGGAGTTAGATTGGAAGAGGAGTGGCCAGCTGGGACTGGAACCAGTGCCCATCTGGAATGCCAGCACTGCAATGTGGCAGTTTAACCTGCTACGCTACAATGCTAGCCCCAAAAGAGTATTCTTTCTTTGGAAACCAGTTCTTTGGAAACCAGTAATTGAGAAGCTGAACAAATTTTAGTCAAACCTATAGTAGCAGAATGATGAATGCATTATTTTGTGCGTGATCAGTCTACTACTGAAACCAGATGGATCCTTGCTCCTCTTGTCGCAAGACCCTTGAAATATCTGTAGAGGGTAAATGTTAATGAAACCTAATCTGCAAGTATCTAGAGATGCCCACAAAATATTCATAAAGAATTACCCATTCATCTGTAGCAAGAGACCTGATTTGTTTTCTCTCTCTTAAATATTTTTTTTGTTGTTTATTCATTCAATTATTCAAAAGAGCAACAGAGGAGAGACAGATCTTCATCTGTTGGTTCGTTCCCCAAACTCGGGCCATCTTCTCCTGCCTTCTTGGGAATCTAGATCGGAAGCAGAGTATCTGGGACTTGAACTGGCACTCCAGATGGGATGCCGGCATTTCAAGCAGTGCTTCAATCCACTGTGCTGTAAGGGCTGATTTCTTGATCCTGCACATAGCTCCTGTCACTTTACCAAAGATATTTTTTACTTGTGTCTGACACTTTTTGTCTCACTCTGAAGGCAGCAGACACCTGTGTTTGGTGGTCCAAGCGCATTTGTCCTCCTCCTCTTCAGCCCAGGATGTGTTTTTACTCAACTCTACCCAGCCATTTATTGTTGCCTCCTTCTGAGCTATGAAAGTCTTACTGTTCAGTCAACATAGATGCCTGAAGTTATTTCCTATCCTGCAGTGCGTATTAGAATACAGAGTCATGGGGCTGGCGCTGTGGCGCAGTGGGTAAAGCCCCAACCTACAGTACCGGCATCCTATATGGGTGCTGGTTTGAGACCCCGGCTGCTCCATTGCCAAACCAGCTCTCTGCGTTGGCCTGGGAAAGCGGTAGAAGATGGCCCAGGTCCTTGGGCCTTTGCATCCACATGGCAGACCTGGAAGAAGGTCCTGGCTTCAAATAAGCTCAGCTGTGGTTCTTACAGTCATTTGGGGAGTGAACCAGCAGATGGAAGATCTCTCTCTCTCTAACTCGTCTTTCAAATAATTGAAATAAATCTTAAAAAAAAAAAAAAAAGAATAGAGTCATTTCTGTTTTTAAAAATGTTTTTGGGGGCCGGCGCCGTGGCTCAACAGGCTAATCCTCCGCCTTGCGGCGCCGGCACACCGGGTTCTAGTCCCGGTCGGGGCACCGATTCTGTCCCGGTTGCCCCTCTTCCAGGCCAGCCCTCTGCTGTGGCCCAGGAGTGCAGTGGAGGATGGCCCAGGTGCTTGGGCCCTGCACCCCATGGGGAGACCAGGAAAAGCACCTGGCTCCTGGCTCCTGCCATCGGACGAGCGCGGTGCGCCGGCCGCAGCGCGCCATCCGCGGCGGCCATTGGAGGGTGAACCAACGGCAAAAGGAAGACCTTTCTCTCTGTCTCTCTCTCTCACTGTCCACTCTGCCTGTAAAAAAAAAAAAAAAAAAAAAAAAAAAATGTTTTTGGGGAACAAGTGTTTGGACAGTATTTAAGTCGCCACTTGGATGCCTGCATTCCATATTGGAATACCTGGTTTGGGTCCTTGCTCCTCCATTTCCAATTCCAGTTTCCTGCTAATGTGCCCTGGCCTTTGCTTGGTTGTTGCAGGTACTTGGGGAGTGAACAAGCAGATGGAAGATTACACTCTCTCTCTGCCTTTCAAATAAAATGAAAAAAATTTTTAAAGATTTTATCTTATATTTTTTTAAAGAGTTCCAGAGAGAGGTAGAGACAGATAGAGAAGCCTTCCATCCACTGGCTCACTCCCCAAATAACTGCAATGGCCAGAGCTGGGCTGATCCAAAGCCAGGAGCCAGGAGCTTTTTCCATGTCTCCCACATGGGTGGAGTGGCCCAAGTCTGCTGGTTTCCCAAGCGTATTAGCAGGGGGCTGGATCAGAAGAGGAGCAGGTGGGACTTGAACTGGCTCCCATATGGGATGCCAGCACTGTAGGCTGGAGCTTTACCCCAATATGCCACAGTGCCAGCCCCAATAAATACATTTTTTTGACAGGAAGAGTTAGAAAGAAAGGTCTTCCTTCCATTGGTTCACCCCCCAAATGGCCACCACAACTGGCGTGCTGTGCCGATCCGCAGGCAGGAGCCAGGTGCTTTCTCCTGGTCTTCCATGCAGGTGCAGGGCCCAAGCACTTGGGCCATCCTCCACTGCACTCCCGGGCCACAGCAGAGAGCTGGCCTGGAAGAGGAGCGACTGGGACAGAATCCAGTGCCCCGACCTGGACTAAAACCCGATGTGCTGGCGCCACAGGCAGAGGATTAGCCTAGTGAGCCGCAGCGCTGGCTCCCAATAAATACATTTTTTTAAAAACTGTTTTTTTAAAAAAGCAGCGATGCCTACAGACTGCCCTATCCAGGAAATCAAAATGAGAAATGCTTCTATTTGAAAAAAGTTATGAACTCCACAGTATCTGAGTGGACCCTGTTCAGTTTTTGCGTTTGACATTTCAGGAGTCATTTCACAGGCACCTGTAACAGAAAAGCTGAGTCTGGGAGTGGCCTTAGCATCTATACATGTCCAGCCACCTATTGACTTTCTGGTCATTATTATGAATGCCGACTATTTGATACAATTCTGATCTGAAGAGTCTTTGATTAGAATAAATGTCAAATACATTGACATTGCTTTGAAATCACAAAGGCCCACTTTCTCCCTTCTTCTCCACCTTCGGCCTTTGGGCTCATAGCCCAGAGCCTTCATATTAGGGCTTTATGTAAAAAACCCTGAGATTCATGTGAGACTTCTTGAGAGACACTGTATGGCTATCAGTAGAACCTTTTTTCCAGTACCCATGCGTTTTCCTTCGCAGTGCCTTCAGAGTCTGGTTATGGCCAGTGTCCTTTCCTGGACTTTATCGCTAGCAGTTTTGAGTTATTTTGATAACCTGTTTGCTTTCTGAGAGCCTCTTCATTTTGTTGAGGGACCCTCAACAGCTTTAATTGTGTCCAGCAGTTACTACTAAAGACAAATGTTTTGTTTATGTGTCCTACTGTGGGCATCCCCTGGACTCTGTGACTCCCCATCTGGTTTGGGATCGTGCTGCAGCAGCGCTGTATCTGACTAGCCACATCCTCCTGTACCTGAGGCAGATCCAGCAGTGCATCCTGGAGAGTAACGGGAAGAGTGGTTTCTCTTCCTAGCCTGAGATTTTGCCAGAGCACTTTTTGGGCTTGGTGCCCCACATAACAAACCCCATCTGGTCCCTACCATTGCCACTTTAGCCCTTTCCATTATCATGACTACAGTTTTACCAGTATCCTTGCTGTTTTTGTTTCCCGGCAGATTTTACATACTAGTTTCATGTTTGTACTCTCAACTTTACTCAAGATTCAGCTAGTGGTCAAATACTTCCACCTACCAAACTCTTTCACAGATCTTGGTCAGCTCATTTCTCTTCTGGTATAATTCAGGGACAAGAGAGCTGTTGGGTTTTTGGTTGCCCATTCTCCAAGTGAGTTTGAAGGTAGATGCCTAGGACAGTGCTTCCAGAATCTGACTGGGCTTAGAATCACCTGAGGTTTTTCTTTTCTCAAACAAATTTCCCATCCCCACCCCCAGGAGATTGAGTTGCAGTGTTGATCAAGCAGTTGTAGACTTACCATATGTACTAATAATACTCCACTCTTTCCTGGATCCTTCATGAAATGAATAAAAATGACATTAACCCACAGCAACCACTGAGAGAGAAAACAGTAGCATATGAGACAGCGAAAATGCAAGTAGGCATTCAAGCACTGACTCCACTTCCAGTTTCCACTCCCTGCTAATGCAGGTAGCAGGTACTGGCCTAAGTACTTGACCCCCTGTCCCCTGTGAAGACCCAGATTGAGTGCCTTGAGTTCCTGGTTACAGGCTTTGACTTGGTCCTGTCCCAGCTTTTGCTGGCATTTAAGGACTTAACTATGGGATGGAAGATCTCTAGATCCATACCTACCCCTCCCTCTCCCTCTCCCTCTCCCTCTCTTCCTTTCAAAATAAGTAAAATAAATGAATAAATAACATTTCTTTAAATACATGTAGGATGGAGATTATATGGAGTAGTGGTAACTGATTTCTAAGTGCTGAAGAATACAAGTCTCAAGATTAGGATCTCGGGGCTGATGTTTTGGTATAGCAGGCAAAGCCTCCATCTGTGATGCTGGCATCACATATGGGTGCCAGTTCGTGTCCTGGTTGCTCCTTTTCCAATCCAGCTCTCTGCAAATGGACTGGGAAAACAGTGGAGTATGGCCCAAGTCCTTGGGCCCCTGCACCCGTGTAGGAGATTTGAAAGAAGCTCTTGGCTTCTGGCTTTGGCCTGACCAGCACTGGTTGTTGTGGCCATTTGGGGAGCACACAAGTGGATGGAAGTTTCCTTCCTTCCTCCCTCCCTCCCTCCTTCCCTCCTTCCTCTTTGTTCTCTCTCTCTCTCTCTCTCTCTCTCTCTCTCTCTCAATCTCTCTCTCTCTCAATCTCTCTCACTAACTCTGGCTTTCAAATATGTAAATAAATATTTTCAAAAAAATTAAGATCTAATCTTGTAGGTATAGTGTTTTTTTTTTTTTTTTAATGACCTAAAGCTACAGTACATCATCATGAAATCTCGGGGCATTAGGGTTAATAAGAATATCCCAAAGCTTCTGGGATATTCATAGATAAAGGAACAAGATTCTGGACAATAATGCTAAATTTCAGGCTATAACACTGGAAATGCTAGATTCCTAAATATAGTGGAGTAGTGCCTTCAGAGGTCTGAGGAAAGTAATTTTTACTCTATAATTCTATTTCTAACCAGTTAACCAAAAGGTAAAAGCAGAATAAAGGTACTTAAGATATATCCAAGCCTTTGGGATTTTGCCTGCCTTGTATACTTTCTCAGAAAGCATCTGGAACAAATGCTTTAGCCAGCCAAGGACAAATTCAACACAAAAGTGTAAGATTTGGGGAACAAAAGATCCAACATAAGAGAGCAGCTAAAGAAGGTCATGACAAGAACTACTAGGCCTAGAGAAGAGCCAGTACATTGGAAATAGGAGACTGTTAGCTGGGGCTGGTGCTGTGGTGTAGTGCATAAAGCCACTGCCTGTGATGCTGGCATCCCATATGGGCACTGGTTTGAATCTCACACTGTTCCACTCCCAGCCCAGCTCCCTGCTGATGCACTCGGGAAAATAGCAGAAGGTAGCCCAAATCCTTGGGCTCCTGCACCCATGTGGGAGACCCAGATGAAGCTCCTAGCTCCTGGTTACCAGCAGATGGAAGATTCCTCACTCTGTCCCTCTCTCTTTCTCTCTGTATTCTGTCTTTCAAATAAATAAATGAATTTTAAAAAATAAGACTGTTAGCTATAAAAGAAATATTTCTAGTGAAATAAAGTAGAATTAATAGATAATGTAGTATGTTTGAGATTTTAGAAAAATATATTGATAGGTACTTGTTAGATGTATTTGAGGTACTTGTTGAAATGAAAAACCAAAGTAACTTAACTACAGGAAAAGCAAAGCTCTATGAGCAGAAAAACCCGATGGTTGTAAAATTCTTTTTTTGTTTGTTTGTTTGAGGTTTATTTATTTATTTGAAAGGTAGAGTTACAGACAAAGGGAGAGATCTTACATCTAATGGTTCACCCCCCCAAATGGCTACAGTAGCCACAGCTGACACAGGCTAAAGCCAAGAGACAACAACCCCATCCTAGTCTTCCACATGGGTACCAGGGGCCCAAGCACTTGGGCCATCTTCTTCTGTTTTCCAAGTGCATTAGCTGGAAGCCTGATCAGAAGCAGAGTAGCGAGGACTTAAATTGGCACTTCAATATGAGATACCAACATTGCACGTAGTGACTTAACCCACCATGCCACAGTGTTGGCCCCATGACTGTAAAATTCTTGACTCAGCAGCTACCTCCATAAGGTCATAATAATATAAATATTTATCTACTCCTAATAATTTAAGAAGTGACTACTGAGTTAGCCAAAAATCCTGCTATAAACATGTTGAGAATAGAGCCAACTCTTCAGCCTTGTACCAGAAATTAATAAGCAGAAGTTCCCTAATGGAAATGTGGAAAGACAAACTACTTTCTGATGCACTGAAGATAATGCCTGACTCTACTTAGCTCTGTATCAGACCTCTCTGACCACTTAACACATTTCCATGAGGAGCAGCACTTGCTTTTACCTTTTCTGGACCAAAACTGTATTTATTTTACATTTCTTGGAACCTCCTATAGTATTCTGCTCTTTTCAGCCCCGAATGTAAGGCAAATCTTTCTGACTGTAAGAACGTGCAAGATTGGGCCTAACTTGTTAAGTTTTTGGCTCCTTTTTGGTCCTTTCCATCTATTCCAGTTGTGATACAGTTGTGATACAGAGTTCCAGTTAACTAAAAGCACTGCTCCATTATCAGAAATGTGAGCCTAGGGCAGGTACTGTGGCACAGCATTTAAGCCACAGCCTACAATGTTGGCAACCCATATGGACACTGGTTTGAGTCCCAGCTGTTACACTTCTTATCTGGCTCCCTGCTGAGGGCACTTGGGAAAGCAGTAGAGGATGACCCAAATACTTGGGCTCCTGTATTCACATGGGAGACCTGGAAGAGGCTCTTGGCTCCTGGCTTTGGCTTGGCCCAGCCCCAGTCATTGCAGCCATGTGGGGAATGAACCAGTGAATTAGATCTCTCTCAGTCTCTCCTCTCTATCTTAACTCTGCCTTTCAAATAAATAAGCAAATGTTTTTTTAAAAAATCACAACTTCCATAAATATATTTTCATTATAGACTAATTTAAATAATCCTTTTATATTATATTTTTAGGACATTTTTAACCAGTTCATAAAAATTTCTATTAAAATTTTTAATCTATACTATATGTTTTAATCAGAAATAATAGACTGTATAAAAACTTGTCATGAGCTGGACAAGTTTTTTAATTTATTTTGGGGATTTATTTTGTTTATTTGAAAGCGAGTAGAGAGAGGGACAGAGCAAGAGAGATCTTCCATCCACTGGTTCACTTTCCAGGTGGCTGCAATGGCCAGGGCTGGACCAGGCCAAAGCTAGGAGCCAGAAGCTTCTTCTGGGTCTCTCACATGAACGGCAAGGGCCCAAGCATTTTGGCCATCTTCCACTACTTTTCCGAAGCCAATATCAGGGAGCTGGATCAGAAGCTGGGACTCAAACCAATGCCTATATGAGTGGCATTGCAAGGCAGTGGCTTAACCCATTACACCACAGTGCTAGTCCTGATACCTTGTGCTTAAATAATCCAGGGGGCAGGCTTTGTGGTGCAGTGAATTAAACCACTGCTCTTGATACTTGCATCCCATGTTGAAATGCTGGTTCGAGTCCCAGCTACTACACTTGCAGTTCAGCTTCCTGCTCATGCACCTTGGATGGTAATGGATGATGGCCCAATACTTGAGTCCCTACCCTCCATGTTTGGAGACCCAGATGGAATTTCTGGCTCCTGATTTCTGGATTGGGCCCGGTCTATCTTTAGCTGTTGTGGGCACTGGGGAGTGAGCCAGCAGATGAAAGATTTTTCTCTCTCCCTCTGTCACTCTGCCTTTTAAATAAATTAATTAAATGGGGAAAAAAAAAACTTACTTAAAAGAATACTAGTTCCTGAGATTTTGATCCAATGGATCTTCCCTCCAGTGGATTTTCTTTCCCTCTGTTTATCAACAGTCACTTCTCATTCGTTCACCTCTTTTGAAAATGCCTGGGTCCCAGGTCCTATCCAGTCTTCTTTGCATCTTACACAGAAAGTAGTAGTGAAGGTTTTTAACACTCTTGTAATCATATCTCCATCAATAAAAAGAATAACTCAATTGTCTTGTTATACATATATCCAAATAGAAAGGC
Source organism: Sylvilagus floridanus (assembly GCA_949820135.1). Classification (NCBI taxonomy): domain Eukaryota; kingdom Metazoa; phylum Chordata; class Mammalia; order Lagomorpha; family Leporidae; genus Sylvilagus; species Sylvilagus floridanus. Next base: position 65,177,934 of record OX463239.1, read on the forward strand.
AGAACATGCACTTGCTCTCTCTCCCTACCTTGAGTTGGCATACTTCTGGAGGAATAGCAAAGGATATCTCTTAGCATTTGTCTTAACTGAGGAAAGTCTGGTTTATAAAGCACAGATGTTTCTGTCCTGGTTACACAAAGGATGTCAAAATCCATGTCAGGTAAATGTGCCATATCTTATCAGGACATGGAGGAGACTTGATAAACTAGTAACAGCACTTCCCACAATGTTTGAATGAAGAGTAATTTTGATTCAGATCAAATCAAATCCTGGAAAACGGAATTATAAGCAGAAAATGAGGAAAATACAAACTGGTTACTAAGAAGTGCAAATCTGGAAACTCGTTTTGTAGTGAAGTTTTTTGTGAGCACATTTTTGTTGCCTCTATGATGAGTAGGAATGAAATTACATGGAGATTGGTAAGCCCCACAGAAAGAAAAAAATAGCAGATATTTGCTTATTTTAAGACCAAACAGTCCCTAATTCACAACTTATGACCATAATAATCGAACTTCTTTCCTCCTATTTTAGAGAGGAACCTTAACCCCAAAGCAGCCTGCCTTAAGAGAAGGGAAGAAGAAAAAGTTTCTGCCGTATCGGCAGAGCCTCCAACCACACTGCCAGGAACCCATCCTGGGCTTAGCGAAACTACCAACCCTATGGGTCATATGTAAACATCAGCCAGGTAAGTATGGGTGTGAGAGCAGTGTGCAAGAAAATCATCTTAAGATTCAACTGAAATTGGATTAGAACTTTTGAACAGTTGTGCCTTGATCGGAATTTGAAATACAAGAGTTTGCCTTTCTGTTGTATAATCCTGAAGCTAGTGTCATTTTACACCAAGTTACTGTTGTCCTCAGAGTATGATCAAATCTCGTGATTTATAAGGAAATTTAGGTTCTCTTGTTCTGAATCATCATGTGTACTCCACTGTCACACAAATACCATTCTGATTCAAGAAGAAAATAATGTAATGACTCATCCGTCAGAAAATACTTTTGCTACCACTCAGACTGTACCACACTCCTCTGTTCAGAAATGGTTGACCATATCATTAAGCAGTTTCCACTGACCCTCTCGTTCTTTGTCCCCGAGCCAACTCTACAAAAAGAATTATTGCTTGCTTCTGCTTCTATCGAAAATTTAAGTTGGTAATATGCAGTTTCCTCCACCTCGGTGTCAGTTAACACCCTCTTGACTCCATTAGTGAAGACAAAGGCATTACATATGACAGAACCACAATACCCTTCTCTCTGGCAGAATTTTACTAGTTGAAAGACTCTTTTTTGATCTTTGTCTTCATGGACTAAACACCTCCTTGTGATTTTTTTTTTTTCCTTTTTGACAGAGTGACAAAAACAGTATGAAATTTTTGCCAGAGCAGTAATAGATAATTTGCATCATTTTTTTTACTATATACATTCACATTGCAGTCTAAATTATATAGTTAATACTTTGTAGCTATAATAAATATAGATTATAATAAATATTTGAAGCAGTAGCGTTTTAGTTAGCTGTATGGGCTAGTAATAGAATTGGTAACTTCATTTTATAATGTGCAATGTGTTGTTTTTTCACAATGTTATCCACAGAGTCAAAGTAGTAAATAAAGGCAGATGGATGGGAGAATAGCAAAAGCTACCAAGCACAACTTTATTTGATCAGCTTTATGGTTATCATTTTGAGCTGAAAATCTGGAATATTTAGTAAACTCCAAACATTAGGTAATAATTTGCCTTTCTCTGAAGGATCTGGTTCCCATATGTACTACACATAGACTTCCCAGGATCAAACCCCAGACCACAATAGAAGGGGGAATGGGAGGAAGAGTTAATGCAATTATTTAAGTCAAATATAATTGTAATATTAGCACACTGTAGAAAACTCCAAAACACCACAAAAATATCCAGCACTCTACAGATTTTGCATGTCAGAGAGATTTCACAAGAGCCTGTGTTGCATTTCAGCTCTTCTAACATCCAAGCCATTTTTTTCTCAAATCTGTGGGAAATATATTGAAGGTTTAAAATAAAAACATTCCATTATTTCACAACATAAAAGTGACTTTCTAAGTTGATAGATCATTTCAAAGAATGTTGAAAGGTAGCTTCTTATGCTCATGTCCCAGGTAACCCCCAGGTTTTGACAAAGAGCACTTGACATCCAGCTGTCACACTTATCTCAGAACATGTCTTAATTCTCTTGCCTCTCTCTGGTTTGTTTATTCATTTCTTCTTTTCTTCCTAGTGTCTCTACTTCTTATTCCTTCAACTCTGTCTGTGTATTTCACTTATCTTCTCTCCTGCTATTTACTTTCTGTTCTTTTACTACTTGTTTTTCTTATACTGCTTTTTTTGACTGATATACTTTTTTTTAGTTCCTGTAGTGTTTTATTTATTTATTTATTTATTTGGATTTTTTTTCCAAAGAAAGCTTTTAATTAAGGATATAAACTTAATGTATTTCATAAGTACAACTTTAGGAATATAGTGATTCTTCCCACCATACCCACCCTCCCACCCACATTTCCTCTCTCTCCCCATCCCAGCCACATTCTTCACTAAAATATTTTCAATTAACTTTATGCACATAGGACCAACTCTATACTAAGTAAAGAGTGCAACAATTTGGAAAAAAAAAAAAAACTATTCCTCAATAGTCAATACAAGGGCTATTCAAAGTAATTGCATCTTGAAGTTAATTTCACTTCTTTTTTTAACTTAATAACTTTAAAGAAGCACCCAAGAATGATACATCTTTTTGCAAGCACTTAGACATAACAAACTTAAGAGACATAAGTTATAAGAATATCCTGCATATAATATATTAAAAGAAAGTAAGTCCTTGAGAACAAGTTTTATCATTAATTAGGGAAGCACCTAAGAAAACAAGCAATGGAGTTGGACACTTAGGCATAAATAAAACTTGTGAAACATTCTCCACTTAAAACACTAAAATGAAATAAATCTGTGAGAACAAGTTTTATTGTTAACTTTCATAATACAACTCTTTGAGGACAGAGGTCCTGCATGGGACTCCTGTTGTTAATTTAGCAATTAATACTCTTAGGTATGATGTCAGTGATCACCCGAGGTTCTTGACATGACCTGCCTAGGCTATGGAAGCCTTTTATATCTACAAACTCCATCAGTATTTAGACAAGGCCATAAACAAAGTGGAAGTTCTTTTCTCCCTTCAGAGAAAAGCACATCCTTCTTTGATGACCACTTCTTTCCATTGTGATCTCACTCACAGAGGTCCTTTATGTAGGACATTTTTTGCCACAGTGTCCTGGCTTGCCATGTCTGAAATGCTCTTGTGGGCTTTTCAACCAGACCAGAATACCTTAAGGGCTGATTCTGAGGTCAGAGTGTTATTTAAAGCTGTTGTCATTCTGTGAGTCTACTGTATGGACTGCTTCCCATGTCATTCACTCCTTTATAATTCTATTTTATTACCAGACACTTAATCCTATTTATATGATCACTTTAGCACTTAATCTATCTATATGTCTTATACTGCTTTTATATCTCTGGCCTTGTCTCTCTTCATAGTGTGGGAATTTCCCCACTTTGGGAATTTCCCCATTTTAGGTTAAACTAAACTTTGAGCATTCTCACCTATCAAGAAGGAGTTAATAATCCTTTTTTAAAAAAAAAAGTTTTAAAAGATGTTCGGATTATGAGATATAGTAGATATACTTCATAGATGTTACAGGCTAGTGTTTATCATCTTAGAATATGTTTTAAGGTTGCTAATTTCATAAAGGTAGTTTCTTGATTTCTCTTGAAGACCTTCAGTTCTTTATAGAACTAATTAGCAGAGGGAAACAAACGAGACTAGGCAGCAGAAAACTGATGCTTATATCAAAATGGCTGTCTATAAAAATGTAAGAGTACCATTATGTGATGTAAAACCCCAGGAAGTTCTGAATACCTACCACAGTTTGCTGTGCCTAACAACATCAATGTATTCCTGAACAATACTGTGGTGGTTATTTAATGAGGAAATGAAAGTATGATTCTTAAAACTATTTCCATTAAAATGGTTAAAATAAAAATTTTAAAGTTACCCTTCTATATATTACATTGGGAGCATAAGTATGTATACAATTGGTAGCAGTTGTATTGTAAAATTTTCTTAACAATTCAATGAAAAAACATTTAATGAAGACCTGCTATGGACCAGGAACTAGGACCAAGAGTAAAATGAATACAAAATAATCCCTGGTTTCAGAAACTTTTTGAGTTTAGAGGAGATAAAGGCAAACTATAGAACCTCAGAGCTCAGGTATTGCCAACTTCAAATGAAGGTTTGCATACTTGCCCAAGGTGTCATATAATCTTATAACTGTGATTCTGTAATCATATGATCTCCTCTAGAATCTTACCATACACATCAGGTAAAACCATTTCAATCACTTTCTCTTTGAAGATTTGTTGCCTCTAGTCAACCATAATTTGAAAAGTTAAATGGAAAGCTCCAAAAGTAACGTTCTTCAGTATTAAATTTCACACAGTTCGCAGCAGAATGATGAAATCTCATATTTTCCCATTCTGCCACACCTAGGACATGACTCATCCCTTCATTCTGCTTATCCATATGCTGCATATACGCTACACACTCATTAGGTACTTGGTAGCCAACTTGGTTATCAGATTCACTGTTCAGTATTTCAATGTTTGTGTTTGAGCCAGGGTTGGGGAACATGTTTTTCTGCCAAGGGCCATTGGATAATTATAGCAACATTCATGCACCATACAAAATTATCAACTTAAAAAGTAGCCTGCTATGCACTTGTCGAAGTTCAAGTCCTACTTGCGGTTACCTTGGTAGGGCCAGCCCCTGTGATTTCACGAGCCTTATACAGTCTGCAGGCCAGAAGTTCTCTACCCTGATAACCTTTGTTTTATTTATTAATGGTCCCAAACCACAAGCTTTTGTTACAATATATTGTTATAGTTGTTCAATTTTATTTTGTTATTGTTAATCCCCTACGCTGCCTAATTTATAAAATTAAACTGTATCATAAGTACATATGCCATAGGAAACAACATAATGTATTGAGGGTGTTCCACAAAATTCATGGAGGAATGGAATTAAAAGATGTTTATTTTGGTGCAAAAATTGAAATCCATACGTAGTTCATTTATAATATGAATTTTTCCATGAAGTTATTGAAGACCCCTCATGTTTAGGATTCAGTGTTACCTGTGGGTTCAAGCATCCACTGGGATTCTTGGAACTAGTCCTCTGTAGACGTGGGGACTACTGTATACCTTGAAAAGAAGCCCATTTACCAATCACTTAACAAACTACTAATAATTTAGTGCAAACCTGGGTATAAATGAGGAATACCAGTTTGTTTTATTTGGGGGGGGGATGGTGTTTATTTTTAACAATTATGTACTGATTGGTTCTGTTCTCTCCTGGTTCTCCCTGCCACAGTTCCAGAGTTATCAGTAGGCTAGATAGAAGGTGACCTCTCCTCATAAGGACTTGGACAACTCAGATTATCTGAAGACACAAACCTGACAGGAGGGAGAAGAAAAAGCAAAAACACTTGAAGCAAGAAACTCAAAGGTAATCCTACGATCAAAGCAACTGGTCAACACTTCCATCAGAAGTGAAGCTTGGAAGCTCATCAGATGGAACGCCAGCCCATGAGATGCTTGCAGCATATCATTTTGCTGCAAGCAGTGTGTCGCTTCTGCACAATCAGAGACTGTCTCGATCTCTCCACTCACCGTGGAAGTTGCCTTGTGCCTAAACTGAATTGACAAATGCATTGTAACTACAAATTTTATTTATTGTTATGGAACTGTAAGGTCTACATATAAAGGGAAAAAGTTAATGTGGAAAGCTGATCTACACTCAGCTGATGCCAGCATTCGTTAAAGCTGTTCACATGCAGAGAACAAAGCAGTGACAACCATTGGCCCTTAGCATTCCCGGCATACCTATTAGTGTCTTAAAAAGGAAGGGAAAAGTCTTTTGTTACCCTCTCCTATCCTTTTGCCATATGAATAGTGTTTTCCATGATATAGGAAAATATTACTTGGTATAGCATTTCTCTCTCATTTTTTTCATTCATTTTTATTTTCTCTTTGTGGGTGTTATATTTGATCTCTGAATCTGAATAGTTTGTGGTCACAGTCCAGAATCCTCCCTGGAGCCTATGTGCTTTGCACATTCACCTTACAGTGGTAAGCAGAGACCATCTGTGACCATAGCCTAGCTAAGATTTTAAAGGGGGAAATCTTGTCCCCTACATTTTCCTCCAAATAAACATCGCTTTATTTCTAATAATAACCAAGACTTTTCAAGCTTCTAGGTTTCATAGTAAAGCTTGTAAGAGCAAGGAGTGTAAATTACAAGGGAAGAATCTGCTTTTTAGAAATTGCTTTGTTTTCCAAGCAGTAAGTACTGCATACAGTACTTGTGAAGTGTTAGCTGTAAGTAAGCACAAAATCCATTTAAAATACAAAGACGAATTTTCAGGCTGTGATTATGGTGAACCTAACAAAACCTGGTAGTCACCAAGGCAGGTAGTGTGATAAATGAACACACCACTCTGAGGCTAATTACCTAATGGAATATAAGAGCAATGGTCACCCATGTATGCTTATGCTAGCTTTTCTTTCTCTGTCATTTGGATTGCTGGTCAGTCAGTGAGGAGGAATCCAGTGGGTGATTTAATCTACTGCAAACCATCTGCCCCTGTCCCAAGAAGATGAGCCAGATTAGCATTAAACCAGTACTGGTCAGTCCATCTTAGCACTGTGCATTAAGGCACCCTCTGTCTCTAATCCTTCAGAGTTGTTTTTTAAGACACAGTAATCACTTTGAACTTCCATGAAATCCGTCTTCCACCACAACAACCTTGGGAGAGAAAAATATGCTAAATAAGGTTGTCTTGGCTTGTTAATTTCTTATAGCCAATATCAACAATGGCAATCAGCACACAGAAGAAAGAACCCAAATCACTATGTAACTTAAAGATTTCTGTTAATTTGAAAGAACAAAAACAGTTAAGATAGAACTTCAGATCCTCCAATCAGGATGATTCCTAACAAATCAGTTGTTTGTGACCCTAGTGGACTCTTTGGTTACTTTAATTTGCATATATTCTCCAGTTGCATCAGACTCTCTCTGTGGCCTTGTTCTTCATTTCAGTGTTAATCAGCTAAACAGAAGTTGTTGCTTATGATGTGTGAGTGAACATATGCCACTGCCTGGCCTTTTTTCTTCGGAGCTTGTTGTCTTTTCGCTATATTAGACTTTGCAGTATGCCCAGAAGCTTTCCTTCATAAAATAGAAAGAAAAAAACATTTGGCTTATTTTTCACTGTAGCTAGTCTTTTATACAATAATCTTGTAAGAAAATTTCTTGAATTCTAAATATTACTCTTTCTAGATTTTTGAAATCGAAAAGTTTTCAGTAAAAAGTTTCTTACTTTATTTTATTATATTAGGTAGTAAAAATGTAGGGTTATTTACCATAACCTGTTCATTAATATCAGAAATTTACAATAGCCTTTTAAGACCATAGTAGGATTCTAGCATACCGTGTAGTACCTATGGAGTATTGTAAGAGCTACTTGTCTGAGATGAATCGCTTCTCATCTTGTTCTCCAGTTTCCATTGTTGGTTTATTGCAGATTTGTATCCTGTGTCAAATTCAAGGTATTATTGATAAACCTTTTCAACCAGCAGCAAGAAGTTCAAAATTTTTTTCTGTCACTGTAACAGAAAACACAATATGTATATAACATTTATGTAGCAATAAATGTGCCATCTTTTTTTTAACATAGTAAACTAGTGAGTTTTTTACATTCCTCTTTTTCAAGGAATAATGTATTTTGTTTTCATTTCTCCATCTCATTCCTGTCAGAAATGCTCATCCTGCTTTTCATACCTGTGTAATCTATGTAATCTGGGAAATCTTCAGGAAAGAATCGGGCTTATGCTATTTCCACCCTTGCCTTCTGTACTGATAGCAGCCTTGAGCTTTTTCTGAAGGCCAACCAAACAGCAATTAGGAATTAAGGAAAATCTGGAGAAAAATGAAGAAACTAGAAAAAGACCCAAGTGAGGCTTTTCTAGTTAATGTTCTTCAAAGCACTTTGATTTGTTTAATGTCCCTTTTCTCATACACAAAACAAAGCGATCTGTCATAATTAGGGATTGGTATTACTGTTTTCAGATTAATAGTTCTGTTTTCACCCCACTTTTCTCCGTGGAAACAGCACAGTGATTTCCCATGGGGACTTCAGGTCACACAAGAGCCCAGACTGAACAGTGACTTTCCTATAGCGCCTGTACATGAAGAACCTGTAGTCAGAGCACTTCTCTTGGGATCTCTTGTTGAATTATGAAATCCACTGTTGATCACACTGAGGAGAAAACAGATCATTTTCTTATAGGGTTTGATGAAAATAAACTTTTTTAGTTTGATTTTATGAAAGATGATGAACTAAACTGAAAACTGCCAAAGAAGAAAACATATTAGAACTGAACTGAAATCTAGAGGTCATTAAGTCACCCACCTCGTTACTAGATTTACAGAAACCGAGAGAGCCAGCATGGTGACACCAGCATCCCAAATAGGTCCTGGTTCAAGTCCCAGCTGCTCTATTTCCAATCCAGCTCCCTGCTAATGGCTTGGGAAAAGCAGCAGAAGATGGCCCATGAGGGAGACCTGGATGAAGCTCTTGGCTTCAGCCTGCCCCAGCCTTGGCTGTTGTGGCCATCTGGGGAGTGACCCAGGGGATGGAAGTTCTCTCTCAATCTCTCTAACTCTTTTAACTAAATAAATAAATAACTTGGGCCCTACAAGTTTGTGTATCTAAGAGCACAAAAGTTGGAAACAGGTGGAGGCACTTAAAAAGTTTTCCCACAAAAACCTCCCTTCCTTTACTTTTTCTTCTTTTCTCAGATTTCTGGGCCAGTTCTATTCTGTGGCTTCATTTTTCTTTACTGTATTTTTTTCCTTTTTCATGTTTCTCTCCTCCAGTTCATACATTTTTTTCCCATGGACACTCACATTTTAAATATACATTACATAGGGTATGTGTGTATGTGTATGTGTTATGGTTAAGTGCTAGCCTCGGCATCAAAGAGTCCTTGATTGAAATCCAAGCACCACATCTCTTAAACTCCACTTCTCAGAAAACTGGAGATCCATATTAGAATTGTATAAGTATTGAATGAAACAATGTATGGAGAGCATTAACATGGTTCCTGTCACATAAGTACTCAATAAATGATAATTTTTTAAATAAATAGAATTATAACCATCTCCCAGACAATTCCTCTTCAGCCACGCTGTCAGAGATACATGGTAAAATAATCTCCCGGAAGATGGCTGCTCATCTTTGCAGGAGTCTGCATGACTTGTGGTAATCCAATGAAACGTTGCATTCATTTTCAGTACCCTCCCCTGAAGGATTCATTTTTTCTTTTTTTAAACCTTCACACTGTGGTTTGGATTTGTGGCCATTTGCCTTAAGCAGATGCCAAAGGAGAGCGACAGGTCCCTAGAGTTGGAAGGAGGGCCTGTGGAGAAGGAGGAATGCAGAGGAGGAAGGGACGGCTCTCAGCACGTTGCAGGTATGGAAGGCAGGGGTGGGTAGGAGAGCCTCGCACTACCGTGCAGCTCCAAGAGGGCCTGGGCTGCCCAGTGCAGCACAGAGATTGCCACTGAGGAATCTTGGGCAGAAAGGGCAAGGCACCAGTGTCCCTGTTGGGGTGAGTCGTTGGCTGGGAGTTACCCTGGGAGACTGAGGCCTGTGTTTGAACACTGTAGCTAAGGTGCTGTAGCAGGAGGCTGGCTTGAAAGACAGCCTCAGTAGTGCACCTCCCGGTCCTTCCAGAAAAGCCAAGGGTCTTCTGAAGTCGCAGGGGCCATAGCTGACCTCAGCTTCCCGATGAACGTTTCAGAAATTGCTGTCTTGCTCCACTGGTACTCCATAGGCACGGAAACCTGTGCACATGCTCCGGAAGCTTGACTGCGTCCCTCCTGTCTTCCTGGGACAATCCTGCTGTGGGTTGATGTTAAGCTGGGTCCTGCCCCCTGCCCTACCCCTGGCTGCCGTGATGTGTGTTTTGCTGTTCTTCACAGGACGTGGGGCTACTTCCTGCCTGGCAGCTCAGTGTCCCATCCACAGGTCTCTGTGGCCACCTGATTTGGGGAGCCCACAGTGCCTTTGGTATTTCCGGTGTTTCCCTGTGTGTGTCCTCATGTCCTGGAGACTCTGACCTCTTCACTAGGCTAGAGCATATTCACAGGAGAAGAAATACCTGTCCTGTGTTCTTTTCTTGCCCTTTTGAATCAGTTACTGTCAGAAGACAACCTGAGGCCAGCGCCACGGCTCAATAGGCTAATCCTCTGCCTGCGGCACCAGCACCCCGGGTTCCAGTCCCGGTCGGGGCACTGGATTCTGTCCTGGTTGCCCCTCTTCCTGTCCAGCTCTCTGTTGTGGTCTGGGAGTGCAGTGATGGATGGCCCAAGTCCTTGGGCCCTATACCCCATGGGAGACCAGGAGAGGCACCTGGCTCCTGGCTTCGGATCAGCGTGGTACGCTGGCTGCAGCGCGCCAGCCACAGCAGCCATTGGGGGGCAAACCAACAGAAAAAAGAAAGACTCTCTCTCTCTCTCTCTCTCTCTCTCTCTCTCTCTCTCTCCCCTCTGTCCAAAAAAAAAAAAAAAAAAAAAAAAAACAACCTGAAAACTAAAAAAGATGTAGACCTCCAGCTCTCCAAAGTGATACTGGGTGCTACTGCTGCCACTGTTGTCTTTCTCACTCATGGAAGCCAGGGCTCTGCTAGACAGGGTCCCCAGCTACAATCTTCCAGGAGCTCTGAGTCTTTCTCCCTTGGAAATGCTAAGCCCAATGGACAGAGCTCCTAGCTTTTCTTTTTTTCTTTTTTTTTATATTATTTATTTGAAAGAGTTACAGAGAGGCAGAGGGTTCTTCTGGGTCTCCCACATGGGTGCAAGGGCCCAAGCAGTTCTGCTGCTTTCCCAGGCACATTAGCAGAGAGCTGGATCAGAAGTGGAGGAGCCTTGTCTCAAACCAGCACCTGTATGGGATGCCAGCACTGTAGGCAGTGGTTTTATCCACTACACCACACCACCGGCCCCAAGATCCTCCTAGCTTTTCAAAGCATGTGCAAAAGTTTGCAACCTAAAAAAAATTAAAGTGCCAAAAGATAAAGAATTGCAAAATTAACTTTAAAGAAAATCAGAAAAATCACAAAATTGTTATAGTAAAAGTATATTACTATTTAATGTGGAACTGAGCTCATTTTAATACACTTGATCTCAGCAAATCAGGGATAGAAGGTGTAGTACTGTAAGGAGCACGTGACAGACCCACAGCTAACATACTCAGCAATGAAAAGCTGAAAGCTTTTCCTCTCAGCTCTGGAGTGAGTTAAGGATGCCCATTTTTGCCATTTCTGTTTAACATAGCACTGAAAGGCCCTACCAGAAAGAAAGGGGGTGGGGGGGAGGCAACCAGCCTGAAACAAGCTAAAGTGTCCCTGTTTGCAGACAACATGACTTTTATATATAGGAAACACTGAAGATGCCACCAAAAAGAGGAGTGGGCATTTGGTGTAGTGGTTGAGATACTGCTTGGAACACCTGCTTCCCGTGTCCGCGTTCCTGGGTTTGAGTCACAGCTCTGCTTCTTACTCCAGCTTCTGTGATGGGCTGAGTACTTGGGTCCTTGCCAGCCACATAGACCTAGATTGGGTTCCAGGCTCCTGGCTTCATCCTGGCCTTTTCCTGGCTGTTGCAGATATTTGCAGGAGTAAACCAGCAGTTGGAAGATCTATGTCAGTCTCACTCTCTGCCTTTCAAATAAAAAATTTAAAAAGTTTACACTGTTAGAAAAAACACAGTAAAGTTTCAAGATACAAAAGCAGCACACAAAAATCAGTAGCCCTTTTTTATTGTTTTTAAAAGATCATTTATTTGAGAGGCATAGTTACAGACAGAGAAAGGGGGAGGAAGAGAGAGAGAAAGAGAGGTCTTCCATCTGCTGGTTCACTTCCCAAATGGCCGCAATGGCTGGAGCTGTGCCGATCCGAAGCCAGGAGCCAGGAGCTTCCTCTGGATCTTCCATGTGGATGAAGGGGCACAAACACTTGGGCCATCCTCCACTGCCTTTCCAGGCCATCAGCAGGGAGCTGGATAGAAAGTGGAGCATTTGGGACTCGAACTGGCTCTCATATGGAATGCCAGCACCACAGGCGAATGTTTAACCTGGTATACCACAGCACTGGCCCCAACATTTCTTTACAGTAAGAATAAAACATCTGAAAAATGAAACATTCCCACTCACAGTAGCTATAAAAAATAAAATACCTCAGAAAAAAAAATCATGGCGGTGAAAAGACCCAAACAGTGAAAACTAGAAAGCACTGGAAGAAACAGTGCACAAATGGGATGATAACCTGTGTTCCTAGATCGGAGTACTAACATCGTTAAAATGTCCATACTGCCCAAAGTGATCTACGTATCCAGTGCATTCCCTGTCAGAATTCATAGAACAAAAAAATCCTAAGGAACTGTGAGAGACCGAAGTAGCCAAAACAGTCTCAAGCAGAAAGATAAAAGCTGGAGGCATCACACTACCTGACTTCAAAATATACTACAAAGCTTTACTAATCAAAACAGCATGGTATTGGCATAAAAACAGACATGTATGCCAATGGGACAGAGTAGAAGCCTGGAAATAAATCCACTCATTTACAGTCAATTGGTTTTTAACAAAAATGCCAAAATCATACAATGGGGAAAAAATAGTGTTCAATAAGCGGCATTGGGAATATTAAATATCCACATGCATATACCAAAGTTATTTTTTAAATGGATTGAAGGGGGCCAGCACTGTAGCCTAGCGGGTAAAGCCGCTGCCTACAGCGCTGGCCTTCCATATGAGTCCTGGCTGCTCCACTTCCAATCCAGCTCCCTGCTAACACACCTGGGAAAGCAGTGGAAGATGGCCCAAGTGCTTGGGCCCCTGTGCCAACGTAGAAGATCCGAATGAAGCTCGTGGCTCCTTTCTTGGGTATGGCCCAGCCTTGGATGTTCCGGCCGTTTGGGGAGTGAACCAGTGGATGGAAAAACTCTCTCTCTCTCTCTCTCTCTCTCTCTCTCTCTCTCTCTGCCTATGCCTCTGCCTCTCTTTCTCTAACTCTGCCTTTAAATATATGAATAAATATTTTTTAAAAAATGGATTGCAGACCTGACCTGAATGTAATAACTGAAACAAACTAATGGAAAGAAGCATGAGAAAATCGTCACATTGGTCTAGGTAGTGGTTTTTGTGTGTGTGTGTGTGTGTGTGTGTGACCCCAAAAAAATACAGCCAACAAAAGCAAAAATAGACAAATGGGATTCTTTAAAACTGGAAAGTGTGGGCACAGCTCAGTAACCAGCAGTGAAGAGACAGCTATAGAATAGGAGAGTTTGCTAACTGTACATCTCATAAGGAGTTGATATCCAAAATACATGAGGAACTCAATAGCAAGAAAACAACCCAGTTTAAAGAATGGGCAGGGGGGGGGGGGGGCTGCTGCTGTAAGGCAGCGACCTGCAGTGCCGGCATCCCATATGGGCACCAGTTCGAGTCCCAGCTGCTCCACTTCAATCCAGCTCTCTGCTATGGCCTAGGAAAGTAGTAGAAGATGACCCAAGTGCTTGGGCCCCTGGACCCACATGGAAGTCCAGGAAGAAGCTCCTGGCTCCTGGCTTGGGATCAGCCCAGCTCCAGCTGTTGCAGCCACTTGGGGAATGAACCAGCAGATGAAAGACTTTTCTCTCTCTCTGTCTTTCAAAATAATTAATCTTAAAAATAATAATAATATTAATAATAATAATAATGGATGTGGCCGGCGCCCTGGTGCAGTAGGTTAATCCTCAGCCTCCAGTGCCAGCATCCCATATGGGCGCCAGTTCTAGTCCCGGCTGCTCCACTTCCAATCCAGCTCTCTGCTATGGCCTGGGATAACAGTAGAAGATGGCCCAAGTCCTTGGGCCCCTGCACCCGCATGGGAGACCGGAAAGAAGCTCCTGGCTCCTGGATTTGGATCAACATAGCTCCAGCCATTGCGGCCATTTGGGGCATGAACCAGCAAATGGAAGACCTCCCTCTTTGTCTCTGTCTCTGTCTCTCTCTCTCTCTCTCTCTCTCTCTCCCTCTCTCCTTCTCTCCCTCTCCTCCTCTTTCCAAGTAACTCTGCCTTTCAAGTAAATAAATAAATCTTTAAAAAAAAAAAAAAAAAGTTAAGGGCCAGCACTGTGGCTCAGTGGATTAAAAGCCCTGGCCTGAAGCGTCAGCATCCATATGGGCACCAGTTCTAGTCCCGGCTGCTCCACTTACAATCCAGCTCTCTGTTGTGGCCTGGGAAAGCAGTGGAAGATGGTCCAAGTCCTTGGGCCCCTGCACCTACATGGGAGACCCAGAAGAAGCTCCTGACCCCTGGCTTTGGATTGGCACAGCTCCGGCCATTGGAGCCATTTGGGGAGTGAACCAGTGGATGGAAGACCTCTCTCTCTGCCTTTCCTTCTCTCTGTGTGTAACTCTTTCAAATAAAATAAATAAATCTTTTTTAAAAAAAAGTTAAAAATAGACCTACCATAAGCTCCATCAATCCTACTAGGGACTCTGTATCCAAAGGAAAGGGAATGAGTATGTTGAGAGGTGTACACTCCCATGTTAATGCAGCGCTATTCACAATTGCCAGGATCTGGAGAGAACCTAAGTGCCTGTCAACAGACAAATGAATAAATAAAATGTGGTGGATATGCACAATTGGAATAGTATTCAGTCCTAACTAGAAGGAAAACCTGTCATTTGTGACAACATGGATGATCTCAGCGGACATGATGTTCAGTGAAATGGGCCAGGTACAGAAAGACAGATAACGGGTGATCGCCCTCAAATGTGGGAGGGGAGAAAAACTCAAGTGAATAGAATGATACGTCATTTGCAACAGTATATCGCATTCCTAAGAATCTGAGCAGCCTTGAGTCAAGATGGCACCACAGGGAGGGAGCTTACTGCTCTAGGGTAGGGGAAGACAGTTTTTTAAAAAGTGGAGAGAGCACAGTCTCAGGGAAGAGTTGAGAAAACGAGAGGGAGCTCCGGCATGCAGTCCCTGGCGCGGGCCTGGTGGAACAGAGCAGGAGCTTATTTTGCAGTGCACAGAGCAAGGAGCTCACCAGCTGTGGCTCCATTCCCAGGCGCTCTGAGGACTAAAGGCCGGTGTCCGGCCTCCGGCTTCCCTTTGATGATTATCACTTGCATGATCAGCTGTGACCTGTTGCTGGCGGGTCCCCAGTGCTTGTGGCCTGCCTTTGATTGGCCTGGGATGGGGGCTGGTGAGTCTCTGCGGTAATGGCGCCGCGGGTGTTGGGTGCTCAGGGGTGCTGTGGCATTCCCAAAGCAGAATCGGACTCTGAGATGTTAACTACAGAGGTGGCAGTGGGATTCTGGGTCTTGGTGCTTGGAGTCTCGCTGCCCCCAGCCTTATTCTGTGCCACTCCCTTCATTCCCTGAGTTAATCTTTAACTAGGAGCTCACTTGTAATCATCAAAGAGAAGACAGGAACTGCCAGCCCCGGGAGAGATACCGAGGTCTGATACATCCGACATCAAAGGCAAGGCAAGAAGGTTTCGGTGTGACCAAGGCTGGGCTTCGGGCACTCCTGCAGTTCTCTTCCAGGTACCCCTGTTTTTAGTGCTCTTGCTTGGGAATCTCCCAGGAAAACAACTGTATCCTCTCTGGTGCCAAGAGCATCTCTGTGTCTCTGAGGACAGAGGCTGCCTAGGCCTCTAGGACAGTTGAAGCTTGTTGAGCCGAGGGGGTGGCCCTGTGTCGCGAGCAGGCCTGTGACAATGGCCTCTGCTCTGCTGGTGGGAGGGATCACGTTGTCCCAAACACAGCATAGCCATCTTGCCAGCATGGCTTCCCTGCACCTTCTGGGTACTCTCGGTGAGCATCCTTGCGGTTCAGAGGAGTGGGCTAGGAACCAGGGCCGTGGGCGTGAGAAAGCCACACCTCCTGGGGGCTGCCACGCACCAGGAAGGCAATGGCTGTGGTTCCCGGTGCTACTCACGTGGCCTGGGCAAGGCCACCCTGCCTCCCCCTCATTAGATCGGGCAGGATTGTTTTTCAGGTTGTTTCAGCAGTGAGTTATTGATCAACACTGATAGGGCGAGGAGCTTGGTCTCCACCCGAACTGGCAGGGGTTCATTCGCTTCGTTCCCAAGCCTCATTCCTAATTAGGCACAGGAAGAAAGGAAAGAGAACACAAAGGGACAATTCTTCCCGAACAACCGCAGGCCTTGGAGAGAGAGGAGAGGGAAACTGGAGGAGGAAACAGATAACATGGCCCCAAACCTGAGCGCTCCTGCGTTGTCCACGCAGTGGGCAGGCAGCTGCCAGCGCCTGCTGCCAGTGCTGCCGTGAGTGGATCGCATGTGAGAATGTGGCTTTCATTGGTTTGCTTTCTCCCTGCCTGATGATGCATTGGCAAGGCCCAGTTAAAAGCTTTGAAGTACCTGCCCGAGGCTTGTTCAGCCGCTGAGGCCTGGCCCCAGAGGACTCCCCCGGGCTGGGGCAGACGAGGGGATGCCGAGGGGGTGGTCCTCCCAGGATGTGAGTAGGAAGATCGAAAGGCCCCAGTTCCTGCCACTGGCAATCAGGAGCTGACTTGGTCTATTCCAGCTGTGTTCTAGGACTTCACGGTCAGGACCAGTGGCCCAGCTGGTTGCTCACTGGGGCAGGGAGGGCGGCAGGGGTAGCAGAGTTGCGTGACTTAGAAGCTTTGAGATCTGGCCCATCAGCTTACGCACTTGAGCCTCGGTTTTCTCTTCTCCAGAGAGATGATGGTGATGAGGATTGGCACAAGAATACAGAGATGCATGGCACATAGTAGGCACTTCCTAACTCTCCCAAGGAAAGCAAATGAGGGGCGAGCGCTGTGGCACAGTGGGTAAAGGCACCACCTGTGACTGACATTCCATTTGCATGCCTGTTACAGTCCTGGCTGCTCCACTTCCGATCCAGTACCCTGCTGATGCGCCTTGGAAAGCAGTGGAAGATGGCCCAAGCACTTGGCCCCTGCACTCATGCGGGAGATCTGGAAGAAGCTCCTGGCTTCTAGCTTTAGCCTGGCCCAGTGCCTGCCATCACGACCATTTGGGGGAGTGAACCAGCGCATGGAGGATCGCTCTCAGTCTCTCTCTCTCTCTCTCTCTAACTCTTTCAAATACATGAATAAAATTTTTTAAAAACCAAGTGAAGGGCCGGGGCTGTGGCGTGGCGGGTAAAGCCGCCACCTACAGTGCCAGCATTCCATGTAGGCACCAGTTCAAGACCTAGCATTTCCACTTCTGATCCAGCTCTCTGCTATGGCCTGGGAAAGCAGTGGAAGATGGCCCAGGTGCTTTGGCCCCTGGACCCACGTGGGAAACCAAGAAGAAGCTCCTGGCTCCTGGCTTCAGTTTGGCGCAGCTCTAGCCGTTGCAGCCAATTGGGGAATGAACCAGCAAATGCAAGACCTCTCTCTCTCTCTCTCTCTGCCTCTCCTTCTCTCTCTATGTAACTCTTTCAAATAAATAAATAAATCAAAAAAAAAAAAAAAAAGACAGAGAATCAGCTGAAATATGATGGATTGCAGACCTACTGTTCGTTCACTAGCACTTAGCTAGCAGACCTGACCACATGCCAGGCACGGGCTGACCCTGCCCAGATGAGAGCCATTCACCGGAGGAGGTCACACAAATCACGGAGCCCGGGCGCTTGCTGCTGTTGAGAAATGGTTGTTGCTGTCTTGGTCTGTGACACTGTGGTTATGTTTTTTTTTAAATTTATCTTTTAGAGATCCATCAGGAAGATGGATGGTGCTTTTCCATACAATCCCATGTTGGGGGGGGGGCGGCGTGGGGAGCCTATGGATGAAATGAGATTGGGTTATGGGTCCATGGAGTTCATTATATTCTTGACTTTGGAAAATGTTTGAAATTTGGAGTTTTTGTAATGAAACATTGAAGGAAGTAAAGGAAGACGGAAGATGGATCTGCTCAAACTTCCTCCTGCAGCCCCTGGCCCCTGCACCAGTCGGTTGGCGGGGACGAGAAACCTTGCTCAGCTCGGCCAGGGCCCCGAGGCCCCAAGGGACACCTGGGAGCAGCCACACCATGGAGAGAGGCGGCAGGGCAGGTGGTGGACACGACACCAGGTGGGCAGCACCTTGGGACCAGGAGGGATGCTGGAAATGGCAGAGACCTGAGCCAACTTCTCAGCCAAAGGGAAGGATGGCAAGGGCCGCCGAGGTCCGGGAGGGGACTGATCTGGGGTTGGAGGGGAGCCCACTGCTGCCCAGCCCCGCGCAGGGGGTAGCCTGCTCAGGGCAGTTTCCAGTTTGGGAACAGGGTCTGCTTCCCCAGCAGCTGGAAGCTGACCTGGTCGGTTTAGATGCTGGGCAAACACCACCGGGGTTGAGCTTCCCCACACGCCAGCCTCGGTTCCCCCCCCCCCCCAGCCCTAGAGTGTCCCAGAGGCTTCGAGGGGGGAGGGGCTCAGCAGCACCGAGGCTGAGAAAACTGCTTCCGGTCCACCTGCCGCTCCCACCCCGGCCGCAGGGTGGATGGCCTGTGTCCATAGAGCAGCCAGAATGCGGGGAGCGAGTCCAGATCTGCCCGGTGAGGCGGCTTTGGAGCCGGCCGTTCTGCCAGCCAGTCTGGGGAAAGGAGGATTTTGCAACAACCTGGATGGTGCGAGTGCTTGGGGGGCCTGGGAAGGCCAAACGGTGTCTGCGGAGAGGAGGCTGTCCAAACAGGGTAATTAGGCCGCTGCTTTGTAGTGAGCTGGGAGAGGAACGGGGTGCACCCGACATCAAAGCGCTGGAGACAATGGGGAGGGAGGCCCTGCGGGAGGTGTTCTGGGCGTGCTTTGAAGCCCCCCCCCCCCCAGTAAACCTTTCCCCCAGTCATTTAACACCCTTCCCAAAACCCAGCTCTCACAGGGTGGTTTCAGGGCCCCCAAAAACACTTTTTCAAAAGAAGCTCTTCCCACCTTACCCGAGGAGCCCCGGGAGCCGAGCCGGCCTCCTGCCCTTCAGGCGCCTCGGATCCGAGGCCAGTGCGGACCGGGCCCGGCTGGGGCCGCCCTCGCTGCCTGCGGCCTGCAGGCTTGCTGGGCGCCAGCTGCTGCCCTGTGCGCCAGGCCAGGCCGCTGGCGGGGAGCGAGCGGTTGAGGGATAGGCGGGAGGTGGGGAAAGCAAGCGACCTATTCCTCCGGGTGGAAGCGGCTGGGCCCCGGAGGCGCTAAGCCGGTTACCCCCAGGAAGACCTGCCCAGGCCGCGGGCAGAGAGCAGAGGACTGTGGGTACGCCCAGGGAGCTGGGCGTCAGTGTAGGAGTAGGCCCCAGCTGGCCTGTCTGAACAGGGGTTTGTAACCTTGAAATTCAGTAAGTCCACGTTTCCTTCTCGCGTTTTGAGTGTCTTCAGGTGAAATGATAAGAAACTGGGATTTATTTATTTTTTAATACTTTAGCAACATGGGATGGCCACTGTAACACAGGGGGTAAAGCCACTGCTTAGGAAGCCACATCCCATATCAGAGCACTGGTTTGAGTCCCAGCTACTCTGTTGCTGATCTGATTCCCTGCTAGTCCCCCTGGACAGCAGCTGATTATAGTTCATGGACTTGGGTCCCTGCCACTCAAATGGGAGACCTGGATGGAGGGCCTGGCCCAGCCTCTGCTGTTGTGGGCATTTGGATGAACCAGCACATAGAAAATCTTTCCTCTCCTCTCTTTCTCTCTCCTTCTCACTCTGTCTTTCAAATAAATAAATATACATATCTTTTAAGAATGTTTTAGAGGCCGGCGCCGTGGCTCACTAAGCTAATCCTCCACCTGTGGCGCCAGCACACTGGGTTCTAGTCCCAGTCAGGGCACAGGATTCTGTCCCGGTTGCTCCTCTTCCAGTCCAGCTCTCTGCTGTGGCCCGGGAGTGCAGTGGAGGCTGGCCCAAGTGCTTGGGCCCTGCACCTGCATGGGAGACCTGGAGAGGTGCCTGGCTCTTGGCTTTGGATCAGCGGCCATTAGGGGGTGAACCAACGGTAAAAGGAAGACCTCTCTCTCTCTCTCTCTCTCTCTCTCTCTCTCTCTCTCTCTCTCTCTCTCCCTCTGCCTGTCAAAAAAAAAAAAAAAGAATATTTTAGGGACCCATGATGCAGCATGGTGGATTAAGCTGACACCTACAAGGCCGGCCGGCATCCCATAGGAGCGCCAGTTGGAGTCCTGGCTGCCCCACTTCTGACCCAGCTCCCTGTTAATGCACCTGGGAAAGCAGCAGAGCTTAGCCCAAGAATTTGGATCCCTGCACCCATATGGGGGACCCGGAAGATGCTCCTGGCTCCTGGCTTCGAATTGGCTGAGCCCTGGCCGTCCTGGCCATTTGGGGAGTGAACCAGCAGACAAAAGATACCTCTCTCTGTTTTCTCTCTGTAAACTCTACCTTTCAAATAAAATAAATGTAAAAACAAATTTGGCAACAAAAATAAGGATGTCAGAGTTTTGAAAATTATGAAACTCAATAATGATACTTGAAAAAAATGCTCGAAAGTTTACTAGTTTATTCTGACTTACATACATGTCTGAAACTTTTCCTAATGAAAAATTCAATTCAATAGAAGTAACAGGGTTTTTTTTTTTTTTAACTTTTATTTAATAAATATGGATTTCCAAAGTACAGCTTTTGGATTACAGTGGCTTCTCCCCCACCCCCCCATAACTTCCCTCCCACCTGCAGCTCTCCCATCTCCTGCTCCCTCTCAGTAACAAGATTTTTAAAAATTTATTTCTTTATTTGAAAGTCGGAGTTACGGAGAGAGACAGGCAGAGATCCTCCATCCACTGGTTTGCTCCCCAGATGCCTGCCGACAGCTGGGAGTGGGCCAGGCTGAAGCCAGTGACCAAGAGGAAGCTTCCTCCTGGTCTCCCAGTCGGGTGGCAGGGGTCTAACTGTACTGCTTTTCCGGGATATTAGCAGGGAGATAAATGGGAAGTAGAGCAGCCGGGACTCGAACCGGTCCCCATATGGAATGCAGGCACTGCAGGTGGCAGTTTTACCTGCTATGCCACAATGCTGGCCCCAGAAAGAATAGTTTCTAGGGTTTCACAGCATAGTGGGACTGCTACAGTTCACAATATTGAATTACATACTCTAAAAAGAATTGGAAGAGAGGAGCTGGTAGGCTCCAAACACAAAGATAAGAAAGTGGCAAGGTTAATGACCTGATCTGATTACTTTCATCTGTATTTATTCAGGTGTTGAAATATCACACTGTGAGGCAGGCATGACACAGCTGTTAAGGTGCCACTTGGGATGCCCACATCCCCTATCATAGTGCCTGGTGGGTTCAAGTCCTCACTCCCCTTCTGATTCTAGCTTCCTGGTAAAGTGTATCCTGAGAGGCGGCTGATGATGGCCCACATGTGAGGCCAGGGTTGAGTTCCCTTCTCCTGGCTCAGGGATAAGCTCCCCTCTTAATTATTCAGTGAGATACAGGGGATGTGAGAGGGAAGGCACAATCCTTTTAGGAATTTGATGACTCAGGTAGCAAAAGACTATAGTTTAAAAGCAACATGCATCATTTAGCTCAAGAAGTGTTTCTATCAATCCAACACTCACAAAGTCTACTTAGTAAGTTAAAATAGCCACAGGTGGATTGTTTTCCCTGATGAATCTGTGAGTCAGGGATCCAGGCAGGGCTCAGCTGGCCTGTTCTGCTCCACGCGGCATCAGCTGGGGTCACTCATTCATCTGCAGTCGTCAGTTGGCTGGCAGGTCGAAAAAGGGTAATTTTCATGTCTGAGGATTTGATGTCTCTTCTTGTGGCTTCACTTTCTGTGAGTGTTTATGTTTAATCTAATTTCCTAATGGTGTGGTGGCTGGCTTTCCTGGGGAACATGAACAAGAAGTTCAGGCAAGGCCAGGTTTATGCATCAAAGCAAGCTGCAAAGCCAGCTCAGAGTCAAGGGAGAAGCAGAACGCCCTTTTCAATGCCTCTTGGTTGGACAAGGGCAGACCTCCCACACAGGGGTAGAAGTTTTCTGCTTTTAAGTAAGGACTGTGGTTTTTTGTTTGTTTGGTAAAGGCCGAGAGATAGGCAGACAGAAATTTCCCATTCACCAGATACCAACAACACGGGGACTAGGCCAATGAAGCCAGGAACCCCAACCAGGTCTCCCACATAGGTGGCAGGAACCCAACCCACCACTGGAGTCATCACCTGCTGCCTCCCAGGGTGTGCATTAACAGGAAGCTAATCAGGAGCAGAGCTGGGATTCAAACCTAGGCACTCAGATATGGGATGCAGGTATCTTAACCACTAGCTCAAACACCTACCATAGGTGGGAGGAATCCTTGAGAAACTATCACAGGGTGCAGTGTTTCATCCCAACCTAAAGTGTGTCTACCAGCTGAGCCCGCTAGAGTGTTGTAACCATGGCAAAATGTGAAAATAAACCACCTCCAGACAAGTAGTGACTGGGGACAGCTAACTCATGTCGTCAACCCACTTGCCTACTCAGTCATGGTGGTTTTATGGCTGTCCAGCATCTGTCACCTTACTTCTGGAGACATGCCCCTGAGGACCCCTCTGTTTCCTTGGTTCATGGGGCCTCGTTCTGCTGTTAGCTGCAGAATACACGACCACGTCTAAGCTACTCGTGACTTATTGTTGTGGCTGGAGTGATGGATTCAGGCAGGGGCAAATGACTCCATCAAAGTCAGCAGGATTTTACAGGGTTTTCTGGAAAGAGACTTTTTTTCTCTCACTGGACTAGAAGGGTGGAGTTGTTGCTACTTACTCCTTACTACAGTGTGTAGCCCGAGCCAGAGGCCTCCTAGCAGTTTCTCTGACTCCTTGCTTGCCTCTTCTGTTCGTCAGGGGAGATACATACAAGGAGACTGCAGAAAGTTCATGAGCAATGCATAGTATGAAAAAAGTCATCATGGATTAAAAAAATTGTTTTGCACCAAAATAAACATCTTTCCATTCCATTTCCCAAGAGCTTTTTGAAGTGCTCTCATATGGGCAACTTAAATTTTACTGTGAAAAGAGACTTAAAGAATTGGTTCAGGTTATGAGGGAGGCTAACAAGCTCCCAATCTGTGGGGAGTCGGAGGTCAGGAAAGCGCCAGTGTTGCAGCTCCAGGCAGAAGGCCGTGGGCTGGCAGACTTACCTTGTGCACACCTTCACCTGATGGCCAAGGCCAGCCCACGCGATGGAAGGCAATTTGCTTTACATAAAGTACACGAATTTCAACGTTCATCGTTTCCAATGACACACTCACAGAAACATCCAGAATATTCAATCACGTACGGGGCACATGGCCCAGCCAAGTTGACACATGAAATTAACCATCAAAGGAAAGTCAGTGGGCTGTGCAAATCTTCTCTGGGACACTTGCACCACTCAGCACACAGAGCCCTTTCGGCCACATTCAACCTAACCTGTGCTCAACCTGGCCTCTTCCCCTTCTGCATGCCCTCCCTTCTTCACTCTGCCCTGGTCACACTGGTGGGCATCTCTCCCTGGAATCACAGTGTGTTCTCCCCAAAGATGTTTGCATGGTGAAACACCTACCCCAGTCAAGCTATTGTTTTTTTTTTTTTTTTTTTGATTTTTTTAAAGATTTGCTTATTTATTTGGAAGGCAGAGTTATACAGAGGCAGAGGCAGAGACAGAAAGGTCTTCTATCTGCTGGTTCACTCTCCAAATGGCCACAATGGCCAGAGCTGGGCCAGGCTGAAGCCAGGAGCCAGGAGCTTCCTCTGGGTCTCCCACATGGGCTCAGGGACCCAAAGACTTGGATTGTCTTCTGCTGCCTTCCCAGGCGCATTAGCAGGGAGCTGGATCGGAGGTGGAGCAGCCAGGATTTGAACTGGCTATGCTATAACTCTGACCCATTATGCCACACTGCCGGTCCCATTTCTTAAAAAGCCAAAGGTAAATCCATTTATTTTGAAAGTCAGACTTACAGAGAGAGGGAGAGACAGAGAGATCTTCCATTTGCTGGTTCACTCCCTAGATGATTGCAATGGCCATGCTGGGGCAGACCAAAGCCAGGAGCTTCCTCTTGGTCTCCCACAAGGGTAGCAGGGGCTCGAGCACTTAGGCCATCTTCTGCTGCTTTGCCCAGGCCATTAGCAGGAGGCTGGATCAGAAGTGGTGCAGCTGGGACACGAACTGGCACACATATATGATGCCTCTCACAAGTGTAGCTTTACCTGCTAGGCCGCTGCATACCCACCCACATCCTAGGCCCCAGTCAAGCTATTTAAAGTTCATCTCAAGGCAGGTGTTGGCGTAGTGTTGAGACACCTGCATCCTAAATCAGATGCCTGGGTGTGAGTCCCAGCTTTGTTCCCAATTCCAGCTTCCTGCTAACGTGCACCCTGGAAGGCAGCAGGTGACGGCTCAGATGGTTGCGTCCCTGCCGGCCCTACAAGAGATTTGGAATTCCCTGCTCCTGACTTTGGCCTGGCTGCTGCAAGAATTTGGAGAATGAACCAGAATGAATTTCTTGAGAGATTGTCTCTGTCTCTTTGCCTTTCAAAGAAATAGAACATTTAAAACTTAAATAGAATTGCCTTCTCATTTCTACTCCCATGTACTTCGGATGCCTCTTACCCTGCCCCACAGGTGCATACTCGGGCCCTAGAGGGAGGTCCCCATGCCCCAGCCGACTCTCCAGCCTTCCCTGAATTCCCCAGCATGACTGAGACAGGCTGGTCTCCTCCAACCCCTCGGGCAACGTGCAGCGGGGGCAGTCCCTCCTGGCAGGGCACAGCCATTGTCATCCTGTGCTGCTCTGATTTGAGGAGGATGTGAGGCCTGGACTCACGCTGATGTTTAATTCCCAAAGTCACAGGTTAACAGTGCTAAGGTGGAAACTTCATCCAATTAGGGTGCTTAGGAGGTAGGCCTACTGGGAGGTCCTTGGGCCCTTGGGGGAGGTCATTGCCATGGCCAGGTTGGTTCTAAAAGCCTGGAAGTTGAGCCTGCCTCTCTCTCTCTGCTTCCCAGCTCACCAAGTGATCCTTCCTCCACCTGCTTGCCAGGTGACACTCTGCACAGCCGTGGGAGTCTGCCATCACCGGACGCCCAGCCCCCAGGGCTCCCCAATCGTGGACTGTGAACCTGCAAAACCGTGAGCCAGAATAAACCTCCTTCCTTCCTAAGTAGCTTGTTTTAGGTACTTTGTTGTAGTCACAAGAAGCCGATACACCTGAGCCTGGCCACGTGTTGCACACTGACCTTACTGACCCCAGAGGGAGAAGCCCCCCCGCCCCGCTTTCTGGCTTTCTGGAGCCACGGGGAGGAAAGTTCCATTCCTTCTCCTGGAGCTTTGCTTTGATGTTTCTGCCTGTCCTGACTGCCCCCTCACTGCTGCCCCTGTTTCCGGCTTTTGTCGCGACTTTCTAACTTGCTGCTGAATTCTTCTCCCACCATGTAAGTTAGGAACCTAAACTTGGATGGAAGGCTGGCGCAGATCTTGTGTCTACTGAAAAACAGCAGTAACACGCTTGAGAGGGCTTAGAAAAGTCCATCAGTTTAGAGGGGGATATGGATTAAGGCCTTAAAGCATTTTGCAATGGTTGAATCAAGGACTTAGTTATTTAGGTCATTTTAATATATTGGGCCATTTATACTCACTAATAGATTGGATTCATTTTTCAAAATTTTGAATAGTTCTCAGCTTCACACAGAGATTGAGAGGTCTCTCCAAAGGAAGACGAGGAGATCTGTAAACGTCACACTCTCCGGTGGCCTCCCAGGTGGGCAGCCCCACCCCCTGCCCCGTGGGAACACTGGTCGGCCAGTGCACTGCGGAAAAAGACAGACCCTCAGCGCCCTTTCTGCAGACACAGGGATCTAGAGGAGGCGTGTTCTCCTCTGAGAGTTTATGAGGGACTTTGGTTAAAAAATCAGGAACTAACACTAGCGAATTACTACCCCAGAACCCAAAGACTTCGCTCAGGTGTCACGATGTTTCCACCATGGCCCTTTGAGTTCCGGGATCTACTCCGGAACACCAGGTGGGATGTTGTCACGTGTGTCCAGTTGGTGACCGTTTCTCAGTCTCTCCTTTTTTGCTCATGACTTTTGGTACGTATTTTGCCGAATGTCCCTTGCCTGAGGTTTGTCTGGAGTTTCTCATGATTGGACTGGGGTTATGGATCTGGGGGTAAAAGGCTCACAGGAGTGAAATATCCTCCCCTCACTTCCCAGGAGGGGTACACGGTCGCCGTGTGGCTGCTCAGCGGCAAGGTTAACTGTGATCCGGGGTGAAGGTGGTGGCCACCAGCTCTGTCCACTGCACGGCTATTCTTTTCCCGCAAAATACTGAAAGAGAGCATCAGTCTTTCATCTCTGCTGGTTTACTCTCCAAATGGCCACAGCACTTGGGGCTGTGCCAGGCCAAAGCCAGGAGCCAGGAGCCAGGAACTCCATCAGGGTCTCCCATGTGGTGGCACAAGCCCTTGGGCCATCTTCTGCTGCTTCCCCAGGTGCATCGGCAGGGAGCTGGACTGGAAGTGGAGCAGCAGGGACTTGAACCAGTGCTCGGAATGGGACACCGGCAGCGCAGGCGGTGGCAGCTTTGCTCACTGTGCCATGATGCCGGCCCCTGTTCTTTTCCCTTCCCACTTGCTATGACCAAGCCCAGCACCCTGGAGAGAGCAGTGCCCATGTCTGTTACTTTAACTTCTTCTATAAGGAAGGTTTGTCCCTCTCCTTTACTTAATCCTTTTTAAAATGTTATTTATTTTCATTTTATTTGCAAGGCAGAGAGAGAGAGGGAGAAAGAGAGCTTCCATTTGTTGGTTCACTCCCCAAATACCTGCAACAGATATGGCTGGCCCAGGCCAGAGCTAGGAGCCAGGAATTCCATCTGGGTCTCCCACATGGGTAGCAGGGAGCCAACATCCGACTATTTGAGCCATCATCTGCTGGCCCCTAGGGAGCTCATTAGCAGGAAGTGGGGTTGGAAATGGGGTAGCCAAGACTGGTACTGGACATTCTGGTATGGGATGTAGACAGCAACTTGACCACTGTACCACATGCCTGCCCCTACTTAATTGTTGTAAGACTCAATTTCTCATCTGTGAAATGGGGATAATAAGCAGTCCCAGCCAACAGGGCAGTCCAAGGTTCAGATACTATGACAGGTGTAAAGGACTTTGCTGTCACGATCAGGAATTGGTTAAAAGCCGAACAAACTCTTTGCAGGAGTCATGAAATTCAGGGCCCATGCCACAGTTGTCCGTGACTGTGTCCCAGGTCCCTGCGAGGGGCCTGTGTGGAGCCAGGCTGGTGTGGACCTGTTCCCTGTCCCTCCCAGGAGCCCACAGGCGAGAAGGAAGCCCAGGACAAGGCATGGCCTGCAGCCCTGAGAAGCCCAGGAGCTCAGCGGAGCTGCAGTGCAGAGATGGGGTCTTGGTGGAAGATGGGCAGAATGGAACACTGAGTTAGGGCTTTGGAGGAGACCAAGCATAGAGTCAAGCCTACCACATAGTGAAATAGGGTCTTGTCCGATTTCAATAGCAGGCTCGCAAGGATTACTGCAAGACTCCAACACTGGACCCAGAACTTGTGTGTGACCTTGAGCAAATGACTTAACTTCTCTGGGTGTGAGTTTCCATCTCTATAAATTAGGAGGGGGTTGGGGAGAGACAGAGACCAGGCCCAGGCCTTAGAGGGGGGCCGATGACCCCCACTCCTCCCTGTGCGATGCCATTTGCCCTGGCTCGGCTTGCCCTGGGGCTGCTTCCACGGCTATGGAAGCAAAGGCAGGCACGGCGGCTTACTAGGGAGCGGGCACTGCAGGAGGGCTTTCTGGGAGCACAGTCTAGGCTGTTGCAAGACTGGCTCTGCCGACCCGGCTAGGCCTCCTGCACACGCTGCCTTTGTGTCGTGGCCACATCTGTCTCCCCCTGGGGCTTGTCCCGTCCTCTGTGGCTGCAAGGGCTGCATTTGTTTCAAGGCATCCGAGTGCGCCCCTCTGGCGGTGGCTGGGTCGCAGCGGTCCCTTCCCCTGCGTGTTTCTTCTTCCAGACAGAGACAAGTGATCCCACTCCCACCCCCGCATTCCTCAGCGTGGGGCCCCAGGGAGCCTCGTCCTGGGGAGGGACATCCGGGCAGGACTCAGAGGTGTGGGTGGAGGCGGGGACATTGGATTTCTTTCGCCAACCGGACTTCTTCTTCCCGTGGGTCTTTCTCAACCCTGGCGGCCTCTCTCGGTGCCGCCTTGATGCCCAAGGTCCACCCTAGCTCCCTTTGCACACCTGGTCCGGCTGATCTTGCACTCCCGGCGCAGGGGCGCCCCCTGCTGCCACAGCGGCAGCGACCCTGGGGCCAAGGGCTCCATCTGGGACCTGGCTACAGGGGAGGGGAAGAGATGGCCCCTCTGTGGGTTGCAGCCTCTCTGCCTGGACCCTGCACCTCACCTGCTTCCCACTTGGCCGTGTGCTGTGCTCCCACCCCACTCAGGATTCCGGCCCCATCTTTCTGCGGGCCCACCCTTATACCTCCCCAAGAGAGTGTCAGAGACCCCCTTGGCAAGAGTCACCTCCTGCACCCTTCAGCCAAGAGCAGCGCCTGGCCACTCTGCTTCCCAGGCTCACTCCTCCAGTCTCTGAGCTTGATCAGGGGTGCCCAAGCTGCTTTCCTGCTCCCCCTCTGCCCCAGCCTGTGCAGCCTCTGCGCTCCAGGGCCCCGAACACAGGGCCAGGGCAGGTAGCCCAGGAGGCCCAGTGGCTTGGCCCACAGTACCACAGGGACCCACAGACTGTGTCCACTTCTTCAAAATCAGATGGAAGAAAGTGTGAGGTTGGAGGGAACATTTTAATATACTATATTCACTTGTTCTCCCCCCCCCCGCCCAGTACAGTCATGCAATCTAACTAAATAGTGTTTTGATGGAGAAAGGGGGCCCCCCAAGTCCTCCTTTCACTCTGGCCAGGACCACCTGCTGGGCAGCCCTCTGCCGATCAGGGAGCCCCCTGGCCCTACGGGGCTAAAATGCTGGAGAGAGGCTGGGACGTGGCGAGGTCGGCGTCTCCCTAGAGAGCCTCATGTGACTCTGTGCCTTGGATTCCCTCTGTTCATAAACACGTGTGATGTTTACATCGTCCCAGAACAAACAGAGCCATGGCTCGGGTTTCCTGTCTTACGAAACGGACCCGTGGACTATTGGCGGATCCTTCCTGTTCCTGGCAGATGCAGCACTGAGCCCCTCTGGATCCCCAGGCCTGCACGGGGGAGATGTGCCCTGGGGGGGGGGGTGGGCTCAGGGGCTGCCCTCAGGCTCTCCCAGCAATCCTGGTCCTGCTCCCCAGACTCTGCTTGGCCTTGACCCCGAGCCTGTCTTCTTGTCGCCTTAAATCAGAGGCCTGCTAGCATTTTAAAAGCACTTTTCAAAGTCAAGAATGAAAAAACCTGAATACATTTCCTTAATGGGAACTATACAAGAGTTTTAAAATGTGTGGAAAAGGGGGATTCAAAGATAAGCTTAGGCACTTGCGTGGTGGCACAGTGGATTAAGCTACCTCTCGCCATGCTGGCATCCCATGTGAGCCCTGGTTTCAGTTCCAGCTGCTCCATTTCCAATCCTGCTCCCTATCAATGCACCTGGGAAGGCATTGGAGTGATGGCCCAAGTGCTTGGGCTCCTGCCACCCACAGGAGAGCCTTGGATGGAGTTCTAGGGTCTGACTTTAGCCTGGCCCAGCTATTGGAGCTGTGTGGGAACTGAACCAGCAGATGGAAGCTCTCTTTCTCTGTTGCTCCCTCTCTGTCACTCTGCCTCTAAAAATAAATAAAATAAATATATATTTTTAAAAATGATAAGTTTTGGGGGCCAGTGTTTTGGTATAGTGGGTTAAGCCACTGCCTATGACGCCTGCATCCCATATGGGCACCGGTTTGAGTCCCAGCTGCTCTTCTTCCAATCCAGCTCTCTGCTATGGCCTGGGAAAGCAGTAGAAGATAGTCCAAGTCCTTGGGCCCCTGCACCCGCATAGGTGACCCAGAAGAAGCTCCTGGCTCCTGGCTTCGGATCGGCCCAGCCTCAGCCATTGCAGCCACTTGCGGAGTGAACCAGCAGATGGAAGACCTTTCTCTGTCCCTCTATATATAACTCTACCTCTCAAATAAATAAATGAAAATCTTTTTTAAAAAAAAGATAAGCATATTTGGATGGAAAACATTTTGAAATTTATGCACAGTTTTCTCCTAACATGTATTCTCCATGAACTTGTTGAGGACCCCATATGGCAGTGGTGAAAGTATTTTCAAGGAAGCAAAAACATCAGTACAGTCTGAAGGCTTTCATCTGAGCTATGAAGACAGAAAGAAAAAGGCTGTCTCCAAACCCAAGGCCAGCAAGTGTGGCCCCCACAGCCTTCATAAAAGGAGCAAGCGTGCATAGTGGCCAGGCCCCTTCCTCCGAGAGGAGGCTCCCCACCCACCAGGAGGAGTGATGGCTGGAGGGCGAATCACTGCTCTCCAGCTTTCTCCTGGCAGCTGCTGTGATTTGTCTTTGACAAGCCTCTGGGTGCAAGGTCCCTGTGTGCTTAGACTGATGCGGGCAACATCACAAAAGTGAGCCTCCAAGCCAATGGCCAAGGGCGTGCAGCCCAGCCCGGGGCCTGCACCTCATCAGCCAAACTTACCTAGGCGGCATCATCTCTATTGCTTCCAAACTGTCTATGTGCTAATATTTTTTGTTTAAAATTTTAATTGATTTTATTTATTTGAAAGGCAGAGAGACAAACACAAAGACAGAGACAGAGTCTTCCATTTGCTAGTTCATACCTCCAGCCTGAAGCCAGGAGCCTGGAGCTCAATCCAGATCTCCCACATGGATGGCAGGGGTCCAAGCGTTGCAGCCATCATCTGCTTCCTCACAGAGTGTGTGTCACCAGGAAGCTGGAATTGGAAGCAAAGCTGGGACTTGAACCCTGGCACTCGTATGGGATGTAGGTTTCCCAAGCAGTGCCCCAGCTGTGCTAAGTACCTGCCCTCAATGTATTAACATTTCAAATCACTAGTGTAGCATTTATCAACTACTATCTCACTCACCCCAAGTACATAAAATGAAATCTGAATTACATTTTTTAGATGAAACAGTGTTATTGCTTTAAGCACACGTAAGACTTTAGGCTAGATAAGTTTCAGGCAGGACAAATCCTTGGGGATTTTTAATGGAAGCCATGCAAACAGTTTAGCTTTTGCTTATCAGTTACTGTCTGCAAACGCAAACGGAAGATCTTTATAGTTTCGGGAACGCTGTGCATTCTTCTCCCCGGGGACATCTTGTTTACCCCATGGTTGGCTCAGCTGACCCTGTCTTCGCAATTTCCATCAAAATCAGCGTGCACCGGGGTTCTGCAAACTATCACACATTTCAGTTGGCTGCATTTAAGGCAGTTCTTCCTGTGTTTTCCTTCTGTAGCTCCTCAAACGCTTCTGGAGGAGCCTAATGTGGCCTGTGGAAACGGGCAGCTCTAGGATTTGCTCCTTGAACATGAGACGGCAGCAAAGCTGGCGCTGTGACTTCATCACTTGCTTGAGGTTGCAGGGG
The DNA here is from genome assembly GCA_949820135.1 of Sylvilagus floridanus. Taxonomy (NCBI): domain Eukaryota; kingdom Metazoa; phylum Chordata; class Mammalia; order Lagomorpha; family Leporidae; genus Sylvilagus; species Sylvilagus floridanus. The sequence goes on from OX463239.1 coordinate 65,209,616, forward strand.
CCAGGCTCCACGACTTCCATTTCCACCTCTGTTTACCCGGCCAGAAGCCCCTGGGTGGATTCCTCAGAGCCCAGGGGAACCGGGGAGGCTGCCTGGGACCCACACCGCCCCTGTAATTGTAGCTCAGGCAGCTGGCCTCTCCGCCACGCCGCCCGTCCTGTGACCGTGGCCTGGCACGTGACTCATGGCCTGGCACAAGCTGACATTGGCTGCATGTGTTTGCTGCGTCTGAGGCACAGGCAAGGGGGAAAATGAGGGATTTGTTTTCCTCTGCATCCCCAAGGCGGCATTTCCAACTTGGCCGTGGCCACGGAAGCCAGAACCTCACGGCTTCTTGGCAATTCAGTGGTTTTCACACGTCTATTTTTAAGAGCCTTGGAAACGAATGGGCTGCAGGTTCAGAGCGGGAGTGGGGGTGGGGGTGGGGACGCCCTTCCAGAGCACCTCCCTCCCCCCACCAGGCAAAGGCCCTGCCCTGGCAGCGATCCCAAAGCAACTGTGAAACCCAAATGGCACAACAGGGCTCAAGCCACAAGCCTGCGCCTCAGATGATAAAAACAGCCACACCAGAGGCCCGCGCCGGCTGTCCTACGTGAGGACAGAGAGTACGTTCCAGCCTGGGGCCCCCGAGCTGAGCCGTCCAGATTCCCAACGAGCGCACACACAGGTCTCTAGCACAGCAGGGCCCAGGGCGCTGACTCAGAGGCTAATGTGAGAGTCGCCCTAGGCAGCCTGGGAGCGGGAGGAGAGGGGAGGGGTCGAGCTGCCTCGTCCACCGTGGAGGGGGCTCAGGGGGCCTTCGGGTGTGCTGCAGCCAGGTGACTCCTCAGAGCTGTGAAGGGACCAAGGGGATTGGGATCCCAGCACCCAGGAGCAAGCCCTCCCCTTCCGCATGGGACTTGGACACTGTGTTGCAGCATCCATCACTGCATTTCTTTTTTTTGTTTTGTTTTTATGTTCAAACTTAAAATTTGAGGTGAAACACATAAAATCATAAAAGTCACCATTTTAAAGTATACAACTTAGTGGTCTTCAGGGCATATAGTTGTTACGCGGCTGCCACCTATACCAAGTTGCATAATGTTTTTGTCACCCCAAATGAAAAGCCTGTATTCATTAAGCAGCCACTCCCCATCCCAGCTTCCTCCCAGCCCCTGGCACTCATTGACCTGCTGTCGGTCTCTGTGAGTTTTCCGGTTCTGGATATTTCATATTAAAAAAAAAAAAGCACAGGCCGTGTGACCTTTTGTATCGGGCTTATTTCACTTAGGTTCAAGGCTCACCCATGTTACAGCACATATCGGCAATGAATTCGTTTCCGTGGCTGAATAATATTCCATTGTGTGCAGAAACCGCATCTCAGTTATCTGTTCATCCAGTAGTGGACATGTGGGTTGCAAATTTGAAGATGAAGAGAGAGACAGCGTGTGTGCATTCTCATCTACTGGCTCAATCTCCAAATGCCTGGGTCTAGGCCAGTCCAATGCCAGGGCCCAGAAATGCAGTCCAGGTCTCCTTTATGAGTGGCAGGACCCCAATTACTTGAGCTATCATTTATTCCTCCCAGAGTGTGCATGAGCAGAAATCTGGAGTCAGGAGCTGGAGCCAGGTAAAGGACCTATGTCTCTGATGTGGGATGTGGACATCTTAACTGTGAAGCTAAATGTCTGCCCTACGTTTCATTTTTTTAAAACATTTTTTAAAATATTTATTTGTTTGAAAAGCAGATTTACAGAGAAGAGGGAGAGACAGAGAGAAAGGTCTTCCAACTCCCCAGATGGCTGCTATGGCTAGAGCTGCACCGATCCAAAGCCAGGAACCAGGAGATTCTTCTGGGTCTCCCATGCAGGTACAGGGACCCAAGCACTTGGACCATCTTTCATTGCTTTCCCAGGTGCGTTAGCAGAGAGCTGGATCAGATGTCGAGCAGCTGGGACTCGAACTGGTGCTCATATGGGATGCCAGCACTGCAGGTGGCAGCTTTACCCACTATGCCACAGTGCCTGCCCCATGTATTTAAATTTTGGAAAAAAGAACTTAGTATCCTAAAACTCTTTTTTGCTCCATTTATTCATCCCTCCCTTTCCCCCAACTGCTGGCAACTGCTGTTATTTTTCCTGTCGCCATAGTTCTGCCTTTCCAGAATTTAGTCATATGGTAGAAATCATAAATGCATAGCCTTTTCACGCTTTTTCCCCCTCCATGTCTTTTCTTGTCCTTTTTCTTTTTTTAAAAAAGATTTATTTATTTATTTGAAAGACAAAGTTAGAGAGAGAGACAGCCAGGCGGGCAGAGTTCTTCCATCTGCTGGTTCACTCCCCAAATGGCTGCAATAGCCAAGCTTGGGTCAGGCTGAAGCCAGGAGCCTGGAGCTTCATCTGTGTTTCCCACATAAGTGGCAGGGACCCACGTACTTTGGCCATCTTTGGCTGCTTTTTCAGGCATATTAGCAGGGAGCTGGAACAAAAGTTGAGCAATCAGGATTTGAACTGGTGCCCATATGGAATACATTGCATGCTTAATATGCTGCACCACAGTGCTGGCCTCCTCCTCCATGTCTTTTCATAGTTTGGCAGCTCATTTCTATCTTTCTTTAAAGATTTATTTATTTTCTTTGAGATGCAGAGTTACGGATGGAGAGAGGTAGAGACAGAGAAGAGAGGTCTTCCATCCACTGGTTCTCTCCAAATGGCTATAATGGCCCATCCAAAGGCAGGAGCCAGGAGCTTCTTCTGGGCCTCCCATGTGGGTGCAGGAGCCCAAGCACTTGGGCCATCTTCACTGCTTTCCCAGGCCATAGCAGAGAGCTGGATCAGAAGAGGAGCAGCTGGGACACAAACCAATGCTCATATGGGATGCCAGTCCTGTAGGCAGAGGCTTAACCTACTACACTACAGCACTGGCCTCAGCTCATTTTTCTTTGGTGCTCAATACTACTCCACTGTCTGTACAATTTGTTTATCTGTTCATCCACTGAAGGACATCTGGTTGCTTCCAAGCTTCGATGATTATGAACAAGGCTGCCATAAATATCTGTGTGTGGGTTTTGTGTGAATATGAGTGTTTGACTCATTTGAGTGAATCCCAAAGAGCATGAGTGCAGTGTGTGGTGAGAGTACAAGTGTGTTTAGTCTTGTAAGAAAACTGCCAAGCTGTCATCCCTCTTGGCTGTAGAATTTTGCATTCCCACCAGCAATGAATGAGAGATCATCACATCCGCACTGGCATTTGGTGTATATCAGTGTCCTAGCATCTGGCCATCCTAATAGGGCCAATTGGTATTGTTATTTTAGCTTGCATTTTTTCCCTGATGACACACAATTTGAGGAATCTTTGCATATGCTTATGTCCTATTTGCATATCTTCTTTGGTGAAGCCTCTTTGGCCTATTTTTGAATTGAGTTGTTTATCTTCTTATTGTTGAGTTTTAACAGTTCTTTGTATATTTTGAAAATCCTCTGTATGGCACATATTATAAGAATGTTTACATTTGTCCAAACCTACAGGATACACAACACCACGAGGAACCCTAATAAACTAGGTGACCGTGGCCTCTGGGTGATAATGACATGTCCATGTAGGCACATCAGTCACAACAAGTATAGGACTCTGAGGAGGCTGTGTATGCGGAGGTGCAGGGTCATATGGGAAATCTCAATCTTCCACTCAACTTTGCTATGAATCTAAAACTTCTCTAAAACATTGTTTTTTTTTGTTTTTTTAGGAGCTTAGAACCAGTGTGGAAGTTCTTACCCGAGGAAGTCATAGTATCATCCATTTGGCTCCTGCTGAACTGAAAAGTCCCACATCCACCAGCCTTCCTGGGCCTGCGGAGGCTCCTCCTGCCGTCATGTGCTGCCAGCGAGGCCACAGCCCAACCTCGTGTCATTTGGAGCACACCAAATCATTTCTGGGGGAGCTGCCTGCAACGAGCGCCCTCTGTTCCAGGGAAGTCAGCGTCTAGGCCCAGCCTGGGTGCGGGGCTTCTTGCCAGCCCTGGCCTGTGGCTTAGCTCCCCTTTTCACCTCCCTGGATCCCTGAATGGTGGGTCTTCCTTCCAAGCTTAACAGCCACCATCCTCGGCTTGAAGTCAAAACCACTGTTCTGGCAGACATGGGACCCACTGGCTGAACCCTTCCTCTTGGGCTCAGTCCATCGGGAATCCCTGCAGGGCCCTTCTGCCTCTGTTCTGTCCCTACCCGAGAGCAGTGTGCTCATGGGTGACTCCCCAGGGCTTGGCTGGGGCAGATGCTGGCTGAGCAGCCGCATCTCCGGCCCCCTGGCCTCTGTCTCTGCAGCTCATTGCCTCTCATTTCTGCTCACCAACTGTCCTGCTTTTGGCCACTCGCCCTTGTTCTCAAGTATTCTTAAATGCCCCTGAGCCCAGCACAGAGGTGTCCCCAAAATGTCTGATGACAGAAGAACCTCTTTCTTGGAAATTTTGACTCCATACGCAGGAGCTTCTTCAGAAAACCTTTCATGATAGGGATCCTGTCATGTGCTTTCTGGTTTTATGCATGGGGTTTGTGGTTCTCACAGCAATCCCATGAGGTGGGCATTGTTAGTCCTGCTTTACAGATGAGGAAGTTCAAGACTGGGCCCACAGAGGATGGGAAGAGGCCAGGTCGGGATTGCTCTGCTGGATGCCTCTAGGATGGGCTGTATTAGGTACGTTCCGCCCACTTCCATACTTCCATGGTATTGTACACTTCCTCTGTGCCACTGAATTCTTATGTTTTCTTTTCCTTTTCAATTTTTTTAAAAAAAGTTATTTGAGTTTAGAGGGGCAGAGGAAGAGAGAGAGAGAGAGAGAGAGAATGAGAAATATTTTCCTATCTGCTGGTTCACTCTCCAAATGCCCACAATGGTTGGGACTGGTTGAGGCCATAGTCAGGAGCCAGGAGCAAAATCGAGGTCTCTCACATGAGTGGCAGGAATACAACTACTTGAGCTATCACTACTGCCTCTCAGGCAGTAGCAGGTGGTTGGAGACAGGAGCTACAGAAGGGAATCAAACCCTTCAGTTCACTGACATGGGATGCAGGTGTCTTAATCCCTATTGTAAACACCTACTCCATCATGATGGAGGTTTTTTTTTTTTTATTTGTTTGAAAGTCAGAGTTACAGAGAGAGAAGGAGAGACAGAGATCTTCCAGCTAGTGGTTCACTCCCCAGATGACTGCAACAGCCAAGGCTGAAGCCAGGAGCTTCTTCCAGGTCTCCCACAAAGGCAGCAGGGCCAAGTACAAGTATCTGCTGCTGCTTTTCCTAGGCCATTAGCAGGGAGCTGGATAGGAAGTGGAACAGCCAGGACTTGAACCAGCACTCAAATGGGATGCCAGCGTTGCAGGCAGCAGCTTTACCTGCTGCACCACAGCACCCTGCCCCATGACTGAGATTCTTTCCTTCTTTTTTTTTTTTTTTTAAGATTTATTTATTTTATTCAAAAAGCAAAGTTACAGAGAGAGGGAGTAACAGAGACAGAAAGGTCTTCCATCTGCTGGTTCACTCCCCAAATGGCTGCAGCGGCCAGAGCTGGGCCAATCCGAAGCCAGAAGCCTGGAGCTTCTTCTGGGTCTCCCACGTGGGTACAGGAACCAAGGACTTGGGCCATTTTCCATTGCTTTCCAAGGCCATAGCAGGGAACTGGATTGGAAGTGGAGCAGCCAGGACCCAAACCAGCACCCATGTGTAATGCCGGCGCCATAGGCGAAGGTTTAAACTAACTATGCCACAGCGCTAGGCCCCATGACTAGATTTCTAAGGCCTAAGAAGTAGGGGTAAGAAGAAAGTCTTCAAAGAGCTTTGAGAGTAGTGGGGAAGCAAGCCCCCAGGGATAAACACCTGTGCCTAGCCTGAGGGAAGAGCTGTTTCCATGGAATCATAGGTGGTATGTGAGAGCAAATATTCCATCACCTGGAGTCAAACCTTACCCAAGGGAGCCTCATCAGTACGGTAAAGGGCCTTGCAGGCTGCCGGGGTCTGAAGGTTTGTGTCCCCCCCACAATTCGATGGTGAAATCCTAACCCCTCCCTGTGTTGCTTCTTTTTCTCAGCAGAAACACCGGGCTCATCACAAATGGTGCCAAGGTGATGAGAGACACTGAAGAATGACAAGCAGGACGCGCAGTGATCCGGGAGCTTGAAGATGAAGGCGTATGTGAAGGCCTTTGTACCTTTTTTTCTCCTTAAAATGTGGCTAGGGAGTTAGGGTCTCTCATTTTCTTTAGGATGCTGCGCAGTGAGCCCTGCATGCCCGGAGGAACAAACGCTGAAGACCAGGCACAGGTGGTCAGCATTTAGGGAACTGGAAAGAAGCCGTCCACCTGCTAGCCAGGCATATCTGGGTGTGGATGATGGGCCAGTCCACAAAGCAGACGGCCTGGAACGCGGAGCTCTGGGTGGTCCAGCAGGAAGGAAGTACAGGCGGCCCGTGGTTTCATATTCCTCCCCTATGGGCGGCTGTACTTGCCCTCCTTCCTGCCTTGCTCCGAGAGTCCTTAGGAGTGTGCAAACCCAGCCCCCAGGTGCAACAGCTGGCGGCGGGTGAGGGGCTGTCCCCTAGGAAAGAGAACAGCGGACACTGGCTTGGGGGCAGCTGCAGCCCACTCGTGCCCTAAGAGAGGGAACCCTGGAGGAGGCTGGGAGTCCGTGACCTGGAGACCCACGACCAGAAGAGCTGGTAACCCCGTCATTCCTTCTGTGGGGCTCCTCGTAAGAAGCTGTAAAGCAAAGCGGTGCGGCTGGGCCCTGGGTGAGGAGCGAAGCAGCCTTGGAGTCCCGGGCTATGATCAGTAGGGCCTGAACGGGACACTGAGGCGGGAGTGCTGTGGACATCGGGGCAGGAGGGCGCCCCAGGCTGTGGGAAGCACCCACGGCCTCCCAGTGGGGGTCGTTCAGCCCCTTGCAGCTCGGGCTTCGTGAGGGTTCCGGTGGGCCTGGGGAAGTCCGGAGGCGGAGCCCGGCTTGGCCACGTGGCCTGTAGACGTCCCTGCGCTAGAAGCAGACACTGGTCTAAGTTCACGCCAGTACATCGGGCAGAGACAGCAGCAAGAGCCGGGGAGCGCGGGGATAAGAGACCCCAGACAGTCCCACTGTGGTGGGAGCGCCTACACACACGAGCACGCATGCGCGCCTGCACCACGCGCGCATGCGCCCTTCCACCGCGTGGCGAGGCCTGTCTCCGTTCCCGGAAGGAAGGTGCGTGGCCGGGTGAACTGCTTGAGAAGTGAGTGGTGGAGGCCCACGCCCACCCCAGGGGTTTTCCAGTTTGGTCCCCAGTCGGTGAAGGAGGGAAGGGGTGCTTTCTTACACGGGGTGGGGTGGGGGTTGGGAAGCTGGAAAGGGAGGGCGCCCCCTCCCGGGGGCCTGGACCCCCGCCGAGGCCCAGGTGGCCGGGGCTCTCGGGCCTGCAGACCCCCGCGGCGCCCCGCCGGCCCTGCGCGTCCCACGCGGTGCTTCAGAGGCGGCGCGGGCCGGGCTCCAGCGCAGCGCCTGCTTAGCGTTTCCTTCTGGACGCGCCGTGTAGTTTCCACCTCGGCTGAAATGTGCAGATTAGGCCGATTTCCCGGTCTTGCAGATTGATGTAAACAAGAGGCCTCAGATCCCAGGGAGGGGCACGGGGCTCTCGTGCCCTTCCTTATTGCGGCCCCGAGGACTTACCGTGGTTGCTATGGGGACCCCTTCATTTGTAGAGCAACAGTTTTCAGAAAAATAAATAAATAATGATTCACAAGGTCTTTAAGGAGGCACAGAGGCCAGCCTTGGGGACGCGCTGATGTAACAGGGTTTAAAAGAGGAGCGGTGACTGGCTGTGGTTTGTGTGTTTTTCCGCTTTGATCTCTGTGCTGGGTGGAGGCCCCTGGTGGCTCCCTCGAAGCCTTCATTCCTCACGCATCATTGTTCCCTGGCGTCTGCCTTTTTTGCAGCCTCTGAGGACAGATTTTAAAATGATGTTAGAAACACCCGGCAAGATTCACCTGCTGGTGGTGGTTTGGAGGGGGGCTGGAATTAGAGTTGCCACAAGGCTCTTCATGGTTGCTTCTGGGCCTAGCTGGCTGGCCGGGGTTACTAGCCTGAGTATGTCACCTAACATTTGCGTATTCATCTGCCTTGTGACTGGCCAGAGGGAGGACTTTGCCTGCATTGGCTTTCCTGGAATCCTAGGGTTATTGGTGCAGATTGGAAACCGAGGCGCATAGGGGGTAGGGACTCACCTAGGGCCCCATTGTAAGCAAGTGGCAGAGTTAGGTCCCAAAGCCAGGCCTTCTAAGCACCTAGAGGCAGGAGGAGAACTTTGGTGAACAAACATTTTCTGATAAAGAGCAGAGGAGGTTGGCTGGGAGGAGCAAGGAGGAGAAAGAATAACCAAGAGCTAAAGTCACACTGACATCTGATTGACGTGCTCCTTCATTTCACTTGAAAAGAGCGTCCCCCTGGGAGCCTCAGCCCCTCTGAATTCTCACAGCAAGCTGCCCTTACTCAGGGACAACCCGTGTCCCCAGGCAGCGCACCGTGTGGCCAGAGGACTGGTCAGTTTGTTTGGAGGGAGCCACCCCCCCGCAGCGCTGAGTGCCAGCACTAAGTGCTCCCCAGGCCACAGTGAGCGCTGGAACAAGAGAATAGGGATCCGGAGCTGCGTAGGGATGGGCTCCCGAAGGTGGCTTGCTTTAAAGAGGCAGACAGGCTCCGGGGTCAGTGGAGCTCATGCCCGCCCCCTCAGCGATCAGGCGATCTGCCCACGGTGGTCTCCAGCCTCCTGGTAAAGGAGAGAAAGGTTCTATTTCAAGTCTGGGGAGTTGGATTCCAGGCCTGGTTTTGGGGGTGACAATTGTTGGGACTTTGGAAAAAAGTCACATCTCACCAGATCCTGGGAAGGTAGGAAGACCTCGCTTCTCATTGAGGTCTCTGGATGGCACGGCCTGCGTGAAGAACAGACCACACCACAGCCCAGGCCAAGTGGAGGAGGAGGAGGCGGCACAGGAAGGTGCGGAGGGAGGGGGAAAGAAACCCAAGGCAAGAGGTGAGGATGGTGTGGAGGAAGGACAAAGTGGGGGTGAGCAGGGGCTATAGCACTCGTCCCTTTAGCGAGCCCCCTGAAAATAGGGGCTACCCCTCGTTCTCAGAGTTCCTGCCCCGGCGTCCCTCTGACCTGTTTAGAGGGAGGAGGGGCTCTGAATGTGTTTGTGTCACAGTTACTTTAAAGCCTCCAAGGTGACCTGTGAGGGTGCGTGTGTTTTAATCTTCCTTTGGTGAGAGCCTGCAATGGCTACACTAATTTATAGGTCTTTGCGCTTGTTTAGAAAGACTGCTTCAAAACATTGCTTCTTAAACTCCTTCAGTCCCTTTCCCTGACAGCTAGTGGAGACCACTGTGTTTTTCCTCTGTGTTCATTTAAACTTACTAAGGGGTCGGTGTTGTGGCATAGTGGATTAAGCTGCCACTTGGGACACCTGCATCCTGTTTGAGTCATTACCTGTTTGAGTCCCAGCTAGTATTCTTTTTTATTTTGAAAGATATTTTTTAAATTTATTTAAAAGGCAGAGTTACAGAGAGAGGAGGAGAGACAGATCTTCCATCTGTTGGCTTACTTCCCAATGGTCGCAACAGCTGGGCTGAAGCCAGGAGCTTCTTCCAGGTCTCCCACGTGGGTGTAGGGACTCAAGCACTTGGGCCATCTTCCACTGCTTTCCCAGGACATAAGCAGAGAGCTGGAAGGGAAGTGGAGCAGCTGGGACTCAAAGCAGCACCCATATGGGTGCCAGTGTCGCAGGCAGAGGCTTGACCTGCTGCACCGCAACGCTGGTCCCTGGCTACTCCTCTTCTAACCCAGCTTCCTGCTGGTGCATCCAGGAGGCAGGTGATGACTCGAGTAATTTGGTTCCTGTTACCCATGTGGAAGACCCAGATGGTGGAGTTCCTGGCTCCTGGCTTCAGCTTTGTCCAGGCCTATTGCTTTATTTGGGGAGTGAACCTATGAAAGGAAGATCTATGTATGTCTGTCTCTCTCCCACTCCCACTTTTGAAGTAGGTGAAAATAAATAACCACTTAAATAAATAAGCATATTACACATAAAGGTATCATTCCTTTTTGTTGCTGTTTGCAAAAATTGAGTCATATTCTATATAGTTCTCTGCCACTTGCTTTGCTCACTGAACAATACATTGTGGAACTGCTTCTGGGTGCATAGATTTAGATCTTTTTATTTTAAAGATTCATTTATTTATTTGAAAGGCAGTGATACAGAGAAAGCAGGAGAGATCTTCCATCTGCTGGTTCACTCCCCAAATGGCAGCAACGGCCATCTTCCACTGCTTTCCCAGGCCGTAGCAGAGAGCTGGATCAGAAAAGGAGCAACCAGGACATGAACCTGGTGCCGGTGCTGCAGGCAGAGGCTTAACCCACCACACCACAGCACTAGCCCCTCATCATTTTATTTGTTAAAATATTTTTATTTATATATTTGAAAGGCAGAGCGGTAGGGGTGGGGAGAGGGAGAAAGAGAGACAGAAATGTCCCATTCACTGATTTAGTACCCAGATGCCCACAACAGCTCAGGCTGGGCCAGGCTGAAGCCGGAATGGGGCACTCAGTACAAGTCTCCTACATGGGTAGCAGAGACTCAGGTGCTTGGACCATCATTGCTGATTCCCTGTTGTTGGAAGCAGGCAAATAGAATAAAATTGATTAGGTTTGTGAGCTGGAAGACCACGCCTTCACCACGCCCCTGTGTGATCGCATGCCCCTACCTGACCACACCTGTGTGCCCCCGGCCAATCAGGTTAATTAACCACTCCCCTTTGAATGTGGATTAAAAGCCAGGGACATGGGACATGATGTGCCCAGCCCTTTTTTTCCTCTTTGGCTTTGTGGGCCGTGGCCCTGTGCCTCCAGGATGTGTGGCCTTTGGGCCACCTGCCCTGTGCTTCCTGGCCTGGATGCTCCTCCACGTGGCTGGCTCCTGGTGCTTGGTATGAATCCAGATTTCCCTCTCCTTTTAGACAGGGCCCTCACTCTCCTGTGCATCTTTCTCACTGAATAAAAGCTTCAAACATATCAAGCTGCCTTGTTTACTTATGCTGGTATTCAGAATTCTTCTCTAAATAGTAGGAACCTGCACGGGCTTATTGATATTGGGAATTTATTAATAAGCACACAGTGATATCATACAGCATCCCATAGTCCGAGTTCACTGGCACATTAGCTGGAAGCTGGGTCAGCAGCAGAGTAGCCAGCACTCAGAGTAGCACTCTAATGTGGGGTGTGGGTGTCCCAAGAGGCCACTGGACTTCCTTATTTTTTGTAATGTGTCTGTAACACTCCATCGTGGGGACTTCAATGAGCCCTGCTACACAGCCCAGAGATTTTTTTCCAATGATAAAATAAAACCGGAATTTCAAAAAAAAAAAAAAAAAGTTTGAGACTTTAATGCACTCTTTCTTACCTGTCAGGGAGTTACATTACCTGTACGGTACACAAGCCGAAAGCAGCAGCCTGTGTGTGTGCATGTTTGTAGAGGGAAAGCGGTGGGCTCTGCCCTGGGCAGGTTGTGCTCCTGCTGGAGAGGTGAGTCACGCGTGGCTACCAGCCAGCCGTCCCTGGCCGGTGTGCGATGGAGCGCTGCCACCCCATCGGGAAGGCTGGAATGAGAGAACCGGGTGCTGTGCCCTGGGGCCGAGCTGTGGACTCCCTCAGGGAAACGGGTTTGTCAAGGGACTGGCTGGGAGCTTCCTAGTGCTCCCCCGGCAGTTGCAGTAGCCCTGGGGTAGTTTTGGCCTTTCCTTCCCATTGAGCCCTAGCTTCTTGGTTTTCTAACTGCAGCAGGAATGAAAGTCTGAGATTTCAATCAAAAGCTTAAGAAAATAATAATCCTTGGTTGCCCTAATTCTTTCCTGAAATACCTCACAGTGCCAGAAATTGTCTTTAAGCCCCTTTTCTCCTCTCATGCTTTAAATTTCTTTCTTAATTAAAAAGAGTTGTTTAGCTGAAGTGAGCCCCAAAGTGCTTATTTATTTTAACTTATCTTCTTGGTTCTTTCCTTCTTATCTTCACCAGTGACTCCCGGACTCTCTGTCTTCTGTCTTAGAAGTGCCTGCTGGCCCTGTCGCCGAAGTAAGGCAGGAAGGAGCTTTGTGACCAGCCCATCTCCAGTCCCTGTGCGGTCAGTAACAGAAGTCAAGGAGCCCTCCATCTCCGCAGCCCTGAGTGGGCTTCCTGTCTCTGCCAGAGATTTCCGAATTTTTCCCCCTCAGATTAGTTTCCGTTTTACTCAGCCCTACCAGCATTTGACGATAGCATTCCCCCCAAGTTAACCATGGATCGCTGACTGCGGTGCAAGGTGCCTGTGTGGACTGACAAGAGATTTTCTCCATCACCTGAGGCCGCTGAGGGCAGCACCCGGGCTGGGAGTGCCTGGGAGCCTCGCCACCCAGGGCCTTGGATCTTTGTGCTCCGAGGGAATGTGATAGAATTAAGTTTGACTCAACAAATGAGGTCACTGGGAAGATGTGCTGGTGTTAAATTTACTGTCAATGCCAGGGTCAATTTACTAAATACTCATTTGCTTGTAGTTCCAAACAACCTCTAGGTAGATTCTGGAAACTGCCTGGGGAGAAGATAGCTCTCATATGAAGTCACTGAAATCTGGTCAGTGTGACTTTTGGTGTCTCTCCACGTACTGGAAACTTTTCCCCAGACACGGTGCCTGTTTGGTGTGTAAAGCCTTTGAAATCTGTGGATGGTGACTTACGATCAGTCCAGAAGCGAGATGGCAGGCGGAGGAGACACTGTGACTGGTGCGGGAGACGGAGTTCTAGTTCTGCCAGGCGTTACTTGGGTGCGTAGCTGGTCCTAGAGGTGTCTCCAGAGCACAGACCGCGCTGCTCGCCGAGTGTGAAGAAGTAAGGAACTCTGTCCGTCAGCCAGTGTCAGGCCCGGTGCTGCCCTTTGTCTGCGCTCCTGAGCCTCAGCTTTCTTGTCTGTCAGGTGGAAACATGGACCCCTTACCTACCCCTCACCTCGCAGGACTGTGAACGTGAGTAAGATGAGAGTACAGGCGTGGCGGTGCCACAGAAACTTAAAAGCTTACACAAGGGGCCCGCACTGTGGGTGGTAGGTTGTCTCCACCTGCAGTGCCAGCATCCCATATGGGCGCCGCTCTGGCCGCTGCGGTCGGTTGGGGAGTGAGCCAGCAGATGGAAGACGTCTCTGTCTCTCCCTCTCTCTGTAATTCTGCTTCTCGAGTAAAGAAAATATATCTTAAAAAAAATAAATAAAAGTTCTACACAAATAGGAAGCACTAATGGAAATCATTCTTAGATTCTTTTTGCTCTTTTTAAAATTCATTTTTATTTGAAAGGCAAAGAGACAGAAGCAGAGAAACACATAGAGGTCCATCGGCTGGTTCACTCCCCAAATAGGTACAACAGCTGAAGCTAGGCCAGGTAGAAACCGGGAGCTGGCCACAGTCCAGGTCTCCCAGGAGGGTGGCAAGATCCGAGTCTTGAATTGTCTCCTGCCTCCCAGGGTGCACGTTAGCAGGACGCCGAAACGAGAAGTGCAGCTGGAGTTCAAACCCAGACTCTGATTCGGGCTCTGGGTGTCCCCATGGTGTCCTAACTGCTGCGCTGGGACCCTGCTCCCCTCCCCTAGCCCATATCCTCTGAGATGAAGCTTCTCGGTCATTTCGCATCTTCGGTTTAGGAATTTGCTGCACACATCCTTGTTGAGCCTGTGCTGGTTCACACGTCACCACCCAGCTGTTCTCTGGCCAGACCCCTGGTTCTGCTGGTTCTGCTGCTGCCTCATTCTGTGTCTCAGACGCTGGGGCCAGGAGGCTTATTCCTGAGAGTTTCTCAGCTGTGTCTTCTGGAATCGTCTCAGAGAATTCTTGGGCGGACAGCCACTTTCCTTAGACCAAATGAGGGCTCCTGAATCCGCAGTCAGTATGACACAGGGGCAGCCTGTGGGACGGGGAGCCAGGCCCACCGCTAATCAGTTACCCCCAACCCTGCTGAGCCTGGGTTTTCTCATCCATGAAGTACAGATAATACACCTACCTTGCTTAGTATTCACGAGGATGGAGTCAAAGAAATGGGTGACAGGGCTGGCACACAGAAGGCACTAATGTCCTTTTCCTCTTTGCTTCTTTCCCTGTTGCATCCCCCTACTCAGTTTGCCTGCAAGGCACTATCTCCTCTCTCTTCATTAGATGCTCCAAGTTCTCTCTTTTTTAAAAGGTTTATTCATTTGGATCAGCTACCGAGAGAAGGAGAGATGAGACAGAGACCTTCCAACTGCTGGTTCACTCCCCAGATGGCCGCAATGGCCAGGGCTGAGCCAGATGGAAGCCAGGAGCTCCATCAGGTCTCCGTCGTGGGTGGCAGGAGCCTGAATACTTGGGCCATCTTCTATAGCTTTCCCCAGGCCGTTAGCAGGGAGCTGCATTGGCAGTTGAGCAGCCAGGACATGAACTGGCACCAATATGGGATGCTGGTGTCACAAGCAGTGGCCTCACCTGCTGTGCCATATTGCCAGCCCTTCCAATTTCTCTTTGCGAATATTCCGGAAAGCGGAGTGGGCCATGTCTGGGCAGCCACCAGGAGACCTCACAGAGAGCACGCCTACATCCCTCCTCCCATTGGCTTCCCCTGTGTTGCCCCAGGTTCCTGCACCTTTGGAACTGTGTGGAGGAAATGTAGATGTGTCATGTGGCCACACCCATAGCTGTGCATGAAGAATCACGCCATCTGTCTACTGGCAAACCGTGGGGTAGCTGTGTGTGGTGTGCTGTCCACCAAGTCCTGTGTGGGTGCTGGGGTGACCCGAAAGGAAAGAAGGGAGAGTCTGAAGAGGTGTTGGGTGGGATGCTTGCTGGAGCTAATTGAGTGCCTTATGCCTGGAGGCTGTTGACACCCATGTTGTGAAGGAGGTGACACACACAGAGGTGACATACATGGTGGGGCTGGAAATCAAGTGCAGTGCAGGTTTCCTGCATTTCAGTTGAACTGTTTCCCTGGGATGACAGGGCCTGTGAGCCAGCCACACGTGTTCCACACCTGTGCTCCTCTCCGTTCTGTAGGGGAGCAGGTAGACAACAAAGTGTGGCTTTCTGGAAGGGCGGGCAGCATTGACATTTGGAGCACAACCCCGTCCTCCGTGGAGCCCGCCTCCTCTCCTGCCCGTCTAGGACTTCTCCGTCCATCTTGTTCCTCTTTTCTTTTGTCTGTGCCGATGGCTGTCGCTGGCATCTTGGGACCCCTTTGCCATCATACACCTGCGTGGTCCGAAGTGTGTTCTGTGAAACGCTGGTCATTTGAGAAGCGCCTTAGACAGTGGGTCTCATGGTTAATGGAAGGGGCGCCACAGACTCTATCTCCCTCTTGGAGGAGATTCTTAATCATATTATTTATGAGGAACCCTGGAAAAAATCTCATAATCAATGGCTTAATTTTGCTGACACAATTTTCCCCCAGCTTTTGATCCTGGGCTCTTTCCTATGAACTTGCAAGGAACACGTATTAGTGGTGTTTGGCGAAAAACTAGCATGAACAATGTATTACTTGTAGGAATGCTATGAAGTCAAATTCACTAACGAGAAATCTGGCATTCAAGGACTATGGAAAAATGTGTGTGCTTTAATGAAAATATGACATTGGTGTAGGCCAGAGGCTCCCACTCGTTCACCACAAAAGATCCTTTTTAGTTCTTTCCCCCAAGGGATCCCATGTTTTGAAAGCTTTTATCTACCCAACAAGCTACATTTATTGAATAATAATTTGTTTCTTTGAGTCTTATTCATCAAAGACATCTAACTGCCAATTAGTGCTTCTGATCAGTCCAGATAACCACGGTTACCACACTGAGTTGATATGACTCCAGCCCAAAGCAAATAAACTTCATGTTTTATTTAGTCTGGGAACCTCCTTGAGGTAAATGTATGATTTCCTTTGGGCTTTTTGAAATCTTGAAAATAGCTTGCAGCTCTCTCCCACTCCCACCGCCTTCACAGCGAAGGATGGGTGGGAAGGAGGACTGGGCGGTGGCTGGGGGGCAGGGGAGGTGCAGGGAGGGGTTGTTGGGGCCACATAGGGACACCATGGACAGTGAGGGACCAAGTGGCTACCTCTCTGCGTGGCCTGGGGGCCTGTGGCTTGGGAGCTCCTAATCTAGTGGATGTGGGAGCCACTGGCCAAAGGCACAGTGCGCCACTCCTGTGGACTGGCACCTGTGCTGCTCCCGTGTGCCAGGAGAGAGCTGGCTGGGGGCACTGCACCAAAGGAAACCAGGGGGCTCCTCTAGACCCTCTCACTGCTGGGAGAGGCGTGAACTCAGTGTCACCGAGGTCTCAGGTGCTCGCGGGGGTCCTGCTGAGGCCCCCACCTTCCCTTCTGCACTTGGCCCATTCCTGCACATGCGGGCAAAACCTCTGTGCCCAGGGCTGGCGCTGGCTTCCCAGACGTTGGAAAGGGGTGAGGCGCCCAGTCAGGTCGTGCTGGGGCTCCCTGTGGCGCTCTGCCTCGGGTGGCCGCCAGCCCACAGCTGCCTTCAGTGAACCTGAAGTGGGATCTGGCGCCCTGAACTCTGGTTTCCACCTAACCTCAGAGGAGCCGTCCCGTGCAGCTGCTGGTGCAGCTGGGGCCCCTGTCACCTGAAGCGAGAGCAGGGCTCCTCCACGGGAGACAGCTGCCTGCAAGAGGCCTTTTGCAGTTCTCGTCGCCTCCACTGTCCCTCCCGGACTGCCTTTCAGTCCCTGGCCCCTGCCTGACAACGGCCTTGGACTGGAACTCCCAGCCCTGCTCTGTGCCTCTCTGCGCTTGGGAGCCAGGGCCTCGCGTTTTCCCAGAAGATAGGATCTGTGGCTGGCAGAAGCCCACTTGCAAACATAGATTCTGCCCTGAACAGTTTCCAGGGCCATTATAGAAACAGCTCTGGGTGATGTCTCTTCCCCATTTCCAAAGACAGACAGCCTGAACCCAGAGGCCCTGCTCTGTGGGGTACCGGCAAGGAGAAGGGAGCCATCAGGCCTGCTCCCCAGAGGGCCCCACCCTGTCCTGAGCTTCGAGGTCCCTCGTCGCCCGTGGTGTGCCTGTGACGGTTCTCATGACAAACCACTGCTGCCCAGGTGGGATGGAGCTCACAGGCCCCGGCTGGGGCGGCACCACGGCAGCCTTCCCTCCCACCCGACCAGACTGCCCACTGGCGAGAGCTCACCTGTGACCCCCCACCACAGCAGGGCACACATTCATTCATTCACTCTCTGAATGCTTAGAACTGAGCACCTGTGACATACATGTCAGGAACTGTGCTAGCCAGGGACAGAGCTGTCCACGGGTGCCCTCGGGGCCTGGTATGTAATGGGCACTGCCCTGACCACACATAGGTGAATCAGTGGGAGGAACAGTGGCCGTGGCCCCATCTCTGACTCACAGCAGCACTGGGAACTGGGAAGGAGCCAAGGGAAAGAGGCGGGAGAGGAAGCATCTCTCCGATCAGGTGCTGTCTGCCTCCAATGCATTATCTCATTGTATCCTCCCAACTATACCATGTGAGAGCAAGGTGTCCTTGGCCCCATTTTATAGAAAGGAAAACCAAGGCCCAAGGAAAAGGGTGGAGGGAGATTGATACACAGTGGTACACATGCACACACACACACACACACACACACACACACACTTGAACTGCTCCAGGGGGTACCCAGTGATTGGTCCAGGCACTGCTGTTTTACTTCATTGATAAATATGTTCTGAGCACCTATTCTGTCTCCTGTGCACTCTACTCTGGGCTCTGGGACCCAGAACAAATGGGAGACCGAGGCATGGACATCTAATAAGGACGCCACTGACCTGTATGGCTACATCCACATTCAGATGTGCTGTGTGGGGGAAGTACGCGCTGAACATCCAAGACCTAGGAAGAAAAAAATGTAAAATGTCCCCTGCTTTATTAGGACCTCTGGAAATCATACGCTTTGTATGTATGGGGCTACAGGAAGAATGTTGCTAAAAATGTTTTGTTATTTTTTTAAAGATTTATTTATTTATTTGAGAGTTATAGTTACAGAAAGAAGGAGAGACAGAAAAGTCTTCCATCCGCTGGTTCATTCTCCAAATGGCTGCAATGGCCAGAACTGGGCTGATCCGAAGCCAGAAGCTTCTTCTGGATCTCTCCCACATGAGTGCAGGGGCCCAAGTACTTGGGCCACCTTCCACTGCTTTCTCAGGCCACAGCAGAGAGCTGGATTGGAAATGGAGCAGCTGGGACTCAAACCGGTGCCCATATGGGATGTCAGTGCCATAGGTGGAGGCTTACCCTACTATGGCACAGTGCTGGTCCCCCCCTATTTCTTTTTACCTTTTTGAGAATGTATCTACTCAAACATGTAAACCCACCCACACGGCTCTCACTTGTGGCTCACATCCTGTTCCTGAGGGTGGCATGGCTATGCCAGAAGAGACAGCCTCCTGACTAGGGAGCAGGTGCAGAAAGAGGCGACTGCAAATAGAGACACGTGGGGAGAATGATGCAGAGTGGGTGGTCTCAGGGAGGCCAGAGGGCACTGGGAGGGGTAGGAGGCCCTAGGGACCACAGGTGTAGGCCATTTCCCACTCTGGGGAGGTGCAGGCCTATGGCCCCAGTGAAGGAAGGAGGCCCAGGGAGTGACGCAGGCTCCTGCCCCTGATCTTTCCCTAACAGCCAGAGTCTTGGTGCTGCAGGGCCCCCGGCCATCGCCCCTTGGTTTCAGAGTGCTGATGTCAGCTGAGGTCGTGATCTGGGATGAGATGACAGGTCTTGTGCCCTGCCCAGGCAGGTTGGGTGCCTGGGATGGCCCAGTCCTGCTCTAAGCACCGGGGGGGGGGGGGGGGAAGTGGTGACAATGACAGTCACTGCTGTCAGGAAGCTCATGAACAAGGGTGGGGTGGCCAGAGACAGATAATAGGCAGAGAGACAGACGCACATGTCAGGTGTGATGAGGAAATGATACATCCAGGGGGAGGATGGCATGATAGGAGCTGTGCTAGAAAAGTGGACATTTCAGCAGAGACCTGAGTGAAATCCTGGCAGGGGCCATGAAGACAGCATGGAGAAGATCCTCTCAGAGAGCTGGAACAGGATGTGCAAATGTCCTGAGGTAGGAGCAGGAGCAAGCCTCATGTGTTAAATGACAGAAGTGAGGCCAGCATGGTGGCACAGCGGGTTAAGCTGCCACCTGCCACGGGGCATCCCATATGAGTGCCAGTTTGTCTTTGCTGCTCCGCTTCTGACCTGCCCCCTTGCTAATGCACCTGGGAGAGCAGAAGATGAGCCAAGTACTTGGGCCCTTGCCACCCACGTGAGAGACATAAAGGGAATTCCAAGCTCCTGGCTTGGAGAGTGAACCAGTGGACAGAAGGTCTCCCCGTCCTGCAAACCCCCGCCCCCCGTCACTCCCGCTCTGTTGCTCTGCCTTTCAAATCAGCCAGTCTTCAAGAACAAGCACAGCATGAGGCCAGCGTGTGGAGGCAGAATGAGCCAGGGGAGAGGTGATGGCGAGGGCTTGGGTGGCTTCAGAGTCCCTCGGCTGTTGCCCACAGCTGGCCGTGTTCCAGTTGTCCTGGCAACAGTGGACTCTTCCAGGACAAGAAGGTGTCCTTGGCCTCCAGGCTTGGTGCAAGAGGAATGGGGCAGCCCGCAGGTGTTTGACAGAAAAACCAGACTGACAGCAGTGGGGCTGGGTGGGCGCCCGCGGGCAGGGAGGCAGAGGCCCAAGGAGCCACCGACTCAGCAGGTTCCTGTCAGTAGGGAGTCAGGGCCCCAGTCACATCCTGCCCGCCCCATCCGCGCCCGTCTGCCCTGCAGCCGGGGCTCATCAGGCCCTTCAATGGGCTCCCTGACCTGCTGTTCTTCAGCCCACTCCTGGCCACGGGGATGCTTCCTGTTCCTCAGTGGCTCCTTTAGTTTCAGCCAGGAGGGAAAGATGTGTTTTGAATGACCCCCTGCCTTCCTGGGAACTCCAAAAGCCAGCACTGCCTTGGCTTTCTTGTCATCGAGTGTGGCTCCTGTGTGGTCTCCAGCGGTGCAACCCTGGGCTCAGAGACCCCCAACTCTGAATTTTCCAGGACAGCCATGCTGGCTGACCTGGCCTGGAGGGTGCAGCCCAGGGCAGAAGGCCAGGAGTCCCCCAGTGTCCTGGGGCCGCTGGCCTCCCCTGCATCTGTGAAATCCTGGCACATGAAGCTCCGCTCTCTGCAGGCCACTGAGCCCCCCCCCCCGCCCCCCCTCGCTGTAGCGTCACCGTCCCCGCGGGAGGACGACCGACTGGCAGTGAGCTGCTGTTCCAGATTGGCTGTCGCCACCTTTTAAATTCCCGCCTGAGCCTGAAGGGGCAGCAGAGCTGCTCTGGAATCTAACTTTCCACAGCGCGGCGCACGCACGTGGAAACACCTCCCAAGGCTCCAGCGCATCTCGGAGCCGGGAGAGCGGCCGGGTTCCCCAGGGAGCCTGGGCATCTTGCAGATCTCGCCAGGGACGTATGGGCAGCTTGGGACTTCCTTGAGGTCCCCCGGCCACGTGCTCTGGAGCGGGGTTGGGTGGGGAGCTCCGTGCCTGAATCTTAAAGAGGGGGTTCTTGACTCTGGCCCCACGGGAATCACCACCCCACCCCAGGTGCCCCACCCCAGGAAGTCTGGTTGCATTGGCGAGGCCCGGGCAGGCCACCTAAGGCTCCCCGGTGATTCCAGCAGCGCCCGGAGCTGCGAGCCCAGGGACAAAGCCGGGAGCCCTTGGTGACAGAGGCTGCCCTGTCTTCAGGGCCAGGCTGGGGCTGACTGGCTCAAGAGCAGGACAGGAGGCCCAGGGGCAGCAGCTACGGGAAGCGCCCGGGCGCTTTCACAAAGGCCCAGCCTGGCTCTGGTGACGGGGGTGGGGGCCCTCTCCATAGGACGCTGCTCGGCGCGCTCCTGTGTCCTTGTGAAGAAGGAGCTGCAGGATGAGTGGAACCATCTGTGATGCCCGGGCCGTGCAGGTGGCTCCATGGGTTCTGGGCTTCCTGGGGGTTTTCAGGGCTTTGGAGATGGAGGTTGTTTTGCTTCTGGTGGGACACTGTGGGGCTCCCTGGGACGTTAAGGTGGGAGGCTGGTCACAGGACAGGGGCTCAGAGAGCTGCAGGCTGTGTTGCAGGGGTGCTGTGGCCCCGAGACTAGACAGGTAGGAGGGCGGAGACACCATGAGTCACCAGCGTCCTCCCCCTGCAAGGAGGGAAGCAGCCTGCAGGGCCCAGCTCTGCGGTTCCCTGAGCCTGGCCGGGCAGGGGTCTCCTCACCTTTCTGACTGGAGCAGTGGGAAGCTGCGTCCCGAGCAGCGTCAGCGACCTGGCTCTCCTTCTCCTGCAGTGAACGCACCTGCTCCAGGGCAGGCCTAGGGGGCGCCAGGGGGCCGGCCGACAACCTCCCCGGCCTTAGCCTTCTCTTCTTGGTTCTCGGTGGGTGAACAGGTGAGTGTTGTGATGGTGGGAGAGGCAGCGAGGGGCAGCATCAGCCACTCCTGCACCTGCCGCCCGCTCTTCAGGGCTCTTGGGGTGGGACTTGTGGGTGGGTGTGGAAGTCGTCAGTTTCCTTTGTTTTCCAGTTCCCATCTGCCAGGCTAGGGAGGGAACCCCAGCTGTCATGTTAGGGGCCCTTTCCCTGCTCCCTGGGGTCCTGTGGACCTACAGGGTCTTGCCCCAGCGGGATAAGGGGTGCTCTGGGCCTTGGAACACCGTGACACTGCCCAGTGCGTCCTCAGCCTGGTGGTGACACTGTCACTCCCTCTCACCCTCACATGGTTCAGATCCAGCCCCAGGAGCAGTCTTGTTACCCCTCCCTGCCCCTGCATTTGCTGAGACCCCCGCGGCCCCTCCCACTGTCCTGGCACAGCTGACTCCCCCTCGTAGACTCCAGATCACACTCTCACCCCTTCTGGCTGGGATCCTCCCTCCCCACGGGCCTGGAGCGTGACAGTGGGTGATGGGGAGGGCCAGTGAGAAAGATCAGTTCTCCAGAAGCGCATGGTGCCCTCCCGGGGAGGGGAAGGAAGGCTCCATGTTCTTTAGGGGAAGAGAGAGCCCAGGCAGCAGCCAGAGCCACCCCCAACGCTGAGCACAACACAGCCCCCAAAGACCCATGGTTTTTTGCTCTACTGAGTAGCTCGCCTGGTCAGTGACCTCATTTTACACCTGAACAACCCCAGGCTCAGAGCAGGTCCTTTAGGCTGCCACTTGGCACCTCCTCCTTGAGGTACTGGGCCCGACGCTTGCCTACTTGGTGTGACTGGCATCAGGCATTATGGACAGCACTGCCGGGGTGTGGTCACTAAAGGGATCTAAGTGTAGTCAGCTGCCCGTTGTGAAGTGGTTGCATCCCAGCCCTAGCCACTGCTGGGCGGGGACCAAAAGGCTAGTGCATCCCAGCCCTAAAGAGGGAGCAGGCCGAGCCTCCTTTCATAACTGCCACACCGTAACTTGGGATTCTCCAACACGCAAGCCTGGATCACGGACCAGGCACCACACTCCCAGTTGTACTTGAGTTCTCCTGTATGATGCTTATCAAAATCCCGCTTTTATTTTCATTCTGCATGTAAGCAGATGTTGCCAAGATGTTGTGTAACTTCTAAGTCCTCTAACCAATAGGTTACTAACATGAGTTTCGAATCCAGTGTTCTTTATCAGTGGACATAGATGAGGAGTTTAAATTTTAGAGGAATAAAAATCAAGAGAAGTGGATGCTGATGATCACTCCTTTTATTTGAGGTGACCACACTGGCAGACAATAGACAACATGAAAACTAAATTAAAGTTTCAGTGTCCAGGAACCTCGGGATGGGATAGAAGCTACTAGAGAGGTTATTCCACAAAACACCACCAGGTGGCACCATTGTACAACAGGTGGGTATCCCCAGGGCTCACTCAGGTCTGAGCGTTCTGCTAAGCCCAAGACTGTGTCCATACCTGCCCAGCACTTGCTTATGCTTCCCTGGTTTGCTCATATGCTGACCGGCGCTGATGTCTGCACAGGAAACTCAGTGTCATGTATCAGTAAGCTCCTGTCCCTTTACCAATTCGTTTATTTAACAGAGGTATCTTTTGTGCTAGTAACCATTTTGAAATATCTTGACCTTGTTGGGTCCTTTACAGAATCTGATCTGCCCCCTGGAAAGGCTGTATTTCCTTTTCCGGAGATGCAGGGACACGATGGCGGCCTCTCACGAAGGCCCGAGACGGCGGTAGGGATGGGTGGGGGACCTGTGTTGAAGGGGACAGCAGCAGAGGTCGTTTAAGGGCAGGGGCTGGATTGCACCTGGCACTGGGGGCCAGCCAGGCAGCTTTGCAGCGTGTGCCCTTCCTGTTGGGGAGCTTGGAAGGCTGTGGTTGTGGGGGCAGGGAAAGGGAGCGGTGCAGGTGAGCCACGCTTCTCACACTGGGGTAGACGGGAAGGCTTCACCCCTGGAAGCTTGGGTCTTGGATCTGGGAAGGGGCTAGGGAGGTGGGAGTCACAGGTTGGCTGTGTTCTGGCTCAAGGGTGCAAACACAGGGAGCTGATCAGAGGCCTGAAACTTCAGAGAAGTAGTGGGAAGTGAAAGCAGAGGCCCAGGTGTTGGCATGTGATGAGACGGAGGGAAGCAATGGGCTGGCCAAGCCCACAGTGAGAACACAGCCTGCACTTGATGTGCCCAGGGCTACGCTAAAGGAGCAGGTGATAGGGGCCGGTGTTGTGGTGCACTAGGTTAATCCTCCGCCTGCGGCACCGGCATCCCATGTGAGCGCCAGGTTCTAGTTCTGGTTGCTCCTCTTCCAGTCTAGCTCTCTGCTGTGGCCTGGGAAGGCAGTGTAGGATAGCCCAAGTCCTTGGGTCCCTGCACCCACATGGGAGACCTGGAGGAAGCTCCGGCCGTTGCGGCCAGTCGGGGAGTGAACTAACGGATGGAAGACCTTTCTCTCTGTCTCTTTCTCTGTCTCTGTCTCTCTCTGCAACTCTGTCTGTCAAATAAATAAATAAAATCTTCCAAAAAAAAAAAAAAAAGGCCAGCGCCGTGGCTCAACAGGCTAATCCTCCGCCTTGTGGCGCCGGCACACTGGGTTCTAGTCCCAGTCGGGGCTCCGGATTCTGTCCCGGTTGCCCCTCTTCCAGGCTGCTTGGGCCCTGCACCCCATGGGAGACTAGGAGAAGCACCTGGCTCCTGCCATCAGATCAGCGCGGTGCGCCGGCCGCAGTGCACCGGCCGTGGCAGCCATTGGAGGGTGAACCAACGGCAAAAGGAAGACCTTTCTCTCTGTCTCTCTCTCACTGTCCACTCTGCCTGTCAAAAATTAAAAAAAAAAAAAAAAAGGAAAACAAAACAAAACAAACAACAAAAAAAAGAGCAGGTGATGGTAATGGGCACCCTAGGAGGCAGCAGGTGATGGCTCAGGTACTTAGGTCCCTGCCTCCCAAGTGAGAGACTCAGGTGGAACTCAGCCTGGCCCAGCCTGGGCTTGCAAGGGCATTTGGGAAGTGAACCAGCAGATGGGAAATTCTTGTCTGTCTGTCTGTCTCTGCTTTTGTGTCTCTCTGCTTTCCCAATAAATAAAAATAAATCAGTAAAAATGTAAAAAAGGAGGAGCAGGTGAGGTGGAAGCTGAGGCATTACGAGGCTCAGCAAGCTCCCTAACACCTGTTGCCTCTGCCCTGAGGTGTGGGGCCGGGGTGGGGCCAGTGGGCCTCTTTGAGCACTGGAGGGCAGTGCAGGCAGCCGAACCAGAGAGCAGCAGAGAGGGCTCCCTCCCTGGGATCAGGCAGGACCTCGGAGCGCACCTGGGGGCTCAGCTCTGACTTGAGGGCAGACCTGGAGTGCATCTGGGGGCTCAGCTCTGACTTGAGGGCAGACCGGACCGGCCCAGGAAGGAGGGAGGTCCCACAGCCTCCTTGCTCCTCCTCAGCTTTTATCTTCTCCAGACCTTCAGCCAAGTCCTAGTGCTGTGAGCAGTAACAGAATTTGCTGGAAGGAATGTAGGGTGCTGGGCAGAGGTGCTGGGCTGTGTTGGAAGAAAATCTAAAGTGCAAACCTCAGCTTTGGGAATTATAGCCTAAAGGATGCCTTAAAAAAAGAAACCTAACCTATTGTCTTCTGATGACAGGTAACCAGTGATTTTTATTATAACTACTGCATGAACTCTGTAGAGAATTAACAGTATTTTTTTTTTTTGACAGGCAGAGTGGACAGTGAGAGAGAGAGACAGAGAGAAAGGTCTTCCTTTTGCCGTTGGTTCACCCTCCAATGGCCGCCGCAGCTGGCGCGCTGCAGCCGGTGCACCACGCTGATCTGATGGCAGGAGCCAGGTGCTTCTCCTGGTCTCCCAAGTGCCATCCTCCACTGCACTCCCTGGCCACAGCAGAGAGCTGGCCTGGAAGAGGGGCAACTGGGACAGAATCCAGCGCCCCCGCTGGGACTAGAACCCAGTGTGCCGGCGCCGCAAGGCGGAGGATTAGCCTATTGAGCCACGGCGCCGGCCAATAGTATTTTTTAAATGCTATAGAAGAAGAATTGCCTTGACTCATTTCAATATAGCTACAAGGAAGTCAATAGCAAAACCTGTATTAAGACTGTATTAAGGTGTTGTCGATGTGTAACCCCAGAGTTGTTCAGTAATAAAACAAGGGGGAGCCTGTGTTGTGGGGCAAGGGGTCACACCACTCACTGCTCATATGCCATGTTAGAGCCCCAGGTCTTGGCCCAGCTCCTCTGCTTCTGATCCAGCCCCTGCCGATGCATCTGGGAAGGCGGTAGAGAATGAACCACGTGTTTGGGCCCCTTCCACCCACATAGGAGACCTGGATGGAGTTCTGCTTGGGCCTGGCCTGGCCTTGGCTGGTGCGGCCATCTGGGGAGTGAACTGGAGATGGAAATCTGTCTCTCTCTGTCTCTCCCTGCCTGCTGCTCTGCCTTTCAAATAAGTAAGTACTTATAAAAAGAAAACATGAAAGTAGGTTATCAACATGTAAGACAAACACAGTAAAACCTATATACATTGTAGGAATATTCATTTTTATGTAATAATATGGGTTTAAAGGGTTTTAGATATTGTTGGTTTTGTATATCACCAACTTGATGCTTCTTCAAGTTATGAAATCTAAATCCCCGTCTGTATAGGATGCCAGTTCCTAAGTATTAATGGATAACTTGTGTGTCCTTCCAAAATTCATATGGTAAAGTCCTAATCCCCTGTTGGAATTTGAGTGTGTTTGGAGATGGTTCTCTGGAAGAGGAATTAAGGTGAAAAGATGAAGGGCAGGCACTTGGCCCGGTGGTTAAGGCACTGCTTCGGATGCTCACAGCCCAGGTGTTTGGATTCACTTCAGATTTCCTTCCAGTTTCAGCTCCCTGTTAATGTTCACCTTGGGAGGCAGCAAGTGATGGTTCAAGTACTTGGGTCCCTGCCACCCATGTGGGAGATCCAGATGTCGTTCCAAGACACTGGCTTAGCCTAGCTCGGCCCTGGCTGTTATGGGCATCTGGGAAGAGAACCAGCAGATAGAAGATGTTTCTCTCTTTCTTTTTGCTTTTGAAATAAAATGAAAACAAATAATTTACGAAGGTAAAAATGAGGTCATGTGAGTAGGGTCTAATAAAACAAGACAGGTGTCATTTTAAGAAGAACCTAGGATAAAGACACACATAGAGACAAACTAGACTGACACACAGACACACACAGACCCATAAACACACACAGACACACAGAGACACACACAGGCACACAGAAGACACATCTACAAGCCAGGGAGAAAGGCTGCAGGAGCAGCCAGCCTGACCCCTCTGTCTGGGTCCTCGAGGCTGCAGAACCGTGTTGTCGCCTCCGCCCATGCTCCTTGGTCCTGGCTGCCTTAGCAGACTCAGATCCTGTGGTGCCCAGGCTGTCCGAGGAGAGGCAATACATGGAGGAAGCTCAGATAGCTTCTTTCAGTGATAAATCCCTTTTCCCAGAACAATCTGTACCCATCCTCTTAAAGAAGCCATTCACACTGAAAGAGAGGATCATGAATTTTCACGTTGCAGGCAGGTCCATTTGTTCAATGCAACTATATGTGACCTGGGGATGACAGTCATCCTTCTGAGAGACAGCCCGTCTTCTGGAGAGCAACGGCCTGTGCTAAGCAAACCAGTTTGGGAAGATAAATGAGCAGGCGTACCGGCCCCTGAGCCGCAGCTGAGCTCGGATACAAATGTCAGGGCCAGGTGTGGGGGGGGCCGCAGGAACTTGGGCACAGCCAGCCAGCTGGCGGGGCCCCGTCAGGGACCCTGCTGCTGCACACTTGTCGAGGACCGGGAGCAGGTGCCGCTGGAAGGCCCCTGTGGGCAGGAATCAATGCTGAGGCCGCTGGACCAGAGACCTGGACCAGAGACTGGGCTCATCTCGCTCTCGAGGCCTTACTTGCCCAATACTCTATTTTAATCATAATCCCTCCCTGCTGTTTTAAATAGAAATAGTTGGTAGACTGAAGAGTGCTTTCTCAAAAATTGGTTTTGTGCGGATGGGCTAGATTGTCCTAATACACAAAGGAAATTTTCTGGAGGGGAAGTGCTAGAATTCATAACTAAATGTATTGGGTTCATAGGCCAAGGAGAAAAATTAATTATTTTAGAGCTATTTCCTTGGCAGCCAACGTTCTGCTGGCACCATGCATACAGGTACCTGAACTTTTCCTCCCATAAAACCTTATTAATTTGGAATCCAAAGAACAAAAAGAACAATTCTGTAAGCCCCACTGGACTTTGCATTGGCCAAGTTCAGCCTATCTCAGCACTTTTATTACACAGTAATAAAGCACCTCATTGGCTGAGGACTAGCAGTGGCTTAGAAATAGTCACTGTTTTTAATTAACCAACACTGAAATAATGAGGTCTTACTGTAATTTGGTATGATTTAATTAACTCTTGCTTTGTGTCGGGCCTTAAACCTCTCCACCCCAGTCGAGAAAACCCGAAGCTGCCTTCTTGTTTTTAAAGGTGGAGGCGGCTCCGCAGGCCGCCTGGCTGAGCCTCTCTGGGCAGCAGTGGGGACTCCGCTTTCGCTCAGCGCACCTAGGGGTAGCTGGTGGTGTTTTCTCCCTCCCGTCAGTTCAGCATGCCTGCACAGCAAGCCGTCTCCATCTCTGCTGGGTCCTGCCATCCACAGCCCAGGCACCAGGCTCCGCAGCACCCTGTTACTTTGGCCTCTTGTTTAGCTCTCAGACTCTGCCAGGGCCTGTCACTCCTTGTGCTCAGTGCCCTCCTTCTCCCTGGTGTCAACAACCCTGTTGGGTTCTCCGGCCCTTTGCTGAGCCCACTCAATGCACTCTCTTTCCAGATGGCACTCTCATTCTTCTGTGGAAGACCCTTCCACAGCAACCCATGGTCTGTCACGGTCGCCATTGCCCATTGAGCTCTGGGAGTGGCAGAGGGGCCGTGGCCGTGGCCATGGCCGTGGCTGGTGAGGCTGAGGGACTGCAGAGGCCCCGGGCAATTCGACTTCCTTCCCTTTACCCCCGGCTTTGACCAGCACTGACCTGCTTCCCTCTGATTTATGCAGGAATCTTCTGGGTAATATTTGATGTGGAAACAAAAGGTTTGTGTGGCTAAACATAAGTTAGAAAACCACTGAACTACACAGCAGAACCCATGCACTGCAGCTTAGCCTTTGAGACCCGGAACAACAAAGGTGACCCCTCTGTCTGCCTCCATTGCTGCTCCATGCCAGACCCACACTCCATCAGGCCCCAGAGTGTCTCGTCACCTCCCACCTTTGTGCCTGGGATGAACAGAGGAGCCTCTTCTCTTTCTAATTCCCCAGGGTTGAAGGGCAGGCTCAGACCCACCCACCTCTGATGTGGCTGTATCTACCCTGTTTGCTAAGGCTGGAGAGTCCCCTCTTATCCCTGGCCACAGCTGATGGGACCAAGGGACCTGGGTGCAGGCAGAACCCTCTGCAGATCTTCTAGGGTCTGGGTCAGAAACATAGGCCTGCTGGAAGAAGTGGAGTTGAGAAACGGAGTCGCTGGGGGATTGTGGCTGGCGCTGGGTAGGAAGGCTGTGTGGAGTCAACTGAAGAATGGGCAAAGAAAACGGTCTGTCCTTAGGAGTCAGTCATACTTGGGGTAGGGGCAGGCACTGGGCGCAGCTGTTCAGTCATTGCTTGGGGTGTCCACATCCCATGTCAGAGTCCCTGGGCTCACGTCTAGGCTCTGCTTCTGATCCAGCTTCCTCCTGATTGGCATCCTGGGAGACAACAGGTGATGGTTTATGTACTTGGTTCCTTGCTATCCACGTGGGAGACCTGGATTGAGTTCCATGCTTCTGGCGTCAGTCTGGCCCAGCCCTGGCTGTTGTAGGCATTTGAGGAATACTTGCACATGGGAAGTTTCCCTCCCTTCCTCCCTCCCTTCCTCCTTCCCTCCCTTCCTCCTTCCCTCCCTCCCTCCCTCCCTCCCTCCCTTCCTCCCTCCCTCCCTCTTTCTCTCTCTCTCAAATAAATAAGTAAATAATTAAAAAGTACTCGACATTAAAAACAAAGTCCTGATGTGTACAACAGCAGGAAGGAAACTTGAAGACACTATGCTATGGTCACAAAAGACCGTAAAGGATTCTGCTTCCATGAGAAGCCCAGAGCAGGGAAACCCAAAGCGATAGAATGTAGGCTAGTGGTCCCCCAGAGCGTGGGCCAGGGACATGACTGACAGGAATGGGGTTTCTTTGTAGGGTGAGGAGGATACTCTGAAGTGAGTGATGATGGTGGCACACTATTGTGAATTTACTAAAATCCACCAGATTGTACACTTTAAAATAGCAACTTTTATAGTGTGAATTATGCATCAATTAAACAAGGATAGAAAACAAACAGGGCAGCTCTAATGAGTCAAAATCTGGGCAGAAGGGGTGGGTGTTACGATGCAGAGGGTTAAGTCACTGCCTGGGATGCCTGCACCCCATATCACAGTGCTCGGTCCCAGTCCAGCTGCTCTGCACTTCTGATCCCGCTCCCTGCTAATGCACCTGGGAGGCAGCAGATGAGGGTCCAAGTACTTAGGCTTGTGCCACCCACGTGGGAGACTCAGATGGAGTTCCTGGCTCCTGGCTTCAGCATGGCCTAGTCTTGGCTGTTGTGGGCATTTGGGGAGTGAATCAGTGGGCTGAAGATCTTTGTCTCTGTCTCACCCTCTCTCTGTGTCACTTTGTCTTTCAAATAAAGAAATATTAAAATAATAATAATAATAATGTAGGTGGTAAATAGCAACTGCAGATGCCAAGGTCCAAGGCGAGGCCCTGGGACATGGCGAGCCTCTTCCTGAAGGAGCACACCGCCGCCTAGCGGGGAGGCTGACCAAAAAGACTCCTGGACTTCAGGGCCTGCGTCTGGTCAAGGCCCTGGTGGAGGACAGATGCTGACACCATGCGGATGTAGTCCACAGTGCTGGACAAACCACGTTCTACAGGGAGACAAAGAGAAGCAGGAATTTGTGGGCAAAGAGGGGCTCAAAAGAGACAAGTCAGCCAATTGCTTTTTGTGTGCCTTACTTGATTTTGAGTCAAGCATTCTGTGAAAAACCTTAGTGGTGACTTTCGACACATTTGGAAATTTGAACACTAACTAGGTGTCTGATAATGCTCAGATCTTGTTTTTTCCAGATTTGATAATTGCATTTTTGTTGTATTTTTAAAAGAGTCTGAATCTTTTAGAATTAATGAAATGCTGGATGAATGAGATGACGCCTGGGATTTATTTCCAAGTAATGGGCAGGGAAAGAAATTGGACATAAACAGACAATTACTGAAGCCAGGGAGCAGGAGGTAGGAGCTAACTACCTGTGTTCTAAGTCCTGTCGCATGAGCTGCAAGTTGTCCAAATTTCCCTGTTTATGAAGACACTTCAAAAAGTTCTTAGAAAAGTGGAATTAAAAAATAAGTTTCTTTTGGTGTAAACATTTTAAAATCTATGCATAGTTGTTTTCATAATATGCCTTTTCCATGAACTTTAAAAAGTCTTCTGTAGTAATGAAAACAATTGAGACAAGGAGGGCTGACGGAGAAATCACGGGCCTGAGGTGTGTGCGGGTCTGAGGTGGGTGTCATCGGTGGTCGGCCACCAGGCCAGCTGAGATCTGTCGGCATCCAGGGATCTCCACCCTCTGCTGCCCTCCCTGGCCTGTGCACCCTCCCAGGAGGGAGCATTCTCCAGGTGGCCCCATCACTGCCTCTAGGGCAGAGAGATGCAAGTTGACGCCTGCGAACCAAGGCACGAGGGATGAACAGTCACGTGTGGCCACTGCTGTGGCAGAACGTTCCAGACTGTGGCCTCCTGATCCCCGTGCAACTCAGAGAGCAAAGTGCTGAGGCCTGCGAGGAAGAGGGCAGGCAAACCTCTCGGCTCAGAGCTCAGGGCTCTTTAGGGAAGGGAGAGGCTACAGGTGGGAGAGAATTTGAAGTTTTTTAGACAAAGGCGCTAAATCTCGGCAACATTTGTTTTTTTGAAGATGTATAATTGACTTCTTCAAGAGAGCCCACCAAATGGTGGATGACGCCGGTGCAACAGGAGGGCTCGGATGCCCTGGGGGCTCTGAGGACCCTGGAGTGTCTGTGCAGAGGACCCGTCTCCAGCTGTGGCTACAGCATAGGCTTTTACACAAGAAAAGTAAAGTGAATGAAGTCTGTTGAAAAAAAAATTATATATTTGAAAGCCAGAATTACAGAGAGAGGGGGGAGATACAGAGAGAGAAGTCTTCCATCTGTTGGTTCACTCCCCAGATGGCCCCAACAGCCTGAGCCGGGCCAGGCTGAAGCCAGGAACCAGGAGCTTCTTCCAGGTCTCCCACGTGGGTTCAGGGGCCCAAGGACTTGGGCCATCTTCTGCTGCTTTCCCAGGCACATTACAGGGAGCTAGATTGGAAGTAGAACAGCTGGGACTCGAACTGGTACCCATATGGGATGCTAGCGCTGCAGGCAGAGGCTTAGCCCACTACACCACAGTGCCCACCCTGGTAAATTCTATTTAAAGGAGTTTGAACCAAATTGGAATGACAGATAAATCATGAAACAAATCTTTGAATTTTTTAAAGAAGTACTTCTTTTTAAATTAATTATTTATTTGAGAGGCAGAAAGCGCTCCAATCTGCTATTTCACTCCCTAAATTCCTGTGACAGTCAGGGCGGGGCCAAGCTGAAGCTGAGCACCTGGCACTCAGTCTGGGTGTCCAGCATGGGTGGCGAGGACCCAAGTACCACTGTCTCCCAGGGTGTGCATTAGTAGAAAGCTGGAATTGGAAGTGGAGCTGGGGCTCAAATCCAGGCACTGTCCTGTGGGATGGGAGCGGCGTAGCCAGTGTCTTTAACCGCTAGGCCAAACAGCTGCTCTGAAAAATAATCTTGAATGAGTTTCTCGGTTACAGTTAAAAATCCCTGTAAGGATATGTTCTGCCTCCCTCAGAGCTGAGCACTTTGGAAATGACTGGGGCCTTTCCCAGGCCAACGATTTTAGGACAGAGAGCCTTGTTCTTGCAGAAGCAGTGCCCAAGTTTCTCTCTCTCTCTCTCTCTCTTTTTTTTTTTTTTTTTTTTTTTTGACAGGCAGAGTGGACAGTGAGAGAGACAGAGACAGAGAGAAAGGTCTTCCTTTTTGCCGTTGGTTCACCCTCCAATGGCTGCCACGGCCGGCGTGCTGCGGCCGGTGCACCGTGTTGATCTGAAGCCAGGAGCCAGGTGCTTCTCCTGGTCTCCCATGGGGTGCAGGGCCCAAGGACCTGGCCCATCTTCCACTGCACTCCCTGGCCACAGCAGAGAGCTTGACAGGGAGAGGAGCGACCGAACAGAATCCGGCGCCCCGACCGGGACTAGAACCCGGTATGCCCGCACCGCAGGTGTAGGATTAGCCTAGTGAGCGCCAGCCCCAAGTTCTCTCTTAAAAGGTTCTTTAGTCTGTTTAAATGCTGAGCGTTTGTGCCTGGGGGGGGAGGGGTGAGAGCATCCTAAAGGCTTGGTGAGGTTGGTAAAACCCAGGAATTTTGTCCCAGAGTGGGGATGCATGCCCTGCAGGCTCGGGGGCTCTTATTGAGCCTCGGAGCAGGAGCCCTTGCTGGATGGTGAGCAAGGCAGTGGGCTCTGAGCCGGGCTTGGAAGTGGTGGCTGAGCAATCCCTCTGTCTTCCCTACTCACCTTTGTTAAGAAGAATGCTGAAGTTTGAGTGGAGCAATTCCCCACCTAGCCTCGAATCGGGTCCAGTGGGTTCTGAGGGAGTGGTAGGAGCACACCAGGTCCATCTGGGAGCAACATGTGAGTGTTTGGGCTGTGTGAAATGCTAATCAGCTGTGAGGTCTTTGCACTGTCTCCAGTTAGCGGTCACTGCTCCAGATTCCTTCAGCTCCCAGGCCCTCCACTCGCTGACTAGCGTCTCACTTCACTTCCATTTGTGTCAAAATTTCAGACAGAGTCAGCTTGGCTCTCAACACCGGCTTTCCTTTTGAGGTTCCAAATAAACCCTCCGTCAAGTGATCTTATCCACCAGGCCTGTGACTGCTTCCTGAAGCCAACATTCAGAACACAAATCCCAGACTCATTAGGCAGTTTCAAATCACAGGTCTCAGATGGCTTCCTTATTTCCGGAAGTACTGCATTAATTATTTCCACTCAGGAAAATATCGTGTTAGAGGTCATTCCTGCTTCTAATCCCTACATGAACTCCAGGAAGAAGCAAATGAAAATCATTTAAAAAAAAAAAAAGATTTAGGCCGGCGCCGTGGCTCAACAGGCTAATCCTCCGCCTTGCGGCGCCGGCACACCGGGTTCTAGTCCCGGTCGGGGCGCCGGATTCTGTCCCAGTTGCCCCCTTCCAGGCCAGCCCTCTGCTGTGGCCCAGGAGTGCAGTGGAGGATGGCCCAAGTGCTTGGGCCCTGCACCCCATGGGAGACCAGGAAAAAGCACCTAGCACCTGGCTCCTGCCATCGGATGAGCGCGGTGCGCAGGCCGCAGCACGCCATCTGTGGCAGCCATTGGAGGGTGAACCAACAGCAAAGGAAGACCTTTCTCTCTGTCTCTCTCTCTCACTGTCCACTCTGCCTGTCCCAAAAAAAAAAAAAAAGATTTACTTATTTATTTCAGAGGTAGAGTTACAGATAGACAGAGGGAGAGAAAGGTCTTCCATCTGCTAGTTTGCTCCCCAGCTGGCCGCAGTGGCTGGAGCTGGGCTGATCCAAAGCCAGAGCCAGGAACTTCCTCCAAGTCTCCCATGTGGGTGCAGGGGCCCAAGGACTCGGGCCATCTTCCACTGCTTTCCCAGGCCATAGCAGAGAGCTGGGTCGAGAGAGGAGCAGCTGGGACACAAACTGGTGCCAATATGGGATGCCGGCACCGCAGGCAGAGGCTTAACCTACTACACCACAGTGCTGCCCCCATGAAAGTCATTCTTAATGTGTGTAGATTAAAGGAGAAAAGAACCTCGTTTCCCTAGAATGAAACTTTAATGTCATTATTTGTAAACGCCCTGCTTTCCACCCCTAGAAGAGCCACGCACTCATTTCCCATTTGTGTATCAGTCAACAGTATCCTATATTCATTATCTATTATGCTGTGTTACAATATTCCCCTGATTTAATAGCTTGAAATGACTACCATTTACTATTGCCCATGTTTCTACAGGTTGGGTGTACACCAGCACCGTCCCTGGGAGAAATCCCTTTTAAGAATACACAAGGGGCCCACACTGCAATGCAGCAGATAAAGCCGCTGCCTGCAGTGCTGGCATCACATACGGGCACCGGTTCAAGTTCCAGCTGCTCCACTTCCAATCCAGCTCTCTGCAATGGCCTGGAAAAGCAGTGGAAGATGGCCCAAGTCTTGGGCTCCTGCACCCATGTGGGAGACCCGGAAGAGGCTCCTGCCTCCTGGCTTTGGATCAGCGCAGTTGCAGCCAATTGGGGAGTGAACCAGCAGATGGAAGGCCTCTCTCTTTCTCTCTCTCTCTCTCTCTGCCCCTCCTTCTCTCTGTGAAACTCTGACTTTCAAATAAATAAATCTTTAAAAAAAAAAAAAGACAATTTGGAATTACCTCAGAAATTTGAATATAGACCTACCATAAGACCCAGCCATCCCACTCCTGAAAATTTACCCAAGGGAAATGAAATCAGCAAATCAAAGAGTTATCTGTACCCCCTTGTTTATTGTAGCTCAGTTCACAATACATAAGACATGGATTCAATCCAATTGCTGGTCAACTGAAGATTGGATTAAGAAATTAATGGGATACTCTATGGAATACTACACAGCGGTTAAAAAAAAGAGAGATCCAGTCATTTGCAACAAAATGAATGAATCTGGGGGCCGGTACTGTGGCGCAACAGGTTAATGCACTGGCCCAAAGCGCTGGCATCCCATATGGGTGCCAGTTCTAGTCCTGGCTGCTCCTCTTCTGATCCGGCTCTCTGCTATGGCCTGGGATAGCAGTAGAAGATGGCCCAAGTCCTTAGGCCCCTGCACTCATGTGGGAAACCTGGAGGAAACTCCTGGCTTCGGATCAGTGCAGCTGCAGCCGTTGTGGCCAACTGGGGAGTGAACCATCAGATGGAAGACCTCTCTCTCTATCTCTACCTCTCTCTTTCAAATAAATAATCTTTAAAAAAATGAATGAATCTGGAAAACATCATACTTAGTGAAATAAGCCAGTCCCAAAAGGACAAATAAAATATGTTCTCCCTGATCTGTGAATAGAGCACCTAAAAGGAAATCTGTAGAAGTGAAATTGACACTTTGAGAAGCAATGACTTGAACAGCCCTGTCTTGCTGTTGAGGAATAGTTTTTTTTTTTTCTCTTCTTTATATTATTATTTGTTGAATTCTTAACATAGAGTTAATCATGTGTAGATAAAGTTAACTTAAAATAGATCTCAGTAAAAAATAAAAGTGGGAATAAGAGAAGGAGGTGGAAGTGTGTAACTGTACAGCTATATAGCTGTGCATATATTCCTATAGACTTCCTTCTTCCATTTTTTTAAAAGATTTGTTTATTTATTTGAAAGTCAAGTTATACAGAGAGAGAAGGCGAGGCAGAGAGAGGGAGAGAATGGTCTTCCATCCTCTGGTTCACTCCCTAAGTAGCTGCAATGGCTGGAGCTGCACTGAGTGCTCTGAAATCAGGAGACAGGAGCTTCTGCTGGGTCTCCCTTATGGGTATAAGGGCCCAAAGACTTGGCCCATCTTCCACTGCATTTCCAGGCCATAGCAGAGAGCTGGGTTGGAAGTGGAGCAGCTGGAACTCGAACCAGCACCCATATGGAATGCCAGCATTGCAGGCAGTGGCTTTACCTGCTCCGCCACAGCACCGTCCCCCAGACTTACTTCTAAGAGTGCAGTTTAAAACTTGCTATGGAACCCCAAATCCTATTAAGCTGCATGGTAAAAATGCCATCTTAAGTGGTAAAGTGACCATGTTAAGTGTTGAAGTAATCATATAGAGAGTATTGTTAAAGGGATCATATAAATAAGATCAAATATCTGGTAATAATAATAGAATTAAAAAGGAGAGAATGTTCCAACATGGGAAACAGTCCACACAGCAGACTCATAGAATGACAATCACTTTAAACAGCATTCTGACTACTCAGAATCAGCCCTTAAGGCATTCTGATCTGGCTGAAAAGTCCTTGAGAGCATTTCAGGCATGGAAAGCCAAGACACTGTGGCAAAAAAATGTCCTACATGAAGGATCTCTGTGAGAGAGAACCTAGTGGAAAGAAGTGGTCATCAAAGAAGGATGTTCTTTTCTCTGAAGGGAGGAGAGAACTTTCACTTTGCTTATGGCCTTGTCTAAATACTGACAGAAATTGTGGATTCAAAAAGCTTCCATATGGCCGGCGCCGTGGCTCAACAGGCTAATCCTCCGCCTTGCGGCGCCAGCACACCGGGTTCTAGTCCCGGTCGGGGCGCCGGATTCTGTCCCGGTTGCCCCTCTTCCAGGCCAGCCCTCTGCTGTGGCCCGGGAGTGCAGTGGAGGATGTCCCAGGTGCTTGGGCCCTGCACCCCATGGGGAGACCAGGAAAAGCACCTGGCTCCTGGCTCCTGCCATCGGAGGAGCGCAGTGCGCCGGCCGCAGCGTGCCGGCCGCGGCGGCCATTGGAGGGTGAACCAACGGCAAAAGGAAGACCTTTCTGTCTGTCTCTCTCTCTCTCACTGTCCACTCTGCCTGTCAAAAAAAAAAAAACAAAAAAAAAACAAAAAGCTTCCATAGCCATGGCAGCTCATGTCAAGAGCCTCATACATCATACATAAGAGTATTGATTGTTAAATTAACAGGAGTCACTGTGGACTTACTTCCCATGCAGGACTTCTGTCCTCAATGAGTTGTATTATGAGAATGAACTATAAAACTTGTTCTCAGGTGTTTTTTTGTTTTTTGTTTTTGGTGTGTGTGTATGTGTGTGCAAGTTATTGAAATCTTTATCTAGTATAGAGTTGGTGTTCTGTGTAAAAAAAGTTAACTGAAAATGAATCTTACTGGCCAGCGCCGTGGCTCAACAGGCTAATCCTCCGCCTTGCGGCACCAGCACACTGGGTTCTAGTCCCGGTTGGGGCGCCGGATTCTGTCCCAGTTGCCCCTCTTCCAGGCCAGCCCTCTGCTGTGGCCCGGGAGTGCAGTGGAGGATGGCCCAGGTGCTTGGGCCCTGCACCCCATGGGAGACCAGGAAAAGCACCTAGCACCTGGCTCCTGCCATCGGATGAGTGTGGTGCGCCGGCCGCAGCGCGCTGGCTGCGGCGGCCATTGGAGGGTGAACCAACGGCAAAGGAAGACCTTTCTCTCTGTCTCTCTCTCTCACTGTCCACTCTGCCTGTCACAAACAAACAAACAAACAAAAAGAATCTTAATGGAGAATGGGACTGGGAATGAGAGAGGGAGGATGAGGTAAGGGTGGGAGGGCAGGTATAGTGGGAAGAATCACTATATTCCTAAAGTTGTACTTAAGAAATTTGTACTCATTAAATAAAAAGTTTCTTTGGAGGAAAAAAATAAAAAAGAGTGGACAAGATGTCTACCTCTTCCCAAAAGATGCCTTTTAGCAAGACTAAAGTACTGATCCCACCTCTCTGAGCTTCTAGTTGTATCATGAGAATACAAAGTTATCTTTCTTTTGTTTTACCATAAGCAAGTTGGACAGGATTGTACTTCTGGCCCTCTGATGGGTCTCCCCCACCCTCCCACCCCACCCTCTAATTGATTGTTAGTTATTATTCTGCTCCCTGAATTGTGCTTAAAAGACAAGTTTCTTGGGCACTCCTCTCCAGGAGCCCCCTCCTAATGCTGTGGCATGAAGTTTCTGACTTCAAGAAGTCTTGCTTTGCTCACACACACACAAAAAGTCTGCAGTCTCTTGAGTTGGCACCTCACTGTTACTGCTGGGTTCTGTTGGCCAGTGAGTCACAAGACCAGCCCAGGCCTACCAGGTAGGGAGACCCACTCTGCCCCTACGTATGTGGAGTTTCAGAGTCACATTGCCAAGGGTATGGAGACAGGGAAGCCATTAATTGTGGCAATGAATCTATCACAACTGCCAGCACGATTTTCCTTTTAATTGTGGATTTTGTTTGATTTCAGGCACTAGTGAAATTTGCTCAGATTCTACTTCCAAATTCCTAATTCCTAGGGACCTGGAAGGGTGGAGTGTGCCAGCGTTTTTATAATCCCCCTTCATGTGACCACCACTTCTGGAGCACCCACTGGGCTAGGCCCCCTGCTCATTAGGTCCCTGGACACACATGGTAACGCCAGTCCTCCTGCCTGCTGACTGATAGTTCTCCATGCAACAGGAGAGCTTGGGCTGTGAGTGGGGAGAGGAGGAAGCCAGGCAGCTTCAGTGGGAACCCTGGCAGAGTGAGGCTTGGTCTTGAACAGTGAGTGAGAATGTTCTAGAAACAGAAGGAAGGGCAGTTAATTCCAGAGGCTTGAGGATGTGAAGATGGAGGTGTTTTCAGGAGAGGGAGCTGCTTACATGAAGCCTTCCTGGGAAGCGTGGGTTTCATTGCCAAGGACACCGTTGGAGGCATTCCTCTGGTCTGGTGTGCTCAGCCTTGCCTTTGGGAAAGGGTGCTGGGGGAGTTAGGGACAGGGAGAGCTGCTGGGAGCCTCTTCCTATTGTAAATCCATCCTTTCAGGTTGAAGATTCTGTGATCATCCACCTGCTGGCTGGAACTGGGAGATTCTTCTGGGCCTCTACGGGGCATCTAAGCTCTCACAGTTGCTTGCTCAGTTATGCAGGGGGCAGGGCCTGGAAGCTTTGCCCTTTCTGCTCTTGGCTGACTTCATACAGGTTAGCTTTTAAACTAATAGCTCATTCCAGACACTGTGCCTCTGGCCCTGGGAGAGAACTTGGCCTCTCTGACCCTGCATAACATTTCCCCTTTCTGGGAAACAGATCCTGTGCGTGCCTGGTGGCAAATCCCCCATGGCCCAGCCCTCCCCTCTCCAGCTGCTGTGTGGTGCTGTGTCCCATGACTCCAGAAAGAGATTTTTTTTCTTCTGGCACCTGGTTCAGCCCAGCTGGGGCCCTTCTCTCACCATGTCAGGTTGTCATAAGACTTACGGGATGTGTGGCAGGCAGGACAAGTGGTTCCCCAAAGATGTCCCTGTCCTAATCTCCAGAACCTGTGTGTATACTATCCTATGGCAAAAGGGAGTTCAGGCAACAGAGAGAATTAAGGTTGCTAATCAACTGAGTTTAAGATAAAATTATCCTGGGTCATCTGGGTGGGTCCAATAGCATGAAGATCTTACAAGTGGCAGAAGGAGGCAGGAGAGGAAGTCGGGTGACAGGTGTGAGAAGGGCTTGGCAGTGTTGTTGGCCTTCAAGATGGTGGAAGAGGGCCGTGAGCTGGGAACCTGGGGCTGGGGTAGGGTGCCTGGGCTTTAGCAACTGGTAAGGGAAGGAAGTGGTCTCTCTCCAAGAACTTCCAGAAAGTAACACAGCCCCTCTCTATATTTTTTAATGTTTATTTACCTATTTATTTGAAAACCATAGAGACACAGTGAGAGAGAGAAAAGAAGAAAGAGGTTGACAGAGTTAGATTTCCCATTTGCTGGGTTACTCCTAAAGTGCTGGCAACATCTAGGAATGGACAAGGCCAAAGCCAGGATCCTGGAACTCAGTCAAGTCAGGGTCTCCCATGTAGGTGGCAGGGACTCAACCACCCTGGCTGTCGCCTGCTCTTCCAGGGTGCCCACTATCAGAATGCTGGAATTGGGAGAGAGACTAAGACTCGAACTCAGGAGCTCTGACACAGGATGTGGTGTCCCAGGTGATACCTTAACTACTACTTTAAATGCCTACCCTGCCCCTATAGTCAATATTCATATTTCTAACACTTTTACAGATTTATTTGCTTATTACTTCTTCTGCCATTCCAATTTCTTCATTACATGCACACGTTTCTCATAGCAAGTTCCTATAGAACAAAGATCTCTTAGCTCTATGAGAGCACTCAGAAAGTTCGTGGAGGGGCTGGTGTTGTGGCGGAGCAGGTTGAGCTGCTGCCTGTGACACCAGCGTCCCATGTGAGGATGAGGTCCCGGCTGCTCCACTTCCAACGAAGCTCCCTACAGTTTCACCTGGGAAAGCGGCAGATGATGACTCAAGTGCTGAGGCCCCTGCCCCCCATGTGGGAGACCTGAAGGAAGTTCCAGGCTCCTGGCTACAGCCTGGCCTAGCTCTGGCTGTTGAGGCCATTTGGGGAGTGAACCAATGGTTGGAAATTCTCTGTCTCTCCCTCTTTCTCTGTAACTCTTGCCTTTCAAATAAATAAATCTTTTTTAACAAAATGAAAAAGTTCATGGAAAATGGAACTAAAAGATGTAAATGTATTTTGGGTCAAGAAACTGGACTCCTCGTTTGTTTGGAAATGCATTTATTTCGCTCTTTCTCGTGAACGATAAATAGCTTGCCCAGATATGGAATCCTCAGCTACAGGGTCCCCTGATGCCCCTCAGCACCCCCATGGCTGCTGCTCTGTTGTCCATTGTGGCCCAGGAGAAAGCTGTGGTCCAAGCAGTCTCTTCTTTGTGGTATCTCTTGCTCCTACCTCCTAGATCCTCAGCGATTGAAACAGACTGAATCAGATAGACAGGCATCAAACTGGCAATTCTGTTATTGGTGGAGTTGTTGAACACTACGAATATTAGGGAAAGGTGTCTTTCACAGAAAAAATATGGAAACGAGCACAGCGGAGCAGGGGTTAGCTGCCTTGCAGGATGCCCGTATCCCATGTCGGAGTGCTGGTTCAAGTCACTCTGCTCTGCTTCCTATCCAGCTTCCTGCTAAAGCACCTGGGAAGGTAGCAAGTGATGGCCAAGTGCTTGGGCCCCTGCCACCTATGTAGGAGCTATGGATGGAGTCTTGGCACCTGGGTTCAGCCTGGCCTAGCCCTGGCTGTTGCAGGCATTTGAGGAATGAACCAGCAGATGGAAGATCTCTCTCTGTTGTTCTGCTTTTCATGTAGATTAAAATAAATATTTTAAGAAAATGATGCCTCACGTCTCCATTAATCCCATTTGCAACAAACTATGTTTTATTCAGGTCTGTATGAGGAAGTTTTTTTTTGCCATTTGAGTTTTTTAAAAAAATCTTATTTATTTGTTTTCAGTGTTGTTTGAAAGGTGCAGAGACAAAGAGAGTGCTTCTATCTGCTGGTTCATTCCCCAAATGCTTACAACAGCTGGAGCTGGGCCAAGCCAAAGCCAGGAGCCAGGAACTTCATCCAGGTCTCCCACATGGGTGGCAGGAACCCACATACCTGAGCCATGATCTGATGGCTCCCAGTGTGTGTGTTAGAAGGAAGTTTCTGGCCGGTGCCACGGCTCACTAGGCTAATCCTCTGCCTGTGGCGCCGGCACCTAGGGTTCTAGTCCTGGTTGGGGCACTAGATTCTGTCCCGCTTGCCCCTCTTCTAGTTCAGCTCTCTGCTGTGGCCTGGGAGTGCAGTGGAGGATGGCCCAAGTGCTTGGGCCCTGCACCCCATGGGAGACCAGGAGGAAGCGCCTGGCTCCTGGCTTCAGATTGGTGCAGCGTGCCTGCCGTAGTGGCCACTTCGGGGGTGAACCAACGAAAAAGAAACCTTTCTCTGTCTCTCTCTCTCTCACTGTCCACTCTGCCTGTCAAAAAAAAGGAAGTTTCCATTGGAACAGGAACCAGGACTTGAACCCAGAAACTCCAAGATGGTGTCCTTTGTGGTGTCTTAACGGTGGTGTCAAATGCCCACTCCCCATGTACATATTTGTTTTTAAAGATTTATTTATGTATTTCAAAGTCAGAGTTACAGAGAGGGAGAAGGAGAGAGAAGTCTTCACCTGCTGGTTCACTCCCCAAAGGGCTTCAACAACCAGGGTTGGGCCAGACCAAAACCAGGAGCCAGGAGCTTCTTCCAGGTCTCCCACATGGGTGCAGGGGCCCAAGCACTTGGGCCATCTTCTACTGCTTTCCTAAGCACGTTAGCAGAGAGCTGGATTAGAACTGGAGCAGCCGGGACTCATACTGGTGCCAATATGGGATGCCAGCTCTGCAGGCAGCAGCTTTACCCACTAAGCCACAGTGCCGGCCCCCCAACATGTGCCTTAATATTTCTTTGTTTATGTCTCCTTGTTGATTTGAATAAGAAATTTTAAATATTTTGGTAACTTCTCAAGATCTCATAAGGTTAGTTTGTTGTCTGTTCGTGAGGATTTTTCTTTTGATGGTGACGATTGTGGAATGTTAGGAACCAGGTGAAAGCTGGAGGGAAGTGTGCGACAGGACTTGAACGACAGGCTAAATGCCATACGCGACTCCATGGGTTTCTTAACATTAGTTACTTAATTTGCGGTGTTTTGTAAAGACAGATGCTTTCATTAGATGCTCACAAGATCTTAAACATGCATTGAAGCCCACATTTTACATTTGCATCAGCTGAATATAGCTGATAAAAATCATCTCCTCTCTTCTCGTATACATATATGTACACACACACACACATACACACAATCAAAAGCAAACACAACGTTTCTTTTTTTTTCTTCTGCAATTTGGGCGCAGGAGTTCTTCATTCATTTTTCAAAATAAAATGAAATAATATTAAATTTACCTTTGACATTATTATTAAGTGTATAATTCAGTGCATGTAGTACATTCAAATTGTTGTGTAACCATCACCTCAGTACATCTCCAGAGATCTTTCATCAAAACATAATGTTTTGAAAACAATCTGTATTCTCAAATCCTTTCATTCAAACAGTAACAGCAGAAGAAAACATGCAGACATAGCAGCATCTGACCTTTCAGCTGCCATATGCCAAAAGTGACAAAGAATCCTCTTTTGAAAAATCTCTTCCCATTTTATTGCTTCTTGAAACTCCATAATAATGTCATTTTAAAAAATAAAAAAAATTTAAAGATTTATTTATTTATTTGAAAAGCAGAGTTACAGAGAGGCAGAGGCAGAGAGAGATCTTCCATCTGCTAGTTCACTCCCCAAGTGGCCACCAGGGCCAGAGCTGGGCTGATCCAAAGCCGGAAGCCAGGAGCCGGGAGCCAGGAGCTTCTTCTGCGTCTCCCATGCAGGTGCAGGGACTCATGTACCTGGGCCATCTTCCTCTGCTTTCCCAGGGCATAGCAGAGAGCTGGATCAGAAATGGAACAGCCGAGTCTTGAACTGGCTCCCACATGGGACGCCGGCACTGCAGGCAGTGGCTTTTCCTGCTATGCCACAGCGCCGGCCCCCACAAAATTTAAAATAGAAGAAAAATAATTTGCCCCCTGCTGATCTGCTGATAAATAAAAACCAAAGTTTGTGAAAAGGTAACTATTTTATAGCCCTGCAAGCTCATTAAAACTATGTTCTTCCTGTTGCGTTCTGTCTTTGGGACCGGTTGGTAATTAAGATGGATGGTGTGTGATCGCAAGACTCCCTCACTGGAGGAGGCTCTGGCCGAATTCTGTTTGCTGCATTATCCTGTTCTTTTATTTATCCCTTAATATCATACTTCTTAGCTGACTGCAGAATATGAAATGTAGGTCACTTTCCTTCCTAAAATGTTCTCTATCATTGCTATATCCATTAAGGACATTGGAGTTCTGAGATGTCTCAG
This sequence comes from Sylvilagus floridanus, assembly GCA_949820135.1. Lineage (NCBI taxonomy): Eukaryota > Metazoa > Chordata > Mammalia > Lagomorpha > Leporidae > Sylvilagus > Sylvilagus floridanus. The sequence goes on from OX463239.1 coordinate 65,253,722, forward strand.
TTGTACTGCCGAGTGAATAGCTCTTTTTCTGCTATTAAGTGTAGTTTGAATGTGATGAAATATAGGCTGCTGACAAGCATATACAAAGTCTGTGGGAAAGTGGAATTTATAAGCGTAGGGGTGAGTGTTTGACCTAGTGGTTGGAACATCTGCGCCCCATGTTGGAGAGCCTGCGTTGAATTTCTGACTCTGGCTCCTGATTCCAGCTTCCTGCTAGTGTGAACCGTGGAAGGCAGCAGGTGATGCTCAAGTGGTTGGGTTCCTGCCTCCCAGATGGAGTTCCCAGCTCCCAGCTGTGGCCTGGCCCAGCCCTGACTGTTGTGGGAACTTAAGGAGTAATCCAGTGACTAGAAGACCTCTCTGTGTCTCTAAGAGAGAGGTAAGTTTGTTTTGGTGCAAACATTTTTTGAAAGCCAAGCATAGTTCTTTCATATATATCTTCTTCAAAAGCTTCATGTATTTTTGTGCATTTGTAGAAGTTATCTTTTCTTTCTATTTTTTTTTTTTTGACAGGCAGAGTTAGTGAGAGAGAGAGACAGAGAGAAGTTCTTCCTTCCATTGGTTCACCCCCCCCCCCCCCAAATGGCTGCTACGGCCGGCGCGCTGCACTGATCTGAAGCCAGGAGCCAGGTGCTTCTCCTGGTTTCCCATGCGGGCGCAGGGCCCAAGGACTTGGACCATCCTCCACTGCACTCCCGGGCCACAGCAGAGAGCTGGACTGGAAGAGGGGCAACTGGGAGAGAATCTGACGCCCTGACTGGGACTAGAACTTGGGGTGCCGGCGCCACAGGCAGAGGATTAGCCAAGTGAGCCATGGCACCGGCCTATCTTTTTCTTTTAAAAATAAAGCTTAATTTTTATTTGAGAGGCAGACATAGAATCAGAGATAGAGGAGAGATCTTCCATCATTAGCCGGTTCATTCCCCAAATGCCCACAACAGCTGGGGCTGGGACAGGCCAAAGCTGGGAACCAGGAACTTCACTCAGGTCTCCCACATGGGTGCAGGGATCCAAGTACCTGAACCATTCGCCTGCTGCCTCTCAGGCTGTGCGTTAGCTAGAATCGCAAGTGGAACCATGACTGAAACCCAGCTATTCCAATATGGGACGCAGCTACCCCAAGCAGTAGTGTAACTGCTGTGCCACAACACCTACTCCAGGTGCTTCTTTATCTGCTAAGAGTTGCTTTATTTTTTTAAGATTTATTTATTTATTTGAAAGTCAGAGTTACACAGAGAGAGGAAAGGCAGAGAGAGAGAGAGAGAGAGAGAGAGATCTTCCCTCTGATGGTTCACTCCCCAATTGGCTGCAATGGCCGGATCTGCACCAATCTGAAGCCAGGAGCCAGGAGCTTCTTCTGAGTACCCATGCAGGTGCAGGGGCCCAAGGACTTGGGCCATCCTCTACTGCTTTCCCAGGCCATAGCAGAGAGCTGGATCAGAAGTGGAGCAGCTGGGTCTCGAACCGGTGCCCATATGGGATTCCAGCATTTCAGGCCAGGGCGTTAACCCACTGTGCTACAGTGCCAGCCCATTCAAAAAGTTTTTTTTTTTCTTCTTTTTCTCAATCTATGAAAATAGGCCAGACTACTTTATCCAGAGATTCATCCTCGTCTAGGCTTAAGAATGTTCTGGAATACAGTAAGGTGGAATGGAACATCCAGGATCAGGACAAGAGAGGTGTCAAGAACTCTATGCATGAGTGGACATCCCCTTCCCAGGTGAATTCCAGGAACAGAGCTGGCTGGGGTGAGAGGGGAAGGCTTACCCCGGGCTCACCCAGGGCTGGCCCAGAGCTGGCCTGGCTCCCTGGGGGCCCATCCAGCTCCCCTGCTGTGCTCCTGCTCCTTGCAGTCACTCTCCCTCCCTCATTCCTGCATTAGGGTTTCTTAGTCTCCTCGCTCCCTAGTCTAGAATGGTGTTTTCTGGTCCCCAAGATCAAATATCACATGGAAGCCCCACATTTCCCAAATCTTGGTCTAGGCTAAGCGATCTCCAAGTCCCTAAGGCTCTGGAAACTGTCACTGCAAGATGCCTTTCTTTTCTGCCTTCCACCCTGTCACACCTCATCCTCAGGCAACTGGCAAAGAATAGAGGCTTGGGGAGGGGAGGGGAGGGGAGGGGCAGGCCTGCGCTGTAGTGGGGAAGTTACTTCTTGGGACTCCCGCATTTCGTACCATAGGGCCTGGTTTGAGTTCTGGCTACTCTGCTTCTGATCCAGCTTCCTGCTGATGCACCCTGGGAGACCTGGGTGGAGTTGTGGGCTCCTGACCTCGGCCTGGCCCAGTCCTGGCTGCTGTGGATATTTCAGGAGTGAACCAGTGGATGGAGGACTTCTCTCCATCCCTATCTCTCTCACTTACTCTCTTTCTGTTACTCTGCCTTTCAAGAAGATGAAAACTAAACATTAAAAAAAAAAAAGAGAGAGAAAAGGTGAAGTGGAGCTATAAACATCAGAAAGTGGGGGCTTTGGTTAACATTTCAAATAACATTGTTCCACCGTGATGTAAAGAAGCAGGTTTTCTCTGATAGAAAGAAAAGATAGTCAAGTTAGTTTTTGTAGTTAAATTATTTTAGTTGTACATATTTATGGGGTACAGTATGATACTTCATGACATGTGTACAACATGTCATGACCAATTCGAGCTAGATGGCATTTCCATCTCCTTAAACATTAAACATTTTTCTGATTAATAGCTGTGCATGTAAGTGGGATACAGTGTGATATGTCTATAACTGTATAACACGTATTGCAGTCAGGTTCTACACCTGGAAAATTGATCAGTGGTCTTTCTTCAGCTTCAAAGGATAGTCCCCTTTAAGAAAAAAAAAATTGAGAGAATTTGCTACCCAGAAACTGAAGGTCCTGGGTCCTACCAGGAAAACACTGCACTTTAGAATCTCCTAGGACAACTTTTTAAAAAACTGTCAAAAATAAAGTGCCTGGGCTCCCTACCTGTAGAAACTTTTGATGCAGTTGGCCTGGGTGGAGCCCCAAGCTAAGCTATTTTTCAGTTTCCCTGAGTATCCACTGAGGGCCAGAACCCCACAGCAGTAAGGAGGGCTCTCCTGGGGCACGTGCTTGGTGCATCAGGTAAGGTGTCAATAGGGCTGGTGTTGTGGTGCAGTGGGTAAAGCCACCGGCATCCCACATGGGCAACAGTTCATGTACAGCTGCTCCATTTCCCATCCAGCTCCCTGCTAATGGCCTGGGAAAGTAGTGGAGGATGGCTCGAGTGCTTGGGCCCCTGCCACTCATGCCACTCATGTGGGAGACCCAGATGAAGCTGGCTTGGCCCAGCTATGACCGTTATATCTACTTGGGAAGTGAATCAGTAGATGAAAGACATTCTCCTTCCTTCCTTCCTTCCTTCCCTCCTTCCTTCCTTCCTTCCTTCCTTCCTTCCTTCCTTCCTTCCTTCCTTCCTTCCTTCCTTCCTTTCTTTCTCTAACTCTCTCAAATAAATAAATAAGTCTTTAAAAAAGGATGCTGTTTGGGATACCCACATCCCACATTGGTGGAGTGTCTGGGTTTGAGTGCTTGCTCTGCCCCTGACTTCAGCTTCCTGCTAATGCACACCTGGGAGGCAGCAGTTAATGGTTCAAGTATTAGGTACCTTTGGAGATACCTCAGATATCTGAATATAGCCCTATCCCATGACCCAGCCATCCTACTCCTCAGAATTTACCCAAGGGAAAGCAAATTGGCAAATAAAAGAGCTATCTGCACCTCAATTTTTTAAAAATGTTTTTTAAAAAAATTTTTTTTTGACAGGCAGAGTGGACAGTGAGAAAGAGAGACAGAGAGAAAGGTCTTCCTTTTGCCGTTTGTTCACCCTCCAATGGCCGCCACGGCCGGCGCGCTGTGGCTGGCGCACCGCGCTCATCCGATGGCAGGAGCCAGGTGCCAGGTGCTTTTCCTGGTCTCCCCATGGGGTGCAGGGCCCAAGCACCTGGGCCATCCTCCACTGCACTCCCTGGCCACAGCAGAGAGCTGGCCTGGAAGAGGGGCAACTGGGACAGAATCCCGTGCCCCGACCGGGACTAGAACCCGGTGTGCCGGTGCCGCAAGGCGGAGGATTAGCCTGTTGAGCTATGGCGCTGGCTTAAAATTTTTTTTTTTTTTTTGACAGGCAGAGTGGACAGTGAAAGAGAGAAACAGAGAGAAAGGTCTTCCTTTTGCCGTTGGTTCACCCTCCAATGGCCGCTGCAGCTGGCGCACTGCAGCCGGTGCACCGAGCTGATCCGAAGGCAGGAGCCAGGTGCTTCTCTTGGTCTCCCATGGTGTGCAGGGCCCAAGCACTTGGGCCATCCTTCACTGCACTCCTCGGCCATAGCATAGAGCTGGCCTGGAAGAGGGACAACCAGGACAGAATCTGGTGCCCTGACCGGGACTAGAACCCGTGTGCCAGCGCCACAAGGCGGAAGATTAGCCTATTGAGCCGTGGCGCCGGCCTGCCCCTCAATGCTTATTCCAGCTCAATTCACAATAGCTAAGACATGAAATCAACCTAAATGCCCATCAACAGAAGACTTGTTAAAGAAATTATGGGCTCTGTGGCACAGCGGGTTAATGCCCTGGCCTGAAGCACCGGCATCCCATATGGGCACCGGTTCGAGACCCAGCTGCTCTCTGTCTCTACCTCTCTCTGTAACTCTTTCAAATAAATAAAATAAATCTTTAAAAAAAAAGAAATTATGAGCTATGTACTCTATTGAATACTACACAGCAATAAAATAAATAAATAAATAAATAAAACCCAGTCATTTGCAACAAATAGAGGAATCTGGAAAACATAATGCTGAGTGAAATAAGCCAGTCCCAAAGGGACAAATATCACATGTTGTCCCTGATCTGTGACAACTAACTGAACACCTAAAAGGAAAACTGTAGAAGTGAAACTGACACTATGAGAAACAACAACTTGATCAGCCCTTGTCCTGACTGTGGAGGAATATCTTACTATTTTATTCTTTTTAGTGTTTTCTTTTTCAACATAATACCATTGGTTGAACTCTTTAATTAACACACAGTTATTCTTAGATGATTAAATACAACTGAAAATTGATCCCTGTTAAAAATAAGAGAGGGAAGAAGAGAAAGAGGAGATGTACAGTTTGGCACACACTCCCTTGGACTTACCCCTAAGGGTAAAACTAAAAACTTGCCATGGGACTCCAAATCCTATTAAGTTGGCAGGTAGCAATGCCTAACTTACTAGTTAAAGTGATCATTTTAAGTGCATAACTGATCATCAAGATAGGATTAAGTGTCAAAGGGATCACATAAATAAGACCAGTGTCTGCTAATAATAATTTATAGAATTAAAAAAGAGAGAATGGTCCAACATGGGAAGTGAGATACACAGCAGACTCATAGAACAACAAATTCCCTAAACAGCAGTCTGGCCCCAGAATCAGCCCTTAAGGATTCTGATCTGGCTAAAAAGCCCATGAGAGTATTTCAGGCATAGAAAGCCAAAACACTGTGGCAAAAAATGATCTAAATGAAAGATCTCTGTGAGTGAGATCCCAGCAGAAAGAACGGGCCATCAAAGAGGGAGGTACCTTTCTCTGAAGGGAGGAGAGAACTTCCACTTTGATTATGGCCTTGTCTAAATAAGGTCAGAGTGTGTGAACTCAATAGGCTTCCATAGTCTTGGCAGCTCATGACAAGAGCCTTGGGTGATTACTGACATCATAAATAAGCGTGTCAATCATTAAATCAACTACAAGAGTCAATGTGCACTTGCTCCTCATGTAGGACCCCTGTCCTTAATGTGTTGTACTATGAGAATTAAAGGTAAAACTAGGGGCTGGCGCTGTGGTGCAGCAGGTTAAAGCCCTGGCCTGAAGCACCAGCATCCCATATGGGTGCCAGTTCTAGTCCTGGCTGCTCCTCTTCCGATCCTGCTTTCTGCCTTGGCCTGGGAAAGCAGTAGAACATGGCCCAAGTCCTCAGGCCCCTGTACCCATGTGGGAGACCTGGAGGAAGCTCCTGGCTCCTGGCTTTGGATCAGCACAGCTCTGGCCATTGCAGCCATCTGGGGAGTGAACCAGCAGATGGAATATTCTCTCTCTGTCTCTACCTCTCTCTGTAACTCTGTCTTTCAAATAAATAAAAATAAATCTTTTTAAAAAAATAAAGTTAAAACTAATCTTCAAACAGTACTGTATAGTTTGTGTGTCTGTGTGGGTGCAAACTGTTGAAATCTTTACTTAGTATAGAGTTCCTCTTCTGTAAATAAAGATAATTAAAAATGAATCTTATTGAAGAATGGGATGGGAGAGGGAGTAGGAGATGGGATGATTTCTGGGTGAGAGCATGGTTATGGGGGGAAGAACCGCTATGATCCAAAAGTTTTACTTTCAAAATTTATATTATTAAATAAAAATTTTCTATTAAAAAAGAAAACAAGTATGCAGGAGGCCTGAATTCAATTCTGACTGTTACTGGCATTTGGGGAGTGAACCAGCAGATAGGAAATCTCTTTCTCTTTCTCTCTGCCTTTCAAATAAATTTTTAAAAATTTAAAAATAAAAAAAATTGCATGGCTCTCTCATCCCAGAGGCATGGCACACAGAGTGCCTGTGCCTATGCTTACTTCTGCTTCTTTTAAAATCAGACCAAGGAACTGGTGCTGTGGCATAGCAGGTAAAGCCGCTGCCTGCAGTGCTGGCATCCCACATGGGTACCGGTTCAAGTCCTGGCTGCTCCACTTCTGATCCAGCTCCCTGCTAATGTACCTGGGAAAACAGTGGAAGATGGCCCAAGTGCTTAGGTCCCTGGACCTACATGGGAGACTCAGAAAAAGCTGCTTTGGATTGGCCCAGATCTGGCTATTGCGGCCATTTGAGGAATGAACCAGTTGTTGGAAGACCTCTCTGTCTCTTCCTTTCTCTGGCTGTAACTTTGCCCCTCAAGTCAATAAATAAATCTCTAAAAATATAAAAAATAAAATCAGATTAAGGCAATGAAATTTTAGGTGGAAGAAAAATTTTGAAAGACTTTTATTTTATTTATTTGAAAGACAGAGTTACAGAGACAGAGGGAGAGAGAGGGAGAGAGAGGGAGAGAGAGAGAGATCTTCTATCTGCTGCTTCACTCCCCAAGTGGCTGCAACTGCCAAAGCCAGAAGCCAGAATTTTCTTCCAGGTCTCCCATGTGGGCTCAGGGGTCCAGGGACTTGGGCCATCTTCTGCTGCTTTCCCAGGTGTATTAGCAGGGAGCTAGATCATAAGTGAAGCATCCAGGACTCAAACTAGCACCCATATGGGATGCCAGTGCTGCAAATGGTCACTTAATCTGCTACACCACAGCACTGGCCCTTGAAGAAAATGTTTTAATGTACCATAATGGCATACTTTTCTTTATACACATGCACTTGTAAAACATAATATTTATTTTTGTGGAAGAAGGGCCCTACAATGCAAAAGTTCCCAGAGCCTACAAAAAACATTACATAACCCTGTATTAAAGACAAGTATAGGGCTGGCGCTGTGGCTCACTTGGTTAATCCTTCGCTGCAGAGCCGGTATCCCATATAGGCGCTGGGTTCTGGTCCTGGTTACTCCTTTTCCATTCCAGCTCTCTGCTGTGGCTCGGGAGGGCAGTGGAGGATGGCCCGGGTGCTTGGGCCCCTGTGCCCGCATGGGAGACAGGAGGAAGCACCTGGCTCCTGGCTTCAGATCGGCGTAGCTCCAGCCGTGGTGGCCATTTGGGGAGTGAACCAACGGAAGGAAGACCCTTAAATAAATAAATAAATAAAAAGACAAGTATAAGCATGCAGTTTGAATGTTGCTTAAAAAGGATTCTATTCACATGAAGATAACACATTGACATATGACAGTGGTGTCTGCACCTTAGCTACCAGTAATGATGCTTAAATTTCCCTTCATCCCCTGTGCCCTGCAGACGGTTCGGGCGGCCTATGCTGTTCTGTAGGGCTTGCTGTGTTGCCACTCACAGCCTGGCAGACATTCCTGAGTGTCTCATCTCCCATCCAGTTTCCATCAGTGTCTTTCTGGCATTTGATCAGAGCCAGTGATCCCAGCGCTTGACATTTCAGACACAGAGAAGCACTGGCCCTGGGCGAGAAGTCCTAGATGACTCTGGTCCCTGTGAGTGGGACTCTCTACCCAGGCTCTCCTGGCCACCAGTGCCCGGCTCAGCTCCCACTTGGCTGAGTTTCCTAAGGCTGAGTTTCAACAACCACTGCTGCCATTTGCCCCTCTTTCCAGCACATACCTATATGTTAAAAACTTACCTTGTGTGGCATAGTGAGTAAAGCTGCTGCCTGTGACACTGGCATCCCTTATGGGGGCCAGTTCGAGACCCGGGTGCTCCGTTTCCAATTAAGTTCCCTGCTAAGGCACCTGGTAAAGCAGTAGAAGATGGCCCAAGTATATGGTCCTCTGTACCCACCTGGGACATCCAGAAGAAGCTTCTGGCTCCTGACTTCAGCGTAGCCAGCCCCAGCCATTGTGGCCATTTGGGGAGTGAATCAGCGATGGAAGATGTCTCTTCATCTCTCTGTGTAACTCTGACTTTCAAATAAATAAAAAATAAATCTTAAAAAAGTCATAATCATATTGCTACAGTTCCAGAATTTTCAGGGCAAGGGAGAGGCATGTGGAGGTCAGTGTCTGTGACCTTGAATTTCATGGAGTGGGAGAGGACTTGGGCTGGGAGAGACGGGCATGCAGGCAGGCAGAGGACAGATCAGTGCTTGGTTCTGCTGGCACAGGGCAGGGAGCAATCAACTGCATCCACTGATCACAAGAATGAAACACACAGGAAAACCACCCCTCTCAAGACTCCCTGAGTCTCCTCGGCCCCTGGAGGGCGCTGTAGGGAAGAACGTCAACACCTGGAGGCTGACATTACAGTGCAAATGGTTAAGCTACCGCTTGTGATGCTGGTTAGAGTCCCAACTGCTCTGCTCTCTGTCCAGCTCCCTGCCAACGTTCCTGGGAAGAGCAGATGATGGCTCAAGTACTTGAGTCCCTTCCATCTGCATGGAAGACCGGGCCTGGTGGTCGCAGCTATCTGGGGAATGAACCACTGGATGGAAGGTGTGTGTGTCTCTCCCTCTGTCTGTTACTCTGCCTTTTAAATACATACGTGGCCGGCGCCACGGCTTACTAGGCTAATCCTCTGCCTGCGGCACCGGCACTCTGGGTTCTAGTCCCGGTTGGAACGCTGGTTCTGTCCCGGTTGCTCCTCTTCCAGTCCAGCTCTCTGCTGTGGCCCGGGAGGGCAGTGGAGGATGACCCAGGTGCTTGGGCCCTGCACCCCATGGGAGACCAGGAGGAATCACCTGGCTCCTGGCTGCAGATAGGCACAGTGCTGGCTGTGGCAGCCATTTCGGGGGTGAACCAATGGAAGGAAGACCTTTCTCTCTGTCTGTCTCTCTCACTGTCTAACTCTGCTTGTCAAAATAAATAAATAAATAAATACATACATACATACATAGGAGCCTTGGGATGAGCGTGCCTTTGGTGCCTTCCTGGGATTCTCCAGTGCGATCGCAGCTCTGACTCTGACCCAGCCAGGCCCCAGCATCTGCTCCTCCCCTTACTTACTAAGGAGATGATCTTGGGCACGCGTGGTGGTTTTTCTGAACCTCAACACCCTCATCTAACGAGGACGAGGACATCCACCTCATGGGGTTGTTCTGAAATGTGAATGTTGGTGTGAACTTACTCAGGGGGCCCAAGAAACCCCGGGTTCCGGTTGTAATCACCAGCGCCTTGAATGAGGGAGTTCCTGGTCTGTTGACTGTGACCTGCTCTTCCACTCTGGTTTTGTGACAATAAATGGTCTACTTCTGCGAGACAAGCTGTGTTCCACGTTTCATCATTTCAGGCCCGTCACAGGACAGCCACAGTTTTCTCATGTGCTTTAGACGTATCCAGGAGAAAGGTGTGCAGGAAGGAGCCGCCCCTTGTTGGAAGGCTTCAGCAGCACAGCATTCTAAAACATTTGTACCAGTGTTATCAGGACCCATCCATTGCTCACCTGCTCTGAATACAGCCTGAAAATATAGCTCTCAAGAGGGCTTCGACTGTCTGTGACCCAATTGTTGTGCCCAAGGATGGTTAATTAATTTGATACAGAGAAAAATGTGGCTCACAGTGTGAATTTTTTTTAGAGATTTATTTATTTGAAAGGCAGAGATTCAGAGAGACAGGAAGAGAGAGAGAGAGAGATTTTCCATCTGCTGGTTCACTCTCCAAATGGTTGCAATGGCTGGGGCTGGGCCAGGCCAAAGTCAGGAACCAGGAGCTTCTTCCAGGTCTCCCACGTGGGTGCAGGGGCTCAAGGACTTGGACCATCTTCTACTGCTTTCTCAAGTGCATTATCAGGGAGCTGGATCATAAGAGGAGCTGTTGGGTCTCAAACTGGTTCCCGTATGGGATGCCAGCACTACAGGTGGAGGCTTAACCTTCTATGCCACAGCACTGACCCCAGAGTGATTTTTTTTTTTTAATTAAGGTTTTAGGCCGGCGCCGTGGCTCAACAGGCTAATCCTCCGCCTTGCGGCGCCGGCACACCGGGTTCTAGTCCCGGTTGGGGCGCCGGATTCTGTCCCGGTTGCCCCTCTTCCAGGCCAGCCCTCTGCTGTGGCCCGGGAGTGCAGTGGAGGATGGCCCAGGTGCTTGGGCCCTGCACCCCATGGGGAGACCAGGAAAAGCACCTGGCTCCTGGCTCCTGCCATCGGACAAGCGCGGTGCGCCGGCCGCAGCGCGCCGGCCGCGGTGGCCATTGGAGGGTGAACAAACGGCAAAAGGAAGACCTTTCTCTCTGTCTTTCTCTCTCACTGTCCACTCTGCCTGTAAAAAAAATAAATAAAATAAAATAAAATAAAAAGATTTTAAAATGTTTTTGAATGGCAGAGTGACAGAGATGGGAGGGAAGAAGTAGGGAAGAGGAAAGGAGAGAGAGAGACTTAAAAAAAAATTTAAGGTTATCTTATTTATTTGAAAGATTTACAGAGAGTGAAAAGGTGAGACAGAGATCTTCCATCTGCTGGTTCACTTCCCAAATGGCCCCAACAGCTATAGCTGTCAGTCCGAAGCCAGGAGCCAGGAGCTTCTTCTGGGTCTCCCATGTGGATGCAGAGGCCCAAGCTGTTGGGCCATCCTCTGCTGCTTTCCCAGGTGCATTCGCAGGGAGCTGGATCGGAAGCAGAGCAGCTGGGATACAAACTGGTGCTCATATGGGATGCCGATGTCACAGGAGACTTGACCTGCTATGCCACAGCATCAGCCCCTGAAAATTTTTGAAAGCTTTGTTTATAATCTTGGAATTTGAGCTGTTCAGGCTTTGGCCAAAGAATAGGGGAGTGGAGAGGTAGGAAGGTTTTTTTTACATCCTGGAGTTGATTCTGCATAGCCAAGGATACGTTTGGAATACCACTTAACTAATGGGTCTTTACTCTCAGTCAGCCACTTGGTATGATATAGAAGACAGCGACTGTAAACTTGCCTTGTTCCTAGATGAATTCCTCCCTGAAACACTCGGCCTAACCTTCACCTTCCTGCTCTAGTTCTTCTCCAAGACAGGCAGCCCAAGCTTCTGGAAAGTCAGCCTTGCCTGGTCTAGCCAGCCCATGAAATGTACAGAAAATGCCTTTGACTTGGTTGGATTCCTCTAACGTTGAGACTTATTCCTTCTCGATTTTCCATTTACTGTGCATCTTGAAACATCCATGGAAAAATCCTGGAGGGGCGACACGGGATTAAACTGGAGCCTTGAGACGGCTTCCTGCTGGGAGCACTTAGTCCTCTCAACGTCACCGCCTACCCAATAGGGACGTCTTGTGTCTCGAGTGCGTACGAAGTGAGTGTGTCAGGGGCACCTTGTGCCGTGACCTTCCCCCATACTGCACACAAACACGTTGTTTTTCCAAAGCTTACTTAGAACCCTTAAATATTAACTTGTCCCTGCTTCTTCCCTGTCGGGTGCATGAATATCACCTCTCTTTGGAGTCCCTAGAGTCCAGGCCACAGAGCTTCTGCGACTGGTCGGCCCAAGGCCATGGGACAAGCCGTTATTACAATGGTCTGAGTCATTCCCTGGTCTGGCCACAGGACGGTGAGTTCCTCTGCACAGCTTGTTGGGGAGTGGAACTTCCTGCCTGGCTCTGAGTGTGTGCATGGAGTAGCAGGTGCTCATTCATTCATTCATCGGAAATTTAGCCAACGTCTGCTGTGTGCTAGTGGCTGGAGACTCAAGGACTCTCAGTGACTCAGGGAAGGAGCTCACAGACCGGGGAGGCTGACTTATACATAAACAGGTGCTATGTGAAAATACTGCACCAGGCCAAGAGGGAGGCAAGAGGACAGGCTTCTTGGAGGAAGAGAGACTTGAGCTAAATCTTTATAAAGATTGGAACAGGGTGGAAGGGTGTTTTACATGGGGGAGCCCTGACACGCTCCCAGGGCTGGGGTTGGGGGACCAGATTGTGTGGGTGGGCCTTTCCTCACCAGGCCAAGGCTTTGCTTTTTTTCCTTATTGGTAGAAGGAAGACCTAGCAAGTTCGTCTGGCCAAGGGTCTCTAGGACTTTAAGCAGAAACTTACATAATCTGTGTAGTAAGTCCCTTTCCCTAGCACTTATTGCAGCGAACATTTTGAAAAGTGAATAGTTGAAGCAGTCTTAACTTCTTTTGGGAAGTGCGGCTGGTCTAAAAATGAGGTCAAGGTGTTGGTGCTCACCTCTTGGGATGCCCAAACTGCCTACCTGAGCACCTGGTTCAAGTCCTGCTCCACTCCCCATCCAGTTCCCTGCTAATGTGCACCTTTGGAGGCAGCATATGATGGCCCAAGTACCTGGGTCCCTGCGTTCCTGCGTTAATTCTGAGGCTTCTGGTGTCAGGCGGGTCCAGCTCTGGCTATTGTGGAAATTTAGGGCATGAGCCAGCAGATGGAAGATCTTCATCTCTGCCTTTTAAGTAAAATGAAAATCAATAGATTGAAAAATGAGTTTGTGCACCCGAGAAATAGCCGCTCCTCTGTCCTGCTTCAGAGCCAGACCTTGTTGGAGAGGGCACAGCTGGGCCCCATCGGTGGCCAGAAAAGTTGTAATGGTGCCACGCCTGTGGAATTTGCTGGGAACTGAGCCCATGGGCATCTGGGGAACATTGTTCATGGGGAGGCTGTGGCTTGCTGGAGTTGCCCCACTATGCAACAACTCACACCTGCTTCTGGGGATCCTCTCTTGAGCATACTGCCTGCACCCAAGTCCTGTTGTAGGCTCCATGCTGAGGGCACCTGGAATTCAGGCAGCCTGTACCCACCAAGCAAAGACCCCTTCCCTATCCCACACTTCTCTCCAAGCCCAGCTTCCCTGCTTCAAGCAAACCGACCATTGCTGTGTCCTCCTGGGGCTCTCCCTGCTTCTCTGCCTCAGGGGTGCAGTCTCCTTCCAGGAGAGCCCTCCACTCGCCCTTCCTTACCCACAGTCATCCCCTCTCCGACGTGCACGCATGAGGAGCGGCCCGGGTTGCAGCCTCCCTGCTGTGGTCCCTCCTGTGTTTTCTACCAGTGCTTGTGGGCCATTTGCGCCACAGCACTTATGAATATTTTCCTATCATACATTTCACATCCACAAACTTTGGAGGAGGAAGGTGGTGATTTTTTCCTACTCTTCCTTCCTGGAATTTTTTTTCTCTCACTTTCTCTCTTTTTTTTTTTTTAAAGATTTTTATTTATTTATTTGAGAGGTAGAGTTACAGAGAGAGGGAGAAATAAAGAAAGGTCTTCGATCCACTAGTTCACTCCCCAAATGGACTCAATGGCCAGAGCTGAGCTGATTCGAAGCCAGGAGCCAGGAGCTTCTTGTGGGTTTCCCACGTGGGTGCAGGGGCCCAAGGACTTAGGCCTCCTCCTCCTCCTCCCCCTCCTCCTCCCCCCCTCCCCCCCTTCATTTCTTTATTTATTTGGCAGGTAGAGTTAGACAGTGAGAGAGAGAGAGACAGAGAGAAAAGTCTTCCTTCTGTTGGTTCACTCCTCAGATGGCCACTATGGCCGGCGCACTGCACCGATCCAAAGCCAGGAGCCGCGTGCTTCTTCCTGGTCTCCCATGCGGGTGTAGAAGCCCAAGCACTTGGGTCATCCTCCACTGCACTCCGGGCTACAGCAGAGAGCTGGACTGGAAGAGGAGCAACTGGGACTAGAACTGGTGCCCATATGGGATGCCGGCACTGCAGGCGGAGGATTAACCAAGTGAGCCACGGCGCTGGCCCTGGGCCATCTTCTGCTGCTTTCCCAGGCCATGGCAGAGAGCTGGATTGGAAGAGGAGAAGCCGGGACTCAAATTGTCACCCACATTGGATATAGGTACTGTCATTGGAGGACTAACTTCCTGCGCCACAGCACCAGCCCTCCTCTCTCTCTTTTTTAATTTGAAATGCAGAGAGACATGGAAGGAGAGACAGAAAGACAGATAGAGCTTCCACCTACTTGTTTACTCCCCAGATGCCTGCAGTCAGAGCTGGGCCAGGCTGAAATCAGGAGCTCGGAACTCCACGCGGGTCTCCTGCATGGGTGGCAGAGGCCGAAGTCCTCGAGTCGTCATCTGCTGCTGCCCAGGGTGTGCATTAGCAGCGACTGGAAGCAAAGCTGGGACTCAAAGCGGGGACCTCAATATGGGGTGTGGGCTTCCCAAGTGGTGGCTTAACCACTGCACCAAATACTCAGCCCTCTTTTAAAAAATCTGAATTTATTTTTATCTTTTTTTTTTTTTTTTTTTTGGTGACAGGCAGAGTGGACAGTGAGAGAGAGAGACAGAGAGAAAGGTCTTCCTTTGCCGTTGGTTCACCCTCCAATGGCTGCCGCGGATGGCGCGCTGCGGCCGGCGCACCGCGCTCATCCGATGGCAGGAGCCAGGTGCTAGGTGCTTATCCTGGTCTCCCATGGGGTGCAGGGCCCAAGCACCTGGGCCATCCTCCACTGCACTCCCGGGCCACAGCAGAGGGCTGGCCTGGAAGAGGGGCAACCGGGACAGAATCCGGAGCCCCGACCGGGACTAGAACCCGGTGTGCCGGCGCCGCAAGGCGGAGGATTAGCCTGTTGAGCCACGGCGCCGGCCTATTTTTATCTTTTTATTAGTAAGGGGGGGAGAGAAAGAGAGAGAGAGATCTTTTATTAATCCTTTTTTTCAAACTTTATTAGGGGGAGTGAGAGAGAGAAGAGAGAGAGATCTTCAATCCACTAGTTTAACTCCTCAGATGTCCATACAGCCAGGGCTGAGCCAGGCCAAAGCCAGGAACCCGGAACTCAATCCAGATCTCCCATCCAGGTGGCGGGGACCAAACTACTTGATCCATCGACTGCTGCCTCCCAGATCATTGGCGGGAAGCTGGATCAGAAGCGGAGCAGCCAGGACTCGCACCAGGCACTCAGATAACAAAAGGTTGGCATCCCAGAGCTGTCTCTCAACCATTGCCACAACAGTATCCCTTTAAGACTTCTGCTCTGGCACATCGCAACTGTTGACAGAAGATAGCGTTCTCCAGGTTCAAGAACACCAGTCTAGAGAGCAAGATGTTTCAATGAATAAAAATAGAGGAAAAGCTGCTTCCTCAAAGTTCAGAAACTTCACCTGGAAGTGCTCGCTGCAGGTGGAGGCCGAGGAGCCGCTGCGGCTCCCTGACAGCTGGCCGGCACAGCTTCCTCCCAAGACCCTGATCTCCGCCTGGTTCCAACATCGCCCCAAACCGCAGCCCTGGAAGTCAGGCAGGGACACAGTTGCTGAGCGATGCTTTTCCACAGTTAATGAATATTTACTGAGTGCATACTTTGTACAGGTCCTTCTAAGGGTCTCCGTGACAAGTAGGTTAGTGACATTTGCCCTGCCCCCTCCTTTATTTTATTTATTTGATTGGGGGGAGGCAGAGAGACAAAGAAAGAGTCCAAATGCCCATAACGTCCAGAGTTTGGTTAGGCTGATGTCAGAAGCCTGAAACTCTATCCGGGTCTCACGTGTAGTTGGCAGGGGCCCAAGGACTTGAGCCATCATCTACTGCTTTCCCAGCGTGTGTCTATTTGAATCAGAACTGGGACTTGAACCCAGGCACTCTGGTACGGGACAGGGATGTCCCAAGTGGCGACTTAACGGCTATGCGGAGCGTCTGCACCAAGCGCCCCCGCCTTTAGGAAGTGTTCACACTTCGGCACCCAGCAGACCCCCTGGCTCATCCTGATGGTTCTCAAGTTTGTTCCCTTTTGGTTGACATGCTCAGGTCTCTTGGTCCTGAGGACTGGCCCTCTGCTCTCCTCTCCTGGCATCTGGTCCAACGCTCACTCTCCCATCACCTGCCATGTGTGTCCCCACGACCCAGCTGCCTGCTGGAGCTGCATTTCCACCGGAAATGCCTCTCACTGCACAGACCCTTCAGCAGCTCAGCAGCACGACCTTCTCCCCCATGGCCCTGTCACTCTGGAAGCCTCGGTCTTGTCTCTGCCATCTGCACTCCCTTGCACATGTCTGGTCCCCAATCCTAGGAGCTCTTCCTTGGACATTTCTTCCGCTCCTGGCTCTCCCTGGCAGCCCTCCCTAATGGGCCTGCAGCTTTCAAGGGGGCAGGGTTCTCCCCATCTCCTCCCCAGCCCCTGCCCGAGTTGCCTGGGTCACTTATGTGCCCTCGGTCAGATGCAGGTTCCTTCCCACCCATCTGGAGGTCATCAAGTACGTGCGGTTAACCTGAGCCCCTCACTTTGGTACTTGATGCCTTTTCCTCTGCCTGGGCCCTCCCCAGCTTCCAGTGTGAGTCCCGTGCCCCAGGCAGCCTCTGCCCCCCCACCCCCCATTCCCACGCTGGCCCTATCTTCTCCTAAATCCACCATCTGCACCGGAGTCATTCCCACTTCCTCCAAAAGGGCTCCCTGAGCACTGCTGCCTCCTTTCTGTTCTCACGTTGCAGCTCCCTTCACAGGTGCTGTGACCTGTTTTAAAAATCTAACTGATTGGAGAGAGCGTGAAAGCAAGTGGGCGTGCTCCCATTTGCTAGTTCACTTCCCCAGCGCCTGCAACAGCTGGGGCGGGTCCCAGGTGAAGCCAGGAGTCTGGAACTCAATCCAGGTCTCCCACTTCCGGCAGGGACCCAAGTGCCTGAGCTATCTCACCTGTTGCCTCCCAGAATGCACTAGCAGGGAGCAGAGCCAGGGACACGAATCCAGGCTCTCCTGTGCGGGATGGGGACATCCCAGGCAGACCTCCAACTGTGGCATCAAATCCCCCACCCCACCCCATCCCACCCCCCTCAGGGAATCTGCACAACTGGGGGGGGGGGCGAGTATCCTCTTTATTCGCCAGCATCCCCCCGGAATGGGCCTTTAATCCCAGCCCCAGGACCATCAGCTGCAGGGCCGTAGGCAGCCACAGGCCTGCCTCCACTACAACCCTACACCTCCCCACCACATCGAGGCATAGCAGGTGCTCAATAAGTAGGCGAAGGTCTGCTGTGGTAGAAGAAAAGAGTTACGCCTTAAGTTTCGGGGGGCTGGCTGGGGAGAAAAGGCGGCCAAGAGGGGTAAGGGGAGACCTGAGCGCCGGGCTGTTGGGGCGCGGGGTAGGGAAGGCTTCCTGGAGGCGGAGGCTTTGCAGAGTTCAGGCTGGGAGGAGGCAAATGCCGGGGGATGGCGGCCGGGAGGTGGGAGGACATTCCGATGTGGGGAAGGGTGAGGACAAAGCCGGAGCCGAGTGAGAGGCTTAGGGCCCGGCGCAGGACGGAGGGAGGCACGCCCGGGTCCGAGACTGTGCAGGGGTCGCCCAGGGGTGCCCAGGGACATTTGTCCCGCGGGGCTCGCCCGGGCCCAGCAGCCCGTCTTCACGGCTCTCGGGCGGGCGCGATCCGGCCCCTGCCCCTCCTCCTGGGAGGGCGGGCGGCGGCCGCTGCGGGGCGGGGCGCGGGCTCGTCCGGCCTCCTGGCGGCGCCTCGGCCCCTGCACTCCGGCCAAGGTCTGCTGGCTGCGGCGGGCGCGGGACGCGGGAGGCGGCGGCCGTGGTGAGCGAGCCCCGATCGGGAGCGGGACGGGTGTGCGCTGGGAGCCAGGGCTGAGGTGCTGTCCGGGGCGTGGGGATCCCCAGGGCTCGGGCTCCGCCAGGTGCGCAGCTCTCAGCCCGCGCGTCCGCCCTCCGCGCCCGGCGCAGAGCCGTGCAGGGCGCCAGGCTCCCGGGTGCTGGGGCTGGGAGTTGCGCTCCTGGCTCCGGTGCCGCGCCCTGCAGGGGAGACGGGCGGAACAGTGGGTGGTGATTCCTGGGGAACAGGCGTCCGGGCCAGGGAAAGAGGAGGGTCTCCAGGAGCCCGTTTAGTGCAGAGGGCTTCGCCCCTTCTGGACCCTTGAGTTCGAGCGACAGCTGGGAGCGACCCACACGGAGCACTGCGGTCCCTACTGTGTCCCCAGGACCTCGGCGTGCTCGTCCGGACCGTCCCTCGGAAAGAAGGGGCTGTGGCCGCCCCCTTGCCCTGGCCCACCACTCCACGGTCCCGGCGGGTTGTTCCCCGTAGCCCTCGAGCCGTTTACGGCACACGTCGGGCTTTTCAAGGAACTTTTTTCCGAGTCGCCTCAGGGCTGGTGTGTGGCAGGTGCTGGGCTGTCTTGTCGCAGTTGGGGGTCTCAGGGTCTGGAAAACTTTGGGCGTGTTTCCCTTCACCCCCACCCCCGGGAGAGCGCCGCAGCCAGCGCTGCTGCCGCTGAACCAAACGTGCTGAAAATCCTTCCAGCCGCGTTAGCTCCTAAACTTGCCTGCACATCTGGACAGTTTAAAAAAAGAACAAAACAACCCCCCAGCCAGCACTGGTACCTGGGACCCCTCCCAGAGAGCCACGATCCTGTGGGGCTGGGGCGCAGCCTGGGCAGTGGGCGTTCTCAACGCTTCCTAGCTGGTTGTCATGCGGAGCCGAGTTTGAGAGCTTGTGCTCTGGGGGTGGCTCCCACAAGCCACTTTTTGAACCACTAAGTTGTAGCTCTCAGCTCAAGCCCTTCTGTGACCCGCCTCTTAGCCTCAGAGCCTGTGGGTCTGAGGTCCCCCTTGCCTTACACCACAAATAATCCTTTTTTTTTTTTAATGTTCTGCTTTGTTTTTCTTTTGCTGTTTACAGTAAACATTGCCTGGGCATTTCTGCCCAGGAGGGAGGGGTGTAGGCCTCAAAGTCCTTGCAGGGCTCAAGGTTACAACTCAGGGTTGTCCATTCAGGGCAAAGCCGTGGGACGCTTGGACTTGTCATCTTTGCAAAGGACTTCAGATGGGAGAGATACCGCAGGAACCGCTCTGCGCAGATGCGGCGCGCTTTCCTTCGGGAAGCCACGCCAAGCAGATGGTTCAGGTCGTGCAGTTGACGTTTGTGTGAGCGTGTGTGCGATTGTGGGTTGGACGTCGGGTGGTCAAGCCCTGCAGACACAGCGCAGTGTGTGTTTCTTGTTGATAGAATGGTGTGGGTTAAGGAGCGGGCGCCTTCAGTAGAACGGCATGTCCGACAAGACGCTTTGGCCACCTGTCGACAGATCTGAAAAACTTTAGGGAACTAGAGCAAAAGACAAATTGAACACATGTTTATATTGAGTACTTGATCATATACAGTTTATCAATGGAGCATAAGCCTCCTGAGATCTTGGCCAATTCAGTGTTGTAACCAAGTGTGACTTTTATTTATTCATTTATTTGGAAGTCAGAGTTACACAGAGGAGAGGCAGAGAGAGAGAGAGAGAGAGAGAGGTCTTCCATCCGATGGTTCACTCCCCAATTGGCTGCATTGGCCAGAGCTGCACCAATCCGAAGCCAGGAGCCAGGAGCTTCTTCTGGGTCTCCCACATGGGTGCAGGAGCCCAAGGACTTGGGCCATCTTCTACTGCTTTCCCAGGCCATAACATAGAGCTGGATCGGAATTGGATTAGCCAGGACTCGAACCAGCACCCATATGGGATGCTGGCACTGAAGGTGGTGGCTTTACCCCCTATGCCACAGCACTAGCCCCATGACTTTTTTTTTTAAAGATTTATTTATTTATTTATTTGAGAGGCAAAGTTACAGAGAGAGAGAGAGAAAGAGAGAGGGAGAGAAGGGGAGGGAGAGTGGGAGGGGGAGGGAGAGAGAGGGAGGGACGGAGACAGCATGATCTTCCATCCCATAGTTCACTCCCTAAATGGCCGCAATGGCCAGGGCTGGGCCAATCTGAAGCCAGGAGCCAAGCGCTTCTATGACTCCCACGTGGCTGCAGGGGCCCAAGCACTTGGACCATCTTCTGCTGCATTTCCCAGGCCATACCAGAGAGCTGGATCGGAAGAGGAGCAGCCAGGACTGGAAATATTGCCCACGTGGGACTCTGGTGCTATAGGCAGAGGCTTAACCTGCTGTGCCTCAGCGCCCCCCCCCCCCCAGTATGACGTTTGTATTGGACTCCCACCTGGCTACAATCAGTGGATTTCACTTCCTCTTTGGTGGCAGTCCTCCACATGTGTTTTATGAGCTGCGGGTGACATTCTTTCAAGAATTCCCTTCAGAGGGCAAGGCACATTTGGGTTCATTTATAGCACCTCATGTGAGTTGCCTATTCAGTTTGGAAAATAAAAAAATACGTAGCTCTTGCCCACTTGTATTTCTCTTTTCCCTTCCTTTCTCCATCTTGCTGGCGGCTCCTGTCCTTGTTTGTACTTGCTGGGAGTGTGACTACCCCGGGAGCCCTCAATGTCTGGGCCCTGGTTGGAGAGTGGACATTAGGAGGAGTGCATGGTGTGTCCCAGGGTGGTCCCTGGCCCCAGGCTGGCCTGCCTGCCTGCCTTCCTTCTTCCCTTCCTCCCTCCCTTCCTTCCTTCCTTATACCAGGTTGGCAAAGGGAAACCATGTCACTCAGCAGGTGTGTTTGTAACTTGCAAGTCTTGTTACAATTTAAGAGAGAAATGTTTCTCTGAGGATGCTGTTGAGCTATTGGCATCAGAAAATCTGCACCTAACCCCAGTAGTTGCACAGTGATGTAGGACTACAGTCTGCTCCTCCCAGAGAAAGGAATATGTGAATGTGGACCTAAACAGAGTTCGTGAAATAGTTCTCTCGTTGGGGTAGCAGTTCTACTATGCTGAAGTGATCAGAAGAAAGGAAGAGAAGTAAAGTATGAGGAGTATTATGTGAGCAGTTACTTCATTTAGGGAAGGCATATGCAGCGCTCACCCGTGGTTTGTGTTTAGAATGGACTGCTCTGTCCTGGCAGGTAGGCTAAGCCCTTCCAGTCCTGGTTGTTCTGCTTCAGATCTGGCTTCTTGCTAATGCCTCCAGGGAGGTAGAGAAGGATGGCTCAAGTGCTTGGGTCCCTGCCACTCACGTGGGAGACCTGGATGGAGTTCTGGGCTCCTGGGTTGGGCCTGCCCCAGCCTAGGCCATTCTAGGCATTTGGAGAGTGAAGCAGGGGGTGGAACATCTCTCTCAGTTTCTCTATTTCTGTCTCTCTTTCTCTTGTTCTACCTTTCAAGTAGATGAAAATAAATAAACAATACAAGAAAGAACAGACTATCCTATTGGCTTCCTTCTTCAAGTTAATTTGCTTGGACTGATGAGTGAAGGATGGCTAAAGAAATTCAGTAGACTCCTTAGCTTTTTTTTTCTCCCTCTGAAAGTCGTTTATCTAAGAGACACCATAGACCTGTTAAAAAATCCAGCTGATTTTATGCTTTTCCTTTCTTTTCCTCTTCTGATCCTGGTGCTAAAGGGCAGTGAAATGGCCAAAAGGTTGGCATCAGAGGAGAAAAACAAAGTTCAAGGGAAATGACCACTGGGTGATTTTCCCCGAATGACCAAGCACTTACTTTATTCTCTGGCACATGATGTTGCTGTTATCAAGACACAAGTTATGATCAGAAAACCCTGGAGATGGAAAGGGAAAAAAAGAGGGAGGGGATTTGTTGGGACCAGAACCGGGATTGAGTGGCAAGTGGCTGTCACGTAGCGGACACTGGACTTTCCCAACACCCCAGTTCCAGATCCTTTTACCTTCTTTCTTCATGTGCCCTCCTCTGTCCCCCAAACTAATGTCCCTGGGAGAGAGAAGGTTGCACCCTAAATTCACAGCAGGGGTGGTTGGTTCAATTCTTTTAAAAATATTTATTATTTTATTGAGTAGAGAGAGATCCTGTCCCCTGGCTTACTCCCCTAATATCTGCAACAGCTGGGACTGGGTCTAGGCTAGGCTGAAGCTGGGAGCTGGGAACTCCATCCGGGTCTCCCACCTGGGTGGCAGGGACCTGCTGCCTCCCAGGGCGCACATTAGCGGGAAGCTGCATCCGGTCTGCTGTGGCATGCGGGTGGCATTTTAACTGCTGGGGTGCAAACACCTGTGTCTGTTCTTCCAGTTCTTAATTCATAATAAAACAGATACTTGGGAAGCCCCTAACTACTTCGGAAAACTATTCCCTATGGAATTTTTGTGAAACAGGGAACAACCCCTGCCCTCAGGAGCCTGAAGTTGGGTGTGGATGTGAACTCTGGGCAGTAAGCTGGGGACTCTTAGAATCAAGATAAGCACAGAGAACTGTGGGCTGCCATGTGGCACTTGTCACACTGGTAGATTCTGCATCAGTTCATCGGCACAGCAGACACAAGAAGTGTTTTAGTTTGGTTTAGAGTTTATTTTATTAGGTCCTGAAAACATGCGTTTATATTTAAATATTTATTTATTTATTTGAAAGGCAGAGTTACAGAAAGGGGGGGGGAGAGACACCTTTCATCTGCTGGTTCATTTGGCAAATGGCCCTAATAGTCAGGGCTCGCCAGGTGAAAGCCAGGATCTCCTTCTGGGTCTCCCACACGGGTGGCAGGGGCTGCCTTCCCAGGTGCATTGGAAGTGGAGCAGCTGGGATTTGAACTGGGGCTGCAATATGGGATGCCTGTTTTGCAAGTAGCAGTTTAACACACTCTGCCACAATGCCAGGTGCCCCCATGTTTCATTTTTTTAAAGGCTTATTTATTTATTTGAAAGGCAGAGTTACAGAGAGGCAGAGAGAGAAAGAGAGAGAGATCGATCTTCTATCCACTGGTTCACTCCCCAGATGGCTGCAAGGGCTGGAGTTGGGCCAGTCCAAAGCCAGGAGCCAGGAGCTTCTTCTGGGTGTCCCACATGGTTTCAGGGGCCCAGGACTTGGGCCATCCTCCACTGCTTTCCCAGGTCATAGCAGAGAGCTGGATCGGAAGTGGAGCAGCTGGGACTCAAACCAGCACTCATATGGGATGCCGGCACTGCAGGCAGCAGCTTTACCTGCTACACCACAGCACCGGCCCCCATGCTTCATTTTTTTTTTTAAAGATTTTATTTATTTATTTTACAGTTAGAGTTACAGAGAGAGACAGAGAGAAAGGTCTACCTTCCGTTGGTTCACTCCCTAAATGGCCGCAATAGCCGGAGCTGTACTGATCTGAAGCCAGGAGCCAGGTGCTTCTTCTTGGTCATCCATGTGGGTGCAGGGGCCCAAGCACTTGGACCATCTTCTAATGCCTTCCCAGGCCACAGCAGAGAGCGGGACTGAAAGAGAGCATCCGGGACTAGAACTGGTGCCCATATGAGATGCCGGCACCGCAGGCGGAGGATTAACCTAGTGTGGCACGGCGCCACCCTCCCACCATGTTTCATTTTTAAAAAGGCTTTTAAATTTACTTATTTATGTAGTTCAGAAGACAGGAGGGAGAAAGTGTGAGAGTGCTGCTTGATTACCTAAATGCCTGCAACTGTGTGGTCTGGGTTAGGCCAAAGCTGGGAACTTCGAACTCCATCCAGGCAAATTTTGAATGACTGATCGTGGATGCTTTACTGACCGGAGGCACTGATCATACAGAGGGAGGCGATGGCAAGTGAAGAAACAGAAGGCCTGATTCTGGCAGCTGCATTTTGCTTAAGAAATTTGGGGAACAGGACTTGTGCCTGGGTTGGGAGCTTGTGGGCACGTGGCCGGGCCCACATGGGCATGGTGACCGCAGAGTGACTCGGTTAGTGGCCATGCCCGGTGCAGCAGAGCCGGGGGCAGAGCGCCAGCATGGTGGTAAAGGAGCAGCCATCGTTCTTAGAGCGAGCGGTTTCATTTGAGTCGGCGACTCTGGGAAGTGGGTGCACATTCCTCTTCACACCGTGGCCACTTGAGCTCAGGTTTCCTCTGCCGGATTGAAAACTGGGCTTCAAACTCCTTTGCCTTGGGGAGGAGGTTTCCACACAGTTGACCCATGGGGCTGACAACCTCCCGGTTGTAGGGA
Organism: Sylvilagus floridanus; assembly: GCA_949820135.1. Classification (NCBI taxonomy): domain Eukaryota; kingdom Metazoa; phylum Chordata; class Mammalia; order Lagomorpha; family Leporidae; genus Sylvilagus; species Sylvilagus floridanus. The sequence continues at coordinate 65,277,958 of OX463239.1, forward strand.
CAGCTACTGTTTGCCTGTTGACTGCCTTCCAAGTGCCAGGCTAGATGCTTAGTGCTCGCCTTGCTGTGAGCGCTCACATTCCTGGCGCTGAGGCCCAGGCCTCGTGGAGGTTCAGAGTGGTTGGCGATGACAAGGGTCGAGGTTCTCGAGTGCATGGGGCAGCCTGAATACAAAGCTGTTCTTAGTCCTCGTGAGCAGAGCGGATTAAGAAATTGTATTTTAGTGCCCCTCTCTTTGCTGTCATCCTCTGCTAGGTGAGGGGTGACAGAAGACAAAGACCACTGCACCATTTGATCCCAAGGGAGAGAGGACAGGGGCTGGCGCTATGGCATAGCGGTAAAGCCGCCGCCTGCAGTGCCAGCATCTCATCTGGGCACCAGTTTGAGTCCTGGCTGCTCCACTTCCGATCCAGCTCTCTGCTATGGCCTAAAAGCCCTCTCTCTCTCTCCTCTCTCTCTCTCTCTCTCTCTCTCTCTCTCTCTCTCTCTCTCTGCCTCTGCCTCTCTGTAGCTCTGCCTTTCAAATTAATAAGTAATTTTTATTTTTTTAAAAAGAGGGCAGATTAGGTTGTTCAGAAAAACTTGGAATAGGTCCCAAATCCTAGGTTAGAGAGACATTATCTCTACGTTTCTTCAAATTCAGCCAACCCCAGAGTTTCTAGAGATAATTGGGTGTTGGGTAAAGGATTAAAAACAAGATTCAGTGTTGGACATTGTGGATTGGAACAAATCCACAATGCACATCCAAGTCCTGTTTATGTGGTGCTCGTTACCAGAGCAAAACTGCGCTCCGTATCGCGAGGGCCTACAGTGGAGGTGGGTTTACACTGGGCATAGTGAGTGAGTGTTCATCTCTGCAGTGGGCTTTGTCTCAACCTTTCCAGGGATCTGAGTGGAGGGTCGTCTTGGAGGGTTTAGGGTTAGAGCACAGGGCATTTGCTGTGAACGTGGAATGTGCCTGCAGCCTGGCTGGCAGCCTCTTTGTTCGCAGGGCGGAGTTTATTCCCTGCTGCCCAATCACCGGGAGTGTCTGCTGGCCTTAGTTAAGTATGCAGGTCTTTGATTTGTAATTTTTAAAAAAAGATTTATTTATTTATTTGAAAGGCAGAGAGACAGAGAGAGAGTCTTCCATATGCTGGCTCACTCCCCAGATGGCCACAATGGCCCGAGCTGTGCCTATCCGAAGCCAGGAGCTAGTTCTTCCAGGTCTCCCACGTGGGTGCAGGGGCCCAAGGACTTGGGCCCAGCACTGAAGGCGGCGGCTTTACCCACTACACCACAGTGCTGGTCCCAATTTGTAATATTTTTAATTGAAAAAAATTTATTTACTTGGTATGGATGCTGTGGTACAATGTGTTACGTTGCCACTGCATCTCATACTGGAATGCTTAGGATTGAGTCCCGGCTCCTGCTTCTGATTCAGCTTCCTGCTAGTGTTCCCGGGATGCAGCAGGTGATGGCACAGATATCTGTGATCTGGCTACCTGTGTGGGAGACATGCATGAGTTCCTGGCTCCTGGCTTTGGCCTGGCTCAGCCCTGGTTGTTTTGGGCATTTGGAGAGTGAACCAGCAGATAGAAGATCTCTTTCTGTCTCTCTCTTTCTGTCACTCTACTTTCCAAAATAAACAAATAGATCTTAAAATAACTTCTGTTTAATAGGCAGAGGGACTGAGTACTCCCAGTTGCTGGTTTCTCCCTCCAGTGACCCATAAAAGCTGGGAACGGGGCTAAAGGTGGGAGCTGAGAACTCAATCCAGGGCTCTCAGTGGGAGCCAGGGACCCAAATACCTGAACTATCACCTGCTGCCTTCCAGGGTCTGCGTTAGCAGGAAGCTGGACTCAGGAGTGGAACTGGGAATTGAACCCAGGTACTCTGATATGGGATGTGGATGTCTTAACCACTAGGCTAAATGCTCAGCCCTGACTTACAGTTCTTTAGGTCTATAAAGTCCCTCTATTAGTAATAATCTGACCCTGTTATTTATTTAGTTAGTTAAAGGATTCAAGCAGGATGATCATGATTTTCTAGTTTCGGCCTCAGGATTTCTCTTTCTTCTTACCACTTCCCTTAGTTTTTTATCCATATAAAAGGGTACTTCAAGAAGTTTGTGGAGGGGCCAGTGCTGTGGCATAGTGGCTAAAGCCACTGCCTGCAGTGCCAGTTTCCCACATGGGCACCAGTTCAAGTCCCAGTTGCTCCTCTTCCAATCCAGCTCTCTGCTATGCCCTGGGAAAGCAGTGGAAGATGGCCCAAGCGCTTGGGCCCTGCACTGGCATGGGAGGCCTAGAAGAAGCCCTTGGCTCTTGGCTTTGTATCGGCCCAGGTCTAGCCATTGCAGCCATTTGTGGAGTGAACCAGTGAATGGAAGACCCTTCTCTTTCTCTCTCTGCCTTTGTCTCTCTGTAACTCTGCCTTTCAAAGAAATAAATATTTTTAAAAAATTTTGTGGAAAAATGGAATGGAAAAAAAATAAGGTTAACTTGGTACCAAAAAACCTTTGAAATGCATGTATATTTTTTCCCCAACACTCATTTTCCAAGACCTTTTGAAAGACCCACGTCTCTGCATGGATTTTAAAAGTTTTGCACCAAAATAAACTCATCTTCTAATTTTGTTTCCCTGCGAACTTTTGAAGGTTCCCTGTATCCCCTGAGCTAATGTATATTTTTGAACTTCCTCTACAAAAGCAGGCTCCCTTTTCTACCTCCTTTGCCTGAGACATTCTGATCTCTTAATTAGAAACAGTGACTTAGAACAACAATCACACAACAGCAGCTGAAAAGCTGACTCCCTGTCTGCTTGCCCTAATCAAGAATCAAAACCCTGGAAAGTTTACTTGAGTGATGATAACTGTGAAAGCCTTAGGAGGCCGGAGGGGCCCTGATAGAGAAAGAATGGAGGGAGAGAGATAAGAGAGCGGAACAGTTTGCTAAGGGACTGCCAGGTGGCGTTGGCCAAACTTAAGTTTTCTTTTACTTGTGTGAGTTTCAGATACACTCACAGGTTTGGGGCTTAAGTCCCTTTGTTCCAGCTGGGGCACAGCCCTGCCTGTTCCTCCTGTCCTATAAGCTTTGGGGAGTGGGAGGGTAAGAATGAGGGAGGGGGTAGGGAAGAGGGAAAAGGTAGGGCGAGGGGAGGGGAGAGGTGGGGGAGTGCAAGATTAGACCCACCTGATAGTGGGTTCTCCTGGTCTGGCCTGCTCTAGGGAGAGTTTCAAGGGAGGGTCGCCTGCCAGGAGACCAGCCCAAGCCAGGGATCTCATCTGAATAGCAATTGCTCCTCCAGCTTTTCCCTGCGGCCCTGTCCTCAGAGCTTTTGTTATGGTGACTCTACAGCATAGGTACAGCAGAAACCCATCTTACAGGTGAGGGAAGCAAGTCTGTGGGAAATGAGGCAACCTGTGCAGCTGCCAAGCGGTGGCGGTGGGCTCCGGGGTGGAAGCCCTGCTCATCCAGTTCTGAGCTGGGCCTCCCTCGACCGTGCTGGCTCTTCATTCGTTCTCAGAAGGCACCTGCTCATTCCTTTCTCCAACACTGGCTGCTTGTACTTGCCTTTGTGTTAATAGTAAGAACACCATCAGTGACCTCTGTTGATGTGTCTGGCTACAAAGGGGAGGGCCTTCTTTGACAGACCTGTGTCTTTATACCTGTGTCTAGCAGAAAATAGATGTTGAATAAAGCTTTGTGGCAGGAAGAATATGATAGCCTTTTGAAACTTGGCATTCTGGGGTCTCATGGGTCTCTAGTAGCCACAGTGATTTCAAAACAGAAAAACAGACCAGGGCTGGGAAGGGTGAGAGTGTATGGGGAATGCGTCACAAAACAGAATTCTTGATAGACGCTTTGGGGCTGGTGCTGTGGTGCAGCTGGGTAAGCTGCTGCTCGCGATGCCAGCATCCCATTTTGGCAGGCCGATTTGCATCCTGGCTGCTCTGCTTCTGATCCAGCTCTAGGCTAGTGTGCCTGGGAAATTAGCAGATGACAACCCAAGTGTGTCAGCTCCTGTCACCCAAGTTCTGGGCTCCTGGCTTTGGCCTGGCTGTTGTGGCCATTTAGGGAGTGAACAAGAAGATGTAGGGTTTTTTCCTCCCTGTCCTTCCCTCTCTCTGTCCTTTTGTCTTTTTCAAACAAAAGCACAAAAACAAACAAACCTAAACAGCATAATCCTTTGAAAAATGCCTTTTACGTCCTCATGACCACTGTTTTTTGCTTATATTTGCTTTATTTACTATTCCAAGGGCATCCCTGCACCCAGTTTGCAGATTATTTTGTGGGTAAAGGAGGCCCTTCAGGATTCCAGGCCTTGTTGAGGGCTGCTCTTGACATTCTATTTTCTTTTGAGTTGAGGACCCAACACTGGGTGGGGTTCAAGCCCACCATCCCTAGGAAAACTAGGGTATGAGGCACAGTTGCTCATTTAAACATGTGAGCCGGCAGACAGCCCAGTTCTTTGGTTTCCAGGGGGCCTTGGCTGCAGGATGCTCAAGTCTCTTATATGTGGCCGGTGCTCTGGCATAACAGGTAAAGCCACTGCCTGCAGCGCCGCCAGCATCCCATATGGGAGCCAGCTCAAGTCCCAGCTGCTCCACTTCCGATCCAGCTCCCTGTTACTGTGCCTGGGAAAGCAGTGGAGGGTGGCCCAAATGCTTGGGCCCCTGCAACCACGTGGAAGACCCAGATGAAGCTCCTGGCTTCTGGCTTTGGTCTGGCCTAGCCCTGGCCATTGCATCCATTTGGGGAGTGAACCAGTGGATACAGGACTTCTAGTCTCTCCCTGTCTGTAACTCTGCCTTTTAAATAAATAAATAAATCTGTTAAAAAAAAAAGTCTCTTATATCCCATGGCCTAGTCTTTGCGCCACCTCTGCCGTCCTCCTGTGCACTTGATCCTCTCCAGATGCTTGACCCAGGGCAGTGCAGATGCCCTGTATGTGGCTGTTACACTGTGTTGTTTAGGGAGTAATGACAAGAAAGGGATATCTGTACATGTTTAGTAAGACGCAGTGTTTTCTGAGTAGGTTTGAGCCGTGGTTGGCTGAATCCACAGATGCAGACCTCTGGGAGTGGAGGGCCCTCTGTATACCTGTTCCTTCTTTGCCCTGTGTCCTAAGAGCTCCTAGGGACTGACCTACCAGGCTTGGACACGCTGCTTGCTCATCCCAGGAGGTGTGGGCCTGGGTGGTTCCTTTTCCAGTTCGGATGGTTTCCTGTCTGAAAGAGGTGCAGGCCTCCCATCCCCACCAGGGACATCTGACAATATCTGGAGACTCCCTTGGTGGTCGTGACGGCGCAGGTGGTGGGTGGAGGCCATCAATGCAGCTGAACATCCTACAGCTCACAGGACGACCCCCGCAGTCAGAATGGCTGCCCACTCTGTCCGTGTGCCAGGGCTCAGACCCTCGGGGCAGGTGGAAACTGAGTCGCAGTAGCTCTCTTTAGCAGTGCGGATTGGAGGGAGCTGTGGGGAGTTCACCTTTCTGGATGTCTGGGGTTGCCCTACAGGTGCCCCTGAAGTGGGAAGAACCAGTTTACTCTCTCTTAAGGGCTCCTTAACTTCCTTTGTAATTGCTCGCATATTTACATATAAATAACCATGCAGCAGGCTGTGAAACTCCTAAACACCTCCCCGGGAGTTCTGCCCAGACCCTGACTGTGCTAGGCACCAGGTGGGTGGGGCCTGGGGCTGGCTGCAGACCACAGGGGCTTTTCAGGTGAAGAGAGTCAGTCTGCTCTCGGGCAGTCAGCGCGGCTGCCATGACTCCTCAGGTGTGCCTTTGGAAGGTGTTTGTCAGGGGCCAAGTTCACGGGTGATCATTCAGTCAAGCCTACTCAGAAATGACTAGGTGCAGACTTTGTGGCGCATTGGTGAAACTGCTGGTGTCCCACTTTCAAGTGCAGGTTTCAAGTTCGATTCCTGGCTGCTCCCCTAAGATCCAGCTCCCTGCTAATGCGCCTGGCGAGGCAGTGGAGGGTGGCCCAAGTGCTTGGGTTCTTGCCCCACAGGTGAGAGACCCAAGTGGGGTTTTAGGCTCCTGGTATTGGCCTGGCTAAGCCTAGCCTCAGCTGTTGCAGGCAGTTGAGGAGTGAACCAGTGGATGGAAGATGTCTTTCCCTCTCTGGCACTCTGCCTTTTAAAGAAATAGATTTAAAAACAAAAAAAAAAATTAGAACTCAGTAGCTGAAGAACACCCATGTTTGGGGAACCGTGGTGAGCCCGAGCCGGGATGGGGCTGTGAGCTCCCTGCCCCCCTCTAAGCTCAGGCTTTCTGGTCTTTGTTGGGTGACCCTGGACAAGTATCTTGACCTTTACCGCGCTGGGGTTTCGTTGGCTGTGAAGTGAGGGTAACAGCAATGACAGCAGTGACCCTCGGCTGAAGAGCCCTGTCCCTGCCCAGGGCACCGCGACGCTGGGCGCTTCGCTCCATAGGTGAGTTGTTAGACTCACACCTGACTTTGGCCTGTGCCTTGGGGGTTGTCAGATGGGGCAGGGAGTGCTCTGGCTTTAGGAGCTGAAAAAGGATCTTTCTGGGGTTCTTAGTTTTTCTTTTGGGGGGGATGGGGTGGGAGTCCCATTGTAACCCATGTGAATGTCCGTGGAGTTTGGCGGCTTTACGCGCACCCGAGTGTTGGGTAGCCACCATCACTGCCTGCCTCCGAAAGGTTTTTGTCCTCGGCAGTGGAAACCCTGTGCGGGTGAAGCCCCTGCACGTTCCTCCACGCGCCCAGCCTGCTCCGGGGAGCTCGCCCTGGGTGGGTTCCAGACCGTCTCTTATATCCCATGGCCTCTTACATCCTACCACCTCTCTCCATCGCGCAGGGCTTTCGGGGCTCAGGAGCCGCGTGGTGGAGCACTGCTTCCTCCCTCGCTACCTGGCCTCATTTTGCAGGGCACCCCAACCTGGGCTTCCTCAGGCCTGTCCCCCAAAGTTGTGTCCCCGGTTTTAAGCTTTCAAAAGTCTTCCTTCACTTATTTGGATTCTTCGGGGGCCAGCCTTATTTTTTTCCACTTTGCCCCATCCAAGGGAGTGCTGGTCATGGCCCTTGAAATGAATGTGGGAATGGAGCCCTCGTGCCGGAGTCTCCGGGCTGAGGAATTAGCAGCAGGAGCTCACCCTGGGGGGCCCCTGAGCTGTGCCCCGTTTCCCCAGGACAGAGTGGCAGGTTTTAAAAACAAGCGTCTGGAAAACACCCACCAGGCTCCTTTTATTCCTAGGTTTAAAAGCTTCCCGCAAGGAGAAGTGGCCCTCAATTAAGTCGTTTAATAAAAACCTCCCTCGGTTTTAAAGCATTCTTGGGAAGTGTTTACATTTAACGCCACTGCGGCTGCTACATGGCGAGCTGTGGAGCGAGTGATCCTTACCCTGTGACTTTAATGAGATCCTTTGCTTTAGACTCCCAGGTAGGGGCCTGGCCGGCTTTGTAGCTTGTCATTGACCCAGGCTGGCGGAGGGGGGTGGGGAGGGACTTTCTCAGCTCCAGGTCCTCCCTGGTAGAAGATTTGGAGAGGCCCGTGGTGCATAGAGATGTAAAAGCAGCTCCTTGCAGGGCCTGGGGACTGAACGAGTGGAGGCTTCCCTGCCCGGGATGGGCAGCTGCTCACTTCCCTTCCTCCCCGCCCTGCCCCCCATCTGACCTTCTTAACCGGGTGGGCGGAAGGCTGCTGTAGGCGAGATTGGGGCAGCTGGAGGAGGCTGACTTTCCTGCTCAGGTCGGGAAAGGTGAGTAGGCTTTGCCGCCGCTGGGAAGCCGAAGCAGCTTCCGGCAAACGTGAGGATTTCCATCCAGGAGCCTCCTGGGCAAAGCGGGTCTCCCTATACAGGAAGTTCTTGGGTGGTCTTGGCTTTGTGCTGCTCTCCTGTGCTGGGCCTGGGGGGCCTGGGGGACCTGAGGGGCCTGGGGGGCGGACAGAAGGGTGAGGGAATCTGGAGTTGCTGGCACAGGGTAGGGTTTGGGGGGTTCCAGACCCTGGCTCTGGACTGGCCAGGCCGGAATCCTGGCCCCAGGGTTGTGTTGTGTGAGTTCCTGAGTGCCCGCTGCGTGGGGCAGTGTGGAGAGCGGGAGCTCTACACTGCTGTGTTCTGCTCACCACCGGCCCTTCACTTGGGCCAGTTCCCACCTAGATGGATCACAGAAAGGCTGCCGGTTCCCCCGCTCGGCAGGTGCATGCGCTCCAGGGGACAGGGTGATGTCGCCGGCCCCCCAAGAAAACATGGCTTGCAGATGGAGAAGCGAGGTTTGGTGACTGTGTTAACATGACGTCAATAATTGTGGGACAAAGGGACAAGCAGTGGATGAAGTTCTTTGAAAAGACTTCAGGGCTGCAGTTAGTAAATGTGTGTCTCCCACAACTTGATGGGCACAAGTGCACGGGAGAAGAGACATGGGCAACAGTTGGGTTCCTTATTGCCCGGAAGGGGAGAAGAGTATGGAGGCAGCAGCACATCTGCAGATGAAACAGAGTTCTCCAAGTACAAATACAAACGCTAAGACGTGAGTTAGGTGTTGGGGAGGGGTGTGTGCGTGTGTGTGTGTGTGTGTGTGTGTTTTAAATCAATACCGGACAGTACTTGGAGATACCAGCCGTGCTGTTTCTGAATAATTCATTAGTGATCAGTGGCTGCACCTGGGCAGCTACGGTTTGGGCTGACGAAGTGGGTGCCACTTCCTAGCACAGCTGTATAGCGGTTGCTGGGATGGCGCAGGTGCTCAGGGAATGTGTGATGAGTGACTGAAAGATTAGTAGGGCTAAGGAGTTCATAAGGAATCGTTCCAGTTGTTCCTTCCCTTTAAAAAATAAAAATTGTAGTTCTCAACTGTGTTTTAAGCAAACAGTACACTTTGAGAAGGAAGCCGCGCGTACCCTCAGTACGTCTGAGATCACTGAAGTGCACAGATGCTGAATCTTAGCCCTTTTGTGAGTTAACTCGGGGAAGCCGATACATAAATGACCCAAGCGGAGGCTTTGCCAATACAGAGGAGGAAGCTTGGAGTGCAAGAATTAGTTATCCTTGTATCTTTCTTTTTACTCAGCTTCCTGTGGGCCTAGCATGTTGCCCCACACGTAGGGGTGTAGGGAAACACCACGTATCGGGGTATAGGGGTACACCACATATTTTTGATGAATGGATTTGGGTCTCCTTAAAATAAACACAGATAATTTATCATTGCAAGTCTATTATGTACCAGGCAAATTTAGTTAGATTTGCTCTTACAATGGTTATATTGGTTTTTGCTATGTGGGTTATGTTGCTGTGTAACACTCTCCTATCAATGCCTTCTAACCACAGACATTCACTTTCCACTCATTCGTCCGTAGGTTGGGTGTGGTTTGGTTAATTGGCTGGGCCAAGCCAGACTTCAGGCCTCCATCTGCATTCCGATCTGAGCCACGTGTGTTTCTTGGGGATCCCGGGGTGAAGGGGCAGCAGCCAGGCTGGACACGCTCGTGTCCTGGCAGATCCAGAAGCATCGGAAGAGGGGAGGTGGAGATGCATGGTGCCTTGGAAGTTTGGGCTCATAACTTGCCCACTGTCAGTTCTGCCTGCGTTCCTTCAGCCCAAACAAATCGCATGGCCAAGCCCAACATCAGGGGAGTGAGGCAATGCACGTGGCCTGCTCTAGGGGCTGGTGAGGGAGTCACATGAACAGAAGATGGTGTGTGCCGAGGAGTGAAGTACTGGCAACAGTAACTCGGTTCACCACAGTGCTAGAGGATAAATGAGAGGGAAGAGGGAAACAGGGCCAAACCAGCCTTTTGGGAGTTTGCAAAACCTAGGCCAGCTGGGTGAAAAATTAACCACAATGTGTGCAGGTACCAGCCTAGGCCTTGGCAATGACGGGTAAGGAGCGTGGCAGGCCCTGCCTCTCAGCTGACCGCGGCTTGTTCATTTCCTGTCACTGCAGTGGCGCTCCTGTCGGAAGGGGAACCAGACATGATGGGCTTGCTTGATGCGAAGCTTCCAGAGCCTTCTTTATATATCCAGAGAAACAGCCTTAAGAGTTCAGCTGACTTTGCTTCAGCCAAGCAGGTCCTAAGTAGCAGATGGGAGCCACATCGCCCCAGGCTAATCATGCTGGTCCTTCCCGGGCTGGCTGATGAGTGACTGGTGTGGGGCCCTGAGATGACGATGTCTACTTCCCTGAAGAAGCCACGGGAACCTTGTGCCGCAGTGCAACGACATGACAGAGGCAGAAAGAAATAGTGGCCGAGGGCCAGCAGCCTCTCTCATACCCTTTTGCAGCATGCTCTGTGTTTAACGAAGAGTGGCTCCACTCTCTAAGGAAGACAAGGCTCTGAGAACAGCTGGGAACTCAAACCTCATGAAGCTAAGGGTGTGAGGAGACACACTCCCATGTATGCCCTGGGCGGGATTATAAGTTCAGTGGGCCTTTTTGTGGGGAGCAGTTTGGCATCAGGGATGCTTGCACAAATCCAACTAAAAGTGGTTTATATTTATGTATTACCACATGTAAATAAGAAATCCGAAGTTGGGGCAGTTCAGAGGGTTAATTAAACAATTTTTTTATTTGCCAGCCTCAATGAGTGTGAGATGTTTGCTCTTAAATTTGTGTTCTCATGGTCCCGGTGTGGCTGCAGTCACTCCAACAACCACATCTTCATATACAGTGATGTCTACAGGCAAGAAAAGAGCAAAGCAGAGAAAATTTTTTGCCAGGAGCTCTGGGCAGAAAGGCTCTAGGCTTCTTTGGCAGAGCCAGGTCAGAACCTACACCTAAATCAATGACTGGCTTGGGAGATGGGGCATCCTTGGCTTGTGTGTAGGGTAGTATTATGGCTGGGTAGGGGTTCTGCCTTCCCTGGAGCACAGGGAACAAAGGGAGGGCTTTGTTGGCCGGGAGGAAATGGGCAGTCATCATGGGTAGGTAGCCACTGGTGTTGAGTTTTCAAAACTAAAAATGTACATACTGTGACTAAACCCTTCCACGGTGAGGCACTTACTTTATGACTGCACTTGCATGAGTGTGCTGGTGAACTTGAAGACATGCACTGTGACGTTATCGTGGCACAACACTAGCAAGAAACTAAATGCTTTCAGCAGAGGAGTGGTTAAATAAGTGAAGGCACAAATACAGGGAAATGGACAAATCCAGAGGTGTCGATAGAAAAACAACAAAGTAAGTTTTTCTTTCTCTAAAAGCAAGACACAACTCTATTTTTTGAGATTCCATGGTAGTTTTTAGAAAAGTATTCTTTTAAAATATTTATTTGAAAGGCAGAATTACAGAGAGGCAGAGGCACGGAGAGGGAGAGAAAGAGGTCTTCCACCTGCTGGTTCGCTCCCCAAATGGCCACAACAGCTGGAGCTAAGCCCATCTGAAACCAGGCGCCAAGAGCTTCTTCCAGGTCTCTCCTGTGAGTACAGGGGCCTAAGCACTTGGGCCATCTTCTGCTGCTTTCCCAGGCCACAGCAGAGAGCTGGATTGGAAGCAAAGCAGCTTGGACTTAAACCGGCACCCAGATAGAACACCAGCCCTGCAGGTGGTGGCTGCACCTGCTACGCCACAGTGCCGGCCCCAAAAGTATTAATTCCTGATTGTGAATATAAATTTCTGGAAGAAATCCCAAAAAACTTGGTATTCTGGGCTGTGGGATTGGTAGTGTGGTCAGAGGGAAATTTCCTTTTTTATTTTATGCTGCCCTTCTTACTGAATTTTAAAAAAAGCATGGTATTGCCTTCATGGTGAAAAGTGATAGATGTTTCTTAGTGGGATGTAGGGATGGGGGGCTTGAGGGGAAAGCAGGACCCTAAGATGGGCATTATCGGAAGCAAGAAAGAAGGGAGAGGTGCGCCATTGAGCCATGTGCGATCAGCATGAGGGGACGTGGTGGAGGGGAAGAAGTCCAGGCATGAAAGGCACTTTTTATCTTCTTTGGTACTCGGCATGGTGTCGTACACCTCCTAGAGTCAAGTTCGCATCGGAAGAGTGAGTGAATGTTTGGATCAAGACTCAGAGCAACTTTATGAAGTGCTCAACTGCAACCCAGCAGCTCATGTCAGCAAGAAAAGTTGATTCTGTAGGACATTTATCTTGCAAATAAAATTTGACTGTCATTTCTTACTTTTTCCTTGAGCTCCCAGATTCAAATTCATTTCCAAGGAGTCAATCTGAGTATGAAAGTTTAGATTCATAGTCCGTCTCCTATTGGAGACTACTTGCCGAGTTCTGGATAATAATACTGGAAGAGCCCTTTCCCAGGAAGGACCTTCATGTGTTCATCATACGTGGCTTCAGTGGAGAGCTATCTGTCTTAGAAATTGTGTTAGGTATAGAACAAGAAGTTTTCTTTTTTAAGGATTTAATTTTTTGAAAAAAATTACTTATCTGAAAGAGTGGCACAGAGAGGGAGAGAGAGAGTGTGCAAGGGAGAGATCTTTAATCCGCACATTCATGCCTCAAATGGCCTCAACAGCAAGGTTGAGAGCCAGGCCAGAGCCAGGAGCCCCATCTGGGTCTCCTCTGTGTGTAGCAGGGGCTCAAGCACTTGGGCCATCTGCTGCTGCCTTCCCAGGTGCGTTAGCGGGGAGCTGGATCAGAAGTTGGGTAGCTGGAACTTGAACCAGCACTCCAATGTGGGATGCCAACCCCGCTGTGCTAGAATGTCAACGGAATAAGATTCTTTGATACTGTAGACAAACACATCAGAAAGTTTCTATCTTAATTAAGTGACCTTGAAAACCAGAGAAAACCACAGTAACAGCGGGGTGGGTGGGGGGGAGGTTTCCAACCTGACTGGCTGCTGTTGCTAGAGGAGAGTGTTGGGGGTAGAGGAGCTGGTGGGATGAAAGGATTGTCCATGCTAGGAGGGTGGGTTTTTTTTTTTTTTTGACAGGTAGAGTTATAGACAGTGAGATAGAGAGAGAAAGGTCTTCCTTCCATTGGTTCACTCCCCAAATGGCTGCTATGGCCGGCACTGCACTGATCCGAAGGCAGGAGCCGGGTGCTTCCTCTTGGTCCCTCATGCAGATGCAGGGCCCAAGCACTCAGGCCATCCTCCACTGCCCTCCCGGGCCACAGCAGAGAGCTGGACTGGAAGAGGAGCATCCGGGACTAGAACTGGCGCCCATATGGGATGCTGGCGCTGCAGGCGGAGGATTAACCAAGTGAGCCACAGCGCTGGCCCCCATGCTAGGAGTTTTAAGAATTCTCTTTCCATAATGGAAAGCCTTTTTATTAACAAGAGAGGGGAGGAGGAAGTAGAGTACCCCGTTATGTTGCACTGACTCCTGTAAATCAAGAGAGGGAGTGTCGCACCTGACATGTCCACTGAGTTGCTTTTAACTTGAATACCCTTGGGTCTAGCAGTCAGCCCTTCTGTAATGGCCACCGGATACCCACTTTACTCAGACAATGATGACATCGTCCAGCTATGGTAAGATCATTTCCTTTGGAACAAAATGCAAAGCTTTTCAGCCTTCACAATGGGAGGGAAATATAAAATTTTAGTAGGTCTGCTCGGCTGTGGGCGGAAAAGAGTCCATGTTTGACCATTATCCACTTTGCTCCTCAGATGTGCCCTGGAAAGTTTCCAGCATGATTTTGAAATACAAACAGCAATTACTTGAATACCTTTTCAGTGTGTGTGTGTGTGTGTGTGCGTGTGTTAATGGGTCCTTAGAAATATTTGGAAGAAGATTGCTACTTTTTCAGAATCATTTTGGCATCCAAAGAACCTGAGATCATTGATACATTATGTTCTGGAGTTGACCTGATTTAAATTTCTTGAGAGAGATGGAGATGGAGAGAGAGAGAGAGAGTTACTCTGTGTGTTGTGTGTATGTGTGTGTCTCTGTGTACATTTGTGTACCTACAAAACTCAAATAGTCATCCTCACTCAATGTAGTTTTACTACATGTCCTCTCTGGATTTTCAGTCTATTGTATCTGTAAATATTGTGAATCAGTTGTGTAGCTCTAGATGAATTCTGTGTTTACATCAAAAAATATAATACACATTAACCATAGTAACATTTCTTTACCACTCGTGTTCTAAGTACTTAACGTGTGGTAACGCATTTACTTCCTGTAACAACCCTGGTATCATCCCATTTTACAGAGAGTAAAGTGGATACAGAGAGCTTGAGCAACTTGCCCAAGGTGATACAGCTGGTGAATGGTGGGGCTGGCTTCAGTTCAGGCAAGCTGCCTTTTCTTGGTTGAAGAGTTCGTGAGACCTGAGTCATTCTTAATTCTGCAGGTTAATTTTGTAAACTGGAGATGATTGCTTCAGCATTTATAATATTTAATTAAAAGGAGCTTGTATCATCCGATCCCCTGCTTCATGATGAGAATTTTCAGTTCTTTTACGCAGCAAACATGTTCTCTCAAGATGATTTTTGTTGTAAATGTAGGAATAAATGTAGCTCGCCACCATGCACAACTTTGAGCTGCGAGTTAGCTGTCTGTGCTCTTGCCTAGGGAAGAAAGATGAGCTATTTAGTTCCCAGCTGACCTCTCAGTTTAAAATGAATTATTCCACCGGAATAAAATATTCTTTGTCTTCCTGCAAAAAGCAGCTACTGCTTTCAGAAGCTAACGTCGTTTTTCTCTTCAATGGTCTGTGATTAATCCTGATGTGATTAATCCTCCTGGCAGCAGCATAGCTAGTGATTCAGCCTTCTCCCTGGAATGAAAGCTGGGGTTGGGGTTACACACAGATGACTCCTGAATGCCCAGGTCACCGCCGTGCCCTGGCCCTAACAGATAAGGACAGGACTGGGACAGATGGTATCACTGCATAGTCAGAGCTTAAATGAGCAGTGCCTGGCACCGCGGGAGACCTCCGTGGATGTTGTGGGCTGCACCGTGTGCTGGGGCACCGCGGGAAGTGCTTGACTGGCCTTGCCTCATCTTAGTCTCTCCACGTTCCCATGAAGCAGGTAATGGTGTTGTCTCTCTCCCCATGTTCAGATGTACACACTGAGGCTTGGAAAGCTTAAGATTTTTTTCCTACAACCATACAGTTAGTAAATGCTTACAATGGCATGAGCCCAGTTTTTTTTTTTTTTTTTCAAAGTACACAAATCT
This sequence comes from Sylvilagus floridanus, assembly GCA_949820135.1. NCBI lineage: Eukaryota > Metazoa > Chordata > Mammalia > Lagomorpha > Leporidae > Sylvilagus > Sylvilagus floridanus. Next base: position 65,293,005 of record OX463239.1, read on the forward strand.
AAGTATACAGAATCTTCTGGAAGTTTTCTCATGCTTCCTGCGTTTTATTCATCAACTGAGAGAACCATGTTTTGTTTCTGTCATCACAGATAAGTTTTCATTGTTCTTGGACTTCATAAAAAGAGAATCCTATTCAGAATGCCTTTTTTTGAGCCTGGCTTTTTCTTCTTAGTATTAGGCTTGTGAAAAAAAAAATTTTTTTTTTGACAGGCAGAGTGGACAGTGAGAGAGAGAGACAGAGAGAAAGGTCTTCCTTTGCTGTTGGTTCACCTTCCAATGGCAGCCGCGGCCGGCGCGCTGTGACTGGCGCACCGCGCTGATCCGATGGCAGGAGCCAGGCGCTTTTCCTGGTCTCCCATGGGGTGCAGGGCCCAAGCGCTTGGGCCATCCTCCACTGCACTCCCGGGCCATAGCGGAGAGCTGGCCTGGAAGAGGGGCAACCGGGACAGAATCCGGCACCCCAACCGGGACTAGAACCTGGTGTGCTGGCGCCGCTAGGCGGAGGATTAGCCTGTTGAGCTGTGGTGCCGGCCAAGGCTTGTGAAATTCATCCATGGATCTCAGATAGCACTGAGTCATTCTTTCTCATTGTTAAATGTGTTGCTAATTTCTTGTATTTCATTTTATGAAAATGTCTCAATAATTGTTTATCTGTTGATGGACTTTGGGTTGCTATAACAGAACACCCCCAGATTGGGTAATTTATAAACAGCAGAACTTTATTTGACTCACCATTTTGGAGGTAGGGGGTACAAGAGCATGGTGCCATTGTCTAATGAGGGCTTTCTGTACCATCGTAACATGGCAGAAAGCAGAAAGACAAGCAAGTCAGGCCAGACCCATCCTAGTCATTAGGAAATGACTTCCTAGATGAAGACATTAAGCTATCCATGAAGACAGAGCCCCAAGATCTAATCACTTCCTAAGGGCCCCCCACCTTTTTTTTTTTTTAAGATTTATTTGTTTGAAAGGGAGAGCAATTGAGGGAGTGGGAGAGGAATTGACGGAGAGGGAGAGGAATTGAGGGAGGGAGGGAAAGGTCTTCCATCTCGGCACCCCTATAGGATGCTGGCACTGCAGGTAGTGGCTTTACCTGCTACACCACAGCACTAGCCCCGTGCATTTTTAATAATGTTACAATGGCAATTCAATTTGAACTTTGGTTTTGGCGGGGGCCTTCAAACCACAGCAGGAATCTTCATAACTTAAAACGTATATTTAAAAAATATTTTAAAATAAAGTATTTTAAAATATTTACAAAATATAAAGTAGAACACCTTGTACATTAAAATTCTGACCTGTTTTCATTTGCAGTTGTGATGATTAAAAACAATAGATGCTTACAGTAAAACACCTGGAATTCTAGAAAAGTCTAAGATGAAAATGAAAAGCTGTTTTCTGTTCTTCTACCAGGATAAACAGCTGCTAATGTTTAGGTGTGCTGCTGCTTCCTATTTTTACATATGTGTATGTGTGTTTTTCCTTTCCTTTTATTTTTGTTTTTTAATTACAAAAAATTTTTTTTTTCATACAAGCAAGATAATGTTAAGGGGGTATTTTGAATGTCTATATAATTTAAATAGGAAAGCAATGAATGGAATTCCTAGGATTAGGTGATCACGTAGGCCCTGCACTGCAGTGCTGGGGAAGTGCTGGCTGCTCCCGCTCCCAAAGTAGATGGGAGCGCTGTGGGAAAGTGTGAGCCCCTGGCAGCCATAGGATGCACAGTGTGTTCTTGGAAAAATGAGTCTTGTTACAAACCTAATTACAGAGCATGTAGGAAAACCAGGCTCGTGTCCTAGTATGAATTGAGTTTACTCCAACTGGCAGATTGTTGGCCACTTTGTGAAGGTACACACACTTCTGCTGTTTTAACGCACTTGAACATCGCCATGCAGAGAAAGGCAATTTGGGTGGAGGATGTTATGTGGTGTTTAGACCTTATGTTTTTAAAAAAAACAATTGTCCTGTGTTTCCTTTAACTGCATTAACTCTAAGCTTTTGTTGTTTTAAAAATTATTTTCTATTTTCATTTTACTTAAAAAACAGATTTCATGTGCTGGTTCATTCCCCAAATGGCTGTGATAGTCAGGGCTGGGCCAGGCCAAAACCAGCAGCTCAGAATTCCATCTGGGTCTCCCATTGGGTGGCAGGGACCCAAGTACTTGAGGTAGTCCCTCCCTCCCAGGGTGTGCATTTTCAGGAAATGGGAATTGGAAGTGGAGCTGGAAATTGAACCCAAATTCTCTGGGTTCGAGCCCAAGCAATGCCTTAATTACTGTGCCAAATGCCCTTTCCTGAGCTTTTCTTGGTCAACGTGGAATTTAATCCCCAAGTACTAATTACTGTCTGTATTTGAGTAATTTGCTTTGTTGGTGGAAATTTTGAATGGAACCAACGAATGAAATAATTTTGTTTGAAATAATGCTTAATGTTCTTCTGAAGATGCAGGACTGATGTAATTTTGTTGCTGATGAAAATCCTAATTGGGGGTGGGAGATAGTTCACTAGAAATAAATAGTGCTACAGTCCTGACTTTATTCTACATCTTCATGACAATCGGAGACCTCTTGGCCTTGCCTTAAGAGCAGAGAATATGGGCTCTTTCTGTTTCTATTGAGGATTCCCGACCTAGGGCAAAGGTCTGTTAATTGAGCAAAAGTGAATTTTGGGAGTGTGAGGGAATTTGTTTGGGGAATTGTGAATACTTGTTTATAATCCTGTGTTTTTTTTTTTTAATAGATTTTTCAAAAAAATTATTTGAAAGGCAGAGTTACGGAGAGGCAGAGAGCTGAGCTGATCTGAAGCCAGGAGCCAGGAGCTACTTCCAGGTCCTCCATGTGGGTGCAGAGGCCCAAGGACTTGGGCCATCTTCTGCTTTCCCAGGTCATAGCAGAGAGCTGGATTGGAAGAGGAGCAGCTGGGACTAGAACCAGTGCCCATATGGGATGCTGGTGCCCCAGGCCAGGATTTTAACCCACTGTACCACAGCACCAGCCCTCTTCCTTTCCTTTTAAGACCCCTGCAACATTGGCATGCCATTTGGGTGTTAGTTTGAGTCTCTGTGGCTCTGTTTCCCATCTAGCTCCCTGCTAATGTATCTGGGAAGGCAGCAGAAGATGGTTCCAGCTGCTAGTATCCTGCTACCCATGTGGGAGACCTGGATGAAGCTCTTGGCTCCTGGCTTTGGACTGGCCCAGCCCCAGCTATTAACACCATTTGGGGAGTGAACCAGTGGATAGAATATTTCTTTATGTAGCTCTGCCATTCAAATAATATAAATAAGTTTTTTTAAAGATTTATTTATTTTGAAAGAGTTACACAGAGAAGGAGAGGCAGAGAGAGAGAGAGAGAAAGAGGGAGAGGTCTTCCATCCACTGGTTTACTCCAGCTGCAACAGCTGGCGCTGAGCCGTGCCAGAGCCAGGAGCCAGGAGATTTCTTCTGAGTCTCCCATGCAGGTTCAGGGGCTCAAGGACTTGGGCCGTCTTGTACTGCTTTCCCAGGCCATAGCAGAGAGCTGGATTGGAAGTGGAGTAGCTGGGACTTGAACCAGTGCTCACGTAGGATGCTGGCTTTACTCGCTATGCCACAGCAGCAGACCCATAAATAAATGTTTAAAAACCAAGCCAGAAGTTTTAGAACTTAATTTGATAAATACAAAATAAAGAAGAATAATAGCTTGATTATGGAGCATGTTGGGCAATTAGGTATTTTATATTAGTTCATTTGTCTGCTCCTGAGCTTATTTCTTTAAATGCTGAGACTACATATTTAGTGTTTTCATTGCAATTTTAATAAGGAAGCATTTCCCTGAGATAGTAAAACGTAGGTACTAAGTAAGCCTCATCATTTTCATTCATATTAATCCTATTTAGCTCTTGGGTGTATATATATATATATATTTTTTTTTTTTTAAAGATTTATTTATTTATTTGAAAGGCAGAGTTAGAGAGAGAGGAGGAGAGAGGGTGAGAGATCTATCTGCTGGTTCACCCCCTAAAAGGCCTTAATGGCTGGAGCTGGGCCGATCTGAAGCCAGGAGCTTCATCTGTGTCTCCCATGTGGGTGCATGGGCCCAAGGTCTTGGGCCACCTTCCACTGCTTTCCGAGGCCGTTAGCAGAGAGCTGGATCAGAAGTGGAGCAGCCAGGACTCAAACCGGCGCCCATAAGGGATGCCGGCACGGCAGGTGGCGGCCTTATCCACTCTGCCACAGCGCAGGCCCCCTTGGTATCTTCAGTGGTTCTCAGTTTGTAAGTCTCTTTGTCCCTAGACTGCACAGTGGTGATGGCTGTGCCTCCAGCTCTAATAGTCGTGAGACTGCTGCCTCTGTGGGAACTGATACCATGCTTGCTCCTGTAGTGGCGCACACTTCTGGTTCCTTGCATCAACACTTGGCCCTGCATATCCCCGGGTTCTGGTGCTGGCGCTGTGGCGTAGCGGGCTGAGCCTCTGCCTGTGGCTCCAGCATCCCATATGGGCACAGGTTGTGGTACCAGCTGCTCCTCTTCTGATCCCGCTCTCTGCTATGGCCTGGGAGAAGCAGCATTAGATGATGCGAGTGCTTGGGCCCCTGCACCCGTGTGGGAGACCCGGAGGAGGCTCCTGGGTTTAGATTGCCCCATCTCTGACCACTGTAGCTATTTGGGGAGTGAACCAGCGGATGGACAACCTTTTTCTCTGTCTCTTCCTCTCTCTGTCTTTTACTCTGCCTCTCAAATAAAATAAATAAACTTAAAAAAAAACACACACAAGCATATCCCTGAGTTTCATATTTTTGGATTCAGTCAACCACAGGCCAAAAATATTGAGAAAAAAAAGTGTGTGCACTCAACATGTAGAGACTTTTTAAAAATTGTCGTTATTTCCTAAACAACATAGAATAATAACTTACTTTGCCTAATACCTCACAGTATAAATGCTATCAAGGGATGGTTTCAGGTCTATAGGAGGACATGTATAAGTTATGTTGTGTTAAATACTATGTTATTTTGTTTATTACTCTTTTTTATTATGTGAGAGGTAGATAAAGCTGCTACCTCCTGGTTCACTCCTCAAAAGCCCCCAGTGGCTGGGGATGGCTGGGGCTGAGACCAGAAGCTAGGAATGCAATCCAAGTCTTCCACGTGGGTGGCAGGAACCTAAGTACTTAAACTCTCACTGTGGCTGGAGTCGAGCACTAGTGCCAGGAATTGAACCCAGGTACCCTGATATGGGATGCAGGTATCTAATCTACCAGTTAAATGGCCTATTCTCGATTACACTAATTTTAAATTAATTTTATTTATGAGAGAGATAAAGAGTGCTATTTCCCATATTGTTGGTTCACTCCCCTAAATGCCCATAGTAGCTGGGGTTGGACCAGAGAGGCAGAAGCCGGGAGCCAGGAACTCAATCCAGGTCTTCTACATGGCTGGCAGGGACCCAAGTACTGAGACATCACCTGCTGCCTCCCAGGGTGCACATTAGCAGGAAACTGGGGTGTGGACTTCCAAGTGGTGGGTTAGTTACCATGCCAAATGGCTGCCTGTTCTTGTGCCACTTTATGCAAGGACTCTGGATTTTCATATCCATGCAGGGCCCTGGAGCTGATCCTCTCAGAGGCGTGCATGCCTGTACTTGCCTTTGGGCTGGGGACTGTAACTTCAGCCAGTGTGGGGGCCCTTCTCATCTCCATGAGAACGTCAATCCTGGTTCTTAAATTTTAGCAATATCCCAGGAGGATATTGTAAGGCTCATGATTTGCTACAAAGGTTGGGAGAGGCTCTGGAACTGGCCAGGCCGAAGAGGAGCCTGGTAGGGAGGACGGCAGCCTGGAGCCCTCACAGGCACCCCTAGGGCCTATGCTGGCCTCCAGTCACTGGCTGGAGGCAGAGCCGAGGTCTAGACGGTTCTTTCCTCCTGGCTGATGGCGCTTCGTTTGGAGGCTTACGTGGGCCTGGGGAATCCCTCGCAGCATTGGCACGGGGAGGGATAGCCTTCAGTTCCTCCAGTGTGGCTCGTTTCTGTCCTCTTTTCAGTGTCCCTGAATAATTGCTTCCGTCTCCCCCTGCAGGGCCTTTAGGGTCAGAGGGGGAGCGTGGCCGCGGATCCACGTACCTGGCTTCCCATCGGGCAGACAGGTTCACTTAGGAGTTAGCCTTGGGCCGCCCTGCCTCCAGGCAGCCTTGTGGCACCAGGCACACTGTTGGGGGTTGAGCTTTTGGTACACAGTTGGTTATACCAAGTTTGCTGGTGGCTGGGCAAGTATGGTTTTTGCAGATGAGGTCTGGCGGTGGGACGGCTGGATGACTGAGTCTGCGTAGAGGACCAAATTCCAGTTTCTCAGGTGGTTGCAAGGAGAAGAGGGCTGGATGATGAGTGGACGCGGTGGGTTAAGCTGACACTGGCGTCGCCGGCATCCCTTGTCGAAGGGCTGATCTGCTTTGCTTCCCATCAGGCTGCCTGCTCATGTGACGGGGCAGGCAGTGGATCCTGGTCCAGGTACTTGGACCCCTCCCACCCATGTGGGAGACCAAGATGGAGTTCTGGGCTGCTGGCTTCTGCAGCTATTAGGGGAGTAAACCAGAGGAGGGAAGGTCTCTCTCTGCCTCTCCTTCTCTCTGTGTCACTCTGCCTTTCAAATTAATAAATCTTAAAACAATAGAGAGTACAGGATTATGAATGAACTATGCAAGTCCTGGTTCTGCCTAACAAGTAGCAGGGACTCTGGGCAATTCTGTGTCTTCAAATTGTCTCCTCGTGTCTGAATTGCTTGGAGTCACTGTTTATAAATCAGACCACCCATCAGAAGAATTACCTGGGTTGCTTCTCGCTGCCCGCCAAATGCAGATTTTAAGCTCTCAACCCAAACCAGCTCTCAGAATTTTCAAGAGCAAGTTTCAGACTTTGTATTTTTAAAAAGCTCCCAAGTGATCCCGACAGAGCCACAGGTCTAGAATACCTACAACTGTTCCTTAGCTACTTAAATGTTTGATGGATGGTTCTGGAAATTGACTTTATTCCTTGTTAATACCCTTCACTTAATAGCGTTTTTAGTTTTCCCTGAAGAAGAATGTCATTTGAGCTTTCATCCCTTAATACCTCTTCTTTTATTATTTATTTCTACTACCAATTCTTCTGAACTTAAAAGCCCTTCAAGTTGGTTCATCCTCAGATTGTCGTATTATGGATTCTGTGGCCAAGACTGCTAATTTCATATCCGCTATCCAGTCTCTTCTTCCCCATTAATGAAAAAAGCCTGTGCAGTGTGCCGAGCTAAAAGACTTCCCAGCTTCCTCTGCTGGACTTGGGCTGGTGACATCAGCTCTAGTAAGTGCATAGTCAAGTATTATGTGCAGTGCATGGGAAGATTCTAGGGATAGACTGGACAATGCATCCCTTTTGCTTTTTCTCTTTTTCCCATACTGCTTGGAACTTGGACACAGTGGCTGAAGTACAGCAACCATTTTGGGTTGTGAGGAAGCTATGAAGTTAGAAGCTACCCTCAAAGTGAGCAGAGCACAAAGGAAGGAGGATCCTGGACTGCTAATGACGGTGCAGCTGGGACAGCAGCCCTTGGCCACTTACCTCCATGCTTGGTTCTTACTGTCGAGGCCAAAGTTACTTTGAGTTTTCATTGCACACAGCTGAGCGTAACCTAACTGATACCCCTGCTGTGTCAGTTCCTCAGTGCGGCTTCCACACCGTCTTGACTTGCACATAGTAGGTGCTTGGTAGATGTTTGACAAGTTAAGATTCCAATGGCTTTTAGCAGGCTCCCGCCGCTCCAGACTCCTGTCTTTTCAGCCTTATATTAAATTATGGATAGGGACCTTTTGTTTCCTTATCCCAACTCCCAGGAAGTGTTTCCCAGTTCCCGGGACAGGGTGTTGGTGTTGCAAGCTCCAGTACTCTGACAAGGCAGTGTGAGGTAGGTACTGGAGATTGCTACCGCGAGCATGCATTATTACAGATGAAAATCTAAGGGATGGGCATTTTTCCTGACTCTCCTCCGGGAACCGGAGGTGCTAATTCAAATGATGTCAGAGAGGCCACCATCAAACCTTTGCTGTCATGTGGAGGCTGTTCTTTCCAGGGCACCTGCCAGGAACTTGATGGCAGGGGAGTCTCTGGAAAGTGACTCTGGAAAGTGTTAAGGAGCCTTGGTTGCCAACTCCTGACGAAGAGGTCTGCCGTCTCAGTGGCAACCATGGAGGTGGTCTTGGCCGCAGCAGCCGGCTCCTGACTCACATGGAGCCCTGTCGGCCAGGCCGGACCACCCCTCCTTGGGGCCCAAGGACAACATGCTGGTTTCCTGGAAGCACGTAGGCCAAGGCTGTGCTGCTAGGAAAATGATACTGTTTTTGCAAGTGCGAGAGTGTGTTTAAAACTCATTCTCCCTCGACAGAAAAGCTCTTCTCAAAGAAGTACAGGGTTCGACAACGACAGCCCCACGCCCCAAAAGCGGAACCTAGAAGGTGAGTCAACCCTTCATGGATGCCCAGGAGTTTATTTCGGAACGGGGTGCATTGACTGCAGGGATCTGGGCGGCCCACCTCTTTGTGCACCCACTGAGAACAACCGCAGAGGCCAAGCCACAGTGCTTTGCGGGTAACACTGAATTCCACGGCAAACCTCAGTGGCTCAAAAGTGTTTGCTCCTCCTGGAAGTAATTAGAGAAATACGCAGTCCTTGACAGGCCACATCTGGCTGGCTGGAGGCAGGCTGCAAACACTCTATCTAAACAGACTGAGGTGAGCTGCGTAGAAGCAGACACATCGGAGTCGGTGGCTGGTGGGTTTGAGGGCAACCCTGCCGTGTCCCCGGGTTCACTCCCTTCCGGGAGCTGGGGTTGTCTTTGCCTTTCCATGAGGCACATACACAGCGCCGGAGCCCAGGGGCCTCGAGCTGCACCAGCCCGGAGGCGCTGTGTGTGTTCGCTGCCCGGGAGCGCCCCAGGCCAGCGCCCTGTGGTCGGCCTTGGCTTCCCATCTGTTCCAGTGCAGTCGGAGGTGCTGACTTAGAGTGCTGGAAGTGTCTCTCTCCTCTGTCCCTTCTCAGGGCTGCCGGGGAGTCCAGGGACCTGGAAGCTGCACAGTATTTTCAGGAAAGTGGCTCTGCTTCCGCCCAGCTTGGGACCTCTTGAAACACCAGATCAAATCACTTCCCCACCCCCACCCTGCCTCCAGCTTGCCTGCTGGGGAGAATAGCAGAGAGCGTGTCTTCATGGATTTATGCATGTTGAGGGTTAGTTCTCTTTTTTAATAGCGTGTAAGATATTTTCAAGTGAAGAATGCAGTTCTAATAAATCCAATGAGCCTGTCCTGGATTTTCTGGAACCAAGTTTCTATGAAAAGCTATGGTTAGGGCATTTTGCAGGAGCTTATTGAAAAATAGGGATCCTTACAGCAAACGTTTTGCAAAGGGTGCATATTCTCATAAAAATGCTTTCTGTGGCAGTTTTGTTCAGTGATTCTCAGCAGCCAGTTGCCTGTGGTTTTACAAAGCCCTGGGGCAACGTGTTTTAAAGGCCTGGGTATGAGTTCTCTTAGGTCACTTCAGCTTTTAAGCATCCTAGGAAGGCATCCTGAATGCCTGCAGGGGCTCAGTAGGGGCAGCCTGCTTTCACATAAACTACCATTTGCACCACAGGAATAAAGGCCTATTGATTATGTCTCCAGGGGACTCAGGACTCAGGGTCGTTTGGTCTGGGGTGGGGGTGGAGGTTAACAGAGCAGGAAGTTCCTGGAGCATGGAGTCCCCTGAAGCTCCAACTCTGCTATTTGCTTGTTGTGTGATCTTGGGCCAAAAAATGACCTGAGCTTTCTGAGCCTCAGTTTTCTTACCTGTAAAATGGAGTCGTTGCACTGCCCACCTCGCTATCTGAATGCCGGGGGAAAGAAATCACCGTTGTGTGGGTGCTTTCCAGACTCCAAGGTGCTGGAAACACCTTGGTCCTCAGGATGACGGCGCCTGTTTCTGCTCCATCCGTCTCATTGCCTGGTGCTCAGTGGTGACAGCATCATTTGCTGTCCCATCTCGGTTTGGTTTTCCCATGTCACTGGCTGTGAGCTTGGGCAGCCATCGAGGCCGGCTCCTGCTTTTGGGAGCCGGAGTCTTTGCTTTTCCTGTTCTCAGGATTTTTTTCCAAACCATCCTGCTCCGACACTGCCTAGCTTCTCTGATTTGTGCTGCATTCTTTGCTTATCATTTGCCGCCTTCAGGGCTGCCCTGCCTTCCTAGGGTGCATGGGATCTTAGCGAGTGGGGAGCCAGGGGGAGCTGGAGCCCATGGAAGGTGGCTCATTAATACAACTATTTCTGTGTTCCCCTCTCTCTGGGAGCCCTTCCTCAGGGCTCTGAGAAGGTGTTGACCTTTTGTTAACCCTGTGCGGCCAGGACTTGCATCCATGCATTTAATACAGATGTTTACCAGGTGCCCACCCTGAGGATAGGGCAGCAATCAGAATCAGTGGGGGTGACTCCCAGGCAGGCCCGCCCCCACCCCTCCAGATACACACACTGATAAAGGTGCAGCAGGGGGTGATAAGCATGGCAAGATAGGGCGGCTTGTGAAGAGAAGGGGATGCAGTGGGGGTGGAGACTAATCCTGTCTTCTCCCAGTGGCCTTTGCTGTCTGGGAGTTTCTCTGATAAACCCTGGAGATTGGAATCTGAGGAAGTCTGGAGCAGGGCTGCTAGGGCGGGGCTTTGAGGAGAGGGGGCGGGACACCAGCAGCCCTAAGGCATTGGGCATAAGGGCAGGAAGGTGCTTGGTGTGTGCTGCAAACAGCAAGGAGGCAGCGCATCTGGGGGGTGGGGATGGGGGCGCTGCTGGCCTCTGCAGGCCACCCAAGGGTTTCATTCTGCTGTGGGTGGGAAGCCAGTTCAGGGTCCTGAGAACACAAGGGGTGAGCTGCCTGGCCAGAAGCCCAGTGAATTCGCCTGGAGGTATTTGTGCTGCAGTCTCTGCAAGGTGGCCGGGGCAGAGAGACATGGGAAAACAGGTGGGGACTGAAATCCTGGGCTGAGTATCTCGGGAGCTAGACACCTTCCTCGTCCAGCAGGTTCTGCTTTAACACTGCTTCTAAGCGTCCAACACACAAGAGTGCATAGTAATCAAGCTCACGGGTACGTGCTGTGCAGACACAGTGTGGAACTGGTGCAGTGCTGGGCTTCAAATGTATCCTGAAACACGACAGTTTTTCTTGTATTTATTTACCAAAATATCGAATGCTTACCAGATACTAATCCAATGCTTTCTTTTTCTCTCTTTTTTAAAAAGACTTATTTTATTTGAAAGGTGGAGTGACAGGAAGGGAGACACACACACACACACACACACACACACACACGGTGGCGGGGTGGGGGGAGAGGAGAGATCGAGAGATCGAGAGAGATCTTCCATCCATTGGCTCACTCCCCAAATGCCCACACTGGTAACAGTAGGACCAGGCCAAAGCCAGGAGGCTGGAGCTCCGTCCAGGTCTCCCACATGGGTGCAGGGGCCCAACAAGCACTTGGGCCATCTTCAGCTGCCTTCCCAGGTGTACTAGCAAGGGCCTAGATCAGAAGCCGAGCAGCCGAGACTAGAGCTGGCGCTCACGTGGGATGGTGGCACGGCAGCCGGCAGCTTAATCTGCTGCACCACAGCCCCTCCACCGTTCCCTTGGACTTGACTTTTCACTCTGTGATGGGGATGGAACTGGTAACTGTTGGGTCGTCTGATTGTTTGAGGCAGAGGTCTGAGCCCTGGCCCGCACATGGGCTCTGGGCTTCCTGAATGGCTTGCTCTGTGTGTGAAATGTTTAAGACTTCCCCTTAAGGCAGTTAGAACTAAGTTGTAGTGTTTATTGGAGGTCTTGCCTGACTTGCTATAACTTATGGCAACCTGATGTTTGGGTCTTTCTGTACTTTCTTTGTTTTTAGCTAATAAGAGGAGAAAAACATTCTTCATCTGCTTTGTTTTCTGACTTGGTTTTATTCTTGCCACCACAAAAATGTTAAATGATTGTGAGAAAGAAGCCTAGCATCATTAAAATTTCTCATCAGAAAGCTCTTTAGTATCACATGGAGGTTTTTTGCTTTCTAAAATGTCCCTTTAATATTTAAATTAAGTTCAAGAAAGGGCTTCAGACAGTTCTACTCCGCAAGTATTTTTTTTTTTTTAAGATTTATTCATTTATTTGAAAGGCAGAGTTACAGAGTGGCAGAGAGAGAGGTCTTTCATCCACAGGTTTGCTCCCCAGATGGCCGTAATGATCGGAGCTGTACCTATCTGAAGCCAGGAACCAGGAACTAGGAGCCAGGAGGTTCTTCCCGGTCTCCCACACGGGTGCAGGGGCCCAAGGACTTGGGGCATCTTCTACTACTTTCCCAGGCCATAGCAGAGAGCTGGATCGGAAGTGGAGCAGCCAGGACTTTTACTGTCTGATTGTTTGAGGCAGAGGTCTGGGTGCTGTGGCGTAGCAGGTAAAGCCGCCCCCTGCAGTGCCGGCATCCTGTATGGGCACCGGGTTACCCCAGATGGGAGTCAACCCAGATGGAAGACCTCTCTCTCTCTCTGCCTCCACCTCTCTGTAACTCTGCCTTTCAAATAAATGAATAAGTCTTTTAAAAAAATTTTTTAGAGAGAGATAGAAAAAGTGATCTCCCACCCACATGTGTGCCCAAGTGCCTACATTGGCCAGGGTTGAGCTGGGGCACGAATCTGGGATCCGGGAACTCAGTCTAGGTCTGCTTTGTGAGTGGCAGGAATCCAACAATCACTGCTGCCTCCCAGGGTCTGACTGATGGGAACTCAAATCAGGAGCCAGAGGCAGGACTCAAACCCAGGCATTCCAACATGGGACACAAACATCTTAACTGCTAGGCTAAAGGCTCATTCTCCCATGTCTACAAGTATTAAAGACAGTTATTCTGTTCTGGAAAGCACATGGAGATGAGAGGGTGGGGGGAAGTTAGGAGTTAATTGGTGTCCTGCTGAAATCTGCCAGCCAGCGGGAAGCTCGGGAAGCAAGCAATCTGTCCCAAGGAGTCAGCTCCCATCAGCGATCGGGTTCGGGACACACCCAGCTATGTTTATTTTGGTAAAGGGAAAGTTGGGTTTCTCCAAGGCCTTGATGAGTACACACATTCAGACAGTGAGCTCACTTCCTTTGATACCGACCGCTGTCCTGGATGCCTCACTCCAAGACCCCTTTCCCCAAAGGTGCCTGCCCAGTTGTTCCCTTTGGAATCTCAGGACTGATTATTCAGGAATGTGACTTCCAGTCTTCCAGAGCCAGACCTCTGGATGTCGGTGCACTTTCCATCAGCCAGGTTAGGAATTGGCAGAGATCTTAGGCTCCTGTGCTAGGAGGGGGGTCTGCTCTCGAAACTGCCTTTGGGCAATTTTCCTGCCCTCGGTCACGTGTGAGTTCATTGCGGTCCATTAGGGACTAGCATTGTAAAGGCTGTGCCTTCCAGGGGCTTCCAGCCTGCAAGGGGCACCAGGCGAGTGAAAGGACAGCCGCGCCTGTGGTTGCATTGGGGTGAGCACAGAAGGCAGGAAGTCTGGTCTAGGGGGCATCAGGTCAGGGACAGCCGGGTCGAGCAAGCTCGGGGAAGTAGAGGAGCCTGGTGCTTTGGAGACTTGAAAATAGGTGCAGAGCCCACCCAGGGCATCTCATGTAGCTGCAGAGCTTGGTGGATTGGTTGGTCTTGTCTACTATGCTAAGAAGCTTACAGTTTGTACCCTGAAAGCAAAGGGGGGAATCGCTGAGTAAGTTTTAATTGAAGTACAAATGGAGAAGAAAGGATCACACTGGATCACGCTGGCCGTAAGGGGGGTGGGTTGGAAGAAAGCAAGGAACAACAGAGGAGGCCACTGCTGGCTTCCAAGGGAGGTGCCCAGGTGATGTGCGTTAGGATGTCCGCATGGGCCGGGGATGAGGAAGGACTGGGGGCTTTTGTTAACTCACTTCTGGCTCAGCATTCACTCAAGCAAGCTGATCACCAGCAAGACAGTGAGGTCCCCTGTCCCGGGGCAGTGCAGTCCCACTGTTCCGGTGTTCTCGCCATGTGCCATTCAGCCCCCACTAATTTTCTGCATCTTTATTCATGGGGCTGAATGTCTTGGCCCTTGGCTCAGCTTCTCTATGGAGTTTCTTAATATCCTGCAGCATTGTTCCCACCCTTTTACTAGTATGGAACAGATATTTTATTTTAAAGATTGATTTATTGATTTGAAAGGCAGAGTTAGAGAGGGAGAGACACAGAGAGACCTTCTGTTTGCTGGTTCACTTCCCAAATGTCCCCAGTGGCTGGAGCTGGGCCATACTAAAGCCAGGAGCCTGAAACTCCGCCTGGGTCTCCCACATGGGTGGCAGGGGCCCAAGGACTTGGGCCATCCCCTGCTGCTTTCCCAGGTGCATTAGCAGGGAGCTGGATTGGAAGAGGAGCAGTGGGGACTGGAATCAGTGCTTATAGGGTTGTGGTGGTACAGGAGGTAGCCTAACCTGTGTGCTACACTATGTGGCCCTGGGTCAGGTATTTTAAACAAAGTGCATCACTGTGTCTGAGAAAATTCCAGCAAGGTTCACATCCTTTGGTTGACCGTTGAATGCCCAACTAGTGTTCAAAGCCCCGTTTGTGTTCCCCGCCTTTATGTGCCATTCTTGGGTTTCCTTTGGGACAGGCTGGGGTTGACTTCCTTCCTCGGCCAAGACGGCGACCAGCTGCTGAGATGGATTTGGGATGAGCCGGATGTCGGTGACGTGTCTGAAGTAACTCCTGAAGCTCTCATTGGCTTGTGCTCCAGGCTGCATCTCAAGGCCGGGATGTCAGTGGGTGGGCCTTGCAGCTGCAGACAGGAGTGGCCTCTTGAGTCAGGAGAATTTTCTTCCCAGGTCAGGATGGGATCTGGAGAAAGGGGCCCCTGAGTTGTCTGTTTGCTCTTCCCTCCCTCCTTTTGTACCCCCTCCTGCTGCGATGATCTGGATGTTCCCTGGGGATGTAGCCGGGAGGGTTACTGAGCAGTATGGGGCAGCATCGCTGCCTCTCACACTTGGAAGGGACTGGATTCGCCTCTCCAACCTGCCAGTGAATGGGCAGCCACGCCCTGTTCGCATTCCTCCAGTGATAGGGACCCCGTGCCTCCCCACACAGCCAGATTCCTCTTTAGAAAGCCCCGAATGGGGGTGCTGTCCCTGGCCTAGGGACTCAGTGTTCCTTAGTGTGCCCCTTGCAGGTTTCATCTTTGCACCTGGCGTCTTGTCTGGTCTTTGTGTTTGCCAAGAGTCTACCGTGTCCTTAGCCCCTGTCGTCTGCACCCAGTGACTGCTCTTAGCGTCTCAGCCCTGTGACCCTCCTGGCCGCTTTCAGAGCTGATCAGCCCAACAGCAGAGGCCTGACAGTGCTAATCAGCAGGGGTCATCTGGCTAATGGGGCTGTGGCCCCAGCGTCTGCTGCCTTCTCAGGACTCCTGGCACGTTTCCTGGGAGGCACACGGTAGGGGAACCGATTGTTAACTCAGGGGGCGTCTGCCGGTGGTTAGTTTCCCTGCCTGGCTGAGTTTGGATCGGTCTTTGCCAGAGACCACAGTGGTTTTGGTCTTTGACAGTCCTCTCACAGTGAACTTAACAACTACAATTCCTCTTGTCTTTTTAAAAATAAAAAATCTGAAAAAAGAAAAAAAAAACACTAAGGTTTGTTTCCTGTAGTCAGATGGTTGGTTTCAGAGACCCAGGTCTATGGCCTTAGATTTTTCCTATTAAACTTCCCTTTGTGGGGCCAGTGCTGTGGCATAGCAGGTAAAGCCACTGCCTGCAGTGCTGGCATCCCATATGGGCTCCAGTTCCAGTCCCAGCTGTTCCACTTCCGATCCCACTCTTTGCTATGGCCTGGGAGAGCAGTAGAAGATGGCCCAAGTTGGAAGATGCCGTGCCTTTCAAACAAATCTTCACAAAAGGAAAAACTTCCTTTTGTTTGTTCCCATTGTTCCTGGCTGCTCACCTTTTTGGCTCCTGAATGCTCACATAGTGCATTGCCTGTGTTTCCTGGGTTCACTGGTAAGAGGCACAGGCTTTGGGGTGAGAGACACGAGTGTAAGTCCTGCCTTCACCACTTACAGGTGGTGTGGTTTTGGGCAAAGGCAGAGTGAAGACTTCTGGGGCAGTTAATGGAGCAGGTGAGTGCCGTCTCATGAAGTCAGAATTTAGAAAGCTGAAAACAGAACTTGTCTTCATATCATCCTTTCTCTGAATGTTTATTTTTTAAATGATTTACTTATATTATTTGAAAATCAAAGTTGAGAGAGAGACTCTACCATCCACTGGTTCAATCTCTAGATAGCTGCAGTGGTCAGGGTTGGGCCAGGCCAAACCCAGGAACCAGGAGCTTCATCTGGGTCTCCGGGGCCTAAGCACTTGCGCCAACACCTCCTTTCCCCAGGTCATTGGCAGGGAGCTGGATCAGAAATGGAGAGACTGGGACAGGGACCAGAGCCCATGAGGGATGCCAGTGTCTGCTGGGCCACAGCGCCAGCCCCTGTCTGAATGTTTAAATCCTTTTCTTTTCCCTTTTGGAGAAGGACTCTGCCTGTCCACTTATGTAGAAGGCAAATTAATGCCCCTCTCTCCCCAAGATGACCACATCTTAATTTTGCAACCTGTGAATCTGTCCTCTTGAACTATAAAAACAATGTAATTAAAAGAAGGACTTTGAGCTGGGGAGATTAGCCTGGTTAACCCAGGTGTACGCAGTGTAATCACAGGGTCCTGGTGGGGAAAAGGGGAGGCGGGAGAGTTGGAGTCAGAGGAGGCCGGGCCCCGGAGGAGCTGCTAGGCTGTTGGCTTTGAACGTGGAGGAAGGGACTGAGAGGTAAGAAGTACAGAACTTCCCCGCAAACCTCGCGTGAAAAAAGCATTCCTGTTGACGCCTTGACAATCCGTGTCATCTGAGGCCACCAGGTTGCGAATGCCACCTTCCTTTAAAGTCTTGTCTCATTCTGCCCACTCTCGCAGTAATGAGCTCCCTGCAACTGTGTGTGTGTGTGTGTGTGTTTGTGTGTTTGTGTTTGTGTGGAGGTTCGTCCCGCCGTCCTGCTGCTTCCGTCAGCCCTGTCTCCCTCGGTGCCCAGCACTGACCACAGGGCCAAAGGTCCCAAGACAAACCTGATGGTGCCTTTCCAAAACCCAGCCGTGTGATGGTAGCTACGTGCTGCTTTGACCTCCCCAGTTAGCGGCCCTGCCTGGAAAGGAAAGGAGGCCAGTTCTTCATGAGTTTCGCCTGTGAACCCTGTCTGGGGACGGAGAGGGCAGCTGCTGGATAGTCCTTTGCATCCTGCCCTCTCTTCTAAGTAAGCCAGATCCTCTCCTGACCACTCCACTCCTGCTTTTTTTTTTTTTAATTTTTTAATTTTTTCAGGTAGAGTTATAGACAGAGAAAAGTTTTCCATTGGTTTACTCCCCAAATGGCTGCTATGGCCGGCGCACTGCGCCAATCCGAAGCCAGGAGCCAGGTGCTTCCTCCTGATCTCCCATGCGGGTGCAGGGCCCAAGCACTTGGGTCATCCTCCAACTGCCTTCCCAGGCCACAGCTGAGAGCTGGACTGGAAGAGGAGCAACTGGGATTAGAACCCGGTGCCCATATGGGATGTCAGCACCGCAGGTGGAGGGTTAGCCAAGTGAGCCACGGCGCTGGCCCCCACTCTTGCTTTTAAGATAGGTTTCTGCCCGTCTGCCTTCCAGTTTGTGTTTGCGTACTCCAGGAAGACTTCCCAGACCAATGGGCTGCTCTCAGAAGGTGCTGAGCATCAGGGTGTCCTGGGAACTTTGCACACACAGATGTTCATGTGGCGCTGGCTGGTTGACTTCCTGGCAGTCACCTCCTCAGTCTCCTTTCTCTTTGTAATTCTCTGACATGGTCCCAACCTCTAACCAGATGCGTTTCAGAAGCTTATTAAGCAATTAGTTGAATCTTTGCAGCTGTCATGCATCTTCCTGGGGATTTGGTGTCATAATGGAGCTTCCCTCCCTCCCCAACCAGCATCTATTGTATCTGTTGGGTAACTGAGTTGTGGAGTCGGGGCTTTGGCGTGAGACAGGCCTAGGTGACTTGTGATTCTCCTGCAAGTCCTTGGATAACCTCGGGCTGGTAATTTAACCACATCTGAAGCCTCAATTGCCTCATCTGCAAAATGGTGAGAAGTAATACCTATGTAACACTGTGGCAGGATGATGCCTGTGGAGTGAGTGGTTAGCCTGGTACTTGGCAAATGCCTGATGAGTCAAATATTTATTATTGTAATGTTAATTACATCTGTATTTGGTTTACTAGAGCCAGACAACTAATCACTATATATGCGTTTCTGTGAGTTAATGATTCAGACTACAGGCACATTGCTCAGAACTGAATTGCCCTTTTCTCTCTAGGGGTCTAAGATGGCTGGGGGAGGAGGGAGAAGGCTTTGTCTTGTGTTCATTCAGTTCACAGTTAGGTTAGGCCATGCTATAGAGTACCAGTTGAGCACAAACCAGTCCAATCCTCTTCTCATGGATCTTCTAGTCTCATGAGGCAGACAGGCATTCATTGACATTGACAAAGTCTGGGAAATGTGAGACCACAGGTGCTGGGAAGAAGTGGGGCTGGAAGGCATCGCTAGGGATTTTGGTGGGCCTCTGGGTTGGGTATATGTCCTTTGAGGGGGCAAACAGTGGTTTGGGGCTTTGACATCACCGGGTTCAAATCCCAACAGGTGGAGGAATTGGTGGTTGGTGGTAGCAGGTGCCTGGTAAAGGAAGAAGCACTTACAAGAGGCGAAGTAGCTGGGAAGGAAAGGAGACTCTGGGCATTCAGGTCAGGGACGTTGAGTCCTCAGGTGGTGCTTATTAAGGAATGATTTTAAGGTCGTCACCTCTTGTATTTAGCCAAAATAACACCCCAGTGTGCATTTCCTGCCAATATGGCTTCCTATGACCAAGCAACTGTAATTAAAGGCTTTGTGTAATTACCCCCATCTCCTCTCTCTGTCTCTCTCTTTCTACTACTTTCTTGCATTCAGTCTACTTCTATTTGTGTTTTTTCTGCCCACTCCTGCTTGGTTTCTCCTGTTCTGCTCTGTGACTCAGTTAGCGCCTCTGTCTCACATCCAGTTACCGTGTTTCTCTTGGGGAAGCACATCCTTTGAGATGGAAAAGGAAAGGGCAGAGCACTGTCTTGTTGAAGCAGTGCTGGTATCCGGGTTTTGTTTAATGCTGTCGTTTAAACTGCTCCTAGGGGCCGGCGCTGTGGTGCAGTGGGTTAATGCCCTGGCCTGAGGCGCTGGCATCCCATATGAGCGCTGGTTCGTAGACCCAGCTGCTCCACTTCCCATCCAGCTCTCTGCTATGTCCTGGGAAAGCAGTAAAAGATGACTCAAGTCCTTGGGCCCCTCACCCACGTGGGAGACCCAGAAGAAGCTCCTGGCTTCGGATCAGCACAGCTCCAGCCGTTGCGGCCAGTTGGGGAGTGAACCATCAGATGCAAGACCTCTCTCTCTCTTTCTCCCTCCTTCTTTCTCTCTCCTTCTCTCTCTGTGTAACTCTGACTTTCAAATAAGTAAATTGAAAAAAACAAAAACTGCTCTGAAGCGATGTCCTCTGGGAAAGGACTGTAGCTGATATTTTCCCAGTTCTCCACCTGCTCCACCTCCCTTTTACAAGATGCAGTTTGCAGCGTTTGAGTCACTTAGTTCTACTCCTTGGCTTGTGTGAGACTGTCCACAGCTCATACATTATCACCCAGCTCCTCCAGGGCCCCGAGCTCAGGAACTTGCTGAACTTATCTTCAGGTGCCTGTGATGCGATGCGCGGTGCTCCCTGGCTCTGGGAGAGTGTTGGCCCCAGTCTTCCAGGCAGGAGTGACATCCAGGAGTGGCGTCTCGGACCTGACCGGAATGTGTGCCGGGTGACCCCTTGAAGGATGTGACTGTCTCTGTTCTGGTCACTCAACTGGCCAGAGGTGTAGGCTAAGTCAGAAATGACAAATGCCAGCCCAGAGTGACCACACTGGCCATAGCAGGGGGTCTGACTTCCTGGATTTTTTTTTTTTAATTAGGGCAGACATTTGGCCTCATTTGCTAGTTAAGACACCTGCGTCCTATACCAGAGTGTCTAGACTGGAGATCTGTGGCAGGCTCCTGACTGCAGCTTCCTGCTAACACAGATCCTCGGGCACAGTGGTGATGACTCAAGTAATTGGGTCCCTTCACCCGTGTGGGAGACCTGGGTTAAGTTCGTGGCTCCTGGTCCTAGTCTCTGCTCAGTCCCAGCTGTTAGAGGCATCTGGGCAATGAACCAACAGATAGAACTTCGTGTTGCTCTGCCTGTCAAATACTAAATAAATAAATGTTAAAAAAAAAACCTTTTAACTTTAGAATACTTTTACATTTACAATAAAATTGGGAGCATAGTACAGAGAGTTCCCATGTATCCTACATCTGGTTTCCCCTATTATCAACATCATGTATTTGGCTTGTCATTATAATGAACAAGTATAGATAAATTATTAGCTAGTATTCATGCTTTATTCAGATCTTCTTAACTTTTATCTAATGGCCTTTCTCTGTTCAGGGTCCTGTCCAGGAAACCATCTTACATTTAGTTGTGGTGTTTCTTTAAGCTCTTCTTGGCTATGATAGTTTCTGACATATTTCTTGTCTTTGACCTTGATGGTTTTGAGAACTATTGGATAGGCATTGTAGGATACTCTTTGTCTGGAATCTGTCTTACATTTTTCTCATGATCAGACTGGGGTGAAGTGTTTTTGGGATGCTGACCACACAGATAAAGTGCCTTTCTCATCATAGTTTGTGCTATCCACATGACTTTGACATTGGGTGTGGTAAAGTGTGGCCCTGGCTGAGCTGCTGTCCGTCTTAGCTGCAGTCGTCATTCACTGCTTTCCATGCTGTACTCTGCAAGGAAGTCGCTGTGTGTAGCCCGCACTCGAGGAGGGGGGAGCCATGCTGTGCTCCAGCAGGGCAGTGTATCTAAAATTGTTTGGAATTTTGCATGGCGCATTTTCATTCTTTGCTACTTACGTGTTTATTCAGTATTTGTTGATAATTATGGACTTATTTGTTTTATACTTTGGGTTTTAAATGTGTGCTACTTCATTTAGTTCCAGCTTTAACCCTTAGATCTTTTACTTGTCTCCTGTGCACTCCCCTCCCCCTTTATAAAGGTATATTTATTTATTTTTAAAGAGTTCTAGAGGGGAGAGAGGGGAGGTCTTCCATCCACTGGTTCACTCTCCAGAAGGCTACAATGGCCAGGTGATAGCCAGGAGCTTTATTCGAATCTCCTATGTGGGTGCAGGGCCCCAAACACTTGGGCCATCTTCCGCTGCTTCTCCCAGGCCATTTGCAGGGAGCTGGATCAGAAGCGGAGCAGCTGGGACTCGAATCGGAACCCATATGGGATCCCCTAGTGTTGCAGGTGGTGATCTTACCTGCTATGTCACAATGCCAGCCCCTTCTGTGTCTCTTTGACCTCCATCATCATGAACGTTTTTGTTTTTTGAGCGTGTCTTCGTACATTTTCAGTTGCTATAACTGAGTGCTGCCAATTGGATAATTTACAAAGAAGAGAAGTGTATTTAGCTCATGATTCTGGGGCTGAGAAGTCTGAGAGCATGGGGTGGGCTCCTGCCCAGCCCCTGGTGAGAGTCTTCTTTCTGCATTCTCACGTGGCAGAAGCCGCACAGAGAGACAGCAAGCTTGTCAGAGATAGCCTGCTTCTGTGACAAAGCCATTTCCTTCGCTAACACATTGATCCCAATCACCCCCAAATACCCTAAACACATGGATTTGGAGATTAAGTTTTCAACATGTGAAACATGGGGACACACTCAAAACGGAAGCAGAGCACATGTTTAATTTATGACATGACTGCTCCAGTTCACCATGTGATGTTCCCTGCCCTCGTCTTGGACTTGGCCATTTGCTTAAGGAGTCCTCATTCCTTTCATTAGAGAACTTCTTGGTGTTAGAAACCAAGGTTGCTCATTGCAACTGAGATCTTACTATCTCTAGGCTCTCTGATGAGCAGAAAGAACAATAGAGATTATATGTGTCTATGAACCTGTGTTTATGGACATTTGCAAATATTTTTGTGAATAGCCACTTGCCTATCAGGCCAAACTTGATTTCACACTGATATCTCCAACCCTAATCCATGACCACATGTATCATTGTGGCACATATGTAAAACCTACCACTCTAACAGTGAGAGACAAGGCTTGCACCTCCTAATATCCATTTACTTGATTGTTCAGTTTCAGATACATGTATAGTGGTTTCAGAATTGTTAGTACAGCCCTTTATGGGAAACAACTGGATCAACTGTAGTAAAATACTTAGGTCCAGTTCCTTTTTTCTTGGGTCTTACAGATTCCACTCATTTCCAGAGTTCTTAGCACCTTTCCCCCTCTCTACCTTCAGTGAGGTGGTTTCAAGTATTTGAATGCAGTCGAAATCTGTTGGTCTTATGGCTCTT
This sequence comes from Sylvilagus floridanus, assembly GCA_949820135.1. Taxonomy (NCBI): domain Eukaryota; kingdom Metazoa; phylum Chordata; class Mammalia; order Lagomorpha; family Leporidae; genus Sylvilagus; species Sylvilagus floridanus. The sequence continues at coordinate 65,315,503 of OX463239.1, forward strand.
TAAAGGAGAGAAATGAATTGGAAGATTTAGACTCAGCCATTAGGAAACAAATTTGGAAAAAGCTTGTCAACCGTTCATATTTAATATCTACCAAATGTTTGACCGGTTCCATGTTGCCGGATACCAGAATTTCCTCTCAGCTTAATTTTTAACTTTTTAAAAATGTACTTTAATTCATCTGAAAGGCGGAGTGTGAGAGAGGGAGAGAGATGGATCTCCCATCTGCTGGTTCACTCCCCCAATGTCTGCTACAGCCAGGGGCAGGCCAGGCCGAAGCCAGGTGCCTTGAACTCCATTGGTATCTCCAGTTGGTTGCAGGGGCCCAAGCACTTGAGCCATTACCTGCCTCCCAGGATTCATTAGCAGGAAGTTGAATTGGAAGTGGAGCTAGGGAGCTCCACTTGAGCCAGGCACTCTGATGCAGGATATGATTTCTGTAATCTAGGTAGAGAGACACTGGAACCAAACTGGCTGCCACCTTGATCTTAGACTTTTATTCTGGGATAAGAATTGTTATAGTTCAAGCTACTTAGTCTGTAGTTTTTTTTTTTTTTTTGAGAGTTTGTTTTTTAAGATTTATTTATTTATTTTGAAAGTCAGAGTTACACAAATAGGAGAGGCAGAGAGAGGTCTTCCATCTGATGGTTCACTCCCCAATTGGCCGTAGTGGTTGGAGCTGTGGCGATCTGAAGCCAGGAGCCAGGAGCTTCTTCCGGGTCTCCCACATAGGTGTAAGGGCCCAAGGACTTGGGCCATCTTCCACTGCTTTCCCAGGCCATATCAGAGAGCTGGATTGGAAGTTGAGCAGCTGGGACTTGAACCAGCGCCCATATGGGATGCTGGCACCGCAGGTGGTGGCTTTACCCTCTACGCCATAGTGCTGGGCCCATCTGTGGTGTTTTATTATGGCTACTATAACACTATATGTAGAAGAAAGAGGCACCTCTGGGCTGCTGAGGGGCCCACTCTTAATCCAAGTCCGCTAATTGTCTTCCTGGGTTTAAAGAACAAAGGGTCTCTTCTTCCACTCGATATACTCAGGTGGGAGATGAGTCTAGGTAATTTGCTAGTTCTTTTTTTTTTTTTTTTCTTATTTGAAAGAGTTACAGAAAAAGGGAGAGGGAGGTCTTTCATCTGCTGGTTCACTTCCCAAATGGCCACCAGTGTCAGAGTTGAGCTGATCTGAAGCCAGGAGTCAGGAGCTTCTTCTGGGTGTCCCACATGGGTGCAGGGGCCCAAGCACTTGCACCATCTTTCACTGCTTTCCCAGGCGCATTCGCAGGGAGCTGTGTTGGAAGTGAAGCAGCCAGGACTTGAGCTGGCACCCATATTGGATGCTGGTGCTGCAGACAGCTGCTTAACCTGCTGTGGCACAGTGCTGGCCCCTCACATGGAATGCTTAACCCGCTGTGCCGGAACACCTGCCACGAGGTGACATTCTCAGTGGTGTGGTTCGGTCTAAGAGCTCCATGTTAAGGCCTCTTGACTGGAGTTGGCTGAGGAGGTCTTTGAAGTAAAATGAGTGTGGAGATTGGAAAAATGCTGTTCAGTGGAAAGATTACCAGCCCTACTTGGAGGAAAACACAGCCCCTTCCACCAAATCCACGGAGCTGACGTTGGAGTGGGAGAGGCTGGGTTTAAAAAAGCACAGCTCCTGAGAAGGGTGCAGAAGGCAGTTGCAGCAGTGGCCTTGGACGTGGATGGGGTCCAGAGCATCACTGCTCCCACGTGGCCTGGCACAGTGGTAGGGCCCTGGTGAATGTGCACCTATGTGATTGGTGAAAGGGTTAAGTGCATTTTCTAGACAGAATTTAAGTGAATTCCGGCAGGATTGTCTAGGATGCTGATTGTGGGTTTTTAATGTTTCTACTTTTATTGATCAGCGTTTTTAGCTTCAGAGCGAACATCCTGCCTCCTCTCTCCAACCGTCTCATATTTAACAAGTGGAGAAGTCACAGGAGCTGTCGGTCACCCACAGCTAACAAAGCCTTCAGCTTGGGGGAAATGTGTGGCCCTTAACTCTATACGTGGGTGACTTGAAAAACAAAAAGACCAAATGAGAACCCTGAGCCGCTGGGCAGGGACTTCCTTTCTTTGTCTCCCTGTCGTGTTTCTTCCTTTTCCTCTTTAGTTTTTCCTCCTTTCTGTGCGGTGATTTATTTTCCCTACAAAGATTCTCCCTCCTCCCCCTCCCCACTTTTATTGCCTGTTTCATTTCACAACTTGGCTGCTTGTTTTGATAGGAATGTCTGCTTCCTGCTGCCCTCAGGACATCGGAGAACAAGGAAAATTTGTCTAGGCCTCCACCGGGTGGTTTGCATGGCTGCGATTCAGGGGAGTCAGGGCAGGCTCCCCTCGTCGGGAGCTATCTGGGGAAAATCAGTGACGCTTTGCTTTTTAATACGAAACTCTTTATAAATTAGGCCTCTGGGAGAAAGCGCAGATGTTTAAATACTTTCTCTCTTTGTGCAATTTCCTTTATGCTCATCAGTTAACCATCCACACTGAAGTGTTGGTATTAATGTTTGACACTGGGTTAACAGCCAAGGGACTGTTTTGGACATGACAGTTCAGAGTCGGTTGATGTTCAACGTAAGATCACTTAGTGAGTACCTGGTACACAGGCTGAGTATTTTAGGGTTAATTACACGACTGTTAGTGCTGTAAACCAAACAGTTGCTCCCAGGTTGCATGTCCGGGAGGCCCTAGGTGAAGGCGAGGGTCGTAACCTCAGCTTGGGGATTAGGTGGTGGGAGGGAACTGGCACTTGCTGCTGTTGGGTTACTGGGGCTAGGGCAGTGTTGGTGGGATGCAGGTGGATCCCAGAGCAGAGGTTTGGCTATCTAAACGTGAGCGAGGTGGCCTGGAAGTCAGGAGTGTGTTGGACGGCACCTGGGAGCCATTCTGCCTCGAGAATGTGGTTTTGTGTAGGTTCCCCTCCACCTGGAGCAGGACGTGTGTGGACAGGGAGGTGGGCACTGATAGCTCCAGGGGCTCCGTAGAGAAGAGGGAAACGGAGTGACTCTTTCTGGTTTGCATTCACTTTCCAGTGTCTCTTCTGGCATTGCGTGGGGGAAAGGGTACGGGTGTCCACGTGCTCCCGAGCTGGTCTCTGTTAACCCTGCCACGCCGCCTCAGGTGGTCTGGGGGCTCCCTTGGAGCTCAGCTACAACTTGGGACAGTAGGTAACTGTCAGAAGGAGGGAGAAGTCCTATTCCACAACACTGGTAATATCCTGTCATATCAGTGCTGCTCCATAATGGTCCTGCTCAGAATTCTGGGAGCATGAGCACCAGGCTGTGCCTTCTTATTTACACACTCCAGACTGCAAATACATCTTTGGAGAAAGGAAAAATACAGTAGAGATTTCAGCCTGTGTGGAGAGGAGAGTAAGGGGTAGGCAAGGGAGGCACCCATTTTCCATGACAGCCTTATATCTTGTGTTTTAATTTCTGGAGTAACTCGCAAGGAATGTGAGTTATCTTTACTCCATTCTTTTGTTAGTCCACTGTGGTTGGGCTTCTGTGTTTTCTTTTCCAGGGTCAAGTTTTTGTCGAGGTCACCTTCAATCTCCATCCTGCTGAATACAATGGCTGCTTCCTGGTCTTCACCTATGTTTTTATTTTATTTTATTTTTTAAATATGTATTTATTTATTTGAGAGAGAGAGTGCTTTCATCGGCTGGTTCACTCCCCAGATGGGCTCAATAGCCTGGGCTGGGCCAGGCCAAAGCCAGGAGCTTCATCCAGGTCTCCCATGTGGGTGGCAGGGCCCCAAACACTTGAGCCCTCTTCTGCTGCTTTTCTCAGGCCATTAGCAGGAAACTGGATCAGAAATGGAGCAGCTGGGCCACTAACCAGTGTCCATATCGAGTGCCGGTGTCACAGGTGGCCCCGGTACTGGCTACGCTGAACGCCGACCCCTTCACTTACTTTTTAGCAGCATTTGGCTTATTTGACTCCTGCCCTGACTTCCTTCTTGACATACCAGCCTCTCCTCACTGACAAGACACTTGCTCTTTTGCATTCTTCTCGTCACAAGAGATGCAGATAACGATTCAGAAGGTCTGGGCCCAAGAGATTGCCTTGCTACCAAGCTCCCAGGAGATGCTGTCGCTGCTGGTCCACAGAGTACACCCTGCAACCTCCTCTGTCTGCGCTACCTCTAGCTCGGCTCGCCCGGTCCCTGGCTTCCGTGGCACTGTGCCGATGACTTCTGAGCCCGCTGGAGTAAAATCCAGAGACTGAGTGAGACCCGTAGCACCCTCATGATTCAGTTCCTGTCCACGTCTCTGCTCGTGTGCACCCTGGGAGGCAACAGTAAGGGCTCAAGTCATTGGGTCCTTGTCACCCACATGGGATTGAGTTCCTGGCCCAACCCTGGCCATTGTGGTCATTGGAGAGTGAACCAGTGGGTGGGAGGTCTCTCACCTCCACTGCCACCACTTGACTACCTCTTATCCCACCTCATTTTCTTCATAGCACACAGCACTCTATGAGTTTGTTGTTTGTTCTCTTCCTGCTACAGTATGAACTCCACGGCTAAGACTGTCTTTCCATTGACCTACTATACGAGGGTGCCTTGCTCAGTTTGGTGCTCTTGGTAAGAACTTCTTAGTAGCTAAGTAAAATGTTTGTCTCAGCATATCTGATGAGCATTGATCCTACCAGTCAGTTCCAGTGTTTGCGTTTGTAGTGGTTTGGGTGTCAGGTTATATTATGATCATGAACTACTGGAAAGAACCGAGGTAGGTAGACCACAAACCACGTGATCACACCGTGTGAAGACTTGGTGCTATGACAACAGCCAGAACAGGTGAAGGTTTCAGGATCATTCGGATATAAAAACCTTGTGAAAATGGAGGCATCTCCGCGTACAAGGTGACAAGGACTTGTGCTCCGGTGGTTTCTGTTCTAGCACAGGGGGTGACAGTTTCAGTAACATTATCTTTGGCCTGCATGTTAATGTGCATTTGAGTTCCATTGTTTTCATAATTGATTTTGCATTTCATCTGTAGACTTGTTTTGGCTTCATGATAACGTAAGAACTGTAATAGCCTCATATTTATATGATTGTAAGGAACTCTGAATAAACAATATGCATCTTTGACAATGCTTTCTTTTAAAAGATTTATTTGAAACACACACACACACACACACACACACACACACACAGGATTACCTTCTATCTGCTGGTTTACTTCCTAAATGAACAAAAGAGCCAGGGCTGGGCCATGCTGAAGCCGGGAGCCAGGAACTTGATCCTGGTCCCCCATATGGCTGGCAGGGGCCTGAGTACTTGGGCTGCATCTGCTGCCTTTCCAGGTGTGGTAGCAGGGAGCTGGATGAGCAGTGGTTGAGTGAAACTGGTGCTCCGCTGTGAGATGCTGGTGTGGTAAGCAGCATCCTCACTGGCTGGGCGCAGCCCTGGCCTCCGTGTGTCTTGGAAGCCATGCAGGCCTGTAATGCAGATAAAGCAATATCAGAGGTGTGAGTGAGGACATGGACACCCAGGAGCAGGTCTTACCTTCTGAAAGGGCCTGTTTCACGAAATAAGGATGGGGCTAGCGCTGTGGCACAGCGAGTTAATGCCTTGGCCTGAATCGCTTGCAACCCATATGGGTGCTGGTTCAAGACCCGGCTGCTCCACTTCCAATCCAGCTCTCTGCTATGGCCTGGGAAGACAGTAGAAGATCAACTGCATGGGTCCCTGCACCCATGTGGAGACTTAGAAGAAGCTCTTGGCTTCTGGCTTTGGATCGGCTCAGCTCCTGCAAGTGTGGCCATCTGGGGAGTGAACCAGTGATGGAAGACCTCTCTGCCTCTGCCTCTTCAAATAAATAAATCTTTATTTTATTTTATTCTATTTTAAAGGTAGTAGAGGGGGCTGGCACTGTGGCATAGTAAGCTAGGCCTGTGCCTATGGTGCCGGTATCCCATATGGATGCCGGTTCATGTATGGGCTGCTCCACTTCTGATCCAGCTTCCTGCTGATGGCCTGGGAAGGCAGTAGAAGATGGCCCAAGTGCTTGGTCCTCTGTACCCGCATGGGAGACCAGAAGAAGCTTCTGGCTCCTGGCTTCAGATCAGCCCAGCTCTGGCTGTTGTGGCCATTTGGGGAGTGAACTAGGGGATGGAAGATCTCTCTCTCTGACTCTGCTTCTCAGTATTAAGTAAGTAAAAAGTCTTTAAAATACAGGTAGTGGAGTAGGCAGGCAGTGACTCCCTCTGCCTTCCCCTGGGTCCTTAGAGACAGAGCAGCAAGGGTTCTTGGGAAATGGAGTGTAAGAGGAGGGTAGTTGCTTGCTTTGATAGGAGATTTCGTGGTCTTTGCATTTGAAGCTGTGTGTGTTTATGCCCTGTGCACTTCTAGATGACAGCTGAGGCTAACACGTGCTGTGTGTCATTCCGGGAAGCCTGTGGCCAGAGATGGTGTAGATCTGTAGGCTGCGATGGGCCAGGGGTGCTTTGGGAGGGAGAGAGGGAATGCTGGGAATATCTGAATGATGAGCTCTGTGCTTGCCTGGATGACAGGTGAGGACCAGACATGCTGGACTGGGGAGGCTTTGGGGCCCGAGTTTGGATGGGTCTCTTTCCCCTGCCAGCCACCCCAGAGAATGCTGGGAAGGAAGGTCTTACGGGGCACAAGGCCCCTGGTGTCATCAACTTTGCAGCTAGAACTGTTCTGAATAGCAGAGAGCCTTAACTGACACATCTAGGGATCTGCTGAGGATTATTCCAATGTTTAAAAATACTTTGGGAGGGAGGCTACACGATGTTATTTGATTTGTTTTTAATAGGTACTTCATTACTAGGTTTCCATGGACAAATCCAGGTGCCCGTCGTTTCCAGCGTAGTCTCCCTGGGGCCCAGGCAAGCACCTGCCCCACACAGTTGTGAGACTTGCTTGTGAGTTGGTGACTGCAGGGGCGGGGACAAGCTACACCTCCTGGGCACTGCCCCGATGGCTCTGGGTTTTGCACTTATTTGGCCAAGTTTGCTCGTGATGTGACTTCCTTCCCCCTCTTCCCTGATGAGGACAAAGACAGGTATCCCTGGCTGGGTCTCTGGTTTGGAGTGATCCAGAGCAGAGAGGATGACATACCTCAGGGCGGGCCGTTTTAGCTGGAATCCACTTTGCAGGAACTTTGCGGAAGTTCTGGGAAGTGGGCGTGTCGCAGCTGGCGCTGTTGGAATTCTACCACCTCCTCCTCTTCGAGGTGCTCTCGATATCCCCAGGGCCTGTTTTCAGCTCGTGGAGGGCACAGCTTGTACTGCCGAGGCTGGAGGTGGCAAGAAAAGCCCTGGTGAGGCCGTGGGCTGGGCTAGCCGGTGTGCTTGAATGGTGATTGTTGGCTATGGGAAAACTTAGGCTTTCTTTATTTTTTGACACTGTTGAAATATTAAGAGGGCATTCAGAGAGCAGTTTTGAACATTATGCATTCATTCATTCAGTGCCTGCCATTTGCAGGACCCTGCCCAGGACGCCAGAAATATGGCAAAGAGGAAGGCTCGCTGTCGGGCCGAGGTCCGAGGGCCGGGAGGCTGCCTTGCTGGCCAGCAGTGCTGTAGGGCATGGGGGGATGTGTCTTTGTGATCTCTGGTGACCGCATCACATAATCGTGCCAGCTGCCGTGGCTGCAGAGCCAGAACGTTTGGAGCTCAAGCCTGGTGCTGCCTCGGACTGTGATGTCAGGCCTTGGGGTGGGGGGGGATTACTGACCCTTCGGCGTTTGCACATCTCTAAAGGAGAGAAAACAGGGTCCCTAACACAGGGTGGGTGGGATGACGGCGCCCAGCACCGTGCCCGGCATTGCTGACGGGGAGATGGGTTTGGCTGACCCCGAATCGGTTGAAAACAGAAATTTGGTTGCTGGACTCCAGGGAAGCTGCCACAGGACAGCCTGTGCCGGGCTGTGGAGACCCTCCTGGTGCCGACCAGAGTGAGGTGAGCCTTGAAGACCGAGCAGGAGTTCTGTAGGTGAGGGGAGACTGTTTTTATTGAAGGGAAAAAATGTTGAGTGTCAAGGTCGTAAAAGTGGGATCTGGTCGGACAGTGTGGAGACACAGGTGCTTTTGCTGGATACTTGCGAGAATGTCCCGTCGGGCTCGGCGCCCTCTGTGGACGTGCCTGCCGGGGGTGCCCTGAACATGGAGAAGCTCCTCAGTGCTCAGGGGACAGCGGTCGGAGACGAGACTGGGACGTCGGTGGACTCCGCTTGGTTCCCTGGAGCTGAGTTACTTCTTGGGCAGTTGACTTCAGTCTAGGTTGAGGTGAATGTTTGTCAGGCATGGTGAGCAGGTTCTCTTGTGTGTCTACTACCGAATGACTTGGCAGTGCAGGAGAGTGGTGTTGAGGAGGATTCTGAAGCAAGATTTGTGCATAATGAAAAAATGCAGTGATCATCTTTGTTGTTTTTGGGCTTAATCTCTGTATAAGAAAATATAGCGGCTGGCGCCACAGCTCACTAGGCTAATCCTCTGCCTGTGGCACTGGCACACCGGGTTCTAGTCCCGGTTGGGGCGCCGGATTCTGTCCCGGTTGCTCCTCTTCCTGTCCAGCTCTCTGCTGTGGCCCGGGAGTGCAGTGGAGGATGGCCCAAGCGCTTGGGCCCTGCACCCCATGGGAGACCTGGATAAGCACCTGGCTCCTGCCATCAGATCAGCGCAGTGCACTGGCCGCGGTGGCCACTGGAGGTGAACCAACGGTAAAAGGAAGACCTTTGTCTCTGTCTCTCTCTCACTGTCCACTCTGCCTGTCAAAAAAAAAAAAAAAAAAGAAAAAAGAAAAAAGAAAAAAGAAAAAAGAAAAAAGAAAAAAAATATAGCACAAATGGGATTGGGACTGTTACCTCTGGTTAGACCTTTCTATGTTTGTGTATGACAGTATAAAAATGTTCTTATTCATTCAACAAGCATTAAGTCTACACTATGAACTACAGCATTTTAGTTTAGGTTCTCAGCCCTCTGGTTTCTTACTTATTATTTTATGGTGTTGGTGGTTATTGCTGTTTGGTTAACCAGTGGAGTTTTTAGCTTCTGCCTCAAATGCTTAAAAATATTTTATGAATACAGTCATCTTCCTTGTGGTCGTAAATGCTACCTTGAGTTTTTGGTTCTTGGTTCCAGATTCATTTCACTTAGAATACAGTGTATGATTTCATTTTCCCGATTACCTTACGGAGTCTTTGTTGCTAATGTCTCTGACTTGAGGGATAAGGAAACAGGAGTTAAAGAACTCATCCCGAGCTGGGATTCTAGAATGGATGGTAGAAGCATGTCCCTCCCCTGCGTTGTATTGGGCTCCATCACGTCACTTCAGACTGGAGAACTTTGGTATCTTAGCTCTGTACTTGGGGGAGAACGTGGAGAAATCACCTCAAAGATCAAGGAGTGAAAAGAGTGAATAACCTCTTAAACAATATTTTTTTGGAATGAGGTTTGGAGTTTTTGAAGACCAGGGGGCATATGAGATGTTAACCACTGACTTTTAAAATCAGGAATACATGAGCACTGTCAATAGAGGGGTGAGGCACTCGAGAGGAGTGAGTGAGCGAGCAGAGACCCACCGTGGGGGAGAAGGCCAGGGGGGCTTTCAGACGCAGCGGGGAGGTTGCTGGAGGAAGGCAGCTGGGTGCCCGACTCCTAGGATCCCAGAGTCCGTCCCAGTGAGCCCTCATCCGCAGGCTCCTTTCTTTTTAGAAGTATTTCTGTAGTCCAGAGGTCTTATTTATTTTACGCATATGATGCCATGAATCCACAGGGGTTCGGTTCCAGCGGCCCCGGCTCCTGTCCTGGGTTCTGGCAGAGCGGGCTTCTCCGGGTGGAGCAGGCTGGCGCTTCACTGAACCCAGTACCTTTCTCGCTGGCCACCTCCTTCTCATCACTTTCCTTCGCATGTTTCAGGAAGCTATCTTGGCTCTTAGGGCGCTTAATACGCTCGGTACACCCGTTCATTCTCTTGGTAAGAATCTTGCTCTTGTTCATTCATAACAATGCCAGCAACATGGTGGGTCACGTTGTACACTTTTCCATGTGGCCATGGTCACTTTCATGGGGTGCTCCTTTTTGAGCAGTCCTTGATGTCTGTCATGTCACTTTTTCTTTTTTTTTTTCTTTAGATTTATTTATTAGAAAGAGTTACAGAGAAGGAGAGGCAGAGAGAGAGATCTTTCATCCACTGGTTCGTTCCCCAAATGGCCACAATGGTCAGGGCTGGGTCCAGCTGAAGCCAGGAGCCTCATCCAGGTCTCCCATGTGGGTGCAGGGGCCCACGCACTTGGGTCATCTGCTGCTGCTTTCCCAGGCATGTTAGCAGGGACTTGGATTGGAAGTGGAGCAGCAGGATGCAAACCAGTGTCCATATTGGGTGCTGGCGCTGCAGGAGGAGGCTTAACCTTCTGTGCCACATTGTGGCCCCTCAACAAAGTTCTGAAAGTGTTATCACACATTGGAAATTGTATGCATTCTGCTAACCTTAGATTTTCCACATTTAAATCTTGGACTTTTAGCTGAGGTTCTAATATGCATATTCACACACAAAGTCATGTCTTCCCACCAGTCCCGCAGTCGAGTTCTTTTAGGAGTAAGCATTTTGTCTGCGATGTAGGTTTTTTCTTTTTTTGTTTTTTCTAGCATGGAGAGGGTAGTGGGGGGGGGGCGATAGAAAGAAATCTCCCATTTGCTGGTTCACTCCCTAAATGCCTGCACCTGCCAGGTCTAGGCAGTGGCCAAAGGTGGGAGTGGAGAACTCAATGCAGCGCTCCCATGTGGATGGCAGGAATCCACGTACTTGAACCATCGCCATTGTTCCCCAGAGTCTGCATGAGCAGGAAGCTGGACTCAGAAGCGGAGCCAGGGCCTGGGCCAGGCACTGCGGTATTGGACGTGAGCCTCCCAAGTAGCGTCTGAGCTGCAAGGGCATACGCCCTCCCCTTTTCAGAGGCTTCAGCTCATGTTTGTCGTCACAGGGTTGGCAGTGGTGACTGTCTGAAGGACACAGCCATGGACCCCACTCAGGAGATGGCTTTTCCGTTGTGTCTTGCTTTTGTTTTCCTGGAATTAAGCTCAAGAGTGCACTGAGGCTCATGAGCTTCCCACCCCTGCTTTAGATGGCTTGGGTGATAAAAGACTATTCATTCAAAGCAGAGGTGCATGGAACCCTGCCCCATGCTGGGTACTGTGCTTGGTGCTCAGGTCAGCCTGGCCTGGCCACTGGGGATTGCTGTCTGCCAGCAGAAAGGTTTTCGATTTCCTGACTGCATTTTCTCAGTAGCCACAAGGGTCTCTGGCAGGCTGGTGGACTGTGTGTCCAGGTCTCAGAGGTGCCACTGGGAATGAGAATGGAAAGACGTGAGTGTGTGCACCAGCATTACGTGACTAACCCCACGCTCCCTGATAACATGTGATGGCCCAGGGAGAGGAAATGTTTCTATCTGGCCTATGTTCTTAGTTCTTCTAAGAGCCCAGCTCTCTGTTCCTATAAACACACTCATTGTCTCGTTAACTAAAGCAATTATCGTCATTTAGCAGTCTTTTCATAAAGCATTATTTCCACTCCAAAACACCATTTTTATTTGCCAAGTGCCACAATGTTGCATCCTGGCAATGGATCAGCATTTACTGCCAAATTATGTAAAGCCTTGGTTGGCCTGAGTCCCCAACGGAGTGCGAGTGTGTCTGGGGTGTGTGTTGGGACTGTGAACGTGGCCCAGTGCCTGAAAGTGCGGAACAGCTGTCCTTGAATCCATTAATTAATTCAGTGTGTACACTTGGATTGGGAAGGAAACCCACAGTTGCTTAAGACACTAGTGCCCAGCTGTGACACGTCATCCCGGGAAAATATTGCATTGAGGCTTGTTGTCAAGGAAATGTAAATTGAGGATGTTTCATGAAATTCAAATATGGGGGCTAATTTACCAACAGGGAGCTAGGATTGAAATAAACCAAAGTGGCCTTCTTCACCGATGGAAATTAATTACTGTTGACTGCAGCAGCAGCAACTATTGCAAGGGACTAGGCAAGGATTTTATTAGGAAATATTAGAGGACAGATTTTCATCAAATGGACAGCATTAAGAAGAGATGACTAATGAGTAAAATCACCCCATTTAGTAAATGCCACACATAGAAGTCATCCCAGCGAGGGAGTTTGTGCAGAAGCTCTGTGAAAAAAGTCAGAAATTTTCACTCCCGCTTAGACGCTTGCAGGGATCCGGAATAAAACTCGCGAGCTGCTCCGAGTGCAGGGCTGACACAGCCGCTGGTTTTGGTCCCGGTGCGTTTCTTCTTCAGCCTAAGGCACGCTGGCTCTCCTTGTCCTTGCTGCCGCAGTGTGGTACGGCATTTTTAGCCTTGTCAAGTGAGATTGGCTTCAAAGTGTCTCCTTCCGAAATCTCAGAGTGGCAGTAAAGGAATGAAAAATGTTGAACTGTAAGTGGCAAGGAATGGCGATGGTGATTTCAATGGAGGAAAGCTCTGGAGTGAGTGGAAGGTGTGGCCACCGACGTGGCAGAGGACTGACGCTCGGACCTCCCATGCCTGCGGTGTGGACACAAAGTGGCTTGCGTGTGCAGCTGCCCAGAGGCTCACGGGCAGAAGGCATCGGTTGCTGTGGAAGGCAGGGCAGATGGGCCAACATCTAGGGAATGATTTTGGAGCTTTGAGACCTGGAGTAGTTATACCTCCGATCCTTCTCTGAGCCCTGAATACGGAGGTACCTGCCTGCCCTGCCCTGCCCCGCCCGACTTCAGAGGACAAACAACTAGAAAAGTATCAGACAGGGTGTTGGTGAGTAGCGAGAGGGCGCCTTGTGACCTTGGGGCCCTCCAGTGGTTCTTCTCTTGCCCTGTCCCCTACACAGCAGCCGGCCATGCGCAGCTCCAGCAGCGGGCTGGAGGGCTCTTAGCTTGGGAAATTGAACAGCGCCAGGAGAAAATGCCCTCAGGTGCTGAGGCTTGGGGGTCGTCCAGCACAGACCTTTTTTTCTTACATTAATTGAAACTCAGCAGCTGTGAAGTCTTCAGGTGCAGGGGGCCGGTCTGGGACTTCCCGCTGTAACTGGGCCAGGCAGCCACGGCCGCCAGGCAGGCTGGGAAAGCCTTCCCCAGGATGTCAGGGGCCCAAGCAAGCCAGAAAAGAGAAACCTCGCCAGGCATGGTGCAAGGGCAGAGACATGTTCTCAGAGAAGAATTTTATATCTAAAATTAGCAATAGTGTTTGTGAAAGGGAAATCATTAACGAGCAAGAGTTGTTGGAATTTTAAAAAGGTGGTGTATTTCTCAAAGTAGAACGAAATAGATGAAATTAAAAGGAGGCACTGGCGCTGTGACATAGTGAGTTAGGGTTCCGCCTGTGGCGCTGGCATCCCATATGGGTGCTGGTTCATGGCCCAGCTGTTCCACTTCTTATCCAGCCCTCTGGTATGGCCTGGGGAAGCAGTAGAAGATGGCCTGAGTGCTTGGGCCCCTGCACCCACTTGGAAGACCTGGAAGGAGCTGGCATCCCATACTGGAGTGCAGGATGGAGTCCTGGCTGCTCTGTTTCTGATTCAGCTTCCTGCTTCCTGGGAAGGCAGCAGATGGCCCAAGTACTTCGACCCCTGCTACTCTGTGGGAGACCTGGATGGAATTCCTGGCTCCTGGCATGGCCTGGCCTTAAGGCAGCCATTTAGGGAGTAAACCAGCAGGTGGAAGAGCTGCCTCTCCCTCTCTGTTGCTCTGCCTTTCAGATGAACACATCTTTAAAAGAGAAAAAGTCTGAAGGAAATCCTTTCTAACCTAGTTTTTTTTTTTTTTTTTTTTTACAGGCAGAGTGGACAGTGAGAGAGACAGAGAGAAAGGTCTTCCTTTGCCATTGGTTCACCCTCCAATGGCTGCCGCAGACGGCGCACCGCGCCCATCCGATGGCAGGAGCCAGGTGCTTTTCCTGCTCTCCCATGGGGTGCAGGGCCCAAGCACTGGGCCATCCTCCACTGCACTCCCGGGCCACAGCAGAGAGCTGGCCTGGAAGAGGGGCACCTGGGACAGAATCCGGTGCCCCGACCGGGACTAGAACCCGGTGTGCCGGCACCGCAAGGCGGAGGATAAGCCTGTTGAGCCACGGCGCCGGCCTCTAACCTAGATTCTAAACCCAGCTAGGTGAGCGATCGACACACTAAACCCAGCTAGGTGAGCGATCGACGCACGCAGAGGGTGGGTGTTTGGCTTCGCAGGTAGGACACCCTTGTCCCAGATTGTAGTATGAGAGTTCAAGTCTCAGCTCTGGCTCCTGGGTACAGCTTTTGGCCAGTGCAGACCCTGAGGGGAAAGCTATTAGAAGCAAGCCAGTTGGGTAAGCTGAGGAGGAGGAAGGCTTGGAACTCAAGAAACTATAGAAAAAATGAAGAGGGCAGCAAGATTGTTAGGGTAGGAGCATGGGTGGGCGTGTCACGAGGCAAAAAGACCCAATTATCTGCTATTTTGATCATTTAGAAATTAATACTTGAGGGCCGGCACCGTGGCTCAACAGGCTAATCCTCCGCCTTGTGGCACCGGCACACCGGGTTCTAGTCCTGGTTGGGGCACCGGATTCTGTCCTGGTTGCCCCTCTTCCAGGCCAGCCCTCTGCTGTGGCCCGGGAGTGCAGTGGAGGATGGCCCAGGTGCTTGGGCCCTGCACCCCCTGGGAGACCAGGAAAAGCACCTAGCACCTGGCTCCTGCCATTGGATGAGCGCGGTGCGCCGGCCGCAGCACGCCGGCCGCGGCGGCCATTGGAGGGTGAACCAACGGCAAAGGAAGACCTTTCTCTCTGTCTCTCTCTCTCACTGTCCACTCTGCCTGTCAAAAAAAAAATTAATACTTGAAAGAATCTAAAGATGTGATATAGCTGATGGAAGGATTTATGGATAAGTACATAGAAAAAAAGAAAAGATAGTAATCAATTATTACCTCCAGAAAAGTCAAAGTTCCATAAGAGGAAAGAGAACCATAGCGTCCTTGGTTCTTTGGTGAACAATGGTTATTTAGTCACAATGAAGTAAACAATTGGAAATAGAGGTAGCTTCTCTTCTTCTGAGGATTTTATAGCACTTACTAAAGAAACAGAACAAGAAAGAGCTATTGGAGATCACAAAATTAATATACAAATAAATACTTGAATTTTAAAAAATGAGTAGTATGTTTCTCAGAATAGAAAAGATGAGGTTATGAGGCTAGCAGAATGAGGAATTTGTGTGTGTGTGTGTGTGTGTGTATACATATATGTCATCTACCATGTGTAAAACTGATAACGTGGGAAATTGCAGCTGGGGATATTATTAAAGTCCATGGAGTTGAGTACTAAAATTTGCAATTGGTTTCTTCTGGGGAATGTGTTCAGGATTAAGGAAGGAAGCTAGGGAGTACAAAACTTGATTACAGCTTGTTTTACTTTGATTAAAAATTATTAAAATATTCATGTAACCTAAAATGAGAGGCATAATGAAATAACTGGGGTTGGTGAGATGATCAGTATACATGTGAATATCTCTCAGTCCTTCCAGTCTGTAGAATGCCAGGTGATGATAACTAAGGTTCTGTATTTGAAAGTGTGATTGCCTAGCAAGCCTGAAGTGACATGATAACAGGAGACAGCATATCCAGGAAGACCCAAGGCAAATCAGACAATAAGCAAGGACAGTGCTGTAACTGAGCTGAATAATTCTTAGGGTTGAACCAATCCAGGGAGGTGTTTTGAACGCCATACCTGAAAGTGGAGACTTTGAAACTGGGCAATGACAGTTGTCCATATATTCATCTCTAGAAGGAACTTCAATAAAGAAGAAATAGTAGAGACTTCTTTTCTAACCCAATACAAGTGGTTTTAACAGAACCACAAAATACTGGATATATAAAAAAAAATTTCCTCAAAAACAAAGAAGAATTTAAAACCTGGAAGAGAGCAATGGGAACATTACAGTGGTGGAAACTGTTGGCTGTTATCTCAATGACCATTCTCTTCTCTCTCCTTTATTAACCGAACATTAATTTTGTTGACAGTGTCATTGCCCAGCTAAAAAGAACCCCTAGTACTCAAACTCTTCTGCAGCTGAGGGTGGCCCTGTGATTAAGTTCTCACCAATAAGATATAAGGGATGATTGGTGGGTGGGGCTTCCTGGAGAGCTACTTAAAAAGGAATTTGGTTCATTGGGCCTAAGCCTTTGGTGTTTGTGATGCTGGTTAAGCCATCATATAATCATAAGGTATCTAATATGTGCTGAAATTTGAAGAGTAGAAAGATACAAGAGGTGTTCTTCATAAATATTCTAGAGTCCGTTTTATTCTTGGGCATCCTACCTCTGGGGAAGAAACATGGCTAACTTAGGTCTGAGGCTGTTATTTTGGGTCTTTGGTATGGGAACAGACCAGTTCCTAAGCAATACAGCTGTATATCACAGTTCATCTGATTAAATTAAAGAATGGAATGATTGACACATCTCAGTCAAGAAGTTAGAACAAAATGAAATGAAGGGATGTGGAAGGAAAATCAACAATTTCCTTTACCTGCAGTTTGAGTTGTCCACAGTAAACCACAACCTGAAAATCGTGAATGAAAAATTTCAGAAATAATTCATCAGGTTTAAATTGTGTGCTGTTTTGAGTAGTGTGATGAAATCTTGCAGTGTACCCCTCAAGGCCTGAATCATTCCCCTGTCTAGTGTATCCCTGCTGTATGTACTACCTGCCTGCTAGTTGTTTGGTAGCCCTCCTGCTTATCGGATCAATTAGAAGTATCACAGTGCTTGGATTCGTGTCAACTTTATTTTACTTGATAATGACCCCAAAGCACAACTGTGCTATTGCTGGCAATTCAGATAAGCCAAAGAGAATCATAATGTGCTTCCTTTTTTTTTTTAAACTTTATTTTTTTTCTGAGAGAACTCTCATTGCTTGCTTCATTCCCCAGATGTCTGCAATAGCCAAGACTGGTAGAGGCTGAAGATAGGAACCCGAAACTCAATCTGGGTCTCCAGTGGTGGCAGGGACCCAACTCTTTTGCTGCTTCCCAGAATGCTCATTAGCAGGAAGCTGGCTTGGAAGCAGAGTAGCCAGGACTGGATCTCCCATTGGGATGCAGACCTTCCACATAGCATCTTAACCACTAGGCCAAATGCCTGCCCCATAATGTCACTTCCTTTGAGTGTAAACTGCAATAAAATAGCTTGAGAGAGGACATATTTGCATAACTTTTATTATAGTTTATTGTTCTAATCCCTTTTATTGTTGCTAATCTCTTGCTATGCCTAACTTGCAAATTAAGCTTTAAAGGCCAACAATATGTATTTAGTACTGTGTTTTCAGGCATAGGTGAGGTCTTGGAATGTATCCCCTGGGATATGGGAGTGGTACTGTAATAAAAATGAAACTGGGAGCCAGTGCTGTGGTACAGTGGGTTTAGCCACTGCCTGTACCCCTAGCTTCCCATATGGGTGCCGGTTCAAGTCCTAGCTGTTCTACTTCTGATGCAGCTTTCTCTGCTAATGCACCTGGGAAAGCAGCAAAATATGGCCCAAGTGCTTGGGGCCCTGCCACTCACGTGGGAGACCGGGATGAAGCTCCTCGATTTGGCCAACCCAGTTCCGGCCTTTGCAACCATTTGGGGTGGACAGAAGACCTCTCTCTATCTCTCCCGTCTCTCTCTAACTCTGCCTTTCAAATACCTCTTTCTTTCTTTTTTTTTTTTTAAAGAAACTAGAACCCAGCACATTAGAAAATAATAAGGGGGGGGCCGGTGTTGGAGCACAGTGGGTAAAGCCACTGTCAGCAAGGCTGGCAATCCCAAATGGGCCCTGGGTTGTGTGCTGGCTGCTCCATTTCTGACCTAGCTCCCTGCTAACAGCCTAGGTAAGTAGTAGAAGATGGCCCAAGTGTTTGGGCCCCTACCACCCACACAAGAGACTCGGATGAAGCTCCTGGCTTCAGCCTGGCCCAGCGCTGGCCTTTGTGGCCATTTAGGGAGTGCAGCAGATGGAAGACCTCTCTCTCTCTATGTCTCTCTCTGTAACTCTGACTTTCAAATAAATAAACCCTTTTAAAAAATACCATATAGAAAAGTGATGATTGATGAAGCTTAAGACCTCATTTGCTAGGGAAAAATAAAAAATATAGCTATATGTGTGTTCTAGTGTAATCAAGAAATAAAAGGAACACAAAAGTAGATAGTGAGAAATAGAGGAAATGATTTATACTTTGCAAAACTGTGTGTAAATATGAAAATTTATTTGAAAACTGGGTTGAATAGATGATCTTCCTGAAGTATGCACTATGAAACTGACCCAAAACTCAAAAAGGCCCCTGAAAGGGAGGAAGGGAGAAGACAGCTGTGCATTGTTGTTGATGTTCTTCATGGATCTCTTTTGCTGTGCAGTTTCCCAGAGAGACAGAAGTGCATTTCTGGTGGGAGCACCTTGTGGCGTGGGCCGGCTGGGTGGGTGTCCTGCTGGGGAGCTATGCGCAGACAGCTGACAAGGGTGGCGCGCACTACAAAAGTGACAGCAGCAGTTCTGAGTCTGCAGACCCCACACAAAATAAGCAGCCCTGAGTCTTTCTGTTTCCAGAACATTTTCCAGATCTCAGTACTACTTGAATTTTTTTGCTAAGAAAAAAAGGTTTGAAAAAAGTTAAAGCATTGACTGGCATTGTCAATCTCAGAAAAAGCTGATTCCTTTGAATAAAAATGCGTTCAGTGTTTTGTATCAGTAAATATTACTAGAGGCTTCAAAGCATGATTGTGCATTAAAGGCTGAAAGTGTTTAGAGAGGAGAATGGCGAGCATCGGCAACCCCTTAGCTCAATTATTTTCATGGAAAAGTACCCTGTTTTTAAATGCTGGCAACTGGCACATTCTATTGGTTAAAAATAAATAGCATCAAGTGTGAGGAAACCAACTAGGGGAGAAAGAGAGCAACCAGAACAGCTTGTAAGCTAGAAACAGAACAAGGAAGTTGTGCCAGGACAGCAGGTCATTACGCAGGTAGTCTGCTCTCGGGCTGGGTTGCAAGCCCAGTGTTGACAAACATAATGGTCACGTGGGCTCAGGGCCGTCCGGAAGGCCCGCTTGGGCAAGCCAAAGTCATGGGTGTTCTTTTTTGTTTAACGTGTCTTGATGCCTTAGAACTTGGAAGTTTCTTCCTCTTAATATTCGGTTCTTTGTTTAAGCAGAGGTAATTCTAACTTAATGTCTCCCTTTTACTCTGTCTCTCCCTGGTAGCAGGAACGGTGAACCATGGAGCTGTATTTTGGTGAATATCAGCACGTGCAGCAGGAATATGGCGTCCATCTGAGACTCGCAAGTGATGAAACCAAAAAACCACGGAATTTCCAGCACTCTAAGGCAGGCTCCTACGGTGTCAGTATCAGGGTCCAGGGCATCGATGGCCACCCCTACATAGTCCTGAATAACACAGAACGGTGTCTAGCAGGGACATCCTTTCCTGAAAATGGGCCTACGTGTCCCTCTCCAGTCATCAGTAACCTGCCTGTCCATTCCAACCGTGGGTCTGTACTGAAGAACAGGGCAGAAGAATTGCAGCTCCCAGAAAACCCATATGCTCAGCCCAGCCCAATAAGAAACCTGAAACAGCCCTCTGTCCATGAGGGCAAGAACGGAGTTTTAGAACGCAAAGACGGGCCAATGAAGTCAACCCACGTGCTGAACTTCCAGAGGCATCCAGAGCTCCTGCAGCCCTATGACCCAGAAAAGAATGAACTGAACTTACAGAATCACCAGTCTCCTGAAAGTAATTGGCTAAAACCTCTAGCAGAAGAACCTACCAACGGTAAGAAGCCTTGGACTTGCTTTCCCAAACCTACCAATTCCCAGCCTACCAGCCCCCCGTTGGAAGACTTGGTCAAGCCCAACGTGACAGCCATTCGTGTATGCAGCTCCGTGGTCATAGACGACCCCAAAAAGCAGACCTCGGTCTGCGTGAATGTTCAGAGCTGTACCAAAGAGGGGGTGCCAGAGGAGGGCGCTTCCCCCAGCGGGAGGCCCGTATCTGCACACAGCCCCCATGCCCACTCTGAAACCAAGAAAACCAGACCAGACGTCCTTCCCTTCCGGCGACAGGACTCGGCAGGACCCATCTTGGACGGGGCTCGGTCCCGGAGGTCCTCCTCGTCGTCAACGACTCCCACTTCGGTCAACTCTTTGTACCGATTTCTGCTGGATGACCAGGAATGTGCCATTCACGCTGACAACGTCAATCGTCATGAAAACAGAAGGTATATCCCTTTCCTGCCAGGAACTGGGCGGGATATTGACACAGGATCCATTGCCGGTGTGGATCAGCTCATTGAAAAATTTGATCAAAAATCCGGCCTTCAGAGAAGAGGCAGGTCTGGAAAACGAAACAGAATCAATCCGGATGACAGGAAGAGATCCAGGAGCGTGGATAGTGCCTTTCCGTTCGGACTCCAAGGGAACTCGGAGTACCTAACCGAATTTAGTAGGCACTTGGGCAAGTCCAGCGAGCACCTCCTGCGGCCTTCCCAGGTGTGCCCGCAGCGGCCACAGTCCCAGGAGCGCCGTGGGAAACAGAGTGTGGGCCGCACGTTTGCAAAGCTGCAGGGGGCCATGCAGGATGCCCACCCCAGGCCTCCCCAGCTGACCAAAGGTGGGAAAGTTCTGGAAGACAAAGGTGGTTGGGAAAGTACTGCGACCTGTGCATCCTCCCCGCTAGCATCGAGCAAAAAGGAGGAGGAAGTAAAAACAGCCACAGCCACCCTGAAGTTGCAGAGCCGGTCCGTGGCTACCTCGCCGGACTCTGGGGCCAAGAAGGTTTCTGTGAAGGCCTTTCCTTCCACCTCCAACACTCAGGTACCATTGTGTTATTCTTGCCTCCTTTCTTCCCCCTTCCTAAGTGATCTAAAAGATCCACTCCTAGCCGGCGCCGTGGCTCAACAGGCTAATCCTCCGCCTTGCGGCGCCAGCACACTGGGTTCTAGTCCTGGTTGGGGCGCCGGATTCTGTCCCGGTTGCCCCTCTTCCAGGCCAGCTCTCTGCTGTGGCCCAGGAGTGCAGTGGAGGATGGCCCAGGTGCTTGGGCCCTGCACCCCCTGGGAGACCAGGAAAAGCACCTGTCACCTGGCTCCTGCCATCCGATGAGCGCGGTGCGCCGGCCGCGGCGGCCATTGGAGAGTGAACCAACGGCAAAAGGAAGACCTTTCTCTCTGTCTCTCTCTCTCACTGTCCACTCTGCCTGTAAAAAATAAAATAAAAAAAAATTAAAAGATCCACTCCTGCCGTGGAGGTTATCGGGATACTTAGCCTCAATCTGGAATCAGTAATTGTGCATCTGATTTTTTTAGGATTAAATTATGTACTACAGATTCTGTCCTGCTGCTGATCCCATTGTGGGCTCTGTTGGAGTAACTTGTCAGATGCTATAAAGAAATTCTGTGTTTGTGTGTGTATGTATGAAGTCTGAAAGTATGCAGGATTTGTTTCCACACAGAGATTCAGTGGTTTTAGGTGAATATGTTAATTTTCCTTGTGAAACTGAGTGACTGGGCTAATTTCTAGCCTGAGAAATTAGGTTAATCCTAATTTGGTTGACTTGTGAAGTGTTGGGGTACAAGTGGCACATTTAGTGTTTTATAATAACCATAAACAGTAATGACACTGATAAAAGCAATACTAAGGTTGGTAAGTGCCAGGTACTTTTGTTGTATATTATAGGACCGCGCCAACCCTGTGAACTTGAATTTACAGGTGAGAAACAAGGGGGGAGGAGAGGTTTTGTAACTTGCGGGGGGTTACGGAGCTGGAATGAGGATGCTTCCCTGGGGGATGGGTTTTGGAAAACAGGGATGTGTTTGGAAGCCTCTGCTTCAGGGTTGTGACTTCTTCTTGCAGGTGTCACCCTCTAATAACAGCCCTTGTGTTCCAGGCCACACCGGATCTCTTAAAGGGCCAGCAAGAGCTCACCCAACAAACCAACGAGGAGACCGCCAAGCAGATTCTCTACAATTACCTCAAAGAAGGGTCAGTGATTTTCCTTGAAGGACAAAGTGTGGTCCTGTGTGCTTGGGTCTTGTCGCTCCTCTTCCTTTTCTAAGGTTCTGTGTGTTACCCTGCCTTCTTGCCTAGGTGAGCCGCTCCAGGGCTAAGACTCGGTGCTTAGAGCTTTCCTAACAGCGGTCAAGTCTAGGGTGCAAGGGGCTAGGAGTGAGGGGAGCCCACTCTAAAAATGAAAAAGGAGTATGTTTTTGAAATGACCCTTTCCTGTTTCAAAAGCAAATTCAAAGACAGGAAGACTGTCTTGAATGGAGTCTGCTGTTACCCTGAGTTCTTTCACGTGCACAGAAGTCTTCCATTGTCCTTTATCAGAAGTCGTAAAGAAAACCCCCCTCAGCAGGCACACCGAGCAGGCCAGGAGCCTCGGTTCTGTGTGTGTGTGTGTGTGTGTGCGTGTGTGTGTGTTTAAGCACGTATGACTCATTTAAAAGCGGAGCTTTCTGAACTTATCTTGGAGGCTGAGTTCCAGGTTGTCAGTCCTTACTCAGTATGCTGGAATTCGAGGCCAGGCATTTGGGGTTCTGTTTCAGTTCTCTCATCAGATATTATTAAGAGAGGGCCACAAAGCACGATAGCTTGACATGACTGAGAGTCAGCCACTTGGCAAATACTCATTGGTATCGTAGCACCTAATATTTTTGTGTTGTGCCTAGCAATTATTTGTCAGGATTATACAGCTGATAAAATAGTTTCAAACTATAAGATTAGATTACAAAACGTAACCAAAGAGCTTCTTTGGGCTAAGAACTAGTTATTAGGATTTTTTTGTGAAGGATTTTGCCATACTAAGATAAAGGTAGAAGAACTTTCGATTTTCAAAATTCTTTAAATTCTTCTACTCTTTTTTTTTTTTTAAGGGAACATGACTTATTGAGAGATTAATAAGACTTTTGTGGGAGGTGCCTGCTTAAAAGAAAATTTAAAAAATTATTCCGATTGCCACATGTGTGATAGAAGTTACTAAAACTTTCTCTGCTCTTTATGTGCAAAAGTCTAGACAAAAGGGCTGCTATGCCGACAACCTGGGCACAGGTTTTATTTTTTTAAACATAGGCTGAACAGGTTAAGATCACCACGAGCGGTTCGTAGTGTGAGATTTAAAAGTAAAGTGTGTATGAGAGAGGACAGACAGACTTACACCCAATAAGGAAAGGAGCGTTCCTGTTGGAATGAATACATGTCGTGTGAATCAAGCAACAAATCACTAGCCGATCACTGATGTTTTCTCCAAGCTAATTTAGAATGTGGTTAGGTCTCTGTCACATATTTGGAAGAGGGAATCCCTGTTCCAAAGTGAGTGGTAACATGTTTATTGAAAGAAAAATATACTTTCTGTTCTGCTCTTCTTAAACTGGATTTATTTGTAGCCTTTTTTTTCTTTCTTTTTATTTATTTATTTATTTGAAAGGCAGAGAGAAAGAGCGAGCGAGCTAGCTAGCTTTCATATGCTGGTTCACTCCCCAAATGGCTGCAAAGGCCAGAGCCGGGCCAGACTGAAGCCAGGAGCTTCTTCCAAGTCTCCCACGTGGGGGCAGCAGCCCAAGAACGTGGGCCATCTTCTGCTGTTTCCCCAGGCACATTAGCAGAGAGCTGGATCAGAAGTGGAGCAACCAGTGCCCACGTTGGGATGCTGGTGCTGCAGGCTTAACCACAGCACTGGCCGTGCAATTTACCTTCTGGAAGGGCTGTGTTGTATCTGTGTGTCATGGCAAATCAAAGGTTCTGAGACCAGTTGTTGTGTCCTTTAGTGTTTTCTTTGCTCTCACTTTTTGCAGGAGCACTGATAATGATGATGCTACCAAAAGGAAAGTCAACTTGGTCTTTGAGAAA
This sequence comes from Sylvilagus floridanus, assembly GCA_949820135.1. Lineage (NCBI taxonomy): Eukaryota > Metazoa > Chordata > Mammalia > Lagomorpha > Leporidae > Sylvilagus > Sylvilagus floridanus. The sequence continues at coordinate 65,339,367 of OX463239.1, forward strand.
ATCCAAACGTTGAAGTCAAGAGCAGCCGGAAGTCCGCAAGCAAATAATCAAGTAAATTGCAGTCTTGTATTTTGCAGTGTTTAACATGTGATAAGCAACTTGCTGTTTTGCAGTCTGCCTGTTTATAGCAGTTAAGTGGGACATTTCCTAAGCAGTGAGTAGTTCCTAAGGTAGAGGCTGTGTTTTAAATACATATTGAGCATCTCGAGTGCAAAAACATGAAATGCTTCAAATTCTGAAACTTTGAGTGTGGATGTGACACCGCCTGTAGAAAATCCCACGCTGGACCTCACAGGAAGGCTCACGGTCGACACACAAATGTACAAACAGAGGCTTGGTTTCATGCACGCATATACAAATATTATGTAAAATTAACTTCGGGCTGTGAGAGTAAGGTGTATAAATTTTGTGTTTAGACTTGGCTCCCACCTCCCAGTTATCTGGTTATATAAATGAAAATATTCCCGAATAAAAAAAAGCCAAAATTCATGAACACTTCTGGGCTCCACCACGAGATGCTCAAGCTGTGTTATTAATTTGTACTCTGCCTTTTCTTCCGAAAGGCTTTAAAGCTATTTTTAAAAAAGTATAATGAATATAACAGGATGACATAAGGAGGTGGTGACTTTTAGAAGGAGGAAATAAGAATGAACAGGTGGAGAAATTGGGAAATAGTGTGTGTTGGCTTGAACCCAAGCTCTGGGACCTGAGATAGGAAGTAGTTTGAGGACCAGAAACTGGGGGATCTGACGACAGTGAAAGGAAAGGGAGCAGCTGGTGTTAATGTTTCTGTAAAAAACTGTTAGCCAATGTGCCGACTTTGTTTTGTGGTTGAAGTGGGAATCCTCTCATATTTGAGTATCTGTATGTCAGGTGTAACACCTGAAGGAGGCAGCGTGTAAGAGAAGACGTGTCCCCCGGCCCTACTCCACCTTGCATGAGCCTCATTCCCTGTGTGTGCAGCTTCCCTTTCCCTCCTGGGGGATTCGACATGGGCGGGAGAGATGCCCAGAGGCCAGTGGCGCTGAGCTTGTCTGTGGCTTCTAACTTTGGAAACGTATCCGAGGGATCTCCAACAAGTTCATGGACAATGTGTATGATGAAAAAAACTGCATGGCTTTCAAAAATTTTTACAGCAAAATAAACATCCTTGAATTCCGTTTTCCCACACACTTTTATATAAATGTTGGATAGGAAAGATTTTGAGGCATCGACTATGCTCTTTGCTTTTCTGCTCAGTATTCTTCTGGCACTCTGCTTACTCGTGTCTGCTGCTTTGGCCTCAAATAGAGCTGTGGGACTGCATGTGTGTGTTTTGATAGTAACAATGAGAAAGGAGGGTGTTGGGACACACACACACACATACACACACACATAGTTCCGCAGGGATTCAAGTCACCCATCTTGCTTATTGACATCCCTCTGGAGGTCTACACGATTCTTAAAAGCAGTTCAATATTTTTTACTAAGACTCTTTTTTAAAATATTTTTTATTTATTTGAAGGGCAGAGTTAGAGTAAGGCAAAGGCAGAGAGAGGGAGGGAGAGAAAGAGAAGTCTTCTATCTGCTGGTTCACTCCCCAAATGGCCCCAATGGCCCAAGCTGCGCTGATCTGAAGCCAGGAGCCTGGAGCTTGTTTCAGGTCTCCCATGCAGGTGCAGGGGCCCAAGGACTTGGGGCATCTTCCACTGCTTTCCCAAGCCACAGTGGAGAGCTGGATTGGAAGTGGAGCATCTGGGACTCAAACCAGTGCTCATGTGGGATGCTGGCACCAAAGTTAGTGGCCTTACCCACTATGCCACAGCACTGGGCCCCTACTTACTGGTTTTTTTTTAAAACATGCATGAATATCATTGTATGAGGGTACTTCAAGAATTTATAGAAATGGGGAAAATAAGTTTATTTTGGTGAAGATTTTTGAAACACGTATTTTTCTCATAATACACATTTTCCAAGAACTTTTTGAAGACCTCAGAATATGAACTTTTATATAGAGAGGTAAGCTTAGAAGAAGGGAGACCAGGTAGGCTGCTGGCGAATCAAGTGGGAGGTGATGAGAAACTAAGTTTCTTAGACTTCTGGTTCCAATCACAGTGCTGGGACTTTCATCACCCACATTTTTCTTCTCTCCTCTCTTCCTTACATTCGAATCTGATTATTTGTTGGCAAAGAATTTGGAGTTTCACCTTTTTGGTGTGTAAGTGAAGACAGAGGAGAGGATACTGAGACCATGTCGGAGAAGAGCAAAGCAGGCGGAGTTATCTTTAGGGAAAGGGTAATTTCCTTCATTGGGTTGGACTTAGCTTCCTGAAACGGAGTGTTTTCACTTTTCTTAGGAACACTGAAGTGCATGTTTCTGTGGACCGCCGGGTTCTCATCCCCACTCTCAGGAGCAGGTGGGGAAGTGCCTCAGCCCAAGTTTGTCAGGCACAACTTGTGCCTGCAGTCGGGGACACTGCCTTTTCCGGCTTTCATTATCACTTCCGCTCACCTGCTTGTATTTTTTTTTTTTTTAAGGATTCATTTGTTTATTTTTAAAGTCAGAGTTATACAGAGAGAGAAGACGCAGAGAGAGAGAGAGAAAGAGATCTTCCATCCACTGGCTCACTCCCTAATTGGCCACAATGGCCAGAGCTGTGCTGATCAGAAACCAGGAGCCAGGAATTCTTCCAGGTCTCCCACTCAGGGACAGGGGCCCAAGGGCTTAGGGCATCTTCTACTGCTTTCCCAGGCCATAGAAGAGAGCTGGATTGGAAGTGGAGCAGCTGGGACTCGAACTGGCACCCACATGGGATGCCAGCACTGTGGGAGGGGGGCTTTACCTGCTTCACCACAGCGTCAGCCCCATCCTGTTTGTATTTTGTTAATCAGTTCCCTGCAGCTTCATGTACTCTTTCTTTCTTTCTTTTTTTTTTTTTTAAAGATTTATTTTTTGAAAGAACCACAAAGAGGCAGAGGCAGAGGCAGAGGGCTTCTCTCTGGATAACATGGCATTTTTTTTTTTTTTTGAAAGATTTATTTACTTGAAAGTAAATCTCTGGAAGTGGAGGAGCTGGAACTTGAACTGGCGCCCATATGTGATGCTAGTAGTACAGGTGGCAGCTTCGCCTGCTACGCTGCAGCCGGCCCCATCATGCACTCTTTATTTTCATGGGAGAGAAAAGCCCTGAGATCCATGAACATTTGTACTTGGGGATATTTTCCGGTAGACTCTCTTTAATTGGGTCTCTTCACTAGTAACATCTAAGAGGAAAGCCACTGTAGCCAGTGTACATTTGTTTACTCTCGTGTACAGCCACACGCATAGAGTGAGGGACAGAAATCTCATTGGCAATTAAGGAGCAGTAACTCCTTCTCTAATGGGAGTTCTATGAGAAACATGTGCCAAGGGCCCTGGGAACCCAGAGGCATGGGCCTTGGGGTAACGTCCTGAGGCTGATGAGTCTGCAACAAATGCCTTTTTAAAAAAAAATTTGATTGGGTGTAACTTTCATATAGTATATTACTCAATTTTTAACTGTATAGTTCATGATCTTTAAAAAATATTTATTTAAAAGTCAGAGTTACTCAGAGGCTGAGAGAGGGGGAGGGAGAGAGGTGGGGGAGAGAGGAGGAGAGGGGGAGGGAGAGAGGGGGAAGAGATGGAGAGGGAGAGAGGGATTGGGAGAAGGGGAGAAGGGGAGGGAGAGGGGGAGAGAGGTAGAGGGAGAGGAGGAAGGAGGGAGAGGGGGAAGGAGAGAGGAAGAGAGGAAGAGGGAGAGAGAGAATCTTCTATCTGCTGGTTCACTGCTCAGATGGCTACAGTGGCCAGGATTAGGCCAGGAGGCAGGAGCTTCATCTGAATCTCCCATGTGGGTGGCAGGGGCCCAAACACTTGATCCGTCTTCCACTGCTTTCCCAGGCCATGAGCAGGGAGCTGGATTGGAAGCTGAGCTGGTTCGGACACAAACGAGTTCCCATATGGGGATTCTGGTATCACAGGTGATGGCTTTCCCCACTATGCCACAACGCCAGCCTTTAGTTCATGGGATTTTTTAACACAGGATTGCATCCATGCAAACACCACCCAGACAAAATACAGAACACTCCCATCACCCAAAACGTTTCCTGTGCTCTGTCCCAGTCAAGTAGGTTTCTTCCCTCTGGAAGTATTCAGGTGCTGACTCACTTACCTAGATTAGTTTTACCTTTCTTGTATATATCAAATATTAAAATATGTACTTCTGGATGTTCAGCTTCATTTCCTCAACAGTAAGTCAACAAATTTCATTACTGTTGCACGTATCAGTAGCTATTTTTTGTTGACATGTTGTTTTTCATCATTGTATGGCTATACCATATCTAAATTGATGTAAATTTCCACTTTTTGGTTGTTAGGAATAAAGCCAGCTACTAATGCTAATGCTTTCCATTCATTTCTGTTGAGTATATATCTAGGAGTAAAATTGTGAAGTCATGAAATTTGGCATATAAACATGTTTATAAAACATAGCTTTTTGGCTGCGCTGTGGCTCAATAGGCTAATCCTCCGCCTGAGGTGCTGGCACATTGAGTTCTAGTCCTGGTCGGGGCACCGGTTCTGTCCCGGTTGCTCCTCTTCCAGTCCAGCTCTCTGCTATGGCCCAGGAAGGCAGTGGAGGATGGCCCAAGTCTTTGGGCCCTGCACCCGCATGCGAGATGAGGAGAAGCACCTGGCTCCTGGCTTCGGATCAGTGCGGTGCGTCACCTGCAGCGCGCCGGCTGCAGCGGCTGTTGGGGGGTGAACCAATGGAAAAGGAAGACCTTTCTCTCTCTCTCTCTCTCACTGTCCACTCTGCCTGTCAAAAAAAAAAATAGCTTTTTTTTTTTTTAAGCGTTTGCCCTTTTAAATATATTTATGAGATGCAGAGTTAGAGACAGAGAGAGGGAAAGACAGAGAGATTTTCCATCTGCTGATCACTCCCCAAATGGCTAGAGCTGGACCAATCTAAAGCCAGCAGCTAGGAGCTGCTTCTGGGTCTCCCACATGGATTTAGGGACCCAAGAACTTGGGCCATCTTCTGCTGTTTTCTCAGGCCATTACCAGGGAGTTGGATCATAAGTGGACCAGCCAGGACTCGAACCCGTGCCTATATGTGATGCCACTACCTCGGGCTGAGGCTTAACCTACTGTGCCACAGCACTGACCCCAAAACATAGTTCTTAAATGCTGCCAAATGATACCGCAAAGTGACTGAAATAATGTACCAGCAATCTATTGCCAATTCCAGTTGTTAGAGATCTTCTCTCGTAGACTTGCTGTTCTGTTCCATTGGTCTACTTGTCTTTGCTGTAATAATGTTTGGTTTGAATGCCTGTACCTTTATAGTAAGCCCTGAGATCTGATAATGTATGTCCTTCAACCTTGTTCTTCAAGGTCTTGGATCTTCTAGTTCTTTTACTTTTCCATATGGATTTTAGAATCAACTTATCAATTTTCACCAAAAGAAAAAAGGAAGCCCTCAGGAATTCTGATTGGGGCTACACTGAGTGTGTAAATAGATTTAGGAGAACTGACATCTCAGCATTATGGGAATTCATGCTCATGAACATGAAAGTGTTTGACATTTATTTAAAGCTGCAACTTCTCTCAGTAATTATTCCTACATACATCTTTCATTTAGATTTATTCCTCACCAGTTTTTATTCCTTTTTTTGTACCTCTGTGTTTTCTTCCAGCCAGTACAACTTTTTTTTTTTTTTTTTTTTAAGATTTACTTATTTATTTGAAAGGCAGAGTTAGGTTGGGCCAGGGAGGGGGAAGATCTTCCATCCTCTGGTTCATTCCCCAGACGGCTGCAATGGCTGAAGCTGTGCCAGTCTGAAGTCAGAAGCCAGAAGAGCCAGAGCTTTTTCCAGGTCTCCCACGTGGGTGCAGAGGCCCAAGCACTTGGGCCATCTTCTGCTGCTTTCTCAGGCCATAGCAGAGAGCTGGATCAGAAGTGGAGCAGCGGGGACTCGAACTGGCAGCCATATTTAATGCTGACACTGCAGACCAGGGCTTTAACCTGCTGCACCCCAGAGTTGGCCCCAAACAACTTTTCTCTTATATCCTAAGTACTTTTGTGCTGGCAAATGAGTTGTTTGAGAAAATGACTTTCAGTCACTTTCTGTTTTGAGGAACTCTGGTTTGGCAAGCAGTGTTTTGTTTCATAACTTTAAAGACATTATCTACTTGTCTTTTGGTACCCATGGGAACCTAGCCATCATTCTTAGTGGTGTTCTCCGGAAAGGTGATGGCTGGTTCCTTTTGATATTTTGTCTGTATCTTCAAGTTATAGAAGTTTGAGTATGATATGCCTACATGAGGTTTTCCTTGTGTTTATCTCAGTCAGGGTTCACTGAGCTCTTGAATCAATACGTTGCAGATGTTCATCAGAACTGATAAAATGGTGGTTGGTTATTTCTTTGAGAGTGGCTTCTTTTGCTTTCTCCCTCAGCTCTATCAGATTCTGATAACTTCTATAGAAGTTTTGGTTGTGGGGCTGGCACTGTGACGTAGTGGGTTAAGCCTCTGCCTGTGATGTCAGTGTCCCAGATGGGCACCGGTTCAAGTCCTGGCTGCTCCTCTTCTGATCCAGCTCTCTGTATGGCCTGGGAAAGCAGTAGAAGATGGCCCAAAGCTTGAGCTCCTGCACCCACATGGGAGACCCGAAGGAAGCTCTTGGCTCCTGGCTTCAGACTGGCTCAGCTCCATTGCAGCCATTTGGGGAGTGAACCAGTGGGTGGAAGACCTTTCTGTCTCTCCATCTCTCTGTCTGTAACTCTACCTCTCAAATAAATCTTAAAACAAACAAACAAAAAAAGTTTTGGTCATGTCCCTTATGTATTTTGTGGTCTATTCTTTGTGTGTTGTTTGATGCATCGGATATTCTGGATATTTTCTAATAACCTTTCAGTTGATTAATCTTTTTTTTTTTTTTTTTTAAAACTATGTCAGTCTTCTTTTAGGACTTACTTATTGATATGTCCCTGAAAGGGATAACTTCTTCCTTGCTCCTGCAATGAGTTCCTAGATTTCAGATATTGTGTGTTGCTGTTCTAGAGTATTCACTTGATTATGTTTATTGAATCTAATGATCCATTGAAATCCTCCATCTTTTTATCTATGTTGTCTGTACTTTTCTCTCTAAAAAATACTGGGGCTGACATTCTGACATAGCAGGTTAAGCCACTGCCTGCAATTGCTGGCATCCCATATGGCTGCTCCACTTCTGATCCAGCTCCCTGCTAGTGTGCCTGGGAAAGCAGCAGAGGATGGCCCAAGTGCTTGGGCCCCTGCACCCACATGGGATACCTTGAGGAGGCTCCTGGCTCAACCCTGGCTATTGTGGCCATTTGGGGAGTGAACCAACAGATGGAAGGTTTCTTGGTCTATCTCTTCTTCTAACTTTGCCTTTCAAATAAATACTAAATAAATCCTTAAAATAGTATTAATTATAGTTGTCTTGAAATCCTTATCTTCCAATTCCAACATTTGCTCATCTCTGCTTCTGTTTATTTTATGCATTGATTATTGGTCCGTTTTGCCTACTACAGAGCAGTTTCACTGCCCTAAAAATCCTCTCTGAGCTCTTCTTTTCCTTAACCTCTGGCAACCAGTCGTCTTTTGTATCCTGTCCATTATTTTGTCCTTTCCAGAATGTTATGTGGTTGGAATCAGAGAGGGGACCGCCTTTGCAGATTGACGTCTTTCACTTAGTAATATGCACCCAAGTTTCCCCATGTCTTTTAATGGTTTGCTGGCTCCTTTTCATGTTGAGTAATATTCCATTTTCTGATGTACCACAATTTATCCATTCCCCTACCAAGGACATCATAGTTAATTCCAAGTTTTGTCAATTGTAAATGAAACTCCCATGAACATCCACGTGGACTTCAGTTTTCATTTCACTTGGGTATGCACCAAGGAGCGCAAGAGTTAGATGGTACAATAAGAGCATGTTCAGTTTTGTATGAAACTGCCACACTTCCAAAGAGGCTGTCCCAGTTTGCATTCCCACAAGCAGTGAGTTCCTGTTGTTCCACATTCTTGCCAACATTTGGCGTTGACGATTTTGAATGTTGGCCAATCTAATAGGTGTGCCGTGGTATCTTGTTGCTTTAATTTGCAGTTCCCTAATGACATCGTTTGGGCTTTTAAAATTTTTTTTAAAGATTATTTATTTGAAAGATGGATTTACAGAGAGGTTGGGGGGGGGGGAGAAGTCTTCGACTGGTTTACTCCCCAGATGGCTGCAATAGCTGGAGTTGAGGCTATCCAAAGCCAAAGGCAGGAGCTTCTTCTAGGTCTCCCACATGAGTGCAGGTGTGCAAGGACTTGAGCCATCTTCTGCTGCTTTCCCAGGCCATAGCAGAGAGCTGGATCAGAAGTGGAGCCGCCAGGTCTCGAACTGGCACACATATGGGATACTGGCACTGTAAGCAGTGTCTCTACTTGCTATGCCACAGCACTGACCCCATCATTTGGGCTTTTAAAATTTTGCTGTGCTGTGGTTTGGAAATGCAGCCAGGAAGAATTGGGGAATTCAGGTTACCCCATGTATTTCCTCTTTTCAGGTTTACTGCCTGTGTTGATTGTTGTTCACAGCCTGCAAACAATTCTTTATAAACTTTACCTAAATTTCATCATTTTTCTCTGGGAGGATGAATCTGATATCAGCTACTCTGTCATGACAGAACCAGAATTCAAGTAGTCAGTTAGTGATATTTTATTAATATAGAAGAAGTATTAGGTTCTGAACGTATAGAGGTGCATAAAACATGGTCCCACTCTTCAGACATTCATAAGCTACTGTTTTAGTTCTCATAAGAAACCCATTAAAATAGAAAAAGGAATGGTTTTCCCCAATTATTTTCCAAAGAGGTTCTGTTCCTGATTTTTTTTTTTTTTTTTTTTTTTTTGGTTAACTGTTGATATCTACAGCCTGCAATCTAGGATTTTTTTGAAGAAGCTTTTTCAGTTTAACTTAAATTTAGTATATTACATAATACTCTACAGAATTGTTTAAGGACTTCAACAAATGTACCAGCCATGCAAGCTTTAGTCATACTGGACTGATGTTGAAATACCTGATGAAGTAATTCCTGTGATTTTTCAGAAAACACTGTAGAATAAATTTTGCTGGAGTCCCAAATGGGCCAGTGTGATTAACTTTGCAAAACTGGACAAATGCCTTTGTAGGAACTGACATTTCAATTGGATCTTAAGATGTTTAATTTATCTATCTTTATATTTTGGGAGAAGAGAATTAAAAGTAAGCATCATGAACATTTAAATTAGGATATCTTTGCAATTAATTATAGGCTTCTGATTCCTCATCTGAAGTCAAAGATCTATTGGAACAGAAAAATAAGTTGACCCTAGAAGTGGCTGAACTTCAGAGACAGCTTCAACTAGAAATCAAGGTATCTGGTTCTTCATTTATGTTCTATTCATTTCTGCATTGGTTGATAAGTAATATTTTAAGCACATTAAGATGCCCAGGTAGAAGGAAAGCCAATTCTTTTCTCCAAAGAAACATTCCTGTCATCAGTAAGTGTTTGCCTACTGGCATCTGAAGTAGAATATATGCTGTTGGATTCAAGCAGGCCAATAGGAAATTAAATGAATGTTTAGTATGTGAAACCTCTGAACTAAGTAATAGGAGTGGCAGAATGAGGTTTAGCCATGTTGGTCTGTCTTTCAGAAGCATTGTATTCATTAGATATAAGTATTTATTTTTAAGTGTTAAATATAAATATTTAACATGCTAATTATGAACTCTGTGCTTTAATTAGGTAGTTTGATTATGCTTAATAAAGTAAAGGCAGAGACATAGAATCCGTTAGCGTTTGGAAGGAGGCTTCTGTGGGATTACGTTAATACACAGTGGAGGTGCATGAAAAATCGAATTGCTTCATCCTAGAACCAAGAGAACATCAAAGACGAGAGGGAGAGAATGAGAGCAAACTTGGAAGCGCTCCAAAGCCAGCACGACAGTAAGGTGGAGGAGAATTCCGTCTTGAAGCAGCGACTGGAAGAAAGTGAAGGAGAGCTCCACAAAAACCTGGAGGAGTAAGTTCCGGGGTCTCGCGTTGTGTGGAGCCAGAGCCTCCGCGCAGTCATAGAGGCTGCCGACCCTTGCTGTCCCCTTCCGATCCGTGTAAAATTGAGAAGCTGGTGATGGGGTGGGCCAGACAGCAGGGAGGTTCCTGAGTACGAACGTTCTTGGTGCACCTTGAATTATGTCGTGTCGAGTTGTTGCCCATAAGGTGAATCTCGGAGCAGGTAAGTCAGAAGCAGGGAACAGAGTGGTGATATCTGGGGAGCCTGATGTTAGAAGGAGTCTGGGCCCAGCTTTTGAAAAGCCTGTGTCACATGGCCTCCACCGTCTTCCCGCTTGTGAATTTTGTCTTAGATGGTGCTGGTCTCTGTGACCAGCTCTTATCTGTTCTAATCGAGAGAAGGAAAGTCAAGTCTCAGGCGGCTCTGCCATTATGTTGTATTGAAATCTGTGGTTAGAGGATCTTATTTCTGGGGAGCAGGTGGTTAACCTAGCATTCCCACATCAGAATGCCTGCTGGGTTCAGTTCCCAGCTCCAGCCCCTGACTCCAGCTTCCCCCAACACAGACCCTGGAAGGTAGTGGTGAGAACTCAAGTAATTGGGTTCCTGCCACCCATATGGGAGACCTGGATTGAGTTCTTGGCTATTCGTTCTGGCCGCAGTTTCTGCCATTGTAGGCATTTGGGGAGTGAACCAGTAGATGAGAACTTGTTCTCTCTGACCCTCCAAAAAATAAAAAAACTAAAATCAAGATCTGACGATGCACAGTGCTGTGAAGCTCTGTGTACATGACACCTTAAGTGAAAGATAGGACTGAAATCTAGAAGGAAATTCAAGAAAACTAGGACATTATCCAATAAAGGCATTTGGTTGCCTTTACAATTTTGATGGTAGCGTTTTCTGCTTTTAAAACAACCATGGAATGTAAATTCAGAAGGTAGAAAAAAAATCAGAAAACTTAGGGCAACATAGTAAAGACTTTGCAAAATAAAATAGTGCAGTGATTGTGAGTCTGGGGTAGCAGGGAAGTTGGCAAACACTGTCTTGTCAGATGGTGATTATTTTAGGGTTTGCAGACCATATAGTCTTGCTGCAACCATTTAGCTCTTCCATTGTGTTGTCAAAATGGCCAAGGGGTGTATAAACGATGTTCTGGTAAAACTTTGTTTACAAACACAGGTATGGGCTAGATTGGTCTAGATCATAATTTGTTACTCTCCAGGTGGAGTAAGGTGGGATGGCTTTAGTGGGGGGGGAAAAATCAACGAAGTTGGGTTTTGTCACTTCCTCTTGCGTGTCCAAACTGTTACCCTACATGTCTCTGTGTAACCCTCTCCACTTCGGTGATTGGAGTGCTTAGTTGTTGGGTGAATTCAGACACAGCCATGGGTTCTTAAAAGTGCGTTTCCAGGTTGGCGTATCCTTGTTCTGTGCGATAGAATGAGAGGCTCCTGGTGGCTTCGTTTGATTACTTTGTGGGAGCATCTGAAGGTCTGAATCAGACGGGAAGAAGATCCGCAGAGCCCAGGAGAGTCTTTGATGCACTTACTTCTTTCCTCCCCGCCAGGCTCTTCCAGGTGAAGATGGAACGAGAGCAGCACCAGACTGAAATCCGGGATCTCCAGGACCAGCTCTCGGAGATGCACGATGAACTGGACAGTGCAAAGCAGTCCGAAGACAGTGAGAAGAGTGCTCTGATTGAGGTAAGGAGGTGCTGTGTGGGGTCAGGGGACAGCGGACAGCCTCACCTGCCTGGAGGGGTGGGCTGGGTGGAGGGACTGGGGTGTGACACACCATTTTATTTCCTGTACATTTGTTGCTTCCGGATCTAGGGTTAGAATCTGCTAGAGAACCGTATGTAGTAGTTTTTAAACATTGTCTTAGGAAAATGTTCAGCCATGCAGGAAAGTGGAAAGGATTCTACATTAATACCCATGGACAGCTAAGGCAGATTCAACAGTTGTCTATATTTCTTCCCTCCCTCCCTTCATTGTGTTACCTTAGTATTTTTGGCTTATTTGCTGAATCCTTTCAAGAGAAATTACAGATAACACCATGCCTCATTCCTCAGATTCTCAGTATGTACCTTTGAAAAATTAGGGAATTTTCTTACATAGTCCTAATATCCTTGTCAAACCTAAAAAAAGAGTCATTGCTTTAATATGTAATCATGCTTTTATTTATTTTTTTGAGGATTTATTTATTTGAGTGGCAGAGTTAGCGAGGGAGAGATAAAGAGGGCTTTCATCCGTTGGTTCACTCCCCAGATGGCTGCAACAGCTGGAGCTGGGTCAATCTCAAACCAGAAGGCAGGAGCTTCTTCCAGGTTTCCACATGGGTGGTAGGGGCCCAAACACTTGAGCGGTCTTCTGCTGCTTTCCCAAGCCATTAGCAGGGAGCTGATCAGAAGTGGATTAGCTGGGACTTGAACCGACGCCCATATGGGATGCTGGTGCTGCAGGCAGAGGCTTAACTACTATGCCATAGTGCTGGCTCCAATATGTAATAATTCTAATGCTTGGTTCTTAGTTAAATTTTTCCATCTGTCTTTTCCCCCAAGTCCATTTTATAGTGATTTTTTTTCTAAGCCAGAATCTAATCAGGAATCCCACGCTTTCATTGCTTCGTCTCTCCGATGGAGTTTGCCTTCGTGTAGCTCTTCTGGCCTCCTCCAGCCATCCCAGCCGCTTTGCACTTTCTCCCTTTCTTTGACCTTCTGTGGAGACTGGAGCTGTGCCCCACCTTCCGGATTTGATTGTTTCCTTATGGAGTCCATTGACTTGTTCCACTCCCCTCTGTGTTTCTAGCAAGTTGGACATTAGATCTAAACCTTAATAGATTCAGGCTGAAGTTTTGGGCAAAAATACATGGTAAGTGTGTTGTTTATGGGAAAACATCTGAAGACATTAAGAGTGCATGAATGCCCATAGAGCACTTAACACAGGTTACCTTTTGCTTTGCTTCTGGCCACAAGACTACAAGCTCCATGACAGCAGGGATGTCTCAGCACTGTACACTGTGTATAAGGGGCCTTCAAAGTGTTTGTGGAAAAAACGGAGTTAAAGATGCATTTATTTTGGTGCAAAGACTTTTTGCAATCCCTTCCTAGTTTCTGTCAAGATGTGCGTGGCCCTGAGCTTCAGGAGACCCCCCTGGGTAGCAGCTGCTGCGGCGCTGAGATGGATATCAGTCAGTGAACATTCAGGGGATGGCTGGAAGGGTTCACGATGTGTTAACAAAGGAATGAGTAAATGTGTTTGTTGTGTACCCAGCTGTCCGTCTCACTTTTGCCTATAAGTGCTCTCAGATAGTTCCCTCTTGATAATCTGTTAGGTACTGGGTACTGCCCGGCTGGGCATTTATTACAGGTTTGCCAAGCACCATTACTGCCTCTTTCCTGGATTTAGATTACCATTATGTAGAGGAGTTAGGTACACATACTAAATGCTTGGAAAGCAGGCATGCTGGTTCCAAACATCCGCTTTTTTTTTTTTTTTTTCATTAATTGAGGGTCTAAAACAATTTATCACTACGTCTATTTGGATGTTTGCTGCTGTAACATTATCATCACTTGTATTTTTTGGCAAAGTTTTGAAATATGTTTCTTTATAAGCTTTGATTTGTAGCAACAGTCAAATAAATGATAGATAATTCAGAACAAAGTCCTCTCAGACTCCCTGCACCCCCGGAAGTCAAGAAATGAAGGCCCCCAGTTAGCATGCAGTTTTCTGCCTCGTTCCCCTTGGCGCTTATGTGTTTCTTTTGTCCCTTTCTGGGCCCTTCAGTTCCTGGAGCTCCCGCTCCCTGTTAAGTCTTGGTTATCAACTGTTTTCTCACTCCCTGCCCTGTTTCGTTTTGAAATAGTTCCCTGGGAGGGATTTGAGTTCCTTCTCCGAAGATCCTAGACTTCTCTCCCCATGACTTGGCAGGAGCTGAGGGCAGAGCGCCGGCAGCCTCACGGCACAGGAGTGCTCATGAATTCACTTTCCCCCAAGCAGAGGAGGATAACTTTGTTTACCCCACATGTCCATCTGTTTGTTGCTATTTATTTTTATTTTCATTTTATTTGAAAGAGAAAGAGAAATCAATATCTACTACCCACTCATTCACTCCCCAAATACCTGTAATAGCTACAGATGGGCCAGGCTAAAGCCAGGAGCCAAGAACTCAGTGCAGGTCCTCACCATGAGTGGCGGGGACCCATGTAGACCGTGTACTTGAGCTGTTCTACTGCCTCCCAGGGTGCATATTGGCAGGAAGGCAAATCAGAAGCAGAGTCGGGCACTCGGATAAGGGACGTGGGTGTCTTAATGGCTGCATCAAATGCCTGCCCCTCCCTTGTTACACGGACCTCTGCTCCTGAGGTCTTGGAGCTGGTCCTTACCACCTAGAGTTTCTCTTTTTATCAAATGTTTCCTTAAAAGCCGCCATGTTCATGGTGTTAGGCTACTTCCTGTGGCCCTACCTTCTTTCAGGGCTCAGAGTTAAAGACAAGGCATGTTAGTAATGGACTTTGCAAATATGTGTATTTATCGTTGAAGTACTGTTAAAACAGCATAAAATATGATTTAAAAATTTGTCTTTATTCATTTGGAAGGTAGAGATACAGCAAAAGGGACAGAGACAGATATCTCCATCCACTAGTTCACCTCCCAAATATCCCTAACAGGTAGGGTGGAGCCAGGCTGAGGCCAGGAATGGCAGGGACACAGGTACCTGAGCTATCACTGCTGCCTCCCCGGGTATGCATTGGCAGGAAGCTGAATAGGAAGCAGGACAGGGACTCAAACCCAGGCGTTGGCACGGGAGGTGGTGCACTGAGCAGCATCCTAACTCTGGTTTTTTTTTTTTTTTTTAATGAGGGATGGCACAGATTTTCCCAGTATCTTAAACAGCTGTTTTTAGTTCTACATTTTCTGTTTCCTTCCGAATCCATTGATAGATTTCATCTATCCATCTATATAGAATAGAGAGGGTGGTCTCAGTGTCCCTAGAGTTTTGAAAACCTGCTTTTAAAAGTTAATATGTCAGAAACATTTTTCTTATTAAAGTTTATGACACTTTTATTTCATTTTTAAAGGAGATAAACCGTAACACATTTATTTATTCTCTATTTCTGTGCTTTGCTTTTTTTGCAATTATAAACAAATGTTGGGGTGAATATTTTCACATGTATCCTTTTACTACTTGAAAAACATTTCCTAAGGATAAGTTCCCAGAAATGATGTCACTGAAGAGTTTATGGTTCCAGTAAAAGTGTAGCTTCACAAATTTAAGTGGAGGGTAAGACTTTGTCATATTCTGTGACTTCTTGTGTGGACTCTTCTTCGGCTCTAAAAGGGAGAGAGATTATCTTCGCTGGTGGGAAGTGTCTTAAGTTGCTGATCTTTCCCAGTAACTGGAACCTGTAATTATCACTGCCTTTTCCCTTGAATCCTCTAACCTTTTAGAGTCTCTGTTTTAGCCCATTTGACCTTCCTCTGTTTCTGTATTAATCTCTCTATTCTATCAGCCAACCTAATTCAACAAAACCTACTTGCTGTTTCTTCCATTTTGTGCTTAGCATAGTGCCAAACAATGGAGCAAATGAGTAAATAATCTTCAGTATTTATATGACTTTAAAAAGTTACCTTTAAAGGGAATAATTCTAATATGAAGTATATATTTCTTTGCCTTCTTTATTTTTTTTTGTAAGATTTTTTAATTGAAAGGCAGAGAGATTGAGATCTCCCACCCACTGGTTCATTCCCCAAATGCCTGCACCAGCCGAGTGCTGGTCCTGATTGAATCAGGAGCCAGGTCTCCCTGTGGGTGGCAGGGACCTGAGCACATGGTCCATCATTTGTTAGCCGGGAGCTGGTTTGGAAGCAGAGCAACGAGAGCTTGAGCAGGCAACTCCAATGTGGGCTGCTGGCATGCAAGTGGCAGTTGAACATGCTCTGCCGTAACACCTGTCCTTCTTCGCCTCTTTAAGCACACTCTATATCATGCATGCTAATAGAATCTAACGTAACCAAATAGCTGATAGATTTATTTGTGTTGAAATAGAAGAGCGACATGGTGATATGAACTGGAGCAGAGGCTGCTAAGGAGTTGCTCAGTAATGGGAAACAGAGCACATCTTTTCTCAAGACATCCCTGGTGTTGCTGGCTTTCTCGGTTTCTGCCTTTTTCTCACGTGGGTCCTGCGTTACCAGCTGCCTTTCTACAGGCAGAGTCGGGAGGGCACAGTTAGTTTTTCTGGGCCAGAGGGTTTTCCCCCTCTGGAAAATCACTCCCACTGCTTTTATCAGTTTCCTCTGACTTGTCAGCAACACTTAAAACATGATCTAAGGTCTCTACATCACAAATAAAAGAGACCCCATCTCCTTGTCACTTTGAATTTATTCTTCCTGTCTTACTAAGGAGTGGCCTGTGGGAATTTGATAACAGATGATAGACATGGCCAAGTTTTCCTTGACATTTGACTTAGAACAGACTCTGAAACACAGTGCACGTCAAACATTTCAGCTGTGCAAAGTTTGAAAAAGACTGAAGGACCTATATTGTGCCTTCATCATGGACCAGATTTTTCATGAAATCTCCTTTAATATTTTACATTGGGATGGCTCCATAGGGAGCCCCTTGCTTAAACTAAGTTACCTGAGAGGAGCTTCTTTCTTGGAGAGGAAAAGGTTGATTCTGGCTGCCACTTTGGAAGGTCACAGTTGAGGATCAGGCGACCCTGTTAGTCTACATGTGGTACAGGCTGGCCATGGTGGAAGTGTGTAGAAGGATCACATGTTGATCCTTCTACAGATCACACAAGATCTGTCTTCCTGGGCAAGTCCTCAGGGACCTCAAGACCTCCCATCAGACCTACCTCTCAGATGGAGATCAAGTCTGCACCCCTACTGCTCCAACCCTTAACATCAGACTTTGAGATTTAAATGTCTCCCTGAGTTTAGGGACCCAGGTTCTTTTCTATCTGTGATAGCCCCGAGTGGAATTTTAAATAACATTAAGAGAGAACAAAATAGTTGACAAAAAAAAAAGGAAAAAAGAAATAGTAGAGAGTACATTATTTTCTTAGGATAAGCCAAATAATTGACTGTTAACGGGTGATTCTCAAAAAATGTTATTTTAAAATCAAGTTGCAAAAGTGCTTAGAGGGCCTATTTTTACTTGCTTCTTTGTCTGTGAATACTTTGCCTTCTGTTCTGGGGATCAGGGGGTTTATATGCAACATCTCTTTAAGTGTGTAATAGTGAGGTTTTCTGAAAATCTAAATGCACTTTTAGAATTTTTAGTTATTTTAGAGACAGTGTGAGAGAGAGGGAGAGCACAGGAGTGAGCAATCCCAGTTACCAGTTGACTCCCCAAATGCCCCAAACTGCTGAGGCTGGGCCAGGGTTGAAGCCAGGTGCTAGGAACTCATCCAGGTCAGCCATGTGGGTGGCAAGGACTCAAATGCATGAGCTATCAGCACTGCCTGCCAGGGTCAGCATTAGTGGGGAGCTGCCGTCAGGATCTGGATGCTGAACTTAAGTACTCCAGTGTGGATGTGCTGTAACTGCTGGGCTAAACACCATCTCTGACAGTCTGTGGTGGTACAGGATGGGCCTGATTCCAGGCGTGGTTTCTGCCTTGAGTTTGCCAAGACACAGATGCCTCAAAAGTGGGTTAACACCCTCTTCTGTCTGTTTTCTGTTTATTGACATGGAGGAGAGGCCCTGTGAACATTGTGTGTGTGTGTGTGTGTGTGAGAGACAGACAGACAGACAGACAGACATGAAGTTTTCTCTGTACAGCTAAGTTGCTGCTGAGGACAGTCTAGGGCCCCACTCATGGTGTCTGCTGTTAGGATAGCCACTGTTCTCGAAGGTACTTCCTTTTTCTTTCTGTTTTCCTTTCTTTTCTTCTCAGCTTCTGGTCATGATTCTTTGCTTTAGGTAAGAGTTGGACCTCCTTAAAGGCACTTGGAGCCAAGCACTGGGCGCTGTGCTGTTTGCACCTGACAGATAATCCTTTGCTCTTTGGCCTGCTGCCTCTTGGTTTCGTGGTCAGTTGATAGTTGCTGGATGGTGAGGAGGAAGGGCATTGGGATCCAGTCTGGATGCTGTCATAGGCACATTAGTGTCTCAGAATTGCAATTTCTTTTATTTATGAAGAAGAATAATGTTCAGCTCCTTGGGTAGTCATCTCTTTGGAGTTTTAGAAATGCTTACCACACTTCTTACTATGCAGTAAGTATCAAACACGGTCAACCTTTTCCTCCCCGTCTATTTAGTTGGACTTTTTTTTTCTAAATCTTATGCCCACTTGCTATGAATGGAAATATTCTGAAGGCATAAAGATTGTGAAGACATCGATTCTGAATGGGCAAAGCTTCCCCTTGTTTTCCTTTGGTTGCAGTCACACAGAGGCCTGTTCTTGTCTAGTGTGTGCTTACTTGTATTCTGAAGTTTGTCTGTTTTCCTTGCCCTTCTTTGAGTTGATATGATTAAAGCCTAAGGTGATGGAGTCAAGTTTCGGGAACCTCCTGCGCCTGTCGGTCTCTAAACTGGAAAGCTTCAAGTCTCCTCTGTGTTATGGAAGGGTGTAATCTGATTGGACATGTGCAGCCCGGTCCACTTAAGCAACAGCCCGAGCTGCAGATAACAGCATGTCTGGGATAGAATGGACAGTGAAACCCTCCATCCTGACCATGCATTGGCCGGCAGCACACAAGGCAACACAGAACACAGATAAATTTTGGAAAAGATAAGTGTGGGAAGAGGAATTGCCTTATCCTTAAAACAATTGAGAAATGTGTGAGTAAAAGCAGGAAGCAGGGGTCAGGATAGCAAGGGCTGCTCTGAAGCCACAGGCAGGAGGCTGCAGGAAGCCCTCCAGGGCAGCCAACAGCAACAGTGATGGGGGGAGGCATGGGGCAGTGACAGCGGAGCACCCGTTTGGTGAATGCTGGGACTGGGTATTGTTTTATAGGATCTCTGTGTCAGCGCTTGGAAGAACCGGAGCTGACCTCCTTCCCTGGATAGGTCTCTTGGTTCTTCTGAGCTCATCCGTGCGAGCTAGTTTAGATACTTGATGGCTTTGGTCTAGCCCATGCAGCGCTGCCTCACTATGGGATTACAGGGGTTACAACCTGGTCCAATGGATATGCATGTCCTAGAGAAAAAGGAAGGAGATTTCCTTGTGTATTATATATAAGCTGGCATCAGGGCTCCCTCCCTCCCTCCCTTCCTTCCTATTTATTTGAAAGACAGAGTTACTGAAAAGCAGAGGAAGAGAGGACTTTTATCTGCTTGTTCACTCCCCAGATGGCTGCAATGGGTAGAGCTGAGCCAATCTGAAGCCAGGAGCTTCTTCTTGGTCTCCCACATGGGTGTAGGGGCCCAAGGACTTGGGGCATCTTCTACTGCTTTCCAGGCCATAGCAGAGGGCTGGGTTGGAAGTGGAGCAGTCAGGATTCAAACCAGCACCCATATGGGATGTTGGCATTGCAGGTGGTGGCTTTACCCACTATGCCACAGTGCTGGCGCCATCAGGGGGTCACTTTTTTTTTTTTTTTGACAGGTAGAGTTATAGACAGAGACAGAGAGAAAGGTCTTCCTTCTTCCGTTGGTTCACCCCACAAATGGCCGCTATGGCTGGCATTGCACCAATCCGAACCAGGAGCCAGGTGCTTCCTCCTGGTCTCCCATGTGGGTACAGGGCCCAAGCACCTGGGCCATCTTCCACTGCCCTCCCAGGCCACAGCAGAGAGCTGGACTGGAAGAGGAGCAACCAGGACTAGAACCTGGCGCCCATGTGGGATGCCGGTGCCACAAGTGGAGGATTAACCTAGTGAGCCACAGCACTAGCCTCGTGGGTCACAGTTCTTGAGAGGAAAGTAGCTTAACATCTACTGTTGCCTCTGGGGCCTGGGGGCAGCCCTTGCTCTCATTCCCCAGGTGCTCTGAGATAACAGTATTGTGTTCTAATTCTGAAGCCACAAGTGAATGGCTGTCTGTTGTGCATATGTTAATGTATTTATATCCAGAAAAGATGCATGCTTCAATATCATTAATGCATGCATCAAAAAATACAGCAAACCAGATCTTTATACTTTTTTCATAAAGCTGATAGTCTACTATAGTAGAGTGAACAAAAAAGCCATCAAAATACATAACATGATTGCAGGGTGAAAGGTGTTAAGTACCATGAGAAAAGTCCTAAGAGTACTCATGACAGGAATTCATGGAAGACTTCTTGGAAGAGATTATATTGTGTCTGGGTCTTCAGAGATGTTGGCACACCAACCAGAGGATGCTGCATGGATCTTATTTTGGGGGCTGCAGGTGAGAGATGAGATGTAGGGGGGCAACTGCATGGCTGTGGGCAACATCTGCACCCCAGGTGAGGAAGGAACCCGGCAAAGGAGCGGGGGCTGAGGACCAGGGAAAAATCCAGGCTGTTGCTAGGTGGCGAGTGGTGCTGCTCACAACAACAATGTACAAAGTAAGAGGAAAGAAAGGAGCCTGATGGATTCCCTTGAAACCCTGCCTGATCTGCAGTGCCCAGACAGCCTGCGTGGATGTGCTGGGCAGGCCCCTGGATGTGGTAGTGCGGAGAAGGGTTGGAAGTAAAGGCTTGGGAGTCATTTATGTAGAATTAATAGCTGGAAAATATTATGTGAGATTGCCAAAGGAGAATAAAGAAGGCAAAGCTGCATTCTTGGAGATGATCCTTGGGTTCTGAGAAGAAGGAGAGCGAAGCCAGTAAAAGATTATCACAGAAAAAGTGGCCCAGGGGAGGAAAATGGGGGATTGTGCTGCCTTTGAACTTGGAGGGAGAATCTTAAGGGGATAGGCAGGGAGGATCAGAAAGGGGTCAAGGAAATCAAGGAGTGAATTCGCAAAGGCCTCTGGGTACGGTGAGTCAGGCTCTCTCAGCAGGGTAGGGACAAAGCTTTAGAGCAAGACATTGCCAAGTGAATGGGTGATCAGGAAGGAGGCTTTAAAAACCCAGAGCCCTACAGCTTGAAGGGGAGGTGCTTGTGGGATGCCGAGAGAAGATAACTGAAGTAGTAAAGTCAGGGGCAGGCTGGTAAGGGGCAGTTGCTTCCTTGAGAAGTGGCTTTGGGTGGGGAGATGCCTTGGAGCGAAGAGCAGAGTTGAGATGGGAAGGGTGTGCACCAGGGAGGGTGTGCCCAAGCTGGTGGAGCACGCAGAAGGTCAAAGGCAATGAAGAAAGAAAAAGGTTGGGCCTTTGGCAGGCCGCACTCGGGTTTGGATTATGTGGTTCATAGGGGAACTTGTTGTCCCAGTTCTGTGACTTTCCTCACGGACTCCTGGCATTTAAGGAAGAGAAAATATGAATACCGAGCTCTGCTCAGATGGGCAAATGAGATAGCAGGAAAACAGTCATCCCCTGAGTGTTAGGAGTGTGATGGAGGGAGGACTGTGGGTTAGTGCAGGATTACAGGAGGGCAAGAGGCAGGCCAGGCCAGTCGGCATGTCCTCCGCAAAGCAGTGGCACTTAAAGGGCGTTGTCAAGGACAGAAAACCATTGCACTGAGATGGAATAAGATGGCAAAATACCCACAAACATGAAATCAGCAAAAAGCCAGGACAGAAGAATCCAGGGAGACAATGAGATGTGAGAAGTACGGGGGTGGGGAGAGGAAGTGGTGCTCTGAGCAGGTGTGTGGTCTGAGGAAGGAGAGGGACTGGGCAGGACAGGGGAGATGGCCCTCGCCCTGGCTGAGCTGGAGGAGAGACGCAGGGCTGCCTGACAGACGTGTGTCATTTTCCATCTCTCCTCTGTGCGTTCCTGCTCCATAGGAGCTCCTACAGGCAAAACAAGACCTCCAGGACCTGCTGATCACCAAAGAGGAGCAAGAAGACCTCTTGAGAAAGCGGGAGCGGGAGCTCACTGCCCTGAAGGGAGCCCTCAAAGAAGAGGTTTCCAGCCACGACCAGGAGATGGACAAACTGAAGGAGCAGTACGATGCCGAGCTGCAGGCCCTGCGGGAGAGCGTGGAGGAAGCAACCAAGGTGAGGCCCCGAGCCCAGCAGACCGCAGAGGATGTCGGGACAGGGCAAGGAACCTGGCTAGGGAACAGATGGATTCTTACTTCCAGGTGAATGTTTTCCTTTCTTTTAATTACGCAATGAACTCAGTTTAGTTAGGTCGTGGAAATAGAGCTTGTTCACAAAGAGTAAGCACCACAGTTCTGCTGTTGACCTTTTATAATCCATACATGTAAACACGGTCAGGAACCATGGTGAAATGCTAACGCAGGAGGTAAGATGCACATGCCCCTGTGAACTCTGCAAGTTCTGCAGCCCCAGGCCGAGGAGTGAGCTGTGTTCTTGCAGAGGCCTGGGGCATTGTGTGGCTTTGCTCAGAGAGGCAGAATTGCAGCCAGGACCCACCTTTCTGGACTCCTTCACCTCTGTGCCTTTTGGCTTTTGTTACACAATTTGGTTTCGTTCGTCAGCAAAGTTAATGCAAAGGAGAATTGGCTGAAATGCCCAAACCCTTCCAAGTTAATTTTTCTCTTAATTGAATCGTTGGCTCCTACAAATAGATTCTAAGTCATGTTGAAGTCTTTCGCTGCGGGCTTCATGTTGGCCGTAGAAGCAGAGAAAAGCAATGTTTTGCTGGGAAAAATGCTTTGAAATATTATGCCATCTTTAGGGAAAGAGAAGAATTACAGAGGATGACATTATTTGTGTCTGCAAAGTATAGGTTGAAAATGATAAGAGCTTGATATTGTTGGTTTGTTCTGTGATGACACTGACAGCTCAGAGCTAACAGGAACCCTCTCTCCTAAGCCCCATGGTGATTCACTGATTTTCAGTTATGTCATGATAATTGCAAAGGACAAGAAGTGAAAGATGGGTTGGTTTGTTGTTACAATAGAAAGTCTGGGAAATAGTCTGTTTTGGGGCTACTATAACTTTGAGGCAGTTTTCAAAGCCTCTTGTTGACTTTCTAATCTTAGCTTTTTT
Source organism: Sylvilagus floridanus (assembly GCA_949820135.1). Classification (NCBI taxonomy): domain Eukaryota; kingdom Metazoa; phylum Chordata; class Mammalia; order Lagomorpha; family Leporidae; genus Sylvilagus; species Sylvilagus floridanus. The sequence goes on from OX463239.1 coordinate 65,362,412, forward strand.
TTTTTTCTGAGATTTTATTTAATCCGAGGGAGAAAATCAGAACTGATTTAATTTTCATTGCTTTGAGGGGACACATGTGCTTTTTGTGTCTCATTTCATTGCTGTGCAACAGCCTGATGTCCTTGGTCTTGACCTCTGTGTGCTCTTGCTTTGCTAGGTACGTCCAGTGGGTTCCAGAGTAAAATGACTTCTCTTTGAATTGTCATTTTTTGAAAAATCACCCTTACACCCAGCGTATCAAAGCTCATGTCAGTGTGGAGTAATCTGGGTGGCTGACTTAAGGGTAGCTGAGAACTGTGTGTGGTTCAAGGTTTAGGGAAAATCAAACTGCCACACACATGGGGTGGAAGATGTTTTATTAGAACCTCCTAGGTTCTCTATCATAGCTCCGAGTGGAGAAAGGAAACATAGGGGAAAGAGAATATCTGAGATCCTTTGTGGAGACTTAGGCTCCTGCATTTCCACCCTTTAGGGCTGCCTTGTGGTTCGTTCACAGTGTTTTCATTATGTCAGTTCAGGAGAGAGAACTGCCTTGACCCACGTCAATCTGAGAAGGAAATGACAAGCGGGTTAGTCCAGATGTATCACCGGCGGAGAACACGGAGTCTGAGTGCTAGGGAGGTAACACCAAGGGGTTGCTCTTAGAACGCAGTGCAGTGTGCACCAGCAAGGACACCCCTCCTCAGAGGCCGCTGTTGGGTCACGCTTGCACCCTGAATGTATGAGCCTATGTTTGACTTCGAGGTTTAACAGTCTGTATGAGCCAGGGAGCCAAATCGTGTTCAAACTGCAGCATACACCTTGCTAGCCTTTGCTGGTTTTTTTCCCCCTAATGTTTGTTTATTAATTTGAAAGGGAAAGTTAGAGAGAGAGAGAGATTGATTTTCCATCCACTGGTTCATTCCCCAAATTGCCATAAAAGCTGGAGCTGGGAACTTCTTTCAGGTCTCCCGCATGGGTGCAGGGGCCCGAGCATTTGGGCCATTGGCCCACTGCTTTCCCAGCCCATAGCAGGGAGCCGGATCAAAATAGGAGCAGCCAGGAGTCGAGTCGGCTCCCATATGGGATGCCGGCACTGCAGATGGCAGCTTTTCTCACTACGCCAAGGTGCCGCCCCTGGCCTTTGCTTCTGAAATTGACTGCTGAACAGTTGTGCTGAGATCCTTTCATGGGGAGAAATGTGCCAATTTAGTAGTAGATAGATGCTATCTGTTTGTTACGTGGTTTTTGTTAGCAATATAGAATAATTGTCAGATTCTATTGCATATTGGGAGGAGAGCAATTAGATATGACTTTATAATCTGGTAAAAAATGTTTCTTAAATTTGTGCACCAGTGTTTAGCCTTTCCATGCCCCAGAAGAAGGAATCACTATTATGACAAAAGCTGGTATTTCTTTAAGGAATTTTATCCCATTGAAAAGTCTATTTGACAGGTTTTAGGAGACAGTCCAGCCTTCTTCCATCATTTATGCTAGTTTTGTTGGCCAAAAAACCTTTAAAATGCTGTTTTATCATTTTTGAATATCAAGCACTTCATCCTGGCCTGAGCTTGAGCATTAGAAGTTGTAAATTCTCAGAACATTTGGTGAAAACTAGGAAATGAGCAACACCACAGGGGTATTCTGGATGGATACCTCATGATCGTGCTTTCTGCAGCCACAAAGGAGAGAGACTGATTGCTCCCCACATAGGAATTCACGAGCGAGCGCAGGGGTCATGCAGCATTTCCTCACCCTGAGGGAGGGTTCGTGCCTCGCTGGCAGAGCAGGCACGGTTTGGGGTATGTGAACTATTTCGCGTCCCTTCTTGCCAGAGAAATGGGTTTTCCTGGTCTCTCGGGGGACTCCATCAAACACTCTTAAAGGGTTGTTCATTCCCTGGCATCTTATTTCATAGCATGCTGCTTTTCTCAGTTCCACGTCCTTTGATGTGTTTTCCATCTAAAAATTATTTGAGAGGCAAAAAGTAGAGATGAGAGAGCTCCCATTTTCTCACTCACTTCCTAAATGCATGCAGTGGCCAGAAATGGGTGGGCCAAAACTGGGAGTCAGGAACTCATTCTCACGTGGGTGGCGGGAATCCAACCAATGGAGCCAACATCTGCTCCTCCCAGGGTGTGCGTTAGCAGGATGCTGGAATCGGAAGCAGAGCCTGGACTCAAACGTGGGGAATCTGATATGGGATGCAGGCTTCCCAGTTGGTGGCTTAACCGCTAAGCCAAATGCCTGCCTGTGTTTGCGATTTAGAAAAGGAAATGCCCACTGCCCCCGGGGTCTGTGGCAGTGGCTGGAGCCCTTTGGTGCAGGGATGGCTTCGGGGAGGTGAATGAGTATCATCTGGGAGTGAAATGAAGCCTCTCCATGGTTGTTAACCTCTCTTTCCCTCGTCCGTAACTACACACAGCAGAATTTCTTGATTTCTCAGAGATTAGGCTTAGCTCAAATTCCAGCTCCTTTGAGAACTTCCCTGGCTGCTCCATGGACCCTACCGTTTTCAGAGACTGGGGGATTGTTGCACATTTGATTCTCTGCTTTGTCTCCCCCGCCGTGCTCGGGTCTGGCCATTGTGCGTGGCAGTCGCTGGATGGTTGCTAAATGTGGGTTCCAGGAATGGAGAGCCAACAAGGGAGATGCCCTCAGAGTTCCCGGAAAATCCCACGACCAAGCATTAGCCTGATTGGGGGCTTTCATTTAGGAATTAAAATTATTTCCCATGAGAATGGACAAATCTTGTCTGCTAGGAGCAATATCAATATGCTCCTATTGATCGTGGAAGGACGAATTTTGCCTCTAAAAGCTGCTGGTAGTTTGAGGATGATAAAAGAGCCACTTCGGTTCCTGTGCCAGGTAATATGATTTGGGGGTCATCAGGCACTCAGAATGCCCAGCACGCAGCACGTATCTCAGAGTGCACAAGGGAGAAGATGATGGCATGCAGCCCGTCCCGCCATCCTTCACTTCCCTGGGGTATTTTTCAACGTGGCGTTTACAGATGGGCTCACCGAGCAGTTGCCGAGAGCAGGCTCTGCTGCTCAGTTCCGTGAGGGCTGCGAAGAGGAATGAACACAGCGAGAAACAGGGTGTGAGAGTCACGGGGGTGGGTGGGTGACACGCCGACCGTGACTCGGCCCCGAGGAGGGAGGAACCGAGAAGGAGAAGAAAGGGGGCTGTGGACAGCAGGAGGGCGGGCAGGCCCAGACACACAGCCCCAAGAGAAGCAGCCGGGTGCCGTGAGGGGAGAGCGTGGAGAAGGGAGCCTTGTTGGGTGAAATTAATGAGAAATCTAGGAATTTCGTATAGCGGACCACTTGTGCGTTATGGCGTCACATACCCGGTCTCCCCTATTCCGACCTGGCCTGCTCCTCATTCTGGAATCTCCTTTTCACACAATGCCCACCTTTTATATTCTGTGGCCCTAATGAAAATTTTTTTCCAATTCAGTGATGTTGAATTTTTCTCCCTCTCCAACACAGCCCTTAAATGTTGGCTGCTTGTGAGTTGTTCACACAACTGTCTGACAGTGTCACCCAATCTCGGGAAATCAAATACGGGCTTCCCAGCTCCTTTGCCCCACCACTCCTAGGTTTTCCCTGCTCTGATTCCCACCAGGCTCTTGTGGGGAACAGGATGAACAAACAGAATGACAAGGTTACAGGTGCTAGGGCCAGCACTGTGGCATAGCAGGTAAAGCCTCTGCCTGCAGTGCTGGCATCCGATATGGATGCCAGTTCAAGTCTCGACTGCTCCACTTCCGACCCAGCTCTCTGCGGTGTGGCCTGGGATAGCAGTAGAGGATGGCCGAAGTGCTTGGACCCCTGCATCCGCGTGGGAGACCTGGAAGAAGCTCCTGGCTCTGGATCGGCCCAGCTGCGCCATGACAGCCATTTGGGGAGTGAACTGGCAGATGGAAGACCTTTCTCTTTCTCTCTCTGCCTCTGCCTCTGTAACTCTGTCTTTCAAATAAATAAATCTTAAAACAAAAGGTTATAGGTGCTGTGGTTGAGGCCATCACAACAGGTTTGTTGCTTTAGATGGCTAAATTCAGGAGAGAAATAGCACATCTTCAGTAATTTGATACTCTAAGTGCCTTTTAGGTACCAAATTCTTAAGAATCAGAAGTGAAAAAGAATCTTCCTTTTCCAAGAAGTTTCTCCAAGAGATTCTAGACATGACCACATCTTTGGAACCAATTCCCCTTAGTAAATCTGAAACAATGAGAATGACCAAGAAAGCTTAAACTGGCTAAATACAAGGCAGAAGAATGGATGTTGTCCTGGGGATGGGTTAAAATATATTTATTTTAAAAAAATCCATTAGATTCCAGTTACAGTGAAGATTTCCAGAGGGAGTTGCATCTTGCAAGATGCAGCATCCTTCTTACGGAGCGTTCCACTTTTCCTGCTGAGAGGACAGAGCACAGGCTGCAGCCTTCCCGGGGTGCTGTCAGGAAGGAGTGGGTTGTTTTGTTTTTGTTTTTTCTTTGGGGGGGGTGGGGTAGATGTGGCTGCTGCTGTGCCCTGGAGAGGATTTGGCCGCAGCATCCCAGTGCAGAAAGAAGAACTCGGGAAGAGTGACATCAGGGAGATTGCTTACACTGGGACAGGTGGGACATGCCATCGTCCTTAGGCACCGCACCTGGGAGCCTTGGGCTTGGTTGGGCAGCCTGGCATTTTCTACCTGTTCCAGCGGGGACGCTAAGGGCAGGGCTTCCAGGGTGCCCAGGTGACCCGGAAAATCCCAGCACATTCACATGCCAGGTAAAGAGAAAGTGCTGAGACTTCATTGGGTGGAGAAAAGGGAAAATAAAAAGACAAAACTCCCACACCACCTTGTCCAGGCCTCAGGAAGAGCCTCAGAACAGTCAGCCATAGAGTTGCACGATGTCTTACTTTTATAGACCTGAGTGTCAGTGGTAGAGGGAGGAGAATGCCCGCCTGTGTCACACCTGTGCTGTGGAACAACCGGGGGAAAGGGCTTAAATGGACTGGGCAGTTGTGATGGCAAGTAGCCCTAGTTTTTGATCCCCTGGGAATGGGTTGTTGCTATGATTTTGGGAATTTTCACTCAATAAACAGTTTGTTGATCATCATTAACTGAGCAGATTCTTGGGGAATATTTCGGTGATGCCAGGCACTGTGCTAGGTTGTAGGAATGAAATGGACAATGGGGTTTCTGGATCATCACACGTATAGGGGTATAGCTCTGTTGTGACGAGCACTTGGAAGTGGAGGGAGGGAAGCAGTAGGGAAGTTTCCTGAGGAAGATGAGGATGGAGGTCTGAAGGATGATTTTAAGAACTCCACAAGTAGTCTAGCAGAGGAAACAGCGTGTGCAGAGGGCTTGGGGCAGGCGGGAGTGTGATCTGGCCAGGGTGTGGCCAGTGAAGACAGCGTAAGGGGTGGTGGGAAGTCCGGTGTGGAATGAAGTAGAGGCGTAGAGGCAAATAGGAAGCAGCTCATGCGTGCAGGAAGTCGTTGATGACTCTGAGAGCGGAGAATGTGAATTTGACCGGAGTAGATCCTTTCCACCAAGAGCCTGCCCTGGCCTCCGTGAGCAGATGGAACATCCTGGGGTGGTTTGTTCATGCTGCCCCCCAAGAGGAAGGCATGGCTCTCTGGCACCTTCTCAGCAGCCCAGTTGTGTTTTCAGTGGGATTAGTACCTGTCCATGTCTTTGCTGATGTGTGTGGAGAAAGCAAGGGAAGAGGATCGTTTGTGAGCTTTTGCTCTTTGCTAAGCCTTGGGTGCCTGAATCTGTAATCTTTCCCCCGTGAACGAGTAGGTGAGAGGTGATAGGGCTCATGGGTAAAGGATGGAGTTTGATTTTTGGTTGGTGAGGTGTGACAGAGGAAAGTGTCCATTTTTCTTGCCTGAAAAGTACATTATGATGAGAATACATTTTATGTTTAGAAATGTATTTGAAGGAAGAGGTGGGAGATGCTGATTGATTGAACTTTGAACCGCTGGTTTACTCACTACATGCCAGCAGTAGCCAGGGCTGGGTGAGCTGAAGCCAGGAGCTCTGTCTGGGTCTCCCACATGGGTGCTGGGGCGCAAGCGCTTGCATCATCATCTGCTGTCTCCAGGATGTGCATTAGCAGGAGGCCGAATTAGAGGTGGTGGTGAGACTTGAACTCAGGCACTCAAATCTAGTATGTGGCTGTCCCAAGTGGCAGTTCAACCAGCTGTGCCACAAAGCCCACCCCGCTTTGTTTTATATATATATTTAATTAGAGTGGGGATGCCTTTTAACTTTTATAGGAGCAGAGAAAATAACTGAGTGGAGTGCTTGCTTTTCTCTCCAAATCGGATGGGTATTTGGAGACCTCTGTCCTATCTATGTTTCTGTTTTTTTTTTTTTTTTAAAGATTTATTTATTTGAAAGAGTTACACAGAGAAGGAGAGGCAGAGAGAGAGAGAGAGGTCTTCAATCCGCTGGTTTACTCCCCAGTTGACTGCAATCGCCAGAGCTGTGCTGATCTGAAGCCAGGAGCCTCCTCCGGGTCTCCCGCATCGGTGCAGGGGCCCAAGGTTTTGGGCCATCTTCTGCTTTCCCAGGCCACAGCAGAGAGTTGGGTCGAAAGTAGAGCAGCCGGGACTCAAACAGGCACCGATATGGATGCTGGCACTGCAGTCAGTGGCTTTACCCGCTATGCCACAGTGCTGGCCCCAACATGGCTCTGTTTAAAGCCTGGGAGTGTGAGTGAGGAAGGACCTGAGCCATTTCCTGAGGGCCTGAGACCACATGCATTTCCAGATGTGGTTATGGTTGAACCACAAGAACTAGGCAGTGCAATGACAGAGGCCATGTTTAACAGTCAAGGACAATCATAGCCACTGGAATATTGCACATACTTGAGTCCTTAACATCTGAGAAGGGAAAAAGCTTTAATTTTATTATCAGAAATCCTACTCCATCTGTGTTACTCTCTCTGACTCTCTAGACTCTGGCTGATAGATATTTTTCATAAGGCTTGCCAAGATCATGAAATTGATTTCTACTTGGTGGAAAGATTTGGCATCATTATCTGATCCCTTTAAGCAGAAAATGGAATATGTCATACGCTCTAAATCCATTAGATAAGAAGCATATGGCAAGAGAAATGTCTGCAGAGGCAAAGTAAGCCAGGGTGTAGAAGATGTTTATGGCAGTCAGCTTCTCAGTTGGCCCCAGTGATGCCCACTTCCTTGTAGCCTTGCTCCTTTGTAGTACCTTCCCATGTTGAGTTGGGATGACTCGTGTAACCAATAGACGGTTACGGAAATGCTGGAGTGTGAATTCATTGCTCCTGGCTTGGTGTTGCATCTCTCCTTGGGAAGCTGCTACCGTGTTGTGAAGTCACTCAGTAGCCTGCAGAAGGACTGTGTCCTTGGGGACTGTTGCTGTGTGGATGTGCTGTCTTGGAAGCAGACCCTCCAGCTCCAGGGAAGCCTTCGGATGCTGCCAGCCTTGGCTGGCATCTTTTTTTATTTATTTCTGGGAGAGGGGAAGCTGGAAAGGGAGAGAGAAGGGAGAGTCAGAGTTCTGCGTCTGCTGGCTCACTCCCCACATACTGTAATGGCTGGGGCTGGATGAGGCTGAAACCACCAGGAGTCAGGAACTCAGTCCAGGTCTCCCAGGTAGGTGGCAGAGACTCAATTACTTGAGCCGTCACTGCTGCCTCCCGGGGTCCGCATTAGCACCAAGCTGCAGAGAGGAGCCAGAGCGTGGCACTGAACCCAGGCACTCAGATGTGGGCGGCAGGCCAGGCTGAACATCCTGGCTGTAATCTGATGAGAAACCTTGAGTGCCTGAATCCAGTTAATTGTGTCACTCCCAAATTCGTTACTCTCCAAATTCTGAGAGCTAGTGCATGGTGGTTCTTTTAGGCTGCTGAGTATTGAAATAGTTTGTTGAGCAGTGATAGATGTCTACTGCAGCATTTTGACTTACCCTAGGTAGTGAATAGTGTTGTGTTGTGTTTGTGTATCTATTCATTCAACAGATATTTTTGAGTGCTTGTCTATTTGTGGTGCTGGACTTACATAAAAGGATTTAGGCATGTTGTTGGTGGCACATGGATCGCACTGGAAATTCTTAGAGTAGTAAGGAGGTGGCCTCTGAAGTGGATAGATGTGGTTTGGTGAGTTCTGAGTTCTGGAGTAAGTCATGTGTTCATGGTGACCGCACGTTAGGATTCTGGAAATGTGTGTGAGAACAGTTAGAGGGAATGGAAAAATCCTGCCTCAGGCATCACTCAGAAAGAGAACTTGTCTGAGCCAGCAGCATTAGGATAATTTCATGAAAGACAAAATAAAGGGCTAGGTGTCTGACTCCCGGCGTGGATGGAGTCATGCGGTTGTGTCAGCAGCCAGGAGGAGTTGGGGACCAGGAGCAGCTTGATCCCTTTCCTTGGGAAATTCTAAAGTCATGGCTGGGCCTCACCCTTGGGGGCTACACAGATGGAGGCGAGAAGATGGCCAGGCACACACATTTTTCCTTTTAACATTTGCCTCCTCTCTTTCCTTCTTTTTGTTTTATTTGTTAAAGTTCTGCACATGGGTCTCAAGTGTGTGGTCCAAAGGGAAGAAATACTGCCTGTGTCTGGACGTAGGGAAACTTTGAATCCACTTACAGTTAGGAGGGGAAAAAGGAAAAAAGGCCAGATGGGCTTCAAAGACTTCGTGGAACCAGTCTGGATATAAAGAAGTCAAGCAAATACATGACAGAGCTCAGCCAAGGTGACGTGTGAGATGGGTCTGGAGGCATTGGGCTGATGTAGCCCGGGCGGATGTTAAAACCTTGTCTTTTCCCAAACTGTCTGCTGTGCTCAGGGAAAAGGCTGGCTGGAAGACAGCACAGGGACGACGTAGCTGGCAAACTGGTTGGAAAACACTGAGTTCTTCATGTCCTCGTAGCAAGAATCAAAGTGTTCTAAATGCTGGAAAATACGCAGACTGGTTGTCTGGTAGAATCCCTACGGGGAAGTCCTTTGAGCCACTTGGGTTCATACCTATGATCCAAACTTGAGCCCAGCATGGGCCAAGTCCAAGGAACAGGGAGCTGTTTTCGCCTTCCTTGTGTCTGCCTGGTCGAGGCATTCTGCTTCCGTGTCTCTAAGCGAGTGACCTTCTTCTGTACTTGCTTGCTGGGATCCCTGGCCTGGCAGGCCCCTACCTTGCCTGCTCTGCCTCTTTCTACCAGTCCTGTAGGGAACTGTTTCCTTTGCAGGCCCAACTCGGCGTCATTCCCGGATCTGTGTTAGTGACCCTTCAGCCAGCAGCAGATGCCTGTGCTGTGTACCATGCACTTCCTGCTGCTGAACTGGAGAGAGAACGTGGCCAGCAGGTGCTGACCTCTGTGGCTGATTCAGGGCCGGTGGAGAACCGGGGTTAATCATTGACTCTGTTACCGCGTGGCTACTGGTGTTGACCTTGACAGGACACCGCTGGGAGTTAGTGAGAGCCTGGCCTGGCATTTAACTCTCAGGGTAATGTGGCCCAGAAATGACTTCTTGCTTTGCGGTCAATCCTGTCTTTGCATTTATGGCTGACGTTCATACACATCCGGCCCTGTCCGCCTCCAGCAGTCAGCGCTGTGTGCTCACTTTGTTTGGGAGACGGATGTCACGTAAGGTCAGGGGCCTGGCTCGTTGCTGTAGGAGGACAAAGGCCACAGTGATCAGGATGCTCACTGGGAGAGGCAGTGGAACAATATCTGGGCCGGGTCAGTGTGGCAGGTTAGAAAGCACCCTGTCTCCCCTTGCCCCTTTTGTTTTAAACTCGCAGCTCCCCTCCTTGTGCGGTTCTGAGTCTTTGACTCGGGTGCTACTAGAGGTTAAATTGGAGCAACTTCCTAGTGTCAAGTCAACAGCCTTGCCCTTTCTAGAAGGCACTTGAACTGGAGGAGGCCCTCTCACTGTCGACACTGCTCCCTCCCTTCCCCGAAATGAAATCCACTCCAGGGCAATGACTGCCTGCTGGTGTGTCGTGCAGAAAGCTGCCTCAAAAGTGCAAACTGCTGAACAGACATAGATTGGCGGGAGGCTCCATGGTGATGCGGGAGGTGGACCCTAACTAATTAGGGAGCTCGCTGTAATCTGTGTTGGGTGAGCAGGAGGGTTTGCTTATTGATCTCTACAGTAGGAATGTAGTTAATTCCCTGTCGAGAGCTACAGAGTACTGTGGAGATCCGGCTGCCCCAGCCCCTCCAGGGAAGCACAAGGACTTTGTTAGAGGTGGTTCCTGGTCTCTTGCTGTTTCCAGTACACTGGCTGGCACTTTTATCCAGCCAACAGATATGTGCTCTATAAACACACATGTACTTTTGAGGGAGGCAGGTGGCTCAAGAAGAGAGTTTGCAGAGATGGGCGTGAAAAACCGAGCAAGGCAGAGAAAGGCGGATGGAGAAAAGAAGGAGCAGGAAGGGAGAGGGCTGGGGACCGACCAGCGCCTGGCTGTGCAAGCAGTCAGCATTATAAACAGGAGCCCTTTGAAGTGTGATAGGAGCAAGGCGAGGCGTGGACGTAGGAGGGAGCACAGACTGGCCAGGGGAGGACGAGATGCAGGGGAATGAGGTCGGTAGCAAGCAGGGAATGCGGTGACACCCAGAGGAGAGAGAGGCATCAATCAAAAGGAGAAAAGACGGGGCTGAAAAATCCAAGAGGAGACAGCGAAAGACAGGTCCCTGTTAACACCAGGCGGGACTCCTGTTCCAGGAATGCTGATCACAGTTACCCTAAGAAGTGTGGCAGCCAGTGTTTCTTTTATTGCAGTATTAGAAAGATACGGTTACTAAATCAATGGCTTTTTAAAGTAAAATGTGAAGTGTGATAAACTCTTGTCACTTGAGATGGGCAATTTCTTTGCCTCTTATTTCTAGGGTCTCTGTCCATTGCATTGAGTGTGGGTATGGACACATGTGTTGATTATAATGCTTAAAAGAGTTACTAGTGTTGGCCGGTGCCACAGCTCACTTGGCAAATCCTCCGTCTGCGGCGTCGGCACCCCGGTTCTAGTCCCAGTTGGGGCGCTGGATTCTGTCCCGGTTGCTCCTCTTCCAGTCCAGCTCTCTGCTGTGGCCCGGGAAGGCAGTGGAGGATGGCCCAAGTGCTTGGGCCCTGCACCCGCCTGAGAGACCAGGAGGAAGCACCTGGCTCCTGGTTTCAGAACGGCACAGCGCGCCGGCTGCAACAACCATTTGGAGGGTGAACCAACGGAAGGAAGACCTTTCTCTCTGTCTCTGTCGTGCTCTTTCTCACTGTCCACTCTGCCTGTCAAAAAAAAAAAAAAGTTACAAGTGCCATTTATTTGTCTGTGGAACAAAAGAGCATAGTTCAGTAAGTTGTAGAAGATAGGGAAGGCATCAGAAAAAGAATTTAAATGACCTACAACCGACCTCTGCGGGTGAAACTAGTATTCTTCTTTTAAAAAATGCATTTTTGGAGCTGAGAATTTGACAGCCCTCTGAAGAGAGGATGGGTACACTTGTGGTTCCCTGCTACCTGTCTGTGAACGTGTGGCTTTACTTGGTGGGTGTGCGACCTTGTTCTGACCAGCTGGCTTAGAGACAATTCTCTTCTTCGTGACACCAACTTTGGTTCATCTTGCACCATAGATTTTTCTGTTACTCTGTTCAAATCATTTCTTGGTGCACAGTAAACTTTAAAAAACCTTCTGTTTGTATCCAGACAGTATCAGCTCAACCATACTACTGTATGTTTGCTAAATAGAGCCAGTAATTGAGAGAGACTTGGGTTCAAAGAAGGAGTGGATATTTTATGGAAGAATTAAAAAAAAATGTCTTCCATTGAGGTAATTACAAATTCACAGTTAGTTGTAAGATTAATACAGGTGGACCCCATATGCCTTTTATCCTTTTTCACTCAATGTAACTTATTATGAACTGTAATGCAGTAGCACAATCAGGATACTATTATTGATGTAGTCCAGACATAGGACATTTGCAACACCCCTAGGATCCCTCTTGCTGTCCTTTTTTTAAAGTGTATTGGGGTGGCGCTGTGGTGTGGTGGGTAAAGCCACCACCTGCATTGTTGGCATCCTATGTGGGCCCCGGTTTTTGTCCCAGACGTTCCACTTCTGATCTAGCTCCCTGCTAATGTGCCTAGGAAAGCAGTGGAGATGGCCCAAGTGCTTGGGCCCCTGCACCCATGTGGGAGACCTGGAAGAAGCTACTGGGTTTGGATTGGCCCAACTCTGGTTGTTGTAGCCATTTGTAGAATAAACCAATGGATGGAAGATCTCTTTCTCTTTCTCTCCTTGTCTCTCTCTGGCTCTCTTTGTAGCTCTGCCTTTTAAATGAATCTTTAAAAAAACAATTATTTACTTGAATGAATTACAGAGAGAGCACTTCTACCCACTGGTTCACTCCCTAGATGGCCGCAACAGCCAGGGCTGGGCCAGGCTGAAGCCAGGAGCTTCTGGGTTTCCCATGTGGTTACAGGGGCCAAATAACTTGGGCCATCCTCTGCTGCTTTCCTAGGCACTAGCAGGGAGCTGGATTGGAAGTAAAAGCAGCTGGGGCAAAAAATGGCACCCAATGGGATGCCAGTGTTGAAGGCTGCGAGGTAAACAGCTATGCCACATCGCTGGCTCACCTGCTGTTCTTTTGCAGTCACACTCACGTCCTTGTTATCCTTTCTCGACCTGCCTTAGCACAAATGCTAATTTGTTCTCCAGTTTTTAGATTGTATCATTTTAAGGATGACATAAAGATATAGATGCAATCATACATTACGTTACCTTTTTTGGATTTATTTTTTTCCATTATGTATAGTTTTCTGGAGATTCATTGCAGCTGTTGCATGAAGTCATTTTTTGCTTTTTCTTACTTAAGTTATATCCCATGGTATGGCTGGACCACTGTTTATTTAATGACCATTTGCCTGGTCAAAGACATCTGAGATGTTGTTAATTTTGTGCTGGTAATTCCCGAACGTGGCCCTTGGTCTGCTCTCTGCCTGGTATGAAACTCCTGGTTCATTTTTCTGATCACCCCCTCCCTTTTATGAAGCTCTCATCTTCTTAAATCAATTTTAAACCTTAAAAAAAATTTTGTGCTGATATGAATAAAACTCCTATGAACATTGGTATACAGGCTTTGTTTTGATTTTTCTGTAGTATAGGTGCAGTTGCTGTTTTGAATGATGGTTACATGTTTAAAGAAGTGGCAGTACTGTTTGACATTGCCATCAGCAGTGTATGAATGATCCATTTTCTTGACCTTTGCTAGCACTTGGCACTGTCAATAGCTTTAATTCTTGTCATTCCCTCATAGGTGTCTAGTGAGATACCATTGTGGTTTTCATATGCAGTTTTCTGTTGTCTAATGATGTTGAACATCTTTTAGTGTGCTAACTGCATGCATATCTTGTGAAGTGTCTATTCTCTGTCCATCTTCTAATTGCTGAATTTTGAAAATTCTTTATACTTGTATTCTAAATAAGAGGATTTTGTGAGATAAGTGGTCTATAAATAAATTCTCTTATTTTATTCCTTTTAGTGGAGTCTTGAAAAGCAAAATGTCTGTAATTTTGATGAGGTCTAACATACAATTTTCCTTCTATGGATTGTGCTGTTGATACTACATTTAAAAATGCTTTGTCAAAGATTTTTCCCTTTGAAATTTCATTTCTATTTACTTGAGAGAGATAGAAACAGAGAGAGAGAGTGAGAGAGAGTGAGAGAATGAGAGAGAGAGAGAGAGAGAGAGAGAGAGATCCTATCCAACTCTCTGGTTCTGTCCCCAGATGGTGGCAAAGGCCAGGAGTGGGCCAGGCTGAATCTGGGAGCTAGGAACTCCATCCAGTTTTCCCGGGTGGGTGGAAGGGGCTCCGTTACTTGAGCCATTACCTGGCACCTCCAAGAGTGCACCCAGGCAGGGAGCAGAAGCAGAAGCAGGAGCTGGGGCTGGGAATCGAAGCCACGCACTCTGATACATTAGGTCGTGGGTTTCTTAGACCCATCCTGCTGCTGCTTTTTCTGTTTTTTTTTTTTTTTTAATAAAAATTTTGTAGTTTTAAAATTTTATATTTGTATTCATGACCCATTTCAATTAAATTTTGTAGAAGAAGATGTTTAGGTTGAGATTAATTTATTTTGCCTATGAGTATCCATTTGCTACAAGATAATTTGTTGAAAAGGCTGTTTTTCCTACACTGAATTGATTTTGAAACTTTGACAAAGATGAGTTGACCATATTTGTGTTGATCTACTTCTGGATTCTGTTTCATTGACCTGTGTTACCTGTTCCTCTGCCAGTATCACATGGTCTTGATTATGGCCACATAACATCTTTTTTTTTTTTTTTTTTAAGATTTTTATTGAGAGGTAGTTACAGAGAGAGAAAGGTCTTCCTTCCATTGGTTCACTAACCAAATGGCCGCAATGGCTAGAGCTGCACCGATCAGGAGCCAGGAGCTTCTTCCTGGTCTCCCACATGGGTGCAGGGACCCAAGGACTTGGGCCATCTTCTACTGCTTTCCCAACTTGCAGCAGAGAGCTGGATTGGAAGAGGAGCAGCCGGGACTAGAACCGGTGCCCGTATGGGATGCCAGCACTGCAGGTGGAGGATTAATTTACTGTGCCATGGTGGCAGCCCCAACATCTTTTTTTTTCTCTTTTTTTTAAAGATTTATTTGTTTATTTGAAAAGCAGAGTTACAGAGAGGCAGAGGGAGAGAGAAAGAAAGAGAGAAGTCTTCCATCTGTTGGTCTATTCCCTAGATGGCCACAGTGGCTAGAACTGAGCCGATCAGAGCCAGGAGCCAGGGGCTTCCTCCGGGTCATCCATGCTGGTGCAGGGGCCCGAACACTTGGGCCATCTTCCGTTACTTTCCAGGCCATAGCCGAGAGCTGGAGTGAAAGTGGAGCAGCTGGGACCAGAACTGATACCCACATGGGTTGTCAGCACTGCAGGTGGCGGCTTTACCCTCTAAACCACAGTGCTGAGCCCTGTATAACATCTTGAAATCCAGTCGACAAATTCTTCCCATTTTTTTCTTCTTCAAAGTTATTCTGATTACTCTGCCTTTTCTTACATGTGTTAGACCAGTATTGTCTATAAGTTTTTTGAGATTTTGACAGAAATTATTTTAAATCTACATGTCAGTGTGGGTGGAATTGACATCGTTACTACGTTAATTCTTCCAATCCATTAACGTGATATGTTTCTCCATTCATTTAGAACTCTTTTGGTTTATTTCACTTGTATCATCATTTGATTTTTTATTGTTGAACATGCGTGTCCTGTACATGTTTTGTTAGGCTTACAGCCAAGTGTTAGGTTTTTTGTGTATTTGTAATGGTGTTATATTTTAAAATTTCAGTATCCCTGCGTTCATGCTAGTATAGAGGTATACAGTTATATGCTGTTATCTATATTGATTTCACATCAGGGCCTTGGTTTTATCTTGTTTACTTAGTGACCTCATTGAACTCTATTTCTGAAGTTTCTGTTTCTGGTAGATTCCCCGGGGTTTTTGTCTGAGGCAGTTATGTCACTGCAGAGGAGGACAGTTTTATTTCATCTCTCTGAGCTGTGTGCTTTGACTTTTCTCCCGAGTTGTGAGCTAGGACATCCAGCACCATGTTGAATAAGAGTGGTGAGAATAGACGTTTTCCCCTTATTCCCAGTCTTAAAGGGAAAGCACTTGGTCTCTCACCAGTAAGCATAGCATCAGTGATAGGTCTTTTGTAGTTGCTTGCTACTGAGTTAGTTTCCCTCTCTAGTCTTATGGGAGTTAGTCTTATTTTAAATCACGAGTGAATGTTGAATATTTGTCAAATGTTCCTCTGCATCCCTTTATGATCATATGATTTATTTTATTAAGTCAGCCTGCCATCTGTAGAATGAACTTCATTTGGCCACACAGTATAATTATTCTGTAAAAGGCTGATACTTTGTTACGGATTTTGTGTCTTTGTTCATGAGGGCTGTTGGCCTGTAGTTCATTTTTTCTTTGTTGGGGGAGTATTGTCTGTTTGATTTTTGTATCTGGGTGTGTGTGGACATCATTAAATGAATGGAGAAGTATTTCTTCCTCTGTTTTTGGAAGAGGTTGTGTAACATTAGTGTTTTTGCTTTTCTGAATGCGTGCTCAAGTTCTCCCATGAGACTATCAAGACCTGGAAATTTCTTTTTTGAAAGCTTTAAAATTACACGTTTCATTTCCTAGTAGTTATAGGACTCTTCAGATGGTCTATTTCACGTTGCCCAAGGTGTGGTAGTTGGCACTTTTGAAGAAATTGGTTCATTTTAATCCTAAGTCGTCAGAGTTCAGTGAGCAGAGTCCTTTGTAGTGTTCCCTTCTTACTCTTTGCTGTCTGCAGTGACACAGCCCTTGTTTTGTTCGACATTGCTAATTTACAGTTTACCTGTTTCTCTTTGTCAGTCTTGCCAGAGGTTTGATCTCTTAAAGGAATCAGTGTTTCATTTAATTTTTAGAGTAGTGTTTATGTTGTCCATTTCATCGGCTTCTGTTTTATCTTTATCCTTTCTAATGCTTGTTTTGGTTTTATATTGCTCCCCCTCTTCCAGATTTCTGAGATGGGAGCTAAGATTATTGAATTTACACTTGTCTTTTTTTCCTAATATACACAGTGCTCTATATTTTATTTGTATTTTCATTCAGGTCAATATATTAGAAGATTTCTTTTTGAAGTTCCCTTGTGAAGCCTTGGTCATTTAGAAGTATATTGTATAATTTCTAAGAATTTGGATATTTTCCTGTTATCTTTCCTTTGTTTATTTTTAGTTCAGTTTCATTTTGATCAGAGGACACAGTCTTCAGCCTTCAATTCTTTTACATTTGTTGATATTTCTTTTAAGGCTCGGGATATGGTTTATCTAAGTATTTATTTCTTTTGTTCTCAAAAAATGCATGTTTCAGTAGAAAGGGTTTTTAAAAATGGTAAATACAGATCAACCTCAGGGATTAAAATAAATGATTTTTCTTTGTCAGTAGAAACATTGTTACTATAGGAGAAGCCATCTTTAACCATTCCCAGTCTTTTGCTAGCTTCGGCAGCACGTATAATAACCATTTCCAGTCTTAGTTATATCATATAAAAAATGGGACTAATATCCTTTCTGATGGTTTACAGATCTGGTCATATTTGCAGGTTAAAAATAGGTGTTGGAGGATATGTGAGCTGTCACATTATCTGCCTCTGAGAGTGTTTTTTCCGATTCACATTGTAATTTTTTTTAATAGTTACTTTAGTAAAAAGATTTTTTATTTTTTGAGAGGTAGAGTTAGAGAGGGAGAGACAGAGAAAGGTCTTCCATCTGCTGGTTCACTCCCCAAATGGCTGCAATGGCTGGAGCTGAGCCAATCCGAAGCCAGGAGCTTCTTCCAGGTTTCCCACGTGGGTGCAGGGGCCCAAGGACTTGAGCCATCTTCTATGGCTTTCTCAGGCCATAGCATAGAGTTGATTCAGAAGAGGAATGGTCGGGGCACAAACCAGCATCCATATGAGATTCTGGCACTGCAGGCAGAGGCTTAGTCCATATGCCACAGCGCTGGCTCCAAAAGAAATGATGTTTTAAATTAAACTGCAGAATGGGGACTGGTGCTGTGGCGCAGTGGGTTAAAGCCCTGGCCTGCAGTGCCGGCATTCTTTATTGGTGCTGGTTCATGTCCCGGCTGCTCCTCTTCCAATCCAGCTCTCTGCTAAGGCCTGGGAGGGCAGTAGAGGATGGCCTAAGCCATTGGGCCCCTTCACCCACGTGGGAGACCCGGAAGAAGCACCTGACTCCTGGCTTCGGATCGTTGCAGCTCTGGCTATTGCAGTCATCTGGGGAGTGAACCAGTGGGTGGAATACCTGTCTCCCTATCTCCAATTCTCTCTGTAACTCTTTCAAATAAATAAAATATATTTTTAAAAGATTTTTTTATTTATTTGAAAGTCAGAGTTACACAGAGAGAGGGAGAGACAGAGAGAAAGGTCTTCCATCTGCTGGTTCACTCCCCAGGTGGCCACCACGGCTGGAGCTGAGCCGATCTGAAGCCAGGGTCCAGGAGCTTCTTCTGAATCTCCTGTGTGGGTGCAGGGTCCCAAGGACTTGGGCCATCTTCTGCTTTCCCAGGCCTTAGCAGAGAGCTGGATCGGAAGAGGAGCAGCCGGTACTAAAACCGGCACCCATATGGGATGCCAGGGCATTAACCCACTGTGCCACAGCACTGGCCCCAATAAAATACATCTTTAAAAAAACAAAACAACTGGAGAGTACATCAGCATGTAAGGTAGAAAAAGACGTATTTTGGATGATATGTTTGGCCACACATTTTTCCCCTTTTACAGTATGTTTGGAAGATGCTTTTGGTAAACATATGTGCAGTGGCCCCACACCCTTGAATGGCAGCAGCGAGTCCATTCACTGGATGTTGATCTAAGAGGAGGTGAGTCACCTACCCCTCTTCTGGTGCCCCCATCTCCCTAAGCTCCGCTGAAGTCCAGTGTTTTCCTCCTGGAGGAGTCGGAGGGTCTGCCAAAGTAAGTCAGCAAGCCAGGCCAGAGGCATTCAGGAATTCCCGAGTGGCTGAGTCAGGGCGCTGCAATCAGAGGCGAGGTGAGTCAGGCCGGGAACCCAGGTTGACTCTGGCGGGCTGAGGCGGTGACCTTGTTGAGTCAGCCGCCTACCTTGAGCTCCAGGGCAGCCTAGGCTCAACTGTGCTGAAGCCTCGAGCTAATCGCTCCCGGGGCTCAGTTCACAGACATGGCCAAGGAATTTGGCCCCGGTCAGGCTTCCCAACCTCCCTGTCAGGAAAAGGTGAAGCAAACCTTAGGATCCTGTGACGGCGTTCCTCTCTGTGGCTGTGGACGCGATGCAGCTGCAGGGGAAAGAAAGGGGGAGGTGAGTCAGTAACAGAAGGTGATGAACAGGCCTGGAACACAAGACCGACGTCGGGCTCTTCTGCAAGCACTGTGGACTGTTCCTATCACCAAGTCTGGCTCCTTCTGTCTGCTGTGTCTCTGCTCCTCCTCTCTCTCTCCCCTGGTGTGATTGGAGGGCATGGGTGAGGATGCATTGTCAAGGCTGACCATAGCTTTTGCACTCAATAGCTGGAAGCCCTGAGAAATCCAGAGGGCCACTCCGGGAGTGTGAGTGGGCTGACCCCTTCCAGTGTGCTCCGCTGAGTCTGAGAGGCCTGTGGGACATCCTAGGATGCGTGACTGGCATAAGAGAGAGGCTGGGCGGGAGCTGAGTGGCCCCCGTGGGCCCTTGGAATAGTTGAATGATCCAAAGGAAGAGGCTGTTTGAAATCTGTCCTAATTGTACATTCATACTGGGAGGAGTATTCCAGAACATCTCAGAGGTGTGATGGTAATTGCAGACCTGGCCCTACCAGCTGTGCCTGAGTTACTGTGGAGAGAATCCACATCTTTGGGCTAGTAGAGTGGGTCAGAATGCATTTTTCTTTAAAGTGTTTTTAGGAATTCTTAGCGGTTGGTGTTCTTTGATATTGGTAATAATATGAATTCCATCGGTTGTTACCAAATGAATCTGTATGTGCCGATTTTCTTTTTGTGCAGGCTATTTTATATTCTAGAAAAGCACATATTGTGGCTGGCATCGTAGTGTAGTGGGTTAAGCCACTGTCTGCAGCACCAGCATCCCAGGTGAGTTGCAATGGCCGGAGCTGAGCCGATTCTAAACCAGGAGCTAGGAGCTTCTTCTGAGTCTCCCACGTGGGTGCAGGTGCCCAAGGACTTGGACCATCTTCCTCTACTTTCTCAGGCCATAGTGGAGAGTTGGCTGGCAAGTGGAGCAGCCGGGACTCAAACCGGCGCCCATATGGGATGCCAGCGCTGCAGGTGGTGGCTTGACCTGCTACGCCACAGCACTGGCCCTGAAGAGACCATTCTTACAGTGTTTAGGTGTTGAGCAGCATTTTGGTCTTCTTAAGGTATGTTTTGTAGGCCCCTTGGTGTTGAGGGTTCACCATTAGGGAATTACAGCATTTATACCATGAGCTTGTTTAAAGCGACTGAAATACTTCTAAGTTCAAGATGAGGTTCCTGCTGTCCTAGGAAGGTGAGAGGCGATGTGGTAAAATAGACTGTCGTTAGGAAATATTCCAGCACTGGACTCAGTACCTCTTCTGAGGAGTCCTCCCTGAGCAGCCCCCTTCCAGGTATCTGCGGAGTTTCAACTCCGCTTCGTGTGCAGCCTTACTGATGCTAACCTGGTCACCTGGGGACTTTCGCTGGTGGACACAGTTTCTCTTGTGTAGGTTGGACTTTGAGACGTGGGCAACCGTAGGTTCTTAGAACAGTGGAGAAAAAGACAATTTTATTTTTTTTTAAGATTTTATTTATTTGCGAAATAGAGTCCTAGTCAGTGAGAGGGAGAGACAGAGAGAAAGGTACCCGGCCGCTGGTTCACTCCCCAAATGGCCGCCACGGCTGGAGCTGCGCCGATCTGAAGCCAGGAGCCAGGAGCTTCTTCTGGGTCTGCCATGCAGGTGCAGGGGCCCAAACACTTGGGCCATCCTCTACTGCTTTCCTAGGCCACAGCAGAGAGCTAAATTGGAAGAGGAGCAGCCAGGACTAGAACCGGTGCCCATATGGGATGCTGCTACCGCAGGTGGAGGATTAACCTAGGCCACAGCGCTAGCCCCAAAAAAGACAAACTTAAGCAACAACAGACAGGCTCCTCAGAATGGCTTTGTTATCGTTGTTGGGAAGCTGTGTGAACCAGACCTGCTTCCCCTTGCTCTCGCATGTCTCCTGCCAAGTGATCTCATACAAGTTCTGGTCTGTCTCTGGCGTGAAAGTTCTGTGACACGGGTATATTTGGAGATGTTGTCCACATGGGTAGGCTCTGATGCTTAGAGACCATGTTCTAAAACTACCTGGTAGTGGCAGGATGTGCTGCTGAGAAACACTTACCCAGAGTGGTGGGGGTATGGCAGACGGCCCAGCAGCCAAAGCAAGAGATTCTCGGTGACCGCACTGGAAAAAGTTCAGTAACTAAAGTAATGTTGGGTTATGACCTGAAAGGTCAAGTACACACCATCCACGGGTTCACACTATGATAATGAGTAATTGGATAAACAGGTAAATGTGAAAAAGTAGACAGATCTCTGTTAGAGAAGAATTGCATGTAATTGATTTAGATTCTTTACCCTCAAGTAGAGTGTAACTCTGTACTCCTTAACTAGGAACTGCAGATCCTGGAATGGGTGGGAGGAAAGAGTGACTTGTTTTTTTAAATCAGTAGGGGAATCCGATGACCCTACCTCACCAGATGATCAAATCAACGTTACTGGATGAATCACACTGATAGTATGAGTATGTAGCTTTGGTATGATGAAAATGACACTATGCCTCTGTGTTCTTCCTTCCCCAACTTGTCACCTCAATCTGAGCATGGGCAAAACACCAGAGAAATCCCAGTTAAGATGCAGTAGACAGAATCTCTGTGGAGTCAGCGTTCCTCATGCTGTTAAGGTCATCAGAGTCAGGGAAAGTTTATGAGGAATTGATGCAGTCAGGAGTTGAGAAATACAACAGCTGAACAGAATGTGGAAATCTGAATGGGATTGGGGCAGAAAAAGGGCATCAGGTGAACACTAAAGAAAGCTGAATGAAATACAGACTTTAGTAAGTAATAATTTAGCAGTGTTTATTAACTTTAAAAATGTACTGTATTTGGTTTTTTTAAATATTTATTTATTTGAAAGAGTTACAGAGGGAGAGGCATATCGCGAATGCCTGCTGTCATGCAGCTCGACAGAGCTTAAGAGTGCCATGTCAGAGCACGGGGAAGAAAGGAACACAAGGACACAAGACTGCCTTTCCAATGAGAGATTTTATTGCTTATACACCAGGGCTTTTTATCACACTACTCATCAGCATGCACACTGAGGTCAATACACTTATCAGTATCAATATACTTACCAATATACTTATCAGTATACTTAACAGTCCAATCTATAGCTTAACTACTACTTAACTTACTTATTATAATAACACTTAACTATCAGAATAACACTATTTCCTTAATGACTAAAGAACTACTGGAATCAATACCATTAATATCGATATCAATAATACTACTTGGGATTATTCATTAATGCACAGATCGCAGTATACAGTGTTAAAGTAACTTTGAGGGCTATCCAATTATAGTATGTGTACAGCAAGGTATCTAACATTATTTTTAGACATGGGGTCAAAGCATATTTATATTACGTTCTACATGGCTGGTGTCATTGATAAATGCTGCGTTTTCAAGGCTCACATCACAGTCACTAAAAAGAGTCAGTGTTCAAAGTCCAGAGCTCCACGTCTCGGCAGAGACGGATCTCGGGTCAGTCACTTACAGGCAGGAAGTCGTGGGAAGGCTGTCACTCTGGGCAGTGGGCTTGGAGCTCCCAGGCAGATGGCAAGGCAAGGAGTTGATGTCCCCTGCTGAGAGGCCTGGTCCAGCTCTGTGGTCAGGCCTGGCAGCAGACTGATAAGGGATCCAGGCGACGCGGCAGCTCTGCTGGAGTTTTGATCCCGTTGTCGCCTTGTGTCACTTAGCAAGGGGGCTAGCAAGTTGGCTCTTCAGCTCCAAGTGTGTGGAGATCCAGAGGCTCACACGCACTGGGCCCTTGATCTGTTGTCGGCTTGTGCCATTACCTGTTGATCACAGAGTAACGGGCTGCCTCTTCAGCTCCAGACATGTGGAGATCCAGAGGCTCACACGCACTGGGCCATGATCCTCGAGAGGATGGAGAGCAGTGCCAAAGGCTCTCCTTTTATCCTAATTTTCCTGGCAGCTCTCCTGCTTGTTCCTTTGTGTGCTCCCGATCAGTTGTGCTCCCGCTTGGAGTTTCCTGGGGTGCCACTAATCCATTGTTTGGGACTGGATGTTTCCAGCTCATTCTCAGGTTGCAAGTAGGAAGGTAACTCAAGGTTATCGTCCGTAGCACACACATTCACCTCCTGCTGGTCAGGTAGCGGTAACCTGTGACTATTTTTGGGACTCCTATGGGATTCTCCACAAGGCAGGGGCACAAAGTAGTAGACAACTACTTTTTTTTTTTTTTTAATTTATTTATTTGTTTGAAAGGCAGAGTTACATAGAGGCAGAGGCAGAGAGAAAGAGACATCTTCCATCTGCTGGTTCACTCCCCAGATGGCCACAACAGCCAGAGCTGTGCCAATCCAAAGCCCAGAGCTTTTTCTGTCTCCCACATGGGTGCAGGGGTCCAAGCACCTGGGCCATCTTCTACTGCTTTCCCAGGCCACAGCAGAGAGCTGGATCAGAAGTGGAGCAGCCAGGACCTGAACCGGCGCCCATATGGGATGCTAGCACTGCAGGTGGCAGCTTTACTTGCTATACCATAGTGCTGGTCCCAGTACTGTATCTGTGTAAGAGGCAATATAGGGGCCAGCGCAGTGGCTCACTAGGATAATCATCTGCCTGCGGCGCTGGCACCCCGGGTTCTAGTCCCAGTCGGGGCACTGGATTCTGTCCCAGTTGCTCCTCTTCCAGTCCAGCTCTCTGCTGTGGCCCGGGAGTGCAGTGAAGGATGGCCCAAGAACTTGGGCCCTGCACCCACATGGGAGACCAGGAGAAGCACCTGGCTCCTGGCTTCAGATCAGTGCAGTGCGCCGGCTGCAGCGGCCATTGGAGTGTGAACCAATGGTAAAGGAAGACCTTTCTGTCTGTCTGCCTGTCTCTCTCACTGTCCACTCTGCCTGTCAAAAAAAAAAAAAAAAGCATTATAGGGGAAAGTGAGTAAAAGGTATATGAACTTTGCATTGTTTTGGCAATTTTCTATAATCTAAAACTATTCTCAAAATAATTTTTATTTAAAAAAATAGACTAATAGATCTGCCTGGTGAAATACTCCAGCACCCAGCTCAGTGCCTCTTCTGCGAAGCCATCCGTGAGCACCCTTCTTGCAGTGGCACCCGTCTTCCATGCTGCGCCACTTACACCTGTGTTCTATCACTGGCCCTGCAGGTATCCTACTCTCTTGTTTACCCTGCAAGACTGTCCACTCCTCAGGCATCTTGATGCACAGCCTGGCACACGAGAAGTGCTGACATGCTTGGTAACTGACAGAATGAAGGAATGAGCACAAGAATGCATGTATTACGAATTACCACATGTACTCCCTATTGCTGTTTGTGGTCCCTGTACTCCAAGATGCTCAGCTTGTAGCTGATAGGCAGCCTAGTAATAGGGTGATGAGCCCAAATGCAGTAAGAGAAGTAAAACTGTGGTGATCCCAAGTAGAATTCAAATGGTACTGGTAGGCCAACTCTGCCTCTTCCTTCTCTCCACCAACCTACAGTCTCAAATATTTTAGTGAGAGACTATATGTATTCATATAAGGCTTTTACTTAGTGAAATTCTCAGTAATGATCATTTTTTTAAAAAAATTATTTTATTTGAAAGAGGGGGAGAGAGGGGGAGAGAGAGAGAATATCTTCTGTCTGCTGGATCACTCCTGAAATGGCTGCAACAGTCAGGGCTGGGCCAGACCGAAGCCAGGAGCCCAGAGCTTCCGGGTCTCCCCGGTAGAGGCAGGGGCCCAAGCACTTGGGCCATCTTCTGCTGCTTTTCCCAGGTGCATTAGCCGGGAGCTGGATTGGAAGTGGAGCAGCCAGGACTCAAACTGGCACCCATATGGGATGCTGGCACTGCAGGTGGTGGTTTAACCTACTGTGCCACAGCACTGGCCCCCTCCTTGATGAGAATTTGGAAATGTACACTTGATTCATCAGCTGATGCCTTAGGATTCTCAGACTGATGGAGCCAGAACTTGAACATCTGCCAGTAAGGCAGGGAACTCTTAATTCAGAAGGCTAGAGGATCTGATCCCCTCAATGGTCCCAGAAATTGAGGCTTGGAAGATAAGACGGGCCTCCCGTGATCGGATTCCTCAGAGACATCACACACACTGCAGCATTACACTCTAATCTTGATAGCACAGTGCAAAGATGAAGGGATGCTGAGTCCTCATTTGGCAGAGAACTTTCTATGAGCAATAGACCGGCAACTTTGTTCATCCCCTGACATTTTTTGTAGATTGAAATTGAGGCTACTTACAAAGCACATATAATAAAATACAAAAATATATATTACAAAAGGTCACAGATTTATTTGTAAATTTAAGTAAAGTAAATCTTAGGGACAAAATAGAGCCCAGCCATATGGTCCGAAGAGATCCTGATGGTGAGGTAGAGATGTGGTCACGAGTGAAAGAGGCAACATGATCAGTGTCATGATTTTTGTTAAAAATTTTTTGATACAATTTTGTTAAAAACCTTTTGACTTAAAAAAAAAAAAGAAAGCTTTCCCCAAGGATTGTAAAGTTTATCTTGGCATGTAATTTTGGAGGTTATACCCAAATTTATTTGGAAGTTATACCCAAATCTATTCCCTAACCTGAGGGCACAAAGACCCTATGAGCAGAGAGAGGAGTTGATGCTAACACTAACATCCCCATGTGCCCACTCTCATCTCTACATGTCTCAGGCTCACATGTCATGAGGGAGAAAGCAATCATTGTTCAAGGTGTGGCACAGTCCCTCCAGTATGGGTGTTTTATTCCCAAATTTTACTTACTTTTTGAGAAATGTGACATCACTACTGTCCTGTGCATAGGATAAGGAAATTTGTCAATCCACTATAGGTGAATATTTGAGAATTTATGATTCTGAAATCTGGCTTGACATCAGGAATGAACAAGGCAAGGAAAACAAATAGGCTAGAGTAGAATTAATGCTATTAATAGTAGAATAAATTCTATTACTATTAATATAATAAATATTAATGTTAATGATTTCGAATTTGCAGTGAAGTTAATGGTGATAAAAGTCAATCACTGATTCTCCTGCTTTATAAGTTCAAGTGAAAGCTGAAGAGAGGGCTGGTCCCTAAAAGCCAGCCAAAGCTGTCACAGTCAGTCACAACCTGCTGTCTTCCTTTTAGCAGGGTGAATAGAAAAGGAGATTGGGGTCACAGTTGATTTGGAAGCAGTTTCCTAGTGATGGATCACAGGACTCTAGGTCTTGTCTTGTATTCACTCATTTTTTCATGACACTAAGGACACCCATGACACAAGACTCACACTTACCAAGTCTGTGAGTGACCCCCAGCAGGCAGAGCCCAGGGATGAAATAGCACACCCAAGACTCCACATGATCTCAGTGGGCAGAACCAGTGGACGAAAAGTCAACTTGATTAAATGGAAAAGAGATGAATGACATCTCCTGTTCCCGTTTCTTTCCTTTCTCAGGAATTCAGTATATTATGAAGGAACCATGGGTTAGTAAGACTTTGGAATGACCGTATGCTCTGCACTGCAAAAGGAGCATAGATACACTGCAGTGTATAAGTATACCTGTTATCAAATTTTAGAAACCACAGAAGTACCATGTAGTGAATTCAGTGAGATATATTCCTAAATTCTATGCTGTTCTATCAGTGGTCATAATGGGTACTTGGTAACTTCCCATTCTTGGGGGGTATTAATCAAATAGATATTTTTTGAGCTTCAGTTGCCAATTTAACATTGGTTTGTATACTGTAGCTAAGACTAAGTATAGTTTTTTTTTTTTTTAAAGATTTATTTAATTATTTGAAAGGCAGGAAGTCAGAGTGAATGAGATCTTCAATCTGCTGGTTCACTCCCCAAAAGGCCACAACAGTATATACTGGGCCAATCCAGTCAGGAGCCAGGAGCTTCTTCTGGGTCTCCTAGGTGGGTGTAGGGGCCCAAGTACTTGGGCTATCCTCTGATGCTTTCCCAGATACATTAGCAGGAAGCTGGATTGGAAGTGGAGCACCGGCACCCATATTGAATACCAGCACTGCAGGTGGTGGCTTTACCTGCTTCGCCACAGCACCAGCCCCAAAGTGCAGATCCTTAAGAGCTCCAGGCTTCTCTCCTAAATAGGTGTGTAGTTTAGGGATGAAATCCTATGCTACCATTCCTAAATGCAATTGGGAATATCAAGCTAACAGTCACTTAAAAGGGATAAAACCCTCCCAGGAAAGGAGTATGGCTTTCCAAGACCTTTCTTTATGTGTCTGTTTTCTGGCCATTTAAGAATTACACATTTATAGGTTCATCTAGTGACTTTCTGTTTTCAAGGCCTCGCTGTTGAATTGAGTATTTGTAACTGGATAGTGTGTGAGTGAAAAGGAGGGGTGGAGAAGGATCTGTATTCCCAACTGGAGGCCAAAATGCTGTATTTGCAATAGAAACGCAGTGGCAGAGTTCTCTTTCTTGTCTGCTCATCTCCAGGGCTCTGCCACAGTTCTATTGTATCCCTGGGTGTGAGAGAGCCCAGTTCTGCCACTGCCCTTTTTCTTAGTCTTTTTTCCTTCACTCTGCACCGGAGTCAGCATTTAACACTCTTCACTTGTGAGCAGCTCATAATAAGCTCATATGTGACAAGGCCATTAAAAATAGAAAATGTGAAAGCGTAAAGAGGGGTGAATTTTAGTTTGGGAAAGGACTTCATCCCATAAACTTTCTGTTCTTTCTGTTTGAGGGTAACTGATCCCGAGTCTCCGTTTTAGACTAATCACAAGCTGGTGTGGGTGACATGTCCCGCCCCACGACAACTGGATGATGTGTTTCTGTTTGTTCCTGAGCTCCAGCCACTTTGGAAGGAGCACAGAGTTCAGCTGGCACCCCCTCCAGCAGACTTTGGCCAAGGGTATTCCTGGAAACGCGAGTGTCTCGGCCTGGGCTCAGACGCTGGCACGTTTGCCATTCCTCTCAGTCCCTCCGTGTGCCTGGTGTGTAACACTGACCGCACGGCCAGAAGGTAGCTCCTCTTCTCGGCATGCAACAGCCTTCTCTTTGCTCCTTCTTGAGGGCTTAGCCATTCCTCGAATGACAGGAGCTGTGAAGAGGGTTGCCATCCCCTCTGATAGAAATGGTTAGAAGGCAGGTCTTTATTTTGATTTTCATCCAGGGCCTTCAAAGCGTGGATGAGTAGTTTGTGTAGCTTGGCTGTGTCCTGGGGGTATACCTGGGGGTGTAGCCTGTCATTTCTACAGGAAGTTTTTCCTGTGAAGTCATGGAAGCCACTTGCATGTGTGACGCAGAAAGCAGCTGTCAGCAACTCCTCTGCCTGCTGTCGCTGGTGTCCCTGTTTTGTCTGCCGGCTCCTTTGCCACCAGGCCTTCCTGTGAATGCGGGTCTCAGGCCAGATTTCTCTGTTGGGTGACTTTTTGTTACTGTAATGAAGAAGAGGCTTCTTTCTAAAGAAAGGAAGTGTCTGTAGCTCACACTTTTGGAGGTTGAATGTTCTAGGTTGGGGACCCATTGGTTCGGCCCCTGCTGGGCGCCCGATGACAGTCTGAGATACCACATGGCAGCAGACAGGGAGCATGTGTGTCTGTGTCTGTCTTCTCTCCTTCCCATAAAGCCACCAGGATTCAGTCACAGGGGCCCCTCCTGCTGGCCCTATCTAGTCCACGCACACAGTTGGATTGTTTCTACTCTTAACGTATGACTTTGGGAATTAAACTCTAGCGTGAGTGTGGGGTGGGATCAGGACTAAGACGGGTTCAGACGGTGGCACCTGTCTGTGGATTGCAAGAGGCAGGGACTCTGGAGCCTCAGCCAGTTTGCCGATTGTAGGATGCTCCGCCCTCTCTTGTGGGAAAGCCTCCCTTGTGTGTCAAGAATTCTTCATGCTTATTACCTGCTTGTTTCTGCAAAATCAGCCTTCGGGGGAAAATGTGAATTTCTGGTTTACACCTGTGGTGGCTCTCAAAATCAGCCTGACTTTGCGCTTTTGACCTAGGAACACTGCCCAGGAGAGAAAGAAAGGATGGTAAATATCAGCCTTGAAGACTCTCAGTCTATTTGGGAAAACAGAAAGATTTGGCCATGCACTGTTGTTGGGATCTGCGTCTTCAAGCATTGGTGAACAGTTTGTGGGTGTGCTTGCAAACACCAAGAAAGGGGGCATCAGACTAATCTTTATTGTCCTGGGAGATGTAGGAGGTGGTTTGGATGATGACCAGCACTGTTTGCCCTGATACACGCAGGCTTTAATGAAGAGTTAGTACCCTAGTTTCATTGTCACTTTAGTTCAGGCCATGTAGAAGGTGAGGGAATTGGGAAGGAGTCTGTTAGCATACGAAAGCATAACTTTGGAAGCACAGAAAGCAGTGAATGGACAAGAAAAATGAAAGCCTATTTCCAAAAGGCCAAGAATGCCTTAGCAATGCAGATCAATGTCACTTGTAAAAGCAAAACTGATAACCAGGAGTGATTGTGCAATGGAGTGCACAAACTCTGAGGAGTAGAGATAAGAGAAATGAGTGAAAGACAAGAGGAGGGAAGTGTGTGTTTGCAGGGAAAATGTTCGCAGGGTTGTGTGAAAGCACAGTGGGGGCCAATGCCACCGCTCAATAGGCTAATCCTCTACCTGCGGCGCCGGCACACTGGGTTCTAGTCCCGGTCGGGGCACCGGATTCTGTCCTGGTTGCCCCTCTTCCAGACCAGCTCTCTGCTGTGGCCCAGGAGGGCAGAGGAGGATGGCCCAAGTGCTTGAGCCCTGCACCCCATGGGAGACCAGGAGAAGCACCTGGCTCCTGGCTTCAGATCAGCACGGTGCGCCAGCCATAGTGCGCCAGCTGGCTGCGGCCATTGAGGGTGAACCAACAGGAAAAAAGGAAGACCTTTCTCTCTGTCTCTCTCTCACTGTCCACTCTGCCTGTCAAAAAAAAAAAAAAAAGGCACAATGGGATAGGCTCACAAAGGCAACAGATCTGTTCAATGAAAACAAAGCCCAAAGAGCTTTGTTTTCTTCTTTTTGAAATCATAAAACCAAAATGTGACTATTTCCAAGAAAATCATTATAATTACCAGGAGAGTGATCTACAACAGACTGAGAGCTTGCTTGACCTGATAATTTGGGTCAAGGCCAGACTTCTAGTCCTATTTTCTTTTTTACCAGTTAGAGAGAGAGTGTTAGAGACAGAGAGAAAGGTCTTCCTTCCGTTGGTTCACTCCCCTAATGGCCGCTATGGCTGGCGCTACGCCGATCCAAAGCCAGGAGCCAGGTGCCGCCTCCTGATCTCCCATGCGGGTGCAGGGACCCAAGCACTTGGGCCATCCTCCACTGCCTTTCTGGGCCACAGCAGAGAGCTGGACTGGAAGAGGAGCAACCGGGACTAGTACCCAATGCCCCGACTGGGACTAGAACCCAGGGTGCTGGCGCCGCAGGCACAGGATTAGCCAAGTGAGCCACGGTGCCAGCCTCCAAGTCTGTTTTATTAAAAAATTATCAAGGCCATAAAAAAAAACTCAATGGCATTTAGCTAATTTTTGGCATGTTCTGCGGGCTGTTATAGAGAATATGAGCATATACCCTGGAAATAGGCATTTAGTCTAGAGGTTAGCATTCCTGCATCTCACATCAGAGGGCGGGATTCCATACCCAGCTCTGGCTCTGTCCATCTTCCTAGCAGTGTAGACCCTCATAGGTAGTAATGATGACTCAAGTAATTGGGTTTCTGTCACCCCAGTGGGAGACCTGGAATGAGTTGCCAGCGTCTAGTTTCAGCCCTGGCCATTGTGGGCATTTAGGGGTGAATCAGCAAATGGGAGTTGTCTCTTGTCTGTCTGTCAAATAACAACAGCAGCAGCATGTGCCCCAGAGTGAGACCCAGTTTGAATCCTGGTTGTGTGTTTGGAGCATGGCACTTAACTAAGCTTGAGTCCCAGCCTCCTCATCAGTGAAATGTGGGTGATAAGAGGCCACTCCACAGAGCTTCCGATAGGGCGAGAAAGGATGGTACGTCCCAGATCGTTGGTAGTGCAGGTTTGGGCACACTGTCCTTGCCAACATACAGATGCTTTAGGCATCCGAGAAGGGTGAGGGGGTCCAGACTTTGCACGTGCTGTGTGGCCTCTGTGTTTGGTAGCTCTCAGAGTCTTGGGGGTGGGGGTGGGCAGGTGTACTCCCTGTACAGGCAGCAGGTTAGCAATCAAAACAGAGCAACCATCTCCAAGAATGGCAGGCCCCATATTCGCTCTGTTTGCTGGAACAGGGGTGGTGCTGGCAACAGAAGGCCAAGGAGTGATGTTCCCAGCTGGTGCAGACCCAGGGATCTCCTGGCAGGTCACTGGGAGTTCCTGGAGCGTCTGGTGACTTCAAACAAAGGGCACCACGACAGCATCTGTCCAACAGGAAAGAAAGCCTTCGGCAAGAGGGCCTCTTTGTTTGCTCCTGTGTGTGTGTGCACCTTGTCTGCCCTGGCAGGCGGAACTAGATGTTTGCTTTATGGAACAAAGAACAGGCCTGGTTAGATTGGAGTGGGGGCTGGGGGAGGCAAGGGCAGGACGGGGCCGTGGCTCCCAACAGCGTTCCTCTTGGTTAAAACACACAAGGGAAAAGCATCTGTGTCTGTCTCCCTGTTTCCCAGGGGCAGAAAGAATAAAGACGCACTCACATGCTTTAACTTGGCTTCAGCCATGCACAAAGCCAGAGAAAAAGGTCGCCGGTGTCCTGACCCTCTTAGTGGGGATGGCTGCTAACCAGAGTGGGATTCAAGAGAGGTCTACAGAACAGGGCGGTTCTGCAGGAGTGGAGAGAATGGGTGAGCCCAGCACAGGGCAGGCCCTGCACAATCTACAAGTGGTGGTTGGAATCTCAAGGCCATGCTGAGCCAACCGTGTGTGCTGTGCAGCCAAGATGTGCCCCACGCGGTGGTGGTGGCTTTGTGTTCCCTCCCGGGAAGCAGCCAGGGCTTGGTGCTCATATTGGCGGGTACCTCTGTGCTCCTGGTGCCCCAGCCTTGTGCTTGAGAGAAGAACGTGGCAGGCCTTCTCCCTGCCCTTGGGGACTGGAGACAAGCATGGCCGAGATGCCAGACAGAAGCAACCAGAAAACAGAGAGGCCTTGGAGCTTCTGTGCCTTGGCCTGTGCTGTTCGCTTCCTTCTGTGCTTGGTGCCCAGCATTTTGCAGCCTAACTCCTCTCTCCCAAGTAGAGTTGAGGCTTCCTCACCTCCTGGCCCCGATTTGGGTCTCATGTATTGTATTATGTTGCGCTTTCTTTTTTTTTCACCTCAGGTGCTCATATTTTAGGTGGATGGATGCAGTATATGTATTTTTTCTTCAGTGTTTTCTTGGGGGGGTCAGGTACTGTACAAAACTGAACAAAAATCAACATGTCCTCCAAACATTTACAGTGAGGGCTGGTGCTGTGGAGTAGTAGGTTAAGCCTCTGCCTTCGGTGCCCTATCCGGCTCCCTGCTAACAGCCTGGGAAATCAGTGGAAGATGGCCCAAGTGCTTGGGCCCCTGCACCCATGTGGGAGACCTGGAAGAAACCCCTGGCTCCTGGCTTTGACCTTGTCCAGCCCCAGCCCCGGTTGTTGCAGCCGTCTGGGGAGTAAACCAGCAGATGGAAGACTTCTCTTTCTAACTCTGTCTTTCAAATAAATAAAATCTTAAAAAAAAAAAAAAAGCATTGGAGCATTGGGTGGCCTCACACTCGAGGGCTGAGCAGAGGAGAACTTGGACTTGCGGCAGTGGGAATGGGGAGACTTTGAGGCTGAGAAGGAAGTGCTTGATGTTTTCCTTCACAGCCTTTCTCCCTGGCGGGCAGCCACTGTCAGCAACAGAAAGCAGAGAGGCGCCCCTGAGAAGCAGAAGGACTCCCTTGGAGCCCTGGGGTGAGAAGGAAGAGCAGGTGCGGTTCAGAGGGGCGTTGCCACGGGCAGGGAGCAGGAGGGCTTTGCTTGGCTGAACTGAGAGTGCCTGTTGAGGGTGCTGGGCTGATGGGGAGGCCATCGGGCTCCTGCCCTGGCTGGAACGCCACTGTGTGGCTCCAGGGCCTCCATTGCTCATTTGGAAAATGAGGGGCTGGAACAAATGCCAGGCCCCCCTTGGCTGGAAATTCCAGCCATCTGAGGGAGCTGAACACTCATTAATTAGGGCAACCATTTATCATGCTAAGCAGAATTTAGTGAAAAATTTGGATTGAGAATGGAGCCAATTTTTAAAATGTGTGGAGTGTCCAATTCACACTTTCCTCTGAACTTCAGGCATCTTTTCTAAGGCAAAAAGATAGAGCAAACAGCACCCTAATGAAGGAATCTGCTAATTGGGTGCTCAATTTAGGGACAGAAGGTGCTAAACATTTATTTTTATATAAGGTGTTGGGAGTTGAAAGCATTTTCTCAGAGACATTGTTATGAATTGGGGCTAGGTTCTCAGGGCAGTGAACAAAAGTGGATTTAACTCATGACACAGCTAAAGTAGTTTGCAGGTTATTAAAAATAATATAAATATGTGGTAGGGGGAGTAGATGTGCTTGGTGAATATTAGTGAATATGTTTCTTTTTAATTTGAGAGGCAGGAAGGAAGAGAGGGAGAGAGAACATGAACTCCCATCTGTTTTACTCCTCAAATGCTGGCATTGGCTAGGACTGGGCGAGACGGAAGCCAGGAGCCGGGAACTCCATCCAGATCTCCCACGTGGGTTCCTGGAGCCCAATTACTTGTGTTGTCACCTGCTGCCTTCCAGTGTCTGCAGTCACAGGAAGCTAGAGCAGGAATGTGCGCCTGGAATCCATCCCACGTGTTCTGATATGGAATGTGGGCATCTTAATCAGCATCTTACAGTCAGGGCCATACCCTTCCCCTCTCTTTTATCAAGAAACCATTCTGGTGGCTTTATAAAGGAACCACAAATCACCACAGTGGTCATTACTGCTGTTCACCAAATATTGCTGGTACTTCTCCTCTCTAGGCACGGTAATTCGTGCTTTCCTGTCCCTTCCAAGTCAGGTGTGACCCATGTGACTACCTTTGACCAATGAAATGTGAGAGGGGGTATGTGTCATGTGCTGGTGTCAAACCCAAGTGCTTTAACATGTCACGTGGGTGTCCCATCTGACACCTGAACTTGCCTCACTGGGTACTTTATAATATGCTGGACACTTAGCCTGTATCCAGCTGATTTGGAAGTGTGAGTTGGGGGTGTGCCATGTGCTGAGCACTGGGCCAGGCTGTGCACAGAGTGGGACACAAGCCCTGCCTGGCAGAGCTCAACCACCCAGATGCCAGCCTGCAGGTTCTCAGGTCTGGCTGCCCAGGGCTGCACCCTGGCTCTGGGACTTACTAGCTGTGTGACTTCAAGGGATTTAACCTCTCGGTGTCTCCATTACATCACTTATGAGGAAAGGATAATACCTAAGGATTAAATGAGATGACCTATGGGCAGCGCTCAGCAGGACGCCTGGCACACAGAGTGCTGTGTAGATGCTATTCTGTCTGCCTGGCCCAGGGCGCTTCCTTGGGTGGTGCAGCCAGCAGCTCATCTGGGAACATTAGGGCCATTGTCCAGTTCCCTCCCTGCCAAGGGATAGGACGGGATGGGGTGGAGTGGAGTGGGTCTTGGCCATCGAGGGAGACAAAGCGGTGTGGG
This sequence comes from Sylvilagus floridanus, assembly GCA_949820135.1. NCBI lineage: Eukaryota > Metazoa > Chordata > Mammalia > Lagomorpha > Leporidae > Sylvilagus > Sylvilagus floridanus. The sequence goes on from OX463239.1 coordinate 65,396,830, forward strand.
AGGGGAAAGGAAGCAGAAGGTAAAGATGTGTTGTCATTTCTCCTCCAAAGTCAACGTGCAACGTGTGAGCCAAGGGGCTGGGGCTGGAGCAAGAGATGACCTCTAGGAGTGTCCGAGGAATGCAAGGAAGCCTGCAGAGGATGGGAGGGAAGGGGAAAAGGGCTGGGCCAGAGAAGGGAGGGGAGAGGGTGGGGCCCCAGGAGGAGGTCTGTCCCTTCCCCAGTGGATCCCAGTAACGTCGAAGGATAGCAGGTGTCAGCTCAGCATGAAGATGTGTCTGTGGCTGAGCAGTGAGTGTGGAAACGATTATTCTGCGAGGCAGCGTGTTTCCAGTCTCTGGGTGGCTGGGTACCTGTCAGGGATGGGGGGAGGGTGCGAGGGAGAAACGGAAATTCAAGAGAGGGTTTGAACTGGGGGTTCTGTAAATGGGGAGGATGGATGACCATGCAGGTCTGTTTTACTTGGAGCAATGGAAGCTCTGGTGGGGCAGAGAGGAAATAAGCCGTACTGGCTGTGCAGATACCATCTTGACCATGGCGATGGGCAGGATCTCACAGACCAGTTGACCGCTGTGCTGGTGAGCTTCTCTCCAGTCTGGAGCTATCCATGCGCCCCTTGTGAACCTGTTGAACTCTCTTGTGGGACTCTGAGCTCTTTATTCAACTTGTGTATTCCTTGAGTGTCAACAGTCCATGGTGGGCACTGACCTGCTTAGCTGTATTTCCTTCTCTGCTGAATTTTACGGCTGGGAAAATGAGACTGCGAGAGGTTGTGATGTGCCTGAGGTCTAATGCAGCCCTAGCAACCTCCCTGGGAAGCAGGATCCCTGCTCCCACGTGGCCTCTGATGTCCTTCCCGTGCCAGCTGCTGTCAGCGCCTGGAGAGCCACTGGGATGCTGCAGCACAGTGAGAGCAGTTCGTGACGCTGTCGCCCAAGGACACGTTGTTGGAGATGCTTTTAGCGTTTGAGGATCCTGTGGCAAATAGCAGGTTTTCCTAGACGGGAAGTCTGGTACTCCTTGGGGCCTCACTGTGATAGTCAAAGCCGGGGCTGGGAGGGGCTGCCAGGCTCGGTGGAGCCTCAGTGGTAGCCCAGCAGAAGCTCTGTCAAGGGGCCTCTCTCCGATTCTACCGAGCTGGCCCCAGGATGGGCCAGGTCTCTTGAGTAAGTGCACAAGGTCACCCCAGGCTGGTGTGGGTATCTCAAGGGTCAGGCTGGCATGCAGGGCCCTCAAAGTCAGAGACCCTTGGCTGAGACAGTGCTCTGGTCCAGCAAGTGGCAGCCAGTGACTTGGCTGGGGTGGGGAAGTACGAATTCCATCAGGTGGGGCGTGGAGGGCAGCCTGGAGCCGAAGCAGCAGGCCCCTGGAGGACTGGGCCCTCCCGTGCATGGGCCGGGTGCTGCAGCTTCGCCAGCCCTTGCTTCTGAGGCCTCACGTGAGGAAGGCTAGGTGAACGGCTTAGAGTAGAAGGGATAGGTGGGGTATTCCTGCTTACGGAGTGGCTGCACCTGTGCCCGTTGTGTTGGGTGCACGCCGAGCCCCTGTATCCAACCGGAGAGTAGGTGCAGCCATACTTTCCCTTTTGACAGTGGGAAACAAGAGGCTCTAGTGTCCCAGCTGGTGAGCGACAAGAGCAGGGGGCTAATGATGATGAGGGTCCCTGGAATCCTCTCGTCTCTTCGTCACCCTGCACGCCTGACCACCTGCTACATCCAGTTCCTCCTCACAGTGACCCTGTTTGTTAGGCGATATTGTTAGGCAAAGAGTAATTGGCTGGCTTGGCGTCACAGCTGGTTGGATACAGAGTCAGAACTTGAACCCAAGTCTGCTCACTTTCCTGGTTACAGCTTCACTTTGGGATGAATCTGGTGATGTACTCAAGGTTTTGAATCTATAAGCAGCAGACCTCACCGGTATGTGACAGGCTCGATTAATGCTGTGGTAACAGCACCCCCTCCCCCATCTCAGTAACTAAGGAAAAGTTACTTCTTACACTGCGTTTCCAGTGTGGGTGCTGGCAAGGTTGGAAATGGGTTACTTTGCTCATCAGAGTCCCCAGGGGGCCCCCGTGCCTGTGATGCTGCAGCAGGGGAAGGGTGTTTGGTGAATCACTCACAGGCTCCTCGAGCTTGTACCCGGACATGACGTATGCAGTCTCACGTTTCATGGCCTAAGCTAGTGACACCGCTGCACTTAACTCTCAGGGGACAGGAGCCCAATATACTTGTGCCTGGAGGGAAAAGAACTGGCAGTGTTGGTGAACAGCAATAAAGACCACCACAGTGATTCATGGGGGCCTTTCCAGTTGGTGCCTGGGATGGCTCCTCTTGAAATCAGGTAGAGGATGGGCATTTGGGCTCGTGGTTAAGATGCCAGTTAGATGAGTTTGAGTGCCTGGGTTTGATGACTGGCTCCAGCTCTTGACTGCAGCTTCCTGCTAACGCAGATCCTGGGAGGCAGCATTAATGGTCTACGCATCCAGGCTCCTACCACCCATGTGAAAACCCAGGTTGAGTTCCCGGTTCCTGGCTTTGGCCCCAGCCCAGACCTGGGCATTGCAGGCATTTGGGAGAACGAAGCAGTGGATAGGAGCTCTGTCTCTGCTCCTCTTCCTTCTCAAATAGTAAGAAAAGAAAACTCACAGAAGCAGATGAAGCTGGATCTGGAGTGGCCTTGGGGGAGGTCTTAGCTGAGACTTGGTTCCCTCACCTTTCCTCTTCTGTTCCTCCCAGCTCTCCTAAGGTGGGCGGCGGGTGGAGTGATCCTTGTTCTCCACTTGGAAAATGGAGAGTCTGAGTGAGAATTGGACCAACAGCATGGCCTGGAAACAAGTGGTCCTAGGAGATGGGGGCCAGAAAGTCAACACGCCTTCTTCAGGGCTTCTGTCTGCGAGTCTGAGATTTCTGCCTTATAACTTCTGGGGAGGATGTGCTCATTCCTTCCTGCACACTGTTTGCTTTTGAGAAAGAGGCTAGGGCTTTGACACTGTCACTGTTGCTTTTCATTTCTCTTGATCCATGCAGTGCACGGCTCCATAACACCACCTCTGTCTTGAAGGCAATCAACCTGCAAGTCACAGAAATTATTTCTTGGAGCGAGCAGGTGACCATGCCTGGGTAGGGACATTTCTATTTCTGGCCCTGTTTCCTTTGCTGGCCACTTATTGCTTAGCTGCCTGGCCCAGCATGCTGGTCTGCAAGGAAGGGACTAGAGACCTGTGGGATTTGCAGGAGCCCGGGCTGCTCAGCGCTGTCCCAGGGAACGACCAGCCACTTTGAAGGAGGAAATAAATGAAGGCCCCTCTTGCAGTGTGTGTGAACCCTGGGGCCTGCAGGAATCAGCCTCAGAACTTGTGAAGATCTTGGCCCAGCCATTTGCCTCCCTGGGCAGCGGCAGGCTGCCTCCTCCTCTTTGTCCAGTCCCTGTTACAATGCACTTGTTCCTGCAGCTGTGGAGATGGGCGGATGAAGGGAGAAGTGGACAGTTTCTACATGGAAATTTGGTCTTGTTTCGGGTCACAAAGAGACACCTGTAAGAATGGTCATGGGGTGTCAAGTTCTTGGTGAAGGTCTTAAATGGCATGGTTTCTAAAAGGAGTCAGTGCTTTTCACACATCTGGACACACAGGAGCAGCTTAGCTGAATAACAACATTCCTGGAAGGAGAGCAGAGAGCTGTGGCCTCTGCGAGGACCTGTGACTTTCTAGAAGGGGCCTTTGGTTTATCTCGGAGGGGTCCCCATGCTGCCCTGGGAGGCAGCATTTGAGACAGCTTGTTCATCTTCTTTCTTCAAGAATCCCGTTCAACCTGTTGGGCATGTGTGTGCCGACAGAGAGCTGATCTGTAACCGTTTGTGAAGCCGTGGACTGTCTGCCTGTGAGAAGTGACTTAACTGGCAGAGTCCTGGAGCACGGCCCTGCAGGGGAGCAGCCCCTCCCAGCCACCAGCCGCTCTGCATCGGGTGTGTTGAGTTCCGTACACAGAACTTACACATGCTGGTTCCAAGGTGAGCTTAAACTGTGGCCCTCATGGTGTCTTAGAAATATGGTGCGAGGCTCTTTTCATCATCTGGAAAGGAAGGAGCATTTTGCAAGATTTTTCTTTTTAAGGGGTGACGTTGGAAAAGCGAAAGCATAATTGCAAGTGAGTCACCCATGGCTGTATTTCTGAGAAGCCTCTGAAATGCTGTCTGGGCGAGTGTGCCCGCCGAGCTAAAGCCCCCGGCTGGCAGGTGCGATCCTCTCCCCTTCGCTGGCTGACTCGGGGAATGTCTCTGAAGCTGCTGCCCCCCCTAGGAAGAACCCAGCAGCAGCCCCCAGAGATCACAAACCCAGAGTTAGATCCAGGTTCGAGTCCTGGTTGTGTGACTTAGGGCTTCCTGAGCCTACTCTGTAGCTGCCATCAGCCGAGTTCTCACTCTGGGCCTGAATCACTGCTAAGAGCAGTGTACTCTATAATGCCTCAATTCATATATTTTTTAAAAGATTTATTTATTTTATTTGAAAGGCAGAGTTATAGAGAGGCAGAGAGAGGAAGATGGGAGAGGGGTGTTCCATCTGTTGGTTCACTCCCCAGGTGGCTGCAACAGCCAGAGCTGGGCCGTTTTGAAGCCAGGAGCGTCTTCTGGGTCTCCCACGTAGGTGTAGGGGCCCAAGGAGTTGGGCCATCTTCCACTGCTTTCCCAGGCCACAGCAGAGAGCTGGATTGGAAATGGAGAAGCCGGGACTTAAGCTAGCACCGCTATGGGATGCTCTCACTGCAGGCTACGCCACAGCGCCGGCCTTGGGTTCATTTTCCGAACACTGGGAAAACCAAGACTTCAGGAAGGAGGAGCAGAGCCAACTGAGGTTTGTTGACTCTAAGGCCTGAGCTCTTTTTTCTGCTGCTGTTACTGAGATAACATTCACACAATACAGGATCCACCACGTTAACCCTGTTAAAGGGTACAGTGTAGTGGTTTTCATCCGGTCACAGTTCTGGCAGCCAGCACCACTATCGCATTTCAGAATATTTCCATCACCCCCCCCCCCCCCCATGAAGTCCCTTTCATCTGCATTTCCTGTCTCCCATCCTCTGTCGCCTGCTAACCCATCTTCTCCCTTAAGGGATTTGCCTCCTCAGAACACTTCATACAAACAGAATTATACAGCATGTCAGTAGAGACTATAGAGCATGTTGTTCTTTGGAAAACCATGTGATTGCTTAGGTACAGAATATTTTTATCATAGGTATTTTTATCACCATGTAGAGCACTTTGTGTGTGTGTGTGGTTTAAATGAGAACCTATGTCAGGTGCATTCTGTGAGGAAGTGTGAGGACTTTCTTGTCCTAACTCCTCTTGTCTTAGACCAGCGTCCGAATTACAGGCCACTCTTCAGCAAATCTTGCTGCTTTCTTAATTATTTAAAGGGAAGCACTTTAACTCATTTCACAAGGACATTGTGAAGAAAAGCAAAGAGATTTCTAACCTATACAATCTCTGAGTTAGTGTAGGAAAAAAAAAAACCATGAGTAGTTGCATCTTACTAAATGAGAAAGTATTGGGGCCTCCACTCTGGCCTATCCCTTATGGGCGCCGGTTCATGTCCCATATGCTCCACTTCCGATCCAAGTCTGCTTTGGCCTGGGAAAGCAATGGAGGATGCCCAAGTCCTTGGGCCCTATAGCCGTGTGGGAGACCCAGAAGAATCTCTTGGCTCCTGGCTCTTGGCTTCGGATCGGCCTAGCTCTGGCTGTTGCAGCCAGTTGGGGAGTGAACCAGTAGATGGAAGACCTCTCTCTCTCTCCCTCCCTCCCTCCTTCTCTCTCTCTGCCTCTCTGTAATTCTGCCTTTCAAATAAATACACCTTACAAACACATCAACTTTTAAAAAAAGAAGATATATTTTATTTATTTATTTATTTTTGGACAGGCAGAGTGGACAGTGAGAGAGAGAGAGACAGAGAGAAAGGTCTTCCTTTTCTGTTGGTTCACCCCTCAATTGCCGCTGCGGCCGGCGCATTGCGCTGATCTAAAGCCAGGATCCAGGTGCTTCTCCTGGTCTCCCATGGGGTGCAGGGCCCAAGCACCTGGGCGATCCTCCACTGCACTCCCGGGCCACAGCAGAGAGCTGGTCTGGAAGATGGGCAACCGGGACAGAATCCGGCGCCCCAACCGGGACTAGAACCCGGTGTGCTAGCACTGCAGACGGAGGATTAGCCTATTGAACTGTGGCACTGACCTGATGATATATTTTAGGTAGTTCTGTAAGCAAGAGAATTAGCACTAGCGCAGCAACAGAAGATATAAATGAAATCTGCATTAGACGTTATATGTTTAAACTCCTGAGTTATGGAAAATTAGTGGCAGTAGGAAAAGGAGCTAGAAACGTGTGGCTGTACCTTAGTGTTAAGGACACTGATGTCAACAGTCTGGCTTAGGTGATGGCGCTTGAAAATAAAACCTAGCCATGATATGGTAGGAGGAAAACTTCTAGAAGCTTCGGTGTTTTCCATTACTGCCCAGTTTCTTCCGGTTCATTCTAGAATTCCCGAGTGTTAGAGCTGGCAAGGCTGTGGAGATTGCTGGACTGATCCTTTCCAGTTGCAAAGGAGGAAACTGAAGGCGAGCACGTTCAGTGACTTCTCTGAAGTCATCACAGAGTAAATGATTAGCAGGATCTGTCTATAATCCACATGTAGAGGAAACTGAATGGCGACCTTTATGTTCCTGGCTTTGGAATCTTCCTGAGAATTTGTAGAGTTTTAGCAATGAGCACCCTGTACATCTCTCCTGTGCACTGCTTCCTTGCTTCACTACTTGAGCCATCGCTTGCTGTCACCCAGGTACACATTAGCAGGAAGCTGGATTGGAAGTGGAGCTGGGACTTGAACCTAGGGACTCCGATATGGGATGAGGGAATTGTAAGTGGCACCAAATGCCTGCCCTCCTTTTTGATTGTCTGAATCTCTGAGGGAGCGCCTCACCTATCACACTTTCTAGAAGGATGTGAATGGAACTCAGCGGGGTTAAAGGCTTGCAGAGGGCTACTGTGTGAGCTGCCACAGAGCCTGCCGTGACACCTGAGCCACCTGGAACCTAATCCCAGGCACGTAGAGTCATACCAAGAAGCATAAAGGTTGGAGGCGAGCTCACAGCTCTGCAGGAAGGTTCTGGGTTGGTGCAGCATCTCATCAGCCCGGACTCCCTTCTCAGAGTGAGCTTCGCACACTTGCATCGTTGGCAGCACATGGGAACTCGTTAGAAATGCAGGTCATGCCCTGGTCATGCCCTGGTCATGCCCTGGACGTGCCAAATCAGAAGGAGCATTTTCACCAGATTCCTGTGATCATTAAAAATTGAAGAAGCCTTAGCTCGGAGACCTTAGACCAGTGAGGTTCACAGGCAAGGTAGAGTAAGGTGGGCTACTTGTGACTGTGAAACACATGCTCTTTCTGTACCTAAAGACTTTCCTCTTGGTCAAGTGAGAGGCGAGCTGGAGACGCCACACGGGACTTGGTGTCCTACACACGCAGTGAGGAAAGGACTCGTTGATTGGGACCCAGGCCCTCACTGTGCAGATGAAAGTGGAGCAGTCCCCAGCTACGATGCTGAGGAGTCCACAACCTGTCCACAGCTGAGCTGACCTGGGAGACACGTCGGGTGCCTCTCTCTCCTGCAGCTTCAACACACTGGAGCGTGGGGGTGGCAAACCAACATTCCACTCCCGGGCCTCCCTGGCCTCCACGCCTCAGCTGTTTTCACTCATTCAGCAAAAAAGGGAGATAGAAGGGAAACAAAGCCCGCAGAGGCCTTGTTAATTAGGAAAGTCTGCTCTGTTTCTGCACTGGGTCTGGCCGAGCCCGGCCCGGAGGCCCCCGGCCCTGTGTGCTGCCAGCCTGTCTGTGGGGTCAGCTCTCTGCCCTGACACAGAGCCTGCTGGGCCAGACAGAGCACCCAGCCGTGGCCATTTTTTGATGCTATTGGGCAGTTGTGTGCTTATCGTGAACAAAAGCTGCTTCTAGCTCCAGGTGGGCATTACCTCGGGGAAATGTGCTAGCTTGTATGGCAATGAATGGTGGTGCGTGTCTGGCAAGGACAGTGTAGTGGATGGGATGTAATTGCATTTCCCTCCCCGCCTCCTTTTCAGTCGGTAATTGGAGCATATGGTTAAAAGACAGCTACTTTAAAAGGAGCAATTCAGCACTGGAAAACATGCTGCCTGCCTGTTTTAGGGGAGTGTTTTTTTTTTTTTCCCCCTTAGTTGTCATCCGTTTACCTTTGATTAGGAACTGGGACTAAGCTTTTAATGAACTGGCCAACCAAGAAACCTGACTAGCCCGCGGAACACGACAGGGCTCCTCTCCTTTGTGCAGTGCAGTTGCTCTGGAAATCTGTTTAGGAAATCTTGATGCTGCCTTTTGAGAAGTCTGGACTTGAATTTTAGTTGGTAAAATATTTGCAGATCATGGTCTGAAGCCATGGGTGCCGACTTGGACCCACGCTGTTTGAGGTCCTTGGTTGTAGGGAAACAGATGTGGGTTTAGTTGGCCTAGGAATGGTAATGATAGTTCTTACAAGAGCTGCATTTTCATTTAGCTGTTCACAACAGGGCATGGGGTGGGTGACTTCAGCCCCTGTACAGATGAGGAAGCAGAAACCAAGGCGGTATGAGGCCTAGGAGAGTCGAAGTTTCCAGCAAAAGGCACAGCTGGATTGAATCAGACCTGGGTGAAGACAAGGCCTCAGATCATGCAGTGCTGTTCGACACTCAGTTTTAGAAGGACAAACGAGAATTCCGTTGTTGAGGTGATGTGTGCCTGTGATAACACACTCTGGGCTACATGTGTGTGAGCTGGGTGGGTGGGAAGGAGACCACTTGGGAAAGTCAGAGTGACAGTGTCCCCTCTTCCCTCGATAGCAGCAGTATAGACTCTGTAATATAAACAGACATGAAGTGGAATGAAAAATATATGGGATCAAATACATCAGAACGTATGTGCCTTTTTAATGGGAAAACGAGAGTCTTGGAAGCAGTTCTTCCAAGTCCTCTGGGTGTCTCTCGCCACCACCTTCTGGACTTCTCACCTTGGAGTGGCTGGGCTGGACGCGCTGGAGAACCACTCGGGTGATTGCAGCTCCTGGGCCACGTGGGCCTTTTCCGCTCCTCCGGCTGCGTGTGCTGAGTAGGAATTGCCCAACTCCAGCGAGCGGCGTGGGAAGGTTGGCGCTCTGCTCTGTTTGTACAGCTGTTCTGGGGCTCGGGCTCCGCCACCTTTCATGGCCCAGAAGTACCAGTGAAGAGGCTGGGAAAAGGTGTCCAGGGGCAGGAGGAGGTGAGAACGCGGCCGAGGGGGTGGGTTGTCTCCCGAGTGCCTGCAGCCGTTGACCATCCGCCTTTGCATAGAAAATGTGGGTTTGTTTTTAAACATTTTAATACAGGGTGAAATTTCTGTGGTTCAAAATGTAAAAATGACAGGAGGGTTTGTGATGGAAAACTTTGCTTTGTAATTCCTTCTTCAGAAGACAGAGTTACTAATCTCTGTGCAGCCACATCAGCGCCTGTTGATCCCTCCTTACCTTTCCATTCGTCGAGAGATGCATACTGCTCTGTCCCTTTTCCTCACTTTCTCCTTTTCCCCCCAGTTGCACGGTTGCACTGGATACCTTTGAACTGATGTCACTAATGTCCAAAGGATTGGCATTTTGGGGCCAGTGCTGTGGCACAGCAGGTTAAAGCCACAGCCTGCAGTGCCAGCATCCCATATGGGTGCTGGTTCGAGTCCTGGCCACGCCTCTTCCGATCCAGCTCTCTGCTGTGGCCTGGGAAAGCAGTAGAAGATGGCCCTTGTGGGAGTCCCAGAGGAGGCTTCTGGCTTCTGATCGTCGCAGCTCCAGCCGTTGTGGCCATCTGGGGAGTGAACCAGCGGATGGAAGACCTCTGCCTCTCTGTCTCTACCTGTCTCTCTAACTCTTTCAAATAAATAAAAATAAATCCTTAAAAAAAATTTTAAAAAAAGGATTGGGATTTTGTTTCTTGGAATCTCTTGCCTTCACAGTGCTGCCATTAATAATCTGATTAGTATGCATCTCATTTTTGGCACCAGTGTAGAATAATGTGCTGGAAGAGAAGTTGCTGGGTCAAAGGGTGTGTCCCTGATCATTTTGGTAGGCCCTGCTAAATCCCCTTCCAGGAACTCATCTCCGTTTCCAGCCCTACCAGCAATGGATGAGTCTCCCTCTTTCTTCACATTGCCCACAAACTGTGTTATCAAAACTTTGACCTTGGGTGCCTGGTAGGTGAAAAAAAGATCATAGTAGAAGTTTTAGCAATCCAATTTGGACAAAACAATAGAGATTCGAATGGTTGTTACTTTTTGCCTTTGAGGTGACCTCCTGTGGTGTTTGCCACTTTAGGGGGTGGCAGAAGAATTAGAGTTGGATTTTGTTAACTATTTATGACTGCCTGTATGTGTGACTAGTAGTTAAACTATTCAGAACTGGGGAGGGCATTTGGCTCAGCGGTTAGCAAAGCTTGGGATGTCTGCAGCAGTGCTGGGGTGGCTGGGTGGATGCCCAGCTCCACTTCCTAGTCCAGCTTCCTGCTAATGCAGACGCTGCAAAGCAGTGAGGGATGGTTCAGGTGCGTGGGTCCCTGCCACCCACATGGGAGACCTAGGTTGAGTTCCTGGCTTTAGTCTGGTTCAGGCCCAGCGCTTGTAGGCATTTGGGGAGTGAACCAGCAGAGGGGAGGTCTGTCACTCTACCTTTCAAAAAAATTCAATTCATATATTCCTATTTAAAATAAACATTATGTGGGTGGCATGATATGGCTAAATGGATCAGTAGATCCGTGCGCTCTTAGGTTTCATTTTCTTTGGAACATTCTCTCTAATGTTGTTACAATCCAGGGCATGGAAATCAAAGAATCACAGAGACCAGTGGCTTTCGTGGGGCCAGCAGCGTTGGTCCCCGGTGACCTTGTACTTGAGTGGGTCTCCACCATCCCTGGACTTGGTCCTGCTGCCTGAGCTGCATTCACAGACTCATGCACTTGGAAGAGATGATGCGCAGATCGAAACAGTTCAGGGCTCGGAAGGCTTTGGAGGTCCTCTCCCAGTTTTCTGTTCTCTGGATGGCTGTGAAGGGGAACTTGCATGTAGCACAGGCCGAGCACCCCTCATGTAAAAATTGGGAAATCTAAAAATCTGAACCTTAGAGCATTTTGGATTTGGGATTTTTAAATCGGGGTCGTCTAACCATAGTCTGCAAGTATTTCAAGATCCGAAACACTTTTGGCCCTCAGCATGTCAGAGAAGGGATACTTGGTGTGTTCTTGCCTCGAACAAAGGGTGTGATTTTTATGTTGTTATGCTGAGGACTGCTGCGGTTGTATTATGCAGTTATTCAGGAAGGAAGTTCTGTGGACTTCGTTTTAAACAGTGAATGGGGTATGTGTGCTGCGGATGGGATGGGAGAGGTTTCTGGATAAATTGGTCAACAGAGGCTTACATTAAAATATTTGTTAATATAATGTGGTCAACCACACCACGAAGACAGAGAAAAACATCAATTAGAAATAGAACAGGGGCTGGTGCTGTGGCACAGCAGGTTAAAGCCCCAGCCTGCAGTGCCGGCATCCCATATGGGTGCCAGTTTGTGTCCCAGCTGCTCCATTTCTGATCTAGCTCCCTGTTAATGTACCTGGGAAAGCAGCAGAGGATGGCCCAGGTCCTTGGGCCCCTGCACCTGCTTGAGAGACCTGGAAAAATTTCCTGGCTCCTGGCTTCAGATTGGCTCAGCTCCAGCCATTGCAGCCATTTGGGGAGTGAACCAGCAGATAGAAAACCTCTCTCTGTAAGTCTGCCTTTCAAATAAACATCTTAAAAAATAATAATAATCAGAACAGGACTAAGTATCTCAACCTGTACAGGCTCCCCTGAAGTCATCCTGAGCCTCACCACTGTGGAAACTGGGAGCGGAGGGAACACTTGCCAGCCGTACACGGAGTCATGCGCTCACATACCAAGCTCCAAACACCGCAGTACAGTCCTGGTGCCCTTATCCAGTGTCTCCGGGTGCCCTTAGACCCAAAACAAGGTTAAATCAGGTCTGGTTCTTAGTATCCCCCTTCTTCCTGAGGTTCTGGACAAATGTGTGAGTGTTCCTTGTCTCGCCAAAAAGTCCCCTCTTCCTCTCCAACTCCTCTGCAAGTCCCTGAACATTGGAACGAACACCTCATCTCCTCTACCCTTGCTCCTTTGGCCTCTTGGTCTCCCTGTCCCCACTGCCCACCCCCACTTTAAGATTTATTTATTTATTTATTTGAAAGTCAGAATTACAAAGCAAGGGAGAGACAGAGCTTCCATCCACCAGGTCAGTCCCCAAATGGCTACAGTGGCCAGCACTGGGCCAGGCCAAAGCTGGGAGTCAGGAACCAGGAACTCCATCTGTGTCTTCCACGTGGGTGCAGGGGCCCAAGCACTTGGGCTGTCCTCTGCTGCTTTACCAGATGCATTAGCTGCGGGCTGGATCTGCAGCGGAGCAGCCGGTACTCCCACCAGCACCCACGTGGGACACTCGTGCTACTGACAGCAGCTTAACCTACCACGACACAGTGCCAGCCCCTCCAGGTCTCCCTGGACTTTTAACTTTTTAAAAACAGTTTTAGTCAGGTACAATCCACGTAACGTGCAGTTCCACTATGGCACGTTACTCAGTGTTGGAACATTGCTGTCACTCCCCCCCCAAAGAACCCTATGCTCATGAATCAGTCACTTCTGTCCCCTTCCCAGCTCCCTCCCTGTGGCCTCGGGCAGCCACTCTGTACTGTCTGTCAATTTGCTGATCTAGGCGTTTCATATGAATATCAGTGTGGGATCTTTTGTGGCTCGCTTCTTTGACTTAGCATAATGGTTTCAGGGTTCGTCTGTGTTGTGGCATGCATTGTATTTCCTTTCTGTGTCAAGTAATATTCTGTGTGCAGGCAGTAATCTTCAGATAGTTGATGGACAGTTGGTTTTTTTCTCCTACTTTCTGGATACTGTGAATGATGATATACCATGAGCATTTGTATATAAATCTTTGTGTGAGCACATGTTTTTATTTCTCTTGGGTCAATAGCAAGGACATTGGGTAGCTCTACTTAATGTTTTAAGAAAGTGCCAAACTGTTTTATATTGTGGCTACACAATTTTATATTCCCCAGCAATGTATGAGGATTTCAATTTCTCTACATCATCCCCAACACTTCTTACTATCTTTTTTTATTATAGCCATACTAGTAGGTGTGAATTCACACCTCATGTTGTTTACAAACTTTTTTTTTTTTCCTTAAAAAATGTTTTTAGGGGCTGGCACTGTGACGTGGTGGGTTAAGCCTCCATCTGCAATGCTGACATCTCATGCAGGTGCTGGCTCATGTCCTGGCTGCTCCATTTCTGATCTATCTTCCTGCTAATGCACCTGAGAAAAGCAGTGGAAGATTGCTCAAGTACTTGGGCCCCTGCACCCATGTGGGAGACCTAGAAGAAGCTCCTGGCTATGGTTTGGCTCAGCCCTGGTCATTGTGGCCATTTAGGGGAGTAAACCAGCAGATGAACCAGCAGATGTCTTCCCCCCCTCCTCTATCTCTCTCTCTAACTCTGACTTCCAAATAAATAATAAATCTTTAAAAAGTCTTTAACAGACATATGGTAATTGTACATAGTTACCAGGTACCATGTTTCAATACAAGTATACACTATGTAATGTCCAATCACCTCATATATATTTTTTTAAAGATTTATTTGTTTACTTGAGAGGCATAGTTACAGAGGAAGAGACAGAGAGGTTTTCTATCTGCTGTTTCACTCCCCAAATGGCCGCAGCAGCTGGAGCTGAGCTGACCCGGAGCCTGGAGCTTCTTTCAGGTCTCCCACATGGGTGCAAGGGCCCAAGCACTTAGGCCATCTTCTACTGCTTTTCCAGGCCATCAGCAGAGAGCTGGATTAGAGTGGAGCAGCCAGAAAAACTGGTGCCCATATAGGATGCTGGCACTGCAGGCAGGTGCTTAATCTGCTATGGCATTAGTCCTGGCCCCTCGCCTCATGTATTTCACATTTCTTTATGGTGAAACATCCCAAATCCTATCATCTATTTTTTTCTTTTAGAAAGGAATGCACTGCACACTAACACCTGGAGTTCTTGTAAAGGGCAACAGAACCCCTGAGCTTGCTAGTCCTGTTACGTAGTCAACCTTTTCCCAATCCTTCATACCCCCCTCTCTCCCTACCTTCTGGCAACCACGATTATATTTTTAACTTCTATGATGTCACTTTTCTTTTTAAATCCCAAATATGATTGAGATCACGTAGTACTTGTCTCTCTGGTTTATTCTACCTAACATAGGGTCTTCCAGTTCTGTCCATGTTTTTGGCAGATGACAAGTTTGATACTCTTTATGGTTGAGTAATATCCCATTGTGTCTAGGTATCACATTTCTTTATCCACCCGTCATTGGTTGGACACTTCTTCACTAGTGTCAGTCATACTGCAATGAACATGAGAGTGCAAATGTCTCTTTAACAGAGTGGTTTCACTACCCAGTGGGGGAATTGCTGGATCCTATGGTAGTACTAATTTCAGCATTTTGATGAGCCTCCATACTGTTTTCCACAATGACTGTACTACCTCGTGGAGTTTTTTTTTTAAAAAAGACAAATTATTTGAAAGGCAGAGTGACAGGGAAGGATGGAATAGAGGGAGAGGGAGGCAGGTAGTGGGAGGAGAGCGAGCGAGGGAGGGAAAATCTTGGTCTTCCATCCACTGGTTTACCCCCCAAATGCCTGCAGTACTGAGGGCTGGGCCAGGCTAAAACCAGGAGCCAGGAGCCGAAATCCTTGGGCCATCATGTGCTGCCTTCACTTGTGCCCCGGCAGGAAGCTGGATCAGAGGTGGAGGAGCCCGGACTGTAAGTGGAGGGTTATATGTGATGTGCGCATCTCATGCAGTGGCTTAACCCACCAGGCCGCCGTGCCCACGCCCTGTAGTTTTCATTTCTCTAATGATGTTAAGTCTATTTTCAGCTGCTTATTAGACTGTATCTTTTGAAAAAATATATCATCTTTTTCCTATTTTTGAAGTGGGTTATCTTTTTTATTGATGAATTCTTTGTGTAATTTGGATCTGAATCCTTTATCAGAAATATGATTGGAAAATATTTCCTCTTTTCCTATAGATTGTCTTTTCACTTTTTGGTAGTATCAACTGCAGCATAAAAGTTGTTTTGAAGACGTCTGATTTACGTGTTCTGTAGTCACTTATGCTTGGACCCTATCCTTACCCAAGGTCCCATTTACTCCTATGTTTCCCCTGAAGAGTTTTATAGTTTCAGCTCTTGCAGTTGGATCTATGGTGCAGCTGAGTCCCTTGCTGTGTGTGGTACAAGGAAGGGGTCTCACTTTCCTTTTCTGCACGAGGATGTCCAGTTTTCTCAGCACCGCTGTTGAAGCCTATGCTTTCCTTGTTGACTCAGTATGTAACCCTTGTTGCCAGTCAATGGCCCGCAAATGTATGGGTTTACTTTTGGATTCCCGATTCTATTCCATTGATCTGTATGTCTACCCTTATGCCGGTACCACCTTGTCTTGGTAACTGTAGCTTTGCATTCTCCTTAATGGGAGGCTTAGGAATGGGCAGTATAGACTGTTCTCTTTCTTTCCCAGGTGTAATCAGTTCCTGGATTCTTCAGATCCCTCATCAGTATTTCAACCACACTTTGTCTATTGTGTTCATCTTTAGGATGCCTCCTCTTGCAGGTTGCATTAGGAGATGGCATCCACGTGGTCCTGACACATTCCAGCTGCCTGCCACCTCGCTCTCCTGGCAGTGCCAGCCGTACCCTCACTGTAACGCAGGTGCTTGGCTCTGATGCACTCTCTCTGCCGTACTGGATTAAACATTTGGGTTGTGAAAAGATGCTGGGCTTTCTGAAACTTCCTATTTGATAAAGTTCAGAATAATACAGCCTACTGTGCTGTTCAAAGATTTAAAGATCTTTCTAAAGGGCTATGCAAGCAAGCAAATGTAGCAGGTCGCTCTCCCGAGTGGGCCATCGCAGGAGCTTTGGGAGCTGCGGCTTGCCCTGCCTGAGTCTCTCTCTCCTCGCAGGCAGCTGCGCTGTTTCATGAGCATGAGATGTGCTGATACTGACACCTTTGTGGTAGAAAAATGGAGGACAGGGAAGCGATCTGCCTGAAGAGGGGGAATGCTGCACAGGAACCGCTTATCGTCACGTCAGCTTGCTGAACTGAGAATACAAAGCCCACGTGACGTGTGCAATTAACGGTCACCATCCTGCAGTTGATGCACTCCCTTCTGTTGTGAACTGTGTGCAGCACAAGCTCATTTCCAGTGGGTTCTGCCAGAACTTGCACTGTGCACTGTAGGAGAAGCAACTTTTAATTTCTGTTTTCTCGTGGGCATTGGAGAAAAAAAAAAACACTCTGTACACAGAAGCTGCCTTTCATCAAGAGCCTCTGTGAGGGACCCTGCCCCTTGGTAGTGAACGCGTCCGAAGCAAAGGGCTTGGAAGGCGGACTCAGTTCGCCTGAACACACTTCCCCCTGGTGATCCTGGACAAGTCGCTTAGTCTAGCTAAAGTCTCCGCCTCTTCTTCTCTAAGATGGTGGTAAAAGCAGCACCCACCTCCTAGAGTTGTCAGAAGGCTCATGCAAAGAACTAACACAGGCAAGGCTGGGAAACTTTTCTATAATGAGCCAGACAGAAAGTTTTCTGGGTTCCGCGACACCACGGGGCTGTGGCCCCTCCGCAGCCTCTCAGTGCTGCTCCTGCAGCTTAGAAGCAGAACTTGGCAAATGAGCGTTGCTGTGTTCTTGAAACACTTCTTTTCTTTTTTTTTTAACACTTATTTATTTGAAAGTTGCAGTTACGTGATGGGGAGGGAAGGGGAGAGACAGAGGTTCTCCATCCATTAGTTCACTCTGCAGATGGCCCCAGTGGCCAGGACTGGGCCAGGGTGAATCCATGAACTGGGAGCTTCATCTGGGTTTTCCACATGGGTGGCAGAATCCCAGACACCTGTACCATCTTTTGCTTTCCCCAGACCATTAGCAGGGAGCTGGATGGGAAGTGGAGCAGCCGGGAACACAAACTGGTGCCCATATGGGACACCAGCATCACAGGTGGCGGTCTTGCCCATTATGCCACAATGTCGGCCCCTGCACTTCATCTCTGAAGCGTGGGTGCACTGGGTGTGGGCTGCAGGTGTAGTGCAGGGCCGGAAATGTGGGTTTTTCATAAGCATCAGCTGTTCTCCCAGCCTGGAGACAACCCATGAACCCCTGTTTCCCTGTGTTCACTGCGCCATATTCTTAACAGAATGTCGAAGTCCTGGCCAGCCGGAGCAGTGCTTCTGAGCAGAACAAGGTGGGGGCTGAGATGCGTGAGAAGCTGCTGAAGGAGGAGAATGAGAAGCTGCAGGGAAGGATTGGAGAGCTGGAGCGGAGAGCGGCCCAGCTTCAGAGGCACGTCGACGACCTGAAAGGTGACGAAGCCAAAGCAAAGGACACGCTCCAGAAGTACGAGGTGAGGCTTCGCGGGCCCAGCCCAGGCTCCACGGTGGCCGGTCCATCCTCCCTGGCGAGTGGTTTCCGAAGCGGGGAGGGGATGCGTTGTCGTGAGTTAGTAAGGAAGGGGCAGGGCGACTGTGAGTAGATCCTCTCTGCGAGCCCTTTCTTTTCTTCCTCTAGGAATGGTATGAATGGGAGACCTGGGTGAGGGATGAGAAGCAGTGGGAGACACTGGATGGGCCCAGGGTCCTCGCTCACCTTGATATCAGGCAAGATCAGCCCTCTGAGGCTTTGCCAAGGCCTCCAGACACCTCGGCCAGGCCCATTCTCACTCAAGGCTGCTTGTCCTTTGTTAACATCAGTTGATGTCTTTGAAGGCACACAGGTTTTAGCAAACCAATTGTCCAGTTGGCTAGAGCTCTAGAAGTAGGAAGCTGGAAGCAAGAGATGTAAGTGGGAGGCAGAAGAATGGGCAGCTGACAGTGAAAGGGAACAAACCCCTTAGCGTCACCCGCACAGCTTTTAAAACCCGTGTGTCCCTGGGCCCATTCAGTGCCTGGAGTTTCTGAGTTTCCAAAGCCTGGATATTTGTGGGTTTGCAAAACCACCCTAGGTAATTTGGATGTTCACACTTGGCTAAGAAGTGGAACTTCAGGCAGGCATACATCCAAGCACGCAGCTGTTGTGTGTCACCTTGGGCCCATGACAGGTGCATTGCCACCACAGCCATGCTGTGTCCACGGATGTCTCCTGCATCCATTTCACTCCACTGAGTTAGCTTCATAGGCATAGCACGCGTCGAAGCTCGTCCTAAGCCAGTGTTTCCCTGCAGGGACAAGTGCGGCAATTAGAGGAGGCCCTTGCGCATGCCAGAAGGGAAGAAAAAGAAGCCACATCCGCCAGAAAGACGCTGGAGAATGAACTGACGGATGCCCAGGTAAACGCTGCGGGCTGTAGCCACACTCTCTTCCAGGAAGCACAAGGAAGCCAAATCAGAGGAAAAGGTGGAGGTCGCTGCCGGTCCTGTCCTTGGTCCTGTCCTTGTGTCTTTGATAACTACCCCGGGCTTGGAAGTATTCCTCCAGACCAGCAGTTCTTAACTGGGGACAGGGCGGGATGGCGACATTTGTAATTGTCACACTGGGCAGATGTTACAAGCATCTAGAGATTGGAGACTAAGGTTGCTGCTGAGTATCCTACAAAGCACAGGACAGCCCCACAACAAAGAATTGCCTGGCCCAGATACCAGGGGTGCCAAGGTTGAGAAAGCTTGTTCTAGAAATCAAAAGAAGGCCGGCGCCGTGGCTCAACAGGCTAATCCTCAGCCTTGCGGCGCCAGCACACCAGGTTCTAGTCCCTGTCGGGGCACCGGATTCTGTCCCAGTTGCCCCTCTTCCAGGCCAGCTCTCTGCTGTGGCCAGGGAGTGCAGTGGAGGATGGCCCAAGTGCTTGGGGCCCTGCACCCCATGGGAGACCAGGAGAAGCACCTGGCTCCTGCCATCGGATCAGCGCTGTGCGCCGGCCGTGGGAGCCATTGGAGGGTGAACCAATGGCAAAAGGAAGACCTTTCTCTCTGTCTCTCTCTTACTGTCCACTCTGCCTGTCAAAAAAAAATAAAAATAAAAATAAATTAAAGGGCTTGACAGCTTTCCAAAGATAAACAGGAATTGTGTGAGAAGATCAGCACGCTGGGTCCCCACAGCAGTGTGCAGTCGGCTTTCTAATTTCCTTTCCCCTCCAAGCAAATGCACTCCCTAGAGTCCAGTCCTTCCAGGCCGGGGGAAGTCACTTCCTTGAAACGAGATAGCCATCTGTATTCAAAACCAGGGGGCTCTTGGAAGATTACATTTTCCCATTTGAAGGTTAGAGAGATCATTGAAGTCCATTCCACTGAAGAGCCTGCAGCGCAGTTCTAACTTGACCTTGCCCAGGGACTGCCGTGTGGTACAGGTGCGCCCTGCCTTTTGCTTGTGCTCAGGTCGTAAAGAACCAGCACCCAAGCATCCCTCTCGCGCGCTTCTGAGGACTTCCGAGCCAGTGTTGCAGCAAGCTGTCTGACGGTTTTCCACTAGAGACCCCCGTGCAGTAGGGAGAGGTGGGGAGAGGCATGTTAGAAGTGTTCTGAGCGGAGTTGGGGTTCAGATTTGCAGCTTTCCTTTAAGCACAGAGAATGATCCCCTTAACTGTAGAGGAGGAGAATTTTCAGTCGCCCTCAGCTTTGAACAGAGAACTTGTTTTTGCATAAAGTAGAGCTCTGATTTGTTTTTTCCTGAGTCTGATGTCTGACTGCCTTCGCTTTGCGTTTCTTTCTTTGCTACAGACATGTGGGTTATTTTGTATGGATGGCAGTTTCACTATGCTGCTGTGTAAGCCTTGTGATGGCTCCTGTTCCCCAACCCAGCTTCTTATGGGTGCAGATTAACACCGTGAGCTAGTCAGAGGAAGAGAGAGAGGAGCAACACGTGTGTCCTATAGGGACAAAACTGTGGCCTCAGGCCGTGGCTACGCCCAGCACTGGGCACAGCCCTTGGAGCCTCTCCGAAGGCCTCCTTTGGCTGTCCCATCCAGAACATTTTGCACGCGTGGAAGCTGCAGTCTCCCACTGGGGATGAATTCTGCATGTAGGACAGACGAGGGCCTTGGGGCCTGCAGATCTTCATGTCATTCCCAGCGACGCCCACCTCCTGATCTCCAGCTGGGCCCTGGAAATTATCCCAGACGTGTTACTTTTGCTGGGTCCTGGAAATTATCCCAGACGTGTTACTTTGGCTGGGCCCTGTTTTCCCAGCGGCGAGTGGGAGATGGCGGCAACCGAGAGGAAGCTTAGTCCTTGAGGAAGAGGAAAAAGCAACTGGCATTTTTTCCCACAAGCATCTTGTATTTCAGAGTCTTTGTGCATTTAGCAATCTACTGCATCTTCTTGTATGATTAATACATTTCTTTTTGTGGTAGCAGAAGAACTTGGTTGATTTGCATCTGATTTTCTGTGATTCAAACAGAAAGTGCTAGATGGTCATAAAGATGTTATTCTTGTGCCACCCCACGCCCCCTGCCCTGTTTTTGAAAGGCAGAGAGGCTGGCGCCATGGCTCAACAGGCTAATCCTCTGCCTTGCGGCACCGGCACACCGGGTTCTAGTCCCAGTCAGGGTGCCGGATTCTGTCCCGGTTGCTCATCTTCCAGTCCAGCTCTCTACTGTGGCCAGGGAGTGCAGTGGAGGATGGCCCAAGTCCTTGGGCCCTGCACCCCATGGGAGACCAGGAGAAGCAGCTGGCTCTTGCCATCGATGAGCGCGGTGCGCCGGTAGCAGCGCGCCGGCCGTGGCGGCCATTGGAGGGTGAACCATCGGCAAAAAGGAAGACCTTTCTCTCTGTCTGTCTCTCTCTGTCCACTCTGCCTGTCAAAAATTAAAAAAAAAAAAAAAAAAAAAAAAAGGCAGGGAGACATATAGAGATCTTCCATCTGTTGGTTCCTTCCCCAAAAGCCTGCAACACCTTGGGCTAAGTTGAAACCAGGGGCCTGGAACTCAGTCTGGGTCTCCCAAATTCTTGAGCCATCACCTGTTGGAGAGAGTTCTTTCCTTCAGGGAATTAGTATTGCATGGTCTCCTCCTGCCCTGTTGGACCTCTGTGTATTGACACTGTGCCCAGTGCCTCCACTGTTAAGGGTCTGTCGTGTGGCAAGGGGTATGAGACCAGCTTCCTTCTGATGAAGCCAGTCTTTCCTTTAAGCCTCCAGGCCACTTGCAACTTGGTCACTGCTAGTATGACTAATTGGGGCCACACTTAATCATGCAATAAAAGGCTCTGCATCCATCGACAGATTATGGTTTCTAAGCTCAGGGACACCCACTGTGTATCCACCCACTTCATGTCTTAATTCTCCAGCCTGACAAAATTGCCCAGTTTTTGCCCCCACTATTAGCTCATGGGCTTGTGTTGTCAGTCTTGGAAGTGGAGTTGCTGGATTTCTTTTCATGTGCATTTGGGACATGTTTCCTCAGCAGTGACTTACTGGAACATATTTCTTGAAAAACTGTTGAGAACAGTGCTCCTAAACTGTAGGATAGATTAGATTAACTAGGGGAGGTTTCAAATGCAAATCTGTGGGCAGAACCCTCAGAAAGATCACGATTCCATCAGAAGGGGCTAGAACCAGCATTTTAAGGCAGGAGTCTCCTAGCTAATTAAATCCTCTGGCTTAAGAAGATCTCAGATCACTTTCAAGGCTGAGCATTTTCAACCACTGAGTTTTTATCAAGAGCTTCATGGTAAACCTGACATTATGCGACAAACCCACCATGAACAAACCGAGATGCAACATCTACTTTCTGATTTCTCAGATCCTACTACCTAGCAATAGAGGCGAGCATATAGGAGGTATTTTTTTAAAATGTTTAGAAAAACTGTTCTTTCAGGCGCTATGTTTTGGAGTAGGGTTCTGGTGCCCCCCCCCCCCCACCGCCCAGAAGGAGTGAGATGGTGGGGTCTCCAGTGGCCCCCAGAGCAAAGACTGAAGCAGCAGAAATTCATGAATCATATGGAAGTTGAATGGAGCTGAGGCTGGCTTGTCTGTTAGCCTGCAGCCCTTGGAATTGGGGGTCCAAGAGGAGGAGAAAGAGAAGCTGGGGGGTCTCCAGGGGCAGGGACTGAGGTGGATCCTGAAGGTTCTATAGAGAAGTAAGGCTGGCCCTCTGTAGGTATCGTTTCCAGGAAGTTACTTTTGTGAGATCCAAGTTGGTGCGAGTTTTCTCCCACCCAGTGGAACCATACCTCAGCAGTTCTCACCCTCCTTCTGCTTACCCCGACACCACGAGATAAACTACAGGCAGAAATCCCAGGGTCTGATCCTGCCTCTGGTGTGTGCCCAGCTGCGGCGGGGCCCACACCTGCTAATTGTCTCTGTGCTGGAATGCTGCTTACCGTCCTTTTGCCACCGTCTTTTCCCCAAGCGCTCTTGTTGACCTTGGTTTCCTGCAGTCATTAACTTCAGCAGCCCAGCTGTGTTGGCTGTTTCTCAAAGTGCAGCCAGCACATCAGAGCCCAGGGCCCGGAAGACCTCCACGGGTGGTTTTTTAACTCCTTGTCATGTGGTTGGCAGAACAGAGCTGCTCCTATTCTGTGCAAACCAGGAGAGGCCAACGTGATTTGGGAGTGTTCTCAGGATGCCTGAGTTCCTGTATGTCGTCAGCAGCCAATAGACTGTTAAGTGCTATACAAATATAAATCATTGTTCTTAGGCAGCCGCTGCAGGGACGCAAGTACACGCAGGCCTGAAGCAGTTCCTATACAAACCAGTTCAGCCCTCAGAACCTGATAACACTTTGTAGACCATCCGGTCTGTGTGGGTCACGTTCCTCTGTTCCGAGCTCTGCCTCTTCTTGATATTCTTAGGCCGATGGTCCTAATACTTAGCCATTTAAAGAAAGCACCCTGGGGCGGGCATTTGGCATAACTGTTAAGATGCCTACATCCCATACGGAGTACCTGGGTTTAAGTCCCAGCTCTGCTTCCAATTCTAGCTGCAGCTAATGTATATCTTGGGCGTCAGTGGCGATGGCTGCAATACTTGGGTTGCTGCCATCCATGAGTTTCTGGCTCCCAGCTTCAGCCTGGCGCACTCCTGGCAGTTGTGGGCATTAAAGGGGCGTCAACCAGTGGGTGGGAGCTGTCTCTGAAATGAATAACTAGGTGAATAACTGCTTCCTAAAACATGTTAAGAAGCCACCATTTTCTTGCTAAGACATTTTAGGGTTTTGTTGTGGAATTGCCTGTTGTTCACATCAAAGACACCTATCTAGTGATTATGTGCAGTTAGAGCATTGGGAGAACCCGGGAAGATTTGCATCCATGATGACCGCATTTCATAGTCAGTACTGGTATTGGTGCTGAGTCACTAAACACCCACACATACTTTGTCTAGGGTCTCTTCAGTTTAACCTTTATTCGTCAAGTTCACCAACCTGTGATTTCCAAATTCCTTTTTCTACGTATCTGACTCCAGTCCATGGATACTATGGACCACAACTCCCTTCACCCAGGTGGACTTCTGGTCCATGGGTCAGTGTTCTCTTTGTGTACAGATTCATGTTGAGCTGTTTCAAGTGTAGGAACCACCTCATAGGGAGAAATTCTAGAATATTTGGTACAATGCTATATACCAGAGGAGATACTTGCCGGGTAGGTTAAGGTTGGTCAACTGTATAAGGTGACCTCAATTTCAGAGCATGAGCATGCAGATTTTAGATTTCCTTATTTGAAAGTCAGATACATGGAGAGAATGAGAGTGAGTGAGTGAAATCTTTCATCGACTGGTTTATTCCTCAGATGGCTGCCTCAGCCAGTGCTGGGCCAGGCTGAAGCCTGGAGCCAGGAACTTCATCCGGGTCTCCCACAGGGAATGGCAGGGCCTCAAACATTTGGTCCATCTTCCACTGCTTTTTCCAGGCTATTAGCAGGACATGGATTGAAGCAGTGCAGCAGGTGATGGCTTTCTGTATGAACCACAACGCCGGCCCCAAACATGCAGATTTCTGGACGTGAGCAGCCGTTTGCTGTATTTGTGTGCTGCCTCATCCTTTTTTGCATCTTCGTTCCTGTGGATGCTTTTGGTTAGGTCACTTTCATGTTTTGGTGTCTGATTTCAGAACCAACAATGACTTGCGCCTCTCTGATGGCTTTAGTATGATCTTTCCCCTTGTAGCTGACGTCAAGGTCTGATTCCTTTGTGGTGCGGCTGTGCGGTTGACCTGGTAGGTTCGTAACGGCACTGTCCTCTCCCCGCTATCTGCAGAGGAACCTGAGTCGCACCACGCAGGAGCAGAAGCAGCTGTCGGAGCAGCTCAAGGACGAGGTGGAGCAGAAGGAGCAGTTACGAAGGCTGAAGAACGACATGGAGAATGAGCGTTGGCATCTGGACAAGACCATCGAGAAGCTGCAGAAGGAGGTGGGGGCGCGGGAGGAGGGGGAGGGTAGAGGGCGGGCACCCCGCTTGGGACCCTTCCCCTTGGAGGGTCTGACAAAAGCTAGGGAAACCTGCAATTCCAAGCACAGGTGTAGCAGGGCTCTGCAGACGACCCCCCCCCCCCCCCCCCCCGAGGCAGCTCTGTGCTTTGGTGAGAATCCCAGAGATGGAGAAACTGATCTGGCAAAAGAAAATGCCAGTACCCTGTGGATGCTGGGCCCTGGACTTCCTCGCAGCAGTAGGAGGGAACAGCCTCGGGGGTGCGTGCCCACGTGCCCAGGGCTTCCCGAAT
This sequence comes from Sylvilagus floridanus, assembly GCA_949820135.1. Classification (NCBI taxonomy): domain Eukaryota; kingdom Metazoa; phylum Chordata; class Mammalia; order Lagomorpha; family Leporidae; genus Sylvilagus; species Sylvilagus floridanus. The sequence continues at coordinate 65,421,634 of OX463239.1, forward strand.
TGGACCCCGTGCCTCTTGGCATCTCTCGGATTTGTTCTGAAGTGTCAGAGCACAGTGGCTGCCGCTCCTCCTGCTCACCTCCGCCCCGAGACACACAGCCGAGGAAAGCCCCAGGGCTGATAGGCTGTTGGCGTTCCAGAGGCTGACACGAACAGCTGCCCCTTTGTATGTGCCGGTCACCTTTCTAGCTCTTGTGTGTGTAACCAGAATTCTCTCTGTATCTGCGTGCCGTTTTAATTCTGAAAACAACCGTTTATGGCAGATACCATGGTGTCAGTATTTCCAACAGAGCCACCGCCGAGGCCCGGAGAGGTCGCTTACTGGTGTGTGGCACAGCAAGGGTCTGACCCCAGGACGGGGTATCGGGCTCCAAGGCTGCGACGTGACGTTCCCCTGGGCTGCTCCCAGTCGGAGGGAACCAGACCCGGACAGCCTGGGGCCAGGGGCTTTGCGCTCTTCGAGGAGCCTGCAGAAGGAGCAGGAGAAGCCCGTGGGGACCCGAGCCCAGAGTGCAGGGAGCTCACAGCTGCCTCGCTTCTTGCAGATGGCTGACATCGTCGAGGCATCGCGCACGTCGACGCTGGAGCTCCAGAACCAGCTGGATGAGTACAAGGAGAAAAACCGCAGGGAGCTCGCGGAGATGCAGAGGCAGCTGAAGGAGAAAACCCTGGAGGTAGAGAAGTCCCGACTGACGGCTGTGAAAATGCAGGATGAGGTAACGCCTGGGCAGCCAAGGTCTCCCTTGGCTCTCACTCACTCACTCTCATTCTCTCCATGTTAACCCGCTGCTTTGCATGAACTTGGGGGTTGGTTGGTTTAGTTCATGAAGTCTGAGATTCAGGGGGGGATGGAACAAGCACATGCTCTCATCCACTGGTTTACTCCCCCTAAAATGGCCAGGGCTGTGCTAGATCTGAAGCCAGGAGCCAGGAATGCAATCCGGGTCTCCCAGGGGATGGCAGGAACCCAGGTACTTAGCCATCATTACTGCCCTAGGGTCTGAATTAGCGGGAAGCTGGACTCGGGAGCCCGAGCCAGGAGCTTGAACCTGGGTACTCTGATGTGGGTTGAGTGTGTCTTAAATACTCCCTGGGGGTAGATTGTTAAGATAGACTTTGTGCTTCATCTTTTATTCTCAACTCCCCAGTAGTTACGGGGTTAAATAGTGTTGTGAGACACGGAGGACCCACCTGAGGTGCAGTGACATAATTTCATCAGACCTTTTTCTCAGTCCAAAGAAAATCCCCCCTGCTCAGTGTTGTGCCCAGATGATACACATGCAGTTATGTTTTCATTTCATCCTAAGTTAGGAATTTTAGCAACTGGCTTTTGTTTTTTGCCATTCATTTTTGAAAATAGAGATTTTTATTGGGATCAGAGTGCTAGACAAGAGTTTCAGAGTAACCACAATGGAGATTTTTTTCTTTTTAAAGATTTATGTATTTGAAAGTCAGAGGTTCACAGAGAGGAGAGGCAGAGAGAGAGAGAGAGAGAGAGAGAGAGAGAGGGGTCTTCCATCCGATGGTTCACTCCCCAGATGGCTGCAATGGCTAGAGCTGTGCCGATCTGAAGCCAGGAACCAGGAGCTTCCTTGGGGTTTCCCACGTGGGTGCAGGGGCCCAATGACTTGGGCCATCTTCTACTGCTTTTCCAGGCCATAGCAGAGAGCTGGGATTGGAAGAGGAGCAGCCAGGACTAGAACTGACGCCCATATGGGATGCCGGCGCTTCAGGCCAGGGCGTTAACCTGCTGCGCCACAGCAACGGCCCCCACAATGGAGATTTAAAACAATTCTCAGGAACCTGAGTGCTGAAATGATTCACCTGTATTCTTGGTTTTTATATTTAAGAAAAATAGAACCAGGAAACTTCTGAGTTGGCTTCCTTCAATCTTGACCTCTAGAGAAATGAGAAACATAAAGAGAATTTTGTTAAATTATTTTAATGGGAAGCTGGATGCTGATTTCTAGCCATGCCTCTTGCCGACTGCATAACCTTAAGCAGGTGGCCCATGTTTTCTGAATGTCTGTTTCTACATCTTGAAAAACACAGAATCCTAGTGACTTAATAAATAAGATAACATGTGAGACTTACAGAGAAAGATTGTTCATCCTGGACACAGATAAAGTTGGGTTCCTTTTCTTTAAAGCTCATTCCCCCCCACCCAGGGCCAAGAACACTAAAATTCCGCAGGAAAACAAATTTTCTTTCAAAAATAAACTTTTAATTTCTTTGATGATCAAAAAGAAATAAAGCATGAGTCAGTGCTGAGACTGTAAAAGAACAATAGATATTTATTATGGACTTCTGAAAACGCCCTGATAACAGATCCTTCTGGCTCAGGGTCAAATGAGACAAGACTCCAAGTAAGAACTGAAATTAGCAGTGACATCACAGCTCTCTTTGGCATTAAAAAGAAGAGAAAAAATTTCCCTTTCTGTTGCCTTGGGGTGGTGGGGTTTTGACATTGGCCAGGGCAGCAATGAACGCCTGGTCTGTTTGGACTTGGAATGACCGCTGTCACAGAGACCCCTCTGAAGTGTTGCACACTGCTTTCTCTATAACAGTTTTTAGGATAGAATCTTTGGATTGGATGGAAACTTAGGGATTTTCTAGTTAAATAAAGAAGCTGAGGACCAGAGACAGTAGCGAAGCCCAAATGGAGACTAGCACTGTTTATAAAGGAGCAACAATTCAAGGAGAGGATTCTCTAGCATGAAAACCAAAGATGGATCTTATAAATTTTCTTTTTTAAAAAATTTATTTGAAAGGCAGAGGCAGAGAGAGAGAGAAAGAAAGAATCTTCCATCTGCTGGTTCACTCCCCAGATGACCACAATGGCTGGAGCTACGCCAATCTGAAGCCAGGAGCTTCTTCCAGGTCTCCCATGCGGGTTCAGGGGCCCAAGGACTTGGGCCATCTTCTGCTTTCCCAGGCCATAGCAGAGAGCTGGATCGGAAGTGGAGCAGCTGGGACAGGGACCAGCACCCATATGGAATGCCGGCACTGCAGGTGGCGATTTTACATGCTACGCTATAGTGCCGGCCAGCCCCCTCATCGATTTTTCTCACTTGGTACAGTCCTATGTGAGATACTATTTCCATTTAAATGGCAGTCCTGGATCATTTTGGAGGTATAAGGTGACTTTAAGAAGTTCATGGAAAATGGAATTGAATTTAAAGATGTTTTAGTGCAAAAATCAAAAAGTTTTAGAAATTGCAGTTTTTTTTCATAATAAACATTTTCCACAAACTTTTGGAAGACCCAGTACCCTAGACTTAGATGTTGAAGTCATAGAGTTGTTTCAGACAGGTGAATTAATGAGCCAGGGTATTCTGTTTCCTTGGAAAACTCCAGCTCAGCTTTGTTCATTGTCTCTCATCGTATGGGCTGAGTTCACGCTCTCGGTTACAGCATGCTGTAGTACTTGCCAACTTTGCTTGCAAAGAAATGGGCCTCTTGCCTCTTCTGCTCTTGGTGTGGATCTAGAAGAGTTCTAGAGAAGAGAATCTTTAGAGAATGCAGGCCTAGAGGTGACCACTAATCAGGTGGTTTTTAAGATTTTATTTATTTACTTGAGAGGCAGAGTTTTACAGAGGAGAGACAGAGAGAGGTCTTCCAGCCTGGTTCACTCCCCAGATGGCCACAGTGGCTGGAACTGGGCTGATCTGAAGCCAGGAGTTTCTTTTGGGTCTCCCACATGGGTGCAGCAGCCCAGGGACTTGGGCCATCTTCCACTGCTTTCCCAGGCCACAGGAGACTTTTGAATCAGAAGAGGAGCAGATGGGGTTCAAACTGGCACCCATATGGGATGCCAGTGCCACAGGTGGAGGCTTAACCCACTATAGTACAGCAGTGGCCCAAGCTGACTTACTAAATCCTATTTGGCAATTTTTTTTAAAGATTTATTTATTTATTTTGAAAGAGTTACACAGAGAAGGAGAGGCAGAGAGAGAGAGAGGTCTTCCATCTGCTGGTTCACTCCCCAATTGACTGCAACAGCTGGAGTTGTGCCAACCTGTAGCCAGGAGCTTCTCCAGGTCTCCCACGTGGTTGCAGGGACCCAAGGACTTGGGCCATCTTCCACTGCTTTCCCTGGCCATTGCAGAGAGCTGGATTGGAAGTGGAGCAGCTGGGACTTGAACCAGTGTCCATATGGGATGCTGGCAATGCAGGCAGTGGCTTTACCTGCTTTGCCAAAGTGCTAGCCCCGGCAAATGGTGTTTCAACAACCTCAAATGGTTCAGTAGTTGTTTGCTTCCTTTTGATTCAGGATGAGTTGTTTTCATACACTAGATTTATTTTCTTCTGCATATCCTCCTTGAATGCCCTTGTGATGCTGGGCCCTTGCTTGGTGTTAAGGACACACTGGGTGCTGAATGATAAGGCCTTGTTGGGTATCTGCATCCTTCGCAACACCAACATGTCCCTCCCAAGAAGGAAGCATGGCTGTGCATCGGCCTGCTAGTCTCACTCTCAAACTCACGTCTCTTGCTGGCATTATCTCATTCGATTCTCATGGTGGCTCTATAAGGTCGGTTTTATATTTATCCCAATGTTTTACACAAGGAAATGGAGTCATGGAGAGACTTAATGTATGCTTTGCAGTTATGGTGCACCCTCTGTACCCAGAGAATGTCTGATTTATCTTGTTCTGTGGGATGACTGTCACTCTGTTTTTATCACAGTTACCACTGAATCCCGACTCGGCTCTCTTGGAGATGTCATCTTCAAGGCTATGTTGTTATAGAAATGTTAGGGGTTCCTGTTAGTTTCTAAGAAAACATTTGCTAACCTAAGGTTCCTACACCAACCTGTTGGCCCTTTCCTAATTATCCTGTGACAAATGTCCCAAAATGGTGACATTCAATAATAGGGTTTACCACCGACTTCCATATACTCCCTGTAGCGAGCCCTTGGTATGTTGCCTTGTGCCTTCTCCAGGAGGGTAGGGTCGGGGAACCGAACAGATAGCCCTGAGTGTCTCCGTGTGAGTTCCTCAAACATGTTGAAGAATAACCTGCTGTGTGCGGAGATGGCAAATCCCCCTCTGAAGATAACAGAGCAGGTGAAAACAGACTTAGCTCTCCTAAGCTGTTAGTTCAGTGCCACCTTGTGGCTGGAAAAAACACTGTACGTTATGGTCATTGGATCATTTTCCTCTGCAAAGCAGAGGTTTTCAGGCGTGTTGTGCCTTAGGAGGTAAAGCTGCAGCCTGCGGTGCTGGCATCCCATGTGGGCGCTGTTTTGAGACCCGGCTGCTCCACTTCCAATCCAGCTCCCCGCTAATGCACCTGGGAAAGCAGCAGAGGGTGGCCCAAGTTCTAGGACCCCTGCATCCATGTGGGACATGTGGAAGAAGCTACTGGCTTCGACCTGGCCCCTGCAGCAATTTGTGGAGTGAACCAGCAGATGAAGATCTCCGTAATTTCAAATAAATATTTTTTTAAACGCTAGTTTTCACCAAATGTACATGTTGATATTGCTAGATTTTGTATCTGTAGGTTATTTGAGGTCATTCACTTAGTTTTTATTTATTCAAATTTTAAGCCTCCCTGGTAAAGGTGGGGGATACATTACCCTCTGGAAGCACTTGCCTGGTTGAGTGGCTTGCCAGTGGTTTTGACCATGACTCCTGGTAAAAGCTGTGTCTTGCATTGCACTCCAGTGCCTCCCATACATACGCTCACACTGGAATATCCTGTAAAAGCTTCAAGAGGACATTTGCTCATACTCTGATTTTTTTGTTGTAATTATAAAATGCTTAGCAAAATCTGTTAAATTGACTTTTTAATGCAATAAGTTGCTTCTTGTAGCAGGAAGACACTCCCCTTTTCTTTAATGGAAGAGGGCGCTAAGGCCCAGGAGGGGGTGGGAGTTGCTCAAGGTCTCCCGTGGAGTGGGCACTCCCAGAGCTCCTTGCCTTTGGCTCAGCCTGTGCTCTTGCTGTCTGCTGCCCGCCCCCGCCCTAGATGCGCCTGATGGAGGAAGAGTTACGGGACTACCAGAGAGCTCAGGATGAAGCACTCACGAAGAGGCAGCTCCTGGAGCAGACGCTGAGAGACCTGGAGTGTGAGCTGGAGGCCAAGAGTCACCTCAGGGATGACCGTGGCAGACTGGTGAAGCAGCTGGAGGTCTGTGGGCGGGGGCCTGGCCCCGCGGGGTTGGGGGTGGGGGGCAGCGCTACCTCTCTGCACACCCCTCAGCCTTGGGGAAGGGCTGCGTTTTTATTCCTTTCAACTTCCAGGCCTTAGGAAGGTCATTTCTTGGTGTGGGAAGAAGCTGGTAGTTCATGGTCTTAGAGGATGTCAGTGCTAGAAGGAATGAAGGGGACATCATTTACCCTGAAGTCTTGAAAGGAGATGGAGCCTACTCCCCAAGAGGTTAGGTGAGAGGCACGAGGACACAGGTGGTTTACTTCCATTTATGCTTTTGGGCAGAGCTTCCAACTACAAAGGTGAAAAGACTACTATGGCTCAGGACAGGGGCTGAGCCGACACCCTAGACCCAAACCAGCTACCTCCTAGGGACCGTCAGCGCTCAATTCTACATACTCCTGTTTCTGGTCCATTTCTCCCAGAGTGTACAGCTTTGCCAGAGCTGGCAACAAACTGTGGCTCAAGTCATTGTTGCACACAGAATCCAAAACACTGTATCAGAAAGAGCTCAGTGTTGTCCTCAGTTGGGGGGGGGGGGGGTGGAATGTGGTCACAGGCTGAAGACACAACACACAAGAAAAACCTAAACAAAGGGATAGAGTCTGAATAGGAACAGTCTGCTGAGGACGACAGGAAGAACGTTAAGGTCAATCCCTAGGAACAACACTGACCTCAAACCTGAAACACACTGGGACTTAAGGGGAGAGACTAAGAGAAAGCCTCAGACTCTTGGGGAGAGGTTAAAATTGTCATGGTTTTGATGTCAGACAGACAGGACTCAAGGCCAGGGAAAGAAGCTTGAATTCAAAATCAATGGAATTCAACCTTGCAGATAAACAAATGACTTTTTCGAGCCTGCAGAGGATTGACTAAGTGTTTATACCTAGGGACTGATGTTTCAGCATTGAAGATGTTATTAGATGGGGCCTCCTTCAGAGAGCTGACTAACCTGATTATGGGTTCACTACTCTATTGTAGGCTGGCTGTACGTTTTGCTCATATCCTTATTTTGATCTTTTTAAGGGAGATCAGTTTAAAGCAAGTGGAAATCATCCCAGGTAACTAGAAGTGAGTTACTTTAGGGAGCCAGAATGACCTGGTTTCTACAGCCTCATCGATGAGAAGCAGCTTTGGTGTCGGCAGCTCTGGCCTGGGCACCGTGCATGCACCTGCTGGGTTCTGCACAGTGTGGATTTTGTAGAACACACCTTCCTGATGGTGTTGATCAGGTTGCCACATTGTCTCCTTCTAGACTATTCTGAGAAACCAGCATTTCCTCTGGCTGACTTACAGTCTGGAAGCAATGGAATAGCTAAGCTTCATTTGCCACTGTGCAATATTTCAGATAACTTCTCCATTAATTACAAAATGACTCTCCAGGCCCTGCCACCGTGATGCACACTTGAGGGGTGGTTCACGCCCTAAGAGGTGGCCGGAAGCACTGTCTAGCCTGTTCGCTCATTAGCATTTCACAAATTAATTCTCAGGACTCAAGAGCTCTCTTGATGGCATTTTCTGTAAACTCAGGAATTCAGGTGGCTGTGGTATGTAAATGGAGCTCCATGAAATTGACCTTGGAGAAATTGAGACTTACTGAGCAGCTACGAGCCTTTGGTTCAGCACCCAGCTCTGTTCTGAGAGCTCGCAGGCATCCTTGTAGATTTTGACCACTGCCAGAAAAGGCCACTTACAGCCATGTAAGTCATTGATGTGAGTTCTGTGCACTTATATTTGATGCTTCCCAGAGGCATCTACCATTTGTCAATCAACTCTGGCAACTACAGAAAACAATATCTGTATATAAATACTGCAGGCTCATGCCTGCCAATTGCTTTTCAGAGTTTGTGGCTCTGAGCTTACCCAGACATTTGACACATTGGCTGGCGTTGCACGCAGAAAGCCTGTATCCCCCCCAGTTCTAAGAGCATGGTTTGTGTTAGAAGTGCCCCTCTCCCCTTTTTTATACACAAAACTAATTTTGCCTTAATACACAATGAGGTTAAATTGGAAGCCCGCAAGGAAGACACAATTTGTTATTCTTGGTGATGATGAATTTCACAGTATTGGCCTGCATTGTCTATGTTAATTCAATGCACAGTACAAGGCAGATGGGATTTTCTACAAGAGAGGCAGGGGCAAGGCTCCTGGAAACCATGAGCGGGGGAGAGATACATGGTTCTGAGCATGATAAATGTAGGGAAAAATGTCTTTAACAGCAACTTGGTTAGGTAGGTTTGTTTAAAGTTACTGATTTATAGGGAGAACAATGGTTTAAAGGAGAAATGCTAAAGTGTCATTAGCCTTTAGGTTAGGGGTACTCTTTTTGCTGTGTTTTCTACACGCACAATTTCATTTTAAGTTATGAAAGCAAGAAAACATAGTTCCAAGAGTACCTGCTCCGGGCAGTGAGAGGAGGAGATGGCTCATGTTTCTGAACTCCAGTCACTCTCACGTCTCATTTGCATTTGGGGCAACCCTTGCTGCTAATCCAGATCAGTGTAAGTTACGTGGTGCATGTTTGTGGTCTTTCTTAGGACAAGGTGTCTCAGCTGGAGATGGAGCTGGAAGAGGAAAGGAACAACTCGGATCTGCTGTCCGAGAGGATCACTCGAAGCAGGGAACAGGTACAATATGGTCGTTGAGTGATGGATGCACGGTCCTGTGTGGAGAAGCAAATGTGTGAGGTTAAACCCGAGCATCCGATGAGAGCAAGCAGGGGAAATTCACGTCACATGGAAAACGATGGCAGACTGAGTCATCTTCCCATCATAAGCCACGAGGAAAGGGAATAAGGTGGAAGTTGCTAGAAGGGTTGTGGGTAGCAATCTACTGGCCGTCATAGGCAAAGTGCTTTTGGAGCCGAGACTCTCAGACTTACTGGTGCAACAAGCAATTGTGTGACACTGGTAGCACGTGCCACGACAGGAAGCAAAACAGAGTGACTGATGAAAGCAACTTCCTTTAGGAACCTTCCACTGTAGACGCCTGTGAGGCGTTCACAAGATAGCAACCGCACTCCCCAGGGAGCGATCTTTATGGTTTGGAAGTGGTTTCATGTACCTTCCTCCTGACAACAGTGTGGGGCAGTCGGGGAAGTAGAGGACAGGACTAGTTTCCCAGGCTACACGTGGCATCACCCAAAGGTTTTTGCACTTTGCTTCCATTTTTTAATGCAGCGCAGGCTCAGCAGTGCTGGGTGTTGTCCTGGGTAGCACGTGGGGTAGGGGAGAGTGGTCATAGTCTTCCAGAGTGGGTAACGCTGTTAACTAGTTTCCGTGTCCAGTGCCTGTCCCAACCTCTTGATAGGGAACAGTAGGAAGCACTTGGGAACAGGGATTTGTTGAGAGGAGGGTTGTTCACTGGAACGAGCATGCTATTTTGCTGCTAAGAATGATAGAAATCACAACCCCAGGTGCCAGCCCCCGCTCCCCTTCGGTTCTGTGGTGTGGTCCAAGGCTGTGCTCGTAGCACGTTTCTGGGGGGCAGAGGTGTCACCCCTCGGACCCGAGCCACAGAGTGTTAGAGTGGAGCCTTCCTGAAAACTGAAAGCCCAGGTGGAGAGCTCAGCCCTAAACCTTCTTTTGAGGGCCGTGCTTTCTAAATTTTCTCAGCAGAATCAAAACTATTTTGTTAGGCGTTGTTCCCTGCCCGCCTAAGCTGCCCTATCACCGCCGGGCATTTCAGGATGTGTTAAGAATTCATAATGACAGAGGAAGTGACCATGAATTTGTTTTGCCAATGCTTCTTGTGATTTACACGCAAGAGGAGGCGTGGTGGGAAAATATGTCGTCCTCTCAGTAACCAGGCGGTTCAAGCAGAGTTTCAGTCCCGTGTCTCATACCAAAAACCAGACCCAGACTCAGCAAGCCAGAACGTGGTCGCCTCCAGGGGCTCAGCTCCTGGGCCGAAATTCGGATAACTGGTCACTCTGAGATCTGCTCCCTGAATCGCTTTTCGTCTTCCCTTTCCCTCTTTTTTTTTGGACAGGAAGAGTGGACAGTGAGAGAGAGAGAGAGACAGAGAGAAAGGTCTTCCTTTTGCCGTTGGTTCACCCTCCAATGGCTGCCACGGATGGTGCGCTGCGGCCGGCGCACTGCGCTCATCCCATGGCAGGAGCCAGGTGCTAGTTGCTTTTTCCTGGTCTCCCCTGGGGTGCAGGGCCCAAGCACTTGGGCCATCCTCCACTGCACTCCCGGGCCACAGCAGAGGGCTGGCCTGGAAGAGGGGCAACCGGGACAGAATCCAGCGCCCCAACCGGGACTAGAACCCGGTGTGCTGGCGACGCAAGGCAGAGGATTAGCCTGTTGAGCCACGGCACAGGCCTCTCCCTTTCCCTCTTAAATGAGCCTTTGGATCATGGGGATTAGAACTGCTCTCTGATGTGGTCACGGTTGAAATACTTCCACTGAGCCCAGAACCGGAAGTCAAGGGAACTCAGGTGGGCTCTGGGGAGAGCATTGGGATGAGAGTTCCAGCCCCGAGTCCTTTCCCATACCGTGTGGTTCCAGGAAAGTTCCAACATCTCAGCTCAGTCTCCAGAAATCCATAACAATGAGCTATTGAGCCAGGAGGTTTTGAAGGCTTTCCTACATTCTGACACCGAAATGCTGTGAGATAATTTATACACTAAAATGTCGGATTTGCCCTTTAATTTCTCCATCTTCTTTCTGAATTATATACCCCAAAAATGAGTTCCACAAACGTCTCTAGCCTCATTCCCATTAACTATTTCCACTTCTCTTGTCTTTCTTCTTGCTGCGTTCTCTGGTGTTTGTTGTAAATGAAGAAATTGAGTATTGCGTTCACATCGATGTAGAAACTGGTAAAACAAGACTTGTCTCGGATCCAGTGGAGTCCTCGGAGCTTCTCAGTTGATCTTTGTGGAAATGGCTTGGCCAGTGGGTGGAGGATGTTGGAGTCCTTTCAGTCCATGTAGGTTAACTGTTAGGGTTAAGTACTTGTCACTTTCTTGCTAAAACCAAAATGAGAAAAGGAGAATTTCTAAACCTAGGATGTTTTCTCCTCCCAGCCCCAAATGCTGGCCTTGTGACACCTGTTTAGCAAGGGACTCCTAGGAAACTTCGAATGTCTTGTTAGTTGCCTCCCGACCCTTAGTGTCAGGTTCCCGGACAACTGTGCCAGGTACTCAAAAGGGAAGGCGTGGGGGCTACTGCTGTCTCCCCCTTGCTTTCCGTTTCAAGTCCGAGTTCTCCAGGCTGCTCTTCTGAGTCAAGGCTTTCCCCCCAAAACATCTCCCATGCCTTTTCCTAGTCTTAGCGATAGAGCTCAGGTGAATAAGCTAGAAAAAAAGGCTTTCCAGCAATGTTAGTGAACAGACAATCCCTCGGACACAGCACTCAGAGTTCAAGTCTCCAGGCTTGTCGTGATGGAGAAGGGTTGCAGGTCCAAAGCTACAAGCTGATCGGCCCGTGGGAGCTTCAGAGCTGCCCTTGGTCCTCTCGATTCTCCCTAGCAATGCTTGCAAACTTGATAAATGCTTTATGCTTGGCACTGTTATTAAGCCACCTTGAGGTCCTGTGATTTGTTCTAGGAGATGGGCTAGACCTAAACAATGGGTAATGATAAGAAAACTGCAGACACTGAATGCTGAGTGAAGGATTAAAGCAGACAGACAGGGAAAGAGCAGCCTAGCAAGGGCGACCACGGAAGAGGTATTAGAGAAAGGCTGAGCTGGAACCAGCTTTGGTGCAAGGTAAGGTTGAAACCCAGCTCAGAGGAGCACAAATGGAATCCAAGATACAATGAGTGACAGGAACAAAGGGTGGGAGGTAGGAATGGAATGTAACATTTTGAGGAGCAGCCAGTGAACAAGAGGCTCAGTTAGGTTTCCATAAGGAAAGGCGATGTTTGGAGAGGGATATTGGGAGCCACTGAAGGTTGTTGAGCTTAAGAGTGAAGTGTAGAAAGTGTTCTAGCAGATGAACGTGCAGGAGTGTAGGCTGTGGAATGGGGCGGGGGACAGAAGCCAGGAAAGAGTTGAGGTCAAGCACCCTATCTTTTCCAGACTTTGGGGATTTTTGTTCTTGTGCATTCAATTGATGCTCAATAAATTTCTGGCTCTAAGTTCTGAGGCCCTTTCCCCCCAGTCAGTGCTCAGGATAGTATTCTGCTGATTGATGAATTCAGGGATTCAAAGCTAAGAGGAAAAACTTCTCAAATCTTTTGGGAGGTTGGATGTTTTTTTCAGATCTGGCCAATGAGAAGAATGGATTCAGATTTGGTAAAAATGTATCTCTGCTAAAACAAAGGTGAGGATATAGCCTCACCATTACAGAAAGTCTTCTGTAATAGAGTTGAAGGGAAAATCTATCGAATGGTAAGTATTACACAGCTTCTAATCTGGAGTCCAGAAAAATCTTTTTTCCTCCCTTTCCTCCATGTATGCCAATTCCCAGCCTTCCTGAGGCGTCTCTAAGTGCTGGACCTGTGCAGTGGGCCTTACGCACTTTCTCACAGGTGAAGCGCTTGCCTGGCTCTTGTAAGAGGTAGGGCCACAATTTGTTTCACTCCCAAATTAGACTCTGTAAGGGTCCCAAAGACCCTACAGCCACTCTCAATGCACCTGGTCTTTCTCCCCAGCTGAAAATATCCTGTTTAAGATGGTGTTGAAGATGGGTGAGGATACAAGTTGGATCCTCTCCTGACTGAATGAGCACAGGAGTCCACAGCCAAAGGGGAGCAGCAGCTTGGTGGGGTAGAAGTGGACACAGCAGGCTGGTGTTCTGGCTCAGTGGCATTGCTGTGCCATTGCTTGTAGCTGAGTGTGAACAGTTAATAGGGCTGGATTAGGCGTGAAGGCCAAGGGACCCAGCCCAGTGGAAAGATGACTCATCCAGCCCAGCCATCTGGCAGGCGGGAGGAAAAATACCAAGTCAAGCTCTGGGCAGCGTCATGGTCTTTCCAGGGGCTGAGCAAAGCTGCCCGTTGCCTTGGCAACTGCAGGATAAATCCCAGTGGATAGAGTTGCAGGCTCCTGCAGTCACGTTCGGGAAGTGTCCTTCCGTGGCCAGCTCACACCTGCTCCTCAGTCAGCGCTGGAAAGGGGGTGGATGGTGAGTATGTGCAACTCCCAGTAAAGCAGACTGTGGAAGTCAGTCTCCTTTGCAGTCAGCGAGGGAAAGATCAAGGTGGGGTTTCTTCTTCACAGAATGTGATCCCAGTCTCACAACTGCTGCCCGTACCACTGGCTGCCCAGAAACCCAGTGTGTACAGTTGCTGGGTTGATTTGTAATAGTTTTCCTTCCTTGGGATTACCATCTTCCTACCAGCTAGCAGCGGAAGTTTGCCAATCTCCTTACTGCCGCCACGGTAAACACAGGTGACGGGGTTAAAGATTGCTATTAGCACTCATCAATAACTCTGGCAGAGTTCTGGCTCTCCGTCAACACAAAAGGCAGCTGCTTCTACTCCTGAGCGTCGGCTCCGGCAATAGGATCTCCCCGCTGGAGCCAGCGCAGTCTGAGCCAGTGATTTCTGATCCCAGTTCTCAGGGTTTTAGCCTTTGTTCAATCCAGCTGTGATAGGCTGCTGCCTTCAGCTCCTGTTCAGGTTTTTAATTCAATTGGACAGTTGTGTTTGGCCTTTTTAGCATAATTGAAGCGTAAACAGCACTTAATGCACTAGGCTTACCTAAAGAAATGTTTTCCCAGATTTAAGTGCATTTCCCTGGTCCAAAGGAGGACGCAGACCAACCTGCTACCTCTTTGCCTCCCCCCTCCACTTTTTTATAAAAAGTCTGATTTTAACCATTCCCCAGTCTTTGGGCCCAACTCTAGAACCATGGCAAGATGCACCGTTTCTGGGACGTCAGCACCGACACTGTGTAGTGTTCCTTTAAGGCTCCACCCAGTGGACTTGTCTCAGGATTTATGGTCAGGCTGTTGTTTCTAAAGAATTGAAGGAAGCCTGTGCTGTTTTCCAATAGCCTTGGTGACCAAAAGACCCAGGAAAAATGGGCTGCCTGGTCATAGTACCTTAAGTTTTATGGTTCCATTTTTATTCCTTCCTGTTCTTTACTGACTTATTTTACACTTCTCTTTTAATAGCCTTCTTTAGAGGGGATAGGGTGGGGGTATAAGTAATGAGTGTTTTACTTCTTCCCTTGGAGGTCACCACTTGCCCGGGGCTCTCCGGAGAGGTCTTGAACCTGCGGAGACCGTGGGGAAGCTGCCTGGCTCAGGCCTCCTCTTCCCGGCTGCTGGCACTGAGGGAACGAATCGGAGGGTGGTGCTGCACCCCTCCATGGTGTGCTTTGCTCAATCCACACCGATGCCTCTTCTGGGCTCCAGGGGTTCGCCGGGACTCTGCCTGGTTGTGAGCTTTTGTCTTCACTGGGAGACCCCAGTCCTACAGGCTTGCTGCAGGGCAAGAAGAGGGTATGATTCTTTAGTCCGCAAAGCTGGTTAGACTCCCAGAGCTGCCTCCTGCTCACCCGGACTCAGGGAGTTTCTGAACCGCCTCCCTGGGAAATCAGGGTGAGGCTCTCTGCCTCAGTGGGCTCCTGAATGGATTAGGGGGCTTGGAGGTCACTCAGTGCCTGGCTCCAGGGGGCTGTGCTCTCCATACCTGGCTGGGCTTGGTGTAGGTCTTTTGTCACCATGTAGTGGCCTGTGGTCACACACTCTCACCTTGACAGATTGAGCTTTGTCCTGGGGGAAATTTCTGAAGGTTAGTTAGGTGGGGCGGCTCAGGCTGGAGGCAGGTGCAATCACACAATACCCCCAAAGACAGAGGAGGTGCCAGGACTTGCTTTGGCTACCTCTCAGGCCAGCAGGCCGTCTCATCCCAGTGCCTCCAAGCCTGCATCCCAGAAATGAGATGAACAGGGTCACGCGCGAGGGAGTGGGCAGAGCCAGGCAGAGAGGCCACTGCTTGTGTGCGTCATTCCTGTCTGTGGCAGTGGAAGTTTAACCTCGCCCTCAGCGCGAGCGGCACGGCTGTGCAGCCGCAGCCCTGTGGCCCAGCCGTGGCGGTGACCTCGGTGCACGTGTAAAACCACAGTCAGCCGGGCTGTGAGCCCGCATTCGTTACCCTTCGACCTGGTGCTCGAACACTTCCAGGAACGGCTGCGGTGCCCTCTTTGCGACATGTGATCCGGGAGGACTCTCAGAGTGGGAACAGGGTGTTCTGGGATCTGCCTGCTTATCCCTTGCACTGCTGGCATTTTTTGCCTGTGGTCTATAAGGACACCCTGTGGAAAACCAGGCTGCCCTCCCGTGTCATGGTTTTGCTATTATAGCTGGCTTTCCACAGGTCTCCGTGAGTTCTTTGCCCTTAGGTAGTTCAGTGAATGAGCTTAGTGTGGGTTCTGATTCTCCTCTCCCTAGTTATTGCCTAAGGGTCCTGCTGTAAACATTTTCTAAAGATTGATGTAGTGGAGAGGCAGAGTAGGGCAGAGAAAGATGAGAGCAAGTGAGCTTCCATCCTCTGGTTTGCTGCCACAATGGCTGGAGCTGGTCCTGGTCAAAGCCAAGAACTCCATTTGCGGTTCCCACAGGGGTGGGCCATGTTTCCTAGCTTTCTCAAGTTGTTAGCAGGGAGCTGGATCAGAAGTGGAACAACCCAGACTTGAACCGGTGCTCTGATAGATGGATGATGCCGGAGTCACAGGTGATAGTGATGGCCCCGTGCTGTAAAATTCTTGACTTAGAAGCATATCTACCCCCCCCCCCCACAGACGCCAGTCATTCAAGTGTGAGCAGTTTCCTTGATCACCCTCCCAATGAGAGATAGGGTGATGGGGTGAATTTTACTATGCAACAAAAAGGTCAGGCATGCTTGTGTCAAATGCTCCCCAAGCCCTGGCGTTCTGGATCCCAGAATTTCTAAGAATCTGGTGGTTCACCTGCTGGCTCCTGGCTTCTTCGGATTGCCCTCTGCTGGACAGTTCTGGAAACAGGGACTGGGGCCTCCACTCTTAAGAACTCATTTCATTCCTGTGGCCGCCAGCTGAGAGTGGCGGAACAGAGGCTGACAGACCTCAACTCACCCCGGACTCCTTCTTTGCTGGCAGAAACAACCCTCCGTACAGTTTAGCTTTTGTCAGGTCACCTGGGGCTGCCCAGTGTTTGCACTGCCTTCTGTTTCTGGTGCAAGAACGAACTTGCCCAGTGTCTGGGATGTGACTACCCAGGAGCTTTATCTGAAGTCTGAACTTGAACTGCAGCAGCCAGGGAAGGAGGAGAGCCCTAGTCCTTGGGACCATGGTAGTAAAGCTCCCAGGCAAATTGGGCAACAGCCTTGTCCTGGTTTGCCTGGAACCCTCCCCATTTTACCACTCGAAGTCTCATGTCCTGAGAGCAGCCTGGATCCTGGCAGACACGATACTGCTGCTTCTGATGGTTGTTCTGGGGATACCAGACACTGGAACAGGTGGAGTTTAAGGAGTTTCCTAGGGCTGTGGTCTTACAGTTCTGGAGGCCAGAAATCTGAAATCCATGTGTTGGCAGGGCCATGCTGCCTTGGGGACCCCCCTCCTTCCCTCTTCCCCATTGGAGGATGAACCAACGGTAAAGGAAGACCTTTCTTGTCGGTCTCTCACTGTCCACTCTGCCTGTCAAAAAAAGGTGTTGGCTGTGCTTTTTTTTTTTTTTTTGATCATTTGGCTTTTTAAAGATTTACCTACTGAAAGGCAGAGACACAGACAGAGGGAAAGATAGATCTTCCATCCACTGGTTCATTCCCCAAAGGGCTCCAAGAGCCAGGGCTGAGCCAAGTCAAAGCCAGAAACTCCATCTGGGCCTCCCCCCATGGATTGGGAGAGGTCCAAGTGCTTGGGCCATCTTCTGTTGCTTTCCCAGGCACATTAGCCAAGACTTGGATTGGAAGTGGAGCATGCTGGCGTCAAAAATGGAACTCAAGCTGGCGCCGCGGCTCAATAGGCTAATCCTTCCAGGCCAGCTCTCTGCTGTGGCCCGGGAAGGCAGTGGAAGATGGCCCAAGTGCTTGGGCCCTGCACCCCATGGGAAACCAGGAGAAGCACCTGGCTTCGGATCAGTGCTATGCGCCGGCCGCGGTAGCCACTGGAGGGTGAACCAATGGCAAAAGGAAGATCCCCCCC
Organism: Sylvilagus floridanus; assembly: GCA_949820135.1. NCBI lineage: Eukaryota > Metazoa > Chordata > Mammalia > Lagomorpha > Leporidae > Sylvilagus > Sylvilagus floridanus. The sequence continues at coordinate 65,438,871 of OX463239.1, forward strand.
CCCTCCCCCCGGTCCCTGTTGACTATTTCTATCAGTATCTTTAAAATGAAGAAAATCCAAGAACCAGATCCCGCAGCCAAGGGCAGCTGGCAGGAAGGGTCCTGTCGGCCTCCTTCATGGAGAGCAGTTGACTTAGTCATACCTGGGAACCATTTTGAGGCTGGGGACGAACCTGTTAACTCTCGGCTTTGCTCTGCTTGCTGTAGATGGAGCAGGTGAGGAGCGAGCTACTGCAGGAGAGAGCTGTGCGGCAGGACTTGGAGTGCGACAAGATTTCCCTGGAGAGACAGGTGAGAGCTGCTGGCCCCTGGGCTCCTCTAGGACTTTGGGACAGAAACATCAGAGGGCTGCATTCCAACGTAATGGGCATGAAGGAGAATCAGCACCCTGCATCACCAGCGACTAAGAAAGCTGCCCGGAGCCATTAGTTCTGCCTTCTGTTCACGTCAGTTCTCTGCATATTTGGGAGAGAAGTCAACACAAGCCTGCTTGATGTCCTGGAATCTTAGGACATGCCAGAGATTTCATTCAGGCTTCCTGGGAAAGGCGTTAGTGTCTTTTGACTTGTTAGGGCTTGGCTTCAAGAGTTTTCCCTGGCCCGTACGTACTCGCAGGCATTGACCCAACCTTGAGCTCCCCCTGTGTTCTGCACAGAGCATGGCACACACACAGCCCCTCAGTGTCTCCATCTGTTTCCAGAACAAGGACTTAAAGAGCCGCATTATCCACCTGGAAGGCTCCTATAGGAGCAGCAAGGATGGGCTGGTGGCGCAGATGGAAGCCAGGATCACAGAGCTGGAGGAGCGGCTGCAGAGCGAGGAGAGGTGAGCCAGCAGCCCTGCAGGCAGAGAGCCTGCGTCTGTCCTCTCCTCCCACCCTCCTAACAAGGCCGAGAACATGCAGCCCCTGTTCAGTTCATGATTCAAGTTCATGATTTGAGGAAGACAGGCCTGGCTGATCATGAGTGTAGCAGGATTACCATTTAGAGCCCATAAATCCATAGTCTTCCTGCTGTGTTTTACTGTGCTTTCTCTGTGCCCTAAGGGCCACACCTAGCCTTCTACACTCTTCTGTTCATGCCTGAGCAGAGGCTGACTCTGCCTTGGGAGCAAGGTACCTGCACACAGAGGATGGAGGGGATGGGCTCAGGGGACCAACCTCTTCCCCAACACCTCCATTCTCTCTAGAGGATTCTCAAGTCACAGCCTCAAGGTCAGCACCTGGTTGACCCTGACCAGACGCATGGTCCATTGCCTTCCTAGAAGGGGTGTGTTCTTTGTGCTCTCTCAGGACCATTAGCAGGTTGGGCCAGAGCAGCTTAGAACAGACCTACACAGGTGCAACCTCTGACTCTGCCTTACAAAGTCGAGTTCAGTCTAGTCCCTTCTCAGCCTCTTGCTGCCTCTGCAGCCCTGGGCAAGGTACTCCCCTTCCCTGAGCTGTGGCCCCATCTGTCTAAGGAATAGCCCTTTCATCCTGTTGCATTGTATGCTTCTGTGGCCCTAAGCTCAGGATAACCTGACACCCCTGGCACGCCCCCTTCTCAGCAGCCTGGGCTGTGACACTGGCACTGAGAGGGCCCTCGGTTTCTGCCCCCCACCCCTACCCCGCTTCCAGGGACCGGGCCAGCCTCCAGCTCAGCAACCGGCGGCTGGAGCGGAAAGTGAAGGAGCTGGTGCTGCAGGTGGACGATGAGCACCTGTCACTCACCGACCAGAAGGACCAGGTGAGGGAGCCTCTGAGTATCTGCCCCGAGGTGGGATTGTGTGTATGTGGGGGGGGGGGGGGGCAGGAAAGAGGCGAGACTTGACCAGGCAGGCTGATGCTTATCCTTCTTACTTACCCATGCACAGCACAGAGTGGGGATTTTAATCAAACTTCACACCCCGTGCTTGGCTTTTAAAATGCAGAGTTGTGTTGGAGGTCGGTTCCTGCTTTCCCCGTGGGACTGGTGGCTCCTGTCGTCCATATCTCAGTGGCCAGGAGCAAAGCGCTGGATCCCTGGCACCTGCACGCTGGGGCTGTTCCCCGTCCCAGCCTGCTGGGCCAGCAGCAGCCTTAACCTGCCCTTTCTCGATGCAGCTGAGCCTGCGCCTGAAAGCCATGAAGCGACAGGTGGAGGAGGCGGAAGAGGAAATCGACAGACTGGAGAGTTCGAAGAAGAAGCTGCAGCGGGAGCTGGAGGAGCAGATGGACGTGAACGAGCAGCTGCAGGGCCAACTCAGTTCCATGAAGAAGGACCTCAGGTGGGCGCCGGGCTGGGGCCCCAGAACCCCCAGACTGAGCAGAGCACAGTGCCTTTAGCACATCCTCAAGCCAGGCCCCAGCTAGTGCCTTTGGGGTCATCCCATCGTGGAGAGCAAAGTAGCTGGGTACCCTGTCCAGTAGCATATCTGTGGGTCATCCTTAACGGTGCCCAGTTACCCAGGTCCCAGGGGGAACTCGGGCTTGGGGTAGGTTTTACCTTGCCCACACCCCAAGAAGAGGGTGCCGCCCAGACAAGCCTGCTTTTATTTGACTTAGGAAGGAAAGAAGGTGGTAGTGTTTGGTTTTCTACCCTCTTGGGGACTGGGATGTCCCTACACTGGCTTGAGGAGAGAGCTACTCTAAAGTCCCCCTGCCCTGGTCCTAGGGTGTTTGTATGGGAGGGGGAGGGGAGTGGCCCAAGATCCAGGGTCCTGCTCATCCATGAAGATGGGCCCTGGGGCTGTGAGCTGGCTGCCTGTGTCTTTCTCTTATAAATGCACAGGAGACTGGCCCCAAATCCCAGGGGTAAGGGGGTACCCCAAATCCCAGTAGCTAGAGGGATCACATTTCAAAAATACTGCATATGAAAATTTTCAATTCAGATGGGAACAGCAGTAGCACCCACCAAGCCATCTTGGAGAAAGAAATAGGGTGGACCAGGCCCAGTGTTATTAACTGCAGCTTCCCATGCCCTGTTGCTAAAGGAACTATTGGGTGCAGAGGGGTTAAGTTCAGGTGCTTCTGTGTGCTCCGTTGGGGGGGAGGGGTGGACCCTGCATCTAAAGATGCGCCCCGGGCCAGGAGCCAAGCCCTCTGCTGTTTCAGCAGGCTCAAGAAGCTGCCCAGTAAGGTGCTGGACGATGTGGATGACGACGACGATGACCTCAGCACCGACGGGGGCAGCCTCTATGAGGCACCGCTGAGCTACACCTACCCCAAGGACAGCACCATCGCCAGCCAGATCTGAGTCCGCTTCCAGGACCTGCAGTGGCTCTCCTGCCCCACAGGAATTCTGCAGCCACCCTGAGCAGGGAAGGGAGTGAGAGCCTGCCGTGCAGACCCATCACTGCCTCTAACCCACAGCCGGCGATGGGTGCATCCCTTCCTGCGGCCTCTGTGTGCTTGAGCACCTCTTGGATCTCATGCAGGGAGCTGCTGCGGTTTCAGCTGTCGAGATGCCTAAGGCATCGACCCAGCCACCTTCTGGGGTCTTTTGGAAAATGTCACTTGCTAAAATGAGGCCTGTGTTCTTTACAGCTCGCTCCTGCCACCAGCAAGGGTCCAAGCTGCTAGTGATTACTGAATAGCCATTGTGCCTGGAGGAATGATGTGTGGGGTATACGCATTTTAAACCAGAGCCACTCATGGGCTGCTCCTGTTGCATTTGGGAACGTTAGAGAGCCTACGCAGGGTGGCCAGTTTGGTAAGGTTGCATGTCTCTAAGGGATTACTAGTATTAAGGAGCAGAGATGAGAGCGAGTGAGTAGAAGTAGAATAACTACTTCGGAAGTCAGAGTTAAAAAAGGAATTGTCATGACGATGGAGAATAGAAATTCTAGCAGTCTGGGTGAGAACCTGCTGCCTGAGAGAGAGGAGTCACTTCTATCTAGGAGCTGTAGCCATGGCCTTGGTTGCTTATTTTTTATACCTAGACTTTCATTATAATATCTGAACCCCACTAAGATGAATTCCTAGTCACCTATTGCACTTGCTTTGACACAGTGGGATGGGGGAGGAGACGGGACCGGGTTCATGGACTTGGGGGGGACATAGTCACTAAGGTCATAGGGAGGGGAGACAGTAGGTGAGTAAGGTACGGGGCCAGGGGTGAAGAGGAAGACAAGTTGGTGAAAGCTAGGGGGAGGTGTAGGGGTGAGGTGGTGGAGCAGGAGCTCAGGTTGAAGTCAAGAAAGAGAGGAAAGGATCATAAGCCAGGCAGAGGTGTGGCTGTGTGCACTGGGGGGCTGCCTCTGCCTTCCTGCCACCAGGCATGAGGCGACTCTTCCTCGTCACAGCCCTCAGAGGTGCCCACAGGCCAGCACGGGGCAGACTGCTCAGGGGAGTGCCCCCAAGCTTCAGCTTAGAGCAGAGGCCATGGACCAGGGGACTCCAGGATCTCTGTCCCCCACCCCACGTCTCAGCACCCCACAGGGTTCAAAGGTGGGCGTGTGAAGCTTTTTCTACCTCCAGCCAATCACCGTCCTTGCCTTGGCCCATTTGTTGGGTGTGGAGATGTTCCTCCCTTTAACCATTCCTTCACTTAGCAAGTATTTCCTGGGCACAGCCCTTGAATGATACAGGTAATAAGACAACCTCCCCTCCTGGGGCTCAGGGCAGAGAGGCTCATAGATAACAACCAAACGGACCCCATCTTCCTGGGAATGTCCCTAGGCTTACTGGAACTTAAGGGGACTTTCTAACCCCCGATACGTGCTTTGTTTCCCTGCTGCTCTGGCCCCTCCTAACCAGAACTGCAAGGTGAGTTCTTTGGGCGCCAGCCCTCCAGGAGTGAGGGTTTTGGTTTGCCCCTCGGCCTGGTGGCCTTGAGTCCAGCTCCAGACTGCCAAAGTGCCCAAGAAAAGAGGAAGTCCGCATTGCACACACCTGTGTCCTTACCATAGAAGCAGCCTGGTATGCATTAATAAACGTGCCACCTACAGTGGCCTGGGGCTGGCAATGCGTACAGAGGGTTGAGAGGAACACTGGACTGGGCATGGACAGAGGTGTTTCCAATCCCTGCTCATCTCCCTACCCCTGACCTGGACAGGGCGCTCTCAAGGGCTGTGCGTTGCCTTGGACAAAAAGATTAGGTGCCAAGGCCCTTTCCCGCTGTAACCTATTATTCTTTGATTTTTATTATATATACATACATATATATATATATCCTGTTTATTGCTTCAAGAACTAACCCTGCTCATGAGTATTTTCTTTAGCTTAAAATAAAATAATGTAAAAACCAACACGTGGCCAAATGCGGTGCCAAGGAGACAATCATCTCTTTTCTAATTTTCTTCCTGCTTCTGAGGGTTCTTCTGCTAGGTTGATTGGCATCGCTGTGGGGTGTCTGATTGTTCTGGGTGATCACAAGGAGCAGATACTTACTGCAGCTACCTCCATGTAAGTGAATTCCTGGGTCATTCAGGACTTCCTTTGAATAAACTGTTACCCAACAAGAATCTCGACTTCCTTGCTTTCTCCAGCCCTTGGCTCTGTGCTGTACCTTAACAGGCAACTGTTAAGGTAGGATCCAGGAATGAGCAGAGAAAGTAGAACTGTATTGTCCCTACCCTGGAACCATTTCTAAATAGAAGGCTGTGCAGCGGCCAGTGGTGACCCTGAAGGGAATCATTGGCCCTGAGTGGTAGCCACGTTCTGTGAAATTTAATTGCCCAGGGTGCAGTGCTGGGCACAGCAGGTTAACGCCCTGGCGTGAAGTGCCAGCATCCCATATGGGCGCTGGTTCTAGTCCTGGCTGCTCCTCTTCCTATCCAGCTCTCTGCTATGGCCTGCAATAGCAGAAGATGGCTCAGGTCCTTGGGCCCCTGCACCCACATGGGAGACCCTGCCCTGCCCTCCAGAGGCCGAATCCTTGGGTCCTCTCCAGGCCCTCTGGCTGCGTTCTGCCTGTGGGAACAGGTGGAAGTCCTTTGTTGCTCCCTAGGAGCTCCAGCTTCCAATGGGCGTGGCTGCCTCTTTTCCTATTGCTCCAGTCCTCAGTGGGGCTGTGGCTACCTGCGGCTGCTTTGCCCCATGTTCCCAGGCAGCCCTGGGGTGGGTGGTGGTTCCTGCAACACTGCCAGCCCCCAGAGCAGCTCTTCGTTGAGCTGTTGGAGCCACTGCAGTCGGATGCTGGTTCCTGCCCAGCACTGCGCCATGCACTGGCCCTGGTCAGGGTCAAGAGCCCCCTCTTGCCTCTGTCCTGCAGCTACGGGTTCCCCTCATTGCAACCGGAGGGAAAATCCCAAGTGCAAAGGAGGTGCTCCAAGTTTCATAAATCTTCAAAGCTTCCAGGTAAGTTGCCTTTTTAATACAATTTTTAAAAAAAAGTAGAGACACAGACGGATTGACCTGCCATCTGCTGACTCACCCCCTAAATGCCCAGAACAGCCAGGGCTGGGCTAGGGCAAAGCAGGGCAGCCGGAACTCAGTCTGGGTCTCCTACGTAGGGGGCAAGGCCCCACATGTGTGAACCCTCACCTGCTATCTCAGGTACCCATTAGCGGGAAGGAAGCCGGGATTTGAGCCCAGGGAACTCCGATATGGGATGAGGCCAACCCAACCCATATACCAAACACTCCCCTCTTTTTATATAAAAAATCATTTGAGGCCACATTTTATCCTATTAGTAAAAGCCAATCATCATTTGCTTTTGAAACTGCATTTAGGCCTCCAGATGTGGCTCCACAGCCAGGCTGGAGGGAGAGATGCCTTCAGGCACCTGAGGAATGTGCGCAGGAGGACCAGAGCCAAAGGGTGGAGTCCCCTGGGCCTGCCTCGCCTTCCTCCACATTCTCCACATTCCACCTTTGACCTTGTGCACAGTTAAAGGGAGCGCGGGTTTGCTGCAGACTGTCACTAGACAGTTTTCTGTTTTAAATTTTCAAATGACAAGGAAAAATGACTTGACAGCAAACTCCCATGAGGAGCTTAACAGCCCTCAATCCAGAAATGCCTGCCTTTGCCGAGGGAGCAGCTCACGTCTGTCCTGCTTTCAGACGGCTCCAACACACAGCACTGCAATTCTTCCTAAGTCCATCAACAGAAAGATGGGAGGCTGCGCCCCCTGCTGGATTTACTTAGGCTAGGGCATGCACGTGGCCAGCTCTCAGGGCTGACAGCTATTATGTGGCTGAGGGTGCCAAGTTCCCAATCATATAGACTCTCACTTGGTCTCACCATAGAAATGTCAACAACTCTGGTTCCAAAGCTTTTCCAAGTAAACACCGGTTTAGGAGAAAGGAAGAAATATTGGCATCTGGCAGAGAAGGACCCCGAGCCTTGGGAAAGCTCTGTGTTTTGCCATCAGGGAATGGAACAAGGAGGCAGCAGGCGAGTAGACCCTGCCAGTGTGGGCAGGTGCTGCAGCCAAACATGTTGTGCATCACTGTCTAGGACTTCAGGAGCTTAGAGCATAGTGCTGGGCAACAGGGCTGGCACTGTGGTGCAGTGGGTAAAGCCGGCATCCCATATTGGCACGAGTTCTAGTCCCGGCTGCTCCACTTCTGATCCAGCTCTCTGCTATGGCCTGGGAAAGCAATGGAAGATGGCCCAAGCCCTTGGGCCCCTGCACCCGTGTGGGAGACCCGAAGAAACTCCTGGCTCTGGATCAGCACAGCTCTGGCCGTTTTGGCCATCTGGGGAGTGAACCAACTGATAGGCAGAGGCAGACAGAGAGATCTTCTATCTGTAACTCTTTCAAATAAATTTTTTTTAAAGTGCTGGGTGTTAAACTAAGTGGAAATTAGACCAAGTCCTTCAGATAAGCAGATAAGCAGGATTCAAAACATTCGTGGGAAATATTATAAAACAGGCATGGATTGCAAAATCTCTGGCATCCCATGTGGGCACTGGTTCAAGTCCTGGTTGGCTCTACTTCCAATCAAGCTCCCTGCTGTGACCTGGGAAAGCAGTAGAAAGTGGCCCAAATCCTTGGGCCCACTTGGGGAGTGAATCAGTGGATGGAGGATCTGCCTCTCCCTCTGTCTGCAGCTCTGCTTCCCAAATAAATAAATAAATCTTAAAAAAAAAAAAAAAAGTATTTCAGTTCTGCTTTAGCTTTGACCCAGTGAAGGGCCAGCATTGTGACGTGGTGGGTTAATTCATTGTCTGTGATGCCGGGATACCATCTGAGTCTCCTGCTAATGTGTCTGGGAAAGCAGCAGAAGATGGCCCAACTGCTTGGGTCCCTGAACCCATGTGGGAGACCTGGAAGAAGCTCCTGGCTTTGGATAGACCCAGTTCTGTCTGCTGTGGCCATTTGGGGGGTGAATCAGTTTGTCTGTCTCTTTGTCTCTCTATAGCTGCCTCTCAAGTAAGTGAATAAATCTTTAAAAAAAAAAAAATCAAACCAACAAACAAAACACAGCTTGGGACTCCCACATGCATACTGGAATGCCCAGTTTTGATTCCTAGCCAGGCTCTGCATTCTAGTTTCCTGCTAATGTATACCCAGGGATGCTGTGGGTAATGGTACAGGTAGTTGGGTCCTTGTCACCCATGTGGGAGACCTGGATTGAGTTTCTGGCCTTCCAAGTAGATGAAGACAAATAAACCTTATAGAAACATAAGAAGGAACTTAAATTGTGGAATATGTAATAAAAAATCAGTTCATTTTGTGCAAAGATATTTGAAGTCCATGCATACTGGAGGCTTTAAAAAGCTCATGGAAAAATGTGTATCGGAAAAAAAAACCCTATAGATTTCAACATTCCTTTTGCACCAAAATAAACTATTTTTTAGAGGATTTATTTACGTATTTGAAAGACAGAGTTAGAGAGCGAGTAAGAGCAAGATTCACCGATTCACTTTCAAAATGACCGAAATGGTCAGAGCTGGGACAACCCAAAGCCAGAAGCTAGTAGCTTCTTTCCAGTCTCTCATGTGGGTTCAGGGACCCAAGGACTTAGACCATCTAATGCTGTTTTCCCAGGTGCATTAGCAGGGAGCAGATCGGAAGTGGAGCAATCTAGACTTGACCCAGCGCCCACATGGGGTGCTGGCACTGCAGGCAGCAGTTTTACCTACTGCACCACAATACTCGACTCCTAAACTTATCTTTTAATTACCACTTTTCAAGAATTTTGTAGGTACCCTTGTATGTACCCAGTATTGAAGTATCCAGTTGTATAAAGCAAAAATTATTTGATCTAAAGGGAGAAAGACTAATACAATAATAGCTGGCAACTTTAACACTCCACTTTCATCAATGGACAGTGCATCCTGATAAAAAGGTAACAAAGAAGCATCAGACTCAGATTATACCATAGAGGAGGCAGCATGAAGGGCAGCTGAGAGAGACACTCCAGTGACTGTCTTCCCAGGGAAACAGCGATTTGAACAGCTATTCATTCACCGAGTCACAAGAGCTAAGCAGGCCAGGTGAGAGACCACAGTGCTTCCTTTTAATACAATACAAAGGATCCAGGAAGATTGCAAGAAGGAAGGAGCTGTATCTATCTGCTCCCTCCCATGGCTATAAGAAGTCCAATATGGAGAGACTGCATCTCTCACTTGAGTCAGGGAGAGAGAGAGAATGAAGTCCAGACTTTAGACTTGAAACCCAGCACCAGGTTCACTGTGGTGAAACCTAGCACTGGGTAGGGCCACATGCGCCCTGCTCCCAGGTCGACGCATGCAGACAGAGCCAGACCCTCCGCAGCCCGGCATCCAAAGGTCTGCTTCCACCGCTACCCCTCCCCATCTCTTGGCAGACAACCGAGCCCCTGGGGAGCGGGACAGGAAAATGAGCTCAGGACTTTGTTTTGGAAGTCACTGCTGGGCCAGCTACCATCCTACACCTAGACCAAGTCCTGGATCTTGCCTGGCATCAGGCTGAGACCGGTACATTGGTGGGATGGATGCATTTTGGCCTTATCACCACTATCTTCTCACAGGCTTGGTGTGCACCCCTGAGACTGCGAGACCTAGATGTGGCCCAACCTTGTGTCAGCCTGGACAGCCGAGGGACTGCCTTTATCACCTTTCCCCCAACCATAGGCAGACAGCAGGGATTAGGGCTCCAGCCACAGGGAAGTAGGACACCAACGTGAGCACAGGACATCATGAAATTCAGTGCCAGGCTAGTAACACACCAACACTGGGCAGATCCTAATGGTCCCTAACTCTAGGACAGTGGCTGCAGAAAGAGACCCTGGACCCATCATAGTTCTAAAGCAAGACTTATGGCCCCAATAGATTAGACTTGCATCCCAGCCAGCATCAACTGTGGCTCATTTCAGCAGTCTCTGATCACAAATGCGTCTAGCAACAGACAGCCCGTAACTGTGTAGGCCTTGGTCCTACTCCCTCGCTGCATTGAGGTTGATGGGCTCTGAGACACAGGAATGATCTTGTTTTGTAGTTTTGATGGCCATGAAGCTGTCCATTCCATTTATCCCTCGCCCTCACACAGCATAACACAGATAAAGTAACCATTGGGGGGCGGGGGAGGAAATGCAGGCAAGGTGACACAGAGACCGGGGAGTGATGCCGTGGGAACCAGCCTCCCACCACAGTTCAGACTGCTGCTAGCAGGACCTGGCTTTCTTACTCCACCACTTTGGGCAACTGTGGGGATCTGTGTGCCTTGGTTGGACCTTGGTCCAACCTTGGTCCAGTGCCCCCAGCCACCATAGACCAATGTCCAGTGCTCTCATGACCACAGCCTCACTCCTTGGGCTGCCACTGAGGACCATACACCTCTGTTGGGTCTGAGAGGAGTACCCTCCCCCACCCCCCATAGGTGCTGTCATTGAGCATAGTGATAATGGAAGATGAGGCAACACTACAGCACCTACCTGGAGCCAAAGCCAAAGGAAGTCTACCAAACCAACACTTGACAATACACATTGAGGAAAAAGCTTTTCATTACAAAAATCATCTTTTAAAATTGATGGAAACAAATGATACACCAGCTTCACACAGGTCAACACGGGGACACAAGTATTTAAAACAAGGTAATACGGTTTCTTCAAAGAATGCAATAACACTTTAATAACAGATGCCAATGGAAAAGGGATTTACGAAATGCCTGATAAAAAATTCAAAACATGATTCTAAGGATGCTTAAAGAGACACAACAGAATACACACTGTTTAATGAAATGAAATGAAAGAAACAATGCATTATGTCAATGAGGATTTCAGCTAAGAGAGATCTTGATGAAGAAGCAAATAGAAATCTTAGAAATTCTGAAGTCAACAAGTCAAATGAAAAGTACAGGCTGGCGCCGCGGCTCAATAGGCTAATTCTCCACCTAGCAGCGCCGGCAAACTGGGTTCTAGTCCCAGTCGGGGCACCGGATTCTGTGCCGGTTGCCCCTCTTCCAGGCCAGCTCTCTGCTGTGGCCCGGGAAGGCAGTGGAGGATGGCCCAAGTGCTTGGGCCCTGCACCCCATGGGAGACCAGGAGAAGCACCTGGCTCCTGCCATCGGATCAGCGCGGTGCGCAGGCCGCAGCGCACCGGCCGTGGCGGCCATTGGAGGGTGAACCAATGGCAAAGGAAGACCTTTCTCTGTCTCTCACTGTGCAATCTGTCAAAAAAAAAAAAAAGTACAGGGGCCAACGCCGTGGTGCAGGTTAATCCTCCACCTGCTGGCATCCCATATTGGTGGTGGTTCTAGTCCTGGCTGCTCCTATTCCAATCCAGCTCTCTGCTGTGGCCTAGGAAAGCAGTAGAGGATGGCCCAAGTGTTTGGACCCCTGCACCTGCATGGGAGACTGGGAAGAAGCACTTGGCTCCTGGCTTCAGATCGGTGCAGCTCTGGCTGTTGCGGCCATTGAGAATGAACCAACGGAAGAAAGACCTTTCTCAGGGAGGATATGTACAATTTGGGCAAACTCAATCAGACTTGCCCCAAACGATGGAGTTAGAAATGTGCCAGGGGAACCTAATACAACCCCAGCAAGGTGGCATGTACCAAGCCATCTCACTGGCCCAAGTAATCAATTTCAGTTCACAATTGATCACACTGATAGGTCTAGGAGTCAAAGGGATCACACAAGCAAGACTAGTAACTGCTAATACTAACAGAACTAAAAAAGGGAGAGACTGATCCAACATGGGAAGTAGGATACACAGCAGACTCATAGAATAGCAGATATCCTAATAAATCACTCTGGCCTCAGAATCAGCCCTAAGGCATCAGGATCTGGCTCAAGAACCCATGAGAGTATTTTTGGCATGGAAAGCCAAGACACTCTGGGGAAAAAAAAAAAAAGAAGAAGAAGACATAAATTAAAGATCTCTGCGAGTAAGATCCCAACGGAAGGAACAGGGCCACCAGAGAAGGAGGTGCCTTTCTCCGAAGGGAGGAGAGAACCTCCACTTTGACTATGACCCTGTCAGAACAAGATCCAAGTCGGCGAACACTAAAGGCTTCCATAGCCTCAGCAACTCATGACTACAGCCTAGGGAGATTGCTGACACCATAAACAAGAGTGTCAAATTGTTAAATCAACAACAGTAGTCACTGTGTACTTACGGCCCATGTATGATCTGTCCTTAATGTGTTGTCCAAGGTGAAGTAATGCAATAACTAGGACTGAAACAGTATTTCTGCATTTTGTGTCTCTACGCGGATGCAAACTGACAAAATCTTTGCTTAATATATACTGAATCGATCTTCCGTATGGAAAGACAATTGGAAATGATAAAAAAAAAATTGGAAGTTACATAAAAAATCAATTAAAAAAAATAATATCATGTAGGATCTCTGTCCCTAATGTGCTGTACAACGTGATTTAAAGCTACAACTAGTACTCAAAGAGTATGCTTCACTCTAGGATGCTATGTGAGGGCAAATGGTTTAAAATCTTTTCTTAACACATACTAAACTGAACTCCTGTATACAAAGAGAATTGAAAATGAATCTGAATGGGAATGAAAGGGGAGAGGGAGTGGGTAAGGGGGAAGGGTAGGGGGGGGAGGTATGGGTGGGGAAGTCATTGCAATCCACAAGTTGTACCTTGGAAATTTATATTCTAAATAAGAAAAAAATAAAAAAATAAAATAAAATAAAAATAAAGAAAAAAAAAAGAAGTAGACATAACAACAGTGCCAAGTAATGAGGTAGTTCTATGATAGCATTAAATAAAACAAGATTAACCAGGAAAAAATAAATAAATAAATCTTTAAAAAAAAAAAAAAAGAAAGACCTTTCTCTCCGTCTCTGCCTCTCACTGTAACTCTACCTCTCAAATGAATAAAATCTTAAAAAATAAAAGTAAAAAGAAAAGTGCAGTTGAAAGCCTCAACAATTGTCTTGATTCAACAGAAGAAAGAATATTTGAATTTGAAGCTAGGTCTTTCCCTCCCTCCCACCCCCCGATTGGGATATTTAGAAACAGAAAAAAAGTAAAAAGAATGAACAGAGCCTGTGAGACCTCCAGGACACCATTAAGTAAAAAAAGGTTTGATTTCAGGGTATCCCTGGAGGAGAAGAGAAAAGGCATAGAAAACCTTAATGAAATGCTAGGTGAAAACTTCTATAATCTGGAGAAAGACATGGAAATGCAAACACAGGCAGCCCAGAGGGCCCGAAATAGACTGAACAGAAAACACTTGTATTGTGATACATCATAATCGAACTGCCAAAACTACAACACAAGGAGGCAGCAATGAGAGACACCTAAGGGAACCGCCTCTAGATTCAGAGTAGATGTCTCAGCAGAAAACACAAACCATGAGGGAGTGGGATGATACTCCACATTCCGAAAGAGAAAAAACCTGTCAACCACAAACAATAACCCAGCAAAGCTAGCCTACATAAAATGAAGGCCAACAAAGATTTTCTAAGACAAGCAAAACCTGCGGGAATTCATCACCACCAGACCAAGACCACAAATATGCTCAAGAGAGTCCTGCATCCAGGACAAAGTGAAAGATAATTATGCATCATGGAAACATATGAACATAGAACACTAGGAGAGCAAATCAGCAGACAACAGGGGGTTAGAAATTATTTAAGCCTTATCAATTCAGGAAGTCACCAAGCCACAAGGGTGAGCAAGAAAGGAAAAACCAGATTTTAAAAATTGAATAAAATTGATTGTCAGAAATAATTCTTTACTTACCAATATTAACCTTGAATATAAATGGACTAAAGACACAGACCGGGGCTGGTGCTGCGGCTCACTAGGCTAATTATCTGCCTGTGGTGCCAGCACCCCGGGTTCTAGTCCTGGTCGGGGCGCCGGTTCTGTCCCGGTTGCTCCTCTTCCAGGCCAGCTCTCTGCTGTGGCCAGGGAGTGCAATGGAGGATGGCCCAAGTGCTTGGGCCCTGCACCCCATGGGGACCAGGAAAAGCACCTGGCTCCTGCCTTCGGATCGGGCAGTGCGCCAGCCATAGCCAGCCATGGGGGGAGGGGGGGGGGTGAACCAACGGAAGGAAGACTTTTTTCTCTCTAACTCTGCCTGTCAAAAAAATAAAGATTCAGTTCAGCTAAATGGATAAAAATCAAGACCCAACTACATGCTGTATACTAGAAATTTGCCTCACCACTAAAAATATACACAGATTGAAAGTGAAAGGATGGAACAAGATATTCTCATTCAGACAAAATAGACTCAGATAAACAGTGTAAAAGGCAACCCAAGATGGCTAATGAGAAGCCATATCTCAGCCACGGAAACACCCAGAAAACAAAGCAAGGATCATGGGAATTTTCATTTACAAAATGATGGAAGAGCAGAGACTCTAAGGCTGTGTGGTAGGGAAGCCACAGCCACCAAAGCATCTGCCACTGGCTCGGGTACATGACCTTGCAAGGAAAAGGTGACCAGAAGGCACCACGGCACCCACAGCCAACAGCCTGAATCACAGGATGATTTCACAGTCCCCTCCGACTTCAAGTCCAGCTTAAGGAACTGAGTGACTATTTTTTCCCCAAAGGGCGGGGCACATCACCTCCCTCTTTCCCCCCCTCAAAGTTCCAGACTCAATTTGCTGCCGTAGAGCCACTGTTCAGCCACTGCTGAACTCTGTTCTGACTTAGGGGACAGCCAGCAGTCCCACTGTGACCCAAAACCACCAGAACAAGAGCCAGGGCGGAAAGCAGGCCCCCTGAACCCTTAAACTATGGGATTTGGGGGGATACGCCCTGGAGGTGTGCTCACTCACTGTTTGATCCAGAGGGTTTTCCCTCAGCTTCTTAGGTCTAGGACCAAAGTGGCTCATAAAGAATCCAAGAAGACTAGACCTGAGGAAGTTCCCTCTGCTCCTCCACTTACAATGCTGAGAGCCCAGGACATAAGCACCAGCATCACTCTTGCATGCCGTGCAGGAATTGTGGGCAGCCCTGGGACTGTTGAGTCGCTATTACAATCTCTGGCATAACCTGCACTCACTTGCAGTAATCTGGAGAGCTCTGTCTGCATTGCTCCGCTACAAGTAGGTGGCTACTACCATTCCCAGTACAACTGGCTCTCACCTTTGGAAACCTGGGTAATGACCCCTGAATCTTACAGTCCCAGGAATGTGATAATTGGTACTAATTTCCTCAAATTGGAATCTTCCTCATGGGACCTAGGGAAGTACCTGCCTGTGTTCTCCTTTCTGGACTTATACCTACCAGTGCAAAACCTCCAGTATTTCTTGCCACCTTGTAGAACTTGAACACCTCCTCTAGTTCTGGGATTAGGGTTTCTAGTACTCTCAGCCCCAGTACCATCATACTCTCCCAGGAGGCCCTAGGGATGTTCCCATCCATATCACACAGTCCTAGACACACAGCAATTGATACCACAAGCCCCAGCATCATTCAGTATTGCCCAGTGGGCTAAGAGGATGTCCCTCTGCACCAAGAATGAGGCTCTGCTTATCAAAAAGTTTAGTGTGATTGACACCCTACTCTTGGGATTGAAGATACACACCCTAGGAAGCCCTCATCTACTTCAAGGTTGTGCTTCTACCTCCATGCAATGTTGCAGACCAGAGAAATGTGACATTGATTTAAACTAAAGAAATCATTGAGGTTACACTTCTGGGCTAACCTAGAACCAATGCCAAAGCAACAAGCCTGCGATACCCTGCATCTCATCACAAAATACCCTCTTTTCCAACAAAATACTGCACAAAGCAGGGACTTAGACCAGATGCACAGATGCCAATGTAAGGACACAGAAACCATGAAGGAAGGAAGTCTGGAACCTCCAGAAGAACACAATAGTTCTCCAGAAATAGATCTTGATCTGAGGGAAATCTACGAAATGCCCGAAATAGAATTCAGAATAATGAGCACAGGGAAACTCAATGTCATGCAGGAGAATACAGACAGATGATGGGAGGAAATGAGGCAAACAGTAAGTAACAGGAATGCGAAATTTGCTAAGAGGATAGAAAACATTAAAAAGAACTACATAGAAATGTTGGAACTGAAATCTTTACAACGAAATAAAAATATAATTGAGAGCTTCAACAGACTAGGTCAAACAGAGGTTAGAATTTCTGATCTAGAGGATAAGACTTTTGAAATAACAAAACAATAAAAAAGAACTAAAAAGAATGAACAAACACTACACAACATTTGGAATTCTATTAAGCAACCAAATATTTATAAGGAGTCTTGAAGGAGAAGAGAAAAAAGTGACTGAGAACCTACTAAATGAAGTAGTATCTGAAAATTTCCCAAGTCTTTAGAGAGATATTGACATATAGATACCAGAAGCTCAAAGTACCCCAAGTTGACTCAACCAAAAAATACTGTCTACAAAGTGTACTGTAGTCAAATTATCAGAAGTTAAGGACAAATTGAGAATCCTAAGGACAGTAAGATAAAAACACCAAATTATATATGGAGGAAAAATGATTAAAACAGATTTCTCAGTAGCAACTGTACAGGCCAGAAGAGAATGGGATGATCAATTCAAGTTCTGAAAAGAAAAAGAAAATTCCAACTGAGACTATTATCTAGCAAAGTTGTCCTTTAGCAGTGAGGGAAATGGGCCAGCACTATAGCATGGCAGGCTAAGCCTCTGTCTGTGGCACTGGCACCCCATGGTTCATGTCCCAGCTGCTCCTCCTCCGATCCAGCTCTTGGCTTACGGCCTAGGAGAGCAGTAGAGGATGGCCCAACGGCCTTGGCCCCTGATACCATGTGAGACACCCTGAAGAAGCTCCTGGCTCCTGGTTTTTGGATTGGCCTATCTTTGGCCATTTGGGGAATAAACCTGCGGATCAAAGTCCTTTCTCTCTTTCTCTCCGTGTCTCTTTAACTCTACCTATCAAATAAATAAATATCTCAAATAAGCGAAGGAAAAGTAAATTATCTCTTAGATAAGCAAAAACTGAAAGAATTCATCACCTCCAGATCGCCTTACAAGAAATTCTGGAGCCTGTGGCGCCAGCATCCCATATAGGCGCCGGTTCTATTCCTGGCTGTTCCTTTTCCCATCCAGCTCTCTGCTATGGGATGGCCTGGGAAAGCAGTAGAAGATGGCCCAAGTCCTTGGGCCCCTGCACCTGCGTGGGAGATCCGGAGGCAGCTCCTGGCTCCTGATCAGTGCAGTTCCGGCCGTTGCGGCCATCTAGGGAGTGAACCAGCTGATGGAAGACCTCTCTCTCTGTCTCTACCTCTCTCTGTAACTCTGTCTTTCAAATAAATAAAATAAATCTTACAAAAAAAATAGCAAGTAAAAACATCCATGTTTACAGATGACAAAATTTGTACACAGAAAAACCTAAATATTCCACCAAAAAGCTGTTAGAACTGCTAAACTAAATTAGTGAATTTACAGGTTACAAAGCCAACAAAAAACAGTAACTTTTCTTATATGCCAATAATGACCTCACCAAAAGAGAAATCAAGGAAGAAATTCATTCACAGTGGCTACAAAAAGATAAAACATGTAAGAAAAAGTTTAGCCAAAGAAGTGAGAGATCTCTACAAGTTAAATTATTAAAACACTGATGAAAGAAAATATCAAGGACACAACAAAATGGAAAGATATTCCTTGTTCATGGATTAGAAGAATCAGTACCATTAATTGCAGCCATTTGGAGGAGGAGGCCAGCAGATGGAAGATTTTGCTCCCTCTCTCTCTCCCTCTCCATCATTTTTTTTTAAAGATTTATTTATTTTTACTTGAAAGGCAGAGTTATAGAGAGGCAGAGAGAAAGGTCCTCCATCCGCTGGTTCACTTCCTAGATGGCCGCAATGGCTGGGCCTGCACCAATCTGAAGCCAGGGGTCAGGAGCTTCTTCTGGTCTCCCATGAGGGTGCAGGGGTCCAAACACTTGGGCCACCTTCCACTGCTTTCCCAGGCCACAGCAGAGAGCTGGATCAGACGTGGAGTAGCTGGGACTCAAACTGGTGCCCACAGGGGATGCCAGCATTGCAGGTGGCAGCTTTACCTGCTACGCCACAGTGCCAGCCCTTTAAAAAAGATTTATTTTAAAGTCAGAGTTACACAGAGAGAGAAGGAGAGGCAGAGAGAGAGAGGGAGAGAGAGAGAGAGAGAGAGGGGTCTTCTATCCACTGGTTCACTCCCTAACTGGCCACAATGGCCGGAGCTGTGCCGATCTGAAGCCAGGAGCTTCCTCCAGGTCTTCCCATGCAGGTGCAGGGGCCCAAGGTCTTGGGCCATTTTCTACTGCTTTCTCAGACCATACCAGAGAGCTGGATCAGAAATTGGAGCAGCCGGAACTCAAACCCCGTGCCCACAGGGGATGCTGGCATTGCAGGGGGCGGCTTTACCCCCTACGCCAAAGCGCCAGCCCCCAGTCTAACTTTCAAATAAGTAACACTTTCAAAAATGTCTACACTATCTAAAGCAATCTACAGACTTAATTCAATCCCTATCAAAATGCCAATGACATTCTTTACAACATTAGAGAAAACAACGCAAAAACTGATTTGGAATCACAAAAGACTCAGAATAGCCAAAGCAATCCTGAACAACAAAATCAAGCTGGAGGCATCATGACACTTGACTTTAAAGCATATTACAAAGCTATGGTAATTCAAACAGCATGGGTCTTGCATAAAAACTAATATGTTGATCAACGGAAAAAAATAGAGGCCATACGTATAGCCAAGTGATTTTTGACAAAAGTGCCTAAATAACACATTGGAGAAAGGATACTCTGTTCAAAGAAATGGCATTGGTAAAATTGGAGGTATCTATGTAGAATGAAGTCATATCTCTACCTACCACTGTATGTAAAAATGAAGTCGGGATCAAAGACCTAAATCTAAGACCCAAGACTATGAAACTTCTAGAAGATAATCTAGGGAAAGTATTTTAAGACATTGGTATAGGTGATGACTTCTTGGAAAAGATCCCCAAAGCACAGGCAGCAAAAGCACAACTAGACAGATGGGATCGGAGTGACCTAGGAAGCTTCTGTCCAGCGAGGGAAACAATAGCGTGGAAATGCGTCCAACAGGATGAGGAAGCATTTGCAAGCTACTCATTCAACAAAGGCTTAACATCCAGAACATAATCAGAAACTCAGAAACCTCAACAACAAAAGCTGCCCAATCCTGTTAAGAAATGGGTGAAGGACATGGATAGTTCTCAAATGAAGAAATAGATGACCAAACATATGAAAATTGCTCAATATCACTAGCCATCAGGGAAATGCCAACCCAAACAATAACGAGGTATCACCTCATTATGGCCGAAAGGCAGCAACGACTGACGCCAAGGATGTGGAGCTACTCCTACGCACTGTTGGTGGGAGTGCAAATTACTGCAGCCACTGTGAATAACAGCATGGAGATTTCTTTAAAACGTTAGAATAGACTTGCCTTTTTTTTTTTTTTTTTGGACAGGCGGAGTAGACAGAGAGAGACAGAGAGGAAGGTCTTCCTTTTCCGTTGGTTCACCCCGCAACGGCTGCTGTGGCCGGCATGCTGCGGCCAGTGTACCGTGCTGATCCGAAGCCAGGAGCCAGGTGCTTCTCTTGGTCTCCCATGCGGGTGCAGGGCCCAAGCACTTGGGCCATCCTCCACTGCACTCCCGGGCCACAGCAGAGGGCTGGCCTGGAAGAGGAGCAACCAGGACAGAATCCGGCGCCCCGACTGGGACTAGAACCTGGTGTGCCGGCGCAGCACTGTTCACAACAGCCAAGAGATGTAATCATCTGAGGTGTCCATCATCAGATGAAGAAAATGTGAGCATTCTGTACACACACACACACACACACACACACAGATATAATGGTATTCAGCTATAAAACAAATCAAATTCTTTCATTCACAACCAAATGGTTGGAACTGGAGGACACTATGTTGACTAAAATAAGTCAGGCACAGGAAGACAAAAAAATGCATATTATTTGCGAGCTAACAATTTTTTAAAAACAAAGAAATGCCTCTATCAGTTTTGCTGCAAATACAGTATTTTTTTGAACTAGAAATCTTTGTCAAAGACATTGATAGGAATTATATACTACTACAGTTTTCACGATTGTTTGACTATTTTAAAGCTTACTTTATATGAGTGAATTTAAAAATCTTTTGTTGGTTATAGCCTTTACCTATTTTCCTGCAGGATTATGGTCTTTTTACTGTTTATTTGCTAAAATCTTTAATTAGTTAAGCCTTGAGCCTTTGACTATATGTAAATTAAAGACATTGTCTCAAGAAGTAATAAAATATTAAGTTTAAAAACATTGTGCGCGGG
Organism: Sylvilagus floridanus; assembly: GCA_949820135.1. Classification (NCBI taxonomy): domain Eukaryota; kingdom Metazoa; phylum Chordata; class Mammalia; order Lagomorpha; family Leporidae; genus Sylvilagus; species Sylvilagus floridanus. The sequence goes on from OX463239.1 coordinate 65,459,463, forward strand.
GGGGGGGGGGGGGCAGTACTGTGGCGCAGGTTAACGCCCTGGCTTGAAGCGCCGGCATCCCATATGGGCACCAGTTCGAGACCCGGCTGCTCCACCTCCGATTCAGCTCTCTGCTATGGTCTGGGAAAGCAGTGGAGGATGGCTCACCCGTGTGGGGGACCCGGAGGAAGCTCCTGGTTCTTGGCTTCCGATCGGTGCAGTTCCAGCTGTTGTGGCCAGCTGGAGAGTGAATCAGCGGATGCAAGACCTCTCTGTCTGTCCCTGCCTCTCCTCTGTGTAACTCTTTCAAAGGAAATAAATAAATCTTAAAAAAAATTATAGGGTCCAGCATTGGGGCATAGCAGGTTAGGTTGCTACCCACAAAGCCAGTATCCCATACTGGAGCACCAGTTTGAGACCTGGCTGCTCTACTTCCAATCCAGCTCCCTGCTAACATTCCTGGGAAAGCAGCGGAAAGTGGACCAAGCATTTGGGCTCCTGCCACCTACACAGGGTCCAGATGGAATTCCAGGCTCCTGGCTTCATTCTGGCCCAGCTTGGGGCTATTCCTGCTATCTGGGGAGCAAACCAGCAGATGGAAGATTTTCTGTCTCTGTCTCTCATTCTCTCTTCAATCTTTTTTTTTTCTTTTCTTTTTTCTTTTTTGACAGGCAGAGTGGACAGTGAGAGAGACAGAGAGAAAGGTCTTCCTTTGCTGTTGGTTCACCCTCCAATGGCCGGCGCACCGTGCTGATCCGATGGCAGGAGCCAGGTGCTTCTCCTGGTCTCCCATGGGGTGCAGGGCCCCAAGCATTTGGGCCATCCTCCACTGCACTCCTGGGCCACAGCAGAGAGCTGGCCTGGAAGAGGGGCAACCAGGACAGAATCTGGCGCCCGACCAGGACTAGAACCTGGTGTGCCAGTGCCACAAGGCGGAGGATTAGCCTAGTGAGCCGGGGCGCTGGCCTCTCTTCAATCTTTCAAATAAATAATTTTTTCAAATAAATCTTTAATAAAATGTTATCACAAGAAACAGTCTAACATAAAATAATAAAGAATGAAAAAAATTTTGACCTGAGAATACAGCTAGATAAAATGGAAATTAAGTGGAAGAAAATTTGATTAATTCACACACATGAAATAGAAACCATATCACATATTCCCCTTGATTAAAATGTAAGTAAGGCCAACGCCGTGGCTCACTAGGCTAATCCTCTGCCTGCGGTGCTGGTACTCTGGGTTCTAGTCCTGGTTGGGGCGCCGGTTCTGTCCCAGTTGCCCCTCTTCCAGTCCAGCTCTCTGCTGTGGCCCAGGAAGTGGAGGATGGTCCAGGTGCTTGGGCCCTGCACCTGCATGGGAGACCAGGATGAAGCACCTGCCTCCTGGCTTTGCATCAGCACAGCGTGCCGGCTGTAGTGGCCATTTGAGGGGTGAACCAATGGAAGGAAGAACTTTATCTAATTTTGCCTGTCAAAAAATTTTTAGAAAACTTTTAATAAAAATTTCATAGGTACAGTTTTAGGAATATAGTGGTTCTTCCCCTCCCCCCCCCATACCTGCCCTCCCATCCCCACTCCTGTCCCACCTCCTATTCCCTCTCACATTCCACTCTTAAGATTCACTTTTAATTATCTTTATGTACAGAAGACCAACTCTATACTAAATAAGGATTTCAACAGTTTGCACCCACACAGACACAAAGTATAAAGTACTATTTGAAGTTTTACCATTAATTCTCAATAAGGACAGAGGTCCTACATGGGGGGCAAGTGCACAATGACCCCTGTTGTTGGTTTAACAATTGACACTCTTATGAGGTCAGTGACTATCCGAGGCTTTTGTCATGAGCTGCCAAGGCTATGGAAGCCTTTTGAGTCCACAAACTCTGTCAATATTTAGACAGGGCCTTAAGCAAAGTGGAAGTTCTCTCCTCTCCTTTGATGGTCCCTTTTTCCACCGCCATCTCACAGGGATCATTTATGTAGGCCATTTCTTTTGCCAGAGTGTCTTTGCTTTCCATGCCCGAAATGCTCTCATGGGCTTTTTAGCCAGATCTGAATGCCTTAAGGGTTGATTCTGAGGCCAGAGTGCTGTTTAGGGCATTTCTCATTCAATGAGTCTGCTGTGTGGCCTGTTTCCCATGTTGGATCATTCTCTCCTTTTTAATTCTATCTTTTGTTATTAGCAGACACTTGATCTTATTTATGTGATCCCTTTGACACTTATTCCTAACTATCTGATCAGTTACACACTTAGAATGATCACTTTTAAGTAGTAACATGGCATAAATACTACCCAGCTTAATGGGATTTGGCGTCCCGTGGCAAGTTTTTTGCTTTATCCCTAGGGGTAAGTCCAAGTGAGCGTGTGCTGATCTGTACATCTACTCCTTCCTCTTATTCCCACTCTTACTTTTTACTAGGATCAATTTTTAATTGGATTTAAACACCTATGAATAATTCTGCATTAAGTAAAGAGTTCAACCAATGGTATTAAGTAGAAAAATAGTGAAATAAAATAAAATCATAAGCTGTTCCTCAACAGTCAGGACAGGGGATGATCAAGTCATTGCTTCTCATTGGTAAGTAACATTTTAACAATATCCCAGATAACAAAGACCCCCAGAATTTCTACACACTGGGTTTTTGGATAAATATACCAAATCAAAGAGGACTCTACAACTAAACATGAAAACATTGGTAAACTAGAAGGAAAAAGAACTTGACAGCTGTAAAAGACAGATGTCACCACGTAAGGATCAAGGAATTAATCCAACAAGAATACGTAACAATTTAAAATGTGTAAGGACCTAGGGGCCAGCACTGGTACATAGCGGGTAAAGCTGCCACCTGCAGTATCAGCATCCCATGTGGGTGCTGGTTCAAATCCTGGCTGCTCCACTTCTGATCCAGCTCTCTGCTACAGCCTGGGAAAGTGGTAGAAGATGGCCCAAGTCCTTGGGCCCCCACACTCCTGTGGGAGACCTAGAAGAAGTTCAAGGCTTCTGACTGTGGCATTTGGGGAATAATCCAGCCTATGGAAGACCTCTGTTTCTCTCTGCTTCTCTGTAACTCTGGCATTCAAATATAAATAAATAAATAAATGAGGACCTAATGCTAGGGTTCCCAGTGTTTTCCCTTCTTAGTTTTAACGGCTCTAATCTGAGGGGGATAGAAGTGGGAGGATGGACAAAGATCCTGGGGGAGGAGTGGAGAAAGAGAAGGGAGGGTGAGGGCGAGGGCGCAAGAAGGGATTCAACGCTGAGAGAAAATGAAAAGACAGAGCTCACATTTACTTGTTTGCTCCCCAAAGACTGATTGCCCTGGAGCCGGGAACTCACTCCAGATCTCCCACAGAGCTGGCAGGGACCCAGCTCTTCAACTGTCACCTGCTGCTTCTCAGGGTGCACATTAGCAGGACCCTGGGACCAGGAACAGAGTTGAGACTGAAACCCAAGCACTCCGATAGGAGACTTGTGCATCCAAACCATTGGTTGAAATGCAAGGCCAAACCACCACCCCTGGAGCAGCCAATTTTGTAAAGAAAGCATTATTTGATCTAAAGAGAGAGATAGGTCTAGTAACACAATAGTATTGTGAGACTTCAACACCTCATTTTCATCAGTTCAGCTAAAAAGTCATCAAAGGGGCATCAAAATGAAATTATACCGACCGGCACTGCGGCTCAATGGGCTAGTCCTCTGCCTACGGCGCGGCGCCGGCACACCAGATTCTAGTCTCTGGCACACCAGGTTCTAGTCCCAGTTGCCCCTCTTCCAGGCCAGCTCTCTGCTGTGGCCAGGGAGTACAGTGGAGGATGGCCCAAGTGCTTAGGCCCTGCACCCGCATGGGAGACCAGGAGAAGCACCTGGCTCCTGGTTTCGGATCAGCGCAGTGCGCCGGCCGCAGCGGCCATTGTGGGGTGAACCAACAATAATGGAGGACCTTTCTCTCTCTCTCACTGTCCACTCTGCCTGTCAAAAAAAATTAAATTATACCATAGATCAAATGAACATAACATTTACAGAACATTTCATCCAACACCTGTAGGATACACATTCTTCTCCTCAGCACATGGAATATCTTCTAGGATAGACCCCGTACTAGCACCCAAAACAACTCAAACTCAAAGTCATTTTATGTATATCTTGACCAAAATGAACAGAGAAATCGACAAGAGAAATTAAGAATTATATGAACATACAGTGACTGAACATGTTTCTGAATCAAAAATGGGTCCCTGAATAAACCAAAATGGAATTACAAAAAAAAAAAAAAAAATCCAGGAAGCTAAAATGGAAACACAGCATGTCTAAATTTAGGGAACACCCCAAAATCAGCCCTAAGAGGGAAGTTTATAGCAAGAAGTGCCTATATATAGACAAAGGTTTTGAATATTAGACCTAATGACATGTTTCAAGAAACTAAAAGAGAACAAAGCAGACCCAAAATGATTAAAGAAATACTGAAGATCAGACTAAGAAAACAGTGCAAGGGATGACTGAAATAATTAGTTTTTTTAAGCAATAAACAAAATTGATAGACCTTTAGCTAGACAAAATTAAGGAAAAAAGTCAAAAGACAAAAATCAGATGAAATTAGATGTTACCACTGAAACCACAGATATACAGAGGAGAATTAGGAGTTAGTATGAACAGTTTTATGTCAACAAATTGGAAAACCTAGAAGAAACGAGTAAATTGCTGGACCCATATAATCTACCTAAATTGAATCACAAGATCCAGAAACCTCTCATCTAACAGCTGCAGGACACACATTACTTTCATCAGCAAATGAAACATTTTCTATTATAGACCATATTTTAGCTCCAAAACCAATTCTCAACCAACTGAAAAAAGTTAAAAAAATCATGTTATGAATCTGAACAGACTAAACAACTAATGAGATTCTATCAACAATAAAACATCTCCCTACAAAGAGAAGCCTGGAACTGTATGGCTTCACTGCAGAATTCTACCAAACTTTTAAGGGAGAACACACACCAATTAGTTTTAAACTATTTTTACTGTATTTATAAAAAAAGGATTTATTTATTTTATTCTAAAGGCAGAGTTACAGAGAGAAGGAGGGAGAAGGAGGGAGAGACAGACAGACAGATCTTCCATCTGCTGATTCACTCCCTAAATGGTGGCAATAGCTAGATCTGGGCTGATCCAAAGCCAGGAGCTTCTTCTGGGTCTCCCACGTGGGTACAGGGGCCTAAGCACTTGGGCCATCCTCCACCGCCCTCCCAGGCCACAAGCAGGGAGCTGGATTGGAAGTGGAACTGCTGAGACTCGAACCAGCATCCTTATGGGATGCTGGTGTTGCAGCCAGAGGCTTAACCTATAAAACCTTAGCGTTAGCCCGTTTTTTTTTTTTTTTTTTTTTTTGCAGGCAGAGTGGACAGTGAGAGAGAGAGACAGAGAGAAAGGTCTTCCTTTTGCCGTTGGTTCACCCTCCAATGGCCGCCGCGGCTGGCGCGCTGCGGCCGGCGCACCGCGCTCGTCCGATGGCAGGAGCCAGGTGCTAGGTGCTTTTCCTGGTCTCCCCATGGGGTGCAGGGCCCAAGCACCTGGGCCATCCTCCACTGCACTCCTGGGCCACAGCAGAGGGCTGGCCTGGAAGAGGGGCAACCGGGACAGAATCCGGTGCCCCGACCGGGACTAGAACCCGGTGTGCCGGCGCCGCAAGGCGGAGGATTAGCCTGTTGAGCCACGGCGCCGGCCGTTAGCCCGTTTTTAAAATTAATTTTAAAAACTGAAATTGAGGGAAGACTTCCCAGCTCATTGTATGAGGTGAGCATGATCCTGATACCAAAGCCAGATAAGGATAAAAACAAAAAGAAAACTGTAGACCAAGCTCTGATAAACATAGTTGTAAAAATTCTCAATAAAATACTGCAAAGAATCCAACAGTACATAAGTTTATATTCCATGGTCAAGTGAGATTTCTCTCAGGGATGCAATAAAGATAATGAATCATATCACCAGAATGAAGGATAGCAATCAAATGATTGCTGAAAAAGTGTTTAATAAAATTTCAACATCCTTTTGGGGGAAAAAAGTCCAGCAAACTTGCTGTAGAAAGAACATACATTAGGAGGAAAGAAATAATTAAAATTAGAGAATAAAGAAAAGTGAGACAAAAAAATTACAAAACATAAGTGGAATGAAGGGCTTTTATTTCTTTGAAGATTTATTTGAAAGGCAGAGTTACAAACAGGCAGAGGCAGAGAGGCAGAGAGAGAGAAAGAGGTCTACCATCTGCTGGTTCATTCCCCAAGTGGCCACAATAGCTGGAGCTGGTCCAATCCGAAGCCGGGAACCTGGAGTTTCTTCCAGGTCTCCCACACAGGTGTAAGGGCCCAAGGACTTGGGCCATCTTATACTGCCCTCCCAGGCCATAGCAGAGAGCTAGATCAGAAGTGGAGCAGCCAGGACTTGAACTGGCACCCTTATGGGATGCTGGTGCCAAAGGCAGTATCTTTACCTGCTATGCTACAGTATTTTGAAAGTAAACAAAATTGATACACTATTGACTTAACTAAGTAAAAAAAGAGGGAGAAGACCCAAATCAATAAAATCAGAGATGAAAAAGGAAATGTAGTAATGGACACCACAGTAATAAAAAGAATAATCAGAAATTACACAAAGAGCTGTATGCCAACAAATTGGGAAACCTAGATGAAATGGATAGATTCCTGGATGCATACAATCTACCAAAATTGAGTCATGAAGACAGAAAACCTAAACAGACCAATAACCAAGACAAAATTGAATCAGTAATAAAAGATCCAACAAAGAAAAGCCCAGGACAGGGCAGCTTCACCATGGAATTCTACCACACATTTAATGAAGAACTAACTCCAATTCTTCTCAAGCTATTCAAAACAATTGAGAGGGAATCCTGCATCACCTTAATTCCTAAACCAAAAAAAGATACACTAGAGAAGGGGAACTATAGACCAATATCCCTGATGAACACAGATGTAAAAATCCAACAAAATATTAGCTAACTGAATCCAACAACATATCAGAAAGATCATTCACCCAGACCGAGTGGGATTTATCCCCAATATGCAGGGTTGGTTCAACATTCTCAAATCAATAAATGTGACACATCACTTAAACTGAAGAACAAAAACCATATGATTATATTCTCAAAAAGATGCAGAGAAAGCATTTGATAAAATATCCTTTCATGACAACAAGCTTTCAAGCAAATTGGGTATAGAAGGAACATTCTTCAACACAATCGAGGCGCTTTATGACAAACCCATGGCCAACATCCTATTGAATGGGGAAAAGCTGGAAGCATTTCCGTTAAGATCTAGAAACAAGACAAGGAAGGATGCCCACTGTCACCATTTCTATTCAGTATAGTCCTGGAAGTTTTAGCCAGAGCCATTAGGCAAGGAAATCAATCCAACTCTCTCCACTTCTACCTGCGTATGTATGGATGCATGCAAATTTATATCTGTTCCTCTCTATGTATACGTGTATGTATGAATGAGTGGTGACTACGTGAGAATCCTTACTAAAGCTCTATAATGAAAAAGAAAGAAGAATATGCATCAACTTAACAGAGGCTATATTTGACAAATCCACAGCCAACATTACCTTGGATGGGGCAAACACACATTTCTTGTAAGACTTACAAAAACTCAAGATGTGCACTCTCATTAAATATAGTACTGAAAGGTTTAGCCAAGACAATTAGGAACAACAAAAAAAGAAACTTAAGTCAGGCAACGTTAAGAAAGGAAGTTATCTGTTTGCATGTGACATGATTCTATACATGGAAAATTTTGAAGGCTCCACTAACAATACTAGATCTGAAACAAATTCAGTCATGTTTCTGTATTTCAATATACACAAATCAGTAACATTTTTGTATACGAATAATGAATTAGTAGAAATCATAAAAGCAGTCTCATTCACAATAGCTACAAAAAATTAAAAAGCAATAAATGATACCAAGATTGTGAAAAATCTCTGCAAGTTAACATTGCAAAATACTGATGAAAGAAACTGAAGACACATGCTAAGACCCCCCACATTCATGGATGAGAAATACTAATATTGCTAAAATGTCCATGACACCCAAAGTGATTAACAGATTCAATGCAATCCCCATCAAAATACCAATGACATCCTTTACAGAACTAAAAAGAATTCCTAAAATTTATATGAAAGCCAAATGACCCAGAATTGCAAAGCAATCTAGAACAAAAAGAGCAACATGGAGGCATCACAATACCCGATTTCAGATCACGCAACAGAGCTATAGTAACCAAACAGCAGGATACCAAGATAAAAACAGATACATACACACTAATGGAACAGAATACAGAACCCAGGACTGAATGCACACATCTACAGCCAACTCATTTTCAGCAAGGCACCAAAAACACACTGAAGATAGGAAAATCTCTTCAATAAATGGTGTTGGGAAAGCTGGGTATCTATATGCAAGGGACTGAAACTCATCCCCATCCCCATACAAAAATAAACTCAATTTATTAGAAGTATAATCTAAAACATGAAAACATGAAATTACTAAAGAAAAACTAAGGAAAATGCTTCAAGATGTCAATATAGGCTCTTCATCTTATAAGACTTTAAGAACGGGGCCGGCGCTATGGCATAGCTGGTAAAGCTGCTGCCTGCAGTGCCAGCATCCCACATCATCACCAGTTATAGTCCTGGCTGCTTCACTTCTAAGCCAGCTTCCTGCTATGGCCTGGGAAAGCAGTAGAAGATGACTTAAGTCCTTGGGCCCCTGCACCTGCATGGAGATGCAGAAGAAGCTCCTGGCTCCTTGCTTTGGATCAGCGCAGCTTCAGCTGTGTGGCCATTGGGGGGAGTGAAGAAGCAGATGGAAAACCTCTCTCTGCCTCTGCCTCTCTAACCCTGCCTTTCAAATAAATATTAAAAAAAAAAAAATTGTCAAAGATGTATATTGTTCATTTAGAGTTCCTTAAAATCATAGAAATATGAAACTATTATGGTTCTTGTTATCATGAAGCCACAACAAGTCTACAGATTAAATGCAAAATCAATTATGAAAGCAATGGAACGCAAATGCACATTAACATACAGGGCAAAGATAATGTTACTGAAACTGTCACCCTGTGTGCTAAAACAGAAACCACTGGAGCACAAGTCCTTGTCACTTTGTACAAGGAGATGCTGCAATTTTCTACAACCATTTTATAACTTTTTTTAAAGAAAGATTTTGAGGCCGGCGCCGTGGCTCAACAGGCTAATCCTCCGCCTTGCGGCGCCGGCACACCGGGTCCCGGTCGGGGCGCCGGATTCTGTCCCGGTTGCCCCTCTTCCAGGCCAGCCCTCTGCTGTGGCCCGGGAGTGCAGTGGAGGATGGCCCAAGTGCTTGGGCCCTGCACCCCATGGGAGACCAGGAGAAGCACCTAGCACCTGGCTCCTGCCATCGGATGAGCGCGGTACGCCGGCCGCAGCGCGCCGACCGCGGCAGCCATTGGAGGGTGAACCAACGGCAAAGGAAGACCTTTCTCTCTCTCTCTCTCTCTCTCTCTCTCTCTCTCTCACTGTCCACTCTGCCTGTCAAAAAAAAAAAAAAGATTTTGAGAGGTAGGGTTACAGACAGTGAGAGGGAGACAGAGAAAGGTCTTCCTTCCATTGGTTCACTCCCCAAATGACCTCAAAGCCTGGAGCTGTTCCAATCTGAAGCAAAGAGCTTCTTCCTGATCTCCCATGCAGGTGCAGTGGCCCAAGCACTTGGGCCATCTTCTGCTTTCCCAGGCCACAGCAGAGAGCTGGATTGGAAGAGGAGTAACCGGGACTAGAACCAGCACCCACATGGGATGTGGCCACCATAGGCGTGGATTAATCTACTGCGCCACGGCACTGGCCCCCAACTTTTTATATCTGAATGATCATGAAACCTTCACCTGTACTGGCTGTCATCATAGCACTGAGTCTTCACATGGTATGAAGATGTGGTTTGTGGTCTGCCTACCTTGGTTCTTTCTAGTAGTTCATGATCATGTACACTAATATAGAAGATAACTCTGTGTGTGTGTGTGTGTGTGCGTGTGTGTGTTTTCTCTCTGGATAAGTTTCAAATAAATCATTTTTAAAAGATTTATTTATTTGAAAAGGCAGAGAGAGAGAGAGGGGCAGGGAGGCAGGGAGAGAGAGAGAGAATATCTTCCATCTGCTGGTTCATTCCCCAAATGGGAGCCTGGAGCTTCTTCCAGGTCTCCCACACGAGTGTAGGGTCCCAAGGACTTGGGTTTTCTTTTACTGCTTTCCCAGGCCACAGCAGAGAGCTGGTTCAGCAATGGAGCATCCAGGACTGAAATCTGTGCCCATATGGGATGCTGGCACTGCAGGTGGCGGCTTTACCTGCTACTCCACAGCGCCAGCCCCTAAGTAAATTTGTTTTAAAAGAAAGGTATCAAAACCGTACTCCCAAAACAATACATATGGGGCTGGTGCTATGGCGCAGTGGATTCAAGTCCTGGCCTGAAGCGCAGGCATCCCATATGGGTGCTGGTTCTAGTCCTGGCTGCTCCTCTTCCAATCCAGCTCTTTACTATGGCCTGGGAAAGCAGAAGATGGCCCAAGTCCTTGGGTCCCTGCACCCACGTGGGAGGCCTGGAAAAAGCTCCTGGCTTCGTATCGGCATAGCTCCAGCTGTTGCAGCCATCTAGGGAGTGAACCAGGGATAGAAGACCTCTCTCTCTCTGTCTCTACCTCTTTGTAACTCTTTCAAATAAATAAAATCATAAAAAAAAGCAAACAGGGGCTGGCATGTGGCATAGTGAGTAAGCTGCCACCTGCAGTGCCAGTATCTCTAATGGGTGCTAGTTCGAGTCCTGGCTTCTCCACTTTCGATCCAGCTTTCTGCTATGGCCTGGAAAAACAGTGGAAGATGGCCTAAATGCTTGGGCCCCTGCACCCGTGTGAGAGACCCAGAAGCTCCTGGCCCCTGGCTCCGGATGGGTGCAGCCCAGGCCATTGTGGCCATTTGGGGAGTGAACCAGCAGATGCAAGACCTCTCTCTCTGCCTCTGCCACTCTAACTCCGCTTTCAAATAAACAGACCTTTAAAAAAAGTATTTGCATGGCACCAGAAACAATCTACAATATGAAGAAACAACCCAGAACAGGGGAAATATTTGCAAATTATTCATCTGACAGAGGATTAATATCCAGAATATATAAAGAACTCAAAAAAACTCAACCACAGTAACAAAAAGTAAATAATCTGGTTAAGAAATGGGTAACAGGTCTTAATAGATATTTCTCAAATGAGGAAATACAAATAATCAACAATTATTGGAAAATACGCTCAAGTCTACTGAACATCCATGAAAAGCAAATGAAAATTACAACGAGATATCATCTCTAGTTAGAATGACCATTATAAAAAAGACAAGAAAATTACTAATGGTATTAAGTATGTGGAGAAAATGAAGAGCATTATACACTGTTATTAAGTATGTGAATTAGTGTGGCCATCATGGAGAACAATATGGAGGTTCCTAAAAAGATAAACTGCACATAGATCTAACATATGACCTGGGTATCACACTTCTGTTTATGTATCCAAAGGAAATCAAATAAGCCTGCGCTCCTGTGTTCATTGGAACACTAATCACAATAGCCAGCTTGGAAAAATCAACCCAGAAGCCCACTGATGGATGAGTGGCAATGAAGATATGTTGTATATATACACAATGGAGTATTACTGAGCCATAGAGGTTTGAAATCCTAACATTTGCAGCAAAATGGCTGGAGCTGCCGATCATTATGTTTATTGAAATAAGCCAGGCACATAAAGACAAGTCCCACCTATTCTCTTTCATTTGTGGTAGTTTCAAAAGCTGACCTGAATTTAGCACAGTGACTACTAGCAATGAGAAGGATGGGTTGTGAGATAAGATTTTGGATAATGAGTACCTAAGCATAAATAAATAAGTCCTAAGTTCCACAGTATGCTAGGGCAACTATGTTTCACAACAATGTAGCATATGTTCCATGAAGAACTAGCAGAGAGGTGCTCATAGGTTCCAAACATAAATAAAAAGGAAATGGAAATGCTAATAACTAATTTGAACACTTGTATGTATGTTTTGAAATATTACACTGTACCTCATAACAGTGTATAATCACGGTACTATTACATGTTAGTCAAGAAGAAAAAAAAAATCATGAACAAGCTATTCAAAACCAAAAGCTATACTACAGGGGCCGGTGTTGTGGTGCACCAGTTTAAGCTGCCTCCTGGGACGCTGGCAGCCTATGTAGGTGCCCGGGTGAGTCCCGGCTGCTCCACTTCTGATCCAACTCCCCGCTACAGTGCCTTGTAGAGCAGTGGAAGATGGCCTAAGTGTTTGGGCTCTTGTCACTCACGTGGGAGACTTGACTGGAGTTTCAGACTTACCGCGTTGGCCTGGCCCAGCCCTGATGGTTGTGGCCATTTAGGGACTGAACCAGCAGGTGGGCAATTCCCCTCTGTGTGACTCTAATTCTGCCTTTCAAATAAATAAATTATACTAGAGATTGAATAGACTTTTAAAGATTTATTTTACTTATTTCAAGGAGTTACAGAGAGGGGTAGAGACAGAGTTCAATCTGCTGGTTTACTCCCCAGATGGCTGCAATGGCCACAGCTGCACCAACCGAAGCCAGGAGCCAGGAGCTTCTTCTGGGTCTCCCACGTGGGTGCAGGGGTCCAAGGACTTGGGTCATCCTCCACTGCCCTCTCGGGCCACAGCAGAGAGCTGGATCGGAAGAGGAGCTACCGGGACTAGAACCAGTGCCCATATGGGATGCTGGCACTTCAGGCCAGGGCTTTAACCCACTGCACCACAGCGTTGCTCCCTGGATAGTCTTTTTTAAAAAAAGATTTATTTGAAAGGCAGAGTTACAGAGAGGCAGAGGCAGAGGGAAATGTCTTCCATCTGCTCTCACTCCTCAAATGGCCGCAACGGCCAGAGCTATGCGGATCTGAAACTGGGATCCAGGAGCTTCTTCCTGGTCTCCTACATGGGTGCAGGGGCCCAAGGACTTGGGCCATCTTCTACTGCTTTCCCAGTACATAGCAGACAGCTGGATCAGAAGTGGAACAGCAGAGACTCGAACCAGCGCCCATATGGGATGCCGGCACTGAAGGTGGTGGCTTTACCTGCTACGCCACAGCGCCGGCCCCACAAGACTGAACAGACTTAAGGCACTTACAGAACATTCATCCAACAGCTGTAGAGTTAACATTCTTCTTATCAGTACATAAAACATTTTCTGAAATAGACCTTATGTTTGGCCATGAAACAAGTCTCAATCAATTCAAAAGAATCAAAGCCATCATTTATCTTCCACGACCACAATGGAATAAGCTAAAATCAAATATAAGAACTTTAGAAACAGTGAAAATACTGGAGCCAGCACTGTTAAGCCACCACCTGCAGTGCCGGCATCCCATAAGGGCAGCAGTTTGTGTCGCAGTTGCTCCACTTCTGATCCAGCTCCCAGCTATGGCTTGGGAAAATAGTGGCAGATGACCCCTGCCCCCAAATGGGGGACCTGGAAGAAGCTCCAGGCTCTTGGCTTCAGATTGGCCCAGCTCCAGCTGTTGTGGCCATTTGGGGAGTGAACCAGCGGATGGAAGACCTCTCTGTATCTTTCTGTCTCTGTAACTTCGCCTCTCAAATAAATAAATTTTTTTAAAAAGGCATAAAAAAGTAGTAAAAACACATAGAAATTAAACATACTATAGCATTACCATTAGGTCAATGAAGACATCAAAAAATAAATTTAAAAATGTCTTGAAGCAAATGCAAATGAAAACAGCATACCAAAATCTATGGGATACAGCAAAAGCAGTACTTAAGTTGATAGCAATAAGCGCCTACATAAAACAAAAGACTTAAAATAACTTATCCATGCAACTAGGAAAAAAAAAAGAACCCAAACTCACAATCACTAGAGGGAAATAAATCATGAAGATTAAAGAAGAAACAAATGAAATAGAGTAAAAACAAATAAACCAACAAAATATAAAGTTGCTTTTTTTCCCCCAAAGATACACAAAAGTAGCCAATCTTTTTTAAGACAGTAAAAGAGAAAAGACCCAATAAAATCAACAGATTATAAAGGAAATGTTACAACTAATAGCACAGAAATGTAAAGGAGCTTTAGAGGTTACTATTAACTATATGCCAACAAGTTGGCAAACCTTGAGGAAATACATAAATTGATGGACACATCTAACCTATGGAATTTGGACCATGAAGATGTAGAAAAGCTGAGTAGGCCAATAATGAGCTACTAGATGGACAGTAACAAAAGACCTTTCCACTAATGAAAAGCCCAGGACTGAATAGCTTCACTGTTGAATTTTACAAATCTAAAGAAAAACTACTACCAATTTGTTAGAGTATTCAAAACAATTCAGAATCCTTTCAAACTCATTCCATACCAACATTAAGATCAAAATCCAAATATATAACAACAGCAAAAGAAAACTGCAGACCAACCTCCCTGATGGACATACATACATACAAAAATTTTCAAAAAATGCTAGCAAATGGATTCTAACATAAAGAGATTATGTACCATTGTAAAGTGGGATTTATTCCAGGGATGCAAAGCTGTTTCAACATTCACAAGTTAATAAAGTATTACAGCTCATCAACAGAGTGCACAAAACTGTATGATCATGTCAATGTATGCAGAAAAGGCATTCATCAAAACTCACCATCCTTCATGACAAGAACTTTAAACAAACTAGGTAAGCAAGAAATAGATCTGTGCACAATAAGAGGTATAGGCTATGACAAACTCATAACCCATGTCATGCCAAAGGAGGAAAAAGCTGAAAGTGTTTCCTTCAAGATCTGGAACAAAAGAATATCTGCTTTCACCACTCCTGTTCAACATAGCATTGGACATCTGACCCAAAGCAGTTAGACATTAGAAAGAAAGAGTAGGGGCTGGCACTATGGCCTGGGGTGTGCTGGCATCCATATGGGCACCAGTGTCAGTCCTGACCACTCTGCTTCTGATCCAGCTCTCTGCTATGGCCTGGAAAAGCAGAAGATGGCCCAAGTGCTTGGGCCCCTGCATCTGCATAGGAGACCTGGAAGAAGCTCCTGGTTTCGGATCAGCCCAGCTCTGGCTGTCATGGCCATTTAAGGAAGTGAACCAGCAGGAGGATTGCTCCCTCTGCCTCTCTGTAACTCTGCCTTTAAAATATACAAATAATTCTAAACAATAAAAAACAGAAAAAATATCCAAATTGGGAAAGAAGGAGTTAAATTATTTTTGTTTGCAGATGACATGTTGAAAACTATCAAGGACACCGAAAGAGTGTTGGAACGGTTAAATTCAGTAAAGTTATAAGATGCAAAAATCAACATTCAAAAATTAGCATTTTATGTAACAACATTTAACCAGCTGGAAAGGAAATCAAGAAAGCATCACAATTACAATAGCTACAAATAAAAATACCTACTAATCATGTCAAGAAATGAAAGACATCTACTGTGAGAATTATGAAATGCAGATGCACATTACAGAGAACACACACACATACCCAGAGAGACACCCATGCTCATGGACTGAAGAACATTTTCAAAGATTCTTTCCTACCCAAAGCAATCTACAGATTCAATGCAATCACCACCAAAATGCCAATAAAATTCTTTACAGAATTTGAAATAGAATCACAAAATTCATGTAGAACCATACAAGACTCAGAATAGCCAATACGACCTTTAGTGGGAAAACTACTGGAACATCACAAACTGGATTTCAATACATTCTACAAAACTGTAGTAATCATAACAGAAACTGACATACCAACCATCGTGGACAGTGGTGGGATGGAATGGAAAACTCAGAAATAAACCCACTCATTTTCATGCAGGTAACTGATTTGACAAAGGCACAAAGAATATACAGTTAGAGAAAAGACAGTCCCTTTGATAAGGAATGATGGAGGGGTCAGCATTGTGGCATAGCAGATAAAGCCACCCTCTGACACTGGTATCCCAGGTGGACACTGGTTGGATTTCTGGCTGTTCCACTTCTGATCCAGCTCCCTGGGAAAAACAGAATATGGTCCAAGTGTGAGACTTTGCCATTCACATAGGAGACCTGGATGAAACTTCTGCCTCCTGGCTTTGGTCTGGCTCAACTCTAGCCATTGTGGCCATCTGGGGAGGGAACCAGTGGATGGAAGATCTCTATTTCTCTGTAACTCTAAATTTGAAATAAATCTTTAAAAATATGATACTAGAAAAAATAGCTATCTGTGTTAGAAAAATGAAACTAGACCCTCTCCCCATACCTCTTACCCTATACAAAAGCCAACATCAAATATGTTAAAGACCTAAATGTAAGACATCAAAACATGAAACTACTGGGGCCAGCCCAGTGGTATAGTGGGTAAATCCACCACCTGCAATGCTGGCATCCCACATGGCGCTGGTTCGAGTCCCAGCTACTCCACTTCCGATCCAGCTCTCTGTTATGGCTTGGGAAAGCAGTAGAAGATCGCCCAAGTGCTTAGGCCCATGTGGGAGACCCAGAAAAAGCCCCTGGCTCCTGGCTTCAGATAGGCACAGCTCTGGCCATTGTGGCCATCTAGGGATTGAACCAGTGGATGCAAGACCTCTCTTTCTCTGCCTCTCTAACTCTGCCTATCAAATAATTAAAAAAAAAATCCATTAACTACTAAAAAAAAACACTTCAAAGTACTGGTATTTTGGGATATGATCTCAAAAGCATGCACAACAAAGGTACAAGACAAATGAGGTTGTATCAAACACAGAAGCTTCTGCATAGCCAAAGAAACAATAGACTACGAAGACAAGAATGGTAGAAGATATTTGTAAGCTATACATTTGACAAAGTGTTAATATCCAGACTATATAAGGAACTCAAATAGCCAAAAAATCAAATAACCTAATTTAAAAATGGGCAAATGATTGGAATAGACATTTCTCAAAAGAAGATATAGAAATAGCCAACAAATACATGAAAAATTTTCAACATTGATAATTGCCAGGGAAATACAAATAAAAACCACAAGGTATCATCTCAACAGAGAATGACTATTACCAAAAAAACCAAAAATGCTGACAAGGATGCAGAGAAAGGATAGCTGTAACATACCATAGGTGGGAATACAGGTTAATGCCTCCATTATGGAAAATGCTAAGGACATTCCTTAAAAATCTAAAATAGATCCAGCATACATTCTGTCAATATCATAACTGGGTATATATCCAAAGGAAAAGAATTCATATCAAATGTGCATGTCCATGACCACCACAGCACTCTTCACAATAGTTAAAATGTTGGGTCAAGCCAGATGTTCATTGATGGATGTATCAAGAACATGTGATGTGATGTGGTGTGGTATGTATGTATATATATATATTAATACATATGTATATATATGAATATACACATACACAATGGACTATTACAGAGCTCTGGAAGGATTAAATCTTGTTACTTGAGGCAATATGGGTAGAATTAGAAGGTGTTAAATGAAAGAAGCCCGGCATAGAAAGAAAAATAGCACACTTGATCTGTGCTTAAAAGAGCTGGTTATTTAAAGAAAGAAATAGAAGAGGACACCAAAAAATGGAGAAATCTCCCATGCTCATGGATTGGAAGAATCAATATCATCAAAATGTCCATTCTCCCAAAAGCAATTTACAGATTCAATGCAATCCCAATCAAGATACCAAAGGCTTTCTTCTCAGATCTGGAAAAAACGATGCTGAAATTCGTATGGAGGAATAAGAGGCCTCGAATAGCTAAAGCAATCTTGTACAACAAAAACAAAGCTGGAGGCATCACAATACCAGATTTCAGGACATACTACAGGGCAGTTGTAATCAAAACAGCATGGTACTGGTACAGAAACAGATGGATAGACCAATGGAACAGAATAGAAACACCTGAAATCAATCCAAACATCTACAGCCAACTTATATTTGATCAAGGACCCAAAACTAACCCCTGGAGTAAAGACAGTCTATTTAACAAATGGTGCTGGGAAAACTGGATTTCCACCTGCAGAATCATGAAGCAAGACCCCTACCTTACACCTTACACAAAAATTCATTCAACATGGATCAAAAACTTAAACCTACGACCCGACACCATCAAATTACTGGAGAGCATAGGAGAAACCCTGCAAGATATAGGTACTGGCAAAGACTTCTTGGAAAATACCCCAAAAGCACAGGCACTCAAAGCCAAAATTAACTATTGGGATCGCATCAAACTGAGAAGTTTCTGTACTGCAAAAGAAACAGTCAGGAAAGTGAATAGGCAACCTTCAGAATGGGAAAAAATATTTGCAAACTATGCAACAGATAAAGGGCTGATAACGAGAATCTACAATGAAATCAAGAAACGACACAACATTAAAACAAACAACCCACTTAAGAGATGGGCTACGGACCTCAATAGACATTTTTCCAGAGAGGAAATTCAAATGGCCAACAGACACATGAAAAAATGCTCAAGATCACTGGCAATCAGGGAAATGCAAATCAAGACCACAATGAGGTTTCACCTCACCCTGGTTAGAATGGCTCACATTCAGAAATCTACCAACAATAGATGCTGGAGAGGATGTGGGGAAAAAGGGACACTAATCCACTGTTGGTGGGAATGCAAACTGGTTAAACCACTATGGAAGTCAGTCTGGAGACTCCTCAGAAACATGAATATAACCCTACCATACAACCCAGCCATCCCACTCCTTGGAATTTACCCAAAGGAAATTAAATTGGAAAACCAAAAAGCCGTCTGCACACTAATGTTTATTGCAGCTCAGTTCACAATAGCTAAGACCTGGAACCAACTCAAATGCCCATCAACAGTAGACTGGATTAGGAAATTATGGGACATGTACTCTACAGAATACTATACAGCAGTCAAAAACAATGAAATCCGATCATTTGCAACAAAATGGAGGGATCTGGAAAACATCATGCTGAGTGAATTAAGCCAGTCCCAAAGAGACAAATATCATTTGTTTTCCCTGATTGGTGATGATTAACTGAGCACCAAAGAGGAAACCTGTTGAAACGAAATGAACACTATGAGAAAATAAGACATGATCAGCTCCTGTCTGAACTGTTGATGTACAATCTAAATCTTTACCCATTTTAGTATCTCCCCTTGTTGTTTGTATTCGTTCTAGTACTATGGGTTGAATCTGGCAACTAACACACAATTAGCCGTAGGTGTTTAAATTTTAAATGAAAAGTAATCCCTGTGAAATATAAGAGTGGGAATAAGAGAGGGAGGAGATATACAATTTGGGACATGCTCAATCGGAACTGTCCCAAATGATAGAGTTAGAAGTGTGCCAGGGAATTCCAATACATTCCCATCAAGGTGGCATGTACCAAGGCCATCTCATTAGTCCAGGTGATCAATTTCAGCTCACAATTGATCACACTGATAGGTCTAAGAGTCAAAGGGATCACACAAACAAGACTAGTGTCTGCTAATACTAACTGATAGAATCAAAAAGGGAGAGAATGATCCAACATGGGAAGCGAGATACACAGCAGACTCATAGAATGGCAGATGTCCTAAATAGCACTCTGGCCTCAGAATCAGCCCTTAAGGCATTCGGATCTGGCTCAAGAGCCCATGAGAATATTTTAGGCATGGAAAGCTAAGACACTCTGAAAAACAAAAAAAAAAGAAGACCTAAATGAAAGATCTCTGTGAGTGAGATCCCAGTGGAAAGAACGGGGCCAAAGAAGGAGGTACCTTTCTCTGAAGGGAGGAGAGAACTTCCACTTTGACTATGACCCTGTCGGATTAAGATCGAAGTCAGCGAACCCTAAAGGCTTCCATAGCCTCGGCAACTCATGACTAGAGCCTGGGGAGATTACTGACGCCATAAACAAGAGTGTCAAATTGTTAAATCAACTTCAGGAGTCACTGTGTACTTACGTCTCATGAGGGATCTGTCCTTAATGTGTTATCCAATGTGAAATAATGCTATTACTAGTAATGAAACAGTATTTTTTCACTTTGTGTTTCTGTGTGGGTGCAAACTGATGAAATCTTTACATACTATAATATTAAATCGATCTTCTGTGTATAAAGATAATTGCAAATGATTAAAAAATCTTGGTGTTAAAATGGAAATTGCATAGATAATTAATCAATTCTTTAAAAAAAATCATGTAGGATCTCTGTCTTTAATGTAATGTACATTGTGAATTAATACTATAACTAGTACTCTAACAATAATTTCAGTTTGTGTCTCTATGTGAGGGCAAACTGTTGAAATCTTTACATAATATCTTCTAAACTGATCTTCTGTGTATAAAGAGAATTGAAAATGAATCTTGATGTGAACAGAAGGGGAGAGGGAGCGGGAGAGGGGAGGGTAGCGGGAGGGAGGGAAGTTGTGAGGGGGGGAGCCATTGGAATCCATAAGCTATACTTTGGAAATTTATATTCTTTAAATAAAAGCTAAAAAAAAAAGTTTCTTATTCTTTACAAAAAAAAAAAAAGAGCTGGTTATAAAGGGGTGGAGGGTACAGTAGAGTTTACTAGAGGCTACAAACACTGGCTGGTAAATGGACAGCTAGAGGGTGGTTAACAGATGCCTCACAGAGAGCAAGGAAGTTCTGATGTTATACTGCACAGGTAGGTAATAGCCCACAAGTAACTATGCATCTTCAAATAACCAGAAACGAAAAGATACCCAAACAATAGGATGTTTGAGGGGATGGAAATGCAAAATGATGTTAATTTGATCATTATACTTTATATACCTGTATAAAATTATAGTCTACGTATGTCAATTAAAATGTAATTTAAAAACTTATTCTAAATTCCCTTCCTAAAACACTTAAATATTTGTAGCTTTATTCTATATTTTGAATTAATTGCTTTGGCTCCATGACCAGAAGTGGATTACTAGGGTATCAAGTGAAGAGAAATTTAAAATCTCTCAGGGTTAACAAATTGCTTTCTTGAATGGTCTACCCATTAGCATAGAAGCCAAAAATACATAAATTTGGTAGTTTTTAATGAAAAAGACAACCTGATTTACCTTTTAGCTTTACTTTCATTATATTTGGAGAGGAGGGAGATCTTTCATTTGTTGGTTCACCTTCCAAATGTCCATAACAGCTGGGGCTAGGCCAGGAACTCAATCCGGGTCTCCCACATGAGTGGCAGGGACCCAAATACTTGAACTATTACCTCCTGCCTCCCAGGATGTGCATTGGCAAGAAGCTCAATTAGAAGTGGAGCCGGTGGGGGCGATGCTGTGGCATAGCGAGTAAAGCCACTGCCTGCAGTGCCAACATCTAATATGGGTGCCGGTTCAGGTCCCAGCTGCTTCACTTCCGATCCAGCTCTCTGCTATGGCCTGGGAAAGCAGTAGAAGATGGCCCAAGTGCTTGGGGCCCTGCACCTGTCTGGGAGACCCGGAAGATCCTGGCTCCTGGCTTCAGAGTGGCACAGCTCAAGCCGTTGCGGTCAATTTGGGAGTGAACCAGTGGATGGAAGACACACACCACCCCCCACACCGCTCTGTAACTCTGACTTTTAAATAAATAGATCTTAAAAAAAAAAGTGGAGCCCAGACCCTCACCAAGGCAATATATTATGGAACGTGGGCTCTGCAAGAGGGGCCGTCTTAACCCCTGCACCTGACAGCTTCCCCAGACGTGGCAGTTTCCCCACTTCCCTCTGCCCTTGAACTCTGTCAATCTCTTCCTGAATAACTGACTGAATCTCTTTCATCAGGAAAATCTCCTTCTATTATTATTACTGAGGCTTATGTAAAATATGTCCCCTTGTGACTTGTATATTTTTGCCCTTCTAATAAAAAGACTTTACTTATTTGAAAGGCAGAGTTAGAGGCAGAGACAGGGGGAGGGAGCTCTTCCATCTGCTGGTTCACTGGCCACACTGCTGTGCTGCTCACGCGGGTGCAGGAACCCAAGCACGTGGTCCAATTTCCGCTGTTCTCCCAGGCGCATCAGCAGGGAGCTGGGTCACAAGTCCAGCAGCTGGGACTTGAACTGGCACCTGTACAAGACACTGGTGCTGGCTGAACCCACTGTACCTCAATTCCAGCCTCTCCTTTGATTTTTATCTATGAAATTGAGTACATTTTTAAAATGGCATTCAATAAAAGAATGCAGGTCCAATAGGGTAAAACTGAAAAATAATCCTTTTTTCCACTCATTTTTTTTAGTCTCTACCCAGAAGCAAAGTTTTTTTTTGTCCAAGCCAGACTTAAGATTTATTTTTATTTGTAAGGTAGAGAGGGGAGGGGGAAGAGGTCTTCCATCCACTAGTTCACTCCCCAAATGGCCACAATGGCCAGAGCTGGACCAATCCAAAACCATGAGCTTCTTCTGGGTCTCCTATGCATGTACAGAGGTCCAAGGACTTGGGTCATCCACCGCTGCTTTCCCTAGTACATTAGCAGGTAGCTGGATCAGAAGTAGAATGGGCTTGCACTGTGGCATAGCGGGCTAAGCCTCCGCCTGCAGTGCTGGCATCCCATATGGGCGCTGGTTCCAGTCCTAGCTGCTCCTCTTCTGATCCAGCTCTGCTTATGGCCTGGGAAAGCAGTGGAAGATGGCCCAAGTCTTTGGGACTCTGCACCAATGTGGCAGACCCAGAAAATTTCCTGGCACCTGGCTTCAGACTGGCAGCTCCTGCCATTGTGGCCATTTGGGGAGTGAACCAGAGGAAGGAAGACTTTTCTGTTTCTCCCTCTCACTGTCTGTAACTCTACCTCTCAAATAAATCTTGAAGAAAAAAAAGAAACAGCTGGGACTCGAACCAGTGCCCCTATGGGATGCTGGTGTTGCACATGGTGGCTTTGCCCACTACGCCATAGCTCCTCAAGCCAGATACTCGTGTGTCTCACTGGACATATTCACAGAAGAGTAAATGAGGCCACTTGAAGGATTCATGTAAGATGGCAAGTGTGGGCTCCAGGAACCCCCTTTTCCAGGCCGACTCCTTCCACATCCCGAGTTCCTTGCACGGCCCCCTACCTACCCCACAATGCAGGAAATCCACCTTGGGTCACCAGGTGGGCTGTACGCCAGGATTCCGACCAGGGTCCTGGGACTCAGGGGTGAGGGATGGTGCCCTGCAGCAGGGCTGCCTACAAAGCATGGTTGCCCCAGTCACTGGTGTCAAAGGCAGGAGGGCGCTCCTACCCGAGAGGGCAAGGTCTGTCCAAAGAGGCCCAGGCCTTGCCGGGGAAGCACCCCACATCCTTGTCTGGGACATGTCATGGAGTCTGACAGTGTCATCGCGGTGGCAGCGCAGGCTGCTTGGAGGACTGTCTGTCCCTGCTGGCTTCAGCGCTCCTGCTCCCTGTCTTGGCAGTCTTGCTGTTCTCACATGGTTTTCCCTTCCTCCCCGACGTCCCACTGCCTCGCACGTTCTCTTTCAAGGGCATCTTCAGCCTCAGTTCCGGCGTCAGAGCCAGTGCATCTCTTTCATAGGAGGTCCATGTGTTCAAACCCACAAACCCGGAGGACAGGGTCCACTGGGGCATGTGGGCAGGGAGGAGAGATGACACAGGACCAACTCCATCTTCCTGAGATGGCAATGGGAGATTACCACCAAGGGTTCAGGGTCTATGGGAGGCACGTCTATGGGAGGCACCATTCTTTTTTCTTTTTTTTATAATCTTTATTATATCATGAATTCCCCTTTTAAATGAAAACACATCAGATAACTGGTCAAGTGAAAAACAATTTACAAAGTTCTATTTACATAAAACCTCTTTCCAGAGTGTGCCTCTTGTACAAAGTAATCATGCAGACGATTTCATTTAGATAAGAATTTATAATTTTTTTATAACGCTTTTATTTAAAGAATATAAATTTCCAAAATACAGCTTATAGATTACAATGGCTTCCCCCCCATAACTTCCCCCCCACCCGCAACCCTCCCCTTTCCCACTCCCTCTCCCCTTGCTTCACATCAAGATTCATTTTCAATTCTCTTTATATACAGAAGATCAGTTTACTATATATTAAGTAAAGATTTCAACAGTTTGCCCTCACATAGCAACACAAAGTGAAAAATACTGTTGGAGTACTAGTTATAGTATTAATTCACAATGTACATTACATTAAAGACAGAGATCCTACATGATTTTTTTTTAAAAAATTGATTAATTTTCTAGGCAATTTCCAATTTAACACCAAGATTTTTTTTCATTTTTAATTATCTATATACAGAAGATAGATTCAGTATATACTAAGTAAAGATTTCATCAGTTTGCACCCACACAGAAACACAAAGTGTAAAATACTGTTTCAGTGCTAGTTATAGCATTACTTCACATTGGACAACACATTAAGGACAGATCCCTCATGAGACGTAAGTACACAGTGACTCCTGATGTTGATTTAACAATTTGACACTCTTGTTTATGGCGTCAGTAATCTCCCTAGGCTCTAGTCATGGGTTGCCGAGGCTATGGAAGCCTTTAGGGTTCGCCAACTTGGATCTTATCTCGACAGGGTCATAGTCAAAGTGGAAGTTCTCTCCTCCCTTCAGAGAAAGATACCTCCTTCATTGATGGCCCCATTCGTTCCACTGGGATCTCACTCACAAAGATCTTTCATTTAGGTCTTCTTTTTTTTTCCAGAGTGTCTTGGCTTTCCATGCCTAGAATATTCTCATGGGCTCTTGAGCCAGATCTGAATGCCTTAAGGGCTGATTCTGAGGCCAGAGTGCTATTTAGGACATCTGCCATTCTATGAGTCTGCTGTGTATCTCGCTTCCCATGTTGGATCATTCTCTCCCTTTTTGATTCTATCAGTTAGTATTAGCAGACACTAGTCTTGTTTGTGTGATCCCTTTGACTCTTAGACCTATCAGTGTGATCAAATGTGAACTGAAATTGATCACTTGGACTAGTGAGATGGCCTTGGTACATGCCACCTTGATGGGATTGTATTGGAATTCCCTGGCACAATTCTAACTCCTATAATTTAATGACCAAGATAATTCTTCCTGAAATCTCTTACTATCTGCTAATTTACTTAATATAAAATGTTTATTTGGTCTTTTTAACAACAGGCACTCTTAGAAAATTCTTTTCACCTGTTCTTTTAGGCTTCCATGAGGCGTTAGCTGCAAGTATATAGCACCAAAATGCATTTGGTATTATTGTATTAGCCACTAATATTGAAATTATAACAAAATTTCATGTGCACATGCTGGAAAAAATTAGAACTCCACACAAATATAAAATTTTATGAAATGGGTAATTAAAACCTTTTTAAAAATAGCAATTTAAAAATGCAAAGAATTTTTAGATAACCAGGTAAGTTTAAATGGGTTAGATTATAAAACTTAAATCTCATTAAATCTTTGACTTAAAAATTCAGGTTATTTCAAAATCATAAAAAAACTTATTGCATTACAAAATCTTAGAGCAATTTAGAAATACCGAAGTTTTTACTAAAAAGCTAAGTGGTGACAGATTTTTCTTTCTTTTTTTTTTTTTTTAAGATTTACTCATTTATTTGAGAGGTAGAGTTACAGACAGGGAGAATGAGAGAAAAGTCTTCCATCTGCTGGTTCACTCCCCAAATGGCCGCAACAGCTGGAGCTGGGCTGATCCAAAGCCAGGAGCTTCTTCTGGGTCTCCCATGTGGGTGCAGGATTCCAAGCACTTGAGGCATTTTCCACTGCTTCCCAAAGCCATAGCAGAGGGCTGGATTGGAAGAGGAGCAGCCAGGATACGAACCAGCGCCCGTATGGGATGCCAGCGGGGAGGCACCATTCTTAATTGTGTTAGGGGCCGGTGTTGTGGCACAGCTGGTTAATGCCCTGGCCTGAAGTGCCAGCATCCTGTATGGGCACTGGTTCTAGTCCCAGCTGCTCCAGTTCTGATCCAGCTCTCTGCTCTGGCCTGGGAAAGCAGTGGAGGATGGCCCAAGTCCTTGGGCCCCTGCACCCATGTGGGAGACCTGGAAGAAGCTCCTGGTCTGGCATGGCTCTGGCGCAGCTCCAGCTGTTGCAGCCATCTGGGGAGTGAACCAGTGGATAGAAGATCTCTCTCTCTGTAACTCTTTCAAATAAATAAAAATCTTAAAGAAATTGTGTGTTAGTGGTGGTTTCAGGGGTGGAGTTTTCTGGGGGCTCCTGGGTTCTCAGGTGGTCTGTTAAGGGGCCAACAGGCTGAGGAGACAAAAGGCTTCAAGGTGTAACAGTTGCAGTAGCCAGCAGGGGGTGCAACTGGCCTCACGGATCAGTGACAGGGTCCTAAGGACCATCCCAAGGTTTGTCTTCCCAGCCTTGCGCCGGTCATCTGTGGTTCCTGTGATACCCTTATTTCAATTTTCCTGTTAAAATGTTTGCATTGCAATGATTTTAATCAACATTTGTTGTAAACAGATTTTAGGATAGATCAAAGGTACTCATTTATACCTTTCAAAGAGCATTTCTTCACCTACCCTGTGCTGACCTACACTCAACTGAATCCCTGGACACAAAGGGATCATAAACTCCCACTAAAAGCTAAAAAGCCAAGTTCATAGTCTGATGCAGTATAAAAGAGGTACAGGTGAAGGGTAAAGGCAGTTCAGAATGGCAACAGTTAGCATTGACTGGGACCATCAGGGAAGACTTCCTGGAGGAAGTGGTAACTGAGAGGCTGTTCAAACGTGTATGATATTTATAATTTTTAATTTTGAAACCTTCTTACAGATGGCTGCATCTGAGCGGTGGAAACTGTAGAGCAAGCACAAGATGAAGGCTGTGCTCAGAATCAGCCGACTGCATTGGACTCTAGGACAAATGAAACCCAAATAGGATTGGAGGTGGAACTGGAAGATAGGTTTGGGGCCATCATGTGGAGGGTCTCGAGTGCCACACCCGGCAACAGTAGAGTTCCATGGGCAAGACACACACCCTGAAGCAGAAAAGTGGGGGTTTTGTGCCTTCCGGTCCTTTCTGAGAAGGAGATGAGTCATTGTTTTAAAGTGGCTGGTGAATTTTAGTTCCTATAAAAGCTATGATCCTTGATCAAATAAGGGAAACTAGCTTCTCCCATTGAGAAATTTGATGTCTATTTCATGTTTCCCAAGGGGCAAATTATTACTAAGTCTAAATCAGTGCTTCTCCAATTTGCACATGCATCAGGATAATATTAAGGGTTTGTTAACACCTGCCGGGTGCACTATCAGAGTTCCTTAGGCAAGAACTTCCTGTTGGTCCAGAGACCATGCTGAGAAACCTCCTGATTAAACTTCCTACCTGGCCTTTCTCAGTACATCCACTGGGTGGCAGAAAGCGCACCCCAGGTGCCACACAGTGGCCAAACCTGGAGACCTCAGGCTGCTAGGTGAGATCTTCACTACCAAATGATAGTGCATACCAAGTGCAAACCAACCACAGCATCAACCTCTTTAAAACCCAAGAATGCATCATAGAATAGTGGGATGGGTAACTTGGATCTCCTTCCAAGAGCCCCAGCTTGCAGCCCCAGTCCAGACACTCCCCACCTGGCTCCCAGAACTCCTCAAGTCCCTGCCACAGGAAAAGAACAGACCGGCTAATTCTCACTGTCACTCACAGCAAGGATTGTTGGAGTCGAATGGGGAAGTTACAGGTTGGGATTTTCCAAAGCCAGAGAGGACGTAACTAAGCATTGTTTAGAGCAGGTTCAGTCTGTCTAGGAGCAGTTAGAAGCTAGGAACTAGGTGGAATAGCATAGATCCACTTCCTTAAAGAAATATTTTAAGTGTGGGCTTTGAGAGGTTGTGAAGATTATGATGTTGGGGGCCAGCACTGTGGCGTAGCGGGTCAAGCTGCCACCTGCAGTGCCGGCATCCCATATGGGTGCTGGTTCAAGTCCTGGCTGTTTCATTTCCGACCCAGCTCTCTTCCTGGGCCTGAGTCCTTAGGTTTTTGTACCCACAAGGGAGACCTGGAGGAAGCTCTTGGTGGCTCCTCGCTTTGGATCGGCACAGCTCCAGCTGTTGAGGCCATCTGGGCAATGAACCAACAGATAGAGGACCTCGCTCCCCACCACCCTGCCCCACCTTTCAAATAAAATTAAAAAAGATCATGGTGTTCAAATATTTTGGGGGAGGTGGAGATTGGCTGATTTTTGTTTTTAAGTTCTGAAAGTTCTACTAATGAACTGTGGACTACTAGGTTTTGGAGTAAAGGTCTCATGTGAGCAGTGAGGTGGAGACTTAGAGATTGGAAAGGGAGTTATGGAGCACAGAATGGGTGGGCTAGCCGCTGGCCATGGGGTCTTTGTGATGTCCACAAGTCAGCTCTCACAGCACACTGCCCGCTGGGTGGTCTCAGCAGACACCAGCTCTGAATGGGATGTGATCCTGCAGTATCGCAAGTGAGACACCCTCCAGGGGTCCGCAGTGCCTGCTCCACTCCTCAGGGGTTGTCCCTGGAAGCAGCCCCAAGGCCACTTGTGGGGCTGAAGTCTTCCCCCCAGTTCCTGTCCTTGTTAACTAGCAGGAGGGTTGCTTTAGACTTTGCTTCTGAGTCCTGTTTCAGTCCCCATTCCCAGCTCCCGTCCTTCACAGAGCCTGCTTCTGGTTTCATTGGGTGCGTCCTCTTGTGTTCAGTCTTAGAATTTCAGGACTGAACATGGCCTTAGAAGTTGCCATCTGTGCTCTGCCTCCTGGGGCTGTGTGGCCCTAGTCAGGTCTTTTCCCTTTGCTGCCAGAAGCTCTTTGTTCAGTGTTATTATGCCCCTTCTAGTTCTTTCTTCTCTAGAATAACATCCTCTTTCAATTACATGTTTGACATGGTTTTAAGTTAATTCCACACTCCCACCTGTAGTCTAGTCAATCATTGCCATCCATGGAAATAAAGGGTGCCCTAGGAGCCCAGCTCTGAGGTCATAGCAGGTGTCTACTGAGCTCCCGTTACCCTCTCGCTGGGCTGCCATCACTGCCTTCACAGGTGGCTTTGAGATTACTGCCCAAGTGTCTCCACGGTACAGCGGGAGTTCCTTGAGGGAAAGGACTCGACTTCCCCTTTCTCTCCCGTCAGGAGGCTTTGTATTTTCTGAATGAACCAGAAACTGTGAGGGAACTTTGAAAGGTTTGAGGGAACTGGAACCAAAGGAAAAAAACATTCTTTCTCACCATAAACCTCTGGGCTTTTCTCCTCACAGAATGGATTCAGTGATTTTAGGACATCATATGACAATCATTCATCTCTGGAAGAACTCAAATTCCAAAGTTGAAGGATCTATGGTTAATTTGTTATTCCTTGAAAACAACTGCACCCCGTTGCAGTCATAAGATGACATATGGTTACCTTTAATCAACAGAGGGTCAAAAACATTCCCCGCTAAACATTTTCTTTTCCATGGTAGTGTTTTCCCTGCTTCTTCCTAATCTCTTCTGCTTATATTTACTCTCTTTTGTTATATGCTTAAGATGCCAATGATTTTTATCCTTGTTAAGGTACTTAATAGCAATAGAATTTTCTAACATTTTAAAGCATTATTTTATAAAAATATGGCTGAATATCTAAATGTTTTGAACATTATAAATTCCTTTTTTTTTTTTTTTGACAGGCAGAGTGGACAATGTGAGAGAGACAGAGAAAGGTCTTCCTTTGCCGTTGGTTCACCCTCCAATGGCCGCCGCGGATGGCGCGCTGCGGCCGGCGCACCGCACTCATCCAGATGGCAGGAGCCAGGTGACAGATGCTTCTCCTGGTCTCCCATGGGGTGCAGGGCCAAAGCACTCGGGCCATCCTCCACTGCACCCCCGGGCCACAGCAGAGGGCTGGCCTGGAGGAGGGGCAACCGGGACAGAATCCGGCACCCCGACCGGGACTAGAACCCGGTGTGCCGGCGCCGCAAGGCGGAGGATTAGCCTGTTGAGCCACGGAGCTGGCCTGAACATTATAAATTCTTTAAAATTCAATTTAGATTATTCTATAATGTATATCAAGTACACTAAGTATTATACATAGTATTTCCTTTGGTATTTGGCACTATTTAGGATATTATTCCAAAATTGTAATTATCTTGTCAGAAGGTATGAATGTTTTTTGCATTCAGTTGAAATTTTTATTTACAGAAATAATTTGTGCCCATCTTAAAAGGTACGGATAAGCTATCAATAAGGAAATTCACCATTTGTTTCACTATTCATAAAGAACTACTATTAACATTTTCATGTATATTTGGCCTTTCTTCTCTACATGCATGTTTATTTACAAAGTTTGGAATCATACGAGCATACTCTAAAAAAAGTCACGGAAAATTGAGTAAGAAGTGTTTTTTGGAAGCTACTAGCAGATTATCCAAGATGGCCAAATAGAGGTGCCCAGTGTTAGTCTCCTCCAGAGAGATGAACCAAAACAACTAAATAACTGCATTTTGAGGTGAGTGCTGAAGGCAGACACTGGAACTCGGCAACTAAGACAAGGGAATCCTGTAGTTCAGAGACCTGGAATGGTGGTAAGAACAGAGGAACAAAGCGCACCACAACCTATGACCCCAGCCCTGTGGGTGGAGTAAAGCAAGAGAAAGAGTAAATGGGGAGCCTCAACAAAGCCGATCTCCAGGGATGCTAGACACCAATCATCTTAGAGAGGGGAGGGATGCGCAGTCATCACAGGCGTGGAGCCCAGCAGTGGGAGCTGCCTGCAGACCTATGGGAGCTTTGCTTCTGCAGAGCCCTCATCTTCTCCCTCCCAGCACCACAGCAAGGCTGCAGCAGTGTGATGCCATTTTGAGAAAGAAATCATCATTGGAATCCTAACTCCTTAAGAGACAGAAACTCTGCATATTCCCTTCCCTGGAATACCACAGACATTCCACTCCACATACCAAAAAGGCAGCAACCCACAAGCATAACTAGACCAGCAGCAATAGCAACTTCATCACCCTAGCCTAAAGCAGGTCTTGAATTATATGGATCATGGCTCAAAAAGCAGGGTAGGACCTATTCCTAGAACCTTAGAAATGGTGGGTGGGGAGGGGCTTGCCAGTGTAGATTTGAGCCTGTCCCCATTTCCCTTTTTCCCCATGCAACAATGTATACTGCCTTGCATTTGAGCTCTACTACAGTGCCATTCCTGAGCCTACCATGCCCATCACTGCTGGTACATATAGGAGTACCCCATGACCCTGCCACTTCTGCATCACTTACCGTCCCACTGAAACTAAAGCCAGTGTGGTCTACCAAACTTATCCTCAAAGATGCCACCTCAGGAAAAAGCCTTCAATTCATGAAAGCTACATTTTCAAAGAAATACACAATAGGTATGCTAGATATGCAGATATGAACATAGGGACACAAGAACTGCAAAAAGCAAGGTAATATTATGACCCAAAGGCCGGCGCCTCGGCTCAATAGGCTAATCCTCTGCCTAGCGGTGCTGGCACAGCGGGTTCTAGTCCCGGTCGGGGCGCCAGATTCTATCCTGGTTGCCCCTCTTCCAGGCCAACTCTCTGCTATGGCCCAGGAGTGCAGTGGAGGATGGCCCAAGTGCTTGGGCCCTGCACCCCATGGGAGACCAGGAGAAGCATCTGGCTCCTGGATTCAGATCAGCGCGGTGTGCCGGCCGCAGCGGCCATTGGAGGGTGAACCAACGGCAAAGGAAGACCTTTCTCTCTGTCTCTCTCTCTCACTGTCCACTCTGCCTGTCAAAAAAAACAATATTATGGCCCAAAAGGAATACAATAATGCTCTAATATCAGACTAGAAAGAAAGATTGAGAAATGTCAGAAAAAGAATTAAGACTGATGAAGATACTCAAAAAGATACAGAAGAGTGAAGCAAAATTACAAAGTCAAGGTATGACAAATGAGAAATTCAGCAGATATAGGTTCAAAAAGAACAAAATGTCAATCTTGTAATGAAGAGCTAAATCCGAGAAAATAGATTTTAAAAAGACAAAAAAGAAAAAAGTCTTCAATACTTTTATGGCACCATTAGATAAACAAATACTCAAATTTTGGGAATCCCTGAGAGGGATTAGAGTTATGAAGTCACAGAAAACCTATTCAATGAAAAAATAGGTGGGGGACAGTGCTGTGGTATAGCGGGTAAAGCTGCCACCTGCAGCATTGGCAACCCACATGGGCACCGGTTCTAGTCCCGGGTGCTCCTCATCCAATCCAGCTCTCTGCTGTGGCTTGGGAAAGCAGTAGAGGATGGCCTAAGTCCTCAGGCCCCTGCACCCATGTGAGAGACCCAGAGGAAGACCCAGGCTCCCGGCTTTGGATCAGCAAAGCTTTGGCCATTGCAGGCACTTGGAGGGTGAACCATAGGATGGAAGACCTCTCTCCCTCTCTTACTCTACCTCTACCTCTGCCTTTCTGTAATTCTGCCTTTTTTAAAAGATTTATTTATTCTATTTGAAAAAGTGAAAACTTCTCACATCTAGAGAAAGATATGGACATCCAAGTATAGGAGGCCAATAGGACCCCAAATACACACGAACAGAAAAGATTCCCATTTTAACACATCCTAGTCAAGTTCTCAAAAACACAGCATAAAGAGTGAAATCTAAAAGCTACAAGAGAAACGTGCCAAGTCATCTTTAAGGGAACTTCTGTTAGCCTAACAGCATATTTTTCAGCAGAAACCTTGTTAGTGAAGATGGAATGGAATGGAATGCTGTATTACAACTTTATTATTTGACAGAGTTAGACAGCAAGAGAGAGAGAGACCGAGAGAAAGGTCTTCCTTCCATTGGTTCACCCCCAAATGGCCGCTATGGCCGGAGCTATGCCGAACCAAAGCCAGGAGCTGGGTGCTTCCTCCCAGTCTCCCATGCAGTTGCAGGGGCCCAAGCACTTGGGCCATCCTCCACTGCCTTCCTGGGCCACAGCAGAGAGCTGGACTGGAAGAGGAGCAACCGGGACTAGAACTGGTACCCATATGGGATGCTGACGCCGCAGGTGGAGTATTAACCAAGTGAGCCACGGTGCCGGCCCCTGTATTACAACTTCTGAAGAAAAAAAAAAAAAGCCAACCAAGAATATTTCACCAGCAAAGCTGTCTTTCAGAAGTGAATGAGAAATAGGCTTTCCAAGACAAACAAGAACAGAAGGAATTCATCAAGACCTGCCTTACAAAAGATACTTAAGGGAGTCCTACATAGACACAAAGAGAGATAAGTACCAAACTGAAAACATTAAAATATAAAATCCATTACAAAAATAAGACATTCAAAACAAGAAAAATTATAGGACTAAATATTTATCAATGATGACTTTGAATGTATTGAACCTAATCCCCCAATTAAAAGATATAGACTAGATAAAAAGGACCCAACAGTATGTTGTCTTGACTGTCAAGGACCAGGTTTCCTTTCTCTTGTTCATACTATTTGTTGAACTCTTAACAGAGTTCATCATGTGTGTATAAAGTTGACTGAAAATAGCTCTCAGTAAAAAATAAGAGTGGGAATAAGGAGGAGGAGGAAGTTTATAACTGTAAAGCTGTATTGTTTTGCATACATTCGTATAGACTTACTTCTAAGGGAACACTTTAAAAACTTGCCATGGGACCCCAAATCCCATTAAATTGGGTGGTAAAAATGTCATCTTAATCCTATCTACATGATCACTTTAACACTTAAGTGTTAAAGGGATCATATACATAACAAGGGTCTGGTAATAATAATAGAATTAAAAAGGAGACAATGTTCCAACATGGGAAGCAGGCCACACAGCAGACTCAGAATGGCAATCACTCTAAACAGGACTCTGATCTCAAAGTCAGCCCTTAAGGCATTCTGGTCAGGTTCACTCACGAGAGCATTTCAGGCATGGAAAGCCAAGACACTGTGGCAAAAAAAGTGGTCTACTTGAAGGACCTCTGTGAGTGAGACCCCAATGGAAAGAAGTGGCCATAAAACAAAGATGTACTTTTCTCTGCAGGGAGGAGAGAACTCCCACATTGCCTACGGCCTTGTCTAAATACTGATGGAGACTGTGGATTCAAAAGGCTTCCATAGCCATGGCAGCTCATGTCCAGAGCTGCAGGTAGTCACAGACATCATAAATAAGAGTATCAATTGTTAATTAACAAGAGTCACTGTGCACTTACTTCCCATGCAGGACTTCTGTCCTCAATGAGTTGTATTTTGAGAATGAACTGTAAAACTTGTTCTCACAGTTTTCTTGTGTGAATGTGAAAATTGTTGAAATCTTTAGTATAGAGTTGTCTTCTGTGTATAAAGTTAATTGAAAATTAATCTTAATGGAGAATGGAACAGGGAATGGGAGAGAGGAAGAGGTGGAGGGTGGGAGTAGGGACAAGAGGGTGGGTATGGTGAGAAGAATCATGGTGTTTCTAAAGTTGTACTTATGATTTTTGTACTAATTAAAAGTGTCAGAGAAAAAATATCATCATGTACTTTTCTGACCACAATGGAATAAAATTAGAAAATAAAAGATAGAGGCTGGCACGGTGGCACAGCAGGTTAACACCCTGGCCTGAAGCAGTGGCCCATATGGGCACTGGTTCTAGTCCCAGCTGCTCCACTTCTGGTCCAGCTCTCTGCTACAGTCTGGGAAAGCAGTAGAAAATGGCCCAAGTACTTGGGCCCCTGCACCCAAGTGGGAGACCTGGAAGAAGCTCCTGTCTTTGGATCGGCACAGCTCTGGCCATTGTGGCCAACTGGGGAATGAATCATGGGATGGAAGACCCCTCTCTGCCTCTCCTCTGTGTAACTCTGACTTTCAAATAAATAAATTTTTTTAAAAAAAGGAAAATAAAAGAGTACATGGAAACATGCTTTTAAATTTCCATGAAACAAATGAAAATGGAAATAAAACAAAAACTTACATGAAAAGTACTGAGAAGTAATTTTATATCAATAATGGTCTACAAAAGATATAAAAACCCACAGGGGCCGGAACTGTGGCTCACTTGGTTAATCCTCTGCCTGCGGCACTGGCATCCCATATGGGTGCCGGGTTCTAGTCCAGCTTGCTTCTCTTCCAGTCCAGCTCTCTGCTGTGGCCCAGGAAGGCAGTGGAGGATGGCCCAAGTGCTTGGGCTCCAGCACCTGCATGGGAGAGCAGGAAGAAGCACCTGGCTCCTGGCTTGGGATCGGTGTAGCTCCAGCCATTGCGGCCATTTAAGGGGTGAACCAACGGAAGGAAGACCTTTCTCTGTCTCTCTGTCTGTCAAAAAAACAAACAAAAAAACACCCACAATGATGCATATCAAGAACCTAGAAAAAAAAAGAACCAAACCCAAAAGAAGGAAAACAAATAGCTAACAGCAGAAAAAATTAGTATAGTTTATAAAATATAAATGAAGTTTTTTGAAAAAAAATCAGTAAACTTAGCTAGTAAAATTTCTAGTACTTTTAAAAATAATGTTCATGAGAGTGGACTTTATTTTATGCCAATAAATTAGAAAACCCAGAAGTAGTAAATTTGTGGATAAATAAAAATCAAAATTGAACCATGAAGACATAAAAAACTGCAGACGAATAAGAAATATGATTGAATTAGCATTAAAAAAATCTAACAATGAAAGGTACGTGACTAGATGGCTACACTGTTGAATTCTACCCAACTTTAATATAGAACACAACTTATTAAAACAATTTAAAAAATTTCAAAGGGTTGGAACCCTTCCAAAGTAATTCTATGATATCAGCATTACCTTGATTCCAAAATCAGATAAGCACAAAAAAAAAAACACAACAGAATTATGGGCCAATATCTGTAATCAATATAGATACAAAATTCATAAATAAAATACTATCAATCTAACATTTCAAAAATATTGACAATGATCAAGTAGGATTTACCCCAAGGGGATGGCTCAACACATACAAATCAGTAAATGTAATAGATCACATGAACAGGATGATTAGAAACACATGATCATCGTAATAGATGGAGAAAAGGCATTTGGTAAAATTCAACACTATTCATGATAAAAAATCCAAACATATTATGTATAGAAGAAATAGACCTTGGCCAGCACCCAAGGCTCAACAGGCTAATCCTCCACCCTGCGGCGCCGGCACACTGGGTTCTAGTCCCGGTTGGGGCGCCGGATTCTGTCCCGGTTGCCCCTCTTCCAGGCCAGCTCTCTGCTGTGGCCAGGGAGTGCAGTGGAGGATGGCCCAGGTGCTTTGGCCCTGCACCCCATGGGAGACCAGGAAAAAGCACCTGGCACCTGGCTCCTGCCATCGGATGAGCGCGGTGCGCCGGCCACAGCGCGCGACCGCGGCTGCTGTTGGAGGGTGAACCAACGGCAAAGGAAGACCTTTCTCTCTGTATCTCTCTCACTGTCCACTCTGTCAAAAATCAAAAAAAAAAAAAAAAAAAAGAAAAAGAAATAGACCTCAACATAATAAAGACTATATGTGACAAATCCACAGTTCACATCATTTTGAATGGGGAAAAGCTGAAATATTTTTTTGCTAAACTCTGAAAATAAGATGTCTACTTGCACCACTGTATTCAGTGTAGTACTGGAATGTTTCATCAGAGCAATTAGGAAAGAAAGAAATGAAGGGCATACAAATAGGAAAAGAAATAAAATTATCTGTTTGCAAATTCTATATAGAGAAAGTAACTTAACGACTCCACCAAAAGACTATTAGAACTGATAGATGAATTCAGTGAAGTTGCAGAATACAAGATCAACACACAAAAGTCAATAGTTTTTATACACATCAACAATGAATTTGCTGAGAAACAATGAGAGCAATACCGTTCACAGTAGGTTTACCAATGTGGCTATCTCGTCCTGGATCTCTCTACCAAAGACACCTTGGAATAGATTTAACCAAGGATATTAAAGATTCCTACAATGGAAGTTACAAAACACTAATGAATGAAATTGGAGAAGACACATCAAAAATATGCAAAGACCCCCTCATATTCTTAGACTGAAAGAATTAATGTTATTAAAATGCTTATACTACCCAAAGTGATTTACCGACTCGATGCAATCCCCATCAAAACACCAACAGTATTCTTCACAGAACTGGTAAAAAATTCTATATGAGACCATAAAAGACTCTGGATAGCCAAAGCAATACTGAATAAAAGTAACAAAGCTGGAAGCCTCCTAATAGCAGATCAAAGATATTGCAGAGCATTGTAGCCAAAACAGCATGGTATTGACCTACAGACTCAGACTAATGGAACAGAATAGAGATCCCAGGAGTGAATCCACATGTACATAACCAACCATTTTTCTTTATAAAGGAACCAAAAAATACATTGGAGGAAGAACAGTCTCTTCAATAAGTGACCCAAGGAAAAACTCAATCTCCCTGCCCTATACAAAACTTGATCAAAGAATTAAATTTAAGACCATAAATTATGAAAACTTCTAGAGAAAACCATAGGGATGAACACTGCAAGGCAATGATAAATGCAAAGGATTTTTGTATAAGACTCGGAGAGTACAGATAGCAAAGGCAAAGTAGGCAAATGGGATTGATTCAACTCAGAAGTTTTGCACAGCAAAAGCAGTAGTCAACGGCGTGAAGAGACAACTGATAGGATGGGGAAAATACATGTAAACTACTCATCTGGCAATGGATTGACATCCAGAATACAGAAGGAACCCCCAAAAATTAACAAAAACACCCAATAATCCAGTTAGGAAATAGGCAAAGCATAGGAGTAGACATTTTTATAAAGAAACACAAATTGCTGGGGCTGGCACTGTGGCGCAGGTTAAACCTCTACCTGCAGTTCTGGCACCCCAATGGGCACCAGTTCAAGTCCCGATATTCTACTTCCAATCTAGTTCCCTGCTAATGCTCCTGGGAAAGTGGTGGGAGATGGCCCAAGTGCTTGGGTCCCTTGCACCCATGTGGGAGACCCGGAAGAAGCTCCTGGCTCCTGACTTTGGATCAGCTCAGCTCCAGCCATTGTGGCCATTTGGGCAGTGAACCAGTGGATGGAAAACCCCTCTCTGTAGCTCTGGCCTTTCAAATAAAATAACTTTTAAAAAATACAAACTGTGTACAAATACATGAAAAAGTACTCAGTATCAGTAGACCTCAGGGAAATGAAAAGCACAACCACAACAAGAGAACAACCAGAGATCATCTCTCTCCAGTTAGAATGACTTTTATCAAAATGGTACGTAATGCTGGTGAGGATATGGAAAGGGAACCCTGTACATCGTTGGGGGGGGGATGCTAATTAGTGTAGCCATTCTGGAGAACAGTGTGAAGTTTCCTCAAAAAACTAAAAATGAATGTGTCATATGGCCCAGCTCTCCCACTACTGGGCATATGTTTGAAGGAAATGAAATCAGCATGTGGAAGAGATTCTACACTGCCATGTTTGTTGCAGGACTATTCCCAATGGCCAAGGTATGGAATCAATCTATGAGTCTATTGATAGATGAATGGATAAAGAAAATATGGTATACATGCACTACGGAATATTATTCAACTATGAAAAATAGAAACCTTGACATTTGCAGTAAAATGGTTGGAACTGGAGATTATTTTAAGTGAAGTAATCCATAGACAAATAATGTATGTTCTCCCTCACATGTGGATGTCTAAAAATGCCAACCTGAACTTAGAGTAGCAAGTCCCAAAGGCTGGGAAAGATGAGGAGAGGAGGGAGAGCAGACGATTTGATAACAGCCACCAAAGCACAGTTACATTTCACAAGTTCCAATGTTCCCTAGCACAGTGGGAGGACTACAGTTCACAGTAATGTATTACACATGGTGTGAAGAACCAGAAGAGAGAAGCTGGTAGATACACAACATAAAGGAAAGATAAGGAATTGGAAAGTCTACCTGTCTCGTTTGATCAGTCTATGCTGTGTATGTGTATTGAAATGTTGCACTGTGGCCGGTGCCGCGGCTCACTAGGCTAATCTTCTGCTTTGTGGCGCCGGCACACCAGGTTCTAGTCCCAGTCCGGGCGCCGGATTCTGTCCCGGTTGCTCTTCTTCCAGTCCAGCTCTCTGCTATGGCTCGGGAGTGCAGTGGAGGATGGCCCAGGTCCTTGGGCCCTGCACCTGAATGGGAGACCAGGAGAAGCACCTGGCTCCTGGCTTCGGATCAAGGTGGTACGCCGGCTGCGGCAGCCATTGGAGGGTGAACCAACGGCAAAGGAAGACCTTTCTCTCTGTCTCTCTCTCACTGTCCACTCTGCCTGTCAAAAAAAATATTGCATTGTAACCCACAAAATGCCAATATTATAGAAATTTTTTTTTGACAGGCAGAATGGACAGTGAGAGAGAGAGAGAGAAAGGTCTTCCTTTGCCGTTGGTTCACCCTCCAATGGCCGCTGCGGCTGGC
Organism: Sylvilagus floridanus; assembly: GCA_949820135.1. Classification (NCBI taxonomy): domain Eukaryota; kingdom Metazoa; phylum Chordata; class Mammalia; order Lagomorpha; family Leporidae; genus Sylvilagus; species Sylvilagus floridanus. The sequence goes on from OX463239.1 coordinate 65,498,750, forward strand.
GCGCTGTGGCCGGCGCACCGCGCTAATCCGATGGCAGGAGCCAGGTGCTTCTCCTGGTCTCCCATGGGGTGCAGGGCTCAAGGACCTGGGCCATCCTCCACTGCACTCCCTGGCCATAGCAGAGAGCTGGACTGGAAGAGGGGCAACCTGGACAGAATCCAGTGCCCTGACCGGACTAGAACCCCGGGGTGCTGGTGCCACAGGCGGAGGATTAGCCTATTGAGCTGCGGCGCTGGCCTAGAAGTATTTTTAACATTAAAAATTTCTTAGGGTGAAAAAATTGAAATACACACATGAGGGATCTTTAAAATTCATAGGAAATTAAGAAAAAGCTAGCATGGATTTCAAAATTTTCTACATCAAAATAAACCTATCTTTAAACTCCATCTTGCGTGAAACTAAGTTTTCTCTTATTATTTACACTATTACACATCCTCATTTTCAAGTTATCATGAATACCTTCAGGTATAAAGATGAATTTCCTCAACACAATTTTAATAGCCGCTCAGTGTTCCATGAAATAGTTAACATTTATTTTGTGCTGACTGTACACTAGGTGGTATTCTGGACATTCTATGTACCTAGGCTCTTATAATTCTCTGGCCAACCCTATGGTATATATTAATAGATATTAAGTACTATAGAGAAGTTCATACTAGGGATTATTAAATAACTTACCTAATTATGAGTATATCATAAACATGAGTCAATAGCCTATGAAAGGACACTTCATTTCTGCCATCCTAAGGGATGTTGCTATCATTTAACATGGGTTGATATCTGGCTATATTCTAGGTGTTTTGCTAGGACCTGTGGCTGGGAACAAACAGCTGGAGGTAGGCTTGACCGGATAGAGTCCTGGCAGGGACTAGGTTTTCTCTGTTCTGTTTCCTCACATGCCTGAGGAGGAGGACTCGGCCCTGGGATAGCAGCACCTGACTCCATGGGGTTCTCTCTCCTCTATTAAAAGCATACCTCCTGGCGCCCCTCCCTAAACACAGTGGTCTTCCCACTCAGGTTATTCCAACCTGCTCAACCCACACCCCTTGTCACAGGCTATTTGCTGATATACTTTTAGTACATGGGGGAAAAGGCTAAGGCCCTCTTGGGTTCCAGGTAGAAAATAAGATTTTGTTTGTATTTTTATAATATCTTTATATAAATATCTAATTCACATACCATATTAATCATTCATTTTAAGTATACTTTTTTTTTCAAAGATTTTATTTATTTGAAAGGCAGTTACATAGAGGCAGCAGCAGAGGTGCAGAGACAGACAGACAGACAGACAGATGGAGAGACAGAGAGGTCTGCCATCTGCTGGCTCACCTACAAGATGGCCACAACAGCTATAGCTGCACCAATCAGAAGCCAGGAGCTTCCTCCAGGTCTCCCACGTGGTTGCAGGGGCCCAAGGACTTGGGCCATCCTCCACTGCTTTCCCAGGCCATGGCAGAGAGCTGGATTGGAAGTGGAGCAGTCAGGATTCAAACTGGCGCCTGTATGGGATGCGAGCACTGCAGGTGGCAGCGTTACTCGTCATGTCCCAGTGCCGGCCCCCATGTAAGTTTATGAGTTTCCATACATTTGTTTTTAATGGAGCTGCACAAGCATCACTCCTTTCTAATTTCAGAGTATTTCCAACACTGCCATAACAAAGTCCGTATCCCTTGTCACTCATCTTTCCCTTTCTCCCTACCCCGTGGTAACTGCTCATTTGCTTTCTGTCTTTATGGATTTGCTTTTTCTGGGTATTTACTGTGAGTGGACTCACAACATAGTACCTTTCATGTCTGGCTTTACGCATGTCGCAGCAGGTGTCAGCACTTCATATTTAGGGCCGAGTAATTTATCACATTTCGTTTATGCACCCAACAACAAGGTGCTCTCACATCCAGCCCCGCAGAGCTTCTCCTCTACATGCAGGCTGGAAGCTTGGTGGTGTTGCAGGAATTCAGTACAATGTTGAAGCCAGAACCCTTTTTCTAGATCTTTCCTTTTATGGAAAGGGCATTATTGAAAAAGCTAAGATGGGTTGCAGGATTGTAAGGGATTTTTCTTTTTGTGAGTCTGTTTTTCTGAAGAATGAGTCGGTGATATCTGAACATTTTTAAAGAATCAAAAGATTTGGTGCTAGACCCAGGATTTTACAGGCTCTGGAACTTAGCACTTCTGCGAGGGCAGCTGCTGTTCATGGGTGCTCCTGCCTCCCCGTCTGTAGCCAGTTCTCTCTGCCTGGGAGAAGATTCCCCCACAACTAGGCCTTGTTTAAAAGGGAAGCTTTGCAAGAGACCATTAGGTTTTCCATCATCTAAAACTACATAGGACTGTTTCTCCCTAAAATGAACACTAGCATGTACACGTTAATTTCCTCTGAAAATGGTCAGACATGATCACTTCTGAGAGAAGATTCCAGATTCTGCGGATGAATCCCCTCCCAAAATCAACTCCCAACAAGACTTGATGCATTTCCCTAGACTGGGCAGTCTAGAATCCTGGTTCATGAAAGCCTTTGATCCATACAAGGGCCAGGTTTTTTATTTTTATTTTTTTTAAGATTTATTTACTTGAAAGTCAGAGTTAGAGAAGAGGCAGAGAGAGAGAAAGGGAGAGGTCTTCCATCCACTGGTTCTCTCCGCAATTGGCCACAATGACTGGAGCCACACTTATCTGAAGCCAGGAGCTTCTTCTGGGTCTCCCACGCAGGTGCAGGGGCCCAAGGACTTGGGCCATCTTCTACTGCTTTCCTTAGGCCATAGCAGAGAGCTGGATCGGAAGTGGAGCAGCCGGGACTCGAAGTGGTGCCCACATAGGATGCTGGCACTGCTTAACCCTCTACACCACAGTGCCGGTCCCTCTTTTCAGTTCTGATTTATTTTCTAGCTCTAACACAAGCACACCCTTGCAATGCTTCCTGCACCATTCTGGTGTAATCCCTTTGCCCGTTTTCTGTCCTAGCATCACAGCACTCAGAGTTCCAACAGCTCCACAGGTTACCAGCCTGGAAAACACAGCCGTCAGATACCCAGGAATCATGGACTGCCACATTGCCATTGTCCCATTTTCCTTGTGATATTTACTCATTAGAGGTGAGTTTTGGGGGGTATGTGTCATTTCAGAGGTCAGCTCATGCAGTCCTCTGCTTCAAGGAAGGACTATGTCCAAAATGACCCAGGCCCATAACCGTCGATCATTTATACACACACACATACACATACACACACACACACACACACACACACATATATATTTTATTTGAAATTCAGAGTTACATAGAGGCAGAGGCAGAGAGAGATCTTCCATCTGCTGGTTCACTCCAATTGTCCACAACAGCCAGAGTTGGCACTAATCAAAGCCAGGAGCCTCCTCCGGGTCTCCCATGAGGGAGCAGGAGCGCAAGGACTTGGGCCATCTTCTACTGCTTTCCCAGGCCATAGCAGAGAGCTGGATCAGAAGTGGAGCAGCCGGGACTGGAACCAGTGCCCATATGGGATGCCTGCACTACAGGCGGCAGCTTTACTCACTATGCCACAGTGCCAGCCCCCCTTATGTATTTTTAAAGATTTATTTATTTGAAAGAGCGAGACAGAATTCTTCCATCCTCCGGTGCACTCCCTGAATAGCCGCAATGGCCGGAGGCGGGCTGATGTGAAGTCGGGAACCAGGCGCTTCCTCCGGGTTTCCCACATGGGTGCAGGGGCACAAGCACTTGGGCCACCTTCCACTGCCTCCCCAGACACATTGGCAGGGAGCTGGGTTGGAACTGGAGCCACCAGGTCTGGAACTGGTGCCCATGTGGGATGCTGGTGCCTCAGGTAACAGCTTTACCCGCTATGCCACAGCACCAGGTCCCCATCGTATTCTTAAAATTTTGGGGGTATGGAGAAATGCTACCTCTCAAACAATTGCTCTCACTATTTAGTTGTTATAGTTACTGGCAGCTTTTCCAGGAGAGGAACTAGAAGCTTACAGACTTCAACTAGCTCACTAAAATAGAGTTCAGCTTTTGGTTGAACATGGCCAATGGAACATACTTGTCCATCCCTGCTTCTTCCTGAAATCCCAGTAAAGAGACACTGAAGTAACTTTTTAAAAAGTCTTAAAGCATTAATAAAAGAGAAGTAAACAGGGGCCGGTGCTGTGGTGCAGTAGGCTAATCCTCCACCTGCGTTGCAGGCATCCCATGTGGGTGCTGGTTCTAGTCATGGCTGCTCCTCTTTCAGTCCAGCTCTCTACTGTGGCCTGAGAGAGCAGTGGAGGATGGCCCAAGTGCTTGGGCCCTGCACCTGCATGGGAGACCAGGAGGAAGCACCTGGCTCCTGGCTTTGGATCGGCGCAGCTCTAGCTGTTGCGGCCATTTGGGGAGTGAACCAGGGGACGGAAGACCTTTCTCTGTCTCTCCCTCTCACTATCTGTAACTCTACCTCTCAAATAAAAATCTTTAAAGAAAAAAAGAATGAAGTAAATAGCTGCACTAAACTCTGAGCAGTTGGAAAGAGAAGCCAATGAGAGTTTAATGACCTAGAGAATGGTGTAACCTACAGAGTGGGGTGAAGCTTGAAGTGGACAGAGTCCTCTGAAAACAGGGTGCAGGTAGAACTCAAGACAGGGTTTGCTCTAAGTATATGAAGCAATTCAGTCACCCTGGATCTGCTCCCTCACGCTAGCAGGAGATTAGCATTTATTCCCTGGAGCTGCGGGCCTTGGACAAGTGGCATAGCTGAAGATGACCAGCTCAGGGCCCAGACCATAAAGGTGCCAGTGTCAAAGTGTTCAGGTAGTTTTCCTCTGATGCATCCCATCACTTAAGGGTCCTGCCAACACTCTAGCTGCCGCCCACAAGCTATCTCTTGTCTCATTTTTTTAATAGAAAACTTTTATTAAATAAATATAAATTTCCCAAGTACAACTTCTGGATTATAGCAGTTCTTCCCCCCATACCCAACCTCCCAACCTCCAAACCATCCCACCTTCTACTCCCTCTCCCATCCCATTCTTCATTAAGGTTCATTTTTAATTATCTTTATATAAAGAAGATCAACTTAGTATATACTAAGTAAAGATCAACAGACTGCACTCACACAGACACACAAAGTATAAAGTACCATTTGAAGACTAGTTTTACTGCAGACAGCTGCATTTATGCACCACTGCCACAGCTCCTGCTGCAGAGAGCCACTCACACCTATCAGACTCCGCACTACAGACAATCTGTTCTTGTCCCTGCTGCTGCCTTGAGGGGCACAAAGAGCGTGTACCTCACTCCCACTTTGTGCTGGCACTGCCATGGCTCCGTTTCTGCCCCCGACTCTGTTTTGATTGGTGCAGAAAGCCATGCATCCCCCTGCCAGACTTCAGGCCAATGTTGCTGTGACTCTGTTCCTGCACCCCTCCCCTGCTTTAGTTGTGTGGACAGCCACTCACACCTGCCAGACACTGGTCCAGCAATGCTGAGACTCCACTTCCAATCACACCACCTCGTTGGTTTCTGGGGACAGCACCCACACACACACCTGCCAGCAGACTTTGGACCAAACTCCTGTGACTCAGGCTCCTGCAACCAGGACCCCACCAGGATTTAGAGGAGCCCCTCCTCCCCCATGCTCCTGCCATTGACTACAGCAGAAGATATAAGGAGTCTATACTAACTATTCAACTGGAAATAAAGCTTAGATAGCCCACCAAAGCAATACCTGAAGGCATGGCTTCAGTAAAGAGCTTTATACCATGAAAGCCACCCTTATAATAAACACATCCAACTCACCCAATGCACAAATATCAGTGTAGGGGCCAAGAAATATGAAAAAGCAAGGCAATAGGATGCCTCCAAAGAAGCACAGTAACACTTCAGTATCAGACTCTGAAGAGGAGATTCATGAAATCATGATAAAGAATTCAAAAGAACGATTACAAGGGTACCCAAAGAGACACAAAAGAATACAGGCAATTAATGTAATTACAGTCAGCAAAAAGATCTTAAAGAAGCAAACAGTTGAAATCTTCAATAAGACTTAATTGGGGGGCCGGCGCCATGGTTCACTAGGCTAATCCTCCACCTTGCGGCACCGACACCCCGGGTTCTAGTCCCGGTTGGGGTCCCAGATTCTGTCCTGGTTGCCCCTCTTCCAGGCCAGCTCTCTACTGTGGCCAGGGAGTGCAGTGGAGGATGGCCCAAGTGCTTGGGCCCTGCACCCCATGGGAGACCAGGAGAAGCACCTGGCTCCTGCCATCGGATCAGCGTGGTACACCAGCCGCGGTGGCCATTGGAGTATGAACCAACGGCAAAGGAAGACCTTTCTCTGTCTCTCTCACTGTCCACTCTGCCTGTCAAAAAAGACTTAATTGGGGAAAAGGATTTCTGAACTTCAGGGCAGGTCTTTGAAATATCCCAGACAAACCAACAAAAACCAGAAACAAGAAGAAAAGGAAGAAGAAATGGAAAAGAGTGAAGACAGGCAGAGATCTTAAGGTAATCGTCAATAATAAATCTTTAAATACTGGGAATCCCGGAATACCAGGACAAAGAGTAAAGGCAATGTTCAACGAAATAACTGAAAATTTCCCATAGTGTCCAAAGATAAGGACATTCAAGTACAGGAGGCGCAAAGGACCCCAAGTACATGACCAGAAAAGATCCTTCCTGCTTCACACAAAGTCAGTTAGAGGCCTGCACAAAGAACAATACAAAAACTGCAAGAGAAAAGCACCAAGTCACGTTGAAGGAAACTTCCCCCACCCCCTGTGGACGATCAGCAGAGCTCTCAGCAGGAACTCTCCAGGCCAGAGGTAATGGAGGACATACAGCACATTCCACCTGCTCTCAGAGAACTGTCCCCAGAAAACCAAGAGCACTTTCCCAAGCAAAGCTGTCCTTCATAAGTGAAGGAGGCTGGCACTGCAGCTCACTAGGCTAATCCTCCGCCTTGCGGCGCCGGCACAACGGTTTCTAGTCCTGGTCGGGGCGCCAGATTCTGTCCCAGTTGTCCCTCTTCCAGGCCAGCTCTCTGCTGTGGCCCGGGAGTACAGTGGAGGATGGCCCAAGTGCTTGGGCCCTGCACCCCATGGGAGACCAGGAGAAGCACCTGGCTCCTGGCTTCGGATCGGCACAGCATGCCAGCTGCAATGCGCCAGCTGTAGCAGCCACTTGGGGAGGGAACCAATGGAAAAAGGAAGACCTTTCTCTCTCACTGTGTAACTCTGTCAAAAAAAAAAAAAAAAGTGAAGGAGAAATGAGGACTTCCCAAGAGTATAAAAAACTAAAAGAATTCGGCACGACCAAAGCAGGCAGGCTTACTAAAAGATACTCAAGAGTGAGAGTCCTACATCCAGAAGCAAAACATCATCGTGAAAACATGAAACCCATTGTGCAAAGAGAACTGATTCAACATAGTTCATAGGTATAATTTTTTTTTAAAAAAAATTTTATTTGAAAGTTAGAGTTACAGAGAGAGAGAGAGAGAGTTACAGAGAGAGAGAGAGAGAGAGTTACAGAGAGAGAGAGAGAGAGTTACAGAGAGAGAGAGAGAGAGAGAGAGAGAGAGAGAGGGAGAATCTTCCATCCACTGGTTCACTCCCCAGTTGGCCACAATGACCAGTGCTGTGCCAATCCGAAGTCAGGAGCTAGAAGTTTCTTCTGGGTCTCCCACATGGGTGCAGGGGCCTAAGGACTTGGGCCATCTTCCACTTCTTTCCCAGACCACAGCAGAGAGCTGGATTGGAAGCGGAGCTGCTGGGACTCATATGGGATGCCAACACTGCAGGCAGCGGCTTTACCCGCTATGCCATAGCACCGGCCCCAGATACAATTCTGATATGATGATATTCCCTACCTCCCTCCTACCCTTCTTCTCCAGTATGACAATGTGAAGCAAACAAAGCATCAGGGAAATGTAAGAGCAAATGCACAAAAGACAAATACAATGATTTAAACCTTAACAATAAAGGAAACCACCAAACCAAGATGAGCAACAGAGAAAGAACAAAAAGATAATCAACCAAGAAAAATCAACAAAGCAGCAGGACTAAGTTTTACTTATGATAATGTAATAATTTACTTGAAAGTAAACAGACAAAATTCCCCAATGAGAAAACTCAGATTTGCATTGCAATTGTGGAATAGTGGGTTAAGTTGTTGCCTTCAACACCAGCATGCCCGATTTGAGTCTCAGTTGCTCTACTTTCTGTCCAGCTCCCTGATAATGGCCTGGAAAAAGAAGATAGACCATGTTTTTGGCCTGGAAAAAGCAGAAGACAGACCATGTTTTTGAACCCCTACCACCCACATGGGAGACATGGAAGAAGTGCCCGACTTCAGCTTGGCCCAGCCCAGGCCATTGCAACCATCTGGGGAGTGAACGAGTGAATGGAAGATTGCCCACTTTCTAACTCTGACTTTCAAATAAATTTTAAAAAGATTCAGATGGACTAAATGAATGAAAAACAAGACCCAGTGATAGGGCTGACTCTGTGGTGTAGTGGGCTAAGCCTCCACCTGTGGTGCCAGAATCCCATATGGGCGCCAGGTTCTAGTCCCAGCTGCTCCTCTTCTGATCCAACTCTCTGCTATGGCCTAGGAAATCAGTAGAAGATGGCCCAAGTCCTTGGGACCCTGTACCTGTGTAGGAGACCTGGAAGAAGCTCCTGTCTCTTGGCTTTGGATCAGCACAGTTCTGGCCATTGCGGCCAATTGGGGAGTGAACCATCGGATGGAAGACCTCTCTCTCTCAACTTCTGTTAGCTCTGACTTTCAAATAAGTAAATCTTTAAAAAAAATCCATGAAGAGAGAAACAAGGTTACTATATAATAGTCAAGGGATAAATCAGTAAAAATAATGCAACAGTAATTGCTGGGGACCGCGTGGGCGCCACCTCAGCACTCTGTTGCTCAGAGATAGGAACATGACTGCATCCCTTGGGAGTCCAGGGTGCTGCCGATATCTTGAGGAGAGATGAAAGCATTGCATCTGCATTCCTCCCAAGGCCAAGGATGCTGCCAACAGTCCCCTCGTGCCTCCTTAGGTCGCAGGAAGACACACAGCACAGAGGCCTTGGAGGTCTCGTTTCAGGATAACAGGCGAGCGTCTGTTTATCACACAGGATGTCCCTCCCCTCCTGAGAGACACCCTGATGCACACCACCACATTGTGCTGATGGAACAAATATACACCTGCTGGTGCCGCAAGGCAGCACCTTATCTGAAGGGAATAAAAGCTGCCTGGAGAGGCAAGGAGCTGTTCTCTCTCCACCCTGGAGAGGTTCCCTCAGCCCCCGCTTATCCAGAACCACATCTTCATTTTTATTCATTCATTCTGTCCCCTCGTCACCCTGGAGAAGTTGCTGAGCAGGACTCGGCATGTAACGTGTGTATGTGTCTAATGCCAAAGCACTCCGGTTGATAAAGCAGACATTTGATCAGCAAGAGAGAGGAGCTCCAACACATTAATAGTGGAGGACTTCAACACCTCATTGTCATCCAGGAAAACAAAGCAAAACGAATAAACCAAAGAAACACCAGAGCTAAACTACATAATAAACCATAGGACTTAGACATTTATAGAGCGTTTCCTCCAACAGTTGCCAAAGATTTTTGACAGGCAGAGTTAGACAGAGAGAGAGAAACACAGAGAAAGGTCTTCCTTCTGTTGGTTCACCCCACAAATGGCTGCTACAGCCGGCGCGCTGCACTGATCCAAAGCCAAGAGCCAGGTACTTCTTTCTGATCTCCCATGGGGTGCAGGGCTCAAGCACTTGGGCCATCCTCCACTGCACTCCCAGGCCACAGCAGAGAGCTGGCCTGGAAGAGGGGCAACTGGGACAGAATCTGGGACCCTGACCGGGACTAGAACCGGGTGTGCCGGCGCCGCAGGTGGAGGATTAGCCTATTGAGCTGTGGCGCCGGCCCAAATATTCTTTTCATTAGCAAATGGAACATTGTCTAGGCCCCCAAATAAGCCTTAACAAGTTCAATAAATCAAAATCACTTTCCAGCTGGTGCCATGGCTCACTAGGCTAATCCTCCATGTGCAGCGCCAGCACCCAGGTTCTAGTCCTGGTCGGGGTGCCAGATTCTGCCCCAGTTGCCCCCCTTCCAGTCCAGCTCTCTGCTGTGGCCAGGGAGTGCAGTGGAGGATGGCCCAAGTGGAGGGCCCAAGTGGAGGAAGCACTTGGCTCCTGGCTTTGGATTGGCACAGTGCCAGCTGTAGCGGCCACTTTGGGGGTGAACCAATGGAAAAAAGACATTTCTCTCTACCTATCTCTAACTCTGCCTGTCAAAAAAAAAGTCACTTTCCTGACCACAGTGAAATAAAACAAGGAACCAAAAGCAAAAAGAAACGTTAAGAGTTCTACAAATACACGGAGAATCAACAACATGCTTCTGAATGAACAATGGGTCACTCAAAGTATCAATTGGGAAAATGAAAATTTTCATGAAACAAGTGAAAAATGGGAACAGAACATACCAAAATTTAAGGTACAATAAGCACTATCAAGAAGTCTACTGCAAAAAAATCTCTTCATAAGAAAATAGACTTCAGACCAGCCCCGCTCAATAGGCTAATCCTCCTCCTAGTGGCACCGACACCCCGGGTTCTAGTCCCGGTCGGGGCGCCAGATTCTTTCCTGATTGCCCCTTTTCCAGGCCAGCTCTCTGCTGTGGCCCGGGAGTGCAGTGGAGGATGGCCCAAGTGCTTGGGCCCTGCACCCCATGGGAGACCAGGAGAAGCACCTGGCTCCTGCCATCGGATCAGCCGGTGCACTGTGGCCATTGGAGGGTGAACCAATGGCAAATGAAGACCTTTCTCTGTCTCTCTCACTGTCTACTCTGCCTGTAAAAAAAAAAAAAAGAAAAAAAAAAAGAAAATAGACTTCAAGTGAACAGCTTAGTTATACCCTACTGTGACCTAAAAAAGAATAACTAGGGGCCAGAGCTGTGGCGTAGCAGGTGGAGCTGCCACCTGCAGTACCCGTATCCCATCTGGGCACTGGTTTGAGACCTGACTGCCCAGCTTCTGATCCAGCTCTCTGTTATGGCCTGGGAAAGCGGTGGAAGATGGTCCAAGTCCTTGGGCCCCTGCATCTGTGTGGGAGACCCAGAGGAAAGCTCCTGGCTTGGATTGGCACAGCTCCAGCTGAAGGTCAATGAAACAAAGAACTGGATTTTTGAAGATGAACACACTTTTAGATTTAAAAAAAGAAAAAAGAAAAAAGAGGAGGGCTCAAAAATAATCAGAGGGCCCAGCATTGTGGCGTAACAGGTAAAGCCACCACCTGCAACACTGGCATTCCATGTGATATGGGCACTGGTTTGAAACCTGGCTGCTCCACTTCTGATGCAGCTCCCTGCTTCTGGCCTGGGAAAAGTGGAAGATGGTCCTTGTGTTTGGGCCCCTATTGCTCACATGGGAGAACTGGAAGAAGCTCTTGGCTCCTGTCTCCAGCCTGGCCCAGTTCTGGATGTTGCAGCCATTAAGGGAGTGAACCAGAGGACGGAAGATCATTCTCTCTGCCTCTCCCTCTGACTTTCAAATCAATAAAGTAAAATCTTTTCTAAAAAGATTTTTTTAATTAGAGATAAGGAAGAAGATACTACAACTGATACCAAAGATCATTAGGGAATATTATGAACAATTCTTGCCAACAAACTAGAAAACCTAGAGGAAATGAATTTCTGGACACCTGTGATCTACCAAAAGTCAACCACAAAGACATGAAGTACCTGAGGAGACCAACACAAGTAATGAGATTGAATTAATACTAAGAAGTCTCCCAATAAAAATGACTAGAACTAGATAGCCACACTGTTAGTTCTTTTCTAAAAGTTTAGTGAACTTAATACCAATTCCTCTCAAACTATTCCAAAAAGTTGAGAGGGAACCATTTCAAACTCATTCCATGAGGCCAGCATCACCTTGTTTCTAAAAAAGGATACAACTACAAAAACTCGAGCTCAACATGATGAGCATAGATTCAAAAATTCAAAACATTTGCAAACCAAATCCACAGCATATAAAAAAAGATCATTTTCCATAATTAAGTGGGATATATCCCAAAGATGAAGGGCTGGTTCCAAAGATGGAAGTCAAGACATACAGAACAGAAGGAAGGAAAAAATATAAAATAGTTGTTGAAAAACTATGATAAAATTCAATATCAATCCACATAAAATCCCGAAGAAATTTGGTGTATAAAGAACATCAATATAATAGAGGCTATATAGGATAACCCAGTCAATATCATATTGAATGGTAAAAGCTGAAAGCACTTCCATTAAGATAAGGGATAAGGATGTTCACTCTGATTGCCCTTATTCAATAAGGTTCCAGAAGTTTTAGCTAGGACAATTAGGAATGGGTGGTGGTTTGGAGCCCGGCTGCTTCACTTCTGATCCAGCTCTCTGCTATAGCCTGAGAAAGCAGTAGATGGCAGCCCAGATCCTTGGGCCCCAGCATCCATGCTGAGAACCCAGAGGAAGCTCCTGGCTCCTGGCTTTGGATCAGTCCAGCTCTGGTTGTTGTGGTCATCTGGGGTCTCTTGTGGGGGTCGGTCGGTCGGTCGGTCTCTCTCTCTCTCTCTCTCTCGCTCTCTACCTAATTCTGCCTTTCAAATAAGTAAATCTTTAAAAAAAAAAAGTATATTTCCATACACCATCTATGAACTCACTGAGAAAAGAATTGTAAGAGCAATCCCATTCACAGTAGCTAAAAAAATATTCCCAGGAATAAATGAAATCAAGTATATAAAAGACCTCTATACTGAAAATTACAGGACACTGTGAAGGAAATTGAAGACACAAAATTCCCACCTTAAAGAATTGGAAGAGTACTATTAACATGCCCATACCACTCAAAGTGACTTACAGATTTAATACAACTCCCATCAAAATGCCAATGACATTCTTCACAAATGAAAACAGCTCTCAGTTATATGGAAACACAAATTAATCTGAACAGCTAAGGCATTCTTTAACAGAAAGAGCAAAGCTGGAAGCCTCAGAAAGCCTTATGGCATTCCTTAGGATATGGAGCTATACCCAAAACAGCATGGTTCTGGCATGAAAACAGACTCATAGACCAATGGAACTGAAAGAGATCCTAGAAATGAACCTACACACCTACAGCCAGCCAGTCTTGAGTAAATTCATATAGTGGAGCAAGGGCAGTCCCTTTCATAAATGGTGTGAGGAAAACTGGGTATCCGCGTGCAAAAGATTAAAACACACCTTGGCTGGCACCGCGGCTCATGAGGCTAATCCTCCGCCTGTGGCGCCGGCACCCCGGGTTCTAGTCCTGGTCGGGGAGCCAGATTCTGTCCCGGCTGCTCCTCTTCCAGTCCAGCTCTCTGCTGTGGCCAGGGAGTGCAGGGGAGGATGGCCCAAGTGCTTGGGCCCTGCACCCGCATGGGAGACCAGGAGGAAGTACCCGGCTCCTGGCTTCGGATTGGTGCAGCGCACCAGCCAAAGCGGCCATTTGTGGGGTGAACCAGCAGAAGGAAGACCTTTCTCTCTGTCCAACTCCGCCTGTCAAAAAAAACAAAAAACACACCTCCCACTCTATACAAAAAAAAAAAAAAAAAAAACACACACACAACTCAAAAGGGATCAGAAACCTAAACCTAAGATTTGAAACTATGAAACTTGAGCAAAAAACATAGGGGAAGCACTTCAAGGCAACAAGCGGCTTAGCACAGCTTCCGCAGGGGACGGCGGAGCTTGGCGTCACGTGCTTTATCCTCTCACTGGGCTGCTGGACCCACGTAGGTGCTCAGCAAGGTTCTGTCGACTGCTCACTGACCATGAAGCACCCTGGGGCTTGGCCCTGTCGGGGAAGTCGGGGCTACTGCCACACAGATCGTCGAGGGGAGCAGTGATGTTTTCGGGGACCCTGCAGGGCTGCGTCCGCACCCATGATTAACCACTGACCTTTATGTAGCCAGGCATGCCCTCGCACTCATACACTGCTCTCCTGCATATGGCCATTCTCTTAAAAGGGGTCTTTGCTTTCCAAAAACCTCATCAAAAACAGACCCCCAGTGCAGGGGCGAGTTACCATCAACAAACGACGGTTTCCCTTGCGTTCCGCTTCAACAGCAGGATTACAATCGAAATCGCACAGCTGCAGCGGCTAAACCTGGGGCGGGCTGGGCAGGGGGGAGGGGCCAGAAGGCGCGAGGCTCCCAACTCCAAGCCACTCTCCCCACTCGGGTCTGTTCCCAGGCAGCGACGCCATCAGCACCGTCCCACTGCGCAGGCGCCACGCTCGGCCCGCATGCGCAGTCAGTCCGGCGCGGCCTAAAAAAATATATATATATTGTTTTGGCAAAGATCTCAAAAGCATTGGCATCAAAATAAAAACTAGACAAATGGGATCAAATTGTATCAAACTAAGCAGATTTGGAACAGCAAAGAAAACAGGAAATATTTGCAAACTGTTCATCAGAAAAGGGATTAATATCCAGAGTTTATAAGGAACTCTTAAAACAACTCAGCCACAGGGCCCAGCATTGTAGCACAATGGGTTCAGCCACTGCTTGTGATGCCAGCACCCCTTATTAGAGGCTGGTTCGAGTCCTGACTGCTCTGCTTCTGACCCAGCTCCCTGCCAACATGCCTGGGAAAGCAGCAGGAGGTGGTTCAAGTACTTGGACCCCTGCCACCCATGTGGGAGACCCGGATGGAGTTCCAACATTCCTGGCTTTGGCTTGGCCCAGTCCAGGACACTACAGTCATTTCAGGAGTGAACCAGTGGATGGAAGGTTGATCTTTCTCTGACTTTCAAATAAATAAAAATATAAAGAAACTCAGTCACAGAGGCTGGCACTGTGGTGTAGTGGGCTAAGCCTCCCAGCTGCTCCTCTTCTGATCCAGCGCTCTGCTATGGCCTGTGAAAGCAGTTGAAGATGGCCAAATTGCTTAGGCCCCTGCACCTATGTAGGAGACCCGGAAGAAGCTCCTGGCTCCTGGCTTCAGCCTGGCCCAGCCACAGGGGTTGCGGCCATTTGGGGAGTGAAGCAGTGGATCGAAGGCCTTTCTCTCTCTCTCTCCCTCTCTCCCTATGTAACTCTCTCAAATTAAAAACTTTAAGAAAATTAAAAAAAAACTTGGTCACAAAAATCCTGTTAGGAAATGGGAAAAGGATTAAATAAGTATTTCTAAGAAAAACACAAATGGCTAACAAATACATGAAAAAACGCTCCATATCATTAGCTATCAGGAAAATGCAAATCAAAACTGCAGAGATATCTCACTCAAGTTAGAATAATTGCCCTAAAAAAATAAATATGGGTTGGTGCTGTGGTGTACTTGATAAAGCTACCACCTGCAGTGCCAGCATCCCTATGGGCACCCGTTTGAGTTCTGGGTGCTCCACTTCTGATCCAGCTCTCTGCTTATTGTCTGGTAAAGCAGTGGAAGATGACCCAAGTGCTTGGGCCCCTGCACTCTTGTGGGAGAACCAGAAGATACTCCTGGCTTCAGATTGGCCCAACTCCGGCCATTGCAGCCATTTGGGAAGTGAACCAGAGGTCTGAAGAACTTTCTGTCTGTCTCTCCTTCCTCTATGTGGCTCTACCTCTCAAAATCTTAAATAAAAGACCTCCAAAATAACAAGTGCTTGTGAGGATATATGGAAAAGGGAACCTTACATACTATTAGTGGAAGTGCAAATTAGTGCATTCATTATGGAGAACGGTATACTGGTGAGTTCAAAAAATATGATCCAGTTATTTCACTTCTGGGTATTTAGCTGAAGGAAATGTAATTAGCTCATTGGAGAAATCTTCCCTCCCATGTTAACTGCACTACTATTCACAACAGCCAAGATGGGGAAATCCCTTTGGGTGTCCATCAATGGGGGGATGGATAAAGAAAATGTGGTATACATATGAATAGTGGAATATTAAGTCTTGAAAACGAACATCATTTGCAGCAAATTGGATGGAACTGGAAATCATGTTAGCCAGACAGAAACAAACACTGAATGTTCCCTCTTGCATGTCAAAGGAAAACAAAGGTTTGATCTGGGGCCAGCATTGTGGAATAGTGGGTTAAGTCCAGGCCTGCTATGCCTGCATCGCATATGGGTGCTGGTTCAAGTCCCAGCTACTCCTCTTCTGATCCAGCTCCCTGCTGATGCACCTGGGAAAGCAGAAGATGACCCAAGAGCTTGGGTCTCCCACGTGGGTATAGGGGCCCAAGCACTTGGGCCATCCTCCACTGCCTTCCCAGGTACATTGGCAGGGAGCTGGATCCGAAGTAGAACAGCAGGGACTCTAATCAGTGCCCATAGGATATGCCAGTGCTGCAGGCAGGGGCTTTAACCCGCTACAGCTCTGGCCCCTGTAACTCTGCCTTTCAGATTTTTTTTTTTAAACAAGCAGAGTGGACAGTGAGAGAGACAGAGAAAGGTCTTCCTTTTTCCGCTGGTTCACCCAATGGCCACTGTGGCCGGTGCATCACGTTGATCCGAAGCCAGGAGCCAGGTGCTTCTCCTGGTCTCCCATGCGGGTGCAGGGCCCAAGGGCTTGGGCCATCCTCCACTGCACTCCCTGGTCACAGCAGAGAGCCGGCCTGGAAGAGAGGCAACTGGGACAGAATCCAGCGCCCCAACCGGGACTAGAACCCGGGGTGCTGGTGCTGCAGGTGGAGGATTAGCCTAGTGAGCCCAACGCCGGCCAAATCTTTTTTAAAAGGTTGATCTCACCTTAGAGAACTAATGACTAGAGGCTGGGGTAGAGTGGGAAGGGAATAGAGAAAGGTTGTATAAACAGTAACAAAACACTAAATAGAAGCTGTGGGTTCTAGTGTTCGAGAGCACAGTGCAGCGACTCCAGTACACAGTAATTTACTGCATACTACATGAAGAACTGGAGGAGAGGAACTGGTGGGCTCCATACACGGAACAAGGGTGGGAGGTAGAGCTACAGACAGCCCAATTGTGTCAGTTTATATTGCAAGTGTCTGTTGACCCATTTCCTTGTGCACCACAAAGGTGTGCAAGTATTACCTGTTAACAAAAACATTACAAACAGAAAAGCAGGAAAGAATAACATGGGAAGAAACAGGCAGTCTAGGAAACAGAAGCAAAGAACCACTACTGCACCAACTGCAAAGCCCTAGGATTGACCTTCAGAATGCAAACCGTGCAACCAGAGCGACATATTGAGCCAGCTGAACTGAGGAGGGGGCTGCTTGTAGTCAGAGTAGATCAAACTCTACTTCTGTAAGGAACTTGAACTCATGGCGTGGTTGCGCTTTGTAGGGTTTTAATGAAAAGAACAGCATGCAAGGCCGCACAGGGGGACCTGTGCCATGGCGTAGTAGGCTAACCCTCTGCCTGCAGCACTAGCATCCCATATGCGCGACAGTGTCCTGGCTGCTCCTCTTCCAATCTGGCTCTTGTGGTCTGGGGAAGCATCAGAGGATGGCCCCAGTGCTTGGGCCCCTGCACCCACATGGGAGACCCAGAAGAAGCTCTTGGCTCCTGGCTTTGGATCGTCCCGGCTCCAGCTGTTGCAGCCATTTGGAGAGTGAACCAGTGGATGGAAGACCCTTCTCTGTCTCTCCCTCTCTAACTCTACCTCTCAAAATCTTTAAAAAAATGGACAAATGGAATTCAAAGAAATTTTGGTGCAAAAAAATGTTGAAACCATGCCTATTCTTTCATAATGTGCATTTTCAGACTTAATGAGGCCCTTCACATAACATGAATTGCTTACAATCTGAACCTAGCCGTGTCAAACACAATCACGTTCGCGAAGCCCATGCTGACATTTTCAAGGAAGCTGGAGCGTCAGCAGCGCCCAGTCACGGGCTGCTTTCCCCTTTTACCCTCACTTAGGCAGGACAAAGGTCTCTCTCCACCCAGGGCAGGAAAGAGCTTCCCTCCTGGACAGTTTTGTTGAGGGAGGGGATAGAGGGGGCGGAAGTGGGCTTGCAGTGGGATTTCCGGCTCAGCCCTGTGGGAGACAGGATGCAGGCGAGCCGAGTGCTCCAGCCCCTCTGCTGCTTCCTATGTTCTGCAGCATATACGGGGGCCCATACGATGATACCGCGATAAATGCATTGTCCTGCAATCTAAACTGGAGGGGGAGGAAATGCCTGGCATTTATGATACGTCTGCCTGCTTATTCACTGAGAGTATTGTTTAGGGCACGTAATAAACACAGTGGAGATAGTTTGAGATGCGTCAGAAGATAATGTCCCAGGGAAGGGTTAGGGCTGCACAGGACACAGACTCACAGTCAAGGCTGAGCTTGTCCAAGTCTTTCCCTCAACTTCCCTCCCTCCCATTCCAGAACCTTCTCATGTGTTTCTAGTCTGACTGCCACCCCCTGGCCTCTGACCTCACCCCCACCCACTTCCCTCCAACCAGAACAAACAGCCCATGGCTCCTGGAGATGCTCACTCATGGCGCTGGCTACCCACAGCGTCTTTCTCTTACCCCTTCCTGAACCTGAATAACCACATCTTTGTCAAACAGATCAATAAGAAAGGCTACAAGAGAGCCTCTTTGCTCTTCTCATGACAGGGACTTACCATTGCTAGCTGTCTTACATCACTCACTTAACCCTCACAACCCTAAAAGGCAGTGATAATGACCACTTTCCCCATTTTATAGATTGGGAAACTGAGGATCAGGGAAAGAATTTGATTACTCTCATCCATGGGATTTGAACTCAGCCCGATTCAGAGATCTCACTCTTATTTAGTATATTCCATTTCCTTCCTGCTACTTGCCAGGTACCACATGAATGTCCGGCACAAGAGATGCTTAATCCAGCCCTGCCTTTGAGGAGTTTGAAACATGATGAAATGCTAGAAGAAGGGGCTGGGGGAGGAAAAGGTAGGTCGCTCAGCAAAGGTATCAGCCGAGGCAGAGACAGGAGCGTAAGCAAAGGCGCCGTGGTGGATGCTGTGGTATGCCGCCCACATCTCTCTCTCCCCATTGTAGGGAACGGTGGATGCCAATGGCTCACAAGAATTGCCCTTGGCTGGAAGTGTGGGTGACCCTATACCTGATGGGGAGTCTGCCTGCCTTGCATATGCAGGAGTTTGAGAGGGGATGGCGCCACCATGCCTCCAGGGAAGGATCTCACAGCCTGACTGCTGGCAGGTGGCAGGAGCCCCAGGCAACACCCCCCCCACCCCGTTAAAGGGCTCTGTAATTGTCAATCAGGTAAACAGCTCCTGGGTGTGGCCCAGGCCCATTAGGACCACCTGGAAAGCTATCCTAGCTACGTGACCTTGAAGCTGATTGGAAAAGCATAGTGGTACCAATATCGGTTCTATCCTATAGAATTACTGTTGCTCTGAATTAGCTACGCCCCTTCTGCCTGCCTTTTAGAAAGTGTGCATGGTCATTAATAAAGCAGACATGTTCACTGGAACTTGTCTCCGGTGCTTCTTGTGGAAGAACACTGTTACCCCCCCATCCCGGCAATGTGCGGGCCTCGCGAGGAGTTGCCTTGCCAAGTGTTAGGTCCCCTCTCCAGAGCAAGTCCAAATTCAAGGACTAGTCAGTAGGTGAGTAAAGGCTTAGCCCCTTCGCTTCAGTTGTGGACAACTCGCAAAGTCCAGCCATCTAGCTCCGGAGCTCCTGTGGGACTGGTCAGGCATCTTGTGTGACTGCATCACAGTCAGCTCCTCCCTCCGGGGCAGGGGTGTCTCTAGGGAGCACACCCCGAAACCCATCTGCACACAAGTCCCTACTCCAGAGTCCATGTCCCAGGGGCCCAACCTAAGACAAGCATGCAGGCACATAGGATGTACCAGGAAGTGAAAATAATCTAAGACGGCCCAGGATATAGGATGCAGGCTGTGTACAGGTAACTCCTCTTTCATTCTCATCCACACACCTTATAAAGGCCCTGACCTGCACAGAGGCGTGACCTATCATAAACTGCTTAAGATTTAGAGGAAATGACAGCCAATAACCCGAGTAAACGGCAATGAAAAAAATTCTTGGGGATCATGTTTATCAATGCTTTTGGCATGTTATAGTGAAAAAGGCAGTCTTAAAAAACATCCAGGCCAAAGTCCCTCCAGGGACCGTGTAGAAGGACAAAGCCCCAGAGAAGTGAATTGGCCTCAGGTGATCACAAACACTGCCAGGGCCTCCCCAGAACCCAGGTTTCCTGGCCTCCATTCATGAGTCTCCTTGGTAGGTGTATGCCCCATGTCTAGCCAGAACTGTAAACCTAAGCCTTTGATGGCGCTGCTAAACTCTGTCCTTGCACAGGGGCTTGTCCTTAGTCCTGAAATATGCTCCCCAGACAGACCACCACCCGGCTTCCCCCAAAGCCTCCAGCAATCCTCCACGTGGCTCTGCACCGAAACAGCCTGCTTTGCTGGTAACAGGTGCGTCAAGACTCCCTGATATGCCAGAGCCCTCTCAATTCCCCTGCTCACTACCAGATTAAACCCAGCTGCTTTCCCCAAGCATCATGGTGAAAGTGGAAGCATAGACATCATGACTGGCTCTACTCTCTCCTCTCCAGCACCTGTTCAGTGCTTAGTGCTGGCTACGGCTAGGGAGGTGGTTGCTCCTCTGCACCCCGCTCCCCATGTAGTGAGACACCTCCCTTCTCTTGCAGAGAGGGTTACCAAGTAAGCCAGGTGCTGGTTGGCGCATGTGGTTTGACAGTTGATGATCCTTTGTCCTTTAACCTGATATGTGAGGGACTCCAAGCCCATCCATTTGCAGCAGCTGCTGTACTCAGTGCCGGTAGTCATGCCTAAAGCTGAGACTTTGTCCCTCCATCTGGCCCTCTCTCTGTGCTTGACAATTATTAACCCACATAGGCAGACTTGCATTGACATCTCTCCTCAGAGCAGGCACTGTGATTGTCCTTTCCCCGTTACAATAACTCACTACCACAGACTGCGCAAATGTTAAAGAAAAAGGTTAATGGTGACTCACGTTTCTGAAGGTTCAAGGTCGACAGGCTGCATCTGGTGATGGTCTTCTTGCTGGCAGAGTCCTGAGGCGGCACTGGACGCCATGCGGGTCAAGCCACAGAGCGCAGAGTGTGATGGGCTCGCCCCTTCTTATAAACCCACCAGGATCCAATCTGTGCTGATGATCTGATCCAATGCTAATCAGCTCCCAAAGCCTCAAACCTGTGGACGCTCTAGTGGGATTTTCCTCCTTCTTCATACCTTTCAATGGGAATTAAATTTCAACATGAGCTTTCAGAGGGGACAAGCCATCGTGAAACCCAAGCAGGGAGAGCAGGCAGATTCCCGGAAAAGCCGCCAAAGCTCCCCAGCTGGGCTGTTTTGTCAGCTTTCTAACAAACACTCCATGGGTGGGCCAGGGAAGGTCCTGTGCTCAGAGAAGCCAGAAGCTGCGGAAACACTAAATGGTTACTCTTCTTTGAAAGATGCCCTTTGCTCTTTAGGGTGAAAATTCCTATCTTAACCTTCCCTACTTATGGCCGGTGCCACTGCTCACTTGGCTAATTCTCCATCTGTGATGCCAGCACCCCAGGTTCTAGTCCCAGTTGGGGCGCTGGATTCTGTCCCGGTTGCTCCTCTTCCAGTCCAGCTCTCTGCTGTGGCCAGGGAGTGCAGTGGAGGATGGCCCAAGTGCTTGGGCCCTGCACCCCATGGGAGACCAGGAGGAAGCACCTCGCTCCTGGCTTTGGATCAGTGCGGTACACTGGCCGCAGTGGCCATTGTGGGGGGTGAAGCAACGGAAAAAGGAAGACCTTTCTCTCTCTCTCTCACTGTCCACTCTGCCTGTCAAAAAACAAAAACAAAACAAAAAAAAAGTCCCTACTTGTTTACCTATGACTTTGATTTGATTTGACTAGAGAAACTTTTTTTTCAATGGAGTGTCTGTGAACTTTGGAGGGATTTCATTGCCTGTCTTTCTCATTTGCCCTTGTTCTATGGCTGAGCTTTCTATCTTTCTGAAAGTGCCCCTTCTTCACCCCAGGGTCTGGGCCTTGCTACTAGGGCTTTGCTCCCTGCTCTGATCTGGCCAGTCGGGCTTTGGCCCTCACTTTGGGCCTGAAGTCCCCCAGCTCCCGGCATCCATCTTACCTGGTACATCCTTGGCCTCTCTTCTTGGATTCTCTGTCGCTGGGTTCAGTCCACCTGTTAGCACCCACAGCTGTTTATTCTTAAACTTCCTGTTCCTGGTTGATGCTGTAGGGCTGTGACCAGGAGGCTTAAATACCTACCTCCCATTTCCCAGCTAAGCTCAATCTTCTGATCAGCTTCTGCAGCTGGAGCAGATCCTGACGTCCCTGCCTCAGACTCTGGCCCCTTCCCATCTGCCCCATGTGGCCATGAGTGCGTGGAGCTCCAAGGAAGAAAGAAGGGGCCTTGAAGGGAGCCCACAGTGAAGTGGTGGCAGCTGAGCGCACCATGGGGCTGCCAGGGTCACTCTGGGGGGAAGCAGAGAGTGTGCACAGTATCGGGACCCCGACCTGTGCAGCCTTCCAGCTCTTCCCCTCTGCCCACCTCTGCCTGGTGGCTGGAGTTAAGCAGGGCTGGGGGTTGGCACCAGGGGCTGATGACTGCCTCTGGGCCACACAGATGTCTGACTTGCTGAATAAGTAGTCTGTGACATCAACAGCCCACTCACAATTGAGGAGGGTGACAGAGACCTGGGGACCAATGTGTGCAGTCATGTGACAGGTGTCACAGCTCAGTTGAAGGACTGATAATTTGTCCCTTGTTTTTAGTGCTATAGATGTTTCCCCTCGCTCCTCCGTCTTTCCCCAAGCCTCTCTGTTCCCGTGCCCTGCCTTATGGAGAGATTGATGACAATTATTCTTGAAGCAGAGAGCCTGAGATGGCCTGGTGCAAAGAAAGAGGCAGAAATAGCCTAGTGAGGGCGAGGTGGAGGTGAACATTTCGGAAATGTTTTTTTCAAGTCTGCTGGGTAATGGAGCCCATGCCATCTCCTAGCCAGAGGTGCTGGGCTCTTGGATGGACTGCTGTGACCATGTGCTACAGTACTTGGGCCACGGCACAAGACCGCTCATATATTCTGGGCTGATTTACCGAACGTCTCCTCTGTGCCAGGTGCTGTTGCAGATTCTGGTTTCAGAGAGAACTTGGATCTAGGAGACCACCATACCAACGCTGTCCACAAGACTTAGGCTTTTAGCTGAAGCGTTGTGAAGTCACCACAGGACGGTGTGGATTTGGAAGGGTTACTGTGGCCTCTGTGTTGTGAACAGACTACAAGGGGCAATAGCTGAAGCAGGTAGGCCAGTTAGGAGGCCCTTTCAAGCATTCAGGGGAGAGGTCATAGTCATTTAAACTCTGGCGATGAGAAGGACTCAGATTCTGGACGTCTTTGAAAATGAAGCCAGACAGAGGGAAATGTAGGCTATGAAGATAGGGCAAGAAAATAATGACTCTACGAATTTTGGTCTGAGCTATTAGAAAACAGAAGTCCTGGGGCCAGCATCATGGCATAGCAGATAAAGCCACTACCTGTGATGCTGGCATCCCATATGACTAATGATTTGTAACCTGGCTGCTCTACTTCCGATCCAACTCCCTGCTAATGCACCTGGGAAAGCAATGGAAGATGGTCTGAGTACTTGGGCTCCTGCATCCATGAAGGTGACTTGGAAGAAACTCCTGGCTTCCATCTGGCCCAGCTCTGGCTGTTGCAGCCATTTGGGGAGTAAAAGCAGCAGATGGAAGATCTTTCTCTCTCTGTCTCTTTCTCTCTCTCTGTCTCTCTCTCTCTGTGTGTGTCTCTCTCTCTTTCTCTCTGTCTTTCCCTCCTCTCTGTAACTTTGCTTTTCAAATAAATAAATAAATCTTTAAAAGCAAATCCCTATGAGCTGAGCTGAGAAAAATGGTGGTAGGAACAAGGTATTTTGGGGGCAGGTGGATCTTGTACAAAAATAAGAGTCCCCTACATATGGGGCATGACCACCACAGGTGCATACAGTTCTGTGTGGATTAGAAGTGGCATCTCTTCCTCTAGTGGACACAGTCCCGTGTCGGGGGGCACAGCTTGAGATGGGACATTGTATCCACATGAAGCTTTTGTGCCATGGTCAGTCTTCACAGCCACATGCAGAGGCCCTACCTGAAGTGACTCCTGGCTGATCAGAAGGACTCCTGACAGCAGGAATGGGGCCGGATAGGTACTCGTGGTACTTGCAGCCAAGTAAATTGAACTTAAAGAAAAATTGTTCTTATCTCATTTTTGTTAATATCTAATTTTTGTTAATCAACAGCTTGCCTGGCAGCTATAAGGAAGCCTGTTTGTATGAGTTCATTAGGCACAGAGGCAGAAAAATAATGTGAAGGGCTATTATTGTCTCTAGGACTTAAAAAGAGTGCTCTCTTGTTTTGAAGTTAGATGAGCTTCCTCTTACATGCTGAGAGCAGATAAGTTCTCTATATCATTCTCGCTTAATAGAGCGAATTAAATAAACAAAAAGAACAGCTTTGTTTTCTTCCAGATGTCTTATATTAGCACTGATAAGGGACAGCCATTATTTTTTCTTCGAAGAAATTGTTCCAAATCTAAGGGCATGCTCTGTCTTCTGTGACAACTCAGTGGTATGGAGAAGATAAGCAGGCAATTCATGGTTTTCTTTGGAAGGGGTTTCATGTTTGTTGA
The DNA here is from genome assembly GCA_949820135.1 of Sylvilagus floridanus. Lineage (NCBI taxonomy): Eukaryota > Metazoa > Chordata > Mammalia > Lagomorpha > Leporidae > Sylvilagus > Sylvilagus floridanus. The sequence goes on from OX463239.1 coordinate 65,523,349, forward strand.
AGGCTATGGCATCTTGTTTATATTTTATGATCTCATTCGAGTCTCACCCGAGGAGGTGCTGCGGGTGTGTCTTCCATTTTGCAGCTGCGAAGATGAAGATGTGGAGGGTGGAAATAACTTTCCCAAGGACCTCTAGTGAACATGTGGCAGAGCCTAAACGGAGAGCCGATTTACATTAGTTCTAAACTTCGTCCTCTCTGTTAAACAGTGTTTGTCATGCTGACGCCTTGGGTGTGAGACTTACAGTTCCAGAACCTCAAGGTCACAGACATCTGGATTTGGAAGGGAATAACTGCCGCTACTTTATGCTCTCACTGGCGCCTGATGCCTGAGTCTTCTCTGGTTGTCCTAGATGAGATGTCCCCACCCACATCTCCAACTTGATCCTAGTGCAAATACTGGATGGTGGCATAAGAAAAAATTGGGTGAAATGATTAGAATATATGTTTTTGGGAGTTATTCCAGATCTGTTGAATCAGGATGTCTGTGGGTCAGGATCCAAAATGTACTGCTGTTAAGTCCCCTGATGGCTTGGGTGTGCAGAATGGTTAGGTCATTCCTGGTAGGTAGAGCCACATTCCAGTGATGGAATAATGCACTGCCTATGCTCAAGTGAGTCCCGCCCATCATCTGTCCTTTCCAGTGTCTTTCCTTTATCCCTTCTCCTGGGCTAACTCTGGCTTTAAAGTTATTCCTCCTCCCTTCAGGGAAAAGCAGAGCCTTTTTTGATGGCCCCTCCTTTCCCCTGGGGTCTCATTCACAGAGATCCTTCATGTAGGATCCTCCCACCCCTTTATTTTGTGACAGTATCTTTCATGCCTGAAAGACTCTCATGGGCTTTTCAACCAGACCAGAATGCCTTAAGGATGACCACTGAAGTCATGCATAAGAGTGTTAATTGTTAAATTAACACAGGGATCACTGTGCACTTACTCCCCATGCAGGGCTTATGTTTTTAATGAGTTGTATTATGAGAATTAGCTGCAAAACTTGTTCTCAAACAGTTCTTTATACTTTATGTGTGTGTGTGTGTGTGTGTGTGAGGGGGTGCAAATTGTTGAAATCATTACTTAGTATAGAGTTGGTATTCTGTATATAAAGTTAATTAAAGGGACCAGCGCTGTGGCACAGTGGGTAAAGCCACCACCTGCAGTGCAGGCATCCCATGTGGGCACTAGTTCTAGTCCTGGCTGCTCCTCTTCCAATCCAGCTATCTTTTGTGGCCTGGGAAAGTAGTGGAAGATGACCCAAGTCCTTGGGCCCCTGCACCTGCGTGGGAGACCCAGAAGAGGCTCCTGGCTTTGGATATGCACAGCTCTGGCCATTGTGGCCAATTGGGAAGTGAGCCAGCAGGTGGAAGACCTCTCTCTCTCTCTCTCTCTCTCTCTCTGCTTCTCTGCCTCTCCTTCTCCCTCTGTGTAACTCTGACTTTCAAATAAATAAATAATTCTTTTTTTAAAAAAAAAGTTCATTAAAAACAAGACTTAATGAAGAATTGGATGAGAGAGGGATTAGGAGATGGGATGGAAGTGGGCATGAGAGGGCAGGTATTAGGGGGAAGAACCACTATATTCCTGAAGTAGTACTTATAAAATTTGTATTCATTAAATAAAAGGTTTCTTAAAAAAAGTTATTGCTTATATTGCATTGAACTCCATCTCCTGGAAGTGTTTAGTTAGCATTCCCAGTCCTACACAGAGCAAGTTTAACCTCTGCCACAGAGAGAGCCATATAAGAACTGAAGTCACCTACCATGTCCCTCAGTCTTTCCTGCAACAATATTCCTGGTTCTGTCACCCACATCTGTTATTTAGTGTCAAGTTCAATCCCAACTGCATCACGTTCTTCTGAAGCCATTTGGGTGTTCCATGTTCCTTTTAAACCATGCTGTCCAGAGTGGAAACCCACTTTCCAGGCAAGTTGGGGCCAGCACCACACAGTAGGCTGTGTAAGGCTTTTTGGTTCCTGACTTCACCTTCCTCTGAATCTAACTTGAAATTAGACAAGAAGTTCTGGGTCACAGAAGTACAGACTTCTAGGGAGATACTCACCAAACTACATTGTCCAGGTATTTTTAGCACATGCTGCTGATAGCTGGGTCTCCCAAGTCCTTCACTGTGCTATTTTTTTTTTTTTTTTGAACAGGCAGAGTGACAGTGAGAGAGAGAGAGACAGAGAGAAAGGTCTTCCTTTTCCGTTTGTTCACCCCCCAAGTGGCTGCTTTGGCTGGTGCACTGCACCGATCTGAAACCAGGAGCCGGGTACTTCCTCCTGGTCTCCCATGGGGTACAGGGCCCAAGCACTTGGCCCATCCTCCACTGCACTCCCGGGCCACAGCAGAGAGCTGGACTGGAAGAGGAGCAGCCGGGACAGAATCTGGCTCCCCAACCGGGACTAGAACCTGGGGTGCCGGCGCCGCAGGTGAAGGATTAGCCTAGTGAGCCATGGCGCCGGCACACTGTGCTATTTTTAAAAAAGGATTTATTTATTTATTTTAAGGAGCGAGGGGTGGGGGGAGAAAGAGAGAGAGAGAAGGAGGGAGATGTCTTCTATCCACTAGATCACTCTGAGAATGGCCACAACAGCTGAAGCTGGTCCAGGCTGAAGCTAAGATTTCAGAGCATCATCTGGGTCTCCCACTCAGGTGGCCATGGCCCAAGTACATGGGCCATCTTCTGCTGCTTTCCTAGGTACGTTCACAGGGTGCTGGATTGGAAGTGGAGCAGCCAGGACTCAAACTGGGATGCCAGCATCACAGGTGGCAGCTTAGCTCACTGTGCCACAACACTGGCCCCAAACACTGTGTCAATTTGGACTCTGAACCTGAGGTTAGAACTGTAGGTTTATTCCTGACATACTTCATCTTAACAGGTTCTGCTCCATGCTTCAGTCTCTTGAGTCGTTTGGATCCTGCTTCCTGCAACAGTAGATTGTGGGTTCTTTTCTGATTTTTCCCAGAATGTCTGTATCTACAGTTGTGTACCACACTCTGGAGGCAACACAGTGGTTTATGGTTATCATTGTTCAAGAGATTTTACTCTGAGTAGTGATATATTACACACACATTGGGACTTACATTGATATTTAGATTTGTGTATAGATATATAGATTTAGTGGACATGGTGCCCATACAATCTTGGCCTCCTTTTCCCTGCTGTGTGTCTGTTCCCTGGCTTTTGTGTCCTTTGTTGCTAGTCATAGCTGTAGCCTGCAGAGGATTATCCACTGGCCATCTAGCTCCCTTGTCCCACCTGAGAGTTCATGTACTCCCCTCTTCCTCCATCCCCAAACCCAGGAAAGCTTAGCCAATGACTGACTGGGAGTAGGACAGCCCCAGTTTTTTCATTTTGGAGCTGAACTATCTATCAGGTGCAAAAATTTACACTCCAGAGCTGTCCATGGGATCGGCTGAATCTGGAACTTGACCTAAGCTTGTGCTCTTGCTTGCTTCTTCCCATTCCTGGTGTTTCCCGGGAGCATCTCCTTTATGATCCACCTACACATGAGACCATGGCTTGGAGTCTGCTTCTGGGAGAAGCTGACCTAAGATGAAGGCCATGGTGTAAACAGATGGAGCAGATGTGCTACGTGAATCTGCAGGCTTCAACTTTATCAGGCTTTTTATTTTTTAAAACAAAAAGGTAAAGCTTTTCCCATTTGTCATGATCTATTTCCCTTTTGGTATAGATTCAAATATAGTTATGACTCAGTTTAATTCATCCAAATGGGACTGACTGATCACTCAATGGCTTTTGGGGCAAATCTACATCACTCAAGGAAGCACACGGCTCCAAAAGGAGATACTCTTTATGTCATACTACTCAGCCAGCTTCCTAATTCCTTTTACATTTCTCACCTGATGACTCCCTTTATTTTGTTATTATTTTTGGCAATGGGGAGGAGATTGCTTCCTCTTAAAGTCAGTTGGATGTCTTCTTAAGAAAATAAGCACATAATGTTTCCACTTCACATCCAAAGGTTTCCTGCTGCAAGCTCCTAGTAGCAGCCACTTGGAAAAGTTGGGAAAATGCCTTCTTCAAGCTTTTGAGATTTGTCCATTTGTGTCTCTTGCAGAGAGAAGCTCCAAAGCTCAGAAAGTAATCATGCATCCTTTTTATTTTTTAAAAAGATTTTATTTATTTATTTGAGAGGTAGAGTTATAGACACACACACAGAAAGAGAGAGAGAGAGAGAGAGAGAGACAGAGACAGAGACAGAGAGAGACAGAGAAAAAGGTCTTCCTTTCCTTGATTCACTCCCCAAATGGCTTCCTTTCCTTGGTTCACTCCCCAAATGGCCGCAATGGCCAGAACCACGCTGATCTGAAACTAGGAGCCAGATGCTTCTTCCTGGTCTCCCATGCGGGTGCAGAGGCCCAAGCACTTGAGCCATCCTCCATTGCACTCCCGGGCCACAACAGAGAGCTGGACTGGAAGAGGAGCAGCCGGGACTAGAACCAGTGCCCAAAAGGGATGCTGGCTCCGCAGGCGGAGGATTAACCTGCTGTGCCAAGGCACCGGCACCTCGTGCATCCTTCACTTCATTCATTTTCTTGGCCTATTCCCCTTTTATAGAGGTATTTGTCAGCTGTTTGCAAAGGTGGTCTGCAGTTTACAAATGTTCCCCAGCTTTGGCTGAGTTCTGTTGATTTTCCATCTTGTGAATCTGTCTCCTTTGCTCTGCATTGCCACTGACTCCCTGAGTTCTGAGCTTCTTTATGTTGAACCAACATGATTTCTGTCTGCTTCAAAGTATTCACCGTAGTCTCTGCCTTCTATTTGTCTACATGCCTCTCACTGCTGCCTGCCAACTTTCTTGATGCAAATCTGATTATGTCACTGCTCACCAACCCTCAATAACTCATTACCTGAAGTCAGGTCTTAACTGGATTCAAGGTCCTTTGCTATCAAACCTCATCCTGCTTTGTCTCTGGTCATTCCCTCCTGCCCTGAAGTTCAAGTTCAATTGGCGCATGTGCACTGCCCAGACTCTGACCCCGTGGTTTCTGCTGGTTCTTCAGTCTGGAATGCCCTTAGTTTTTTCTTCTCTTTCATTGGGGTCAGCTCCCTCACCACCTTCCCAGGGAGGCCTTTCCTGTTAACATCAGTAGCTTCTACTCTGCCCACCACAGGGCTTTGGAATACGCCTCTGGTCTGATCCCTATCTCAATAGATGAGGTGAATGGTCAAGTACACAGACTCTGGAGCCATCTTGCTTAGCCCCACCACTTATTAGTGTTGATTCCATGGGCAAGTCACTTCACCTCCCTGCCACACCATTTCCACATCTGAAAAATGGAGGATATAATAGTACCTGCTTCACCGAGTTGCTTGCTCATTGAGTTGTTAAATGTGTTGATGCATTTTAAGGTTTTGGACAGAGTAATTGCTAGCATTGCATTTGCTAAGTGCACATCTCTCTTCCCTGCCTGACCCCTGGAAAGTAGGGGCTATCTCGTTTGTGCCTGTGTTCCCAGGGCCTTGTGAATGATAGGTGCTTGGCACATATTTGTTCAATGAATTGGCTTATTATGACTGCCAGTCGCTCATTTTTCTACTGGGTTCACTGTGTGAGCCAGAAGAATTATTTTCAGTGAGCTTATATTCCCCAGGGTGGGTGAGCAGCAGGTTCCAGCCCCTGTGTCTAGACAGACTTAGACACAGTGGATCTGGGTGATCTGGCCAGGGTATTGGGTTCCTCTCCGCCTTCTTTCCTTATCTCTAGGCCCTGTTCTTTGCTTCTCAGACACCCCATGAATGCGGGTATTTCTTGTCCTGCTTTATCTAAAGGCACTCTGTAATTTAACACTTTGACCTTGAGTTGGAAACGTGTTCTTTCTTCATTGTGGAAGTCTGGTCTGCACGGCATTCAGAACAGGAGAGTCAGCCAGGACTTTGGGATGTTGTCACAAGTGAATGGAAGAGGAAGAAAGGGAGGCATCAGAGACGTCAGAGTGAAGAGGGCACAAAGTGTCAGGCAGCCTGGCCCTGCCCAGGTTCACCTATGCTGTGCCCTTGTCCCGTGATCCAATTCCTGATTGTTTCCGCTGAGAAACAGTAACAGTGTCTGCGGCTCAGGACTTGGCCAGAGAAATAGGTCCCATCACAAGCTCCTCGACTAAAGACGCTGACAGAGTGTGAACAGAGTCTAGGCAGAAAGCAAGAAAGAGAACTTAGAAAGCAGAGATCTGGGGGGTATGAACGGGAATTTTAGGAACCAGGATGGGAGAAGGAGGTGTCATTTAATAATTAGTTTTGAGATAAATGGAGGGAATTTATACAGGCATCTAGAATTTTCTGCATACCTGGATTTCAGCAGAAAAATTTAGTGGATGTGAAACAATGGCAACCAAGACAATGTTGTCTAATCCTGTTCGCTCCAGCCCTCCTTCATTTCCAGCCTGGAGTCGGCCGGGCGTGCTGATGGGGAGCGTGGTGACCTTCCACACCGTAACCCCAGGCTTGCCCCTCTCACTCTGCCCTCTTCCCGACTGTGGTCTGCAGAGCCTGGGGACTCCAGGCAGGGGCAGAAGTTCTCAGTGTTTGATTTCTCTTTTGAAAAGAGGCAATCTGTCTTTCATATAGCTTCTTCTCCTGGCACTCAAATAGAAACCTGTGACTATCATTCATTGTTGACGTTTTCCTCTTTATTCTAGATCCACCTTCCCATTGATTTCCCAGTCCTATGTGTCTTTCCATTTCCCTTCTTTCTCACTTTCTGAAGGCTCCCACTTGGCCTTCTTTCAGTTTCTTACGACCTCAGCCCTCTAGGGTTGGCCTGGTAGGGAGGCGCTGAGGCCTAAGCCCAACCTTGGCATCTGCTCCATCACCACCCATAGTCCTTTGAGACAGCCAAGTGTGGGCAACTGTCCCGGTTGGAACAATCCTGGGACTGTGACTGCTTCAACTAGCACTTGCTTGAAGACCAAGATCCACCCTAGAAGCTCAGCTGGCAAGGATCTCAGGTTCTGTTTTGCACGATCATGAGTTGAAATCTTGTCTGTAAGAACATTGCTTCATTCATTCAACATATACTGTGCACTTACCACATGCCAATTACCTGGTCTACAGATTGGGCAAGCAAAGCTGTAAACACCACTGTTCTTCCACAGAACTTACAAGCTGGTGAGCAACCTACTGCTTTTTAAATGAACTATTACACAGTGTGAAAGTATGGTATTAACAAAATGAGAGAGACTTGGGTGGATGGAGGAAAATGGATGCATGGGGCATCCTTCCTCTCAAAGTGCTGCCTCCATCGCCATGGGTCACTTGCTCGTCGCCATGATATAAATAAACATTGATGATGCCAGGTTAATTTGACCACATCTGAACAACAGCCCACTTCCTTTCTCCTTGGGGCAATATAACAAAACAACAATAATCACTAGCTTTGTTCTATTGAGGTGCCCAAGCAGAGGTCTGCTACCGTGGTGGCTTTTAATCCATTTTGCCCCCTTTTAACTGAAAGGCAGACTCAGTTTTTGTTGTGTTGGATTTTTTTTTTTTTTTTTTTTTTTTTTTTTGTACTTCTCTCCCAAGAGTAAGTAGAAGGGGAAGAGGACTAGGTGGCTGGCCCTTGTCATTCACGTGCTAACCTAGGGCACATGGCGTTAGTGTCCTTAGCATTCACCTTGTGGGGTCCTTGTGAGAACTGGGTGAGGAGGTGTACACAGAGCACACGGGACCCAGGCACAGCTGTGGGGAGAATGCTACAGAACCGCCTGGGGCTTTGGGAAAGTCACTTAGAGCCACCGGCCTCCGTCTCCTCCCCTGCCATTTCACAAGATCCCTTGGAATTCTGTTCAGCACCATTCCTTTTGCATCTTCCCTCTTGGCCTCACTCTGGGAGTTCAGGAGGAAGCAGGAGAGGCACACCCACTGGGTCCCAAGAACTGCTGGGGCTATGAGCAGGAGCACCCAGGACAGGGGGTCCAGGAGAGCACAGTGGGGAGGCAGTGTTTGACTGGGGCTTTGAGGAACCAGGTAGGATGTGTCTCGCCTTGCACCCAGGACAAAGACCCAGCTAAGCACACCGCATTGTTCATGACCCGATCTCCTGTCCTTTGGCTCCTTCTCCAATATTTGCCCCTTGCACAGGGATATTTCGAGTTTCTTAAAAAATATACATACCTTCCCTTGCCTCACTCCCGTTTTTGCACATAACAGCTCTTTTGGCCTGGAACTGCGTCCTCCCTCTGCCAGGGGGCTGCAGGGTAGACAAGCAAGGCCCTCCTCTCCAACTGGGTCAGACTAGGAGTTCCCTCGCTGGCTTTGCTACCTAGCAGACAGCGGAGCTGTTGCTGTGTTACTCAATTCCTCGGTGACTCAAATTTCTCATCTGCAAAATGGGGATAATAATGATGCCCACCTCAAAGGGTGGCTGTGAGGATTAAATGACGTCATGAATGCCAGGTGCTGGACAGCCAGGCCCCACCGTAATCACTGAATAAACAATACGAGCAGTTGCGATGGCCTCTGTGTCCGCCTTACTCGGACTTGCATTTCAGGTCTTAGCTTAGTCATCACTTCCTCTGGGAGCCCCTTTCTGGCAGTCAGGCTGCATGTGGTCTCCTACAGTACATGGTATCGCGTCCCAGCACCTACACCTGTTGTTGCCGGCTGTCCCCACCAGACTGCAAACACTCGAGGGACAGGGGGCCGGTTGATTGCGCTGGCTGTTGGGAGGGACTTATGATAGGCACTCAATAAATACTCAATGAGTGACATGGGTGAAGGTCCCAGTGACCCCCACCCCGCCGGGGGGGGGGGCGGCAGAGATTGCTGGGGAAGCCGAGGGAGAGAGTGGGCGGTCAGCAGCGGGCCGCGAAGCCGAAGTAGGCAGGCGGACTCCGACTCTGAGGTGACACAGGGACCTTGAGTCTCCTGCGCGTCCAGGGCCGCTTCCCGCCCCGGGACTGACCCTGGGGGCGGCGCAGCGCTGTGGGCGGGGACGTCGCTCCACTCTGCGCCCCAGGAGGAAAATGCAGCAGGACGAGTCCGGCCGACGCGCTCGGCCCCGCCCCGGCCCCGCCCTCGGCCCCGCCCCCGCCCGCTCCCGCTCCCGCCGCGCCGCAGCCGGAGCCGCAAGTGGCCCGCGCTGGCCCCCACGCAGGGCGGGCCCCGCACGCTTATTCTGCCCGGGAGGAGCGCCCTGCCCAGCCCGCCGCCGACAGCCGCTGCGGGATGCTGCGCTCCACGTCCACCGTCACCCTGCTCTCGGGCAGCGGCTCCAGGGCGCCCGGGACGCCCAGCAGGAGGGTGAGTGGCTGGGGTCGGGGAACCACCGCCGCCCCATTCCTCCATCTGGAGGGCTCTGAGGATGGCGACGCGCGGGAGCTGACCCCTGGCCCCGACGCTTCCCCCTGGGCCCAACTTTCCAGTTCTGTCACAGCTTGGGTCACCATCTTCGCTCTGCACACCCCATGGCCGCCCCACCGGCTGGAGGGCTAGGATTTAGGGATTTTCTGGAATTTCCAGAGACTTCCTCCTCTTCCTGCCTCTTCTGTCAAGCCAAGTTTATAAGGTGCAAGGGCGGTATTTTTGCAGAGACCCAAAAGTAATGAGTGTATTTAAACGCTAAACTTTGCTGCTATCGTTGGTGATTCCGGAGTGAGTTTAGCTAAGGCGGGTGCCCGCTTTTCAAACTCGCAGGAGCCCGGTTGTGTGAGATGTGGGACTATGCAAAGAACTTTCCGATTTAAATCCTGGCACACTGGCAGCACCTCAGTTCTGAAAGCCCTGGGCCCCGTCCCCAGGGAAGTTCCCCTGTGGAGATACTGTTGCTCTGCAGTCTTGGTAGTGTCTCTGTCCATCTCTCTCGATGCTGTGAAGAAATGTTCAAGTTACCTCTTCCATAGTTCCCATTTCTTCCAAGATCAGCACCTCCGCCGAGTATATTGTTTGGGACTTGGTGTGTGGCTGTCTCAGTTCTTCCGTTTATCCTGATGTTACATACTTACCACTTAGCACCTCTTTACAAGGACTAAGACTGTAGTTATGAGCCCCTCCCCCAACCACCACTAGGGGGGTCAACAGGTGATTAGGTCCCAATTAAAACCCCTTCTGGGACTCCTGTCTGTCTGCCAGTCTTGGACATACTTCTTCTTCTTTTTTTTTTTTTTTTAAATTTATTTGACAGGTAGAGTTAAAGACAGTGAGAGAGAGAGAGAGAGAGAGAGAGAGAGAGAAAGGTCTTCCTTCTGTTGGTTCACCCCCAAATGACCACCACGGCCAGCGCTGCGCCGATCCAGAGCCAGGAGCCAGGTGCTTCTTCCTGGTCTCCCATGCGGGTGTAGGGGCCCAAGCACTTGGGCCATCCTCCACTGCACTCCCAGGCCACAGCAGAAAGCTGGACTGGAAGAGGAGCAACCAGGACTAGAACCCGGTGCCCATATGTGATGCCGGTGCCGCAGGCGGAGGATTAACCAAGTAAGCCACAGTGCTGGCCCCAGACTAACTTCTTTGCTTTTCCATTCAGGACCTCAGCCAAGGGATGGTGGTTCCCTTGTAACTTACCTTTATTTAGCTCTGGAAGAAAGGCGTGGGTTCTGGGGTGTGTTATGTGTGTATACACGTCAGACACTTAAGGTCAGGAGGACTCTAGTTGTTTGTCCCTGTTAGCTTTCCAGAGCAAGATCCCTGTTACGTCCAAGGGGTTTCCAACCGCAGGTCTGGCCCAACTCCAAGATGGGCATTTTCCTTTTTTTTCTATGGAAATCTTTCTCGGCTGGAACACAGTAGCCATTGAGAAAGAATGAAGTTGCTGAAAAGCTGGCCCTGAACCTGCACAGGGTACGCGTGTGACCAGATTACGTGAACTTCTCTGGGTTCCTGTCTAGATGGAGCAACTGGTTGGGGTGCGAGGGTGAGATTGTGGGTGGACACTGATGTGCCTAGTACACCAGATAACTTTTATGAGGATTTATTTCTCAAATATTTACTTTCGAGGTTTATTTTTAGTTACAGGTGCTTTGGTGTCTGGCACATCGTGACATGCACTTGCAAAGGCCCAAGACAGGGGAGGTGCTTTGGACTGCGGCCCTCAGAGCTCTGAATCACGCCGTGCATGGCCGTCCTGGGCACATTCACGCATGCTCTGGGAAGAAATACCTGCGGGTCGTAGGATTCTCCTTGTTTTTAGGGTTTCCAACGCTGCTTGGGATTGGCATATCTCATAGGTAGTGTGTGTGTGTGTATGTGTGTGTGCGCGCATTCTGGAGATGGATTGGAGGGACGCTGAGATTTATCAATTGGTTAGTTGATTTATTAGATATTTGTAGTTCTTCTGTGTGGTGGATGTCTGGGCCTTGGGGCTTCCTCGATCTGTGGAGGTTGATGTTGTTGTAGATTTCCCTTGCGTGGAGTGGTGATTGCTCTAATCGGGCAGGGAGTGAAATCTAGAGGAAAGATCTTTCTGCTGATGTGAGAAAGGGCTCTGGGCTGTAGGGGATGTTGAGTTTAGTTCTGCAGGGTGAGCTGGAGTTCACAGGGTGATTGCCATTGGGATGCTGAAAGTGAATGTCATTTGTCTGAATACTATATATCAGCCATTAAAAGTATATTTCTATTTCATCCAAAGTTCTTATCAAATTAGGGGCTATCCTTGTCCACATGTTCAAGCCAACCAGGCATGGTGGTGACGGCGGACGCTGAGCAGGGAGTTCTCTGAGTCAGCTGCCAAGGACAGTGTGGCTGAGCAGACTGTCACCAGCTGGCCTTTGTTCAATGGCTGCCACCTGCAGTTTGTACTTCCTTCTTATCTGCAATCATTTCTCAAGGGGAAAAAAACCAGGTGGGAGGGTAATTTCTGTAAGCTGATAAACAAAGCTCCGAGAGGCATTTATGGGTGCCAACCAGCAGGAGTTGTGAAATTAAAAAAAAAAAAATCCTCTGCTTTCCAACCAGTTGTGCACTAAAAATAGTTTTATCTATGGCAACAGCAGGAAGATAAATTGGCTGCAGAATAGCCACGGCCAGAATGACGACCTTGGGGACTGGGGGAAACAATTTTTAAAATATTGACTTAGCTTCATGATTTTGATTTTGTAAACACGAGTCAATCTCGCTGAATGAGCCTTTGAAAGGAAAGGTCAAACGTGTGGCCAGGTTTGGGGGAAAGGCACGTGTTGCTTTGTGCAGTTGAGTATTTTTGGCTAAGCTGTTCAGCTAGGATGGTATGGGATGCTAGACCTGTCAAGAGTTTTCTCCCAGCACCATGCTCTGTAGATAACAAAACCGCTGGCTGGGGTGGCTGGTATCGTGGCTGCTCAGTGGTACATAAACAAAACAAAACCTAACAAGGCCACAGGATGGGGTCATTTCCTAGCCTCCCTTTTCTGGTGTTTTGTTCTGTTTGCCAGGGTCTTCTGCTAAAACAACAAGAACAGGCCTGCCCGTCTTCCTTCCCTGGCCAACGCTCCACCCTCCCACGTCTGTGGCTGTGCCATTGGCGCAAAATAAGGAATTCTCCCGAGCTGGCTTGTGAAGGGGTCTGGCAGGTGCTTACCTCATTTCCTGTTCCTAGTCGATAGAAACATCTGTGCACGTAAGCTCTGAGGAAGGCACGCAGGATGTTGTGGGACCTCGGCATCTAGTGGAAGGAAGCCGGCTGCAGCATCCCTCAGGGGAGGGGCCGGAAAACAGGCCTGCTTCTCAGCAGGGCCCTGTGGAGCCAGCCCCTGACGGTCAGGTTGTGGGCTTAGCCAAAGAGCCTCGGCCACTAAAAAAAATAATGACAGTTGTAGGCTCAAATATAAATAATAAATAAAATGTCCCAGACTCTACTGTTGTTCTAGCTTGCTGTGATCCATGTAGATGACCAGACCTGAGTTCTCAGAACTCCTAAGGGATCCTGATTTCTAAAGAAAGCATGGATGTCCTGCAGAGGGTGTGGATTGTGATTTTGACCTGTTCCTCATCTCCAGGGCACTGAGGATGGGCAATATATGAAGTTCCTATTGTATTTTTCTATATGATAAATACTGGGCTTGCATGTCTCAACAAGAGAAGGCTACAGGTACCATCCAGCTTCTGCTAACTTGCGAAACCCTTTCAGGTCTATAAATCTCAAAAGTTGACAGCCCATTGAATACAAGGAGCTGTGGACCCAGAGCAGTCTAACTAGAGACCGTGTTGGAATGACTCAAGCTAAGATGCTTTCAGCCATTGCACCAGCTATGGTTTTAAAAACTGTACTAGTACTTTTCCATCACACTGGAGTAATACAGCGCTGTTGACCTCTTTCCCTCTTTAGATGAGTGATGTTCCCTAAATGCCAATCACTGCTGATGCTTATTCATTGTTTAAGACCAGAGCACTCTTGCTAAAATGCAAAACCCAGTCACTTGCCCCCTCTACTTTCAGGACATCCTCGCCACGCCAGGAAAACTCCTTAGTTTATCATCCAGGCCCTTGCCTGTTCTGTTCCGCCTCCCTCTATGCTCTTCTGAGATACTCCAGATGACTTGCCATTCCTTGGGTTTCCAATGCTATTCCTTGCCTCGTTGACTTTTTCTGTACTTCTCCTATAATGAGGGTCATCTCCTCCAAGAAGTCTGCCCTGAACACTCCTTCCTGTGTTCTCTCAGAAGCCTGTGCACCCCTCTCCCCATTGCTTGTGCCACCTGTGATTAACTACTTGAAGAGAAGGTTTAGAGACCCTCTCACCCAGGCCTGGTGCGGTAGGTCCTTGAAACGAGGAGTCTCACCAGGGTTCAAAAGAAGCCACACTGAGCTTTGGATTGATAAATGGGAAAACAGGAAGCCACTTGGAATGGAGCCATCCCATCACCTATGGGCAGGAAACAGGTGACAAATGGTTGGGAAAGCTGCTGCAGGTGAGGAGACTGACACTTCTGGGAAGGGCTCCAGATGTTCCAGTTGTCTCATCCTGTTGCGCAGTTAAGGCAGTGGTTCTCAGCTCTGGTCCACGTAGAGTCGCTGGGAAGCTTTGAATAGCCAAATCCAGGCCGATTCCCTGAGAGCCTCTGTAAGAGAGAGTAGTTCAGGATGCTTCCCAGGTAGGTGCAGCCAGAGATGAGCACACTTTTTTAAGCACTGCTCTTCCTTGACACTCTTTAGAACATTGCTCTGGGAAGATTCCTTGGGGGCCTTGTGGGAAAAAGGGCAAGGTCATGGTAGGAGCAGGGCCAGAGTCAGACTGCTCCAACTCACACTGCTATCTCTGTGTGCCTTCATCCACCTGTTTCCTCTCTGGATCCTGACATTTCGGGCATGTGGCGTGCTTCGTGCAGGAGCGAGCCAGAGAGCAGGGAGGAGGGGCATGGTTACTCTTCTATTCATGAATTTTGTCTGAAAACAGCCTCAGCATGGAAAAGAGGGGCTCCAGGACACTTACACCACCTGAAACAAGAGTCCAAGGATGGAGATCTGAGGACGGCCAGCTCCTACCCCTAGAAAAAACCTCGCCCTGGCTTGTTTTGGTTTTGGGTGCCTCTGAGCTAGGATTTTTTTTTTTTTACACTGGCTTGCAAATGCTGAATATTTATGCCCTCCTGGCCCTCTACAGAAAAATTTTGCCCCACCCTGATGTAGATAATCAGAGTGCAAGTTCACGGCCACAGGAGCTCAGAGGCCTAATCTGGATGGGTCATGCTCCACTCCCCACACAACCTGGCCTACAGTCTACTGATTTGATTCTTCTGCTGATCAGAGTGTGTGTGTGGTCTGCCTCCTGGCCACACCCACAAGGAGGGGCTGCACCTCCTGTTCCTAGGGAATGCTGGGCAGTGACCTGCAGTCACCAAGCTGATCAGGCCTGAGAGATATGTAAATACATTTGGCTAATTTCCTTAGGGAAATCCTTGTTTCTAAACCGATAAGCAAATCCTTGTCACCTCCCTAGGTCATTTCTCCTCTCCTTTTTTTTAATTTAATAAATGTAAATTTACAAAGTACAACTTTTTCATTGTTGTGGCTTTTTCCCCCATAACCTCCCTTCCACCCGCAGCCATCCCCTCTCCCATTTCACTCTTACTCAGGATTCATTTTCAATTATCTTTCTATACACTCCGGCCTCAGAATCAACCTTGGGGAATTCGGATCTGGCTAAAAGGCCCATGAGAGTCTCACAGGCATGGAAAGCCAAGACACTGTGGCAAAAACGACCTGAATGAAAGATCTCGGTGAACAAGACCCCAGCAGAAAGAACGGGCCATCAAAGAAGGAGGCACCTTTCTCTGAAGGGAGGAAGGAACCTCCACTGTGATATGGCCTTGACTAAATAAGTCCTCTCCTTTTTATTTGAGGTGGATGTTTTTCCCTTGAGTGAGCCCAGGTGCAGAAGCTCAGAGCACGATGGATGTGGATCCCCGGGTGCTCCCAAGGTGAGAGGCCCAGACCCCTTGTTTCCACAGAGGGGTCAGAAAGGAGGCCCCGGGAGCCCGCTGAATTCCCTGGGTGCCCTGGTTGTGCCCTTTCTTGGAGAGGAAGCCTGAGTGCTAGCCATAGCTCCCAGGGGGCTTGGGTTGAAGAAAGTGGAAGATATAATAGGGAGTTTCAGGTATAATCTACTTGCTTTGTTTCAGTTCAACCTACATGACATTTATGAAGCAAGCACTCCTCACGTGTTGCAATCTGCTAAGCACCACGAGGCTGTTCAGTGCAGGGGACATAGGAGGTGCTCAGTAACTGTCAGTTGAACCAGTATTGAAAGGACTCGGATTTCAGTGGTTCTCCATTGTTTTCTCATTGGAACACATGCTTCTGTACCCTAGAATTTGGCACCTGCCTATGTGTTCCTTTTCGTCTCCTGTTCTAGTTTGGGCTGCAGGTCCTCTTAGGATTCTCTGAACACGCCAGCATCTGTACCTTTGGCCTGCTTGGCCTGCCTTGCTCGGTAGCTGTCTGTGTTACCATGGAGACGATAGCTTCTCCAACCTCACTGTCCTGCAAAGTCCTTGGTGCCCTTCTATACTTAGCTCGGATGTCATCTCTAGGAGCCTTATCATCCAGTCCCAGCTCTAATTAAGATTGGCGTCCCCTTCCTGATAATAAAGAACTCAGAGGACTTAATACATGCCAGAAAACTTGCACTGTTATACATAGTAGCTGATTTAATCCTTGCGATAATCCCAAGGAGATACAGTACTGTTGGCTCTGCTGCACAACCAAGGTAGCTGAAACACTGATGATCAGGTAGTTTTTCAAAGGCTTCATACTGGTAGATGTACAGTGTCCCTCGGTATTTATGGAAATTGGTTCCAGGACCCATGGTGGACACCAAATCTGGGGATGCTCAAGCCCTTTATATAAAATGGTATAATCTTTGTGTAGCACCTATGGACATCTGCCTGTATACTTTAAGTCATCTCTAGATTATTTACAGTACCAAATAAAATGTAAATGCTATGTAAACAGTTGTCATGCTGTGTTGTTTAGAGAAAAAAGTGTACTTTTAGTATGGATGCAACTTTTTATTCTGAATTTGTATGTGTGTGTGTGTGTGTGTGTGTGTATATACATATATATATATATATAAAAGGTTTACTTTATTTATTTGGAGTGACAGGGAGAGGGAGAGACAGAGAGAAAGAGATCTACCACCCATTGGTTCAACATGCAAAGGGCCACAAAGCCTGGGACTGAGCCACGAGTAATGCAGGAGCCTGGAACTCCCTCTAGGCCTCCCAGCTGAATGGCAGGGACCCAAGTACTTGGGCCACCTGCCGCTGTTTGCCCAGCTGCATCAATAGGGAGTTGGATCAGAAGCGGAGCAGCCAGGACTCAAACCAGTGCTCTGATATGGAATGCTGGTGCCACAGGTGGCAGCTTAACCTGCTGTGTCATAATGCTGGCCCCTTGAATATATCTTTAAAAATTTTTGAGAGAGAGTTCCCAACCATTGGATCACTTTCCAAAAGCCCACAATAGCCATGGCTGGGCCAGGCTGAAGCCTGGAGCCAGGAACTCAATCCCATTCTCCCACGTTGGTGGCGGGGACCAAATCCTTAAATCATCATGTGCCTTCTAGGATGCGTCTTAGCAGGAAGAAGCTGGAATTGGGGGTGGAGCCAGAACTGAAGCCCAGGTATTCCAGTATGAGATATGGGTATCCCAAGTGGCATCTTAACTGCTAGGCCAAGCACCTGCCCCCTTTTCTGAATATATCTGATGCACAGTTGGCTGAATCCACAGATGAGGAGCTTATATGGACTGACTATATTGGAAACCAGGAAGTGTAATTCCACTAGGCTTTAGCTACAAGCTACCCTGCCTCTCAGGGGCCTTGCATTGGTTATGCTAAGGGTCTCTGATTGCCTTGTTTGGATATGGTTCTAGAGTATGAGCTCCTGGGGGGCACAGCCATTTCTTTGTCATCAAGGTACCCTCACTGTCCTTTACATGTAGTGGGTGCTTAGTAACTGAGTAAGGAATTTTGCTGAGTCCAGCTTCCTGCTCTGATCCACTCAGAAGGACGCTTGCTTGCAGGGATGGCTGGTCCTATAGCTGTAGGGGTCAGGGTAAGTGAGATGCCCTTCTCTGCATTGTTCAGAGCACGAGGCCTGAGCCAGCCGTGGTGGAAACCCCCTGAAAAAAAAGTGCCCTACCTAACTCTTAGGTGCTTCCCAGCCTGGGGTGGCTCTGGGTATTGTATATCTAATTTTCAGGAAGCCATGGTGATCGGCATCATAAATGCACAGAGATAAGCTACGGAGCCTTGGTCTTACTTGGGGAGAATTTCCCATGGGAAGATTGCTGAAGTTGATTCATAGAGGGAAGTGCACTCTGTGGGGTCACTTTGATAGGTGAGTTCAGGGGTTCCTTTCCATAGTGCTTCCGTAGGAACTCAGAGAACCTTCCAGACCTTGTCTAGTATGTCCTCTTTGCTGCTCCCAAAGCAGACTGTCTCTTTCTGACACATTCTCACTCTTCATTTTTGCCATTGCCACTATATTGTTATATTAAAAACTAACACGTACTTGAAACAGTTGCAGACAACACAGAAATTCCAGAGATAAATGCCATCAATAGTTGGTTGTGTTTCCTTGATAATATTTTTCCCTTAATCTGCACAAATTATCAGGATGTTCAAAGCAAAAGCAGAATTTTTGGCCGGCGCCGTGGCTCAACAGGCTAATCCTCCGCCTTGCGGCGCCGGCACACCGGGTTCTAGTCCCGGTCAGGGCACCGGATTCTGTCCCGGTTGCCCCTCTTCCAGGCCAGCCCTCTGCTGTGGCCCAGGAGTGCAGTGGAGGATGGCCCAGGTGCTTGGGCCCTGCACCCCATGGGGAGACCAGGAAAAGCACCTGGCTCCTGGCTCCTGCCATCGGATGAGCGCGGTGCGCCGGCCGCAGCGCGCCAACCGCGGCGGCCATTGGAGGGTGAACCAACGGCAAAAAGGAAGACCTTTCTCTCTGTCTCTCTCTCTCACTGTCCACTCTGCCTGTAAAAAAAAAAAAAAAAAAAGCAAAAGCAGAATTTTGAACATTTTGTTCTGTAATTTGTTTTCTTCCCTATAATGATACCGGTGGCCATCTTGGCAGGAGGGAGTGTGATTCTACTCCATGCTGGGTTTCCGTTGCTCCTGGGCAGCTGGCCCATCCATGGATAGGCTCCTTCATGCTCCTTTGTGTCTCCATCAAAGCCCCTCTCTTGCCTAAGACAGGACCCTGATGCAACTGCCAAACAACCTTGGAGTCAAATGTTTTATTTCATAAGTTCAGTTTAGTTACTTTTTAAAAAAGATTTCATTTTATTTGAGAGGTAGAGTTTACACACACAGAGAGAAAGAAATAGACAGAAAAGTCTTCCATCCACTGGTTCACTCCTCAAATGGCCACAACAGCCGGAGCTGTGCCTATCCAAAGCCAGGAGCAGGAGCTTCTTCCAGGTCTCCCATGTGGGTGCAGGGGCCCAAGCACTTGAGCCATCTTCTACTGCTTTCCCAGGCCATAGCAGAGAGCTGGATGGGAAGTGGAGCAGCCAGGTCTCGAAAAGGCTCTCATATGAGATACTGACACTGCAGATGACGACGGCTTTACCTACTATGCCACAGCGCTGGCCCCCCCCCCCTTATTTTATTTTATTTTTTTTAAAAAGTCTTATTTATTTGAAAGGTAGAGTTATAGAGGGAGGCAGAGGTAGAGTTAGAGATACAGGGTTAGAAGGGTGGAGACAGAGATAGGTCTTCCATGCACAGGATCCTCCATCCCAGATGCCTAGCAACAGCCTGGCATTTTGCATTTTGTTTATCCACTCACCTGTCGTGGACATTTGGGTTGCTTCCACCTTTTGCCTAGTATGAATAATGCTGCTGTGAATACAGACTTTTCTTTCTAAGCTTTGCAATTAAACGTGTACATGTCTGTTGTAGAAAAATTGAACTGTTAACTTGAAAACATCCTTTCACCCCAGTCACCTGAAATCTTACCATTGTAGAGATAATCACTGTGTGTCTTTTGGCACCTGGCCTTCCGGGTGTGTTTTGGTCTGCACTTGTGAAGTGAGATCATTGAATGGAATATGGGCATTTAAGAGAGATTTGAGCTCTCTGAAGTCCTCAGTTGTTCTCTCATTTGGGGCAGCAGACTGCAGGGCCAGGCCCGGGCTGGTCTCCTTGTTGTTTCTCTCATGATGGCTCCCATGGCTGGGTGGGAGGAACAGGCTGTGTGAAGCTCAAGGTCACTTGGCCCCTTCTTCCCGAGCGATGGTTGCTAACCTGCTTCTCCTGTCCACCTCTTGCAGGCAAATGTCTGTAGGCTGCGGCTGACTGTGCCCCCCGAGAGTCCAGTTCCTGAGCAAAGCGAAAAGAAGATTGAGAGAAAAGAGCAGGTGAGAGATCTCGAGGCGGGGCTCTAACCTGCTGTTCCTGCAGCCCCTGGCTGGGCTGCTCACGATGCTGGCGCTCAGCAGCTCTGCCTCCTCCACCTTCCTACTGCCTCTCCTCTCTCCCCCGCAGTCCCTCGGCCCTCCCCAGCTGGCTCTGCCGGTGCTGTGTTCCTGCTCCTGTTTCCTGGTGAACACTGTGGCTCTGTGTTGCCTCAAGGCTGCAGGGACACTGGCCTTAGTAACAGGTGCAGGGACCGTGGTTTTTCCTGAAATAGACCCATGTGGTGGAGTCAAAGGGCCCTTTGTGAGCTGCCTTTGCGGCCAGAGCCTGTCTCAGGTGCTTGGAGCAGAAGGCTGGGCAAGCAGGAGGAAAAGTGCAGCAGGTAGCCCAGGGCTGGAGAAAGGGCACCTTCTTGGCCGGAGATAGGAGTTTAGCAAACACTTGTGCCTGCTCCCGTCCTAAGTGCTGGGGAGATAAGGCTGCCTTTGCTTTAGGGGAGTTAGCCGATTTTCAGGTAAGGCAGGCGTGTAAATAAGCAGTGGTGATGTGATATTTTGAGTGCTGGGATCCGTTGATGCAGGAAGGGCTCTGAGAGCCCAGAAAGGACATCATTGACTGCTTGGGAGGTGACAGTGGAACAGAGGCTTCAAGGATAAATTGGAGCGCCTGTCTGCCTCTAGGCCTGTGGTCCTGGCTGAGTCATTTTACTTATTCACCAACAATTGTGGGGCACCTGCTGTATTCTGGGCAGTATTTTAGATACTAGCAGTATGGACACACACATACACATACACATACACATGCAGTTCCATGGAATTTATTCTAGTGGAACAAGAATGAAAATAAACAAAATAATTAAGTTTATTTTATAGAGTTTAGGTGGTAGTAAGTGCTAGTGGAGACAAATAAACGAAGAGGAGAGAACCAGGGGGTCAGCAGTACTTTTTTCTTGTACATATGTTTTATATGAATATGAAATAAAGTGGTTAAATATAGATTTCATAGTGAACTTTCATACATGGAATCATGAGATAGCAATTTTTTTAAAAAAGTTTTCTTTTTTATTTGAAATGCAGTTACAGAGAGGAGAGAGAGAGAGCGAGAGAGAGCGAGAGAGCGAGCGCGCTTCCATCTGCTGATTCATTCCCTAAATGGCTGTTATGGCTGGAGCTGAGTCTATCTGAAGCCAGGAGCCAGGAGCTTCTTATGGTCTCCAATACGGGTGCAGGGGCCCAAGCACTTGGGCCATCCTCCGCTGCTTTCCCAGGCACATTAGCAAGGAGCTGGATCAGAAGTGAAACAGCCAGGACTCGAACTGGCACCCATATGGGATGCAGGCACTACAGGCCGGGGCTTTAACCCACTGAGCCATAGTGCCGGCCCCATGAGGTAGAAATTTCTTTGGAGTTAACCAATCATGTTCTCAGAGTCATAAATGAAAGAAGCGTCTCACTGACCAGTAAGTGGTTGGCACTATCCCTGTGTTTTCTGTAAACCTGTGTCTCCTTCCCTCCTCTTACACCCTTCATCTTCCCACTTTCTCCCCATAACAAATGATGCTGTTGCAAATGATGAATGTCAGGGAAAGGAAGTAGTGAGGAAGGAAAATGGAATTGTGATTAGCAAGGTGGGCGAAGGTAAACTTGCTGATCTGCTTGAGAAGAGAGGATCCAAATGTAGTCCAGGAGAATGGCTCCACCCAGGCTGGAGCAGCAAAGCATCATGGTAGGCTTGGGGGACCTGGCCAGAAGGCCGGGCAGTGGTACCGAGACAAGTGGGGTCAGAGAAAAGAACCAGGAGCCTGGTTTGGAGGACTCTCACTGGTCAGAGTAACAACTTGAGCATCGAAATAAAGGTGACAGTAATGGGTTATAACACACTAAATAATAGTAATAATAATAATAATATTCCATGTGTATATAATCAGAGAGGGTAGGAAAGGGAAGGCTCTTCTATTTTTTTCCCCAAAGATTTATTTATTTCTTTGAAAGGAAGAGTTACATAGAAAGAGAGAAGTGGAAGACACACACACACACACACAGAGATCTTCCATCCATAGTTCAGTCCCCAAAAGCCCACAGTGACTGGGGCCAGGCCAGACTGAAGCTAGGAGCTTCATCCAGGTCTCCCACATGGGTGCAGGGGCCCAGATACTTGGAATATCTTTTGCTGTTTTTTCCAGGCCATTAGCAGGCAGCTTGACTGAAAGTGGAGCAGCTGGGACTCGAACCAGTGCCCACCTGGGATGCTATTTGGCTCCAAGGGAAGGCTCTACTTTATAGAATGCCAGCTAATTAATTTATAAAAAAGTAAAGTTTTAAATTTATTTTTATTTATTTGAAGAGCAAAAGGGATGAAAGAGAGAGAGAGAGAGAGATCTTCCTTCCATTGGTTCACTTCCCAAATGCATGCCTGTAAGAGCTGGGGCTGAGAGCTGATGCTGTGGCATAGCAGGTAAGCTGCCACTTGCAATGCTGGCATTTCATATGGGCGTCGGTTCAAGACCCGGCTGCTCTATTTCCAATCCAACTCTCTGCTATGGTCTGGGAGAGCAATGGAAGATGGCCCAAGTCCTTGGGCCCCTGCACCCATGTGGAAGATCCAGAGAAAGCTCCTGGCTCCTGGCTTCAGATTGGCACAGCTCTGGCCATTGCAGCCATCTGGAGAGTGAACCAGCAGATGGAAGATATCTCTCTCTCTCTCTCTCTCTGCCTCTCCTTGTCTCTCTGTGTAATTCTGACTTTCAAATAAATAAATAAATCTTAACAAAAATAAAATAAGAGCTAGAGCTAGGCTAAACTAAAGCAGGAACTTAACTCAATCCGGGGTTTCTATGTGGGTAATAGGGACCTAACTGCTTGAGCCATCCACCTGCTGCTTCCAAGGACTAGCAGAAAGCTAGAGCTGGAAGCAGAGCAAGGACTTGAACCCGGGTACTCCAAAATGGGATGCAAACATCCCAACCGGTTTTTTAACTGATATGCCAAATGCCTGTCCTTAATTTAGAAAGTTCATTTTGTGCCTGCCAGATAGGCTTATCAGTGGATGCAAAACTAGTTAGCAAAAGGTTATCATGGAGTATTAGGAAAATACATACGGTCTCCAAGTATCACTTCAGCAGTCCGTGTATGGATTCCGAAGGGACAGTGTAACTTACAGTGCAGCAGTCTGGCTGCCAGCATTTCCACCAAGTGATGCAGACAAACATCATGCACGTGGGGCAGCCCGATGCTCTGGGGCTGCTGAGATGATGTGATGAAGTAGCACACAGTGTTTCTTGTGTACCATGCATGCACACTTGCTTAGTTGTATCTATTAACAAACATCCAGAAGGCAGGCTATTCTACCAAAAAATGGGCTTAACCCCCTCAGCAAATTCAATGTTATTTTCTTTTCTTTCCTTTAATAAATTTAAATTTCAAAAGTACAACTTTTGGATTATAGTGGTTTGTCCACCCATAACCTCCCTCCCACCCGCAAACCATCCCATCTCCTACTCCCTCTCCCATCCTATTCTTCGTTAAGATTCATTTTTAATTATCTTTATATACAGAAGATCAACTTAGTATATACTAAGTAAACATTTCAACAGTTTGCACCCACATAGACACACAAAGTATAAAGTACAGTTTGAAGACTAGTTTTACTATTAATTTGCATAGTACAACACATTAAGGACAGAAATCCTACATGGGGAGCAAGTGTACAGTGACTCCTGTTGTTGATTTAACAATTGACACTCTTATTTATGATGTCAATAATCACCCGAGGCTCTTGTCATGAGCTGCCAAGGCTATGGAAGCCTCCTGAGTTGGCCAACTCCAATCGTATTTAGACAAGGCCATGATCAAAGTGGAAGTTCTCTCCTCCCTTCAGAGAAAGGTACCTCCTTCTTTGATGGCTTGTTGTTTCCACTGGGATCTCACTCACAGAGATCTTTCATTTGGGTCATTTTTTTGCCATAGTGTCTTGGCTTTCCATGCCTGAGAAATTCTCATGGGCTTTTTAGCTGGATCCAAATGCCTTAAGGGCTGATTCTGAGGCCAGAGTGCTGTTTAGGGCATCTGCCATTCTATGAGTCTGCTGTGTAACCCGCTTCCCATGTTGGATTGCTCTCTACTTTTTTAATTCTATCAGTTATTATTAGCAGACACTGATCTTGTTTATGTGATCCTTTTGACACTTAATCCTATCATTATGATCAATTATGAACTTAAACTAATCACTCTGACTAGTAGATGGCATTGGTTCACTGTTATTTTCTTAAAAAAAAAATAAGAAAATCTCTTGTAGATGGAGACCAAGTATTATATTTAATGAGTGGACCTTGATTAGGTCTTGAGTCAAAAGTATCTATAAAAGACACACAGAATAACTGTATAGTTTCGAATATGGGCTTATCTTATTTATTATGCAATGAAGGTTAATTTTCTTCTGATAATGGTATTATGGTGATAGTTGAGCTATTCTTTCTTTTTTTAAAAAAATATTTATTTTAAAGACAGAATTACAGAGAGAGTTAGAACCAGAGAGAGAAAGGTCTTCCATTCTGCTGATTCACTCCTCAAATGACTGAAATGGCCAGAGCTGAGCTGATCTGAAGCTAGGAGCCAAGAGTTTCTTCTGGGTCTCCCATGAGGGTGCAGGGGCCCAAGGACTTGAATCATCCTTCACTGCTTTCCCAGGCCATAGAAGAGAGCTGGATCAGAAGTGGAGCAGCCGGGACCCGAACCAGTGCCCATATGGGATGCTGGCACTGCAGGCTGGGGCTTTAATCCACTGTGCCACAGCACCAGCCCCGAACTATTCTTTCTACTTTTCTGGAGCTTTGAGTATTCTCCTGAGAAAATGTTTACAAATAAAATCTTCAGGGAGAGTGGGAATGGCCAGGCTTTGGCCACTGGATCTCTGTTGATGGCCAGGACCAAGTGGTGTCCTCTGGGGTGTGTGTGTGTGTGTGTGTGTGTGTGTCCTTTTCTGCCTTATGCTCCTCTCTCTGTCCCTTTTTGAGTTGGTTGGCTTGGTTTGAGAAGTGGGCCTGCGCTGTGTGTAGGAGCACATGGTTGCTTAGGACACCTTTTGAAAAGGAACCCAGGCTGGCGCCGCAGGCACACCGGGTTCTAGTCCCTGTCGGGGCGCCGGATTCTGTCCTGGTTGCTCCTCTTCCAGTCCAGCTCTGATGTGGCCCAGGAGTGCAGTGGAGGATGGCCCAAGTGCTTGGGCCCTGCACCCGCATGGGAGACCAGGAGGAAGCACCTGGCTCTTGGCTTCGGATCAACGCAGTGCGCTGGCCGCAATGCGCCGGCCGCAGCGGCCATTGGAGGGTGAACCAACGGAAGGAAGACCTTTCTTTCTGTCTCTCTCTCGCTCACTGTCCACTCTGCCTGTCAAAAAAAAAATTTTAAAAAAAAGAAAGAAAAGTGCCCCAAAGTGCAGCAAGCAACAGGCAGTAGGCATGACAATGACAGAGCGACTGGGGAATGTGGTCTGTAGTAGTCAGCCCCATGCTGTGTGGTGGGAAGTGTTTCTGAGCACTGAAACCAGGAAGGGAGAGGCCTGTGTAGGGCCTGTCACTGCTGAAGAAGAAGCAGGTATTCCTGGAAGAGAGGTTCCTGTGTTTAGCTAGGCCCAGTGGATGGTGTGCTGATTTGCCTGTCTTTTTTTTTTAAGAGAGGCAGAGTTACAGACAGAGAGAGGGAGAGACAGAGAAAGAGAGGTCTTCCATCTGCTGGTTCACTCTCAAATGGTCACAATGGCTGGAGCTAGGCCAATCTGAAGCCAGGAGAGGACCCAGGAGCCAGGAGCTTCTTCCTAGTCTCCTATAGGGTGCAGGGACCCAAGGACTTGGGCCATCTTCCACTGCTTTCCCAGGCCATAGCAGAGAGCTGGATTGGAAGTGGAGCAGCTGGGACTTGAACCAGCACTCATACAGGATGCTGCATGGCAGGCAGATGCTTAACCTTCTATGCCACAGTGCCAGTCCCTGCCTAGCTGTCTTAAACAGTGCTTTTCAAACTTGTTAATGCAGTAGGATGATCCCTCCCACGCCTTTTAAAGGATCAGAATGTGTACTGAGCCCTCTTCCGTAAACCAGGCTAAAGTGGCGGTGGTGGGGACCATGGTTCTTCCAGTCTTCCTTCCCTCCTCCACCCCCAGGGAGCCTGTGTGTCCCTGAGAACTCCAGGGCTCTGAGGAGCACAGGAGAGAAACCGGCAGGGTAGAGGATGCACCATGATACCTCTGACCCTGTTGGACCAGGTGTGTAGTGGAAGTGGCTCCTGCAGCATGTTAGTGACTCACGGCACAAGAACTGGGGAAGAGAGGAGGAGGGTGGGGCTGTGTATTTCCCCAGGACTGAAGTCCTCTGGGTGGGGGCAGCCCTTGGTAACAAAGAGGCTGTTCTGGGTGATTTCATCACTGTGTACTGACCAGGTTCCTGAGCCTGAGTCACTGGGAACCACAGGCCACGCACCAGCAGGGGTGTTCTGGAGGGACCACCTCCTGTGATGTGGTTTCAGGGTGGCTGTCCCTCTCCGGGACCCACAAAATCACAAGGCACCAGAAACTCTGGATGACCCTCCCTGGTCAGATGACTCAGGGGCCTGTGGGGTGCAAAGGCCGGAGCGTCTCAGGACTTGCAGGGCCCTGTTAGAGCTACAGCTGGCTGAGGGCAGGCCTAGGCCTTTGATGCTCTCTTGGAAGACACTTAACTTATTTAGAGGAGGTGCGATGGCCTGGGGCAGCTGGCCATGCACAAGTGCCAGCAGCAGTCAGCCATTCTTCTGTCAGCTCTTGGCGATCACCCGAGAGAGGAGTCGCTCACATTGGGAGTGCGTCACAGATGCCATATTCTGCCCAGCTCCGCAAGGCCATGCTTGGAGGCTGTTGCAGGCAATTAAAACTGAGTCGGCGTCTTTTCATGGAGTTGTGAGTTCCTGGCGTGTGGTTGGGAGGCTGCCAGCCCCTAAGGCGCATGCCCTGGCTGCCTGTCTCTTTGAGTTCTTCTCTTTAAGAGATGTCAGCAGCCCTGTAACTGCTTTCTGCAGGGCACAGGTGAGCACTTGGGTTGAGCTTCCACATTTTAGAGCAGGCGTAATAATGCCTGGTGGCAAAGAATGCGTGAGCTACTCTATGCCAGGGGCCCCCTGCAGTGCGTGGCTGTAGTATGGTTTGGGGAGGCAACGACTAACTGCCAGCTCTCCTGCCTTTGCAGGCCGAGCCCAGTGGCCCTTGGTCTTTACTGCTCTCCGTTTCCTGACACTGCCTGTCCTGCTTTCTCCCTTTTTGGCTGTGCCTTCTGCTTCCTTTTCAACGTCATTCTGTCCTTCTGCCCCGTAAATCTGAGTGTCTTTCTGCGGGTAAACTGGGCCCTTGCCTTGTCTCTCTGCACTAACACCTAACCTCCAAGCACTCACCCTAAGATGGCCTGGGTCTGGCCTCTCCAGGGCGGGTGCACGGACACATGTCAGCTCTGTCCTCTGAGCCTGCCCTCGTGTTGCCTAGGCTGATTTTCCATGTTATTTTTATATGCCAGAATGCTGGTCTTTTATTGGTGGGTTGTCATTATTTTAGTATTAACAGCTATGAAATCTGGATCATTTATGTGAAGTGATACCCAGAAAGTCCTGAGTAGCCTTAAAATGTGGAATGGGACAAAGGCACACACATGTAGAAATGTTTTGAACATGTCCTTTTGCTGTTGAAGAGACCCCTACGGCCTCTAACATGCCCCTATTCTGGTTGCCATTGAGAATGAGTATCTTCTTGGGTTTAGTCACCATATATATTTCCCCAGAGCCATTTTGGATCCCATACACTTCCAGGGTACCTGATGGAGGCATTTTGGATATGGGGCTGTGGTCATTAGGCAGTACAGGAGGAGGTGAGGTGATTAGAGGTAGAAGGGGCAGAAGAATGGGAGAGGCAGATGCCAGCTCCCAGTTCCATGCCCTTCCCTGGGAGTCTGCCACCTGTTCCCTGAGCAGATTCCTGGGCTGTCCCTCTCCTCCTATTTCCCCCAGAGCTTAATGCTTGCTTGCTCAGAGCCTGGGCTCTCCTTCTCTGGGATCATTTGTTTTTCCTGGGACCTTCTCCCTCAAATAATCCACCCAAGCCATTCAGTCCTAGGCTTCAGCCCTCTGTCATGTGAACTAGAAAATTAGGACAAGGTGTATAAGATGGTATTTCTCCTTTTGAGTAAAGTAACTATTTTGTTCCCACCAAATAAATGCCAAGATGTTGGTGATTGTTTTGATCTAGTGTGGCACTGCTGGTTGGGATGTGGGACTCAGACCTACGGGGCAGTTTCTCTCTGCAATCTCAACACATCTAAAACCAACTCAGTAATATGTCCCTCCCTTTTTCACAAATTGGTTGCTCTGCCCGCACCGGACAATCCACTTGTGCTTCTTAGATGTGAGACAGCTGTTTCCTCCTCAGAGCCCTTGCTGAGGCCCTAACCCATGTCTGGAGCCCCTTCCCAGCTTTCTCTCAGTTTATCCAAGGCATCTGTGTCCTTGCAGGCTCCACAGAGGCTCACTTCTCCTCTGAGACCTTCCCCGACAGTCTTGTGATTTGCTTTACCCCTCCCTAAAAATCCAGGGTAGCCATGCTGCACCCCCTCCTTACTTGATACCTAGCCACCTGCTACTAAGAACCCCACATGTCTGGTTTGTATTTCTGTGAAATTTGCATGTAACATTCACTTGGGCATAGGCGCACGCCTACAGAATTGAGGCAATGTCATTTTAGTCTGTCTCCTCAAGGCCCAGCTGCTTGCCCTGCACTTAGTAGGTGCAAGAATGACTATTGATTATGGTGGCAGAGTTTTGCGTTAGTTTCCTAGACCTCCCATAACAAAGCTCTAGAAACCAGATGGCATATACAATAGAAGTGCATTCCCTACCAGAGCTGGAGGCCAAAGGACTGGGATTCAACTGTTGGCTGGGCTGTGTTCCTTCTGAAAGTGAATGCTAGAATTAAAATCCATAGGAGACAATTGCGTAGTTAGGGACCCAAGAACATTATGAATGCATGCATACACATTCCTATCCAAATCTATATGCAGCGTTTCTAGGCATAGGTACGTGTGCGTACACACACACACACACACACACACACACACACAGAAATAAGGGACAGAACCAATACCAGCGATTGCAGATTTATCACTGGACTGTTGAATTTCAGGGAATCTGGTCTGAACAGATTCTGAGTCTTTCTGATGACAAAGTTCTTTGCAAATTGACAAAATACCTTTTTTTTTTTTTTTTTGAAAGGCAGAGTTAGACAGTGAGAGAGAGAGACAGAGAGAAAGGCCTTCCTTCCGTTGGTTCACTCCCCAAATGGCTGCTATGGTCGGCGCGCTGCGCCGAACTGAAGCCAGGAGCCAGGTGCTTCTCCTGGTCTCCCATGCAGGTGCAGGGCCCAAGCACTTGGGCCATCCTCCACTGCACTCCCTGGCCACAGCAGAGAGCTGGCCTGGAAGAGGGGCAACCGGGACAGAATCCGGCACCCCGACCGGGACTAGAACCCGGGGTGCCGGTGCCGCGGAGGATTAGCCTGTTGAGCCGCAGCGCCGGCCAACAAAATATCTTGAGGCAGACAGTATATTAAGTGTTTTTCACATCCTAGCATTGCAGGCATCCTTCACGGACCTGTTGCTTTTAGAGAAACTCCACATCTCTGAGAACATACAGTATCCTCTTTTGGGCATGGCTGCAGAGTTGGGAACTTGCAGAGCCTAGTAAAAGGTTTAAAAGAAGGCATCCCTTGCCATCAGCTTTTCTAGTCCCTTTTCCTCAAGCAACCCTGGGTGCATAAGCCTGCTGCGCTCTTCCTTGGCGGGACTATTTATACAATGTCTCACGCTGTTGCCAGGTGGGGGTTTGCTGCCATGATTCACAGCCTGTGAGGGGGCTGGGCTGTCCCTGGGATTGCCTGCCGGACTATGCTCCTCAGAGATAACAGCCCTGGGAGGAGGGAAGAGGCTTGGGGCTCTAGCCTGGGCTCTGTCACCAGCCCCAGTGTGGCTGGGGCAGTGAAGGCATCTTCAGGAGCTTCACTTTCCTCTTGGAGCGAATGGAAACACTGGGCTAGAGCCAGTGTTTTCCATGCATTTCTGTAGCTGTAGAACTCTGTTCAAACAGGGACATGGAGGAGCCATTGGGAAGCCAGTGAAAGTGCAGTGGCTGTGGTTTAAAGTAAGACCAGGACTGGCCCAGCCTCCCTGGGAAAATTGTTTGCACACCCTCTGTGCTATCCAACTCTTTTCAATTTCTAACCTTCTGAGAGTTTGCAGCTGTCTCCCTATGAACAGAAACCAAGGCCATTTTGCTGTCAGAATGGATTTGATGGCTGTGAAAAAAGACCCAAGAAGAGAGGGCTGGTCAGAGAGACAGAATCCTTCAATGGACGTGTGGAGTTCTGTAGGGACCCAGTCTCTCAGAAATGTTGAGAAACTGTGCCTCCACTACTTGGAACCCCCATATCTGCTGGCATGCCCAGCCGTACACTGGGGTGTTTGGTGTTTCTCTGTGTGTCTCTTAGGCTGCCTCCTGAAGCTGGGGGCACCGTCCCCTGAGGCTGGTCAGGACTGTGGAGCTCAGTGAGGTTGATAACCCTGTGGTCAGCAGATAGCTAACTCAGGTCTGTGACTGGCTGCGTTGCCATGGGGACGTGGACTTGCTGGCCTTCTCCTATCAGTGAAAGTCTGATAGGATACTTCCGTTTTATCAGTCCAGGTGTGTACTATGCCCCTGGGTTCTAGAAAAATACTTCCTATTTTTGTTTTCTCCCAGATAGTCTTCCCTTTGGCCTGAAGCAGCTCCTGGCTGCCTAGAAGCTGTAAGGCAGTGTCTTGGAGGAGTGGTCTCCTGCTGGGACATCATCATTAGAACTGTCCCTGGCTTCAGGAACAGGTGCTTGGCTAGGTTTTTTTTTTTTTTTTTTTTTTGAACCCCTTTCCTCTTAGGAGCATTTAAGATGATCAGTCTTTGTCTGAGCAAGGATTCATTGAGAAAGTATTCCCTATTCAGTCTGTGAGAAAAAAATAACCAGTATTTTACTTATTTATTTTTTTAAAGATTTTATTTATTTATTTGAGAGGAAGAGTTAGACAGTGAGAGGGAGAGACAGAGAGAAAGGCTTTCCTTCCGTTGACTCACTCTCCAGATGGCTGCAACAGCCGGAGATGTGCCGATCTGAAGCCAGGAGCCAGGTGGTTCCTCCCAGTCTCCCATGCAGGTGTAGGGGCCCAAGGACTTGGGCCATCCTCCACTGCACTCCCGGGCCACAGCAGAGAGCTGGATTGGAAGAGGGGCAGCCGGGACTAGAACCAGCACCCAAATAGGATGCTGGTGCTGCAGGTAGAGGCTACTGTGCCATGGCGCCGGCCCCTAATAACCAGTATTTTAATGAATCAAAGGTTTTCATTTCTCTGGGGATATGAGGCTGCCAATCTGCTTGCTGTTTCTCTTCTGGGCTCTGGAAAAGCCCTTTTGGGCTCAGCTGTAACGTTCCTTTCTGTCACAAGAAGGCAAAACAGTGTCAGATGTGAGACAAATGATTTGCTGAGTTGGACATACAGGTGAGACAGGCCTGCACACATTCCTGACAGAGCTGGCCCCTGTCTGCTGTGGGATGGGCTGTCCTATGGCCAACACTTGTGGTCCCAGCTCACCTGCTCCCTCTGGCTGGAGAGAAGAGGTCCCGCACAAAAACTTTTATAAATAACTCATCTTCTGCTTTGCAAGTTATTCAGCTCACGTCATGGCCCTCCTAAGTTATATTGGCAGCTTGAGCACATGGCCAGCTGCCCGCTTGGCCTCTGGGGCTGGGGCTGGTGGTGGCAATCCTCCACGTCAGTTTTCATTTATGTTAAGCTGTGTCTCTGTTGCTATCTCCTAAGGGGTCTTATTGACTGAAAGGTTTTTCATCCTTTGCAGAAATTGATTTCTAGTGTCTAGGAGAACCAGCTATTCCAAATATCCTGGCATAGCCTCGATTCATATGTTTGCCTTCCTAGTAAATGTGTTTAGTGAGCACCTATTTATGCTGAGTCTCTAGATAGCAGTGGGTGTGGCAGACACAGTCCTTGCCTTTACAGAAATTATTGCATTGTCATAAGCTATGTTCTGATTTAAGATTTAGAAAATATGATTATCTTTGGCCTTACTAACCCAAACTCACCAATGACCAGTAAATCCTGTATAGCAGGAATTTGTCCTGGGTCACTTTTACATATTTTTTTTTTCCTTTCTGAGTTCCCAAGGTGCTTGTTGCTAAGTCCATCTTTAGGGAGAACGGCCATAGTATGCAGCTGTAGGTAAATTTTTAAAAACTTTTATTTAATCTATATAAATTTCCAAAGTACAGTTTATAGATTACAATGGCTCCCCCCCATAACTTTCCTCCACCAGCAACCCTCCCTTCTCCTGCTCCCTCTCCCCTTCCATTCACATCAAGTTTCATTTTCAATTCTCTTTATATACAGAAGATCAATTTAGCATAACTGTAGGTAAATTTTAAGCTATAAATACAGGAAACACTAAGCAGAGTGTCTGTATGTGCTATCGATTGGCTGTGCCTGCTGTTAATTCTGGTGTGTATATATATATATATATATATATATATATATATATATATTATTTTTTGACAGGTAGACGGTGAGAGAGAGAGACAGAGAGAAAGGCCTTCCTTCCGTTGGTTCACTCCCCAAATGGCTGCTACGGCCAGCGTGCCAATCCAAAGCCAAGAGCCAGGTGCTTCTCCTGGTCTCCCATGCGGGTGTAGGGCCCAAGCACTTGGGCCATCCTCCACTGCACTCCCTGGCCACAGCAGAGAGCTGGCCTGGAAGAGGGGCAACCAGGACAGAATCCGGCACCCCAACTGGGACTAGAACCCAGCGCAAGGTGGAGGATTAGCCTGCTGAGCCGGGGCGCCGGCCAATTCTGGTATATTTCACTTTGGGATTATGGAATGCCCTTTCAATTGGTTGTTTTCTTTTTCTTATTTGGTAATACCTTTCTTTTTATTACAATATTTATTATGGATTTTGTTTTCAAAGGACTTTTTTTTTTAAAGATTTATTTATTTATTTGAAAGTCAGAGTTATATAGAGGAGAGGCAGAGAGAGAGAGAGAGATAGAGAAAGAGAGAGAGGTCTTTCATCCACTGGTTCACTCCCCAAATGGCTGCAATGGCCGGAACTGCACCAATCCTAAGCCAGGAGCCAGGAGCCAGGAGCCAGGAGCTTCTTCTGGGCCTCCCACGTGGATGCAGGGGTCCAAGGACTTGGGCCATCTTCTGCTGCTTTCCCAGACCATAGCAGAGAGCTGGATTGGAAGTAGAGCAGCTGGGTCTCGAACCGGCACCCATGTGGGATGCCGGCATTTCAGGCCAGGGTGTTAACCTGCTGCGCCACAGCGCTGGCCCCTCAAAGATTTTTGTCTATTTTTATTTCATGCCCAGGAGACTTTTTAGTAGATTGTGTGTGTGGGTTTACTTGGATTTTTTCTAACACCAAGAAGCATTATAAAGAGGTTTTAAAACCCAATTTTGGCCGGCGCCGTGGCTCAACAGGCTAATCCTCCGCCTTGCGGCGCCGGCACACCGGGTTCTAGTCCCGGTCGGGGCACCGGATTCTGTCCTGGTTGCCCCTCTTCCAGGCCAGCCCTCTGCTGTGGCCCAGGAGTGCAGTGGAGGATGGCCCAGGTGCTTGGGCCCTGCACCCCATGGGGAGACCAGGAAAAGCACCTGGCTCCTGGCTCCTGCCATCGGACGAGCGCGGTGCGCCGGCCGCAGCGCGCCGACTGCGGTGGCCATTGGAGGGTGAACCAACGGCAAAGGAAGACCTTTCTCTCTGTCTCTCTCTCTCACTGTCCACTCTGCCTGTAAAAAAAAAAAAAAAAAAAAACCAATTTTACTGGGGCAGGTGTTACAGCACGGTGAACTAAGTGTCTGCCTCCTTGCAATGTTGGCATCCCATATCAGAGTGCCAGTGAAGTCCTGGCTACTCCACTTCTGATACAGCTTCTGCTTTTGCATCCTGGGAGGTAGTAGATGATGGCCCTAGTACTTGGGTCCCTGCTACTCATGTGGGAGCCCCAGATGGAAATCCAGGCTTTAGCCTGGGTCCAGTTCTGGATGTTGTGGGCATTTGAGGAGTAAGCCAGTGGATGAAAGATCTGTTTCTCTGCCGCTCCCTTTCTCTCTACCATTTTACCTTTCGAATAAATTAATAATTAAGTAAATTTTTTATAAAAATCATTTATATTATGGAGAGTTTCAAGTATATGCAAAATGATACTTATTGTGTAACGACTCATTGACTCATTGATCTTTTGTGCAGCTACAGTGACCTTCAGCTCCTGGCCAGTCCTGTCTTGTTATGCCTGCACCCCCGGTTCCTCCACCATGTATACATAAATGAATAAATAAATTCCATCATAAGTATTTCAGCATATTTCTCTCAAGAATAAAGACCATATCTCAGTGTTATCACAATGCTTTTATCATGTGTAAAGTTTAATATTTATCTCACAGGGAGATATTTTAAGGGACACAGGAGGATTAAAAATTCATACATACATACATTACCAGCTATTTCAGCTTTTTACATTTTTTCTGAATTCTCTAATTTGGACCCCAAGCATACTTACATTTTGTAAAAATGATAGCAATGCCTGCTCCTTTGCAATCTTCCAGATGTACTTCTTGTGAGTGTGGTAGACGTCAGCTATTTCCTTCCACCCGAGAGGAGCAAAGGGTGTTCTCCAGAGTATGTAAGGTCAGACTTACAGACTCTCAGGAATTGGCTAGAGCCTCATCTAACGTCTAACGCTCCTTATGCCTTCACACATAGCTACTGAGACTGTCAATGCGAGTCCATTGTGCTGAGATGCTGGGGGTTACGGTGGAATAGCAACAGGCAGGCCCTGACGTGGTGCTCACAGTGGACAGGGGAGCGGCCTCACGTACGCGGGATATGAATAATCCCTCGGTCATGTGGGGGGGCGTGCTGTGGAGGTGGTGTGAAGGCTGAGGGGCGTGGTCTTCCGTGAGGGACAGTTCAGCCTGGCAGCACAGGTGGAGGGGCCAGCCTGTGTGAGTGCCCGCAGGCCTCAAGGGGGCTGTCTGCCAGAAGAGCAGAGTGGGGGCAGGGTGGCTGTGGTGGGACTGGGGGTGCGGGGGAACCTGGAGAAGAGCCCCCTTGTCATCTTGGGTCTGTCTTTTCCAAATGGCTCCAGGACCCAAGGCCTGGGTTCAGCTCCCCTGCCCCCTTGAGACTCTGGGATGCCACTGGGAGATACAATCCCTGACTCTTAGCTGGTTCAGATGCATCATAGTTAGAGAAAGACGTTGCATTTGCAAAAACATAGACACTTGAATACTACCATTTTGGAAGAACTAGTACTATTTACATAGTGGGAATATTGTGTGAAGTAATATATTACATAATGAAATCACTAGACAGCAAAGGTTTCCCTCTCCTCTTTCTTCATAACCGCTCCTTTCCTTTCTCTGCTGGAGCCTAGCAGCTGCTCCAGCTGCCCAGGAGTCCTATCCTTTGGTGTGCTCCCTGCTCCTGAGCGCAGTCCAGGGCCGGGCCTTTCCCTGGAGGTCTTCTATGTACATCATCAGATTTTAGCAGTGTTCAGTCTTAGCTTTTTTTTTTTTTTTTTTTTTTTTATTGGACAGGCAGAGTGGACAGTGAGAGAGAGAGACAGAGAGAAAGGTCTTCCTTTGCCGTTGGTTCACCCTCCAATGGCCGCCGCGGTCGGCGCGCTGCGGCCGGCGCACCGCGCTCATCCGATGGCAGGAGCCAGGTACTAGGTGCTTTTTCCTGGTCTCCCATGGGGTGCAGGGCCCAAGCACCTGGGCCATCCTCCACTGCACTCCTGGGCCACAGCAGAGGGCTGGCCTGGAAGAGGGGCAACCGGGACAGAATCCGGCGCCCCGACCGGGACTAGAACCCGGTGTGCCGGCGCCGCAAGGCGGAGGATTAGCCCGTTGAGCCACGGCGCCGGCCCAGTCTTAGCTTTTAAAGAATTAATTCATTGATTTGAAAGGTAGAGTTCCAGGGAGAGGGGGTGAGAGTGAGATTTTTCCATCTGCCGGTTTACTCCCCAGATGATCATAACAGCTAGGGCTGGGCCAGGCCAAAACCAAGAGCCTCAAACTCCATGGTGTTCCATGTGGGTGCCAGGGGCCCAAGCACTTGGGCCATCTTCTGCTGACTTCCCAGGCACATTAGCAAGGAGCTAGATTGGAAATTGAGCACTGGGACTTGAACCTGCACTCATGTGGAATGCTGGCATCACAGAGGGTGGTTTAACCCACTGTGCCACAACCCCGGCCCCAGCTTTTAATTTTTTTCAATGGAAATGCAAATTATCCATTCAAAAATAATATTGGATTTTTTTTTTATTTAATGTAAGGCAGAGTCAGAGAGACTGGGTCCACTGGGTCACTCTCCAAATGGCCTCAACAGCTGGAGCTGAAGCCAGAGGCCAGGAGCCTCATATGGGTTTCCCTCATAGGTGCAGGGAGCCAAGGACTTGGGCCGTCTTCTGCTGCTTTCTCAAGTACATTAGTAGGGATCTGGATTGGAAGCAGAGTAGCCGGGACTCCAGCTGGGGCCCACATGCCATGCCGGTGTCACAGGCAGTGGCTTTACCCA
This sequence comes from Sylvilagus floridanus, assembly GCA_949820135.1. Taxonomy (NCBI): domain Eukaryota; kingdom Metazoa; phylum Chordata; class Mammalia; order Lagomorpha; family Leporidae; genus Sylvilagus; species Sylvilagus floridanus. The sequence goes on from OX463239.1 coordinate 65,559,821, forward strand.
CTACACTGTAACACTGGTCCTCAATACTGGATCTTTTACAAAAAAATTTTAATTCAAAGTACAAGAGTATAAAGGAGAAGGTGCATATCATTTTATTGAGAAAACTCTCATTAAAGATTTGGATTCTAGCTTTCTGGATGTTTTACACACACAAGTGAATATTCTTAGAATAAAAAATGAAAATACAAAATACACTGTTTATCATTTAGTGTCTCTGGGCCATGTTCTCATGTGTACGACTTTGAGATCCGAGACCTTGTGGGCAGTGTTCCAGTGTCCTTGGCCTTGTTTGTGTCTTCCTCCCTCATTCCCTGGCCTGGCCTGGGAGGAGGAGTCTCTGTGTTCAGACACCTACTTTTCTCTGCAAACCAGTCTACCTCAGATAGCCTTGCTTTGCAGAAAAGCATTTCACCAAAGCCTGTGGTCATTAGCTTGTTTTTCAGGAACTGGGTGGAGTCGGGACTGAAAGAGCGTGCTTTTGTTTCCTGGTATGTGCAGTTTCAAAGGAGCTTTTCCTCTTCCTAATTATATGTCTAGTAAAATTGGTGATAATGTAATGCCCACTTGTCATTCCATCAAGGACTATGTAACAGCCCAGCCACCTAAAGTTAGGAACACATTTCAGGAGTGGGATCGTTGCTTGTGGGACCCAGGTGTAAGGGATACACGAGGAAGCATGTACCGGAAACAATACCGCGTCCTGAACCCAACTGTGTGCAAAAGGGTGGGAAGCTATGAATGTGTTTTCTTCCTTTTTCAAAAGCTCTCATTGTCAAAAACAAACAATTCAGAAGTGGTTAATGAGAAAAGTGAGAGTTGCCACATTGCCAGCACTCTGGTTGTCTCCTCCTTGAAGGGCCCTACAGTTAATGACTTGTCTTGTATCTTTCTAGAATTTTCTTTGATTTTACAAACTTTGAATATTTGATGTGAATCAAAGTACTTCTGTTTTGCCATAAGTAGTGATTTTTGAAATGCAAATTTTTTATGCTAAAAAGTTTTTTAGTGAACATATGGGACACTCAAAGATGTTTGAAAGGTTAGTGTGAGGACAGAGTTGCTGGTGTGGAATCTGGGCTTCCGTGCTATGGAGTTGCCAAGGTTTCAGTGCTGGCCCCAGGGAAGAGCAGGAGCAGGTGGATTTGTCCATGAAGTCTCAAACCGTGGTCTTGGTTTTCCTCTTGCCTCTGCCCCTTCCAAGTCATGGAGGCCCTTATCCTGTCCCCTATCCCTAGCAAAAGCGTTAATATGGGGAGATGTACTTAACACTTGAATCTGGATATGTGGCCATGAACGAACCACTTAACCTGTCTGAACCTCAGTTTTCTTGGCTATGATGTGGACAATTGCTGTGCCCCAGCGTGGTTGTGAGCAGTAAGTGTGCTAAGGAACATTCCTACTTTACAGGAAGTGCTCAACAAATCTTAATTTCCCCTTTTCTTACTACCTGGGCTTGCAGTCTATAAAGCGGTATTACCATTTGGGCACGTTGCCCCTTCTCAAAGGGATATTTATTTCAACAATCATCAAGGCTTTAAGTGAAGGAAATAAGGATCAGCCGGCAGTCCCAGGAAGATTCTTTCGGGCAGAAGTCACGCTGTCTCTGCCTGACGTTTCTGAAAGATTCCATGAATCATCACAGCGAGATGTGTACTGGTTCCCCCTGCTTTGCTCAGAATGTGACCTTAAGCTCAGCTCTGCTCTCAGAGGACAGTTTGGCTGCCAGATGATTGCCAACCTCAACCTCATGCATTTCAGGCCACATGTTGGCTTATGAGGTTGAAGCCATACACAGGAGCTGAGCTAAGGGGGAAAAACAGCATTACCGAGAGTAGGAAGTTTCAAACACTTGCATTTGTTATCAGGGATAACGTGATTCCTTCTGGCACCTTTGTGAGAACTGGAAAAGGGTGCCCCTTTTGGAGAGATGGGGCCTCTCAGATGGGCCACGAGGTAGGTGAGAAGCTCTAGATGGACAAAAGAAGGGAGGCCACATGCCAGGGGGGCAACTTGGTAAGCGGAGACCAGGCGGGACTTCTGCTCCCCTCTGTCCCTGCTGCCAGGTGCTCAGTGCAGGGTACAACCTACGTAATCGTACCCATTGGGCCCATTATCATGCTGTTTTTGTGAACGCTAAAAAGTCATTATTGTTTTTCTTTTTGCCACTTACTTTTAGCCTCCTGACCTAAGCAATGCAGAACCTACCAGGAAACTTCCTCAGGGAGTCGTTTATGGTGTGGTGCGAAGATCCGATCCAAATCAGCAGAAGGAAATGGTGGTGTACGGCTGGTCCACCAATCAGCTGAAAGAAGAGATGAACTACATCAAGGATGTGAGTGATTTCAGGATGTTTGTTTTCTGGCCTATATTCTTTTTTGCAGCATTTAAGGAGGTGGAATTGGAAGCATTGGTGTGAGATAATAAGGTATTCTGAAAGAATTCTTAGGATTAGCATTTTGGATGGAAGTATTTCTGTGTGTCTTCATGGTAATGTCAAATAGTCAGATGTAATTCTGTAATGAGGGATGAACCTCTGTGGATGGACATTCTTGAGGCCACCGACTTTTCTTCTTCTGTGTATGCCATGGAGTCTCTAAAGTGGTTTTGCTTATTACATTGGACATACCAAATATATACATTTAGGCACCTATAACATTTGGATGCTTTTGGTTGTAAGTCACAGAAAAGACAACTCAAATTTATGTCACATGGCGATGAGTCTGGAGGTAGTTGGGTCCCAGGCAGGGCGTGTCTAGGCTCTAGTTCTAGTTCTCTGTGTTTCTACTGACTCAGATTGGTGGCATCATCTGAAAATGTGTAGTGTTTGGAGGAAGAGATGAGGCTACATCTCTGGTTATTTCTTGGAACCCCCTTTCCTGCACACATTAGATTGCCCCTTGTGTCATATTGGCCAGAGCTGAGTCACATGCCCAGTTCCAAACTCAACACTGACAAGGGGATTAGGAAGACTATGGCTGGTTCAGACCAGCCAGTTGGATTGATATGAATGCTGGGAAGCCAACCACAGTAGACACCCAACCTAAACCACTTAGTGCCATTGCTTTGTAATGTTCTATTTCTTATCTTTTAAATTATATGTTCTGTTGGGAAAATTTGGGAAACCCAAAAATGTGTAAAGAAGAAGACAAAATTATCCATAACTTCATTCGGTAAGAACAGCATTTTGGAACTTTTTTTTTTTTTTTGACCGGCTCCCCAACTGGCACTAAAACCTGGAGTACCGGTGCTGCAGGCGGATGATTAGCCTAGTGAGCCACGGCGCTGGCCTGAACATTTTCTTTAAATATTAAAATATTTTATTTTCATCTTATTTGGAAGAGAGACAGACTGAGAAAGGCTGATGAAAAGAGATCTTCCACTCTCTGGTTCACTCCCCAAATGCCTATAACAGCTAGGGCTGGGCTAAGCCAAAGCTGGGACTAGGCACTCTGATATGGGACATAGGCACCCCGAGTGGCAAAAATAGCTGTGCCATATGCCCCCCTAATCTTTTTATGTGCCTGCTTGTCTACCTAACTATAATTATTTTTGTTCCACCATTGTCCCCCTGCATAGACCAGTGCTACTATTGCCCAAACCCGACTGATTTGGTGAAAGAGGAAATGAGCTGCCCTGACATTGATGGGCCCCAGAGACTCACCTGTGGCTTAGAAAGTGCTTGTGAGAAGCCAGGCAGAATGGGGAAGGAGGCCTGGGAGCTCACAGTCCTTGCTTCCAGGCCCAGCTCTGTCCAGCGTGGGCCAGCACTCACTTTTGTCCTCCCTAGGCTTCTGTTTTCTCATGTGTAGATTGTGGGACAGGGAAGGCTCTGATCCTCAGGCCAAAGCCTCCAGCTCCATGTTCCCTGATTTATTTGGGGGGTTTATGGATAAGATGCAGAGTCATCTTATCCATAAACTGTTCTATGAGCAGTAAAAGAACATTTCTTCTCAAATAAAAATTAATAGAAATAATAATACTAAAAATAATAAATAATAATAATTGCCTAGCAGAAAATATGAGGAAAAGCCAGAAAACATCATACACACTCATACACGCAGAATGGGTTTGACAACTACCCAACATTATCCTACCTCCCGAAGTTAATTTCTAGTCATCCACACTGTTCTGTTCCTTTATTTTCCTGTCAAGAATAGTTCAGACACCCAAATTTCCTGCATATCTTAAAAAAGAGTTATTTATTTGAAAGACAGAGTGATGGGGGTGGGGTGTGGGTGTGAGAGAGAAAGAGAGAGAGAGAAAGATCTTCTGCCTGCTGGTTCACTTCCCAAATGGCTACAATACCCAGAACTGGGCCCAGAACTCCATCTGGGTCTCCCCTGTGGGCAGCAGGAGCTCAAGTGATTGAACCATCATCTGATACTTAGCAGGTGCATTTGCAGGGAGCTGGATCAGAAGCAGAACAGCCAGGACTTGAAGCACCACTCCAATATGGGATGCAGGAGTTGTAAACAGAGGCTCAGCCTGCCACACCACGGTGCCAGCCCCAGACTTTTCTAATGTAAATGCTTCAGATAGAATGGTATTGCTTCAGAGGCGAACCTTCTAAGCAGAGTCCCGAGCTTTCAGTTTCCTAAGAGAAAGATACCAGGTTTAGGCGGATCCCGAGCACAGATGACACGTGCCCAAGCTCCGGGGCTGGTTCTGACCTGGAATTGCCGACATCGCTGTAATCAGCAACTTGAAATTAATTTCCAGGTTCCTCCTTCTAAAGCTGCCTTCAAATCCCTCCCTGGCATGGTCATTCCTCAGTGTGTTTATGAGTTTGTTTACTCTCTGTCCCTGATGAGAGACGCTCTGGGCCTGTTGACTTCCTGCAGTGTTTGCCAATGGGACCAACACCCAGCTCGAGACTGCACCACTCCCACCGATGAGCCATGCAGCGATAGGCTCAGGGCCATAAATGAAAGCCATTCTGCCTGCCTAGAGGAGAAATAAATCATTGTAGTTATTTATAGAAGAAAGTAGACTCTATCGTTAGAATCCATCTGGGCAAGGCTTGGGATCTTGTCTGCCAGTCTCTACCCATGTCTATTACCATGACAAATATGCAGTCTAATTTAAAACAGTGTGCTCCCATGCAAATCCACCTCCATCCTTAAGTCTCCCGAATAGTGTGCCCTAAACAATCACAGTCTAATGAAGTTGCTGCCATTCAGTACTTCATAAAATAGAAACTCTCAAGTGCACCTGCAGAAAACTCTCTTGAGACTTCCTGTGCTCATAGAGGATTTCTTTGTCCCTCCTAGGGCACCAGAAGAAGCAACTGTTTGTAAGGTTTTTTGTTTTATTGAAAAAAATTTAAGGCCCTGTTACTCTTGTGAGTGGTTGGTACCACAGGGTCTGTGGTGGTGTAGATTGTTGGTGACTAGTAAGGACTCTAACATTTGCAGGCTCTCTGGGGCTCATAATTTCCTGCCTTGTGTTCCAGACAGTAGTTGTTCTGTGGTGGCTGGAGTAGAGATAGGGAAAGTTAGGTGTTGCCTTTTGCATTTTGGCTTTTGTAGTCCTCTTGGCCATGTGTTTGCAGAGTCCTCTTGTTAAAAAATTTCCCCATATAAAACTACACCATGAGAAAAGGGGAAAGTTGACCAAATGTGATTTGAGGGTGATAGGAATTTCACGAAACCGTTTTTTTCTTTTTTATCATCTGATAACCAATACTTATTAATAATTATAATTATTTATAATTACATATATAAGGTTATTATTATTTGGTAATTCCCTTGGTTTATAACTGGATGGAAGGAGTGATCATTTCTCTTCATTTTCTAAATACCTTGTTCATAAGATTACTTTTTGTGGGCCCTTCTCTCATTAGAGTTTCTTAAAAGCTTTGGAGCTCTTGCATGAAAATGTTATAGTTTAATCTCTAACCAGCATCTTTGTGGCCTGCAGGTGAGAGCCACTTTGGAAAAAGTAAGGAAGCGAATGTATGGAGACTATGATGAAATGCGACAGAAGATCCGACAGCTCACGAAGGAACTCTCAGTAAGTTGCGTGTCACTGATGGGGGAGAACTGGAGGATGGCAGAGCTCTGAGCTTCCTGTTGGGGCCTATTTCTAACAGAGTCATGTTTTGATCGAACTGAAGGAGTGTTATTGCAGGATGAAGTTTATTATTTAAACTAAAATTTTGGTGGCAAGAGTAATATGAACGCATTCCCATTAGAGTCTATTCCTAAGAATTTCTTCTACAGATACACTCTCACATGCTTTATGGATGAATGTATTTATTATAGCATTGTTTATAATAGTAAAAATATTAGAATCCAAATGTCCATTGAAAAGGGGAAAGTAAAATAAATTGTGTGGGGGTACTTCAAGAAGTCTGGGGAAATGGAATTAAAAGATAAGTTAATTATGGTGCAAAAAATTTTGAAATCCACGCATACAAGGAAGTCTTCAAAAAGTTTATGAAAAATGTGTATTATGAAAAAAACTATACATAGATTCCCAAAATTTTTGGCACTAAAATAGACTTACTTTTAATTCCATTTTCTGTGAACTTTTTAAAATACCCTCATAATCTCTACAATATAATACATACAGTTATAAATGAAAAAAAACACACACACAAAGAAGCCCTTCAGAAAGATATGGAAATATTTCAGAGATGTAGCATAGTTGCTAGAAGGATCATTCAGAAAGTAATTAGGAGCCAGCACTGTGGCATAGCAGATAAAACTGCCTCCAGTAGTGCCGGCATCCCATATGGACACCAGTTTGACTCCTGGCTGCTCCACTTCCGATCCAGCTCCCTGATAATGGCTTGGGAAAGCAGTGGAAGATGGCCCAAGTGTTAGGGCTCCTGCATCTACGTGGAAGAACTGCATGAAACTCCTGGCTCCTGGCTTCAGCCTGGCCCAACCCTGGCTGTTGTGGCCATTTAGGGTGTGAACCAGCGGGTGTAGGACATCTCTCTATCTCTATCTCTCCTTCTTGCTCTCTGTAATTCAACCTCTCAAATAAATACATACATATTTAAAAAAGTAATTAGTAGTAGTTCCTAGTTGGGAGACAGGGGTGCACTGCTTGGTTATCAATCAGAAGGGACAGGAGTCAAAGGGAGATTTTAGTGTGTACCTTTTACACTTTCTAAATGCTTGTACCATGTGAGTATAGTACCTATTCAAAAATGTAAGAAACATAACCAGGGCTGGTGCTGTAGCATAGTGTGTGAAGCAGCAGTGTGAAGTGCATCCCATGGAGGTGCCAGTTCAAGTCCTGGCTGCTCCATTTGTGATCCAGCTCCCTGCTAATGCACCTGAAAAAGCAGCAGAGGATGGCACAAGTGCTTGGGCCCTTACACCCATATGAAAGACCTTGATGAAGCTCCTGGCTCTTAGCTTTGGTCTGTCCCAGCCCTGGCCATTGTGGCGTGTGGGGGCGTGAACTAGCAGATAGAACATCTCTCTGATTCTCTCTTCCTCTCTCTGTATAACTCTGCCTTTCAAATGAATAAGTAAAAGTTAAAAAAAAAAAAAAAAACTTCCTCTAGTGTAACCAAGTTCATACTTGTGGCACTAAAAAAATCTGTTATTCTTCCCAAGAGATAAAAGTCCATGCATACAACACACTATGTGACTGTATGACATATTCTCCATGAAGGTCAAAAGCTGCAGGCAAGAGGAGCAGTTATAACAGTCATGCTGCATGGTTCCATCTGTGGCTGGTTGGTGAGATTATCTGCTGAAGGAAGACCTAGCACCTTGGTTACAGGAATGCCGGCATCTAAGCATACCACCCAGCCCATTCTCAGTGTCATGTAGGGGGACTTGTGTGCAGTTCTTGCCTATTCTTGGAAATTCACTGGGCCATCCACCGGCAGACACAAATGACCGTCCTCAAAGCCAAAGGGTGGGGTTGTTTGCAATAGATGTATATACAAGACTCTACCCCTTGCTGTCCATCACCATCTCCTACGTGTCCTCATTTTCTCAAGCTGGAACCCTCCCCGGAACCCCATCTCTCTGCCCACAGTCTCTCCTTTCTCTAGGCCATCCCACTCTCTGCAGGCAAATTAAGATTGCTAATCTGCTACTCTGTAAACATGCGGCTGGACAGAAGCATGTCACTGGCTCTTGGTCAGGGCCTGCTGTTCCAACTCCCCCGCTCCCCATTGTGCACTTCCTGCTCTGTTGTGTGGCTTCCTGTGGCTGCCACAGGCCACACCAAGGCCCACCCCTGAGCCTTGCTGGGAACCCCTACCTTGAGTTCTCCTGCCTCCCCTGCCTCTCTGTATTCAGTTCTCGTTAAGGTCTAGCTTAAGTGTGGCCTCTGATGGAACTTTTTCAAGTATGTTAAACACACACACCCAACAAAGACAGCCACAAAACAACTCTTAAGAATGGAGTGAATTCAAAGTACATTCTTTCTGGAGCAAGTAGAAAGAGCAAGATGACAAAAGACATTTTGCTAGCTGGATTGAGGTTCTAGCTTGCCACTTGTGAGCTGTTCGTGTGCAAACCGCTCAGCCTCTCTGATTCTGTTTCTTCCCTGGAAAGAGCAGTGTTCGAGTTCTGTACAGTGTTCTTGAGGCTCTGTGCTACAGGGTTGAGGAGTGAATGATGCTCTGTGGGTGGATGTGTAAATACAAGGGTACTTAAGGAAGTTTCTGGAAAAGTGGAATTGTAAACAGAATGTATTTGGGTGCAAAAAAATCCATATGTATTTTTTCATAAATGCATTTTTTCATGAACTTTAAAAAAATGTTTATTTTCATTGACCTGAAAGGCAGAGTGACAACACATACACACAGACGAATAGAGTAGAGAGAGAGAGAGATCTTTAATTCCCTGGTTCACTCCTCAAATGCCTGCAACAGCCAGGGCTGAGCCAGGCTGAAGCTAGGAGTCGAACTCCATGGGGGTCTCCCATGTGTTTGGCGTGGGCCCAGGCACTTGAGCCAACACTGCAGCCTCCCAGGATGGACATTATCAGGAAGCTGGATTGGAAGTGGGGTGGCCATGATTCAGTGTGGCACTGAGGGATGGGATGTGGGCATCCCAATCAGGACTAACTAACAGCACCACGATGCCTGGCTCTCCATGAACTTTTTGAAGATGCCTCACGTGCATGGATTTCAAAAAGAAGGAAACATCTTTAGTCCATTTTCCACATTCTGAAGTGCCTTCATAGGATCCTAAGGAAGAATATTCTTCCCTTTCTATTCTCTCTCATGCAGATGTTGACTTTTCTTTTAAAGTTTATTATTGAGATGGATTTGGCTACTCTCAGAAGAAAGTTCCAGACAAGTGAAGGTTGTTGTATGTGTGGAGTGGTTTTGTGTGACTTTCTCCTCCATCTGTGCAGGTTTCCCAAGCTCAGCAGGACTACCTAGAGAATCACATCCAAGCCCAGTCATCGGCTCTGGATAGTGTTAATGCCATGAACTCAGCCTTGGCATCGGACTCCATTGGTCTGCAGGTATTTATCAGCTCATGCTTGGGTGGGGCCCCTTCTGTTATAGAGCAGCCAAGCTTAGTTATGAATAGGCCCTGTTCCTCTGGAGAGAAGTGAGTCACAGAATATCCTCAGCTCGTTATTCAGAGTCCTTTCAGCGTAGCCATGGTAGAGACCATGAAGGAAGTTGGAGGAAGAATTCTCAAGCTGTGACTACACCTTTGTTTATGTTTATAACATGGGGGCTCAGATCCTGAGTTCAATGCTGGAGATGTCACTTGCTCCACCAGCTTTGTGAGGAATCCTAAGTGCCAAGCCTAAAACAGCACACTGGCCCCTTTCCCCTGTAGCTCAAGTATTACAGGAAAGCCCGCAACACACACATACACAAGACAGACTTAACCCAAGGCAGTCTGCACTCATTCATAGCCGGTGTGTCCCAAAGGCTTGCAGCGTGTGCTTTCTTAGAGTAGAAAGGAGTTTGCATGCGAAAGAATCCGATGTGTTCCAAAGAATGTCGGGTAGTAGCAGAGAGCAAAGCAGAAAGACCTGCGATCCTCCTTCTGTGAAAATGTGTGTTGTCAGACCAGTGCAAATTCTCGTGATGAATTTGATTCTTGGAACTAACCTTTCACATGCTTTCCATTCTTGTTCTTCCCTACTGCACATGCAAATAAACTTGAAAATGTTCAAAACAAAGCACTATGTTCCCTGGAAATGGTTTCCCTTGGCTTTTGTGTCTAAATATAGAAACAATAGTTTTTGCCTCTCCTCCAACTTCATTTGCTGTTTTAACACTCCTCTTAAAAGTTCCACAAACAATTTCAAATTCTTTCTAGTCCTATATAAATAATTTACGGGATAAACAGACACATTTTCACGTTGGGATTCTCCATATCCCCCTAGAAGCTCATGTTGTCTGACAGCAGCAGATACAGCATTGGTAGCAACAACAAAGCTCAGCCACTGTCCAACAGTGGGCCTGGGTGTGGCCGGTGTTTGGGTTTGTCTGCGATGCCCATTTCAGGGGGCGCCTCTGAGCCCCACTGTTTCCTGGCTGTCTTTTGTGTGTGCCAGTTTTCCCCTGGCCTCAGGCCAAGCCCCACTTTGGGTCTGGCAAATTCAGTAGCCTTTGTTTTCCCTTCCTCCTGCCAGCAAGGGGACTTGCCAGGGCTCCCTCTCCTTCCCTTCAGTATCATCTCTCTCCCAGCCAGCCCAGAAGGGCGCTACCTGACCTGGGTTCAGACTTGGTTGGTCTCTGTACTGTGTTTCTGGTGTTTCTTCTTAGGATGACAACAACAACAACAACAAATACTTGCAAGTATTTTCTGGGGAATTCTTGTTTTTTGCCGTCTGATTGATATTTTGGGCATTTATTTGAGAGATCTACTGTTAGAGTAAGGTCAGCCCCAACACAGGAACCCTGGTTGGTTTCTAGTTAATGTTCAGAATCTTACTCATGGGCAGCCAAAGGAGCCATATAAAACTAAAAGATTAAACCATTGTTACAAAAAGGAGAGAGAGAGAGAGAGAGAGAGAGAGAGAGAGAGAGAGAGAGAGAGATGGAGAGAGAAGTTTCCGTTTCATAGGCAGGAAGGTGGTGGTAGTTGGCTTCTTGTTTGTGAGAGATCCCAGCCTCTCCCTCTTGCTCATTCTGCCTGCTGTCATTATTATCAATGGTGAGACCAGGGCCTGGATTAGATTTCGTAGAACGTCAGAGCTAGAACTGTTGAGATGATCTCCAGTCTCTTTGTTTTATGGATGAACAAATTGAGACCAACAGAGAGACATGACATGCACAAGGCGCTGAACTAGTGGAAGAGCCAGGATCAGAAGCCTGCTGGCCTCTTGGTGCAGATTGTAGTTTTTGTGTAGTTGTGGGATTTAGTTCCTGTAAAGGTGGTGGGGCTCGGCGAGGGGAGTGGTAAGGCCAGGGGATTGCTAAAGCCCTTTTGAAGCTCAGATGTTCTGTGATTCCATGTTTCCACATGGCTTCAGCCTTTCCTGTAACTCCTGATAACCTCCATTAGAAGTTCTCTTTCCTGGTTCGAGAAGATTCAGGAATAAGAGGTTTGTTATTGACCCAAGGGGAAGCTGCGGAGCTAGGGAGGCTTCAGATGGATCATTCAACAAAGAGGACAAAGGTGTGAGAAACGTCACCACCAGAGTTTGCAGATCTTCTGATCTGAGTTTGTTGATTAGCTTGAGGATGCGTGGAGGGTACCACAACCCAGTGTCTGACGGCAGGAGTTCTTGAAGCCATTTCTCTCTGGGCAAAGTTAGCCAGATAGAAACTGAAGCCGTAAATAGCAACACAATTTGTTTAAATATTCCTGCTTCAGTGGGTGGCCTGGAGCAATGGTTATCATGCTTTTGATAGATGTCAGGCCTGTATCAAATGCTATCCCGTGGTGCTTTTTTTATCACTATCCTCTCTGCCTACGGGGGAAGCTGAGACATTTGCAGGCATCGGCATAACCTATCCTGACAGGCGATCTGGAAGTACAGACGTGACAGCTCTTTTCATAAAAAGGGAGCTATCTCCACCGTATAAAACTCATATTTCATTGTGGGAATATGAAAAATATAGAAAAAGAAGAAAATAATTATCCATAATCCTATCCCATAGTGAAAGCTATTATTTGCATTTTCTCCTTAACCTTTCTTGTCTCTGTACATAAATAGTATTTGAACCAGTGTGTAGCCATACTTTTCAAAATGGAATTGTACTATGCTGACTATTTTTCCACATGAAACAACGTGTTAGTAACGATTTTCCTTGGAAAAACGACATTTCTCTCCATTTCCATCCACCCTAAGTGGTATTGGCAGTGGCTTTGGGATGCTATGGGGAGGCTCCCTGGCCCATCAGAGTATAGGGTGGCAGACCTCTTGACCATGGGAGGCCCTGGGTCCTGACATCTCCCACAGAGGCATAAGACAAAGATGTCCCAGTGCTTGACTCCGGGGGCCTTGCTTTTGCACACCACTAGATCTCGTTTGGTTTTTATTTTCCTCCAAACAGAAAACCCTCGTGGATGTTACTTTGGAAAATAGCAACATTAAGGATCAGATTCGAAATTTGCAGCAGACGTATGATGCATCCATGGAGAAGCTACGGGAGAAGCAGAGGCAGTTAGAGGCGGCACAAGTTGAAAATCAGCTGCTGAAAATGAAGGTAAAGACGTGGAGTCGAGATTCCCTGCAAACCTTCTTCTCTTCCCTTTGCCTCTCTCTTCCCGTCTTCTACTCTTTCATTCCTTCTCTCCATTCTCCTCTTCATTAGACTTTCACACCCTCTGTGGCCAGCCCCACAGGGCTTTGTCTTGAAGGCAAGAGGAGGTACCTGTGTCCCAGTTGTCCATAAACATCTTCGCTGGGCACTACTCCCTAGGCTCCCGGTGGCCTCAAAGGCTACTTAGGCAGGCAATCGGGATGCCCACAGGTCTGGGGCTTCAGAAGTTTTGGGGATATAGCCTTGTGCTGTTGAGATTTTTCTCTGAGCTCCAAAGATCTTCCTGTCTAACAAAGCAGAGGTAAGGGACACATAGTTCAGTGGCACTTGGGCTCTGGTCTCCTCAGGAGCAAAAGCAGTGGTGGCTGAGGACTCTAGGGAACATCTCTCTTGCCCAGCAGGCTGTGCGGATTCCTGTGCTGGGCCCCCTAGTGCCCTGGAGGTGTTAGTGCTGTCCCCACATTTGAAATGTGGACAGATTTCCTGCCCAGGGACAGGGGACCCATGAATGGCTCATGGACGACTTTCAAAACATTATTTCCCAACTGTATTCTTTTTTTTTTTTAAACCTAAGTCTGTAGTTTTAAAATTGTTCATTGCAGGCCTATGTTATCTCTTAGGCACTATATCTGCATAATTTATTGCTCAGACCAGAATATGACAGGGAAGGAAAGGTGGTGATTTAAGTAGGGAAACAAGCTGGGAGCTGTGGTCCTGCTCGCTGTGGGTTTCAGACAGGCTAGATGGAGAGGAAGGGTTGCCGTGCTGCACACACTCTGTTGCTACCCCATAAGGGTTCAGCCTTCGCAGTCTGCATGCACTCACACAAACACCCTGGAAGTGGGGGAAGGAAGCAGACAGCCACAGGATAGGTCAGCTCCTCTTTACTTGCAGTTCAAACAGCGTTTCTCTTCTTTTTCCTATTTCACCTATTGTATTTCTGAATAGGAGTGACTTTGGAGGAAGTAGACATTTAGCCTGGTGATTCAGATGTCCACGTCTCACATTGGAGAACCCGGGTGTGCGTCCCAGCTCCAGCTCCCAATTCCAGCTTCCCACTAATGCAGACCCCGAGAGGCAGCAGCGATGGCTGAGGTAGCTGAGTACCTGTCACCCGTGTGGGAGACCTGGACTGTATTCCTGTCTTTAACTTTCCTGGCTGTTGCAGACATTTGGTAGAGTAGACCAGCAGAAGGAAACTCATTCTGTGTGTCTGCCTCTCAAATTAAAAAAAAAAAAGGGAGATACTTTGGGAGAAACAAAGGTTTATGGTTATAAGTCTGAGATTGTTGATTTAAATATTTTTTTCAGCTTAGAAGCTTTATCCAGTTGTCCATTCCATAAATACTGAGAGTCTGCTATTTGTGTCTATCTTGCACACTGCTAGTGGTTCCAGAGGTGGTTCTTATCAGACTTTGGGGCATCAGTAAGCAGCCTGGCAGCCTGGCTGCTTCCCTGAGTCCAGGCTCTAAGTTTAGCCAGTAGTTGTCTCTTAAAGAGACTGATGCTTGTTTTCAATCTGACCAGAAGAGCTAAAGGTTTTTCCCTATTGTTCCTCTTATTTTATCACTCCTCACCCCCCTAGATATAAAAATAAAGTTATAGAGACTCAGGGTATTTTCACATGACCTGGTGCAGAGTGAGCAGGCCTTCAGGGAGAGAGTCCTATCTCACAGTCTGTGTGTGCGCTGGGAGTGGTGTGCGTGGTGCACCCATCCTCTCTCAACTAATGATAACCTCTGCTTGATAGTTTCCATTTTGTGGCTTCTAGATGCCAACACTTGCCCAGTGATGAGAAGGGAGAGTTAAAGGGCATCAAGAGAAACTTGTCACATTTCTGACATAAGTATCACATCGCCTCCTGAGGTTGAAGATTCCTGCCCTTGTCGAGTGGTGATGCAACCATTCGCCGCAGCTCTGTGAGACAAACAATAACCTGGAAGGGAGGGGCAAGAGCAGACCTTCAGAAGGATAAAATCAGTGGCAGGAAGAGTGCAAGTGAGGCAGATAGGAAGCATCAGCCCTCACTCTCCGTGGTCCTGCTTGCTCTTCTCTCCTAAGCTGGACCTGATCAGGGCTTGAGAGGCACCTGCTTAGTGTTTGCCTTGCTGGGTTGGACTGTTTCCAAACAGAACATTTGGGAAAGCACAACAGTGTGGAAAAGATGAGTCCAGATTTCTTATTTTAGCCCAGCTGACATCTCAACCTAGAGTCCGGTGTGGCCAAAGCAGCTCATGGACTTGCTTAGAGAAGTGAGTGTCCACCTGTTGGAAATGGACTCACGTGAGCCCCATTGTCAGACACCAGCAATGTCAGTGTAAAGTGCTGTTTCTTCTTCTGTGCCTCCGCTCACCCCTCTTCCTTCCTCCTCCTCTCCCCGCCCCATTCCTGCCTGCGGCTTCTCTCCACGACAGAACCCTGGGCGATGGGAACATTGCTGATTGCCCTGTAGCCTGCAAAAGCTGTAGTTCTGAGATGGGTCTCTTTGCAGGTGGAATCATCCCAAGAAGCCAATGCTGAGGTCTTGCAAGAGATGACCAAGAAGCTGTACAGCCAGTATGAAGAGAAGCTGCAGGCAGAGCAGCAGAAGCACAGTGCTGAGAGAGAGGCCCTCCTGGTGCGTACGCCGCAGCTGCCAGTGAGGGGATGCGCGGCATTGTCGACGAAGCTCAGTGGTCGGGTTTCTTCTTAGAAGCCATTGAGTGGGCGCAGACATGGCTGAGGGATCCAGGAATGGATTCATTTGCTTATCCACTTCCCTTCCAGCCCACCTTCCTGCTTTTGCTCATCACCCTCCCTGCTGTAAATGCACATCTTCCTCTTGCTAATCTGGGCATTTGCCACCATCCAAGCTGGCCTGCAACTGTGCCCTTCCTTACTCCGTTTGCCTCTCTTTCTCTGTCCTTGATCCCCCAAAACCTTGAGAGCGCTATCTTCTCCAGGCATGGAATTTCTTTCTTTCATGCATCTGGAAGTAACATTGTCATTGCAAAGCCCACTCTGTCTCTTTGCCCTTGGCCGTGGGATTCTGTTACACTTGTCACTAGTTAGCCTGTATTGCTCAGATCTTCAGTTCCCTAGAAGAACATGCATTCCTCGAAGTTACCTGTGTCTTCAGGCTTCTTTAATGTGCCAGAGATTGGATTTTCTTTTTTGGTGCAAGTTGGTGCATGGTATTAGGGAGAAAGGTCTGGGAATTGTGCCTTCAATTCCAGATCAAACCCTGTGTCCCTTTGCGCTGTTGACAAATACAGTGATCCTCTGAGCATCTCTTCAAAGTTCACCAGCTCTTTTCTGCTGGACAACTTTTAGACAAAAAGACTCCAGGGGGAAAATGGAGAAAATTTAACCAGGTGCCTTAAAAAAAGCCACACGATGTGTCTGCATTCTTAGATGAGAACCAGAATCGTGGAGGTTGGGCTTATGATCGTGAGGCACTTTTAGGTTTGCAGGGTCGTGCTTTAAAGAGAACTCGTGACTGAGGAAGGTCAGCGCTGTTGGGAGCCTGATGAAGGGAGGATCTAGGTGCCCCGTGCCTGTCCTGAGAAGAAGGTGTTTCTTTTGCAGGAAGAAACCAATAGTTTCCTGAAAGCTATTGAAGAAGCAAATAAAAAGATGCAAGCAGCAGAGATCAGCCTAGAGGAGAAAGACCAGAGGATCGGGGAGCTGGACAGGCTGATTGAGCGCATGGAAAAGGTAACGGACACAGCCCTGGGCCTGTTACACACTTGCCCACACTGCCCCGAGTTAGCGCAAGTTTCCTGGCAGGCCTATCTGAAGAAGATCGAAGAAGCCCTCAACATCTCTCTCTCTCATCCCCTCCCCTCCAGTTTGCAATTAAAAACAGAGCCAGATCGATATAATAAAGTCTAAGGAAGTCCAACAGAATTCTCATTTTTCCCCATGGTAACTATTGTGATGGTTTCTGAAAATATTACATATGAAATTCTTCACAAAAATTAACATGTTAGCAACCCTGCTTTGCTCAGGCTGAGCCTACCTGTTGGGTAATCAGGCCCTATTTGGATGTCCCATCAATACCCCAGCCCTGTTGTGTCTGGAGCCTGGCACCTGGGGGAGTGGGGAAGGCCACATTTCTCTATGCGTGTGGCAGGAGGCTGACAGGTGGGCAGGGGAGACTCATGGAGGCCAGGAGCTCACCTGAAGCCAGTTTAGAGAAAGAGGAGAGGCAGGAAACCAGGAGTGGAGAAGAGGGAAGAAGGAATGGGAGAGAGGCAAGAGGAAAGGAGGAATGGAAGAAGGAGAAAGGATGACGACCCTTAGTGACAGCTGGCACCTAGGAGAGGACCTGGGAGTTTAGGGCCAAGGCTGTGGTGGGTGTCCAAAGAAGAGTTCTCTGGCTGCCTTTGAGCCTGCACATAGCGGTGACCTGCTGTGACTGTGACATCATTAGCATCCTGGATCCTGTGAACCTCCACCGTGGTGATGGAGGCAGGGGAATGAGCCTGTACAAGGTCACTATCCAGGCTTCCAGGTGATTCTGAGAAGAAGTCTCCTTACCCTTCAGTGTCTTCAGCATAACCTTGTCTGCAGTGCCCTGGGAAGCCCAGGTGTAACTGGAGTGGGAGCTGTGTTGGGTTCAGTATTCTGGGGCTCCATGGCTGCCTGAGGGGGAGTGTCCCTGTTTAGCTAATATCTTTATGTGAGAGGGATTTGAGCAAACTATATAGTCAGTTATAGTCTTAACCTCTACCCCATGGGAAAACAGAATCCCATCTTTTATGGGGAAGCAGATGGGCACATTTATAGGTAACATCATTGATTGGAGGCTGTGGCCGTGATGATGGGGAAACACAGGTGCCTTCTGGGACTGGGGTGAACTTTCTCCCACATTCCCATCTTGCAACAGTGAAAGATGCTGGCTAACTGTGGGTGACGCATCTCACTGAAGCATCAAGAACCAGGGTGAGCCGGCAGCATGGTGGAGGTGGTTTGGGCAGTGACACCATCTTTGAGGCACATAGGGTAGTGGTTCAGAACATAGAGTTCAGAGTCAGACCGACCTACAGTTTGAATGTTGCTTCTCCTTCTAGTGGTGGGCATTTATTCCACTTTTCCAAACCCAGTTTCTTGTTGGTAAAATGCTGATAATGCTAGTTCTTTACTGAAGGCTTTCATGAAAAGCCAAGAAGAATCCATGCCAAATCCAGCATGGTACCTGGTTCACAGTAAGAGCTCAATGATCTGTGGCTCAGATTTGTATTTTGTAACAGGTTTGCTCCAGAGTTGGCTTTTCTGAGATGAGCCCGTCTTATAGTTGATCTTTGTACCCATGGGATTTCCTAAGTGTCTAGTTTCTCTCCACTGATTCCTGTGGGCAGCCCTTATGCAACACGAGTGGGGCTGGAGGAGCTGAGGAGGTGGAGGACCAGCCTCCCTGCCAGCTTTTGAGTAACAGAAAACGTTCCCCAAAGCAGACTGCTTTTTTCTTTAATGATTGAAAATTTATTGTCCTTTCTCTAAATCTTCCTTTCCCATTAGGCTAGAGAAATGCTTCCTTTATCTAGCTAAGATTAGATAGACCAATTTATGCTCTCTTCCCTGCAGGGATGAATCCCTGAGAGCAGGAATCTGGCCAAATCCCTGTCACACAGCACGTGCTGGGGAACAGCCTGTCTGCAGGCAGGAAGTGAGGCGGTCTTTGTATCCTGCTCTCATCTAGTTTTGGCTTTTGTGCAAGGACAAACTGTGTGCCTTTGAATGACTCCCCTAGTGCATACTAATGCTCTCACATTGAGCATTGTATTTGAAATATCCCCTTTTCTGATCAGTAATAATCTGCAAAGGAGCAGATAATGTTCTGTGTCTTAATCCTAGGGGTGGTTATCCTGGTATACATAATGGAAGAGATTATTGTGTGGTATGCACTTAGGAATTTTTGTACTTCAGTTTAAAAAAAAATTAAAAGTGTGCTGTAAGTTAGGTCTTGTCCAACTTTACAGCAGCTCTTTTCTGGGGCAAGTGGGTGCTCACTTGTGAAAGATTCACCACTCTTATTTTAGGGATGCTGTGGTTAGGATGTTAATGTGGGTGTCTCTCAAAGGCCCTTGTGTGAAATGCTTGCTCTTCAGGATGTTACTACTGGGAGGTGCAGGAACCATTAGGAAATAGAGAGAGAGAGAAAGATCTTTTATGCATTGGTTCACTACTCTTGCAACAGCCATGGCCAGGCTAGGCCACAGCCAGGAGCCTTCCAGGTCTCCCACATGGCTGACAGTCCACTGCCTTCCCAGGCGGATCAGTAGGAAGCTTGATCTGAAGCAGATCAGCCAAATCTCAGACTGGTCCTCTGATATAGGATGTCTGTGTTGCAAGCAGTGACTTAACCCACTGTGTCACTGTGCTGGCCCTAGGGTGAACTTTAAAATTTGCATACATATACCATGAGTGTACAAAGTGCACAACTTGACACCTATATGTTTCCTATTGCTACTATAAAAATTAACACAAAGTTTCAGCTTACAAATATGAATTTGTATTAGTACATGCCAGCTGATTTGGCACTATCAGTGAACTTCAGACTCTGGGTAAGTGGGTATGTAAACCTGGGTGGGGAAGTACAGAGATTGGACACACTAGTGCTGGACTTGCTTGCTGCGCTTGGGATCCACTGATGAAAACATCACTTTTGGTCTGTTTTAGGAACGGCATCAGCTTCAACTCCAACTCTTGGAACATGAGACAGAAATGTCCGGGGAAATAATTGATTCTGACAAGCAGAGGTAAGTGGCTGCCCCTTGTGGTGGGGGACATGCTGTGTTTATGTGGGTGCATTTGACCCTTCTTTTCCCACAATGTTTTATATCCATTTATTTTACTTAAAACATTCTTTGTTCCTCCTTCCTCTTTGGATATCCTTTAAAAAAACCTCTGTAGTACATAACATTACTTTTTTTTTTTTTAAAGATTTATTTATTTGAAAAAGTTTCAGAGAGAGAAGGAGAGCCAGAGAAAGAGTAATCTTCCATCCACTGGTTCACTCCCCAAGTGTCCAAAACGATCAGGGCTGTGCCAGGCTGAAGCCAGGAGCTTCTTCTGGGTCTCCCATTCGGGTGCAGGGGCCTAAGGACTTGAGCCATCTTCCACTGCTTTCTCAGGCACATTAGCAGGGAGCTGGATCAGAAGTGGAGCAGCCAGGACTTGAACTGGCACCCATATGGGATCCTCAGTGCTACAGGTGGCAGCTTAATCTGCTGTGCCACAATATCACATTTCATCAAATGAAACCATATCCTAATGCCTCCCTTATAATCTCTTAGCAAAAGTACATCTACATTTGGCTTGTAGAATTGTTCCTTTTGGTAGTTTTAAATACATATGTTGATTGCAGTCTTAATCCTTAGCAATCATAAACCTGTATTCTATAGGCAGATACCATTTTATACTTTTTAGAAATGTTTTCTCATGAAACAATTTGATGTATTTATTAACAGAACCATACAATCACATATACCCAGGGTGTACATAATTTTAAGAAAGCAAAAAAGTAAATCTGTTTCAATTTGTGTTTCACAATATTTGAATATTTTATCTTATTTGGAAATTACCTAGATATTTAATGAATATCTGCCATTTTCTTTTAACTTAATAAAACTAAAAGGATGTAGTTATCAAAGATGTTAGAGAAACCTTTAAAGCAAACATAGTTTAAAAAATAGTTTCCGATAAAAGTATATTTATAAACTTTCTTTCCATTTATGTCTATTGATTCATTCATTCTTAGGTCAGAATCCTTTTTATATTAAACATGTAATAAAGAAAATGTTGCGTGTATGAATTATATATATTGCTGATGGACATTTTTGTTTTAAAAAATTTATACGAAAGGCAGAGAGAGAATTCCTATCTGTCGACTGACTTCCCAAATGCTTGCAACAGCCAGGGCTGGGCCAGGCTAAACCCAGGAGCCAGCAACTCAATCTGGTCTCCCATGTGAGTGTCAGAGACCTGTGTACTTGGGCCATTACCTGCTGCCTCTGAGGGCGCACATAAGGAGGAAGCTGGAAAGACAGGTGAAGCCGGGACTCAAACCCAAGCACTCTGATATGAGATGCAGGTGTCCCAAGCAGTGGTTAAGTGCGCAACAAATGCCTGCCCTGACAGGTCTGTTTTCACTCAAGTCACGTGAGCTTGAAAAGCATTTGGGTTAATTATTTAATAAAAGAGTGTTAAAAAATTTTTAAAGTCAAGTTGGTACCATGTTGACAATATACAAACACATGTATAGACTTTAACATATATGTTGACCCGTCATACCACACACACATATACATGTACTTGTAAAACGTAGACAGAAACAAACAGCATTTGTAGCCATTAGACAAGTGCAATATCAAACTCACTGGTTTGAAGGGATAATTTTATTGAAATTGTATCTGCAAATGGTATAAGATAAAATTCATTTATTATACTGATTAAAATTCTTGAGACAGGGTGGGAAATCTCACAGACATGTAGAAAGAATGCTAAATTTTCTTTTAAAAAGGAATTTGGGGGTTGGTGCTCTGGCAAAGTATGTTAATATGAGGGACCAGCATCCCATATGGTCACTGATTCGAGTCTCAGCTGCTCCACTTCCAATCCAGCTCTCTGCTAATGTGCCTGGGAAAGCAGTGGAAGATGGCCCAGGTACTTGGGCCCCTGCACCCGAATGGGAGACCCAGAAGAAGCTCCTGGCTCCTGACTTTGGATCGGCACAGCTCCAGCCATTGTGGCCATTTGGGGAGTGAATCAGTAGATGGAAGAACTCTGTCTCTCCCTCTGTCTGTAACTCTGCCTCTCAAATAAATAAATAAATAAATATGAATATATAAAAGGAATTTGAATGTATTAGGTGAGAGACAAAGAAGATCCAGAACATGTGCCAGGGTAACACTACGTCATAGGAGTTTAAAAAACCAAAAGACTCTTTAAAAGAATTGGCTGTGTTGGTTCCTGAATTACTTAGGGCTCAGCTAGAATTCCTGCCTTTAAGTTTTGGTTGACCCTTGTTTTGTCATTCATAGGGTCATCACTTATTGTAGACTTAAACTTGTACAAGTATGACATTGTACTGAGGGCTTCTAATATGAAGTGTATTTTAAAAAATATTTTTAATGCACCTACATTTTAAAAATTATTTATTGGAAGGGCTGGCCCTGGGGCACAGTGGGTTCAGCCACTCTTTGTGACGCTGGCATCTCATATAGGTGCTGGTTTCAGTCCTGGCTGCCCCACTTCTAATCCAGCTACTTCTCTCCCACCTGCTTCTGTGATCTTTCTGCCTGCTAATGCACCTGGGAAAGCGGCAGAAGATGGCTCCAGTGCTTGGGCCTCTGCAGCCACATGAGTGACCCGCATGGAGTTCCTGGCTCTTGGCTTTGGCCTGGTCCAGCCCCATCCATTGTGGCCATTTTGGGAGTGAATCAGTGGATGGAAGATCTGTCTGTCTCTCTCTCTCTGTCTCTCCTCTCTCTCTCTCTCTCTCTCTAACTCTGTCTCTCAAATAAATAAAATCTCTTTAAAAATTATTAGAGAGGCAGAGAGGGAGAGAAGGAGAAAGGGTGCTGTTCCCCATCAGTTCACTTCCTGAATGCCCACAACAGTCAGGATGAAGCCAAGAGGTGGGAACTTAGTCCAGGTCTTCCACAGAGGTGGCAGGAATGTTACTTGAGCCAACAATGCTGCCTTCTAGGGTCTGCAGTAGTAGGAAGCTGGGGTCAGGAGCCTGAGCAAGGTATCAGATCCAGAGACTTCACTGGGGGATGCAGGCATCCTACCTGGCATCGTAACCACTACACTAGGCCAGATGCCCTCCCCAGGGCAGGAGTTCACAGCCACATGTTATAGCCCATGGCTTGTTGTGAGCGCACTGGAATACATCCAAGGCTGTCGCAAGTGCAAAATTTCAGTCTGTAAATGTTCCCCATAACCTTGAACTCCACCTTGTTGATAAGAAAATTTATCAACTGTGACTAATACCACTTATGCTGGAAATTAATTTACATATATAAATTTATATATGTTTTTCTTTTTTTTTTTTTTACAGGCAGAGTGGACAGTGAGAGAGAGAGAGAGACAGAGAGAAAGGTCTTCCTTTTGCCGTTGGTTCACCCTCCAATGGCCGCCACGGTCGGCGCGCTGCGGCCGGCGCACCGCGCTCCTCCGATGGCAGGAGCCAGGAGCCAGGAGCCAGGTGCTTTTCCTGGTCTCCCCATGGGGTGAGGGCCCAAGCACCTGGGCCATCCTCCACTGCACTCCCGGACCACAGCAGAGGTCTGGCCTGGAAGAGGGGCAACCGGGACAGAATCGGTGCCCCGACCGGGACTAGAACCCGGTGTGCCGGCGCCGCAAAGCGGAGGATTAGCCTGTTGAGCCACGGCGCCGGCCATGTTTTGTTTTGTTATAAACTTTACTTAGTAAAACATTGCTTTGCCCTTTTGCTATAAGGATATGAATTCCTGGTTGGAAAATATGGGGGTAGTATACCATCTCTTCCAGAACTTAAAAGGCAAAGAAAGTCATATGTTAATTTTTAGTAAGGGAGCCGAAGTTGGGATGCTTGAGACAAGTTAGTTAACCTCCCTAAGAGTCTGCGTATCTGTGGGTAGCAGGAGTCCAGTTACTCGAGCCGTCACCGGCTGCATCCCGGGATGCTTAGCAGGAAGCTGGAAATAGGAGCCAGAGCCAGGACTTGAATGCAGACACTCTAATATGGGATATGAGCATCTTAGCCACTAGGCCAAATGTCTGCCCCTTTGCAGGATTAAAACTGGCAAGTGGTGACTTGAAAAGGACTCGAATGTTCTCTTTGTGGTGGGTGGTAGATTAGGAGTTCGCCACCTAGGAGGCCAGTGGAGTTTTGAGAGTGCATCGTGCGGTTTTCCTTGTCTGCACCTTTCTGCCTGGGTTGAGGACTGACATGCCTTTCCTGCTGGTTGTGTTAGGTATCAGCAGCTGGAGGAGGCGTCAGCCAGCCTCCGAGAGCGGATCAGACACCTTGATGACATGGTGCACTGCCAGCAGAAGAAAGTCAAGCAGATGGTCGAGGAGGTGAGTCCTCGTGCAAGGCACGGGCCCAGGGCGGCTTCCGGGGTGGGCAAACTGAAGCCCTAGAATAGCTCAGGCTCTCAACGCAGGCCTGTGGCTCTGAGAGCGCTTGGCCAGGCCACTGCTGTCTTAGCCCAATGGACCAATGAGCATCCCTCCAAAGGATCAAAGGGTTGCAGTGAAGAGAGCTGTGAGGTGCATTTAATGCACTCACCTATGTCCAAAGAACAGTGACACCCCGGGGGACACACAAGTGTGTGACAGAAATGGGTATTAGCCAGGACTCTGCACTGCTCCCAAACCTGCACGCTTCTGTCTCCCACCTACTTCTCTGGTCTTTTCCATTTCTGGTGTGTCTGTCTATTCTGTCTGTTCCTCTTTATTTAAAAATTATTTTTATTTATTTAATTATTTTAATTATTTAATTTATTTGCAAGGCAAAGAAAAAGAGGCAGAGAGATAAAGAAAGCTTATATTTACTACAGGTTTATTCCCAAAATGCCTGCAATAGCCAGGCTTGGGCTAGGCTTAAACTGGGAGCTAGCTACTCAACCCAGGTCTCCCACGTGGGTGGCAGGGACTCAAATGCTTGAGCCATCACCTGCTATTCCCCAGGGTGCATTACAGGAAGCTGGGATGAAGAGTGGGGCTGGGGCTTGGACCTAGGCACTCTGATACAGGATGTGAGCATCCACGTGGAGTCTTAACCCCCGAGCCAAATGCCTGCCCCTGTCTGCCTTTTTGCTCCTTCCTTTCTCGTTCTTTCCCTCACACCTGCTGCTGCTTTATCCTTCTCTCTTCCACCACCCTTTCTTTTTTAATGTCTCTGACATGGAACATGAAGCCAACTTACACGTCTGCTCTGCTGGGCATAGCTTACACTTCTTGCTCATAAAAAAGGAAGGTAAGTTGGACGTTTAGGTTTCTCTACGACAAAAAGAGTTCTTGCATCTTGTGTGAATGTCATCTGTCTTTCTTATGGTAATGCTCAGTAGGAGAGACTCCACGCTGGGGTAAAGCTAATCACATATTGTTGTAGCTTTTCCTTGCTCAGTTAAAAATAGAACTAGCTGATAGAAAAAGAACACTACTAACAGGGTTATGAGAATTCCTTTGGGTGTAATTCTGTAACTTGCAAAGAAAAGATTTCTGTTTAATTACACATTTGTTCAGCAGAGGAAAAACTGAAAACCTTTTCTTTTATATCAAGCACTGCTCTTAAAAGTTATCTGTCTTACCAATGAATTATTAAAATTAAAAGTATATCTGCCTTCTAATAAATAATTCATATACATGACAGATGGACAGGGAATTAAAAGTATATCTGCTTTATTAATAAATAAAATGTTGGGGATATTAGCATGGTGGGGCTAGGGTCAGGGAATTGTGAGGATGAGGAGGGGATCATCTTTTTTTGTTGGGTGTAGAATAAACAGTATACATTAGATAAGTCTTGCCCCAGATGGAAAGTCCAGGTCACACTGGGCTGAATTGTGTGTGTCCTCGTTGACTCACCACACATCGATGGGAGAAGTAGGATGGCAGAGGCTCAGGGCAGGAAGTCACACTCCACCTTCACAGGCTCTTCGCCCATCCAGGCGGGAGCACGGCCAGCCCTGTGACGGGGAGGGAGATGCTGCCATGGCCTTAGCAACAGGTAGACCTCAGGAGCGCATTGCCCACGGGAAAGCGTGATTTTGTCGTTAGCATCTCAGTAAACATGATGCTTTATTTTCTCCCATTTTTTCCCCATGTGATTTACTACCTGTGGGCACGGCATTTCTCTCACCTCTCCCCAAGGGGGATGTCTGTGTAGTTCTCAGATCTAACACTAGAGACCCGTTACACAAAAACCTCATGTAGACTGGCTTTTATTTATTTATTTTCGATTTATTTGTTTATTTCAAAGTCAGAGTTACAGAGACAGGGAGAGAAGGAGAGATCTTCTATACACTAGTTCACTTCCCAGATGGCTACAGTGGCCAGCACTGAGCTAGGCCCAAACCAGGAGCCAGGAGCTTCATCTGGGTCTCCCATATGGGTGGCAGGAGCCCAGACACTTGGGCCATCCTCTGCTACTTTCCAAGATCATTAGCAGGGAGCTGGATCAGAAGTAGAGCAGTTGGGATGCAAACCACACCCATCAGGGATGCTAGCGTCACAGGAGGTGGCTTTACTTGCTATTCCATGATGGTAGTGCCTCAGATTGGCTTTTGATTCAGCTAAACTCTTCTCTGCAAGGATTTGACTACTACTGAAGTCAGAGACACTTATTTTCTCACCTAATTCCAGATTTATAACAAATATTGCAATTGGAAGGGAGTGCGGCAATATGTATATATTTCATACATAGACGTAGACATACATGCATGCATCCAGGACAACAGGGAAGCACACAGAGATTGCCACCCATGCCTGCCTTTCCTTCCCGTGATTTCATAGCTCCCAAAGAAGCTCCTGTAAGTTCTGATGATGTGCTCCGGAACGGCCCAGTTACTGGAACACAGTCACAGGCTGAGATGTGGACGGGCACCATCAGTGGTAGTACCACCTATGGACTGCCTGGTTGTAACCGTGAACAGAGAGAGAGAAAAATAAAAGAGTCTTTTTAGTCTTAATTTAAACTATAAAAATCAGATAGGAAAAATTATTGTTTGTCCAGTATACCATGTTAACCTGACATGGCAAAAAGTTTGGTTTAAAATTTCAATTTTTGTAGCCATTGACATGAGTGCTTTTTTTTTAAAGTTAGATCTGTAGAAAAGGGACATGGAAAATGAGCACAGACTCAGGAGTGGGGCCAGCTGGGAGTAGGTGAGGGAATTGGGGAAGACATAGCCAGGGAGAGAGGCGGGAGATGACTTCTCATCACAGGAAGTGATGGAGGAGAGAAAAGGTATTTGTATTTTGTACTGGGATGCAAAGCCAGGTCACAACCACTGGGTGGCGCTTGCAAAGAGGCAAGTTCCAGCTCTTCATTCGAAATGAAGAGATATTGCTAAGATGGGCTGGCCCAGGGAGGCATTTCTCCCTTCGTCATGGGTACATTCCTGCGACGTAAGGAGTTGCGGCACGAGTCGTCTAGTGTTCTCCCCAGTTCGGTGTTCTGTAATCAGAATGCCTGTGCGAAGGCTGCCTGGTGACTGCTCAGTGTTGCGCCTTGTTTACCAGGCTGCGCAGTCACTGTGTTCACAGCCTTATCATTACTTTGCATAACAAGTGAGATCAGCAAGCACATAACTAAATCACTTGCGATCACTAGCACCAAATTGTGAGAAGTGTGGGCTACTGAATAGGTCACTTGTGGAATCTTGAACATGTCTTTAGAAGTGGATTTTTGTCTTGAGTTCCTCTGTCTGCACTAAGAGGCAATTGCACCTAGCATCGGAGTGAGCCTGTAAGGGTGACGGATGTGGGACGAGTTCTGTTTCTTCACATGAAGTCTGGATGTTTGCCTGCTTCAGAGCCTTGCTTTCCCCAGGGATGCCTGTCCAGACCCCAGCCATTGTTGGTGTCATTTAGATCATAAATGGCTTGCAGAAACATAGTTGATTACAATGATGAACTTCTCTTTTTAGCTTAACACGTCCGGTATTATTAGTCCTGAGGTGCTTGTAATCAGTAAGCATTAAGCAATGTGTTTCTTCCCTCCTCAGTGGAATATCATTTTAATAATATGACTACTAATCTGAATATCAAGTAACTGGCCTGGGTTTTGAAGTCCTTAGCTCAGTAACAACTTGATTTCCATTGTGTGAGACAGTAAGGACTTGGCTGTGTAAGCAGGGCTCATGGGGAGGCTGGTAGGTCCTTTTTGGAAATGAAGGATTGGTACATATCTTATGGGATCAAGTTCATTGGAGAAAGACAATGCAGTGTCTTCCATTGAGTGTGGAACTGCATACCCCTGCTAACCTAGGCCTTTGCACTGAATTAAGTCTCCTTTTGAGGTGGACATGAGGGACTGAGTCTTGCCCTCCCGTCACTAGTTCTTGCAGCTAGTTCTGGCTCTACCCAAAGCAAAAAAAGCAAAGCTCCCTAACCCCTACAGACTTTTAAGAGTGTTTATCAGAAAATTTATAGACATATCAAGGGATGGAAAAGAAATCACACTTGAGGAAAAATTCATTCATCTATTCATCAGAAATCCAGCAGCACCTGCCTTGTGCTGGGCTGGCTACTTGGTGGGGCGGTGGTGGGGGGAGGGGGGTGGCATGCAACCATGCTCCTGCTCTCATGCATCTTACCCACTGCTGTTGCCAGAGTTCCGGCTGCATCAGGAGAGCTGGGAGGAGGGGCAAGCTAGGCAGGGTCCTGAGCCCAGAGCAGCGAGCCCCCTCCCACATCTTGCAGTGTGATTTCTACAGTCAGCAGGGTCATTCCTGCCTGTGCACCTGTCTCACCAAGGCCCAGTCTGCTGCCAACCAGAGCAGCTTTCCTGCCATGGAGAGAAGAGCCAGAGTCTTATGTGCCCGCCAAAAGGATGATTGACACTTTGGCCAAAGGGTCGTGATCCATTATTTATCTGAGTAAACAGCAATTGAACAAGAGTTGTTTTGCTATTTTCCGGTTCAACCATTAAGCAACCTCTCATTTTATCTCGTATTCTGATTTCCCGTCGCTGTTTGTGATTTGGGAAATGTTTCCTCCAGCAAAAACTGCCTTAAGGGAGTCTCTCTTCAGCTGCAGAGCAGACATTCTTTCTTGGGACTTCTTTTGCAACAAGTAGCTGCTCTCCCTCCTCTCTTCGTATAATTTAGATGTTTAATCAGTACGTAGGTGCAGTGCATTGATTTTCTCATTAGTGTTCCACCTAGGCTGCCTGTTAGACTCACCTGGGGAGCTTTAGAAAAAATGCCTGGACCTGGTTGATGGGGGTGGGAGGCAGAGTGGTAACAGGTCGTTTTTGTTTGTGTGTTTGTATTTTTAGTTATGTAAGTGAGTGCAGTAGGCAACAAGGGTTGGGAACTGATGCCCGGCAGCCTGACTCTCCCTGCTGGGCTTCCTGTGGCTCCTGTTTCAGGCCAGCCTCCCTCAGAAGTTCCTGTCCCTGAGCTGGAAGGCTGGGGGTGAATCCAGAGGAGGAAGGGCTCCATGGGAGACAGCCATGGCAAGCAGCCTCCAGGGACTGGGAGCACCTGAGTGAGAAAGCTGGGCCAAGTCTGAGAGTGAGTCCCAGGAGGGGAGCTTCACCTCCTTCCAGCCCCTGGTCCTGGGCAGAGTGTGTGACAGCTCACTCCTAAGAGCTGGATTATCTTGGTCATATCCCCATTATGGAAAGCAGAGATGCTATCCAGATCCACCTGGAGATAAGATGTTAGTAAGGTAGGATGAGGTACCCTTGCTAACCAAATAATAGAGACTTTAAGAGACAGAACCCACCACCAACAAAGAGACCCAAAGTAGTTCTCATGGACCCTATTCACACTGCGCACGTGTGCACATGCCTGACTTTGTCCTGGTTTAAATTAGCTTCTCTGTCAATACAGAGCAGTTATACCTGGTCAACAGGACCTCTTTAAAAGAATACTAATTGTGGGCCCTTAAGAAGTTAGAAGTTGTCTCTAGAATGGGATAAATAGCAGTATCTACCTGAGTGTGTTTTTTTGGTAAGAGTTAAATGAGATGATGAATATAAAACAATCTGCCAATTGGAACATGGAAAATACCCAGTAGGTACTAGCTGCTATTACTGTTGTTACTGCTGATGAATGAGTTCCCGCTGTGTATACCTAAAGTAATGTGAGTTGAAAGCAAAAGTAGCTGTGTTGATTGCCTGACCAGTATGCAGGTTTGCCTTTCTTCCCTTAGCAGGTCTTGAGCCCAGTGGGGTCTTTGGGTGCACTTCTCTTCTCTTCTGAGCTCTCTGCTGTTTTCTTGCTTAGCCATTTGTCTTTTGAGTACAATATGTATACGTAAAGTGATTTAAAAAGTCAAATTCACTCTAAGAATTTTCTATTTTGAATGACTCAGGCATGTACTGGCCACACAGTTTATTTATTTATTTTTAAAGATTTATTTATTTATTTGAAAGTCAGAGTTACACAGAGAAGGAGAGGCAGAGAGAGAGAGAGAGAGAAAGAGAGAGAGAGAGAGAGAGGTCTTGCATCTGCTGGTTCACTCCCCAGCTGGCTGCAATGGCCAGAGCTGCGTCAATCTGAAGCCAGGAGCCAGGAGCTTCTTCCAGGTCTCCTACATGGGTGCAGGAGTCCAAGGACTTGGGCCATCTTTCACTGCTTTCCCAGGGCATAGCAGAGGGCTGAATCAGAAGTGGAACAACCGGGACTCGAACTGGTGCCCAGATGGGATGCCGGCACTGCAGGTGGTGGCTTTACCTGCTGTGCCACAGTGCTGGCCCCGACAACAGTTTATTTTAAAACTATTGTGTGGTGTGCTGAAATGTGCAACATGCAAGAGTACACTTTTACCAAATGCCCTGAGTTTAGAGGATTCTGAGTACCTGTATTTTCCACAAGGGGGTTGGGAAAGAGCCATAGCACTGAGCCTACCACCCTAACCCACTCAATTGGACTGTCTCCAGATCATGTCGCACGAGCTGTTCTCCAGATTTAGTCTCCGGCTCTTTGGAAGATGATAGAATGGTAGCCTGCTGTGGGTTGGAAGTGATTCCTTTTATTGTTCCTGATTAGAAGAACACTTGTTCATTGTCTACTGGGAAGAGGTGACACCTTTGATGAGCGGAGGAACAGAACAGTAAGGACACGCTATTGAAAGGGAAATCTGACCCTGGGGCCTCCACACACTGTCTGTAAGCTTTACTTGTACAGCCTCAACTTCAGTCAAGAGAACTCAGAGAGCCACAGAGTATTTTTAGCAACATGGGTTCCTAGACATCAAAGAAGGAACCGTGGAAAAGACTACTAAAAACATAACTCAGAAAGTGCCAGGTGGAGCCTGGTCTAAAATCTTGGAAAATGAATCCTTGCTTATGGAAAACGGCCAAGGACAACTGCTCAGGAGATGGACGAGAGCTGGAAGAACATCAGAACTCTGGGACTGCAATGCTCCCCATCAGAGCGCGTGCCAGAAAATACATAAACAGACAAGTGTCCATGTAGTTTGATTATATTTGTTTATGGGCTGTGGCTGGGAGTGGGGCGTCCTGTCTGAGTGGGTAACAGCAACACTAGTCAACTTAGCATTGTTCTTGTTAGCTTAAGAAGAGTTTGGGCCTTTGGGCCTTGGGCCTTTGCTTCTCTCAACCAACTTTGGGAAAAGGAGAAGCATGCCTATGGAAAGGGCTGAAATTGATGGAAGTGAAATATGCTTCATGTGTGCTGTATTTGCATAGAGGTCTGCCTGGAGGTGGCCACGGGTGCTGGTGGTTCCTCACCTGGTGACGGTGGTATTAGCCTGCGGCAGCCAGAGGCTGGGCTCCCGAGGGGAAGCCCGGTGTGCCTCCGACGTGGGTTAGCTCTCTCCTCCTCTACTTCTCCTGGCAGAGTGGGCATGTTGATGCTTTCCTGTCATTATTTGCCTTTGATCTTTCGTTTAGGGGCTTCTGCCTGGCTTGAGCCAGTGGGTAGTGGGTGGGAAAGGAAGCAGATGAATAATTTTTCTTTCATCATGAGTCTGTGTATGACACTTGCTTTAGAAGCAGGTCTCGGGTGCTCTGCTGCGTCTCCAGAATTCTTTTTTTTTTTTTTTTTTTTTGAGGTCAAAGTCCTTTATTGAGAAACTCAAAGGGGTGGGCGGGGGAAGTTGAACCTGCGCTGGGGCATCCTCAAGTCCGACGTCCTCGGCCAGGACCTTCCCACCGTCGCAGCCTCTGAAAGCACGTCTCCAGAATTCTACTAGGGAGATGCAGTCGGATTTTAGAATCTGTCATCTAAATAGTATCCTAGTGTAGTTTCTCGCTGTTTCTAGGGATGCCTTTATGGTCACTGGCATTTGTTCTAGTGGAATAGATTAATTACCCAATTTCCAAAAGTAGGATAACACAAGTGAAGGGGAGGTAGTTATTTTTAGACATGGTGGGTCACTCTCTCCCACAGTGGAATACTCTCCTTTGCCCTTGGAGTTTCTTTTCTTTTGGGCTACGGACAGTGCCTGGAGGCCAGGTCAGCTTTTCACTGCGGAGCAGGTGGTGGGTGTGGTGCCCAGGCTTAGAGGCGCTTCCGTCCCGTGCCCTGGGCGCGTCATGCAGCTTCCCGAGCCTTGGCCCTGATCCTGTTGATCTCCTTGAGTCTGAGTCCCTTTGTGCCACAGGATCTACCCCCGCTTGCTCTTGTCTGCCTTCGCTGCTGTCTTAATTTGCCCCTTCCCTGCCTGCACTGACATTGGGTGTGAACTTGGTTTCCTGCCTGTCAAACCCAAGATATGTGCTCAGATCTTGCCCTTCCACCCCACCCATTCCATCCCCGTCCTCTCTTACCCTGCCTTTAATTGGATCCTTCATCCTGGACTCTTATGGTTACAGCTGTGTCACATGGGCACTCACGTCCCCATCCAAAGGAGGGGCTGCTCAAAAGCTTGAGGCAGAATTTACTTACAAGAAATGAAAATGTTATGGTTTTAAATTCACTTCTTTAAGACCTTAGATAACTTTATCTAAGATGTGAAATAGAAAGAGCATGATTTTGTCAGCCTTTTTTCTCTTCGCAGCCTAGGAAGAGCCCTTGCAGGTTCATTTTATGACAATACTGATTAATGTATTCATAATAGAAATTGTCCTTTTGAGCGAGATATTCTCTTTGTAAATGTCATTGAACCCACATGATATTTATTGGGACTGTTTCTGATTGCCTTGGAACTGGTTTTAGAGACCTGGATGCCCAGTTTGTGGCCATAGAAAGTATGTGAGGCTATGCAGTTGGTGTTCCAGGTCGTTACCAGCTATTGAATGCGTCTCTTGTTCTGAGAGTATGACATGGACTTCGCATTCCCACATTTACCCTCTGAGGGAGAGACTATTGCCCAATTTTTTAAGCACAAGCAACTGTGGTTGAAGATCTTAAAAAATAAGTAGGCAGCAGTCTCTCAGCAGAGTGGTGGCGCTCCATCCGCATCCTGATCCTCAGCTCCGAAGCTGCCTGTGGCCTTTTCTTCTCTTTCTCATTAGGGAAAGTTGCAAACAGAAAAAATTACAGAGGTTGACAAAAAGAAAAACCCACGCATCCTTCTCCAGAGTCATCATGTTACAATTTTGGCAGATTTGTTTCTGATTTTTTTTTTTTTTAAGTCAAAGCAAACATTACAGATAAAGAAAAGAATCTCTTCTGATGCCTGACAGTTTTGTTTCTCTCCTTCCTTCTGTGTTTCCTCCCTCCCTCTCCACTGGCACTCCTGCTCCGGAGGCAGATTGTTCCAGGCCATGTTTTGACACCTTTATTGCATTGATGTGTGTATGTATTTGTTGTACTATGCAAGGGGACTTCAAAAAGTCCATGAAAATGGAATTACAAGATAAGTTTATTTTGGTACAGATATTTTTGAAATCCATGTATAATTTCTTTTTGTAATGCCCATTTTTCACATATATTTTGAAGTCACCTCCTGTAGCTTAATTTTGGGGCTTAAAAGTTTATATAAAATTTATTTTGTATTGTAGAAAATAATTTGTATTGTAGAAAATGTTGCTGTATATAATTTCCGCTTACTCCTCTCCTCAGTTTTGTTTCCGTATGTTATCACATTGAGGTCTGAATTGTGAGTCATCCCATGGCTGTGTAATATACTTTTATATGTATATATTGTAATTTATTCGGTGGATAGATGTTTCATTTGTTTCCAGGTTTTTATTGTTTTACAAACCATGACAAATGTCTCCATGCTGCTTTAGAAAAATTGCTAGGGTGTGGGGTTGACACCATTTCAGCATTACGAGATGTTGCCCAATGGTTCCCCAGTGTGCATTTCTGTCGGTCATGTAGGGAGGGCAGATTTTTCCCGACGCTCACTGCCACTTGGCACCGTGTGGACTATAATTTTGGCTATTTATGAAATTGCATCTTATGTTTTAATTTGCGTCAGCCTGATTATTGCTCATAACAAGTTGTGATGTTGAGTAACTTTGCAGTCTTCTTGGGCATTCAGGGTGCCGCCTTTACGAACTGGTTGTTAATATCCTTTATTCATTTTATGTTAGGTTCTATCATTTTCCTGCTGATTTGTAGGAATTCTGCATGTTATTGATATTGATCACTTATCAAAAAGTATTTGGTGCTACCACCTCCTATTCAGTGTTTTTTGTTTGTTTGTTGGTGTATCTTATAATTTACACATCTTTAATTTTGGTGTGAAGTTAACTTGTTGTCATTTGTCATTTGTGGTGTTGCTTGTTCGTTTGTCATAAAGTTGTCTTCTGTAATTCAGAGCCTTGGTTTTCACGTTTAAGTCTTTAGTTACAACTTCCGTGCCCGTTCCCTGCATCCTCCCTTACTGCCTTCCTCCATGGCACTCAACATCTTGTGGTACCGCATATCCTTTCCCTATCTGTTTGTGCTTATGTGTGGGGCATGGGGTCTGCTTCCCTCCATTAGAATGTAAGCTCCGCAAGAGCAGGGACTTTTGTGTGATTTATTTATGGTCCTCTCCCTACTATCCGAGACAGTCACTAGCATACAGCAGGTGCTCAATAAATACTTGCCGAACAAATAAAGAATAAGCCATGTGGAACATTTTTGTGTGTGTGTAAGTGACATGCAGAGGTCTCTGTCTCTCTCTCCCCTCCTCCCCATCCTTCTCCGCTCATGGGAGGTTTGATCTCTATCAGCATTGTCCTACTGGATTTTTTTTTGTCCTCTTTGTTAAGCAGGAGTTTTTCCATGCAGCTGTGCTATTGTCTTTGAATGTTCTGGTTCTCCTGCTCCTCTGCTGAAGCCTATAGCGCTCCCAGCCCTTGAGCTTAGGATAGGAATGAGGTTGAGGAGGAGCCAGAGGCAGCTTAGAGAGAGCTCCTCTCTGAAGGACAGACAGTAGATATTTGGGGAGCACCGTTTATGAACCAAGTGTAAAAATGGATGTGAATTCTGACTCTCTGGACTTTCTGGCTAACATCTGAACTCATCAGAACCTGAGGCATCATGTGACAAGTGACAGGCATAGTTATGAGCCGTGCATACTGGGACACAGAAGCTGGAGAACACAGTTGTGTGGCTCTGCATCCTGCCTCTGCTTCTGACTAGGCTTCTACATTAAGCAAATTGCTTATCATCTCCTAGATTGTTTCCTTATCAATAAAGCAGCAAAGATCATCATGGAACCTCCTCCAGAGATGGTTTTAAGGACTGGCTGGTAGAATGCATGAGGACTGCTTAGCATAGTGCCTATATATAAGAACTAACTGTGTGGGTGGGAGTCTACGTAAGGGGCAGGCCTGGCAGGATGGGTTAGATTTTTTTTTAAGGCAGGGGATGGATAGGTGGGAAAGGTCATGCCATAGAAGGGAGAACAATGCAAACACAGAGACCAGAGGAGATGCACATAGTTGAGTTCAGGGAGCATTAATCTGGTGTAACTGGATTGTCTGAGGGAGTGATCAGTGAAGAGGATGAGACCAGTTGTGGTGGGTGATCAGCGCCAAGCCAAGGAAAATGCCTTTTGTGACCTTACTCTGAAGTCCTCTAGGGCTTCCTGTTGCTTGATCAGATCTGAGTCCTAGAGAGAAGCCCCTGGCAGGCGATACAGGCAAATGGAAGGGGAGAGGACAGGAAGGCTCCTGGAAGGGAACAAAGGGAGTCCTGCCCAGTGCTGTTTTGTGCCAGGTATAGATCTCATTGCTTCCATATATATTCATTGTATGGTTCTGAAATAATTCTTTCTGCAGATATACTGTTCAGGATAGGATGTCATTGGCTCCTATCTGCACCTATCAAGGGAAGCTTGGGGATAAATATGCTCCTTCCCATTTCTCCATTTCACCTCTACTGTCAATGAGAGGAAAAAGAATAGCTGAATGATTAGGAGCCCAGCAGATCCTTTGTGAAGAAGAGGCCACATGCCCATATTCCTTCCAGCCTGGTCTAATTCCTGGGCAGCATTGCAGTGGTGGGTTGTCATGGCAGGGAGGCTGGAAACTGGCAAATGTCTGGGAGTGGGATGGTGTGGGTGAGAGT
Source organism: Sylvilagus floridanus (assembly GCA_949820135.1). Classification (NCBI taxonomy): domain Eukaryota; kingdom Metazoa; phylum Chordata; class Mammalia; order Lagomorpha; family Leporidae; genus Sylvilagus; species Sylvilagus floridanus. Next base: position 65,595,608 of record OX463239.1, read on the forward strand.
TGGGATTTGGCATCAGAGAGACTTGGGTTTAGGTCTCTGCTCTGCAAAGGACTAGATGATGCTAAGAAGATGAGCAACTGATGCACACCTTAGAACTTTAATTTCCTCAAGTGTGGACAATCACTTTGGGTTGTTTATTTTGTTAGAAATGTATTTATTTATTTGAAAGGCAAAAAGAGACAAAGACCTCCCATCTGCAGATTAATTCCTCAAATGCTTGCAGCAGCCTAAACTGGGTCAGGCCAAAGCCACGAGGGCAGTCCAGGTCTCCCATGTGGGTGGCAAGGATCTAACTACCTCAGCCATCACCTGCTGTCTCCCAGGGTCTACATTAGCAGGAAACTGGAAGTGAAAGTGAAGCTGGTATTCAAACACAGACAGTCTGACATAGGATGTGGGGGTCCCAAGTAGTGTCTTATTCATTGTGGCAGACTCTCTCCCCTGGAGTTATGAGCCAACCCAGCAAATGCCTGGTACCAGTCTACCCTCTTTCTTCCTCCTTAGTGAATGGACTCAGATTGGGAAACCAGTTTTCTCATCTTCCCTAACATTTATGTAGCCGAGTCACTTTTAGGTACCCATGAGAATCAGAGTGCTCTTCCCTTACTTAAAGAGAAGTTGGGTTATCTTTCATATAAGATAGAAATCAAACCAAATGAGATTACGTTACCTCAGAAGCAGTTTCAACGGATCCTTTGATGGTATAGTTCTATTATTATATATTACTTCAAACTTAATAGGAAAAATTGATTAAAATAGGTGCCTTGTTCATATCTAGCCTGGCTGAATGCCACAAGACACATTAATTGAAAATGAATTTCCACAAACCCAATCAAGCATCATGAAGATGAAAAATGTACCTTTTCCCCTCCATGCCTTCATTGATTTTTCATTTTCCTTGCTCAGAGCTTCATTTAGCAATTTTTCAGTTTCGTTTTGTTGTGCCCTTAATTCATTCCTTTCCCTCCCCCAAAATGAGATAATGTACCATTCTCCTTGTCCTTATTAAACTGTTCTTTCATGCTGCATTAGTGCAGGGCAGATTTTGATCTTGTCCTATTTCTCTATGCACTATTATTTTGTGAAAAAAGAGGCTATGCTTTATTATTATTTTTATTCTTATATTTTTGTGGTGGCTTTTCATCAAAGAGAGTGTACTTTAAAAATACAATAACTGTGAAATTACTGTGTTACAAGACTTCCAAAATAGAATTAAGGGAATTTATAGCAAACCTTTTCAAGAGAAGCATGTAAAATACCATTTTTTCTCATTTTTTACATGGTGGGATGTATGATTGAACATGATTCATATTTTTGAAAAATTTATTTTTTATTTATTTGAAAGACAGAGTGACAGAGAGAGAGAGAGAGAGAGAGAGAGAGAGAGAGAGAGGGAGAGTCTTGCATTTACTGATCACTCCCCAAATAGCTACAACAGCTGTGGCTGGGCCAAGCTGAAGACAAAATGACCTTCATCCTGGTCTCCCACATGGGTGTCAAGGGCCTACCTACTTGGGCCATCATCTGCTGCCTTCCTAGGTGCATTGGCAGAAAGCTGGATTTGGATCAAAGTAGCTAGGACTAAAACTGGTGCTCTGATATGGGATGCTGGCGTTGTAGGCGGTGGCTTAATCCACTGTGCTACAACACTTGCTCCACAGTTCCTTTTCCCTGAAAGAAATGAAAACAACTGTTGAGCAGATCACAGAGGGATCAGGAGGTTGAGTTGAACACAAGACCCTGTCAGGACATGAGGAAGCAAAAGGAGAAGACAGTGGGTGTCCCAGTGAGCTCCAAGAAGGATCTTCCTGTCTGCCTTATCCCTACCATAGTCTGTTCAATGACCCACTGTGCCCTGAGTGGGAGAAGGGGAGGGGTTTGAAAACCATAATGGGGTCTTCAAGCTATTTTCTTGTGGAATTTTCAAATAATACAACAGCATAATATTTCCTGAAGTGCTACATGAACTCAATACAGTATCAGATAATTTTTCCCTAGAATTCATAACCTTGATAATCTCATTTTGATTAGAAGTGTTGATTGGCAGTAATATGTCGATGATAAATTTTTCAATGGGAAAACAAATGCATATAGTTTGAATTAGGAAGTCTTTGTAAAGCAGGGTCTGTGAGAAAGAGGAATAAGATGGGAATGTTGGTGACAGAGGTTGGAGAATTTTAGTCATATATTATTGAGGTTTTTTAAAAGATTTTTAAAGATTTATTTATTTGTTTGAAAGGCAGAGTTACAGAAAGGCAGAGGCAGAGAGAGAGAGGGGTCTTCTATATGCTGGTTCACTCCCCAAATGGCCACAGCAGTTGGAGCTGTGCTGATCCGAAGCCAGGAGCCAGGAGCTTCCTCCAAGTCTCCCACAGGGGTGCAGGGCCCCAAGCACTTGGGCCATAGCAGAGAGCTGGATCAGAAGTAGAACAGTGGGACTCAAACTGGGGCCCATAAGAGATGCCGGCACAGAATGTGGCGGCTTTAGCTGCTACGCCACAGCACTGGCCCCATATAGTCGAGTTTTGTGACATAAGTGTGCACAAATATACACCAGCCCTGCCGGCGCCGCGGCTCACAGGCTAATCCTCCACCTGCAGCGCCGGTACTCCGGGTTCTAGTCCTGGTCGGGTGCCGGATTCTGTCCTGGTTGCTCCTCTTCCAGGCCAGCTCTCTGCTATGGCCCGGGAGGGCAGTGGAGGATGGCCCACGTCCTTGGGCTCTGCACCCGCATGGGAGACCAGGAGGAAGCACCTGGCTCCTGGCTTCGGATCAGCGCGGTGCGCCGACCGCAGCACGCTGGCGTGGCTGGCAGCCATTAGAGGGTGAACCAACGGTAAAGGAAGACCTTTCTCTCTCTCTCTCTCTCTCTCTCTCTCTCTCTCACTGTCCACTCTGCCTGTCAAAAAAAAAAAATATATATATATATATGTATACACACACCAGCCCTACACTTAGATTTTAAATAAGGTCTATGCACCTTGACTGGTTATTCCTAAAATTAACATGAAAGCAAAATTTTAAAGATGATAACATCATAAATTTAGACAGTCTAGTTAAAAAAAATTGCTCTCTTTCCTTTACAGGATTTTAAATAGCTTAATTAAATGAGACCATCAGTTTTCTTACTTGCTTTTTTTTAAAAAAAAATTAAGGTTTATTTGAGCAAGCAAGTATTCATTAATCAGGAAGCACCAGCATCAAAATGGCTCCGGGCTTTGCCTAGGGGTCATGAAGGAAGAAATACTATAATATGTTAATAAAAGCAAGACAAATTAAATGTTTTATTGGTTAACCTAGCAAGACGTGAGCTGGTGCTTCTGAACGGTAACCTCTGATGGGAGCTGGTTGGCAGTTTCTGATTGGCTAAGCTTCCGTTTCCTTTTCTAGGCTTTAATAATTCACTGTGCATTCAGTTTCAGTTTGCTAAGGTGGGACTCCTGGACAGTGGAGCCATCTCACCCTAAAGGCCTCCTCATTAATTATTTTAACATTCCCTCCCTTTCGGGCAGCTTCTCTTTCATGAGAGATTGAAGAAACCGGGAATGTGACACTTTCTGCCACCCGCATGGCTGACTTGTCTTTGTCTCAGTGTGAAACCTCTGAGTGTGACCATCAGTTTTAATGAGCTTCTAAGACCAGTGAGGGAAGGGTGCAAAGTTGATGGCATGGCATCTGGTGTACAGTATGCCTGATGAGCACCTTTTTGATGTCATAAAGCATTTTTTTTGTGTATTATCATTTGCCAACTGGTAAAAGAAAACACTCCAAAGCACAATTTCTTAACCCACATCAAATGCTGTCTAGTGTTTAATACTTATTTGCTGCAATAATTCTTCATTAATTTCTTTTCACACTCCCTGAGTTCAATATTGAGTTATGTTTATGAGTCTTGCCCAGTTGTGGCTGTTCATGTAATTCTAATGGCAGAGTTGTATCATTTTCTGACACCTAACACGAAATGCTGCAAGTCCTGTGTTTTATTAAGGGAAGAATATTCCAGGAAGTCTAGAAGCCTCCTTACTTCCAGGATTGTGTGGAATCCAGAAAAGAACCTTACAAAATTTTTGTGTAACTTCATTTTGGCTCTCACTGGCATTTGTTCTCCTTTTGAAATGAATTAGGGGGAAATCTTTCCTCTGTTGTGGTTGGTATCCCAAGCAGTTTATAAAAATTTGCAGATTGATAAGTGTGATTGCATCTCTTAGGAGAAGTGACTCTTATTTAAGATAGCTGATACACTGAACATTTGTTTTCTGGAATTAGGAGTCCAGTTCAAGGGAAAGATGTCAACAAAAGGTGAAAAGAGTGATTGTTCTTGTGGGTTTGTTCACAGCATTGAGGTGGCACAGAGAAGAGACCCACAAAGCCAGCCTGGAGGGCTTGTCAAGTGCTGGCCTGGGAGGTGACTGGTGGAGAGGGAGAAGGATCGTGGGAAGGCATTCTCAGTAGAGGCACCAGCCTGCAAGTGCCCAGAGGCAGAGGAACATGGTGATCAAGACAAAAGTTAGACCAAATTCTATTCGCATAAGTTGAAAGGTTCCAGATTTTACCACAATGTGTTTTTTCCCCTCCATATTTTAAAAATGATGCCTGCTACTAGGTTTCTTTTTGACATTTAAATTTGGCTGTGGTAAAGGATTACATCCTTGTATAAACCGAATAGCCGAGGTCTGGAAAATGAACGTTCCTCATTGCTCAGTTCTGAATGCCGATTTGAGTTTTCTAACTTGGGTCATTTACCACCACCTGGTGACAGCTAGTCCTAAATGCAGCTTTGTGATGGGTAAATAAGTCTCTTGAAGGCCAAAAATAAATGGAGCTAGTAAGAGCAAAGGCACCTCATGGATTTCACTTTCTTGGTACCCTGGATTTTGGAGTGACCCTTGATTTTGGAGGTACTTTGGGAATACATGTTAACAAAGGGCATCTTATTTCAACTGGGTATGCAAGAGTTTGTTCTAGACAGTTTTGCCCTTGACATTAAGGAATGGTTTGTTTAGGGGTAGAGGAATGGATTTATTGATTTGTTTATTTGTAGCCTGAGAGTATAAAAGATAAGCAAGGCCCTTACTCTCCAAAAGCTCACAGTCTAGGGATGGAGAAATACCTAGAATCACATAATAGTAACTAACTTTTGAGTGGCCTTTAAGCACTAGGTGCTATAGGAGACAATATTTCAGGCTGTTCGATGTTGGGAGTCAGAAATAGCACACACAGCTGTGTGATTCGGAGGTAGTGAAAAAAGAACCGAAGGCCTGGGAGTCTGATACTACTGCAGTACTCCCAGTTCCAGAAGTGTGTGAGTCTTTCTGTTGTAGGAACTGGGTGCCTCACTGGGGAAAGGCGTGGACTGTAGGGAGACCAAGCTGGCATCCCTCGCAGGGCAGGTGGAGTCTGGAAGCCTTGACGTTTAGGTTTTTTTCTCTAGTTGGAACAAGTCAACCCTGGTCACAGAATATACTGGGCAAGAGGACTTCTTTAGGAAGTGCTCAAGGACTTAAGCAAAAGTGCCTGCGTGCATTCACTTCGTACAGTAGCACCATAGCTCCTTGCTCCTGTCAGAAGCTTCGACACCCCAAGTCCTACTGATGGATTGTTCCTTTTCCCCAAATCACGCGCCTTTTCAGTGTAGCCTCAGCCCTCTGCTCTCTCACAAGACCTGGGAGTCCTGCTCCCTGGAGCCCTCTCTGCAGATGCCATCTTTGCCTGTTGCTGACTTACAGTCTCCTGCTATCCATGGAGGACTAGTTCAGGACCTTCTGTGGATACCGAGATCTGACGATGCTCAAGTCCATAATAGAAAATGTCCTATGTGCACGTAACCAGCACATCTCCTCCTGCATACATTAAAGCATCTCTGTGTCACTTATAGTACCTAATGCAAAGTACATGCTGTGGAAATAGCTGTTATATGTATTGTTAGGGGAACATGACAAGAAAAAATGTCTGCACGTTATCAAGACAGACATGATTTTTCCCTCTAATGTTTTCAATCTGAAGTTGATTGAGTTTTTGGAAACAGAACCCATGGATATGGAGGCCAACTGAAGTTTTTAGACTAAAATCTAGGGGACAAAGGCCAGTAGAATCCTCTCAGCATCTTACTATGAGCTGTTCATTGCGGGGTGGGGTGGGACGGTTGTTAAACTACATTTGTCACTTCCTTGACTCATAAGCCACTGAGTCCTTTAGGGACAGTGAAACCAGGCATTTGAAGTCATCTTTTGTGTTATTTGATTAAATATTACCCCTGACCTCCTTGGAAACCTTTGGTTAATTTCAATACCCATTTCGCCTATCATTTAGAAGTTTTAAAAAGTCGATTAAAAATGTTAATGCTATAGGAAGGAATAAAAAAAAGAACATGAGGATAATTTTTGAAAATTATTTGTACAGATATTGAAGGAAATTTACACGCATCTTTCCCCCTCTTCGTAATCCTACCACAACTCCAGAACTATTTCATTTGTTTAGCTTCTTTTCTAGGTTTTACTTTCATCACTGTAGACTTTTTTTTTTGGTCCCTTGAGCCTTTTTGTAAACACTTCGCCATTTTGTAGTGTGTTTGTTTTTAGTGTTTAGGTAATATACTCCATCAAATTGATATTCCATAATTTATTACCTGTTCCTTTAGTGCTACACATTAAGGTTATTTCCATTTTCTCTCTATTATAAATAATGGGAGCAAGAACATCTTTATATATATGGCTTTTTTCCTATGTTTGAATGATATCCTCAGGATAAATTCCCAGGAGTGGGATTAGTGGGTCAAAGGGTATGAACAGCTTTATGGCTCTGAATATTTATTGCTAAATTGCCTAAAGGGTCATTCTAATTTACAATGCCACCTGCAACACACAAGAGTGGCTGCCCCTCCCAAGCCTGCCCACACTGGTTCCTCCAGTCAGTAGTTTTGGGGCAAATTTAATAGGTATCAAAATGTAGTTTGCTTCTATTTTTAACTGGTAATTTCTTTAATTAATACCAATATTAAACAGTTTTTCTTGAGTGTGTTTCTGATTCTATTTTATATGGTTTACTTTTCTTGTCAGAGGATGAAATTTTTTGACATCACATGGCACTGAAAACATTTCATAGTAAGAATGCCAGTTGCATTCAGAATAGAGAGACTAGTCATTGAAGCCTCCTAAACTCACTACCGAGGGACATCAAGGAGCAAGATCTACCGAGGGTCATCAAAGAGCAAGATCTGCCATATTTGCTTTATGTAGCCTTTCTTTTCCTCTTATATTTTCGGCTGTGCATATTTTAACCCAAACCCTCGGCGTTCTGTATATCTTTCCTCTGTACTTCACTGTGTATCTCTAGAGCGCATTGACTTCTTGGATCATAATGTCTCACCTAACAAAATTGATAATTCCTGGTGTCATTTAATCCTTGTCTGTTATAAGAGTCCCTGAAGTGTCTTTTTACTAATGCTTTGTTCCATTCAGCATCCATTACGGTCACATTTGATTGTCATGGCCCCGAAGCCCTTCCTCAGAGCATGTTTCTTCCCGCTTGACCAAACCCCTCACCCTTCCCAGTGCCTTACTGTAGGAACTGAGTCAATTGTGCTGTGAAAACTCTAACATTCTGGGTTTGGCTTTTTGTCTCCTTATTATCTCAGAAGCTTGATTAGATTGTGTTTTGAGTTTCGGGGGTTGGGGTAGGAGACGAGAATCCTGAATGGGTGGTGCTGTGTGCTTCATTTTCTGTGGCATCTGGGACATCAAATTCCTGGGTGAGGCCGATGCTGATTGTGCATCCAGGTGTGACAGCCCCAGATCCCAAGTGGAGAGTTCCTGTGTCAGCCTTTAGCCTCGCTGTTTCATCTGTTGATGATGGAGGCTCGAGTCAGTTATTGCCTGGAGATTGCAAAATTGTGATTTTCTAATTCTTTTATTCTTTCCCCATTGAATAACTGAAAGTAATTTGTAAAGTAAAACCTTTTCTTCATAACTAAAGCATTTTAGAATCTCAAAATTCAGTGTGTACAAATAAATCAAAATAAAGCTTTAATTTTCCCTCTGAAGTGCCAAGTATCTAAGGAAGGGGTTGGTGTCTTTTGTCACTTCCAATGGTGTCCAATGACACCATTTAATATTTATTCTTCTTTAATATTTATATATTGCATGTGTTTTACTCAGTTACATTCATTATTCTTGTTAATGCTCAAATTGTCCCATCCTTGGTCCAAGGGGACACCCTTTCATGGCCTCATTTTCAGGCATGACAAGGTTTCTTAGATTCATCTAGTTTATGTTTTGCCCCCCTGGGGAGGGCCAGTCCTCCAAGATGTGTGGTTTTGTTTTTGTTTTTGTTTTAAAGTGGTGAATAGTATTTAGAGACCACAATCTGGATTTTATTATGTTTTTATTGTTTCTACATTTTCTCAGTGGACAGATTAGGAATGCCTATTTTGCAAAAGCAAGTAAAAGATTACGAGTCTGTACTGCTGTTGTCACTCTAAATTTAACAAAATTTTGTTTTTTACTTATTTTGTTTCAGACTTGTTTTTCTTTCTCTAACACTAAGTATCTTGGTTCCAAACATGATTGTACTGAACTATATATCAAATGTTCAAGTTTAATGTACAAGATCAATGGAAAGTTGGTGTGTTATTCATCAAACCCACATAGTGCTCCCAGTGTTGTTCAAGACATGGCTTGGTGCACAGTAGTCTGATTTCTGCTTTTAGGGAAGTGTGGTTTGTAAGGAGATATGATGTATGAACAAAAAACAAAAGCAGTTCAAGATAGAGCATATTATAAAAATACAGGTGAAAACCCAGCTCAAGTCCATTTAGGAAGCCTTTGCTGGTGACTGTGGGCCACATGAGTCCTTAATCCTATGAATGTCATTAGCAGTTTTAGTGATCCTTTCCCCAGATCAACACTTACGACACTTGGTGGATCAAATGTCAAGTTATTCATGGGAATGACAGAGCTGAGGATTTGAAATGCTGGCTGCCTCATCAATCCAAGCTCGTTGAAGACTTGTATCAGCGTTTCCTGAAGATGTTCTTTGGATTGTCTATAGAGTGTTATTAGGGGGTGCGAAGCAACATCCGTGGAGAGATGTTGGGTTTAACAAAGCTAATGAGATGTGACTCAGAAATCACTTCCAATATCCCAAGCTTACCTGAATGCAGCATCTGGCTTTCCTGGGCATCTCATGTTAATCTCATTCCATGAAAACACAAGTCAGTGTGCAGCTTCTGTTTAAATGAAAACCAGCATCCTCTCTTCCGGTTAAGTAACTTGCACTCAGACAAGGCTACATTTTTGAATAACATTTCTCAATGTGTTTCTTTCTAGATTGAGTCATTAAAGAAAAAAGTGCAGCAGAAACAGCTCCTAATATTGCAGCTTTTAGAGAAGATCTCTTTCTTAGAAGGCGAGGTAAGAAATCGCTGAAGTTGCTGTCTTCCCTACCATTAAATTTTATGCTGCGGAGCCTACCACTGGCACTTAATTAAAAATATGGTTATTTCCTGGCCTTATAAAATTGATTGAAGGTTAACTGCCAGCCCTGAAACTGGGGTACTGACAGCTACTTTTTCTCCCCATCTGACTTCTCACTCCTGCTTGCTGCTCACCTCCACCTTTGGGCTCTAGTTTGTCTTGCTCAGGAATTTCCTTCACAAGACTGATGAGCTGACTAATACTGAGAATTTCCCACATCAGTGTGCTGCTTTATAATTTGTAAAGTATTTTCACATAGATCCCTCACCCGATTCTCTCAGCTCACATCAAGAAAGGCAAGACGAGGATTATGATTGCTGCATTAGCAAGTGAAAAAACTAAAGGCACAGAAGGGGTGTGTGGTTTTGCTCAGGGTCACGCATCTTGGTGAGTGCCAGATCCAGACTGAAAGTAAGACTACTCCAGTGCTCTTCCATAGCGTTGAGTGAACATGTTTTAGCAAGTGACTTAATTTTGCCTAACTTTAAGATGCATATTCCTCTTGACGTTCTAGCTTTTTGAAAGTCATTGAAAGATTTTGTATACCTTCCAGAGAAGGAAATTATAGAGTTGGAAGAACCTTAAGAAGTTAGATATTAATAGAAAGAGAAGCCAAAATCTATTTGCTCTGAAGACTTTTTATTAATTAAGACCTTGGCATTGAGCTGTTTCTTTTTGAGACTCCGTGAGAGCTTGGTTTGCCAAGCACCTGTCCTTGTCTGTGCTTCCTAATGTAGTCCTTCCCCAGTGAGACTGCTTAAGAGATTACCATGAAGTAAGGAGAATTGTCCACATTTTCCATATGCTTTGTATAACATAGAAGTAAAGAGTGGAATCAGATTTACCTAAGTTTCAGACCTGGGATCTGCTTCTTATTAGCTGGGTGCCTGGGGGAAGTTTGTTTTTATCATCATGAAATGGGAATCATGACAGTGAATGGAGACTGCATAGCAAGTGCCTGGTGCATAGCTAGTACTCAGTCATTGTTAACAATTATTGTTCTCTCATTATTAGGATGGATGCCCTCTGGGTGAGAGTATATTTCTGCTATCTTATATATGGGGAAACTGAAGCTCAGAGGTGATAGGGGACCTGCAGTAGATTACAGCTGGGTTGGTCATGCCTAAGTGAGGACCCTGAGCTCTTAACTACTGGGTTTGCAGTGTGTGTGGGGGGAGCTACAGCAGTCCTAAAACCCAAGCATCTCATCTACCGAAACTGTGTCAATGGACATTTCCCCATCCGTACTCAAGTCTTCCCCTCTATGATCACTGGGTCCAGCTCCGGCCTTATGAATGATGTTTATATTCACAAGATTTCCTTCTGAAATTGTAGCATCCTGTGGGAAGAATCACACATTGTCCAATGAGAGTCAAAGAGTGAGTGTCCCGCTTGATGTCCATGTGTCCAGAGAAAGCAGTTGCAGGGGAGAGGAAAGAGACGCTGACAGGAGAGCCAGCAGGTCACCCAGAACAGTGCCCCCTAGCTTGTCTCTGGCTGTGCTATTCAAGTGAGCTCTCTTACTGGTACATTGATTGCTTGATTCATTGATTATTCATTTATTTATTTATTTGAGAGGAGGAGCTGGCTGGGCTAGACTGGGTCTGAATCTGGGACCCAGGAACTGAATCCAAGTCTCCTGTGTAGGTGGCAGGAACCCAATTATTTGAGACATCATGGCTGCCTTACAGGGTTGCTGGGGTCAGGGATAGGTCCTGGAATTGAACACAGGCACTCCTATATGAGATGCTATTTCATTTATTTGGGAGGTAGAGAGACGCAGTGAGTGAGTAATTGAGTGACAAAGAGAGAATCTCCCACTTGCTGGTTCATTCTTCAAATGCCTTCAATAGCCAGGACTGGGCCAGGCTGAAATCTGGAGGCAGGAAGTCAATCTAGATCTCCTATAGGAGTGGCAGGGACCCAACTTCTTCTTCTACTTCTTCTTTTTTTTTTTTTTTTAAAGATTTTATTTATTTATTTGAGAGGTAGAGTTACAGACAGTGAGAGGAAGAGACAGAGAGAAAGGTCTTCCTTCCATTGGTTCACTCCCCAGATGGCCACAATGGCTGGAGTTGTGCCGATCCGAAGCCAGGAGTCAGGAGCTTCTTCCCGGTCTCCTATGTGGATACAGGGGCCCAAGCACTTGGGCCTTATTCTACTGCTTTCCCAAGCCATAGCAGAGAGCTGGATTGGAAGAGGAGCAGCCGGGACTAGAACTGGTGCCCATATGGGATGCCAATACCACAGGCAGAAGATTAACCTACTGCGCCACAGCACCAGCCCCAAGGGGCCCAACTTCTTGAGCTATCACCTGTTGCCTCCTAGGATGCACATCAGCAGGAAACAGGAATTCAGAGTGGCGCTGGGACTCAAACTCAGAAACCCTGAAATGGCTTGTGCACATCCCATGTGGCAGCTTAACTACTATGCCAAACACCTGTCCTGGAGGTGGGCGTCTTAACTGAAGTTTTAACAACTAGGTTAAACACCTGCCCCCTACTGGTAGATTATTGAATGTCCAAAGGGATAGCATGCATAGAGAGGAGCCTTCGGTTGGGCTTAATGCTTGATTTATTAAACTCATCTGTTACTTTGGGTTTCCTCAGACCCTGAGGTATGGGTATAAGTTGAGATAGTTTATCTGGGAAGTGATCCCAGGAAGCCCCAGGAGGAAGAGGGGAAATAAGACAGGGATGGGAGGCCAGCCAGGAAGGGGAGACTTTTTGAGGAGGTCACTGCTGTGGACAGTGGGGACTCACTTTCACTGGCGGTTCCTGGGAGGTGCCCTGAGTTATCATTACAAAAGTCTAGAAGGCTAGGCCACTAACTCCCAGCAGGCACTGGGTGAAGTCTGCTTTTTAGACATAGCCTCGCTGAGTCTAATTCTGCCTGTCTTCCAGAAACATGTTGACTTTTCCCGTGCTTTGAGCCACGGATTTCAGAACTGCACGGTGTGTCTGGTGGGGTACTGGAGCTGCCTCATGCTGGCTCAGGAAAGCTGAGTGTGTGCATTCTTGTCAGTTCTACATCCAGTGATCCTATGTTGGTAGCTTGAAATTAGCTATGGAGGGACCCTTTTCACTACTGAAATTGGCATATACCACAAATCAAAGCATTTATTCCCTGGATGTACTGTGAAAATATTATCCAAGAGAGGAGTTTTATTTGAGATTTCTAAGTTTAGATCCTGACACCTCCACTGACAATCGAAACCATGCTGTTCAAGTGACTTTTATCCTTCTAAGCCTCATTTTATTTTTTATATATTTATTTTTTGGCATTTCTAAAATGGAGATAATCATACCTGCCTGGAAGGATTTCTTTTTTTTTATGATAAAATGAAATATTGTGTGTGAAACACAAGAGCTGTGCTTGCCACATGTAAAAGTTAGTTTTTTCTTGATTGCTCAGCATTATAGAGACTTTAGTTCTTACCCACCTTCCGTCATTTTTTATGCATGAACCTGGGCATATTATACTGCCACCAATTTGGGCTCAGTTGCTTCACTTTAACAGCTGAGGAGGAGCCTTAGATCATCTCCAAGATTACTTTGATTTTTAAAGTTTGAAAACTATTGCCTTTTTTTCAAATCCTATCAGGACATTGGGCAAACAGTCTGAGAGAACATTGTATCCCTGATCCTAGGCTCACAGAAAAGTCCAGGCCATTTCCTGGGTCATGGCTGACAATCTGGAACCTGTTTCTTTTAAAATAGAAAATGTAGATTGTTTTGGACCCTGGATTCAGACTTACCTATGTTTAAACTCATTTATATATTACACCCTTTTCCATTAAAATAGATACCAGATTCCTAAAAGATTTCTCTAGCTTGCTCTGTCAGGCTACATTTTCATTAGCCAATTCAAAATCTCCCTGTTAATAAAAATATGTCTATATTTTCTTTTTCTTTCCTCCAAACAGCTATTTATTTGCTCACCTCCTGAATAAGAAAGATCCTGTCCCCTATTTTCAGTAGAGTAAATGTTCTTAAAACAAAATGACAAGCATGTACCTTCATAAGGTTCATAAGCTTTCTGGAACTCTGAACAGGTTTCATTGTGTTTCTCTTAGCTAGATATCCTAAACTGCTAGCAGAATTCAGAAAGCAGAGGAAGTCGTCGAATGTCTTGGCTTTGTCCATGCTGTGTTTAATATGCACACGGAGCTCTCAGCATGTCTGTTGTGCTTTCTCGAAGCTGTTACTAATTTTGCTGTGTAATATTGGGCGGCAGCACTAGGCACTAGGGTTTCCTGTCCACATAGTATTGGACACACGTTCTTGTGGAGTGCACGCACTTCAGCTCCCGGCTACTCACAGCTCTGGGCCTGAGCGAGTTGGAAGAGGAAGTGACGGCCGTGCATGAATGATGTAATATCCAAAAAGAAGAAGAAAAAAAATGCCTGAAGTTGTTGCACCGGGTTGTTCCTTCCTGGAAGGCACACAAGCCTCCCAAGCCACCCTGTGGTATTCATTACACATACAAACACAAGGTGGTGGTGTTTGAAAGCAGGAAAAATCTGCAATTTGATTCTCAATCCCAGAAGCGATCTGCTATGGGCTGCAGTCCAGGCAAGCTGTTTTGTGTCAGCCCGTTTTAGTGATTCTGCAAGGTTCAGAAGTAGATTGTCTTTGTTTGACTCCAGCAAGTCTTGTTAGTTTTATTTTTAAAGTATATCTGAAATCTGTCTCTCCCTAGCTAGCTTTCTTCCTATTGCTCATGTTCAGGGTGTCGTTTTTTTAAAAATCAACTTTGATGCATATGAATTCACATAAATGTCTTGCATCTAGAGAGACCGTGTCCGTCTGGGAAGTTTTGATCATAGTGTGTACTTACAGAGCCACAGCTGTGCAGAGGTGCGCCACTTCAGTCACCCGCAGCTTCTCTGCTTCCCCACTCACATCCAGGATACCCATGATACATTATTTTAGGGGAAGGAGGGTATTGTTTTAAAAGATTAATTTATTTATTTGAAAGTCAGAGTTACACAGAGAGAGAAGGAAAGGCAGAGAGAGAGGTCTTCCATCTACTAGTTCCCTCCCCAGTTGACTGCAACAGTTGGAGCTGCACTGATCCAAAGCCAGGAGCCAGGAGCTTCTTCCAGGTCTCCCACATGGTTTCAGGGGCCCAAGCACTTGGGCCATCTTCTACTGCTTCCCCAGGCCATAGCAGAGAGCTGGATTGGAAGTGGAGCAGCCAGGTCTTGAACTGGTGCCCATATGGGATGCTGGCACTGCAGGGGGTGGTTTAACCCACTACACCACAGCACTGGCCCCAGGAGGGGTATTTGTAAAACACTTTTTGTCACTACGAGTTTGTTAGCATTCCATATCAATGAATTCTACAGTAGGTGCTTTTTTCTCTCTAGCTTATTTCACTCAGCATAATGAATTGTAATGCTCCTAAGTTGCCTAGATTCTTTTTCATTGCATAGTAGTGTTCCATTGTAAGAACATATCATAGTTTATTTATCCATTCACCTATTGATATATATTTGAGTTGTTTCCTGTTTGGAGCTATTGTGAATAAAACTGATATAGGGTCCAGCACTGTGGCATAGTGGGTAAAGCCACCACCTGCAGTGCCAGCATCCCATATGGGTGCTGGTTCTAGTCCTGGCTGTTCCACTTCCAATCCAGCTCTCTGCTATGGCATGGTAAAGCAGCAGAGATTGGCCCAATTCCTTGGGCTCCTGCACGCATGTGGAAGACCCAAAAGAAACTCCTGGCTCCTGTCTTCAAATTGGTGCAGCTCTGGCCATTGAGGCCAATTGGGGAGTGAACAAGCAGATGGAAGACCTCTCTCTCTCTCTCTCTCTCTCCTTCTCTCTCTGTGTGACTCTGACTTTCAAATAAATAAATAAATCTTTAAAAAAAAAAACCTAGTATAAACATTACTATACAAATCATTGTGTGGACATATGGTGGACGTATGTTTTTTATTCTTCTTGAATAAATTCCTAGTACTAGGATAGCTGGGTTGTAGGGTTAGGTATGGGTTCACCTTTTTAAGAAACTGTCAAGGAGCCAGCAGTCTGGTGTAGCTAGTAAAGCTGCCACCTGCGGCACTGGCATCCCATATGGGCACTGGTTTGAGTCCTGGCTGCTCCAGTTCTCATTCAGCTCCCTGCTAATGCCCCTGGGAAAGCAGTGGAAGATGGCCCAAGTACATGTGGCCCTGCACTCACATAAGAGACGTGGAGGAAGCTCCTGCCTTTGGTCTGGCCCAGCCGTGGCTGTTGCATCCTTGTGAGGAGTGAACCAGCCGATGGACACTCTTTGTCTCTCTGTCTCTGTCTCTCCCTCTCCGTAGTGCTGCATTTCAAATAAATACATCTTTTAAAAAAGTATAAGAAACTGTCAAACTGTTTTTCAAAGGAGTTGGACTATTTTACACTCCTACCAGCAGTTTGAGTATACTATTATCTCACACTCCTACCTGGACTTTGTATTCTTAGTCTATTTAACCATTCTAGGGGTATATAGTGATATCTCATTTTGGTTTTAACTTGCATTTCCTTGGTGACTTGTAATTTTGAACATTTTTTTGAGCATCTGTGCTTATTGACCATTATATTGTCCCATTTTTGAACTATGTTCAAACATTTTGCCCACTATCTTACTGATTTTTCTTTTCTTGTTTTATTTATTTGAAAGTCAGAATTACAGAGAGAGAGATTTTTCCATCTCCAGATGGCTGCAATGGCCAGGGCTGGGCCAGGCCAAAGCCAGGAGCCAGGAACTTCATCTGGGTCTCCCAGGGTGCAAGGCCCAAACACCTAGGCCATCCTCTGTAGCGTTTCCTAGGCCATTAACAGGGAGCTGGATTGGATCGGAGTTGGATTGGATTGGAACGGAACCGTAGCAGCCAGGACTTGGATCAGCACCCATATGGGATTGCCAGCGCTGCAGGTGGCAGTGTAACCCTCTATGCCACAGCACCGCTATATCTTATTCAATTTTTACTTTTGTTATTATTGAGTTATGAGAGTTTCTTTATGTATTCTAGCCCTTTGTCAAATATATGTATTCTTGAAGATTTTCTATCATTCTGTCACATGTTTTTCCATTTTTTAAATGATACCTGTTGAAGAGAGTTTGAATTTTGGTTTTTATTTTTGATAAATTTGTTAATCTGGTTTTTTTGTAATGGTCTATGTTTTTTGTGTCCTAAGAAATCTTTGTCTACTGCAGTATCACAGATATTTTCACCTGTGGTTTCCTGTAAAAATGCTCTATTTTTTGCTTTTTCACTAGAGGATCCATTTTGAGGTAATGTTTGTGTTGTATCTGGAGGGGTGACATTCTTTGTTCCCACGCAGATGGCCAGGCCTTTCACTGTAATGTCCCTTTTATTTCTGAGGGTGGTGATTTGTGCTCTTGTTCTCCCACCCTCTCCTGTTCTCTGCCCCCCTCTCCTTCTCCCTTTCTTCTTTTCTTTTACCAGTCTACCTGGGGGAAAGAGTATCCATTTTGTTGATTAAAATTTTTTTAAATAGCTTTTGACTTTGTCGATTTTCTCTATTTCTTTTTCTGTGTTACTGAGTTTTGCTCAGATATTCACTAGTTCTTTCCTTCTAATTGTTTTGTGATAACTTTGGTTTTCTTTTCCTAGCTTCTTGAAGTAGAACCTGAGGTCATTGACTTTAGACCTTTCTTCTTTTTTCATATAGGCCTTTCAAGCTGTAAATGGTCTTCTAAGCTGTGCTTCAGCTGCATCCCACAAGCTTTGATATGTTATGCTTTCCTTATTCTCCAGTTCCAAATAGTTTCTAATTTCCCTGGGGATTTTTTTCATTGATTTATGTATTTTTAGAAGTATGTTTAACTTGTGCATACTTGAAATTTTCCTAGCTATCTTATTGTTTTTTATTTCTATTTTTTTTTATAGTCAGAGAACATACTTTGTATGTTTTAGTTCTTTTAGATTTATTGAGAGTTGTTTTATGGTCCAGCATATGGTTTCTCTTGATTAAGTTTTGTGTATGTATATATCCTATAAATACCATTAAGTGCTTGATTAAGTATTATGTGTGTGTATGTGTGTATATATATATATATATATATATATATTCTATAAATACCATTAAATTAAGTTTAGGTGCTTGGTAATATTGTTTACATAACATATTTTCCATGGTTTTTATATGATTATCCTATCATTTTCTGGAAGAAAGATATTAAACTCCATTAGTATGATGTTAGATGGTCTGTTTTTTTCTTTAATTCTGTCCAGTTTAACTGTATGTATTTGGAAGTTATGTTATTAGGTGTATACTCATTTTGATATGTTGATGATGAATTGACCTTTTCATAATGAAATGTTGTTCATATCTTTGTTAATAGTTTTTGTCTTAAATTCTCTTTTATCTGATATTAATAGAGCCTTTGCTACCTGCTTGTGTTTACTGTATATGTGGTTTATCTTCTTCCATCTACTTTATTTTCAGCTCACCTGTGTCTATATTCAAAGTACATCTCTTTGTAGACAACGTATGGTTGGGACTACTTTTTATAAGTTCTGAGGGTCTCTAGATTTTAGTTGGAATCTATAGTTCATGAACATTTAATTATGTTAACATAGTTGGATTTAGTTCTACCATTTCATTCTTTTCTGTTTGCTTCTTGTAGATATGTGTGGGTTTTTAAATTTTGTTTGTTTTATTTCCTTGTTCTTGAGTTCTTTTATATTATTTAAATGTTTTTTATAATACCACTTAAGTTTACCTATTGACATTTTTGCTAGATCTTTAGGTATTACAGTATTTAGAATTAACTGTTCACAGTCCATTTAGAGACAGTATTGTACCGTTCCATGTAACATGCAGAAAGCTTGCACTGTTATAGGTTCATTTACTCCTCTCCAATGTTAACTTTATTACTTTTGCTTTGTAATCATGTTTATTGTAAAGATATTAAGAGATAAGAGACTTTTTAATATTTTCTCTCTAATATCAGCTTTCTGTAGCCTGCAGAAATTTTATTTAGCATTTTCTGTTATTCAGACCTGGTGGTAAAAAAAAATCTCTAACTTTCTATGTAGGAGTAAGGTCTTTATTTACTCTTATAATTGAAAGATACAGAGCTCTTGGTTGACATTTTCTCTGTAGTTCTCACCATTTCTAGATTCTGGGTATTTTTTTTTTTATGAGAAGTATGTGGTCAATCAAATGATTATACAACTGTATGTAACAAGTTGCTCTTAAGATTTTTCTTTAATTGTGGTTTCCAGTGATTGGACTGTGATGTATTTTTCTTGGAATTTATCCTGTTTGGGGTTTACTGAGCTTCTTTAATTTGTGAATGTATGTCCTTAACATACCTTTCATATAAAATTTTCAGCCATTGTTTCTTAGAGTATTTT
Source organism: Sylvilagus floridanus (assembly GCA_949820135.1). NCBI lineage: Eukaryota > Metazoa > Chordata > Mammalia > Lagomorpha > Leporidae > Sylvilagus > Sylvilagus floridanus. The sequence goes on from OX463239.1 coordinate 65,614,444, forward strand.
TCTGCTTTCATTATTTTTCCCTCTCTTTGATTCCAGGACCTACTTTTAAATGTTATTCCACAGTTCCATGAGGTTTCATTTGGTTCTTTTCAGTCTTTTATTTGTCTTCCAGTTTATTGACTCCTTTCTTTATCATCTCCATTCCTAAGTCCTAGAGAATTTTTTACTTTTATTTTCAAGTGTACACTTTTCAGTTATAAAACTTTCACTTGGTTCTTTTTTATATTTTCTGGTTTCTTACTACTTAATTCATTGTAAGCATACTTTCCTTACCTCATTGATCATAGTTATGATAGCTGACTTAAAGCCCTTGTCTGAGAATTCCAACATCTGAGTCATGTCAGGATTAGTGTTGGGGGATTCTCTTTTCCCTTGGGATTGGATGAAATCTTTCTGATTATTCATGTGTTGAGTAATTTTGGATTGTAAGCTAAACATTCTGGTACTGCGTTGTAGAAACTTTGGATTCTGTGTCATTGCTCTGTGAATAAGGAGGTCATGCCTAAACTAGGTGATGGCTCAGATCACAGTCAATTTTTTAAGCCATACTTAACAAACTTCTTTTAGTTTGTTCCACACATGCATGGTTCAGGAGTCTAAGTCTACCAGAGACTTGAGCTGAGTCTATACATGGAATTTGGGGTTTCCCTCTGCTCTGAATCCTTTGTTTTATTTGTTTTAATCTTAATCTTGTAGCCCTGGGCTCCTTCTGTGGTTTCTTCTACCAGAAGATTGACTTTCTGTTAAACTTTTGTTATACCTGTGCTGCTATCAACATGACTGTGGTACTCTCAGGGCAAAACTGCAAACCAAAAAAAAAAGTAACAAAATGCAGAACCTCAGGAATACAGAGAAGTACTTGTCAGTTGCTCAAAGTTCCACCTTCCCTCCAAACCTTGCCTACCTTTGTTCAGTCATCTAGTGACATTACTGGTTGTTTTATAATTTTTTATTCCAAATGTATTGTTTTTATACACGTGGAATAAAAAGGCCCCACTTGTCGAGTGCATGCTCCTCCGTACAAGAACTACAGCTCTCACTGTTTTAACTGGGTGGTTGCAGAGGCCTTCCAGCCTGACCTTCCTGCATTCAGTCTTATTTTCTTCTGATCCACTTTTCATTCAGGAACCAAATGATTATAATAAATTCTGGTGCTAGCCTTGTTCTTAATAGGATTTGATTTTATTTCCTTGTAATGGCATCCATATCCCTTCCTAACTAGTTCCTGCCTACCTGTATATGTGATGAAGTGCTTTTGTGCTATCCATTATGTTTCCACAATTCTGTAATACTTTTCATATTCTCTTTCCCTTCCCTAACTCCAGGAACTGCCTTTTCTTTACCCATTTTGAGTTAGATGTCCCCTCTGAGTTTTCTCCTATTATTCTCTGAGTTTCCTCTGTAATCGCACTTAACACATTGTTCTGTTATGTTCAGTTGTCTACCCATGAGAGCTGCAAATCATGCCATATGTCCACCTCCCCTCACCTATTTTCACATATTGCCTGACATATAGTAAATTTGCAATAATTTTTTTGCTGACTGTATTACAGTTTCATGAGTGTAAAGTTTTTATTTCATGCTTCTATAAATATCTGATGTATGCACATAGAATTTGCATGAAACAGAACAGATGATAATAGTCTACTTTTCTACTATTTATTGCATACTAATTAGGGTATCTTTGCTAACCGTGTCTATCTATGTACATATCTCTCTCATCTATCTATCTATCTATCTATCTATCTATCTATTTGAGAGAGAGGCAGAGAGACAGAAAGATCTTCCATCTACTCATTCACTCAAATACCCACAGTAGCCAGGGCTGGGCCAACTGGAGCTTGGAGCTCAGTCCACACCTCCCATATGATTAGTAGGGATCCAGCTTCTTGAGCCATCACATGCTGCTTCCCAAGGTGTGCAGGAAGCTGGATCAGAAGCCGAGCCAGGAGTCCAGCACTTCAATATGGGATTTGGGTATCTGAAGCAGCAAATTAACCACTGTGCTAAACTTCTATTCCTTGACCTGGTCTTTTATGCCCCCTAACTACAGGTACTTGACTCAGCATTCTATGAAATCCTGTGATTAAAGTCTTTACACTGAGAAGGAATATGATGATAGAATTATTTGGACTTCCAGAAAGAGTAACACGCTTCTGTCTTGCTTGTTCCTAGTGATTGGAACAGTACAGATATTGCTAGGGAAGGGTGTGTGTGTGTGTGTGTGTGTGTGTGTGTGTGAATGTTGATATCTTCCTGGCAGTGAGCCAGCACCCTTCTTCCGTAGTGAGGATCAGGTGATAGATTTGGAGCCCATAGATCTGTCGTAGCTTGTCAGGTGCTAGGGAATCTGGAATGCATTCTCTTCCTCTACGCCATTTCCTATTTATCACAAGGGATCCATAGACCTTTACATCATGCAGAATGCGGGTTTGCACCAGAGCTGCTGCTTTGCCCTTGATATTATCCATTCAGAGCAGGAGCTACTGAGCTGCAACCCCCCTTCATTTTTTAAAAACAAATGAATTCCTGCTTCCTGGATTGTCTACTCTCTTAGCATAGTGCCTCCGCTTCAGCTCCAACTTGGAAAGAAAATGACTTTCATGTTTTTGTAATTATGCAAATAACATGCACAAAGTAGAAGCATTTATACATATTTTAATTCAGTAAATATTATGTATCTCCTACATGCCACGCTTCAGAGAATACAGCCAGGGAGATAGGTATGGGTCATTGTCTCATGGAAATTTGTCTAGTATTTTAATACAGAGAACTTCTTTAAAACCATCCAGAAGTATCAATACACAGAGATAACCACTGTGAATTCTTTCTGAAAAAATTTTGTGAAATTTTAATTGTTTTGTAAGTGTGTGTAATTTTTTTTGTGTGTTTTAAATTTCAGGCACTATCATTTCATCTGTTTGCATTTTAATATCCTGAACTCTCCTACTCCTTTATCTTTCATTTCCCCCATGGGGCAAATTCCTAATTCCTGAGCATCTAATTATCAACCTATGTAATGTTTGGCCCTGGCCTGAAATAGAGCTATTTAGAATGCTAATTTTAATCCCAAAGAGCTAATTCTACTTTATATGTTTGGGATTCTGAATTTTCCACACCTATGAAATACTAATTATTAAGTTATAGAGGTATTTCCCACTAAATTAAATTAATAGACTTGCTCATTTTATAGCTTAATGAGAGGGTGTTAAAAGTTGAGCTGCACCTTAGTTTACAATGGCAAAAAGTGGTAAATATCTAAACACCCATCAATAAGAGACTAGTTAAATAAATATATCCATACAGTGGAATAGTGTGAACCAATTAAAATAGTTTGTTGACATAGAAAAAGAAAAAGTAATAAACATGGAAAGATACCTTCAGTAGATTGTTGACTTGGAAAAAAGTAAATTAGAGTATAGATGAGGATATTTTGTTTATCGCTTATGTGAAGTTGCTGTATGTTTATGTACATACATAGAAAGCTAGCTATAAAGATTCAGTCAACACCTTTCTTCAAAACACCCATGTCAGAGATAAATTAATACATTGTGAGATACAGTAATACATTGATACAGAGATACAGTAATACATTGTGATAAATGGCCATGTCACAAGAGGAAATTAGCTAATATGAACAAATTATATTGTGTGTATTTGTAGAGGAACATATTTGGTTTACTAAATATACTTTTTTCTTCTTCTCTAGAATAATGAACTACAAAGCAGGTTGGACTATTTAACAGAAATCCAGTCCAAGACTGAAGTGGAAACCAGAGAGGTTGGAGTGAGCTGTGATCTCCTACCCAGGTATTTAGGAATTTCCTGTTTTTATGACTAAAATTCTTCTTTGACTTAGGGAAATACTTTAGTGGGCTGTTATTAACAGAATTACATTCTTTCAACCAAAAATATTTCTGTGAAGCTAAGTGATGGCTGCTGAGGGGGTCTGACTGGTTCCCGTGGGAGCAGGGCATTGTGTAGGGAGGGCAGTGGGACAGCAAAGCAGAGACCTGGAGAAGCTACTGCCCGATCAGTGAGTGTGTGCATTTGTGCGTGCATTGACTCACTCATCCTGCAAACAGCTGTTGAGTCTCTTCCCTGTGCCAGATAGTTATGACACAAGAGGAACCAGATTTGGTTCCTGCACCGATGCTGATCACAGAATGAGAGGGGCATCCAAAGGTACTTTGGTAACAGAAGGGGGAGGGTCTAAGTCTTGACCAAAATTCATCTTCCCAATACTTCAACAGAGTATTGTCAAGTAGTGGATTCAGCTCATAAATGTCTGACTCAGTCAGTAGCAGGTGTGTGTGGTAACTATAGCCTAGTTTATTCAGTTGCATTCCTGAGCTTCACCCTCTTCATGCCCATGTCTTTCCTCTCCCATGCCTGTGTCTCTCCCAGGCAAGACTCGAGCCTGTGACACAGTCACATCCCTTGGGTAACTCAGTTACCATTTCTAGATGTTTACAACTGTGTGGCTTAAAGAAGACAGAAAACCAGTTTGCCTCTAGGATGCTGATGACTTGTGACTTAGGCTTTAGATAATCATAGTTGCAAAGATACCCGGTGTGCTGTCTATCGAGGGAGATTCTTGTGTACGTTGGAATCTTTGTGTGTGCAGTGATAGACATGAGTAGTCCAGAAAAATGGTGAATCCTGGAACCTCGAGCGGTTACAGCTGGTGGGACACAGCAATGAGCCAGTCCCTGAGCTGGGAGCTGGCGCGAGTGCCTTCAGGTGGGTGGTGGGTTTCCCCTTGTTGAGGCCTCAGTTTCCCAACCGTGCAGTAAGCATTTTGGCCAGGTGACTTCTTAGGACTCTGCCAGCTCCAACGTCACAGAAGACCTCATTTCTTTACTTATTTTTATGGTTTGTTACCAATGTTTTCCTTTTGGTTCATTCAAGTCAGCCATTGGCCATTCTCAAGGAATTTGCCGAAAGCAACGTTAAGCTTTTTCTTTGACAGTGTTCTCACTTACATGGCTTGTTGTCTGATAAAAGCAAGGCAGTTTTATCATCTTGATATACTTAGCGGAAAATGTTAAAAAAAATAAAATAAAAAGGGCAAGGAAATATAAACAGACTCCAGGTCTCATCAACCTGTGGTGCAGAGGATATGCCAAAAGTATAACAGAAAAGAATGATTGATCATGCTTGGGACCTCTTTTGAAATGTAAATAACGTGGCCATTTCCCTCCATTTTTATTTTTCAAGAACCAAGTGACTTAGTCCACTCTAATTGCCCACATAATAAATCTTGTTTGACTAATTTGGATACGAAACTATGTCTGAAACCAATAAATTGTTTGTTTTCTAATTCCCACATTTTGGCTTAAAATAGGCTTTTTCAATTTGTATGCCAAAGTATAGCCTGAAGCAAACTTTTATGGCTGAGTTATGAAACCACAAAGCGGTTTTCATAATGGAAGTGCTGACAGACCCTTAACTTATGGCCACGGTGAACTTGGAAGCCACTTGAGTGTCTAAAAGGCAGCTTTTCCGTAAATGGAGCACTGGGTGTCCCCTAGGATCCATCTTCACCCTCTAACTGCCTGGTCGATCAGCAGAGGAAATGAAAGCTCTGTATCCACACCTCTGAGGAGGTAGAATAATGTTTCACGTGTTTCCTCAGCTGTTTATTAAGCGCCTACTGTGTGAAAGGTGCCACACGGTTCTGGTGGTGAGGTGCGCAGGATCCTTAGAGAGAACTCCAGGCAATAGTTCGGCTTCTTGGGTGCTCCTTGCTGTGGACCGGGATCCTGGAGAGGCTGGGGACGCCTACAGTTGGGGCTGGGGATCCTGGAGAGGCTGGGGATGCCTATGGTTGGGGTGAAGAGGATTAGTGAGATCCCGCTGCGGGAACAAACCAAGAAAGTCTGCATTGAGTCTGTTTTGTATGTTGGGTTCCAGGTAAGATTTTGTTTGAATAAAGAGGCCTATGGTCAGAAAACATTGGGCCCCCTGGTCTGGTCACATTTTAGAAACACCAAAATGGACATGTAGAGAGATAAAGTGATTCTAGTGAACCTGGATCAGAACCAGGCCATCTAAGTCTTGGTGCAGCACATTTGTAGTTTGAAAACACTCATTAGAAAGTTGCAAAAATGTGTTGTGTACAGCCCAACAAAATTCTTGGTTCTTACTTCAACTTTTGACTTACATCTAAGTAAAAAAGATTCCGTGGTGTTTTCTAGAATATTTTCAACCAGCCTCCTCCAGAATATTTTTGATCACTAAAAGTATTGAGTTAAGCCTCAATTCTGTAAGAATGTTTTCTGCTTCCTTTCTGTTCTTTTCCCACAAAACAAAACAAACAAACAAACACCCTCAGCAGTGTGGTCCACCCAGGGATTCTCAGCTGCCTGGCTTCCCAGCCCAGCAGCTGCCAACTGAGCAAAGCCTTGGCAAGTTACTTAATCACTCAGAAACCTTTACTCTTTCATCCTTGAAATGGGAGTGAAGATGAGGATGTTACATCTCATTGGGTTGCTGTGAAGATTAAATGAAAACATGTGTAAAAAGCATTTAGCATGGTAACTAGACTGAAGTTAAGCACGTAATAAAAGGGTTTTTTAAAATTACTAACTAGACTAAACCTGATTTTAGATGTAAAACACTTTATGAACTATAAATGGATTTGGATGTGCCTAAGACAGCTTCACTGATTTAATTTTTACTGGTGATAATTAGTGATTGAATGAAAAAGTCTTATCAAATATATAGTGTTTCAGGATGCACTGGGCTCTCCACTTAAGGGTTGGAAATTAAGGGCTTGAACTCTTTTCAGCGCTGCATAAAACTCTGCAAGTCCCAATGACTGATAAGGTCTCCCTCCGCTGAGACACAGAGTGGCCCTGGTGTGTTCCAGGCACCAGGCACACAACTCCTGGCAGAGCAGCATGGCCCTGCCTACCCATTTCTCCTTACACCTGAAGTGCTGTGTGCTGTGCTACTGCGAACAGCATTTGACTACATCACTCCGTTCTCTTGTGCTCTTGAAGGAAAATGACACAGCCTTTTCTTTACCTATAGCACCACCAACCCCCTGTTCTAAACCACCCTCACCCATTTCCCCCCCACACCCTTCCAGCACCATGAACTCTGGGGGATTTCCTAGTCTAGTTGATGCTCAATGAACATCTGTTGGATGAATGAAGGAACAGTGCACAGCGAGACGGGACTTCAGCAGCTGATCTGTATTGCCATACAGTTTATTTATTTGATGAAAGCTTTAGAAGCAGTACTTCTTGCTCATGGTTTACATATTTGCGTCCCTCCCTCTCTCCCTGTCCCTCTGCCTGGCTCTTGATGGAATGTAAGCTTTGTAAGGGTAGGGTTTTTCATCCAGTAGACAAGTTGCAGTCGTGCTAGGACCTACTTAGAACAGTGCCTGCTGTAAGGTTGGCAATCAGTATTTGCTGAATGGAAGCTGTCTCCCTACAGCATAGGACAATCCTCCCTAATTAGAAAAATACCTGTTTCTGTCCGGCGCCGTGGCTCAACAGGCTAATCCTCCGCCTTGCGGCGCCGGCACACCGGGTTCGTGTCCCGGTTGGGGCGCCGGATTCTGTCCCGGTTGCCCCTCTTCCAGGCCAGCTCTCTGCTGTGGCCCGGGAGTGCAGTGGAGGATGGCCCAGGTGCTTGGGCCCTGCACCCCACGGGAGACCAGGAGAAGCACCTAGCACCTGGCTCCTGCCATCGGATGAGCGCGGTGCGCCGGCCGCAGCGCGCCAGCCGCGGCGGCCATTGGAGGGTGAACCAACGGCAAAGGAAGACCTTTCTCTCTGTCTCTCTCTCTCTCACTGTCCACTCTGCCTGTCAAAAAAAAAAAAATACCTGTTTCTTACCCTTGTGGGACTTTTCCCTCCTGATTATCTCCCGACCTCTGTGGCCTGTCCCCTCTCTCTCCTTTGATGGGGCCTCTTCCTCCTAGAAGATTTTCACCATGAGAGCTCCCTGTGGTTCTGTCTTGGTTACAGCAGTTCCTGAAAACTTCAGCCAGTCTCTTGGCTTTGCCTCCCCTGCCTGTGGCTGAACCCCAAGGTGATGTCTTCACTCCCTTGCTGCCTTCTGGGCAATGGTATTTGGTGTCTTCCTGATCTTCACACTCACCATATGCACAGCTGAGTGCATTTTCTTTTTCTATAAAGCCACTTCCTCTCAGGAGAAGTTAAGAATAAAGGCTTAGAAGTCAGAAGACCTGAGTGTGGGTCCTAGACCTGCCTCCTGCTAGCTCTACAATTCTACAATTCCTACCTCCTGGAGTCTCAGGTTTTCACCTTGAAAGGGAAGATTTCGGTGGTAATCCCCAAGAAGCTTGCTGAGAGGGCTAAGTGCCCTCCCAGGCCCAGCCTCAGTGCCTGCATTTGTATATTTCTGTATATATATATATATATATATGTATATTTGTATACATATATTATACATATATATATGTATAATATATATATAATATATATTATAATTATATTATAATTATTAAATATTATATAATATTATAATTATTAAATATAATTTTATATTTATATATATAAATATATATATTTATATATAATATATATTATATATATATTATATATATTATATTAATTATATATATTATATATATAATTATATATATAATTAATATATATTATATTAATTATATATATATAATTATATATATTATATAAATATATAATATATATTATAATTAAATTATAATATTATAATTATTAAATATTATATAATATATAATATAATATATTATAATATTATAATATATATTATATATATATTATATGTATATATATATTATATATATGTATACAAATATGTATATTTGTATATTTTCTTTTTTCTGTTTTCATGTATTTGAGTTTTCTCTTTTGTTTCTTAGTCTAGATAGGAGTTTGTTAAATTTTGTTTATCTTTGCAAAGAACCAGCCCATCATTTCATTTTTTTCTTTTTCACTTTTTAGTCTCCATTTCTTTCTGCTCTGATTTTTCTCATTTCTTTCCCTTTGCTGATGTGGGGTTTGGTTTGTTCTTGTGTGTTCAGTCCCTTGAGGTGCAGCACTGTGGTTTACTGGAGCTCTTTCTGCTTTGTTGATCGCTGCAGCTGTGCCTCCTAACACTGTCTCTGCTGCCTCTCACAGGTTTTGGTAGGTGTGTTTCCATCTTCCTTTGTTTCGAGATACTTTGGAATTTCTTTCTAATTTCTTCCTGGATCCATTGGATACTTGTAAGTAAGTTGTTTGATATCCATGTATTTGTATTGTCTCCAGCATTTTCCTGGCTGCTGATCCCTAGTTCTTTTACATTGTGGTGGGAAGAGACGCATTGTCAGGTTTCTGCTGAAGCTGCTCCCACTGTTCCTGGTTACCCTGCTCGGTGTATGGCGATCACTTCTGCTCCTAGATTTGTTCACTCGTCCTGTCCTGTCCCTTTCCTTCATGGTGTGCGTTGCAGCTACCTGAGGCTGGTCATACCTTCGTCAAACTTGCTCGGTACTGTCTCCTGCCTCCAGTTCCTCCTTAGCTCCTTCCACTCCGGCATCCAGTCTTTGTGATCTAAGTTTCTATTGAGTAAGGAACTCAGCATGGAGAAAGGGGAGAGGAAAAAAAAAAGGTGAGGAGGGAATCACTGTGAGTTCAGGGACTTTTAAGCACATATTTTTTAAAGATTCAGGAGTTCAGAGTTCAGTGTGAAAACTGCAATAGATGTGTATGAAAGCCACTGAGAACAGTTTCAGGTCATCTAGCCTTTATTTATAGAGAAAAGTGGAAAACCTAAAAGAAAAAAAAAAGCAACTTTTCGTTCTCCTGCCCCTTAGTGAAACTCCCCTTCCAGCAAACTCATAAATTATGTCTTAATAGGTGTGATTTGATGAAAAATATTCCCCATGGTCATAAGTACCTGGCACATAGTAAGTGCTTTAAAATGCTTGCATTTTCGTATTTCTGTTGTAGAGACCAGAGCACAAAGTAGCTTTTTGTCTAAGCTTTATTTACTGATTCTTCTATTGTTTCCCCCAGGGGAACTGCCCCTTTATGGATTAATAAAAGGTTAACAATCGCCCGAAAGTGTTAAGGAAAATGGTTGCATTTCAGTTCCGTGGTTGAAATGATTTTGTGTTCTTGAAATCCTGTTGTTTCCAAGTAGCCATCAACCTAATAAAATGCCCTGCTTCTTTTTTGAAAGGCTGAGATACGAGAGCCTGTTTTGGAAACCCAGGAGGTTTACCTTTATAAATGCTTCTGCATTTTATGGGCTTTCAGGATATTCTCACCAGAGACCACTTCAGTTCTGTGGAATTTTCACAGGCATTGGCACAAACTGCCATCTGGCTTCTGCCCCTGCCACTCTGCTAACCTGCCTGGTCAGCTCCCTGGGGACCCCCAGATGGTCAGGTCCCATGGATTCTTCTCTGTGGCAGGTGACACTGGAGTCACTGACTACTCAAAAATCCCTCAGCCTCTGGTGTCCATTGTCACCATATGTGGAGTGACAGTGACCTCCTGGGACCAGGCCGTGAAGGTGATGGACATGTGGTTTTCACCCTCAGAGAAATGGTGCCCAGCAGTGTGTTGAGTGGTAGGTGCAATGAGATGGGGCCAGCGTTGTGGTGGAAGCATGTGTAAGAGTCGTTTCCAAGGTTTATGTGGGATGGGAGATAAGAAGTATGGGGAAGATGTATTTAATAGACTGGAGGGAGACATAAAGCTTAAAATCCAGCCCTTCCACCCCCAAACCCCCACTCCTACCCCCAAATTCACTTCTAGTACGTCCTGAACCATTTTGTGACTGATTGGACATGAGAAGTTAAGGGGAAAAGGGATGATTCTTTTATCTGATATATGCATTTATTGTCACTACATTCGTTGGGGTAAGGATTGTCACTGCTGTGTACGTGAAGCAACCTGCAAGTATCAGTGGCTTAGCACAAAAAAGATGATGAGTGCTAAGCATCCCTCCGGCTTCACTCTCCAGGTGTGAATTGCTGGGTATCAATGTCCTGGCCGTGCTAAATTGCCCCAAATGTGTTCATTTTTGTATTGCTCTGGGTTCTGGCCCAAAAGGGAGATTGAAGAGAGTTAAATGGCTATTTTGCAAATGTTTGAGCAGCTGTAAGGAAAGTAAAACAAAGGACAATGGCAGGGTCTAAGGCTCACAGCAGCTGTTTTGTGTTGTGAAGATTAGGTATTTTACAAAGAAAGGAGGTATATTGTGCTCCTCCTGAGGAGCATGGGGCTGGCACCTGCTCTGCTCTGGTAAATGCAGCACAGTGATGGGAGCACCTGTGGAGGGTGGGGAGTCTCACGGGGAGACAGGAAGCAAGACAGCGGGCAGGGGGTGGAGGCATTGCCTTGCTCTTTTGTAACAGCCTAGTTTCTGAGGAACTGATCCAATGCCAGACCTGACCCATCCCTAGAGACAGCGCCAGTCCATTGATCAGGGTAGAACCCCCATGACTTCATCTTCTTCAGTGGGCTCCGCCTCTTAGAGGTTTCATGACTGCATCCCTGCCACATTGAGAACTAAGCTTCCAGCACCTATGGGGAACAAACCATATCCAAACCACAGCGCCCCTGTAGTCCTGAGAAGGAGGGGCAGCTGGTAGGAGAGGGCAAGGGGGGAGCCACCGCTGTGGCCCTGGGGAGAGGAATGGAGTCAGTGACTAAGCTGCAGCCTACCTGGGAGTAAACAAATGTCCTGACCTCTCCATTCTCTGGTCACCCACTGCATCTTCCCAGTTGGTCAGAAATGGAACTGGAAGCTAAAAGACAAGGGAGCCTTTTGATGCTGATCTTCATGGCAGCTCGCCAGAGTAGAGGGGGTGGAGAAGGGGGAGAGGAGGGCTGAATGGGCACATGGGGGATGTTCAGCATAGCTCTTTACGTCTCTAGTATAGTACCTAACACATACTATTAAAATGAGCCACGTGGGGCCAGTGCTGTGGCCTAGTGGGTAAAGCCGCCACCTGCAGCCCTCGAATCCCATATGGGTGCTGGTTCGAGACTTGGCTGCTCCACTTCCAACTCACATCCCTGCTCATGTGCCTGGGAAAGCAGTAGAAGATGGCCCAAGTACTTTGGACCCCTGCACCCACCTGGGAGACCTAGAAGAAGCTCCGGGCTCCTGGCTTCAGATCTGCCTAGCTCCAGTCATTTGGGGAGTGAACCAGCGGAAGGAAGACCTCCCTCTGTCTCTGCCTCTCTGTAACTCTGCCTTTCAAATAAATAAATAAATCTTTAAAAAAAAAATGATCCATGTATACACCTTTGCTACCACATTATGAGTTCCTTGAGTGTATGTTTTATATTTTTCTGAATCATTGGTGCCTATTATAGCCTTTAAAAGTTGCTAAAAATTATGCTCCTGTTGTAGAACACTAGAAATTGATTTTCCACAGTTCTTGGGATGTCTTAGATCAAGTACTAGTTCTGGTTCAGAGACGGTGCCTTCTAAGTGTGACCTTTCGTGGCAGAATGGACCATGGACCTCTCTGGGGTCTCTTTCATGAGGGCACTGATCTCATTCCCAAGGACTTCACTCTCACGACCCCTCCCAGAGGCCCCACCTTGGAGAGTAGGATATCAACAAATGAAGCAGGTTGCTTTTGAAATGTTTAATTGAAATATGAAGCTGTACTATTGTGGTCTTGTTTTCAGTGCCAAGACTATGAGTTCCTGGAGTTGCCTTTCCCAGTGAGAAGTATGGGAAGTCTTGTTTCATCTTCCTAATCTGCGTTTTCTCTTTCCTCAGCCAAACAGGCAGGACTCGCGAAATCGTGATGCCTTCCAGGAACTACACCCCATACACCAGAGTCCTGGAGTTAACCGTGAAGAAAACTCTGACTTAGGCACTTAGATACATGCACTTTGAACTGCTGGGCAGAGGCCCTGGCACCCTGGGACTTGAAACCAGGAAAAGGTGCCTGTTGTTTCTTTATTAACCCAGTGTCAGCCAGATTGGAAATGGCTGAAGCTCTGATCCACTTCTAAGACAGGAGGGGAAGTGGAGGTAGAGAGGGTGGGTGAGAGACAGGTGAGTATATGAGGTCATTTGTCAAACACCCAACCAAGTACCTGCTGCCCCTGCTGGCCTGCATCACGGGTTGTTTCTGTGGACACTGAAATCTTAGCAAAATTCCCTTGTAATTTCTCTTCTGTGACTTTGGAGGGGGGGTGATGGGAAGGGCATTATTTTGAAAGTTCATGTTATTCACACCAGGATCACTTGTTACAGCAAGGCTTTGTTTACCCATAAAAGTATTAGGGGCAGTGTTTCTTTGGCACAGGGAAACCTGTCCATGAGGAGCAGGGGCAGCCAGAAAAACTTGAACCTGGGGGGACGCATACCCTATTGCACGAGGCTCTCTGCTCTTGGTCCTGAGGATCTGTGCAGGGCTGTTGTGGGAGCCTTAGTTAGAAACCTGTGTGGGCCAGACAAGCTTCCCTCTCGTGCGCTAATCCTTTGGTTTAATTTGTGCCTTATGCCTTTATTGGGCGAGCTGAAATCACTCTATTTATTCAAACTGTGATTTGTTTTTTCTTTCTCACTTTAACTTAAAGAGAATTTTGTATGTTGTGCATATTTCATCTTTTAACGTTTTCAGTCTCATTTTGTGTTTTTGTCAAATGAATGAATAATCTGTTCACGCATGCTCTTCTTTGATATTGTAACCTATGTCACCTATGTTTAATAAAAACTATATATTTTGTTCTAGTATTGTTTCTGTATATAATCCATTACCATCTAGAAGGGGTAGAGAAGTGGATCAGTTTCTGGAATGAGTGTCGAAGTTCAATCACGGGGACCTTTTTCAATCGCTGCAGTTCATAGAAGCATTTATAAGCCACACAATTGGTCTATGTGTTTCTTTTTTTCAAGATTTATTTATTCAGCCAGCACCGCAGCTCAATAGGCTAATCCTCTGCCTGCGGTGCCGGCACCCCAGGGTTCTAGTCCTGGTCGGGGCACCGGATTCTGTCCCGGTTGCCCCTCTTCCAGGCCAGCTCTCTGCTGTGGCCTGGGAGTGCAGTGGAGGATGGCCCAAGTGCTTGGGCCCTGCACCCCATGGGAGACCAGGAGAAGCACCTGGCTTCTGCCTTCGGATCAGTGTGGTGCACCAGTCGCAGCGCGCTGGCCGCAGCGGCCATTGGCGGGTGAATCAACGGCACAGGAAGACCTTTCTCTCTGTCTTTCTCTCTCATTATCCACTCTGCCTGGCCAAAAAAAAAAAAAAAAAGATTTATTTATTCATTTGAAAGTCAGAGCTTGGGCCTGCACTGTGGCGCAGCAAGTTAATGCCCTGGCCTGAAGTACTGGCATCCCATACTGGTGCCTGTTCTAGTCTGGCTGCTCCTCTTCTGATCCAGCTCTCTGCTCTGGCCTGGGACCAGCAGTTGGAGGATGGCTCAAGTCCTTGGGCCCCTGCACCCACATGGGAGACCCAGAAGAAACTCCTGGCTCCTGGCTTCAGATCAGTGCAGTCCTAGGTGTTTTGGCCATCTAGGGAGTGAACCATTGGATGGAAGACCTCTCTCTCTGTCTCTACCTCTCTCTGTAACTCTTGTCTTTCAAATAAATAAAATTAATCTTTAAAAAAAAAAAAAAGAAAGAGTTACACAGAGAGAAGAGATGCAAGAGAAAGAGAGTCTTCCACCCACTGGCTCACTTCCCAATTGGAAGCAATGGCTGGAGCTTTGCCAATTTGAAGTCAGGAGCTTCCTCCAGGTCTCCCATGGGGGTGCAGGGGCCCAAGGACATGAGCCATTTTCAACTGTCTTCCCAGGCCATAGCAGAGAGCTGGATCAGAAGTGGAGCAGCTGGGACGTGAACTGGCGCCCGTATGGGATGCTGGCACCAGAGGCGGCAGCTTTACCTGCTAAGCCACAGCACCGGCCCCCTGTGTGTTTCTTTTTAATTCCTGGAATTTATTTAGTCAACTACCTTCTGGAAAGAGTAAGATACGTTCTTTATCATATGATACAAAAATAGTTTTCACTTTGAGAAATCTCCCTTCCTTTGCCCAAAATTCCCACCCCTTACTCCACCCCCCTACCGAAAGAGAGAGAGAGAAAGGGAGAAACTAAATTGAATAAATCACTATGAGTTAGATAGTGTAAAGAGGAAAATGCACATTTTAGAGTCAAATTTGTATTTAAATTCTGGCTGTGGGAGCTTTGGCAAGTCATGAGAACTCTGACTATTAATTTCATTCTCTAAAATCCTGAAGTGGTCACATCTAATTAATAGCTGATGTGAAGGGTGTATGAAGTAAGTGGCAAAGAGAGATGGATGCAGGCTGGGTACATAAGCTTTGGTTGCTGTCATTCTCCAGGTTTGTTTCAAAGTCCCGTTGACCCTCACCAATGGACGTGTTGCAGCAGCAAGAAACCATGGTCTGTGGAAATGACCCAGGAGGAGTATTTGGGGCAGAGGCAGGCTTTAAGACCAGGAGAGAGGGAAGCTGGACTCAGAGAGTGATACTGGGTCCCAGGAGACCCATGCCCTTGGAGAAGCTAATCTGGAAGTAGTTTCTTAATGACTTAAGAATGCCAGTTTTTTTTAAAGATTTATTTATTTATTTGAAAGTCAGAATTACACAGAGAGGAGAGGCAGAGAGAGAGAGAGGTCTTCCATCCAATGGTTCACTCCCCAGATGGCCACAACAGCCGGAGCTGTGCTGATCCGAAGCCAGGAGCCAGGAGCCTCTTCTAGGGCTCCCATGTGGGTGCAGGGGCCCAAGGACTTGGGCCATCTTCCACTGCTTTCCCAGGCCAGAGCAGAGAGCTGGATTGGAAGTGGAGCAGCCGGAACTCGAGCCAGCGCCCATATGGGATGCTGGCGCTTCAGGCCAGGGCGTTAACCCGCTGCGCCACCGTGCTGGCCAGTTTTAATGAGACCAAGGCAGAAATGAAAACGGTTGTGCAAACCCGTCTACATTTCCTCTTCCTTCTCTTTCTCTCTCAAGCAAGCAAAGACACAAAGAAAACCTTAGTAACTTTATGTTTAAAGAATACCAAGGATCCCTCTACAGCTGGGTGTTTATGTTTTCAAATGTGCCTTCACCAAGTGGCAAGTTCTGAACACTATTTGAACTCTTCTAAAAGACGATGAAAGAGAGTTTTTAAATCATACAGACTAACACTGAAAGAAACTGAGAGGCAATCCTTCTAGATGCTTTGCCAAAATTAACTCTAGTGACCCCTAAACTTCCCTCTGAGAAGAGTGGCATTCATCAACTCTTTGTGAGCACGGCTATTATATAGAATTAGGGGGAATTAACTCTACTATTATATGATACATTTATCTCCCTGAAATGAAAAACGGTGTATGTAAGGCTTCAGTTGATCAAAATTTTGATTTTATTTTCAGCTTATTTGAAAGGCAAGGAGACAGAGAGGTCTCCATCCACTGGTTTATTCCCCATGTACCTGCAAAAGCTGGAGCTGAGCTGAGCTGAGCTCAAGACAGGAGATGGCAATGCAGTCTGAGTCTCCCACATGGGTGGTAGGGACCAAGTACTTGAGCTATCACCTGCTGCCACCCAGGGGGGTATTAGAAGGAAGTTGGATTGGAAGTGGGAGACCTAGGACTCGAACCAAGCACTCTAATATGAGATGCAGGCATCCCAAGTGGTGATTTAACTGCTGTGCCAAATGCCTGCCTCTAATTTTTTTTAAATGTTTATTATGAAAAGTTGTCCATGGTTGTAGGGTACCATACAATGTTTGATATATGCATATACTGTATAATGTTCAAATAAGAGTGAAGATATGTATCTCTAAACATTTATTATTTCTTTAAGGTGAAAACATTTAGAATCCTTTGAGCTTGTTTTTATAATGAAATATAGAGTACATTATCATTATCTGAAGCTGCCCTTCTGTACAATAGAACACCAGAACTTCTTTCTCCTATCAATTATAATTTAGTATCTATTAATCAACCATTCCCATCTCTTCTTTCCCTGTACTGTGTCCAACCTTGGGCAACTGCAATTCTTAAAGATTTTATTTATTTATTTGACAGGTAGAGTTACAGACAGTGAGAGAGAGAGACAGAGAGAAAGGTCTTCCTTCCATTGGTTCACCCCACAAATGACCACCATGGCTGGCGCTGTGCCAATCCGAAGCTAGGAGCCAGGTGCTTCCTCCCAGTCTCCCATGCAGGTGCAGGGCCCAAGCACTTGGGCCATCCTCCACTGCCCCCCACCCCAGGCCACAGCAGAGAGCTGGACTGGAAGAGGAGCAACTGGGACTAGAACCTGGCGCCCACATGGGATGCCGGCACTGCTGGTGGAGGATTAACTTAGTGCGCCACAGTGCCGGCCCCAGGCAACCACAATTCTATGCCAACTTCCATAGCATCAACTTTTTTAGATTCCACATTTAAGTGAGATCATGCAGTATGTATCTTTCTGTGCTTGGCTTACTTCATTTAACATAATGACCTCCAGTTTTCATTCATGTTGCAAATGACAAGACTGATGTTTTTATGACTCAATAGTATTCCACTGTGTACAGGTATCACATTTTCTCCACTCTTCAGTTGATGGGTACTTATTTCCACTTCTTGCCTATTGTAAATAGTGTTACAATAACCATGGGAGTGCAGATGTCTCCAACACGCTGATTTCATTTCCTTTGGTTATATAGCCAGTGGTGGGATTACTGGATCGTATGGTAGTTCTATTTTTTTTTTTTTTGAGAAACCTCCATACAGCCTCCCACGTGCCATACTACATTATGTTCCACCAACAGTGTGCAAGTGTCCTTTTCCTCCACACCCTTGCCAGTGCTTTTCATAATAGGCAGTCTAACTGGAGTGAGTTAGATCTTGTTGTGGTTTTGATTGATATTTCCCTGGTGGTAGTGACATTGGGCATTTTTTCATGTACCTGTTGGCTATTTGTATGTCTCTCTTTGAAAATATCTATTTAGATATTTTGCCCATCTTTAAATTGGATTATTTTAATTTTTCTAATGAGTTCTTTCAGTTCTGTATTTATTCTGGCTATTAACCCCTTGTTAGCTGCATAGCTTGAAACTATTTCCTTCCATTTTGTAGGTTGTCCCTTCACTCTGTTGATTTTTTTTTCCTTTGCTGTACAGAAGCCTTTTTATTTGATAAAATCCCATTTACTATTTTTGTTTTTGTTTCCTGTGCTTTGGGGCTATGATTAAAAATTACCCTTGCCCATCCCAATGTATAGAAGCATTTCCTTTTCCCTTATGTTTTCTTCATTTAGTTTCATAGCTTCAGGGCTTACATTTAGAATTTTAATCCATGTTGAGTTGATTTTTGCTTAGAGAGAGAGAGAGAGATTCTGAGTTCATTCTTCTGCATGTGAGTATCCAGTTTTCCCAACACCATTTATTAAAAAGACTGTGCTTTCTCCAGTATATGTCCTTAGCACTTTTGTAAAAAATCAATTGACTATGGATGTGTGAATTTAATTTTAGGTTCTCTTTGCGGTTCTGTTGCTCTGTGTGTCTGTTTTTATGCCAATACCACTCTGTTTTAAATGCTGTAGCTTTGTAATATATATATTTTAAAAGATTTATTTATTAATTTGAAGGTCTGAATTATACACAGAGAGAGGAGAGGCAGAGAGAGAGAGAGAGAGAGAGAGAGAGAGAGAGAGAGAGAGAGAGAGTTCTTCCATCCGCTGGTTCACTCCCCAGATGGCCGCAATGGCTGGAGCTGTGCCATTCCGAAGCCAGGATCCAGGAGACTCCTCTGGGTCTCCCACATGGGTGCAGGGGCCCAAGGACTTGGGCCATCTCCTACTGCTTTCCCAAGCCATAGCAGAGAGCTGGATCAGAAGAGGAGCTGCCAGGTCTTGAACCGGCGCCCATATGGGATGCTGGCATTTCAGGCCAGTGCATTAACCCACTGTGCCACAGCACCGGCCCCTTGTAGTATATTTTAAAGTCAGTGAAATGTCTCCTCCTTTATGTCCTTGCTCAAGATTGCTTTGTCTATTTGAGGTCTTTTTGTGGTCCCATGTAAATTTTTATAATAAAAATATCCTATAATAATTTTTTAAGACTTTATTTATTTGAGGGGTAGAATTAGAGAGGGAGAGACAGAGAGAGGTCTTCCATCCACTGGTTCACTCCCCAGATGGCTGCAATGATCTACTGGAGCTGGGCTAATCCAAAACCAGGAGCCAAGAACTTTTTCTGGGTCTCCCATGCATGTGCAGGGGCCCAAGCACTTAGGCCATTTTCTACTGCTTTTCCAGGCCATAGCAGAGAGCTGGATCAGAAGTGGAGCAGCTGGGACTCGAACTGGCACCCGTTTGGGGTTCTGGCACTGTAGGCAGAGGCTTAGCCCACTATACCACAGCACCATCCCATAATAGTTTTTTAAAATAGTATTTTCATACTAGTCCCTTTCAGACTTTTTTAAATTAATATTTTAATTTATTTGAGAGGTAGAGTAACAGTCAGAGCAGGAGACAGAGAGGTCTTCCATCTGATGGTTCACTCCCCAAATGGCTGCAAGGGCCAGAGCTGAACCAGTCTAAAGCCAGGAGCCAGGAGCTTCTTCCGGGTCTCCCACATGGGTGCCTGGGCCCAAGCACTTGGGCCATCTTCTACTGCTTTCCCAGGCCATAGCAGAGAACTGGATCAGAAGCGGAGCAGTTAGGACACCAACCAGCATCCTTATGGGATGCTGGCACTGCGGGTAGAGACTTAGCCTACAATACCACAGCCAGCGCCAGCCCCCTTTCAGACTTTTTACACACACACACACACACACACACACACACACCACTCTCCACTTGTTTTGTCTTTTAAACAAATATGACCCAATACTGCAGAGGAGAATCATGGGGTGTTTAAGAACCTGGGCTCTGGAATCGAACTGCCTGAGCTCAGTCACTAGTGTGTGCGTGCGTAAGTCACAGAACCTGTCTGAGCCCCTCTAATGCAGGAGTAGCGACGGTTCTTTCCAAAGGAGGTTGTTGTGAAGAATATATGTGAGCTAACCCTATATGATCTTTAGAATAGTACTTGGCACCTAGGAAGTACTTAATGGTACCCATCATCATTACATACCTTTATAATGATTCTTGCTTATTATGTTACTATCATATATGTGTGTGAAAATCAACACCATTCTTATAGTTAATTGGATTCCATGTTATTGATGTCCCATGTTCTCAATGTATCCCTTAACTTTGGAATTTTGTAGGTCATCTTTCTGCTTCTCTAAGCAATCTTAGGACAAACTGTCTGTACACATATCTTTGTACCCTTGCTTAATTATTTTCTCAGAATAAATTCCTATAAGAGGAATGGTCAGGTCACAAGGTATGCACACATTAAGTCTTCTGGTATATTTGTTCCAGTTTGGTCCGTGGAGGTTTGTATCCATTGGAATTGTCACCAACAAAATGAGAATGTGGTTCTCTGCCCCTTTGGCAACAACAGGAATGAGAAATGAGGGGATAAAGTTGCTTTCCTAGGCAGACCTATCCTCCAAATAGCTGTGAGAAAAATTCTTGAGGACATTGCTTTTGGACCCCAGAGCTGAGGAAGAAGCAGCTATGAACTGAAGGCCTGGAGGTGTCCCTGTGAACAGTGCTTGAGCAGATGTAATACAATGCTCAGAATAAGCAGGTGTTCCCCAGGGCCCAGGAGCAAGAGGTCACCTGCTGCTTAGGGTTCCAACTTGAGAGTTAGTTGTGAAGCCAGCAACTCAGGGCACATGCCTGCAATGGGTTTTGA
The DNA here is from genome assembly GCA_949820135.1 of Sylvilagus floridanus. Classification (NCBI taxonomy): domain Eukaryota; kingdom Metazoa; phylum Chordata; class Mammalia; order Lagomorpha; family Leporidae; genus Sylvilagus; species Sylvilagus floridanus. Next base: position 65,635,182 of record OX463239.1, read on the forward strand.
CTCTGGGAGGGAGGAGTGTGCACCAGCACTAGCCTGAGAGAAAGGACTGGCACTTGGGTAACTTGGAGTTGGGTGATGTGACAAGGTCCCCCCAGTGGAGGGTGCACCACCAAGGCCGGCCCATGAAGTGGTCTGTAGGACTACGCTGAACATTCACCTTCTCCCCAGATGAGCCATCTGCCTGCTTTAGGAACTGTGGTGTGTACACCACGGCCAGATGTAAGGTGATGGAAAGGGCAGGACTCCTTCCGGTCATAGCTCAGGCCACACTGGGCCATGGTGCTCCTGACACCCACTATCAGAGGCCCCGTTCAGTTCAAGCATTTCATGCCCAGTGCTGGGAAGGCAGAGATGTATTCTCAAGACTTCCTCTTCTCCAAACCACGTCCTCTCCAAAATCTTTCCCAGTGAGTCCAACTCCTTGATCTTTCCCATCTTTGCTTCCCGGGGTATTTATTTCTGCCCCTTCTGTATTCTTTTTTTTTCCTAAGATTTATTTATTTGTTTGTTTGAAAGGCAGAATTAGAGAGAGGCTGGTTCACTCCCCCCCCCCCCCCCAGATGGCTGCAATGGCCAGAGCTGCTCCGATCTGAAGCTAAGAGCCAGGATCCCCTTCCAAGTCTCCCACATGTGTGCAGGGGTCCAAAGACTTGGGCTATCTTCCACTGCTTTCCCAGACACATTAGCAGAGAAGAAGGTGGAAAGTGGAGCAGTGGGGACTCCAGCTAGTGTCCATATGGGATGCAGGCACTCCAGGAGGAAGCTTTATCTGCTATGCCACAGTCCTGCCCCACCACCCCTGTATTCTTGAATTCAATGACCGATCATCATGTCCATCACTTGTCTCTCCATGGATGTAAGCTCTTTGAGGATAGTTTCCCATTAGAGAGACAACAGGCATTGGAAGGGGTCCATTGCAAATCTTGATAAGCATCAAGACATCTACAAATAAAGTGTTCAAAAAAGAGTTGTAGCTGGGGGGAGGTAACAGAGACCAGGAATTAGTGAGCCAGACACAGCACATACACCCTGAATCTGCTCTTGGGAGGTGTTGTTACTCCATGGGGTGGATAAGGTGATTGAAACGTGAAGAGATGTGGGAATTGCCCAAAGCATCCAGGTGTATCTGATTTCAGAACACAGGTGGGAGGCCTGGAGTGTGTCCCAGGTCTGTCATTACACTATGATATAGCCTTGGTCATGTCACTATAGCTCTCTGAGGCTCTGGGTGCCTGTGCGCAGCATGGCCTACAAAGTAGGTGGACCTGCATCCTCTAAATAGGCTTCTGTGCCCATCACGTGATAGCATAGATAAATATCCCAGAAATGCATCAGAATCATGTCAGTAATTCCTGCCTGCTATAATTACTAGGAATTACTTTGAGGAAGGTGCTTCACCGTGGGTATTTTCAAACCCAAAGATTTCTTCTTACCAGACGTGTATTAGAGACTTGAAGCAATCTAGGGAATGAAATTGTGCAAAAGGGAAATGTGTGTGGGGAATTATTAGGCCATTTCTGTTGCTATAACAGAATATCAGATGCTTGGTACTTTATAAAGGAAGGAGTTTTGGGGGCCGGTGCTGTGGCGTAGTGAGTTACACTGCCTCCTATAGCATCCACATCCCGGCTACTCCTCTTCCTATCCAGCTCTCTTCCTATGGCCTGGGAAAGCAGTGGAAGATGGCGCAAGTACTTAGGCCTCTGCACCTGCATGGAAGACCCAGAAGAAGCTCCTGGCTCTTGGTTTCAAGTGGACCTGGCTCTGGCTGTTGAGGCCATTTTGGGAGTGACAGTGGATGGAAGACCTTTCTCTCTGTGTCTCTCTTTCCTGTCTATGGCTCTACTTCTCAAATAAATAAATAAAAATCTTAAAAAAAAAAAAGTAAGGAAGTTTGATTAGCTCACAGGTTGGGAAACTGAAATTCCAAGACTGTGTGACCTCATCTATTTGGCCTGTGGTGAGAGTCCTCCTGGCTGCATCACAACATCATGGTGGCAGTGTGTGGGAGAGGAAGAGATCACGTGGCAAGACAGGAAGCCAGAGAGATTCTGGAGCCAGCCTCATGCTTTCTACAACCACACGCTGTCATGGGAAATTAGTCTAGTTCCACAAGAACTACGTGGATCCTTTCTGAGGGTGACACCCACAATGGACTAGCCGGCTTCCACCAGGCCCCACCTCTTAAAGGTTCTACCACTTCCCGACATCACTACACTGGAGACAGAGCACCCAGCGGATGAACCTTTAGAAAGAACAAACCACTTCCAAATCATAGCAAATGGGAAACGTGGCTGCGTTAACAGGAGTTTAAATAAACATATCTCCTTTTCTTAAATGTGAATTTGGAAAGAATTCATTGAACTCAGACAGGAAAGGCCCAAAGGAAAGCTGAAGGTGTGTTTTTAGAAAGAGATCAGAGAGACTGGGGCCAACATGTGGTGTCATTTGTTAGCCATGATTAGGTAACTAATACATGACATGAAGTATAAATCAAAGTAGGATTTTTTACATGTGGATATTCAATATTTTAGTGCCATTTATTAAAAAGCCTACCCATTTTCTACTGATTTGCTCTTGTATTGTTGTTGCAAATCAGTTGGCTTTATAGGCATAAGTCTACTCCCATACTCTCTATGTTGCTACTATTGATCTAATTGTGATTTGGACATCATCAGTACCACACCATCTTGATGACCGTCGTTTTATCCTAGACCGTGAAGTCTTCACTGTTGTTTGGCTATTCTAGGTCCTTTGTTTTTCCATGTAGATTTAGTAGTCTGTCAATGACCAAGAAAGGGCTGCTGGCATTTTGAATGAGAGTGCGTGGAAAAGACAGATCCCCAAGAAAGCACACCTGGGAGCAATACTACAGCCAGTTGGGAGTCATGGGTCAGCTCCCAACGTCAGGGGCTGCTTTTCTCTTCCTCTGCTGGGAAGGTACTAGGTAAAAACTTCCATAATGCACGTCGATGAAGGCATAGTATAATCTTTGTGGAATTCTGAACAAAATATTATAAGAAACATTCATTTGTGCCCAAGGGCCATAAAACTGATGTAATTTGAATGCAATAAAATATAAATAAATGGCAAACAATTCTTGAGGGTTTTCTCTTAATTTTTCAACACATACTTTAGGGTTTTAACATAAAGCGTTTACAGCATTCACCTTCCTGAATTAGGGGTTGGAGGGGGGTTGAGAAATAATTAGTAGGCAATTTTTTGGCCCTGGGACTTTTCTTGTAAATGTTTTCTTTGGCAGCCATGCTCTTGAGAACAGGAAGTTACTCTCTTGTTACAGATTTAAGAGTTTTCTGAGCCAAATAACAGAAAGCTGGATTAGTTCTGAAATGAAGAGAGGGGGAAAAAAAACAACTCTAGGCTCTTGCTGGAGATTAATGACATCTTGCAAATATTTTAATTCTCCCCTTTCCTCTTAACCTGCCACCTCCTAAACAAAACATACTCAGATAGAAAAAAAAAAAAAAAACCTAATTGGTCACTTTGTAGCCCAACCCTAAAATAAAATATCTTTATGGTACTCACAGATTTAAACATTTTTGGGGAGACTGATGGGGAAGGAAATTAGGACTGTCTCAAGTTGACCTTTTTTCTTATAAAATTCCCAATGTAGAGATTAAGTTATAAAACGTAGTTGTAAAGATGCTGATGTTTCCATGGTGATCATAAAGATTCATCCTTTTCTTTGACCTTTTAAAAATGGCTTTTGTTATGGATAAAAAATGTTTAATCAGGTTTTTGTAAATATCTATATGATGTTTGAGATGGTTATGGACAGGTTTTTAAAATAACAAGATTATATCCTTTGACCAGAGCCCTAAGCCTAACTATAAAACAAGGAAACTGGCTTTTCCCAATCCCCCCAAACGGCTGAGTCCTTACTTATAGATGGGACTACTAAGGTAGAAGTGAAGTCAAAATTCAGTCTTTAGTCTTTTACATTTAATTCTAGGGAAAAAACCACAATCTTGACAAAGTTTGTAATATAGAGGAACATCAAACATTAATTCCATGAGCTATCTGAAACCATTTGTAAGGGTTTTTTTTTTTTAAATATGAAAGTTTTAGAAAAACTTTCAGGTTTAGATATAAAAAAAAAGTTTACTATAACAAGTATTTATCTCCCATTGATGATCTAAAAGTTTCCATGGTATTCATTGTAGCCTCTCAGAAAAGCAAAGAGTTGGGCTAAAACTGCCATCGGCACTTGGCTTTCATTCCCAGACTCAAATGCCTTGGTGTTCAGGGGCTTTGCACGGAGACAGAGGGGTTGGAGCACAGAGGTGAGCCGCTGGGTGGGGGGTGAAGATGAGGGATGTCCCCCTGGAATGTTAAGTGCATGCCCATTCTAACGGCACTCAAGCTCATCATATTGAAAGACCATGCTGCTAACCAAATCCATCCATATGTTGGATGCAGCCAAAGACCCTTAATTTGCCACCCTTGATTTACTTTTCCTAATGTTTTTCTTTCTGTGAATTATAAAGAAAAGATTTATTCCTTCAAGCTACCTTTTTCTTCTGCCTGCTTAAAGTGATGTACCTTCCTCATCGTTCATTATATTGCTTGTCCTTTGTTATTTTGACAACATGAGGGTTTTTTGAACCTTATAAACAATCTTAAATTACTCAGAGCTGTCATCCCTTAGATATAAAAATTAAATTAGGTCCAAGAGTTTTAGGTGATGGAAAACATTATCCAGTCCCCTAAGATACAGGCAACACTGGGAGTTTAGCAAAAGTTGATAAACTTGAAACCTCATCATTGTTGGATGAGTATTTATTTAGAGGGAGCTACCTGATTCCTGGTTTTACTGCATACCAAATATTTCTTCTCAACATTTATGAGCTTAAATAGATGCAGATGTTGCCAAAGAATGCATTATAACATTAATCATCCTAGAATCATATAATTTAAGTGTTGAAAAGCACTTTGGATTTTGTCTGGGTCAATACCTTCATTTCAAGCAGGAGGAAACTGAGGCGCAGAGAAGTTAATGAACTAGCCACAGAGTGATACACAAGCCCTCTCCCCGAAAAACAGAAGTGGGGACTCATTGTCAAATTTTACCGTCACCCTCTTCCTTCTTTCATCGAATGGCCTTTGTTATCCTATAAACTATGCTTGACTCTTCTCCAAGTTTTTGGCAAGAAAATCAAGGAGGGGGTGGGTGTTTAGACCAGCAGTTAGGACAGCTGTTAAAATGCCTGCATCCCACAATGGAGTGTCTGGGCTCTATTTCTGCCTGTGGTTCCCAATGCTAGTTTCCCACCGAGGCAAACCCTGGAAAGCAGCAGCCATCCACATGGGAGACCCAGATCAAGTTCCAGGCTCCTGGCTTCCACCCCAGCCCAGCCGCAACAGTTGCAAGCACTGTGAACCAGCAGGTAGGAGTTCTGTTTGTATGTCTCCCCTCCTGTCTCCCCCCACCCCCTGTACCTTATCTTTCTGCCTCTCAAATAAAGAAGGGGGTGGAGGGAGACAGTTGAAGAAAACCTTAAAAAAAATCAAGGAGTATTTTTTTCTGAATAAGTATCCCAACTGTCTTTCACGCGCATCCCTATCCCCTCCCTTCCCCGTTTGCCTGGGCTCTTCAGAGTTGTGACCTTTTTCAGGCAAGACAGACATTGAAGGTGACCAGACAGTTGATTCTGGCCATGGCAAGTGAGAGGAGAGGGGTTGTCCATTTTCTCTAACTCCAGACGGCTGCACATCATGTTTCCTTATTTCGTGACCTCAGATACGCCTATCAGATTCCTGAGTGAGAGACAGTGTGCTGACACCATGGGAGAGACTTGGTTCTTCTTTCCCTCTGCTAAAAGGAGAACTACTTCCAGGTGAAATTTGAAAGGAAAGGATATGATGCAATCTCATGCTGTGGTGACCTTGTGAATGACCTTTCTCATTTTCTGATTGCTCACAAATACATGTGCAAACTTGTTTTTAAGAAAAATTATTTATTTGCTTGGGAGAGGGAGAGTTGTCTTCCATCTGCTGGTTTACTACCCAGATGGCCGCAACAGCTGGGGCTGTGCTGATCTGAAGTCAGGAGCCAGAAGCTTCCTCCAGGTACCCCATGCGGATGCAGGGGTCCAAGGACTTGGGCCATCTTCTACTGCTTTCCCAGGCCACAGCAGAGAGCTGGATTGGAAGTGGAGCAGCCAGGACTCAAACAGGTGCCCATATGGGATGCCAGCACTGCAGGCAGTGGTTTTACTAGCTACGCCACAGCACGGGCCCTGCAAACTGTCTTTCCTCAAGTACAAAAGAAGTATACATGTAGTTTACCTGATTGTATTTATTAAGCAGTTTTTTTCTAGCCAGAATTATGATACACAATGTACGAAATGTTTTATGAAAAATCTTAGACAAGGCCCATTTAAGAAGACACTCTGTCCTCCGGCAGGGAGTTTGAACCAATTGTGAACAACATTAGGTTTGGACATCCTCCTTCTCCCTTGTTGTATGCCTTGCCTATTCCACAAATCTTGGAGATGAGATCGTCTGAAGTCTTCCTGGTACCCTGAACTCACTGCTGTTTGTCTTTCCTTTCAGATCGCTCAAAGTGTTTTCAATTTTTGCCCTTCTCTCCTATTAAATTCCTCTCTTTCAGTGCAGGTCATCACCCCAGCGAGGCTTTTATGAGAAGACTGTTTGGAATAAATTCAGGCTCATAGATATATGACTAACACAGCACAACCCTTCTGAAAGTGTATGTGATCTCAAAGGAGGATCCCTGTTAACCAAATAATCTTATTGGTGCAAAGTCAGCTAATGTGTCAAAGGAAAGTAAAATAAATCAAGGTATGGAGAAAGTACTTTAAGCCATGTCTAAAATTTTATGTCCTAGACTGAGAGAAAGGGTCTTAACTAGAGTATCTATATTGCCTGTACCAAAGATCAGTATATGAGCTCTTATGAGGCCCTTGTGTCCCTGGTTTATTGAGCTCATTAATATAAAAAAAAATTTCTTGCAGGGCCAGTGTTGTGCTGCTTCAGGTTAAGCTGCAACTTGCAACATCAGTATCCCATACAGAGCACCAACTGGAGTCCTGACGGCTCCACTTGTGATCCAGGTTTTCTGCTAATGCACCTAGAAAAGCAATAGTGGATGGCCCAAGTACCTGGGGACCTGCCACCCATGTGCATGACCTGGATGGACATCTGGACTCCTGGCCCACGCTTGGCCCACCTCTTGCTGTTGAGGCCATTTAAGGAGTGAACCAGCAGATGAAAGATCTCTTTATTATTATTTTCCTTTCTCTCTGTTACTCTGCCTCTTAAATAAATCATCACTCTTTAAAATATCTTACAAAGTTTTATTCAATCACAATTACCCAACAAATCTTCATTAACTTTGGTAATTAAAAATAAAATTACATGAAATTTCAGAGGACTAAACATTCAACAATTCTTTTGTACCCCCTCAATTATCTCTGTATACTATCAAGATCAGAAAATACAGTGGGAGGGGCTGGTTCTGAAGTGTAGCCAGTTAAGCTGCTGCCTGTAATGCCAGCTCCACTTTCAATCCAGCTCCCTGCTAATGTGCCGGGAAAGCAGCTGAAGATGGCTCAAGTGTGTGGATCCCTGCACCCACGTGGGAGACAAGGAAGAAGCTCCTGCCTCCTGGCTTGGGATTGGCCCAATTGGAGAGTGAACCAACAGAAGATCTCTCTCTCTCTCTCTCTCTCTCTCTCTCTCTCTCTCTCTTTCTCTCCCTTTCTCTCTGATTCTCCTTCTCTCTCTGTGATCTGGCTTTCAATTAAATAAATACATCTTCAAAAAACAAAAACAAAAACATAGCAGTGTCCTGAAATGGAGAACTTGTCACTACACAGCCCTCAACCATGTGAAGGTCTGAAGAGAAAGATGTCTTTTCCTCCAACTTGCAACTGACTCCGCTGAGATTTTTCTCACCAGAGTCTTTGTGTTTTTTTCCATGGGCAACTGCCCCCTTGATTAATCCCATTTCCCTCAGTCCTAGTTTTTCTGAGCAGCTGAGCAAACAAAGAGGCGGGCAGCCATTTTCCCGAGCTTCCTCCCTCAGACCCTCGGGGATGGGCTGTCTGAGCATCCTGTTCATAAACCAACCGCCTGAACAGGCTTGGAGAGAGCACCGAGGATCTTCAGTCTGGATTAATTTTAATAGGCCACCGTCTGTCATCCGGGAACCATAGCCCCTGCAAATGGCTTTAAATTACTCTTTGCTGATAAAAAGGGAGATAGGAGTTGAAACTTTGGGTCCTCCTTTCAAACAATTTGGATAACTAATGCAAGAATTTACTTTTAGTGTGGATTGCATGCAGTTGACAACCTAAACCCTTGGGTAGCTGAGGAAAACCTTTTGTTGCCGTGGGATCACAATGAAATATACAGAGGGTGGAAATGTGACATTTGGTAGAAGTGTAGGATTTTAGAGCTGGAAGGGAAATGAAGAATCCCTGTGAATTCCTGGGGACTTGTGGAGCTTTGTGGTTTTGCTGTTTGTGTAGAGAAATGTGATTCCTCTACTGGCCCTCCCCGTTTCAGTCTCTCTCTTTGCCCTCCTTTTCCCTCCTGCTTTCCTCTTGGATTTCTTGGCCTCTGATTTCCTCAGCTGCAGCTTCTGGCTCCTTCCCTCACTTTCTGTTCTCCAACTGGCCAAGCCCTGGTCGTTGGTTTGTGAAGCTCTGCCCTGAGGGGCACCTGGGGTGGTGACCACATGGAGAGTGGCTTGTAGATGGTCAAGTCAGGAGCACCAAGTCCTTGTCTCTGACTGGGGGTGGGTGAAATGGTACGCAGATGTGAAGCCTTAATGTTCAATAAAGTCGGAGGTGTGCCTTTCTTAGTTACTTTTTCATTTGCCGTGTCTGTGGTTTGTTTTAAAAGTTTGGTTTGGTTTGTTTAAAAGTCAGCGTGCTTCATTCTGAAATGATTGCTTCAAAAGTAGAGTCCTGAGAGAAAATAGAATTTGTTCAGACTTGTGTACAAACCTTGGTTCTCATTCCTTCTCTCCCTAGCCAATCCCCTCAACCCTCAAGGATCATGTTACTTGTTCATGGAGAAAATATTCTTCATGTGTATTTGAAAATATAATTGAGGGGTGGGCATTGTGATGCGGGGGGTTAAGTGCCTATTTGTGACACCAACATCCAATATCTGAGTGCTGGTTCAATTCCTGGCTAATCCAACTTCACGCTAACTTGCCTGGAAAGCAGAGAATAATGGCTCAGGTACTTGAGTTACTACACCCATGTGGCAGACCCAGATGCTGTTCCTGGCTCTTGGCTTTTTACTGGCCCAGCCCTGTGTGTTGTAGGTGTTTAGGGAGTGAAACAGCAGATATAAAACCTCATTCTGCCTCTCTCTGTCACTGTCTTTCAAATAAAGAGACATATAAAGAAAACATAATTGATACTGTGAGCAATGTTTGGTACAAGTTCTGTCATCTTTTTTTTTTAAAAAAGATTTATTTATTTGAAATTCAGAGTTACACATAGAGAAGGAGAGGCAGAGAGAAAGCGAGTGAGAGAGAGAGAGAGAGAGAGAGAGAGGGATCTTCCATCCACTGGTTCATTCTCTAGTTGGCTGAAACAGCTGGAGCTGCGCCAATGAGGAGCCAGGCTCTTCTTCCGGGTCTCCCACTTGGGTGCAGGGGCCCAAGCCTATTGAGGACTTGGGCCATCTTCTACTGCTTTCCCAGGCCATAGCAGAGAGCTGGATCAGACATGAAGCAGCCAGGACTCAAACCGGTGCCCATATTGGATGCTGGCATTGCAGGCAGTGGCTTTACCCACTACACCACAGTGCCAGCCCCCATCTTTCTTAAATGTCCAAACCAGAACCCTTGTGCAAAAAGACTGGTGGGTGAGGGTGGGTATGGGGGGGAAAACACTATATTTCTAAAGTTGTACCTATGAAAATTGCATTCATCAAATAAAAGCTTTAAAAGAAAAGACAGGTGGGCTAAAATTAAAACAAAACAGTAAAAGTGAACAAAACAAAAACTAAGTGCCAATGAGGATGTGGAGCAACTGGAACTCTTGAACACTGTGGAGTAAAATATGACAAACACTGTAAACAATTAGTTTCTTATAAAGTTAGACACTCATTACCATATGATCTAGTAATCCCACTCCCAAAAGAAACAAAAGCTTATGTTCAAGAAAAACCTATACACAAATGTTTATAGTGACTTAATTCATGATCACTAATAATTGGAAACAACTCAAATGTCCTCCAATGCCTAAATAAGCCCTTCCAGTTGAAGACTGCATCCATACAATAAGATACTGCTTGGTGAAAGAAAGAAACGACCTACTAATGCATGAGCAGCATGGATGAATCTCAAAATCATTATGCTAAGTGAAAGAAGCCAGAGTCAAAAGACTGCTATATGATTTCATTTTACATGTCAGTTTGGGAAAAGGCAAAACTCCAGGGACAAAAACCAAACCAACAGTTGCCAGGGAATGGGCTTGGGTGGAGAGGGCTTCTCCATTTTGGGGAAACTAATGAGACTATTACATATCTTCAATGTGGTGTTTTTTTGCTGGACTGTGTATATTTCCCAAAACTCAGAACTGAATGCTAAAAATGGTAAAGTTTGCTGCATGTAAATTATATCTCAATAAGCCCATCTTAAAAGTAATATACAGGGCTGGCGCCACAGCTCAATAGGCTAATCCTCCGCCTGCGGCACTGGCACACCGGATTCTAGTCCCGGTTGGGGCACCGGATTCTGTCCTGGTTGCTCCTCTTCCTGTCCAGCTCTCTGCTGTGGCCCGGGAGTGCAGTGGAGGATGGCCCAAGTCCTTGGGCCCCTGCACCCACGTGGGAGACCTGGAAGAGGCTCCTGGCTCCTGGCTTTGGATCAGCGCAGCGCCAGCCACCAACGTGCCGGCCGTAGCAGCCACTTGGGGGGTGAACCAATGGAAAAGGAAGACCTTTCTCTCTGTTTTTCTCTCTCTCACTGTCTAACTCTGCCTGTCAAAAAAAAAAAAAATATATACAGAATTATTTGGCATGTCACTCTTCTTAAAATAAATGGAATTCTTCTGCAACTTGTTTTTTTCACTTGACTTTAAGCTTTGGAGATTAAACTGTACTGAACTCATGTAGGCCTAGTTCCTTCATTTTATTTATTTAAAGATTTATTTATTTATTTCAAAGTCAGAGTTACACAGAGAGAGAAGTAGAGGCACACAGAGAGAGAGAGATCTTCCCTCCGCTGGTTCACTCCACGGTTGGCCTCAACTGCCGGAGCTGCGCCGATCTGAAGCCAGGAGCCAGGAGCTTCTTCCAGAGCTCCCACATGGGTGCAGGGGCCCAAGGACTTGGGCCATCTTCCACTGCTTTCCCAAGCCATAGCAAAGAACTAGATTGGAAGTGAAGCAGCTGGGACATGAACTGGTGCCCACTGGGATGCCAGCACTGCAGGTGGCAGCTTTACCCACTATGCCACAGAGCCTGCCCTCTTCATTTTAACTGATGTCATTTTCACTTTTATTTACTAGCACAAATAATATGGTAGTGGATTTTCTGACACACATCTGATTTGATATAGATATAGAATTTCTTTAGGAAGTCTACATACATAAAGACTGTGTGTTGGTTTGTAAGGTGGGAACCTCTTCAATTTTACTAGATTTGGTTGGATTCCTTTTCAAAGATTCTGTCAATTCAGTCTTCATTGTAATACATAAGTTTCTATTTCTCCTATCATAAAGATTTAAAAATTTCAAAGATTTTTGTTTTATTTTGCATTGCTATGAAGTCTCCTGACTTTTCTAGTTTCCTCTTTTATGAACTGTGTATGTTCTCATCTGTTTTCTCACTGAATTTTTTGTTTTGCCTATTGATTGGTAAGAGCTCTTTTTATATTCTAGACACTACTTTGCTGATTATATACATAGGAACTTTTCACCTTTTACACTACAGATGTTTTTGCCTAAATGTAATTGGATTTATGAGTCAGTTCCCAGAGAGCTTGAAACTGAACTCCAATACAGTGCCTTGGAAGCAGACCTTTTCCGGCTCTAGAGTGTCTCTGCCCTGCTTTGATAATTCCAAATCCATCTCCTAAAGGCTAACTTACTGAATGAAGGAAGTGACGGGTTAGGTCCAGTTGGCCCCATGGGGTTCCAGAGCACCAGATCTCCTCTGTGGGTAACGTCTTGCTATTAGACTTCATCCTGGAGTTTTTATTTAATTTTTTTAACAGAAACCCCAGGCCCTAAGCAAACAATAGAATAGTCACCTGCACTGGCCCCAAGAGTGAATGGAGCCCACTATGCCGTCATCAAAATTTCCAACAGAACACAATGGCTGTCCTATCATTGACCAATCAAAGGGAGACAATGAGCACTGCAGACAAACCAACACCTGCAGATGAGCGGAACATGCACCTCTCACCCACAACTGCATCCTATACGGTCCTTTACTCTTCTTTTCTTGGGAAGTCTCTCTCCTTTTTTTTTTTTTTTTTTTTTTTGACAGGTAGAGTGGACAGTGAGAGAGAGAGAGACAGAGAGAAAGGTCTTCCTTTTCTTTTGGTTCACCCCGCAATGGCTGCTAAGGCCGGCACCATGCTGATCTGAAGCCAGGAGCCAGGTGCTTCCTCCTGGTCTCCCATGGGGTGCAGGGCCCAAGCACTTGGGCTATCCTCCACTGCACTCCCGGGCCACAGCAGAGAGCTGGACTGGAAGAGGAGCAACCAGGACGGAATCTGGTGCCCCGACCAGGACTAGAACCCAGGGTAACAGCGCCGCAGGTGGAGGATTAGCCTAGTGAGCCATGGTGCCGGCCTCTGCAACAAACTTCTAATGTGTGCCTTAGGAAATTCTTCATAACTTGTGATCATTAAGATATTTTTCTGTGAACTTTTTAAAAAAGTTTTTAACAGTAGTTTGTTAATCCATCTGGAACTAATTCTTACATGTGTTATAAGTTTTTTTTTTCCATATAGGCAATCAATTTCCCTAGCATGAATTATGAAAATTCAATCTTTCCTCATAATCTTAAGTCTCAATTCTGACAAATGTCAAGTTTTCACGTATACATGGGTCTATTTTGGTGTTCTCTATTCTGTTTAATTGGTTTGTTTGTTGTGAAGATCATATGAAATTAATAAACTGTAATTAAAAGGCACAGCACACAATAGGGGAAAGCGAAAACCAACATTCTCTCTCCTCAGTCAGTTCTCTAACCCTAGTCTAGTCATACATCAAGTCTTGATTTTCCTAATGGAAAGATGCTGTTGAGTTCCTCTGTGATCCTATCTGTTCCAAGTCTTATTCTCAGTGATTTTATCTGTTCCACGTCTCTGGCTATCCTTTGGTACAAATTACCTACTGGTCAGTATTCTGCTGCCCAAGTTCCTGCCTCTTGGTCCACTGTTGCTATGGCCAAGTCTGGTGCAGAAACTGAGCATGCATGTCCACCTGCAGCACTCCCACCCTCCCACCCCCACTCTCCAGTGATCCCATGTAGGGGGCAGGGCCATCTCTTTGTACTGAGGGATCCAACAAGTGTGGAACTGAACACTTTCAGTCTTTGTTACATCAACATTCCTGCATCAGTAATCCAAATGAAGGAGGCAAAATTAGATTTCTTAAAGAAAAAGGCCATCTGTCAGCAGTTTAGAGGGAAAAGGCAGATTACATTACAGGTAGGGAGACCACTTAGGCTATCGTAGTATTTCAGTCAAGGGCTTGGACAAAAGCAATGGCAACAATGATGAGTATATGCTGAAAGAGGTGGCACAAGGAAGAGCATACAGAAAGGAAGGGAAAGATATGAAAGGTTTTTGGGCTGCAGGATTTCATGACCTGTTAGGTCAAAGGGAAAAGAATAGTTAGGCTTAGATTCTTAGTCTCTGACCTGAGTAGCTAAGTGGATGGCAATGCCACTTAGAGTTGGAATTTAAAAAAAAAAAAAAAAAAACAAGGTGAGTGAGGTAGGCAGAAGGAAATGTAAGTTTGGTTTAGGATAAGTTGAGTTTGAGAAGTCTTTGGAAAATCCAGGTAGTAAGGCTTTTAGTCCACTCTAACTCCAGTTGACAGCAAAAACTCAAAAGCCTGGAGAGATTTGTGCCTTGGAATTCATAGCAAGACACAGTGGGTAACAAAGTCAGGTGCAGTGAGAAGGAGAAAGATTAAACGGCATTTCTTGAGTTTGACAGCCAGGAGAAGACACATGGCACTGGCAAGAATGGTGAAGAAATGGAGCCAGAGTGTGGACAATTCTTTTAGGAAGTTTGTATCTGAGAAAGAAGGGGGAGAGAAGCAAAAGAGGAATGGTGTGAGAGTATAATCGATATGCTACTCACTGTATCACTTAAAATACTTTTTGACTTATCAAATAAAATCATCGCCATAATCAAGGCATTACCTTGGTAATGATTTTATTTGATGAGTCAAAAGTACTTTCTCTTGCCCTTTATTTTATTTCCCCTCAGCCCTTCCTACGATGTCACCTAGAATCACTGACCTGCTTTCTGTCATCGTAGATGAATTTGTACAGTTTTACAACTTTATATAAATGGAATCTGACTGTATACTCTTTTTTTTTTTTTCTGTCTGCTTTCTCAATATCATTGATTTTCACTGGAGTCTCATGCATCATTGTCTTTAACTGTATGGATATACCACAATTTGTTATCCTTTTACATTTGACATTGGGTATAAATAAATGACATTGGGTCATTTATACGTCTTCACTCTTACAAATAAAGCTTATAGGAACATTTGTATGTGTATGTATGCTTTTGTTTCTCTTGGGTAAATACCTAGAAGAATGACTAGGTCATATGGTGGATTGTAAGTAACCGCCAAACTAGTTTTCAATGTGGTAATACTATTTTGCATTCCAATTAGCAGTGCAGAAGAGTTCTAGTTGATCTACATCCTTTGCAACACTTGGTATGGCAAGTCTTCCTAATTTCAGAAATTCTGATAAATGTGTATTAGTACCTTCTGGTGCTTAATTTGCATTTTCCTAATGGATAATAACATTGATAATCTTTTCATGTGGTTATTTTCATCTATACATCTTCTTTGGTGAGATGGACATTCAAATATTTTATAACCTAATCTTGGAAGTGACATCCCATCACTTCTGCCATATTCTATTTATTGGAAATGAGTCAATAAGTGCAGTTCACATTCAGTTGGAGGAAATTAGCTTGGAGTAGGACAATTAGGGACCATCTTAGAAGTTTCCTATCACTGATAGATTCCTATTTGTCTTAGCATAAAGTCCAAACTCCATGTATTGGTCTATAAAGCCCTCCAAGATCTAGTCCCAGCCTTCCACATGGGTCTTTTTGTTACTTGAATATGCTGAGCTGCTTCTCCTTTTAGGAACTTAGTATTTTATCTTTCTTCTTGGGATGTTTTTCCATTAGACTTTCCCATGGCTGAATACTTCTTGTCATTCAGGTCTCAGTTTACAAGTTATCTCTTTGGAAAAACAACCATAAGTACCGATCAATCAGAATAACCTTTCCCAGTCACTCCTTAACACATCACCCTGTTTAAATTTTCTATGTGACACTTAGTACTATCTGTTAGAATGTATGTTTCAGTGTGGCAGGAAACATGTTTGTCTCATTCATTGCTGGCTGGAACCAATGTTTTGCATATGAAAGGCACTCAATAAGTATTGGATGAACAATGAATGAGATCTCCAAGGAGGCAAAGACAAATGGGATCCAGAACATAGTTAGAGGGATTAATCTTGGGTAATGTTCCTGTGACTATTCATGTTTAATAAATTACTTCAAACTTAAAGATACGAACTTACTGTATTTGTTATGCTTGAGATACTATAGGTCAGCAATTCAGAAAAGGCGTTATTGAGGCTACCTCTGCTCCACAATGTGTGGTGCCTCAGCTTGAAAGTTTTGAAATCTTGGATGTTCTCAACATTTGGGGCCTGGAATTATCTATAGGTCTGGTTATTCATGTCTGGTGGTTAATGTGTCTTGTTGGTTCAGACTCCAGCTTGGGCTGTGAGCCGAAACACCTCACAAACTCAGGCTTCTTTGTGATTTGCTTGCTGAGTTCCAAGTATAAGTACCCCATGAAAGTTAGAAACTGTATGACCTTTTATCACCTATGCTGGAAAAATAATTTTTGCTCTAGTTATAAACATGTCTAGATTCCAGGATAGAGAAGACTTGTTCCATTTCTTGATAGGTAGAATACTAAAACTTACATAGTAAGAAGAACATGTAGAATGGGAAATACTTTTGTTGTCATCTGGTCAACCCCAGATACATCATGGCCAGTTTTGGGGCCATTCATGCCTCAACAATGAGAACCAATTTAAGAAAACAGAAAAACGACTTGGAAACTGAAGATTACAATAGGTGCCAACTTTTGTATTTTTAAGTTTTATTTATTTATAGGAAAGGCAGAGTTACAGAGACAGAGAGACAGAAAGAGAGATTTTCCATCTACTGGTTCACTGCTCAAGTGACCACAATAGCCAGGGGTGGGCCAGGCTGAAGCCAGGAGCCAGGTCTCCCATGTGGGTGGCAGGGACCCAAATATTTGGGCCATCTTCCATTGTTTTCTCAGGCATGATAGCAGAAAGCTGGAATGGAAGTGGAGCAGCCAGGACTCAAACCTGTGCGCATCTGTGATACTGGCACTGCAGTTACCCACCACTCTGCAGCACTGTGTCCAAGTTACAAACTTCTCTCTTCAACTGTGTAAAGACAAATGGAAGCCATTCCCAGTACCACTGGCAAAGTGATTTAGATTTTTAAATCTTCTACTGAGCATTGAAAAATGAAAGCCGAAGCCGGCACTGTGGTGTAGCAATAGGTTAAGCCCCCCGTCTTTGGTGCCTTCATCCTGTATGGGCACTGGTTTGTGTCTCGGCTGCTCCTATTCTGATCCAGCACTCTGTCTAGGCCTGGGAAAGCAGTAGAAGATGGCCCAAGTGCATGGGCCCCTGTACCCATGTGGGAGACCCAGAAGAAGCTCCTGGCTCCTGGCTTCAGATCAGCTCGGCTCTGGCTATTGTGGACATCTGGGGAGTGAACCTGTGGATGCAAGACTTCTCTCTCTTTCCTCTTTCTGTCTATAATTCTGCCTTTCAAATAAATAAGTAAATCATAAAAAAGGTTGTCTCTTTTTTAATATATGTTCTTACTACCTTTGTTAAAGATCAGTTGGATGTAGGTGTATGAGTTTATTTATAGGGTCTCTGTTTCATTGATCTATGGCTTTGTTTTTATACCAATGTCATGCTTTTTTTTTTTTTTTTTTTTTTTTGGACAGGCCGAGTTAGACAGTGAGAGAGAGACAGGGAGAAAGGTCTACATTCTGTTGGTTCACCCCCCAAATGGCTGCTACAGCCAGCGCTGCACCGATCCAAAGCCAGGAGCCACATGCTTCCTCCTGGTCTCCCATGCTGGTGCAGGGCCCAAGCACTTGGGCCATCCTCCACTGCCTTCCCCGGCCACGGCAGAGAGCTGGATCGGAAGAGGAGCAACCGGGACGGAATCTGGCACCCCGACCGGGACTAGAACCCAGAGTGCCGGCGCTGCAGGCAGAGGATTAGCTAGTGAGCTGCGGCGCCAGCCAGTCATGCTGTTTTATGTACTGAAGTTTGATAATATGTTTTAAAGTTATCTTTTTTCTAGTTCTGTGAAAAATGTCATTGATTCAGTAGTAAAAGTCTCCCACCAAAGAAAAGTTTCACTGCTTAATTCTTTCAAACATTGCTTTGAATCTATAAATCACTTTGGGTATATGAACATTTTAATGATATTAATTTTTTTAATCGATGAACACAGATGTCTTTCCATTTCTTTATGTCATCTTCAATTTTTCAATGATTTCTATATATTTAAGATTTATTTTATTTATTTGAAAGAGTTACAGAGAGAGGAAGAGACAAAGAGCTTCCATTTGCTGGTTCACTCCCCACCTGGCCGCAACTGCTGGAGCTGAGCTGATCTGAAGCCAGGAGCTTCTGAGTCTCCCACGTGGGTGCAGGGTCCCAAGCACCTTGGCCATCTTCTGCTGCTTTCCCAGGCCATTAGCAGGGAGCTGGATTGGAAATAGGAGAGCTGGGACTTGTACTGGCACCCATACGGGGTGCTGGTGCTGCAGACTGGGATTTTTTTTTTTTTTTTTTTACAGGCAGAGTGGACAGTGAGAGAGAGAGAGACAGAGAGAAAGGTCTTCCGTTGCCGTTGGTTCACCCTCCAATGGCCGCCGCGGCCGGCGCGCTGCGGCCGGCGCACCGCGCTCGTCCGATGGCAGGAGCCAGGAGCCAGGTGCTTTTTCTGGTCTCCCCATGGGGTGCAGGGCCCAAGCACCTGGGCCATCCTCCACTGCACTCCCGGGCCACAGCAGAGGGCTGGCCTGGAAGAGGGGCAACCGGGACAGAATCCGGTGCCCCGACCGGGACTAGAACCCGGTGTGCCGGCGCCGCAAGGCGGAGGATTAGCCTGTTGAGCCACGGCGCCGGCCGCAGACTGGGATTTTAACCCGCCACGCCACAGTGTTGGCCCCAGGGATTCATATTTTTTATTGTAGAAATCTTTTCACCTGTTTGGTTAAATTTATTCCTAGGTATTTTTTTCATTTTATTATTTTTGTAACTACGGAAATGAGTTTGCTTTCTTGATTTCTTTCTCACATAATTTGCTATTGGTATATTCTATGCTATTGACTTTTGTTGTTGATTTTGTTTCCTCCAACTTTTTTTTTAAGATTTATTTATTTATTTGAAAGTCAGAATTACACACACAGAGAGAAGGAGAGGCAGAGAGATAGAGATAGAGATAGAGACACACACACACACACACACACACAGAGAGAGAGAGAGAGAGAGAGAGAGTCTTCCACCCACTGGTTCAGAGCTGCGCCAATCCAAAGCCAGGAGCCAGGAGCCAGAAGCTGGGTCTTCCATGTGGGTGCAGGGGCCCAAGGACTTGGGCCATCTTCTACTGCTTTCCCAGGCCATAGCAGAGAGGTGGGTTGGAAGTAGAGCAGCTGGGACTTGAACCAGCACCCTGTGAGATTCTGGCACTGCAGGCAGCAGCTTTACCCACTACGCCACAGTGCTGGCCCCTTTCCTGCAATGTTGCTGAATTCATTAATTAGCTCTAACAGCTTGTTGGTGGAATATGTGAGTTTTTCTATATATAAGACCATGTCATCTGCAAACAGGGACAATTTGACTTCTTCCTTTTCAATTTGCATGCTCTTTATTTCATTATTTCTTTCTCCTGTCTAGCTGCTCAGGTTAGGAGTTGCAAGTACTATGTTGAGTAAAAGTGGTGAAGTTGGGCATCCTTATCTTGTTTTTTCCCATTCAGTATATGTTAACTGTTAGCTTGTTGTATATATGCTTTTTTATGTTTAGGTACATTTCTTGTAGGCCTAATTTGCCCAGTTTTTATCATGAAGGAATATTGGACTTTATCAAATGTCTTTTATCATCTAGCTGTTGATACACATGATTTTTTTTAGTATTCATTTTGTTCATTTGATGTATTATGATTATTGATTTGATTATGCCGAACCATCCTTGGATTCTAGGGCTGAATCCCACTTAATCATGATGAATATTCTTCTTATTGAGTCTACAGCCATACCATCCTGAAAGCACCTGGTCTCATATGAATATTCTTCTTATCGTGTTGTTGGATTTGATCTTCTAGTATTTTGTCAAGAATTTTTGCATATATGTTTATGAAGGATACTGGCCAGTACCTCTTTTTTCCCCATTTTTTTTAAAGGTTTATTTATGGGAGCCGGCGCAGTGATGCATTAGGTTAATCCTCTGCCTGCAGTGCCAGCATCCAGTATGGGTGCCGGTTCTAGTCCCAGTTGCTCTTCTTCCGAGCCAGCTCTCTGCTGTGGCCGGGGAAGGCAGTGGAGGATGGCCCAAGTGCTTGGGCCCTGCACCCGCATGGGAGACTGGGAAGAAGCACCTGGCTCCTGGCTTTGGATCGCCGCAGCTCCGGTCGTTGCAGCCATCTGAGGAGTGAACCAACGGAAGGAAGACCTTTCTTTCTCTCTCTCTTACTGTCTGTAACTCTACCTGTCAAATAAATAAATAAAATATTTTTTAAAAAAGGTTTATTTATTTACTTGAAAGTAAGAATTACACAGAGATAGGAAAGGGAGAGAGAGAGAGAAAGAGAGAGAGAGAGAGAGACGTCTTCCATCCGCTGGTTCACTCCCCAGTTGGCTGCAATGGCCAGAGATGTGCCGATCCGAAGCCAGGAGCCAGGATCCTCTTCCGGGTCTCCCATGTGGGTGCAGGCGCCCAAGGACTTGGGCCATCTTCTACTGCTATCCCAGGCCATAGCAGAGAGCTGGGTTGGAAGTGGAGCAGCCAGGGCTCAATCCAGTGCCCATATGGGATGCCGGCACTGCAGGCAGAGCTTAACCTGCTACACCACAGCACCAGCCCCAATACCTTTCTTTTTTTTGTTGTTTCTTCGCTTTGATAACAAGGTTATGTTGACCTCACAAAATGATTTTGGCAGAGTTCCTTCCTCTTCTTCTTCTTCTTCTTCTTTTTTTTTTGAAATAATTTAAGAAGAACTGGTATTCTCCTTTAAATATTTGGTAGTATTCTGCAATGAAACCACCTGGCTTTGAGCTTTCCTTTAAAGGGAGATTTTGTTTGATGATTTTAATTTGCTGCTCATTATTGATCTGTTCAGGTATTCTATTTCTTCTTGATTTCATTTTTGTAAACTGTATGTATTCAGGAATTCGTCCACTTATGTTATTTCATCAGATTTATTGTTAGATACTTGTTCTTAGTAAACTCTAATAATTCTCTTTATTTCTGTGGTGTTAGTCATAATATCTCCATTTTCATTTCTGATTTTATATATTTGAATCTTGTCTTCTTTGTTTAGCTGAGAGTTTCAATTTTATTCATCTTTTCAAAAAACTAGCTACCCTACTTTTCAAAAATCTCTATGTCATTTATTTATGGCTTGAGTTTTATTACTTTTTCCTTCTACTAATTCTGGATTTGATTTTTTCTTATTTTTCTAATTCCTTGAGATGCAGTGATAGGTTGTTTATTTGAGATCTTTCTGCATTTTTATGCAGACATTGATTGCTATATACTTCCCTGTTGGGACTGCTTTTGCTTTATTCCATAGATGTGTTGGGTTTCCGTTTTCACTTGTTTCAGACATTTTTAAATTTCCTCTTTAATTTCCTCCTTGATCTATTGGTTCTTCAGGAGTGAGTTGTTAGTGTACATTTATTTATGTAGTTTTCAAATTTTCCTTTGTTATTAATCTCTAGTTTCCTTGCATTGTGATCAGAAAAGTTATTAGATATAATTTTTATTCCTTTGAATTTGATGAGATTGGTTTTGTAACCTACCAGATGATCTATCCTGGAGAATATTTCATGTGCTAGGAAGAAGAATGTGTATTCTGCAGCTGTTGGAGTGAATGTTCTGTAAATGTGTGTTTGGTAGGTCCGATTGAACTAGGGTGTGATTTAACTCCACTGTTTCTTTGTTGATTTTCTGTCCAAATGGTCTGTTCATTTCTGAAAGTGGGTTGTTAAAATCCTCTACTATTTTTATTGGAATCTATCTCTCCCTGTTGGTCTATTAATATTTACTTATGTATTTGGGATCTCTAATTCTGGCTGCATATATGTATCTATAGTTGTTATTTTTTCTAACTGAGCTGAACACTTTATGTTTATATTATGATATTCTTTGTCTCCTTGTATTGCTTTTTATTTAAAATATATTTTATCCAAAGGCGTTACAGCTACTTCTTGTTTCTTTTGGGTTATAATTATATTCTCTACTTTCAGTCTATAAGTATCCTTAGAGGTGTGATGAGTTTCTTATAAGCAGCATATAGTTAGGTCTTATTTAACTGGAGACTTTAGTCATTTAGATTTTAGGTACTTAGTTGTAGGTAAAGTCTTACTACTGCCATTTTGATACTTGCTTTCTAGTTTATTGTAGTTTCTCCCCCCCCCCACATTTTCCTTTGTAATTAAGTGATTTTTCCCTAGTAGCATGTTTTTGGTTCCTTGCTTATTATTTTTGGCAAGTCAGTTACAGATTTTTACTTTGTGACTACCATGATGCTTACAAAAATCTTATTTTGGTTGTAACAAGCTATTTTGAAATGAGAGCAACTTGTCATTGATTATAAAAATAGAGGAACAGGCCTGCACCGAGTCTCACTAGGCTAATCCTCCGCTGTGGCGCCGGCACCCCAGATTCTGTCCCGGTTGCTCCTCTTCCAGTCCAGCTCTCTGCTGTGGCCCCGGGAGTGCAGTGGAGGATGGCCCAGGACCTTGGGCCCTGCACCCCATGGGAGACCAGGAGAAGCACCTGGCTCCTGGCTTCGGATCAGCACAGCACGCCGGCTGCAATGCACTGGCCGTAGCCGCCACTTGGTGGGTGAACCAACAGATAAGGGAAGACCTTTCTCTCTGTCTCTCTCACTGTCTAACTTGCCTGTCAAAAATAAATAAATAAAAAAAAGAGAAACAAAAAGCCAAAAAGAGACAAGAGATATGAATAAAGAACACTATACTTGCACTTCATTCTCCACATTTTGATATTTTTGAATTTCCGAATTTCCATATTTCCATGTACCTATTTCTATATTGCATGTCTCTTAAGATTTTAATGTAGTTATTATTTTCTTACATTGTCTTGTTTTTTAGCTTTAACAGTAAATATATGAAAAATTTATGTACAGTATTAGAGCATTCTGAACTTGTCTGTATGATTATTCTTACCAACAATTTTGCCACCTTTTGGTATTTTTTCCTTACTCATTAACATCTTTCTTTCAGTCTGAAGAACCGCTTGCAGTATTTCTTGTAAGCAAGGTGTGGTGGTGATAAATTTTCTCAGCTTTTGTTTGTCTGGTAATGTCTTTATCTCTTCCTCATATCTGAAGGACAGCTTTGCTGGGTACAATATTCTTGGCTGGCAATGTTTTCCTTTTTTTTTTTTTTTTTTAAGATTTATTTATTTACTTGAAAGGCAGAGTTACAGAGAAGCAGAGGTAGAGAGAGAGAGAGAGAGAGAGAGAGAGAGAGAGAGAGAGAGAGAGACTTCCTCCATTCGCTTGTTCACTCCCCAGGTGACCACAATGGCCAGAGCTGAGCCTATCCAAAACCAGGTGCCAGGAGCTTCTTCTGAGTCTCCCATGCAGGTAGGTGCAGGGGCCTAAGCAGTTGGGCCATCTTCTACTGCTTTCCCAGGCCATAGCAGAGAGCTGGATTGGAAGAGGAACAGCTGGGGCTCTGCAGGGGCTTTACCTGCTAATGCCAAGGCACTAGCCCCTGGCAATGTTTTTCCTGCAGGACCCTGAAAGTCTCACTTAACTCCTTCCTGGCCCGTAAGGTTTTCACTAAGAAGTATGCTGTCAGGCAAATTAAGACCTTTTCATGCATCATTTGGTTCTTTGTCTTGCAGCTTTAAGAACACTCTGTATCTTTAACCTTTTAGAGCTTGATTATTGTATGACATGGGGTAAACCTGACTGGGTTGTATATGTGACTGGTGACCTTTGATTTTCCTGTACCTGGATAGGTGTGTCTTTCTGTAGGCTTGGAAGGTTTTCTGTGATTGTTTCTTTGAAGATGCTTCTACCTCTCTGTCATTCTCAAGTTTCTCTTGAATTCCAATAGTTCAGATATTTGCCCTCTTCATGTTATCTCAAATTTCCTGTTCAGCTTTTTTAATTCCTCTGATTATTTTTTCATTTTTTCTTCTCCAACTGTGCATTTTCAAATAGCCTGTCTTTTGGCTAACTGATTCTATTTTCTGTTCGATCTATTCTGCTATTGATGCCTTCCATCACATTCATAATTTCATTCAGTGTACCGTTCAGTTAAAGAATTTCTATTGGATTTACTTTAATTACATCCATTTATCTGTGAAATCTCTGTTAGAGTATTAAAAGTTCTTTTTTCTCCCCAAAGTTTACTGAGTGTCCTTAAAACAGTTATTTTGAAATCTTCATCTGAGCATTTGAAAATTTCAATTCCGGGGCCAGCGCAGTGGTGTGGCTGGTAAAGACTCTGCCTGCAGTGCTGGCATCTCAAATGGATTCTGGTTTGAGTCCTGGCTGCTCTACTTCCAATCCAGTTCTTTGCTATGGTCTGGGAAGGCAGCAGGAGATGGCCCAAGTGCCTGGGCCTCTGACCTGCGTGGGAGACCCAGAAGAAGCTCCAGTCTCCTGGCTTCAGATTGGCCCAGCTCCGGCTGTTGCTGACGATTGGGGCGTTAACCAGTGGATGGAAGACCTCTCTCTCTCTCTCTCTTTCTCTCTCTCTCTGCCTCTCCTTCTCTCTGTGTGTAACTCTGACTTTCAAATAAATAAGTAAATCTTAAAAAAAAGAGAAACTTTCAATTCCTAGATGGTTGGTTTCTGGCACCGTATATTGCCAGAAAGTGAGGTCATTAAGTGAGGTCATGGCTCTCTGGAAATCCCTGATGCTTGGTGGTGTATGACATCATCTGTGCTTTGAAAGATCAGTTGTAGTAATGTGGATTCATTTGTGACTGTACTTCCTGGAATTCTAAGAGGGCTATTTATTTTCACTGGGCCTATGGGAACTCCTGCTTTTTCCACACTAGATAGTACTGCACGTTGAGGTTTGTCACAAGTATGATGTTGGTACCTCTTCACTGTAACGGTCCTTATTTGTAAGTGCTAGTAGTCTACTTTTGCTACGTTTCTCCATATGCCTTGCTACGAGAATTAGAGAGTTTGTGCTTGGGTACTGGCAGGAATCCAGATTTGTATTATGACATTTTGAAGCCTTAAGCTATGTTGTACTAAAGATTCTTTATTTAATATATATGCAAAAAGTATGTTTCATTAAAAGAAAGAGTTATATGGGAGAAAAGTGGAGAGAACAATTATGAGAAAACTTTTTGGTAACTAGTACCTGCTAGGTGACTTAAGGGAGACAGAAAAGTATAAACATAGCTCCCTGACAGAAAGAATGTTATGATTTTATTATAAAGGAGAAAGAAATCACCATGCATAATTAGCAAAATACATTGCATGTAGTGGGGTTCCAACTCTAAATAATCACTACTGTTGTGTTCAAAATGGAATAATCTGGGAAGGCTTTGAGATGAGGTGAGACTTGAACCAAAAAAATTGTAATTCATTTTAGGAAGAAAGGATGACTTTCCACAAGAGGAAAACAGAAGGGGACACAATTCTGAGACTTAAAGGCATCTTTGCCTTGAGGACATTTGTGGCTCAGGAACAAAAGAGACAGCCATTTCACTACGGGGGGGTGGGGGAGTTCTCCCACTGAGGCCCAGGGGGAGCAGGAGCTTCTTCCAGGTCTCCGACGTGGGTGCAGGGGCCCAAGGACTTGGGCCATCTTCCACTGCTTTCCCAGGCCATAGCAGAGAGTTGGATTGGAAGTGGAGAAGCCGGGACTTGAACCAGTGCCCATATGGGATGCCTGCACCTTAGGTGGCGGCTTAACCCACTATGCCACAGTGCTGGCCCCCTGACCCTGGGTCTTTACATAAGTATTTCTTACTCAGCTAGGACTTGAGTAAGTTATTGAAGCCCCGAAAGCAAGGTTTATATTGAGAATGTGTGTTTATGTTAGTTACTCTGATCACAATGGATTAGATGGGGCTGAGGTGGAGGACAGAAATAGCTACATTTGAACTCCTTGAAATAGCTTTGGATTTTATCTGGAGCTTCTGACTGGCTGTAAGTTGCTTGCATTTCTATAGTATCTTATATTGGACTGAGAAAACATCAACTGTCTATATCAAAGAGCGAGGGGAGGGTGTTTGGAAAGTATGGGGTAATCCAAACCCTTCAGGTCCGGGTGTCTGCTGTGAGTCTACAAGCTCCCCATTCTTTCCTTCCGGATGTAGCTCTGGTAGCTCAGCTACAGAGCGGGTAGAAGCTGACTCTGATGCCTACCACACTGCCGCCTCACCAGCCAGAAACAAAACTTTGCAACCATTTTATATGTTCGTAAATAAGTCTAAAGGGAAGAGAGGTGTCTTCAAATTGGGGTGCTGGAAAAGGGAATTGAGTTTGGAACCTGGAGCTGTCACTTAATTTGTGCCCTGGGAATATTTGCTCCCATTTTTGTGCCTCTGTTTTCCTATAGGCAAAAGCGGGAATTATGAAAGGTTTTCAAAACTTGTATAGATAGCATCCTCATCACCTCTCTTGTGGGTCTTTGGAAGAGAGAGAGAGAGAGAGAGTGTGTGTGTGTGTGTGTGTGTGTACGTACTTGAATGTGCCTTAACCTAACTCCTACTCCTACCGCTTCTGAATAAACAGGTGAATGTCTGCGGCACCGGAACGTCCCAACCTCCACTCACAGCGAAATCCCGCCAAACCCAGGCGCTGACGTCATCCCCCAGAACTTCCGCCCCTTCGCGCTCCCCCGGGCGCCCCCTTCTCCTGGTCCGTGTTCGTTTCCGGCGTTTCAATAAAGCTCGATTCGCCTCGAAGAAGACTTGTTCTTCCGGGAAAATGGCGACTCCCGCTCGTGCCCCGGAGTCGCCGCCAGCCGCGGATCCTGCGCCAGCGGCGGGGCCTGCTGAGGAAGCCGAGTGCCCGCCGCCTCGCCAGCCTCAGCCCCCGCAGAATGTCCTTGCTGCCCCGCGGCTTCGAGCCCCAAGTTCCCGAGGACTTGGGGCAGCGGAGTTTGGTGGAGCTGCGGGAGATGTTGAAGCGCCAGGAGAGACTTTTGCGCAACGAGTAAGCTGGGGTCCCTCCGACTCACAGCCCGACTCCTAGGGTTGGGGCTCCCGGGGACGCCCCCTGCCTTCCAGCGCCCCGCTCCCTCCGCTGGAAGGTGACCTTGCCCCAGTCCGATTCGTTTCAGCCCCGCGGCCTGCAGCCGCAAAGCCACGCCACGTTCCGGCCGCCGCTGCTGCCCGTGGGGGTGGCTCGCGTCCCCGGCGGCTGCTTGGCGTGGAGCTCAGCTGGTCTGCAAGCTCCTCGTTGGGTTTATTTACTCAGTTCCCATGCCGGCTTCGAAGGGAAAGCTTGTGTCCCGGAGAACCCTGTTCTCCCGCCCCGTGCCTGGTGCCGAAAATGTGTTGTGTTGCCAGTTTTCTCCCTCGATCCTTTTCTTACGGGAACCGGTGAGGAATGAGAAGAGTGAGATTTAAAGAACGGCTTCTCAGGCCGAGAACTTGACGCCCATTCAGCTGGCAGACGTACCGTACCGGATGGTTAGCAGGGGCGCGAAATGACAAAAGGGGTGTTCAGCAGCTCGGAGCGGGATGGCTTGAGGGACTAAGAGGCAGAAGGAGGATACTTTTAGAGAGGTTTCCTGCAAGGAGGTCGTAGGAAAGTGAGCTGGGACGGCGGCCGTGGGCTTGGCAAAACTTTGTCAGGCAGGGATTAAGATGGCTGAAGTTTCCCATGTGTAAGGAGAGCCACTAAGAGAAATAGAAAAAGTGAGGGAAGGGAGTAGGGGCAAGGTTGATTTGTATTTGATTTGCATGGAGTTGAGAGGAGGGCAGGAGAGAGGGAGGGGGAGGGGGAGGGGGGTTGGGGAATTTGGGGAATCTTGATTGCACAGAGTTGTTCATAGGTAGTTAAAACTGAGACCATGATGTAATGTCAGAGGAAAAAAAACCACTGGAGGGCCTCAGATGTAACCTCACCTCTTATGTATTGTATGGCTGAGAAAAGGAAATTAGAAAAGAAACTTAAGTCACTTCCAAAAAAGCACAGTCACTTGGGGGTCTTTGTAGTAGACAGGTATTGCTGTGACATTGTGAGAATGGCAGTGAATTAACATTTTGGTATGAAGATCTCCTTATACTCTTATTTAAGAGTTGGGCATGCCAGAGAGCTCTTGTTTTTCGTGAACACATGAGCACACATTCCACTTCAGAGCCAGGATGGCGTCACACATCATGTGGCTTCTGGAAAAGTT
The DNA here is from genome assembly GCA_949820135.1 of Sylvilagus floridanus. NCBI lineage: Eukaryota > Metazoa > Chordata > Mammalia > Lagomorpha > Leporidae > Sylvilagus > Sylvilagus floridanus. The sequence continues at coordinate 65,663,123 of OX463239.1, forward strand.
CACCCTACCCCTGTGAGAACTTGAGAGGGAGGTGGTAAATAACACTTCAGTAGTGTTGTTGGAATAATTCTGACCCTGCAGGCCCATTCCCCCACCAGGTTTTGGAGATTACATTTTAAAAACTATGAATTTGGGGGATATTTTGGATGATAATCACACAGGTTAAGTCTCCCCTATCTGAAATGCTTAGGACCAGAAATGTCTCAGATTTTGTTTTTTTTTTTTAATTGTCTTTAATATTTGTATATTCATAATGAGATATTTAGGGGATGAGACCCAGGTCTAAACACAGTTCAATTTATGTTGCATATGCACATAGCTTGACTTTTAGACAGGTTTTTATTGTGCGTGCATTTTGACTGCAGTTGTCACATAAGGTCAGGCATGGATTTTCCTCTTAGAACATCATGTTAGTGCTAAAAAAATTTCCAGATTAGAAGTGTTCGGCCTGTATTCTTCAAGTCCTTTTGCCAAGATTCTAAATAGAAGAGACAGATGAGGTCTATATTCTCTGTTCTTATATCCACTTTTTTAAAAATGTATTTGGAAAATTGTTGTATTGTTTCATTCCTGTTTGAGAACTGTTAAAAATCAGACATTAACTTAAAAATCAGCTTTGCTCCCTTGGAGGAAGGTGCTTTGTCTCTTCTTGGAGGATGGTGCTTTGTTAAGTGTTCCGCCTCAAGTTTAAAGCCATGGCCCTAATGTATACCTGTTCTTTTCCATTTGACAGAAAATTCATTTGCAAATTGCCCGACAAAGGTAAAAAGGTCATAGACACCGTTGCCAAACTGAAAGCTGCCATTGCAGGACGTGAAGAGGTTAGAGGGAAAAGTGAACTCTTTCATCCTGTTAGTTTAGACTGTACGCTAAGGCAAAAAGCAGATGCAGTTGATGTGGACATACATAAGGCCCAGAATTCTGACCAGATACTTGATACGTCATCACCAGTTCCTGGCTGTTCCTCTGTAGATAACGTCAAGTCATCTCAGACAACCTCACATAAACAGGGACTTGTACATCCTCCTCACAAAGGTGAGGAAGAGACTCCAGAGGCTGAGGACCCAGTGAACACGTGCCCAGCTGCCAGCAACAGCAGGGCCAGCGTGCTTGCGTCGGCTGAAGCCCGAGAGCATCTCCCGCAGCACAGTGTTTCAAGTCAAGTGGAGGACGTTGCCAGCAGCCTTGACAACCTGTTTATTGATAAGTTGCAAAGGATCACAATTGCAGACCAGAGTGAACATCCCTCAGAAGAATACACGAGTACTGAGAACTTGACTGGGAACGTGACGGGCTTTGGGAGCGGGACTCAGAAGAAGCCTCATTACATGGAAGTGCTAGAAATGCGAGCCAAAAACCCACTGCCCTCACCACATAAATTTAAAACCAATGTGTAAGTATCGTTGGAAACATACCAGCACAGGAACCTAATATTTGTTCTACCCCAAAACTCGGGAGGCTGCCTTCAGCACGTTTGGCTTCCTTTGAGCGCTGCTTGTGGTTAGAGATGGGGCGTATTATGGAAGCAGTGAGACTAGCCTCACTGGAGAGAGGATTCTTGTTGAAAAATACTTTTGTTTTTAAAGCCAAATAATTGAACAGATTTTATGTTGGTGGGGGAGTATTAAATTTCAGGAAACTTAGCCAGTATTTCATAATAAACAGAGCTAAGGAGAGAATTTATTGATTTTTTTTATTAGAACCAGTTTCTGGTTACAGCTCCCCCATTGATTAGTCTGTAAGGGCAAAACAACACAAGAAGTGATGGACTCTCAGCAAAATTGTACTTGTACTTGTGTGTTCACGCTATATGTAGGCCTCTGGTGCTGTGAGGACACAGTGAAATAAAGTTTCTGTTACTCAGTCTAGGATGCTGATGAGGAATCAAGGTTTACATACTTGGTGAAAAAAAAATCAAAGTATATAATAATAACTTCAGTGGGAAGGGAGATGAGAGGAGGATAATAAACTGAAAACAGATTCAGGCAGCATGGGCAAAAACCTTGCTTCTGAGTTCCTTGCCATTGTTTGGTTTTTGAGATCTCCAGAAAAAAAAAAACTCTTTAAGAGAAAATAGTAGGTAATTACTTGTAGCAGGTGTAACATCCAAATCAGCAAGTAGTGGTTGGGTCATGCCTATGTTTCCAAAGATGAACCGTCAGATCCAAACTCAAACTATTACTATACTACTTTGAAAAACAAAATCTTTAGCTAAAAATATCTAAAAGGTGTTTTTTTGTTATTTTATTATTATAAAGGGACTTGAATGAACTTTCAGCTTTATCCTACCTCACTCTTTATATGTTTTTAACCTCAAATCATCTTATTTCTGGTGTGTAAGAAACTAAGATTATACTACTTTAAATTTTAGGAATAAAAAGTAATCTGTGAGTAATCTCTTATCTTGAATGCAGTGAGGTATCTTTCTTCACTTCTATAGGACATTTTAGAAAATCTAGTCAATAAATAAAAGATATAATGATCCTGATTCTGTATTATGATCTGGCTGGGAGCGAGAGAGAGTAGGAAATATTAATAATGAGGGTCTCTGAAGGTTAAGGAATTTAAAGAGAAGGAATTTTCTGTGCCGTTAGAAGAGATCAGGAAAGGCTGGGCCTTGATGAATCAGTAGGCCATAAATAGGCAGGGAATGGGTTTGGACAGTGGATGAGGTTGTGTCCTTTGGCACCTTCTCCACTTTCCTTTGGCTTCAGAGACAATTTGAATGCTAAAAGCTGCCTTTTATCTACTTTTAGTCTAAGTCTTGCTAGAACTTTAGATTTGTGGGGCAGGTTATCTACAAAATATGACCACTTGGGTGTCTGTGACAACTCAGGTTTTTTATGTACAAAGTGAAACTCCTATTTATATCTAAACTGACTTTCCTCCCATAGTCTCTAGGTTATAGTGCTACCATATCTCTCTGCCCCATCCCCTCCACTACCTCCCAGGTGTCTTTTCTTCTCTATATTTGCTAGCTGTGAAGATCCACATAATTTATTTCCTTAATCTTCCATCTCTATAAATGTTCTTATCTTCATCCCCTCCTGTCACAGTGAAGGTTTGCATCTCTCTTGAGCTATAGTTGTGGACTGTTCTTGCCTAGAGTCTTAACTACCAGTCGTGCTTCTCCACTCCTGCCACAATCAAACTTGTAATATGCAAATCTCTACCAGTTACACAGACTGTAACTCTTCCTTGTGATCTGGGCCCAGCCTACTTCCCAGCCTTCTCTCGCCTTTTCTGTCTTTTCCATCCTCTTATGTAAGCTGCAGCCATGTTGCCCCTCACTCCTGGTGCTCGAGTGCCCTTCTCCCCCTCTTACATGGTGAGCCTTATTATTCCAAGGCTGTTCAAATTTCACTTTTTTGAAACTGGCAAACTCCTTGTCCCTTGCTAGAACTGGCCGCAACTGTGATAGGATCTGTGGGATTATATTTCACTGAAACTATTTACATGTTTATTTTCCTCTTATGGACAGTAAGCCCTGTAGCAAATGTTCTTTAAAGGAATAAGTGAAAAACATAACTTGGATTTGATGTAAGATTTAAAGAGGGAAGGAAGAGGAAAGAGCTTGTGTGTGCTGTATGTAGATACTCCTTGACCTATGATGGGGTATGTCTTGATAGTGCATCATAAATTAGAAATACTAACCTACAGAACACCATGGCTTAGTCTAGCCTACCTGCAATGCTCAGAACACTTATATTCACATACCATCAGATGAAGTCATCAACATGTGCCTGTTTTATAATATAGTGACTACCTCATGTAATTTATTGAATGCCATACTGAGAGTGAAAAACCGAATGATCGTATGGATGCACTTTGCCATTGTTAGGAGCTCACTTGGTCTATTAATGGGAAAATACCTGATTGTATAAGGTAAGTTTTCCCTCCTTTAGGTTACCTTCGCGACAGAGTGATTTGTCTAGTCACCGACAGCGGGGAGAGTCTCCTGTTGCCTCAGAAGAGCGGCGACGCAGGGACAAGCAGCATCTTGATGACATCACAGCAGCTCGGCTTCTCCCACTTCACCATCTGCCTACACAGCTGCTCTCTATAGAGGAATCTTTGGCACTTCAGAAACAGCAGAAACAGAATTATGAGGTATTTAGAGTACTAATTTTTTTTCTTGTCTGTATGTTGATAGGTCAGAATTTATTGCAGGTAGTCAAGAAGGAAAGAATGCAGTAGAAGGGGTTAGGTGCGAGAGAAATGGTCAGCCATCCCATTGGCCATCAGTCATGTGCCTTTAGTTTACAAAGAGTCACAAAGTTGCTAAGACTTCTGGGAAACAGCTGGAGGTGATCAAGTCTCCCTCAGTATTACAAAGTGGTGACTTGCCAGGAAACATGGGAAGACTACTGTACAATTTTACATCTTAAAGCCCATTACTGTACCACTTCTGTTAGGATAGGATAGCATTGTTCCTTTGTTTTTCACCTTCCAAATTAGATTCATTGGTGGAATCTAACCCAGAATCAGGGACCTGTAGCTCCCAGGCTTCCGTCTGTGCAGTACCAGGGGAGTGCCGAGGAGCGGTGGAGGATAGCAGGTTGCCAGCAGACAGTGGGACACACTGCTTACAGCATCATCCACTTTTGGTGACTTAGTGTTAGGTAGTACTTTGTCCACTGCTCCATGTGTTTGACATAGAACTTTAAGTGGATGTTGAGAATATATGTTTAGATTAATGGGATGAGAGAAAATGTGTGTAGACTATAGAGGGAATAGAAAGGATTGATATACTTAGTGATAATTTGAGCCTCCAGGGAAAGTATCCTGTCTTACTTCCTAGATATTGCTTAGCTAGATCCCCATCAGGTGCTATGCACTAACTAATAGAAAACTAGGCTGTAATCTCCTTTCACTGTTCCTTTTTTTCTTTTTTTAAAGATTTATTTTATTTATTTGAAAGAGTTACAGAGAGAGAGGTCTTCATCTGCTGGTTCACTCCCCAGATGGCCACAATGGCCAGAGCTGAGCTGATCTGAAGCCAGGAGCCAGGAGCTTCTTCAGGGTGACCCACGCAGGTGCAGGGGCCCAAGGATTTGGCCCATCTTCTGCTTTCCCAGGCCATAGCAGAGAGCTGGATAGGAAGCAGAGCAGCCGGGACTAGAACTGGTGCCCATATGGGATGTAGCATTGCAGGTGGTGGCTTAACCTGCTATGCCACAGCACCGGCTCCTGCCTTCACTTTTCTTAAAAATTCAGTTGTCCTGGATTGGTATTTTTGAAGAACTCTTTTTTTTTTTTCCTCAGATTTATTCATTTATTTGAAAGGCAGAGAGAGAGAGAGATTCTTTGATTTGCTGGTTCACTTCCCAGATGGCCACAACGGTCAGAGCTGAACTGGTCAGGAGCCAGGAGTTTCTTCCGGGTCTCTCATGTGGGTGCAAGAGCCCAAGTACTTGGGCCATCTTTTACTCCATTCCCAGGCACATTAGCAGGAGCTGCATTGGAAGTGGAGTAGTCAAGATTCGAACCAGTGCCCATATGGGATGCCAGCACTGCAGATGGCAGCTTTACCTGCAGTGCCACAGCGCCAGCTCCAGCACTCCTTTTTAGTAGTCATTTATTTTCCCTTTTGGTGCATTAGAAGTGTCACCTACTTAGGACTGCAACATCAAGGAAATGTTTTTAAATTGTGGAATCATAAATGCCATCCTAAGATGTTTTAGGTTAAATTAAAACCTGCAGCTTGAAATTAGCTTCCTTGCAAGAGACATTGTAGTTGCTCCCACTATACTTACTCTTAATATTCCTGGCCTGAGGGGAAGAGAATAAAGAAGTTGAAGTGATAAAGGAAGAAGGAAGCATGAGAAAAGGGAGGAGCAAAGCCAGGAATGAGCATTGCCACCTGTCAGCAGTTGGTGGTGAAGCCCCTGGGTGTGTGCAGTAAGCACATCACCAGTGTCTAAAATTTATTTGGGCTTTTGTTGGATACTTGTTTCTGTAGGACTTTTTTTTTTTTTTTAAGATTTTATTTATTTATTTGAGAGGTAGAATTACAGACAGTGATAGGAAGAGACAGAAAGGAAGGTCTTCCACCTGCTGGTTCACTCCCCAAATGGCTGCAAAGGCCAAAGCTGCTCCAATCAGAAGTCAGGAGCCAGGAGCTTCTGGGTCTCCCACAGTACAGGGGCCCAAGGACCTGGGCCATCATCTTTCCCAGGCCATAGCAGAGAACTGGATTGGAAGAGGAGCAGCCGGGACTAGAACCAGTGCCCATGTGGGATGCCAGCATTGCATGCGGAGGATTAACATACTGCGCCATGGCACTGGCCCTTCTGTAGGACTTTTTTTGGGTAGAGGTAGTCATTTCTCTAGCATTAATTTCTTGATTTTCATTGTGCTATTGAAGTATAACTCTCAGGCCTAGAAGCTGAGATTTAATCTAGGGAGGAAGACTCTGTCAGGGAATTCAGTACAGCATTGGAGATTTTTGACATTAGATAAGTCTCGTTGTTTTGTATGTATACATGCATGTGCCCACAGACTTAATGTACCCATATTTGTAACTGTGGTAAAGTTAATTTGTAAAGAGGTAGGATATTGCAGTGCATTGTTGTTTGTTAGTGGACATCAGTTACCACAGCCAGCAGGCTGATAGCTCTCAGAAGCATTGCCCTTTGTATCTGTGGTGGGGCGCAGCCATCGGGCTCCTCCTATTGCTGGAGAGACCTCCAAGTGGGGTGTTAATGCCTCTTTTTTTCCTGAGTCTGTTTGAAGAACTTACCATTGAAAAATTTTAAGGATGGCCAGCGCTGTGGCTCACTAGGCTAATCCTCCACCTTGTGGCGCCGGCACACCAGGTTCTAGTCCTGGTCGGGGCGCCGGATTCTGTCCCAGTTGCCCCTCTTCCAGGCCAGCTCTCTGCTGTGGCCTGGGAGTGCAGTGGAGGATGGCCCAAGTGCTTGGGCCCTGCACCCCATGGGGAGACCAGGAGAAGCACCTGGCACCTGGCTCCTGCCATTGGATGAGCGCAGTGCGCCAGCTGCAGCGCGCCAGCCACGGTGGCCATTGGAGGGTGAACCAACGGCAAAGGAAGACCTTTCTCTCTGTCTCTCTCTCTCACTGTCCACTCGGCCTGTCAAAAAAAAAAGAAAAATTGTAAGGAAAAGGTGTGAATGTTTAACTTTTTTCTTTTCCCTTTGTTTTAAAGGAGATGCAAGCAAAGCTCGCAGCACAAAAATTAGCTGAAAAACTGAATATTAAAATGCAGAGTTACAATCCAGAAGGGGAGTCTTCCAGACAATACCGGGAAGTAAGGGATGAAGATGATCAGTCCTCCGATGATGAATGCTGAAGATGGGCATTGGGATCATCTCCTAAACCTCAGGCTGTTGAAATGTTATTATCTCACATCATACTTTGTAAGCATCAAGATCAGTGTCAGACCTTGTTGAGGGAAAGAATTTTGTGAAGTTACACAACGGCAGCTGTGAACAAAAGCCCACTTTGTCTTTAAGATGACTTTCATGTGCTTGAAGTTTAATATTTGAAAACTGTATGTAACCACATTGTATTAAAGTTTTGCAGTATGTTGTGCATCGGTCTGATATTTGAGTTTATGATAAAACATTTTTTTCCTTTAAGCCAAATGAAAGATAATTTTATTTTTTAATAACTCAATCAAATAGGATTTATTACATGTCTTTCAGTGAAACACTTAGTTGTCCCAGGCAGCTAAAGTAAATTAGGAAGACATAGTTCCCTGCTTTTTTAAATAATGAAAGGATGAAGTCTGGAGAATTATGCATGTTTGCATGGAATTACTGAGATACTGGGTTTGAAATACCTAGGAAGATACTCAGAAAATTCTTAACAAATGTTTGTTTCCTTCCGTCTCACCTTAGGAAGAATGTTACCTTTCCTCTGATCAGGAATAAGGAGTACTTTGAGTATATGCTGGAAGGTGGAGGGTCTTTATAGGTGACCAGGTTTGCCTGGAGTACTATGAGATACAGGAAAAGTCCAAGCCGACTGTGCTTGGTGGGAGCAATAGCTCTTTTGTGTTTCACCTGATTTGAGTTCATTGCTCTCACACATGATGGGTTCATTGTGAGGACACTAATGTTTGGTAAGGAAACCAATAATTGTTTTTTAAAAGTTAAGATTGAATTGTTGTCAGTGTATTTTTTTTCTTCAAAGAGACATACATAGGCTGTAGAAACCTCAGTCTTATACACACACACACATACACATACACACATGTGCTCATGTTCTTTTAAGTGATTTTATGGTTGTCTCCAGAGATTAATACTTATGTTACAAAAAAATTGTCTAAAATGTTGGAGCTTTTAAAAAATGTTGAAAAATAAAATATTAGAGCAACTTAAACACTCATGGTTGTATTTTACTGGTATTTAGTTAAATTTAACTTCCTACTATAAAAGAGTGTTCATGTATGAGATTTGACTGAAAATATGTTTGATAGGAAGGACTCAGTTCTATTTCGTACACTTCCAGTTGTGGTGACTGCTCTCTGTCACCTTCTCCTCCTGGAAAAGCAGATGAAAAAAATGTACTGAGCTCAGTCTTAACTTTTTAATTTTTGTAAGTAATAACATGCTTTCATACCATAAAATTTGACATTCCATGTCAATAGAAGGAAATACACCTGTTATTTCTGGAAAATTTGGTGATTTGCAAGGGCTCACGTGCAGATACTTAAAGTGTCCTGTAATCCTAACACCCAGACACAATCTGAACATTTCACTGTTTGTTTTTGTACTTTTCTATGTATAGCCATACACATATCTTTTTAGATTTTATTTATTTTTTTATTTATTTGACAGAGTTATAGACAATGAGAGAGAGGTCTTCCGTTGGTTCACTCCACAAATGGCCGCTACGGCCGGCCCACTGTGCCGATCCGAAGCCAGGAGCCAGGTGCTTCCTCCTGGTCTCCCATGTGGGTGTAGGGCCATCCTCCCCTGCACTCTCGGGCCACAGCAGAGATCTGGACGGGAAGAGGAGCAACTGGGACTAGAACCTGGTGCCCACATGGGATGCCAGTGCCACAGGCGGAGGATTAGCTAAGTGAGCCATGGCGCCGGCCCCAACCATACACATATTTTTTAAAAACGCATCATCCTGTACACTGTTTCATAATTTGTGCTCTATGCATTGTATACATTTTCCCATATTAGATATTTTGCATTTTAGGTAGCTGCAGATTGTTCCATAAAATGGGATGCCATAACTTTTATAATCATTTTCCTCTTAACAACTTGATTGTTTTATGTAATCTATAAACAGTGGTATAAAACAGCATCTATAATCGCATCTGTTCAAAATAACACTTCCAGAAGGTACATTTCTAGAGGTAAAATTGCTAGGTGAAGGTATATGTGGTTTTTTTGATATTCAAGAGTACTTCAAAAAGCTCATGGGAAATGCATATTTGTAAAAACTGCATGGATTTCAAATTTTTTTACATGAAAATAAACGTATCTTTTAATTCCATTTTTCCTTGAACTTTTTGAAATATTCTGGCAGGTCATTCCAGAGGTTGTGTCCATTTAGATTCCCACTAGCATTATCTTAAACTCTGAGAATTAAAAATTACTAAAAATATTTGCAGATTAAATAATTACAGAAAGGGGCTGCATTTAAAATTTGGGATTACTTAGGGAAAGTTGAATTTTTTCATGTGACCATTTACATTCATTTTTTTGAAAATTGCTCTTAACATTTTTTCCTGTTCTCACCTTTTTTCTTGGTTTATAAGTTCTTTATGGCAAAATTTTTTTATATTACTTGCTTTTCAGTAAAATTTGTGGTGTTTCTGTATTGAAGTTTTTGGTTTTAGGAGTCTACCTTTGTGTGTGTGCTTGAACATACTTTTCCTAATCCCAAAAGATATTCCACTTTTAAGACATTTTTAATTCAAAAGGAATTTTTATTTTCCTTATAATCATTTAATATACTCAGCTTTATAATAAAAATTAGATTTATTTTGAGGCATTGTAGAAGATGAGGATTTAATTTTAATTTTTGCAGTTTCCAGTTGGTTCAGAATCATAAATCACTGCTTCTCCCTCTTGATTTATAATGCTATTTTAATAGAATATTAAATTCCTATGTCTTGTGTCTTGGGCCTATTTCTGAGAGGCTTTCTAATTATTTATATTCTATCAGCAGGAGTTTAATTGATGCCAATATTTGGTAGTATAAGTCATCCCTTGTTCTTTTATTTGTGAAATATACAGAAAAGCATATAAAACCTATATGTAGTGCAATGGATAAAGGAACATTGGTGCAGTCTAGAACTAGACAGAAGCTACTGCTGGCACTCCATGTGTCCAGACCCTCTTGACGCTCCTGTCCTTTGGAATTGACAATCATCCTGAACACGATAGTTCTACACTCTCCGGGAAAATTATTTCACCAGTTATATGTGAAGAATATAGTCTGTTTTGGCCACTTTGGACTTCTCTAAAAATGGAATCATTCTGTAGGTTGTGTGTGGTGTCTTCCACTCAATATTGTTTGTAAAATTAATGTCATATGGAGGTATGATTTATTTTCATTGTTATGTGCTATTTCGTTAATATCTGCATTTATTCTATATGATGGACACTGATGGTATTTTCAGTTTTTGACTATGGTAAGTAATCCTGTAATAAGCTTTGTGTGCATAGACATGTTTATGTAAGATACACACAGGAGGAGAATTGTTGGGTTTTAAGATACAAATGTCACCGGCGCTGCGGCTCAATAGGCTAATCCTCCGCCTGCGGCACCAGCACACTGGGTTCTAGTTCTGGTTGGGGCGCTGGATTCTGTCCCAGTTGCCTCTCTTCTAGTCCAGCTCTCTGCTGTGGCCTGGGAGTGCAGTGGAGGATGGCCCAAGTGCTTGGGCCCTGCACCCACATGGGAGACGAGACGAGGAGAAGCACCTGGCTCCCGGCTTCGGATCAGCGCGGTGTGCCGGCTGCGGCGGCCATTGGAGGATGAATCAACAGCAAAGGAAGACCTTTCTCTCTGTCTCTCTCTCTCACTGTCTAACTCTGCCTGTCAAAAAAAAAAAAAAAAAGATACAAATGTCTTTCATATTTTGTATTTGTATTCCCACAATCTCGTTCATGTTGTATGAGAGTTCCAGTTTGTCAGCATTTGATATTGTTGGATTTTAATTTTAGCCAATGTGATGTTTACATAGTAGCAGTTCATAGTGGTTTTATTTTGTATTTCTCTGATTAGGAATGACACTGAACAACTTCATTAAGCTTCATTTTTGGCTGCTGGATTTGTTTTGAAAAGTGCCTGTTTGAGTCTTTTGTCTATTTTCTATTATGTGTCAGATATCCTTTTCCCCTCATTGATTTGTAGGACAAATTCTGGATACCAGGCTTTGGTATTTGATTGGAAATTTTGGTATTTGGCTCATTATATGTGTTAAAATATCCTCTCCCTTCCTAGGAATCACTTTTTATTTGCTTCATGGTATACTAACCAATAGAAATTAATTTTAATGGCAAATCCATCCTTTATGCTTAGTGCCTTTTGAGTCTTGTTTTTTCCTGAAGTCAAGAAGAGATGTTATTTTAAAACTATTTAAAAGTTCAATAATTTTGCCTTTCACATTAGATCTTTGATATTCCCTGTAATATATTCATGGTTGAAGAAGGGATTCTAGCCATCTGGAGTACATAGACAGCCCATTCCAGCTGCTCCTGTGTAGGTCAAGCATCTGTATATGTCTGTGTTACTTTCTAGATTCTCTCCTTGGTTCCACTAACCTATTGGACTAGTATTACACAAATAATGTCTAATTTGTGGTAGCTTTGTGTTATAGTTAGAGCAAGGCCTATCATATTATTCAAAGTGGGTTGGCTGGTTTCGATCCTTTGCATTTTCACACAAATTTTCAAGTCAGTTTGTCATGTTGGGGGAAAAAATCCTTGGTAATGCAGCTTCTTCCTCATTCATTTTCCAAAAATGCTTGTTATTTTGCCATAATCAATTTTTTATTCCTCTCTGTATCTTTTTGTAAGTATTTTGTGTGTTTTTGAGAGGCAGAGACAAATAAAGATCTCCCATGTGGTGGTTCATGTCTCAAATGCCGGTAACAGGACTGGGCCAGTCTGAAGCCAAGAGTCGGGACTTCAGAGTCAGCCATATAGATGGCAGGTACCCGACACTTGAGCCATTACGTGCTGACTCCCAGGCTGTGTACTGGAAACTGGATTCAGGAGTGGGGCTGGGACTCAAACCCATACACTCCAATATATGGGCCTCCCAGGCAGCATCTTAACCACTGTGCCAAATATTCTCTCCCTAGCTATGTATAATTTAAAACTTAAGGAATAGAAGATTGGAACCTTGTCATTTAGTAAAGTATACTCAATGTTTCTATAACGGTGACTACTTTTAGTTTCTTAGTTCAGTAGGAAATTCAGAATACTGTTTCAGTGTGAATACCCAAAATATTGTGCAGTTTGGATTGAGAGGAGATAACAAGTTAGGAAGAGAAAGGGTTTTAAGAAGTCAAATTGAAATTCAAAACAAGAATATGGAGTGAGTGCAGTCATTGTGAACTCTGGTCTTCTGTGGCAAGCATTAAAACTAGAGCTTAGCCTGAACATGGAAGACTGTAAGGATTAATCTCATTGTACAGCAGTCATGTATAGGAGTAATAATTCTTCATTTTCATAAGACATGTCCACTAATCCATATTATAGTCTCTGAGGAGTCAGGAGAATTTCTGTGAGCCATTATGGAGGATTGCTAGTTTGTAGGATCATCTCTGTTTCCTATAACTGGGATGTGAGGTGATTTGCTCAAGGTCTCTCAGGCAGCCGAGATTGAACCCAGCATTCGAGATTTTGGACCCTGGACTGCAGGGCCTTCTACGTGAATACTGCAAATCAAGATTGCATTCAGGCTTTAAAAACTGTGAATGCTCAAGTTCCTCTGAAGGTGTTTGTCGTACCAAAGAGCTTTGTCATGATTTCTTATGGATGTTTTGTTTTTAATCATTGTAGGTCTGTGTGGCCATTTCAGCCACTGCTGCTGCCTTCACTGTTCCTTCCTAACTTGCTGGCTGCATGACACTTACTGGAAGATACTCAAGTAAAAGTGACATCAGGTGTCACAGAGTTTATTCAGGAGGGCCAGGTTTGTCACACTAAGTGAAAGTAAAGTTAGAGGAAATCACCTTTGTACAGGAGAACTTGAGAGTGCCTGTGCCAAGTAAGTGGAAGGATTATGTATCCAGCTTTTATGGAGATCATACGTGGTCATGTTAAAAACATGGCAAATCTCATTAGTGACTAGCTGCTGGACAGCGGGGAGAAACTTAAAGCTGTTATTTTAATTCCTGGGTAAAATGAGGAAGCTTTGATTCTGGGCCGATGAACTAAAGCTAGTGTTGGATGATACGGAACTACAGCCAGACCACAAATCAGACGCGATTCTGAGAGCAGAGCCTGAAAGGCTGCACAATTAAATATGATCTATTACTTCCCAGATGATTTTAGAAAACTTGGAATAAAAAAAAAAGGAGAAAAAAGGGTAAGCCACCGGAATAGCATTAGATTATTAGATTTAGGATTTAACTGCCACTATTTCCTTTGAATCCAGTGGGAAGTTCTGTACTCTCTTGACTATTAAATCTCTAAGATGAGGTCAGCAACCCCTTATCTAATGTATGGGGTATGTTTTGAGAGAAAAACATTTCAAAGTACGGTCTTTATGGAGCACTTTGAGGACCAAAAGATTTTATATGAAAACCTTATTGTAACGATGGTAACAATTATGCTTGAAGTAGTTTAGGAGGTTCCCTTTGCCCATGAAGTAAAATGTTTTAAAATCACCACCATATGAAACTTTAAGTTTCGTGTTAAAATTAACTGAGAACAATAGTGAGTCCCTCAAAAAGCTATTCTGACAAGGGGAAATTAGGACATTGAGCTAAGGAAAGACCCAGCTTTGTATGGAAAAATTTCACATTATTAAGGCAAAAGAATGAGAGTTGTAAATCAAGTCCTTATTTAGAGACTACAGAAATATTTCTTAAAAGATGGAAACTCAGCTCAGTGCTTGTAAATTTTGTCTGAAAGTATTGCTAGTAAATACATCAGTTCTCCTGATCAGTACCACATATATTTATTGCATTAAATAGCTTTCCTAGTGATTGCCTTGTAAAAATGAAAGCGTGTCCCCTATTGATTATTTAGATTTTTAAAAAGATTTATTTATTTATTTATTTGAAAGGCAGAGTTGCAGAGAGGCAGAGGCAGAGAGAGAGAAGTCTTCCATCCGCTGACCACTCCTCAAATGGCCACTCCCAGGCCACTCCCCAAATGTCTGCAATGACCAGAGCTGAGCCAATCCAAAGCCAGGAGCCAGGAGCCTTCTCCAGGTCGCCCACGTGGGTGCAGGGGCCCAAACATTTGGGCCGTCTTCTACTGCTTTCCCAGACTGTAGCAGAGAGCTGGATCGGAAGTGGAGCCCAAAAGGTAGAGTTAGAAACATGCCAGGGGATTCCAATACAATCCCATCAAGGTGGCATGTACCAAGGCCATCTCATTAGTCCAAGTGATCAATTTCAGTTCACAATTGGTCACACTGATAGGTCTAAGAGTCAAAGGGATCACACAAACAAGACTAGTGTCTACTAATACTAACTGATAGAATAAAAAAGGGAGAGAACAATCCAACATAGGAAGCGGGATACACAGCAGACTCATAGAATGGCAGATGTCCTAAATAGCACTCTGGCCTCAGAATCAGCCCTTAAGGTGGTCGGATCTGGCTGAAGAGCCCATGAGAGTATTTTAGGTATGGAAAGCCAAGACACTCTGGCAAAAAAAACCAACCAACCAAACAACCTAAATGAAAGATCTCTGTGAGTGAGATCCCAGTGGAACGAATGGGGCCATCAAAGAAGGAGGTACCTTTCTCTGAAGGGAGGAGAGAACTTCCACTTTGACTATGACCCTATCGGAATAAGATCGAAGTTGGCGAACTCAAAAGGCTTCCATAGCCTTGGCAACTCATGACTAGAGCCTAGGGAGATTACTGACACCATAAACAAGAGTGTCAAATTGTTAAGTCAACAATAGGAGTCACTGTGTACTTACTCATGTGGGATCTGTCCTTAATGTGTTGTCCAATGTGAAGTAATGCTATAACTAGTACTGAAACAGTATTTTACACTTTGTGTTTCTGTGTGGATGCAAACTGATGAAATCTTTACTTAATATATACTAAATTGATCTTCTGTATATAAAAATAATTGAAAATGAATCTTGATGTGAATGGAATGGGAGAGGGAGCAGGAGATGGGAGGGGTGCGAGTGGGAGGGAAATTATGGGGGGGGAGCCATTGTAATCCATAAACTATACTTTGGAAATTTATATTTACTAAATAAAAGTTAAAAAAAAAAAAGGAAGTGGAGCAGCCAGGACTTGAACCAGTGCCTATATGGGACACCAGCGCTGCAGGTGGAGGCTTAGGCCTCACTGCCACAGCGCTGGCCCCAGTTATTTAGATTCTTTTTTTAAAAAGATTTATTCATTTATTTGAAAGAGTTACATAGAAGAGAGGCAGTGAGAGAGAGAAAGGGTGGGGGGTAGATCTTTCATCTGCTGGTTCACTCACCCAATTCGCAAGGGCCAGAGATGTACTGATCTGAAGCCAGGAGCCAGGAGCCTCCTCTGGGTCTTCCTTTGTGGGTGCAGGGGCCCAAGGACTTGGGCCATCTTCTATTGC
The DNA here is from genome assembly GCA_949820135.1 of Sylvilagus floridanus. Classification (NCBI taxonomy): domain Eukaryota; kingdom Metazoa; phylum Chordata; class Mammalia; order Lagomorpha; family Leporidae; genus Sylvilagus; species Sylvilagus floridanus. Next base: position 65,678,853 of record OX463239.1, read on the forward strand.
TTTCTCAGGCCACAGCAGAGAACTGGATTGGAAGTGGAGCAGGCAGGACTTGGACTGGCATCCATATAGGATGATGGCACTGCAGGCAGCGACTTTACCTGTTAAGCCACAGCGCTGGCCCCTGGCCTCTAGAGCTAAAGTCGTTGTGATGACAAGACTCCATATGACCTGCTCTCAGCATCTCTGACAGTGTCACTCACCTGTGGTCATGCAGGTTCCTTGCTGTTGCTGTGACAGTTGAGGATGCTCCCACCAAAGGGGCCTTTACATTGCTGTTCTCTCTATCATGAATGTTCCTTCCCCAGAGATAAGCAGGGCTTGTTTCCCCATTTCTACAAGTATTATTCAAATGTCATCTTATCAGGGATGTCAGTACACTTGAAATAAACCCCCTTCATGTTTCTCCCTAGAATGGGACAGTTTCCTGCTTGTTTATCATCTGACTTTCCCCACTACAATATGAGTGCAAGGACTTTTGTTTATTGCTATCCCTAGGCTAGAATAGTGCTAATCACAGAGTAGGCACTCAATAATATTTTGGTAGCTGGATGTATGGGTGAGTGAGAGGAGAAAGTGGGTAGGTGGAGAAGAGGAAGGCGGGACTTGGGGAGCTACCCTTGTATGTGCCTGAGCCTCTTCACTTCTATGTGTGGTATTGCCGCCTCCCACCTCCACAGCAATTTGTTGGTTAGGAAATGATTTTGCATCTGTGGTTTCTCTTAATCTTCATCCCTACCCTGGTGGGGAGGTATTATTCCAGCATTCTCCTGAGAGGGTAATTGAAGGGCGAGGGAGTGCCTTTTTCAAGGTCACACTCTATGAAGACCTGCATCTGTTTTCTTCTAAGTCAAGTGCCCTTTTCAATTTCCCATGCTGCCTTTCCTATCGCACTGTTTGTTTGCATTCCAGACAGTTAGTGCCTGGTTTTCTGTGGGCGCCCAGCAAGGCTAGAGAGGGGGAATAATCCCATTTCATGTCGCCAGGGCCCTTGTAATGGGCGTAAGGCCAGGCCCTTCCCTCTGAGTCTGACAGCGAGCAACACCATGACAGCATCTAGCACTCCTTTTTTTTTTTTTTTTTAAATTTAAAAAAGATTTAATTTATTTGAAAGGCAGGGAGAGAGAGAGAGAGAGAGAGAGAGAGAGAGAGAGAGAGAGAATCAGAGACAGGCAGAGATCTTTTATCTGCTGATTAACTCAAATTCCCACAACCACCGGATATGGGCCAGGCTGAAGTCAGTAGCCTGGAACTTAATCTGAGTAAGTTGTGTGGGTGGCAGGGACCCAAGTATTTGAGCCATCGCCCGCTGCCTTCCAGGATCCATGCTAGCAGGAAGCTAGAATTGGAAGCAGAGCTGGGACTTGACCCAGGCAACTCTGATGAGTTCTCCAAGCAGTGACTGAAAAATCTGTCACATTCCATATTCCTGCGCCCAGGCTGTGCTTTCCTAAGTACCTTCCTTAATGATAAGAGAGAATAGGAGACAGAAGACAAGGAGCAGGAAAACAGCCCTCTTTCACACTCAGCCCATCCTAGGCTTAAGAAGCCACCATCCACAGCCATTGCCTCACCCGGAGGACCGGTCCAGTATTCGGATCTGTGGCTTTCTCTCAGACTAATGTGGGCAAGCTATTTACTCTAAACTCCTCAGTCTGGAAAGTGGGGTCAGCTCATGGGCTGATTTGAGCATTGGAAGCTTTCTGTCTAATGACTTTCAGCTGTTACTCTCCCAGCTTCCAGCCTGTCTCCTTGAGAAGGGCCACATCTCACCACCTTCCTGCCCCTCTCTCTGAAGCACTGCTTTATAGAAGAGGACAGGAGAGTCAGACTACCTCCTTAGAGCCCTTTTAAGAATAGCTCCTAATATCTTGCGTTACAGAAGGAGCATCATTTGAAGAATAAGACCTGGGCGTTCCTTCAAGAATGAGGGTTATTCTATCACACTGCAGTTCCTAGGTTTGGGAACCAGAGTAGAAGGCACTGAGTTCACAGGCAGAGAACAGTCTTGATGGGATGATGACATAGGTATTCAGCTTTTCACTTGGCATCTGTGATGACCTGTAGGCAATCTTGCAGACAGGCGTAGGGACAATGAGAAAACAAGCCTGAACTTTGAAGAGAAGTCCATGATGCGGCTGCTTCGTATGAGAAAGTGGCTGAAGCTCACTGATTGGGTGCACAGGGAGAGCACAGAACTGGAAGAGAAATCAAGCAATGACAGAGTCTTGGGGGACGCAATTGCAGCAAGAGCAAGAGCAGTTCTGATGTGCAGCAGATTTGGGCTGGGCTTACAGGCACACACCATTGTTATCCAAAGTGCAGGGGGCCAAGAGACAAACAGCAGCAATGACCTCGTTTCCAGTGTAAAGGAGAGGATTGGCTTTGACACTGAACCTTGGATTGGATGTGGACTGGTGAGATGGGGAGTGTTTAGGTTCAGCATTCATGAAGGCAGGGAGGCAGGACAATGCAGGGCATCTGAGAAATGGTGAGAAGATGGTTATATCTGGTCAGGAGTACTCACAGAATTAGATTAGAATTCCAAAAGCATTTAAAAATACACGAGTCACAGACTGAAGTTTTGGAATTTTGAAATGTTTACTATTACTACAGACTTAGAAATAGAATTATTATGCAGGACATTTCATCAAGGGGAGCTCTTGAAAAAAAAACACTGGGGGAAAGGAAGGGAAGGATCACAGTTGATGTGGGAGAAGTTGGCTGTGATGAGATCTCATCAAAGACCTCAGGGGGCCTCTGCAGAAGCCCTGGGGGTTGGATAGCACTTCCAAGAAGTTTCTCTAAGGGTTGTATAGAGGGTTGAGTAGTGGCCCCCAAAAGATACGTCCTAGTCCTAACCCTTTGTTGTAGTGAATGTGAACTTATTCGGAAATATGGTCTTTGCAAATATAGTTAATTGAAGGATCTCAAAATCACTGTGCATTTAGAGGGAGCCCTAAGGCCAATGACAGGTGTCCTCCTAAGACAAAGGAGAGGGAGACTGGACACTAGTACTCCCAGAGGAGAAGGCCATGTCAAGACAAACACCATGCATCTACAAGCCAAGGAATGCCTAAAGCTGTCAGAACCTGGTAAGGAGACATGGAATGGACTCTCCCTTAGGGCCTCTAGAAAGAACCAACATGACACCATGATTTTAGGCTCCCGGCCCCCATGACTGTGAGAGAATGCTTTTGTTGCTTTAAGCTGCCCAGTTTGTGGTTATAGGTTGTAGCAGCCCAAGGAAGGGAAGCCAGGAAGCCAGGCATTCTTACTGTGCAGGATCAGTCACTGGGTGTGGACTGCCCCTGAAGGACACACGGCCTTGGGCAGGTCAGTTGTCTTGTGCCAGACCAATCCCCAAAGAGAGCTGACAGCTGAAGGCCTTGATCTGCCAGCTCTCAGAGAAGCATTCTTCACGCTCAGATGGGATTGGGGCGGCACACTAGAGCAACCACTTCTCTGTCCCTCAGCTTTCCTACCTACATAGTGGGAATAACACTCCTGTTATGGACCTAACTCACGGCGTTATTAGGAAATTGAGTTAAATGACCATAGTAATGACTAATGAAGCAAGCACAGGAATTTGTACTCATCTTTGCCTGGCATGTTGTAGGCCTCTAGGACACAGTGGCCAGTAGCTGTTATTTTAGGGGACGTATCCAAGGTCGCATAGCTGCCAGAGGCAGGCTGGAACCCAGACTTCCTGACTCTCAGGTGAATGTTTCTTCTATGGTAGGTTCTCTCCTTGTATGTGCAATCGCGCCTTCTTCCGTGACACTGAGAGTAGTTTTATGCAGTGAAACAAAGTCTGTGCTTCACAAAAGCTCTGTTATTTTCCCTCATCCTCTGCAGAGGAGAGCCTTGAGTTGTCTGAAATTCATTCACACTCTCTCAGGCAGACCCTGTGTGACCAAAAACATTAATTTGTGAGACAGGCAGGGCCAGAAGGGCAGCTGAGGCTGGGCACAGCTCCCTCCGCCTACAGCTAATTGGCCTCTGAGGCCCGTGTCCCAGCGTCTGCTGACATGGCATTCCTGAGAAGTGGGGAGAGGCCAGATACTATCGTTTCAAAGAGGACAAAGTGAAGGACAGAGAGATTAGCCGATTTGCCCCCTTAATTATGTGGTGAGCTAGAGATGAAGTCAAGAATTGAATCCAGATTTCTCAAGTCCCAGATGGGTTATTTCAGCAGGAGGTCCTGCCACATTCCTTCCCTTGGAACCACCCCCTCTCTGGATCCCAGAAACGCATACCTGGGTTGAGTTCATGGATGCTTGTGTGTGTCTGTGTCTGTCTTTCAGCTCCATTCTCTCCATTAGAATGATTTTTAAAAGGAAAGCAAAAGTTCTTGTTTTTAGAAAATGGTTACTTAATTGAGAATAGCATAGGTGACATGGTGAGACATGTTTAAATGTTCTTAACCACATCTATTTTTCAAGAATTTTTGGTTGGCACATCCAGGGTCCAAACCGATCTTTTCAGATTTCACCCGTGCGTTTTCTTTACAAAAGATTTTGCATATGGAAGCATTGTGTAAGTTATTAATATTAAAAGAAAGTTTGTGCAGTAAAAAAAAAAATTGATTAAATTCACCTGGTCACCTGTGGAATTAGAAAGGGACAGTGGCCGTCCAGATTTTTCCATAGGCAACCGTCCCCAAGCAGGGGAACTTGAAGAACCTTACTGTAGGCTTTCACCACTAGAGGGCTCGACCTGAGTTACCCACTGAATATTCCAGGTACAATTGGTAAGCATTTCCAGATTTTCAGGCCCAGTTAGCTTCCCAACAAGGTAATGTAGCAAAGATTACTCTCACTGCTGACTTCAGGTACATATCTCAATTACATTTCCCTTCTCCCTCAATTAAATTCTATATTTTAAAAAGGTATGGGCAACACAAGATTCAAACCAGTTTGCAAAATCTCTTACCTATGACTGACCACATTCTTTGTATTTTGGTTACTCTTTTTAAAAAAAACCACAGAGGAAAATGCCATCCCATAAGTCTTCTCCGTCCATCATCTTGCCTTGTACCCTGTGCCTAGCCCTTTTATCTCAGCCTGGATCTCCTTTGGAAACAGAGATTATTTTCTCTTTGTGTCATCTCGTGCTGATGGGAATAGGGGTATTTAGTCATTCTTTCCTTCAGAGAGCTCAGAAGTTCTCTAAAGCAAGACAAGCTTGTTCGTTTGTTTGCTTAGCCATTCATTCATTTATTCGTTACGCAAACCCTACCGTAGACTGTAGGATTAATTCTTGAGCTCTTAAAATTAACAGCCCAGTGGGAATTCTAATATGAACAAATGTGGGAAGTGTAATAGAAGGGCGTTGTGGAAACAAGAATTCTATTCAATTTTTCCCTCCCCAGGTGTTGACTGATCTTTACCCTGTTCCACACTCAAAAGAGATCACATAGTGCTAAAATTATTATAGCATATCACCAGGTAATGCCCCATTACTTCAAGTGTTGGGTTTAAAAGCATGTTCCCTCTATGCTCAACTTAAAGTAAAAATAATTCTGTTAGCAAGAAAGCAACAAAAGTATCCTGAGGAAGACAGCTGGACTCTTGGGCTAGAAATCAAGATAAACTTTGTGATGGGGATGGGTTGGGGTAGGAAAGGGAGGGTAGGAGAGTGACAATTCTTATTTTGCTCTTAAAAAAGGATATGCTTTGAGTCACTTCTTGGGATTCAGATTGTCTAGTTTCTAAAGTGAAGGAGTTGGATCTTGTCCATTTGTCCCCAAATATGTCTCTTAAAACAGAAGTCCTGAGAAAAATGGAATTTGGTGGTAAAATCAGTTTGAGAAATATGACATAATCTCTGCCCCCATTACCTTCTCTCCATGGAAATTCAAAATCACAAGTAAAGAGCCTATTTAATTTTATGTAACCCTGCATTTCCCAAATGTATTTGCCTGGAGACCCAATTTTATATAATAGCTATTAACATAGAAATCTTGGACTAGATGTTCATTGAAAAGCCAATAAACATTTATTGAGTGACTACTTTGTGCTAGGAAGTCACCTCTCAGGCTCTATTGTGTGAGTCTATCAATCACATGATTTAATCAAATCAACAGCATAACTGGATTTTTTTTTTTTGTAGATAACACCTTCTAATTAATCTTTCCACAGTTCCCAGGAGTGACTTCCTTCCTTCCAAAGGGCACTGTTTAGTATCATTAGTGGCTTTTCGCCTAGGTGCCAAACTTTTTCTTCACTTTTTATTAGAGTTCAGATCAGATTTACTTCATTTTAATTAAAACGGTGAACAGCAGAGGATTAATAGTGTTTACCTCGTGCTGGTCTTAAGTCCTCATCTATCCTGGCTTGGAAGATTGGACCAGCCTTAAGATGCAGAGGGCTCTCTTGAATGTTCATGCAAACTTTATTCATTTCCTCTTTCTTTGGGCTCTAGGTGCTTTAACAATTTCAGTAAAATTCAGTTAGTTTTGGAGAGGAGGAACTGTTAGTACATGTTTCTTTAGAGCAGCTAATTAAAAAAAAAAATCCCCATCTGGTCAGCTCTAAATAGACTGGCATTGTCTTTTGCCACTTTCACACAAAGCCTGAGGACATCATCTACTATCTTCTTAAAATCTTCTCCCAGGTGGCTTATTCCACAAAAACTGAAGGAAGTGAGTTTTGACAGAAAGCCTGGTTTCTAACATTTTAAGATTGTTTTACTTTAGGTTTTCAAAAGAAGACAGGGTATGTGAGAGTGAAGGAGAGGAAGAGTGAACATGGGCTCATGGTGAGAAATCCCATTGCCTGCTCTAACTTTGCTTGACATAAAATGAGGAAAATAGAATAGGCAGGAAGTTAGAATCTGCAAGTTAGGAATTCTAAACTCTGGACTGTATTCTTTTTTATTCTCTTAAATTGATTCTATGCTGCTGATTGTAATGCCTAAGTGATACTGCTGATAAATATTATCCTTGTGGAGACATAGGGCATCACCATATGTCAAGTCTGCAGACTAATTCTTTATGCAAGCCTAGCAGATTTTTGTGGATATGGGCCAGGAATTTTAATGAAAGAAAACATCAAAGATACAGAAGAAATGAGAATATTAGTCAAGGAAGATACACAGCGATGCTCTCTGATAACCCCTGGTATTGACATTAGAACTCTGTGGGAGCAACTTAAATAAACATCTGGACACCGAGTTTAGACATTTTCAGTGACAAACCCCAGACAGATCTTTTCGACTTGCAATAATAAATATTTCAGAGGCTATATGAATCAACTGAAAATCCTGTTTTCAATTATTCTAGTTTTATAAATAGAGCATAGTTAATTATTCAAGTATAGAATTTCTTTTGAAGATTAGGCGAATTTTATATTTCCTTTGTCCATGTTATACTTCAGTTTTATTATTCATATCAAATTTATGTCTGTGTGTTCAAAAATAATATAGTTAGCTTGCCAGATACTATTAAATCAGAATCCAGCTGAGCTTGATTTTTTTTTATTATTTTATTTTCAGGAAAGACCCTTTTACAGCCCTCAGCGCTGCAATTCCGTGAACTTGTTCAGTGTGGCCAGCCCCAGTTAAGGACATCAGTGCTAGTAAAAGGGGGACGTCCAACTCCCTGGCTCTCCTTCCACACTCTGATTGTTCGCACCATCAGTTTGGCCATCAGTTAGGAAGGCAGCAGAAGGGTGTGTGCTGGTAGTGGTACAAGGGAGCTGAACTTCTTGAACAACTTGACCCAAGTAAAGGAGCTATGACCACAGCTGCTTCTATTGTTCTGATGTAAATGTAATCATATCAATACAGGCTAGTCCAAAAAGTTGAAAATAAGAGAGGGAAAGGTAATTAGTTATAAGCATGATCTCTAGAGAACCCAACACAGGCACATGAAAAGTTAGCATCTGTAGGAGGTATTTCTTAATTTTTTTAAAAAACAAATTATTTTAAAATTTTATTTCCATTTTATCTAAAAGGGAGGGAGGGAGGGAGGTAGAGAGAGAGGTAGAGAGAGAGAGAGATCTTCCATCTATTAGGGCACTCCCAAGATGCTCAGAACAGTCAGGGCTAGGCCAGGTTGAACTCAGTCTGGATCTCCAACATGGGTAGCAGGGACCCAAGTACTTGAGCCTTCACCTGCTGCCTTCCAGGGTGTGCATTAGCAGGAAGCTGGAATGGGAAGTGGAGCCAGGACTTGGACCCAGGCACTGCAGTATGTGATGCCTCAATATATGTGATCCACTCTGGCATTGAGAGTGTGGCAAAAATTGGCTTGATAGCCAGCTGCTGGAACGTTTTTATTTGGTGTTTGCCAGAGTGGTCTTGGTGAAATAGTTATGTACACACTTGATCCTCCCCTCAACCCTGAGCAGACTGTAAACTCATGGGTTAGGGCTATTCATTGCTGGGTCTGACATAGATGGCCTTTTATGATACTTTCAATAAAGAGGTTCTAGTTTCACCTCTGATAATTTGGAGGGGAAGAAATTTAGGCAAGTCACACTGTCTCCATTTGTCCAGTTTAAAATCTAACAAGTGAAACAGATTGAGTATTCCTTATCCCTAAATTCAAAATCTGAAACTTTTTGAGGCCAGCATGATACTACATATGGAAAACTCCATATAATAAAACTCTATGGGAGGGCCGGCGCCACAGCTCACTAGGCTAACCTGCGGCACCAGCATCCTGGGTTCTAGTCCCAGTTGGGGTGCCGGATTCTGTCCTGGTTGCCCCTCTTCCAGTCCAGCTCTCTGCTGTGGCCCGAGAGTGCAGTGGAGGATGGCCCAAGTGCTTGGGCCCTGCACCCGCATGGGAGCCCAGGATAAGCACCTGGCTCCTGCCTTTGGATCGGCGCAGAGTGCCATGCGCAGCATGCCAGCCATAGCGGCCACTTGGAGGGTGAACCAACGGAAAAAAGGAAGACCTTTCTCTCTGTCTCTCTTTCACTCACTGTCTAACTCTACCTGTCAAAAAACAAACAAACAAACAAAAAAACCAAAACTCTGTGGGAGTTGTTTCTTGCACAAAATTACTAAAAATAGTGTTACACGGTTACCTTCAGGTATGTGTATGAGATATGTATGCGACATAAATGTAGACCTAGTTCCTATCCCAAGATACCCATATCATATTATATATATACAAGTATTCCAAATTTTAAAATGAAATTCAAAATTCTTCTGGCCCCAAACATTTTATATAAGGGATAGTCAACCTGTAATAATAACCAGCATCCATTGAGCTCTTATTAAATACAAGGTACTGTGTTAGGACCTACATTGAAGAAATACATATAGGGGCCAGCATCGTGATGTAGCAGGTAAAGTTTCTGTATGCATGTGGGAGACCCAGATGAAGCTCCTGCCTCCTGGCTTCGGCCTGGCCCAGCCCTGACCATCGTGGCCATTTGTGGAGTGAACTGGTGGATGGAGGAGCTCTCTATGTCTCTCCCTCCCTCCCCTGTAACGCTACCTTTCAAATAAATAAAATAAATATTAAAAAGATATACATGTTTATGATATAAAAAGCCATATAGAACTAGCTGTGCATTGAACAAAAGTAATTGTCTTTCCAACCCCATCCCATTTCTAAAGCAGTGCCTAGTTTTTCTCAGTTCTTTATCTCCAGATTTTTGAACAATATGCTTTTAGAACTATTGTTGCATTTTTTGAAATAGATATTATCTACTGACTGAAGAATGCAGCTTAGTATGCCCATCCACTCCCTCACATGTCTGTTCCCCCATCCTCTCAAGTTTTAATGAAATATTCAGTGTTTACATTATAATGACTATACATAATGTTTTCTATTAACAATATTTTCAGAGTATTGTAGGATTACGTTTCCTTCTTTATATGGTTTACGTTTGCTTTGGAATGCACCATCACTTCATTTGTTTGTTTAATTTTTTTATGTGCATAGAATAGGAAGACTCAGACTTTCCCACAGAAGCATAAAGTTCCTCTCCTTATTGTCAAACAAGTCAAACAAATTCTCATCCCGTTCTCTTCCTTGGGGCCCTGCCTGCAGACTCCTCTGTTCCACTCCACTCTGGAGTGATGGACTTTCTTCGTCTGATACACACTGTCTGCTGAGACTTCCCTTTAGTCTATCCCTGGCCATTTTCTTCACCTCACTCCTCCATCTGATCTGCTTTCTCATATCTATGTCTGTCACCAGCATTGATGGAACACATCTTCCACCAAATATGGAAGCCTAGGAGATGGATGTTTTTACACCTTGCATAGCTGATGTTTTTATTCTATCCTTTTTGTTGTTGTTCAGATGGGGATAGGATTCTAATCAGGAAATCCTTTCCCTTTCAGGTTAATGACTCTCATGTCTTAGCTTCTAGCTAGGAGAAATTTTATGGCATTCTGATTCTGAATTCCTTTTTTTTTTAATGTCCATCAATTTTTTTTGACTTTTTTTTAAGGATTTATTTATTTGAGAGGCAGAGTTATAGAAAGAGAGAGGGAGAGATAGAGAGAGAGATCTTCCATCCACTGGTTCACCCCTCAAATGGCCACAAAGGCCATTGGAAGCTGGGCCGATCCAAAGCTAGGAGCCAGGATCCTCTTCCGGGTCTCCACGTGCATGTAGGGGTCCAAGTACTTGGGCCATCTTCCACTGCTTTTCCAGGCCATAGCAGAGAGCTGGATTGGATGTGGAGAAGCTGAGACTTGAACCAGCACCCATATGGGATGCCGGCACTGCAGGCGGAGGCTTAACCTAATATGCCACAGCGCCAGCTCCCCTAATTCCTTTGTATGTGACCTTCCTCTCTGTCTCTCTCCTCCTACCTTCCATCTCTCTTGGCCTCTCTACATTTTGGGTCTTTTGGTAGGATATTAAAGTACTATGGTACATGCTTTAGCGTCAGCTCTCCTCCTTCTTTTTATGGAGGTGTGAGGAGTGTTGGCACTTGGAATTATTCAATCCAGAAAAGCATTAATCTTGGGGAAACTGTTGTATTAGACATTTGACTCCTTTCCAGTTTCTATCTTCTTGATGATGGGATTTTTAGTAGTCAGATATTGGATTTCCTATATTTGTATTTTTGTTCATTATACTGTATTTGTTTTATTCTCTGAATTATCTCTATTTCAAATACCTTTTTTTCTATTTTCTTTTTTGACAGGCAGAGTGGACAGTGTGTGAGAGAGAGAGACAGAGAAAAAGGTCTTCCTTTTGCCGTTGGTTCACCCTCCAATGGCCACTGCAGCTGGTGCGCTGCAGCTGGTGCACCGTGCTAATCCGAAGGCAGGAGCCAGGTGCTTATCCTGGGCTCCCATGCGGGTGCAGGGCCCAAGGACCTGGGCCATCCTCTACTGCACTCCCGGGCCACAGCAGAGAGCTGGCCTGGAAGAGGGGCAACCGGGACAGAATCCGGCGCCCTGACTGGAACTGGAACCTGGTGTGCTGGTGCTGCAGGCGGAGGATTAGCCTAGTGAGCTGCAGCGCTGGCCTTTTTCTATTTTCTTTAGGTCTCTGTCATGTTAGATACTATCTTCTGATCTGTTCTATATGGCTGTCTAGTGAGTTATTACAAAGTTGTGGGGGAGGGTCTGGAACAAAGGGTTAGTCATTCTTTCTTTGGGAGATCCCCAAATGTTAGCATGGGTCCATCCTTCAGGTTCGTGAGTCTCCTGCCCTTGGGGTAGGCTTGTTGCCTACATTCAGGAGGCAGTGCTAGGATGCTCCTGTTCAGCCAACAATCTTCTGTTTTCCTTCCCCTTATTTTTAATAAATTGTCTCGTGTTGCCCTTTGATGTGCATCCTAGAGTATCCTTGAGTGTCTGCTAACAATAGTTGGGTCCGTTCTTCTCTGTACTCTCTCCAGAGGCCACCATCAGATGGGGGTTTCAGGGAATAGATCCCGAAGTCTGTGCATTACCCTATCAACAAATCCTCTGTCCCTCAGGCTGACATTCTCTTTTTAATTTTTTTTTATTTGACAGGTAGAGTTATAGATAGTGAGAGAGAGAGAGAGAGAGAGAGAGAGAGAGAGAGAAAGGTCTTCCTTCCATTGGTTCACTCCCCAAATGGCTGCAATGGATGGCACTGCGCTGATCTGAAGCCAGAAACCAGGTGCTTCTCCTGGTCTCCCATGTGGGTACAGGAGCCCAAGCACTTGGGCCATCCTCCACTGTCCTCCCAGGCCACAGCAGAGTTGGAATGGAAGGAGCAACTGGGACTAGAAACCGGCATCCATAAAAGATGCTAGCACTTCAGGTGGAGGATTAACCAAGTGAACCACAGCACCAGCCCTGGGCTGACTTTCACAGATTCCCACTGCTTCCCATTTCAAAACCTTGCTGGGATTCAGTGGTGTGTATTGGCTTGCTTTGGATCAGTTTCTCCCTTCTCCAAGCAGTTATATATTAGCTTTCTTTACTCTTGTGAATGCACACATGGGTTGGTACAATTTTTATACTTCTTTCATTTCAGTAGGTAGGATGGATTGAAATGCATGTATTCAATCTGTACAGTTTAACTGAAAGTCTTAAGCAGTCTATCCAGCTACCTTGTAGTGTAGGAGTGTATAGTGATTATCCCTGAGTTACCAATGGTGAAATGGTCATAGATTAGAAGACAGAGCTAGGAAGTGAGATGGAGTTGGACCTTCAACTCGGATCTGTCTAACCCTCTGCAATGGAGGGTTGGATTTGGTGGTCACCAAAGAAATGATTGTCAACTCTGATGCTGGAACCTCCCAGGAAGGTTTAAAAAGTGCTAATACCTGGGCCATACTGAAATCAATAGAATCAGACTCTCCGAGGAAAGGCTCCAGGCGCTGAAATGTTACAGCTCCCTTGGGAGATTCTAATGCCCATCCTGGCTTGAGAACCACTACTCTGACTTTTCCAACTCCATTCCTTCTAGGGCAGAAGCTTGCTCTGCAGTGTGCAAGAGTGAATCTTTCTGAATCTTCCCAGGTGCCTTCCTCAATAGCTTTCTATCCCTTCTGCCCTGCTCACTTTTTAAACTAGCTATGTTCAAATAAAGTTGACAGCATTAGCAAGCAAAAACACAGGACTTCCAGTTAAATTTGAATTTCAGATAAACAACAAATAGTTTTTCAGCATAGTGTTCTGTGTGTGCCATGTGTGACATTTGTGACATATCTCTATTAAAAAATCATTTGATGGGGGCTGGCATTGTGGTGTAGTGGGTAAAGCTGCCACCTGCAATGCTGGCATCCCATATGGGCACTGTTTTCAGATCCTTCTGATCCGGCTCCCTGCTAATGGGTTGGGTAAGCAGTAGATGGCCTAAGTCTTGGGGCCCTGCCACCCATACAGGAGACCTGGCTGTTGGCTTTAGCCTGGCCCAGCCTGGCCATTACAGCCCTCTGAGGAGTGACCCAATGGATGGGAGATCTCTATATATCTCTCCCTGTTTCTCAGTGACTCTGAGTTTCCAATAAGTAAATAAATCTTTTTTTTTTTTTTTTTTTTGTGACAGGCAGAGTGGACAGTGAGAGAGAGAGACAGAGAGAAAGGTCTTCCTTTGCCGTTGGTTCACCCTCCAATGGCTGCCGCGGATGGCGTGCTGCGGCCGGCACACCGCGCTCATCCGATGGCAGGAGCCAGATGCTAGGTGCTTATCCTGGTCTCCCATGGGGTGCAGGGCCCAAGCACTTGGGCCATCCTCCACTGCACTCCCGGGCCACAGCAGAGGGCTGGCCTGGAAGAGGGGCAACCGGGACAGAATCCGGAGCCCAGACCGGGACTAGAACCCGGTGTGCCGGCGCCGCAAGGCGGAGGATTAGCCTGTTGAGCCACGGCGCCGGCCAAGTAAATAAATCTTTAAAAAAAAACTAAGAAAGTAAAAAAATCATTCGATCGTTGGAAATTCAAATTTAATGGACCAACCTGTATTTTGTCCATATACTTTATAGAGATCCCTCAAGATCAGCAGAACTTCTACCCTGGGAGCAGCCTGCTCTCAGGCCCTCCGTGTTCTCAGCCTCCCCTTGGCACAGCCATGTGTCCCTGGAGGGCTGGGCCAAAGTGGTCCCCTGACTTTGATTCCTTTTCCTCCTATAAACAGCATGATCATCTTTGTCATGCCAACTGAAACAACTATTTCTTCCAATATATCTTTCCTAATTTTTCCTGTGTATCCTTTTCTTTGGGAATGATGAACAGGTTGGGGTGGTTACTGTTATTATTGCTATTATTACTATTTTAAAGCTTTATTTTATTTATTTGAAAGGCAGCGTGACAGAGGGAAGGAGTAATAGAGAGAGAAAGAGATCTATCTGCTGGTTCACTCCCCAAATGGCAACAGTGGTCATTTGGAGATGGGTCAGACTGAAGCCAGGAGCTGGAGGCTCCGTCCAGGTCTCCCATTTGAGTGGCAGGGCCCCAAGCACTTGGCCTGTTATCAGCTGCTTTCACAGGCACATTAGCAGGAAGCTGGGGTGGAAGCAGAGCAGCTGGGACTTGAACACTCTGATATGGGCTACTGGTGTCCTAGGTGGCTTAACCCGCTGTGCAACACTGGCCCCATGGAGTTATTATTTTTTTTAAAAAGTATTTGAAAGGCAGAGTGGGAAAGAGGAAGAGGGGAAAAGGGATGGGGGTGGGCAGAGAGAGAGAGAGAGGGAGAGAGAAGAGAGAAAAGATCTTCCATCTGCTGGTTTATTTTCCAAATGTTCACAACAGGCAGGGCTGGGCCAGGCTGAAGCCAGAAGCCAGTAACTCTGTCTGGGTTTCCCATGTGGGTGGCAGGGACACTGCTGCCTCCCAGAGTATGCGTTAACAGGAAGCGGGGTCAGGAGTAGAGTGAGGACTCAAATCCAGGTACTCCCATATGGGGTGTGGGCATCTTGAGGGGCACTTTAACCCACTGTACCACAAGGCCTGCCCCAGTTTGGAGAGACTGGGCTTGTTCCCCATGTGGTGCAGAGGTCTGCCAAGAAGTCTTGCCCTATCTGCCTCTCAGTACCCCATGGTATGCTGTAGGGTATGGGGACGCTTAGGAACTGATTGGGTTGTTGGGGAAGTAGTGTCCTCATTGTGTCCTCTCCAATGAGTTACCAGGGCAAACGATTTAGGAGGCACTCATTTTCGGGGTTATGCAAGTTTAAGGCCAGTATTTGCATGTCCTTGGGAATGAGCGCTGGGGCCAGTGTAGCAGGTAAAGCCGCTGTCTGCAATGCTGGCATCCCATATGGACACCACCACTCAATCCAGTTCCCTGCTAATGCGCCTGGGAAAGCAGTGGAAGATGCCCAGGGTGTTTTGGCCCCTGCACCCAGGTTGGAGACCTGGAAGAAGCTTCTGGCTCCTGGCTTTAGACTGGCCCAGCCCTAGCCATTGTGGCCATTTTGGGAGTGAACCAGCAGATAGAAGATTCTCTCTCTTGCTCTCTCTCTTTTTGTCTTTCCCTCTTTTTGTCTACCTCTGCCTTTCAAATAAATAGCCAAAGCTTTTAAAAAATGATGCTTTAAAAAAAAGAATGAGTGCCTCTTTAAATTGTATATCCTAGTTCCCGTCCTGCTTCCCAGTCTGGTCCTGCCTCCAAGAGAGATAGCACCTACTGCTTGTCCCGAAAGAAAACAGGTCTCGGATCATGCTTAAGTGGCAAGAGGAGCTTCACAAGCCCCACATGCTTGATTTTTGTCATCGTTGCTTCTTCTGCAGCTTGTGGATGCTAAGTCCTGTTCCCTTGGTCCATGGGGCTACCAGTACATTGTGAACACATGAGGACAGGTTTGTGAAACACACATCTTAGGGACATAGATGAATCTCCAAAACTTCCTACCTCTGCAAATATTCGTTGATGCTTAGGAAAATAGGGTGACAAGGAAAATCCATTCCTGTCCTCAAGGAGTTGATGGTGTGTGTCTTAAGTTAACATTGTATAACCTCTCTGTTGATAAAATATATTTTCTCCAAAAAAGAAACAAATTCACCAAACCTTTCTGCATTATCTGTAACAGAAATAAGGTTACCGATGCTGTCAGTTGACTGTGTTACTGTGAAAGGCTCTTAATGTTGCCGATTGTTTGTAATTTCTTCATTTGTAAAAATGAAGGGGGATCAGATGAAACAATCTGTATGACCCCTCTGTGTTTTAAAACTTCCTTGCTTTCTCTATGTTATTTCCCACTCCCCTGGCACTTACATCGTAGGGAGCAACAAAAATATTTCTATTTTGTATATCTTTCTTGGTTTATCACTTAATCTACTTCCATATCCTGACATGCTGCTTTGTCTAAAACCTGTATTTTAATTTTTTAAAATGCAATTTATCTTTTATAACTCTTTTTCATGTCCCATAAAAATGATGGATAAGGGAAGGTAGATAAAACTACAGATCAATCTTAGATTCTGATAATCTAATAAATGCTTTGAGCACCAATCTTGCAGTTTACGACCTCTTGCCCATTGATTTATGGCCTTGTAGTAAATTTTCTCTCCCACTTATCCAATATTTATTGGAACATCTTGTTCTTAACAGACAAAGTACTGTATAAAACATCTGTCACAACAAAAGCCAATTCAATTAAATGTCTTTTACTTCCACATCTACTTTTCTGGTTTTCTCTGGCATCCAGATTACAAAACAACAAGCTATGTATGGACAACCTTTGAATGAGGTTTGGGAATGTAATAAGTGTTTGAAATATCATTAAAATTAATCCGAAGGAAGTGAAATATCCCTATTATACCCAACACTAGAGGGCTGGACTCTGCCCATGTGAGTGCTGGCCCACCCACTGGTTCTGATGTCTTCATCTTAAGGGCTGTATTACACATTCTCCCCTTAGAGACCCCATAACATGGAAGATTTTCTTTAGAAGTCAACTTCATTTACCTGGCAATAATTATTGAATTGTTAGTCTAAAGATGTATTTACCAATTCCCCTTGTTAGTCTGTACTAATCCCCTTTCACTCACAGAGTTGATATAATGACAGTCCAAACAAAGGAAAATAAACATGTATAATTTCTTTAGGCATTTTGAGATGGCCTCTTCACGACCATCTTTGAAAGTACTACTAAGCAAATATGAATGGGAAAGTTTTCACTCAGCCTCTGTTCCCTCCAATTCGATTCCATGGGGCCGGGTTGGTGGGGAGAATTGCCCTGGTGAGTGGACCCCTCAGGTTGTCTGTGCCTGAGCTTCACAGACCTGCCTTTCTTTCCAACATTTCCTTTGTTTAAGAGTGAGAAGTGCTCAAACGAGTCCTCAGCCCCTCTTTTTGCACAGTAGACCTCTGAGGTCTACACTGAAGGTCAGCTCATGGATTATTTAAATGGGTCAACTTGCAATACTTCCATGGTTTAAATTTTTCCAGAATTCCAGGTTCAACTTTTGTTATTGTTCTTGCTAAATTGGTCTCCAAATGTAACATGGATCAGTGGCATATTGAAAGTGTAGGTGTATTTACTCCACACGGATGTCATTTCTGCGAACACCAGGAATTACATGTGCAGTGCAGAGGGAGGAGCAGGAAGTGAGGGATCGGACCAGCAGAAGCGAATGCCTAAGGTTTTTCATAAGACTGCGCCAGGATTTTTGATGTTAGAATTGAAATCTGAAATGCATACTCACATTAAGGAAAAGGAAAAAAAAAAAGCATTCTGTTGACAGACAGCAGCAGTTCCAGAGCCATTGTCTTTGCCATGTATGGGCATTTCTTTTCTGTAGGAAAGTTTGGAAATATTGTGAATTCGAGAGTCACACTAATTGCCACAGTGGTGGTTATTTTTCCCCTTGGACTTAACCCTTCAGTCCTGATAGTCTCATATTCACAGGGAGGAGGGATAGACTAGGTAGCTTTAGTCAACAGAATCTCCAATGCATTCCCTTCTAAATCTTTTACAGAAGTTTTTTTCTTGACAGTTGAAGGGCAAAGAAGAAAACACCCAGGTTGGAGTAACACAGACATGGAACTTTGCAGTTTGTTGGTTTTGGTCATCTCTGGCCTGGCTGCTCTGGGTTCCTTTGAGAACAGAATGTATTTTAAGTTCTATCTTTAAAACACAGCTGCTGATGGCCAAAAATAGTTTGTAAACCTTGCAAGTTGTCCTTGGCAATTTATTTATGTTAGCTCTGAGTGTCTCCTACACTGGGAAAAAAACTCCACTGAATGCAGGTGGACTTTAAAGTCCTGCACTGGACTCCCATATCTACCCCTTCCTAGCAGTGCCACCTTCTAGCAGGTCCAGAGCAGAACTGTGAAGAGGCAGCTTGTTCAAGGAGGTGCTAAACTCACTGTTTGCTCTTGGGTCCCTGTTTTCACTGCTGCACTGAAGGCTGCCACTCAGGGTCCCTGCCTGTCTCTCCCAATAGTGCCTACTGATCTGCTTCCCAAGGGCCCAGGGCTCTCTCCTCTGGGAGAGCATAGGCCCTGTTTGGAGTTTCCTGGTTGCATGAACTTGGACAGGTTCCTCAGCCTTTCTGTGTTTTGATCTTCTTACCTATGAAATGGGTTTGTGCAGATCAAGTGATATGATGCACACCAAGCACCTAGTACAGTGTTCAGTACCTATCAGGAGGTGCCGTAAACATTGGTTCTTCTTAGTGTGATTAACAACATTGGGCTGGAAGTGACCATCTGCCATAATGCCTGGACGTTTTCCTTTGCATGTCTGTAATGTCTTAGGCCAGAGTATGGAAACCTCTGGACATTGATTTATTGCCACCGTGGGAGCTGCCTGGGGCTAGGGTGTATGAACGTGAAAGCGGCTCTGGGCACCCTGGTAAGCCCGAGCTTGAAAGGCCACGAGATGGTGGCAAAATGCACCAGTAAGGTCACAGGAAAAGTTCCTGGGGCTTTTGCTAGGTGCATATCTTTGGGGGTACAGTGCCCTGGGGATACAACCCAGCAGGCATAGCTGTTTCCTGCCCTCTCCAAGCTTCTGGTTTGGCAGGGGAGAGAGCAGCCAACAATTGCCCTGCAATCCTCCAGCTAAGGTGTTTTCTTTGTTTTTCTGGCTCCATCCACTGCCTCTTCCCTACCCTGCTCACTTTCTACTTATCCCTGCCTGAAGCTTGGGCCATTTCTAGCGTTCACTTACTACTCCATCCAAGCCTGGTCTCTGTCACTTGAGGCCTTCCTCAGCCAAGGATCAGGCACGGCCAGCGATCTCTAACCTCTCTAAGGGGTGGCTCCAAAGCACAAACGGCTCCTCCCACAGGCTCTCCAGGGCCTTGCTTCCCCTGAATCTCCCGCTAACACTCGGACTGACCTATGCAAATCACCTTTCTGCCAGGCTCCACTGTGCAAGCTCCTGCCTGCTCTCTGTCCTCCCAGCACGGAGCATGGCGCATTGAAGGTGTGCCATCTCACCTCGGCCCAGAGTCTGTGGTCCCCATTTAGAGGACAGGATGAGACAGCTTAACCACACGTGAGCTGTTGATCTGGCCACAATGAGTTATTACTGCTGATTTGCTTGTGTTTCATTTTTAATATGTCAGTCAACAAACACCAAGAAATAGCTGACCCCCTTAGAGCATGGTGCCCCTTTTGGCAAAATTACCAAACATGCAGCATTTTTGCTTATCTTCCCTCTCTTGGTTGTGCTTTCATGAGCTCAGTGACGGGTCACTTGTTCTTGGTTGCTGTACCAAAGCCTGCTGGCAGGTCCTTCCTTCTCCCTTGGGAGTAGCCAGTTGATAGCATTCTTCTTGGGTGGTGCAACCTGCTTCAACTCGACCTAAAGCCTATGCTAAAGGATTACAGACATCCTCATGCCAGGGGGATCTTGCTTAGCCCCCTGAAATGACACCAAGGCGACCTGAGTTCCTCCTTATCTTGATTTTGTTGTTATTCCCTCAGGGATAGTTCTCTGCAGACAGATCTGAGGGTGGGGAGTCTGGGGGCATTGCTGGTGGTGAGTTCCTGCGCCAGCTGATAAGTGTGTCTGTCAGTTCCCCGAGAAAGGGGAGCCCCCTAGCCTGCCCCTGTTCTTCTCCCCTTACCTCGCGGGCTGCTCCCGCGCACGGGCTCCTCTCTCCGCTCTCGATCTCTGACAATGGGCTTCTTTCAAGCGCTGCCCCGTCCCTTCCCTTCGCCCCTTCGCGCTCTGTGAGCTCGTCTATTCTCATGGTTTCATCAGCACCTCTTTGTAGATGACCTCTTCAGCCACGACCCTTTCCTGTGCCCCAGACTGCATTTCCAGCTGCTGACAGGATGTCTCCACTCGCGGATCCCGAAGGCCGGGCAGCCTCGGCCTTCCCCTGCCCCGCCGGCTCACGGCCTCAGAGGGCTTCCTCACCTGGGTGTGCATTTCAAGCAAGGCGCCCGCCAGGCTTCCAGAGTTCCTGGCTGAAGACTGGGGA
Organism: Sylvilagus floridanus; assembly: GCA_949820135.1. Taxonomy (NCBI): domain Eukaryota; kingdom Metazoa; phylum Chordata; class Mammalia; order Lagomorpha; family Leporidae; genus Sylvilagus; species Sylvilagus floridanus. The sequence continues at coordinate 65,699,136 of OX463239.1, forward strand.
GTCAGTTATCAGGTCTGCGGAACGCCTGCTGTCAGGCAGCAAGCTTGGGCCTGACGTGAATACAGGTCTCTAAGAGATGCTAAAGCACTCAGTCTAGAGATGGGGAGAGGTGCCTGGAGAATTCAAGGCACTCACAAGACCGAGAGAGGCGTGCATGGCGCTCTGCATGGCGGCGTGCAACAAACGTTGTCTTAGTGAGGAGATCTCAGTCTTGGCCGGTCTTGCCTTTCCTCCCCATCGCTGTCACCCTCGTGGTTCAGTCTCATCACTCACAACGAGATTTCTGCTACTTGCTCCGTGATTTCGCTCCATCACCAGCTAATTTTTCCAGAACACCCCTCTTACCATTTTATCCTAACCTCAAGAGGAAAAAAAAAATCCACCCAGTGCCCCATTCTCTGTGGCCTTGCTTAAGCACAGTAGTTAGTGCATGGATTGTGGTGTCAGGCTCACTGAGCTGGAATCTCAGCTCTGCTACTGAATTGCTGTGCAACCCTAGCAAGACACTTAACCTCTCTGCACCTCAGTTTTCTCATCAGTTAAATGGGGAATGATAATATTACCTATGGTAAGAACAGAATGAGTTAACACAGGCAAAAATCGTTATAAGCACTATGTGAAAACTGTTATTATTTTTTCTGTTGCTTCTAAGTAGCAGGGGCTCCTGCTCCCCTGAGGCCTTCTCACAGGCCTTGAGGATTTCAGTTCCCCAGGGTGACATCTCACCAACTGCCCCGGTTTCCCCGGTTGTGTTGCCGCTGCTCATCTTTGAGGCCTGGTCCAGCTTCCTTAACCATTGTAGACTGTTTCCCAGGTGACATCAGTTCCCAGTGACCCCTCTCTCTGTTGCCCAGATGGAGCTCACAGATAGACTAGAGGCCCTTAAATGCATTTCTTTATAGCCTTCCTCTCTTCCCACACTGGCCTTCCTTTAAACAAGACAAGACACTGTGTGGAGCATTTAATATGAAAACACTGCCATCCCTGTGGCTTCCGAGGGAGCCTTCCTTCATGCCATTTATACCCTCTCTGATCAGGAGTGAGCAAATTTGATATGTTAGGGCCAAGGAATAGATACTTCAGGCATTGCAGGACATATGCCTACAGCTCAACTCTCAACAACTCATGGCAGTATGTGGCTGTAGTGCTGTAACATTTCCTCTACAAAAGCTCCAGGGAGACTAGATTCAGCCCATATGCTGTGGTTTGCTGATTCCTGCTCCACACGAGAGCCAGTTTGCTGGGCAAGCCCCCTGCCCAGCAAATCTCCTTGAATTTTTCTCCCCAGAGCGGATGACTGCCTGGTTGTTGGGGGCAGCCTTAGCCCCTTAGCCTTAGCCAATGTTCGCGCAGCCTGGGGCGTGAAGGTGAAGGAGTTCTTTGTCTGACAGGTTTGTTCCTGAGATCAGCCAGAGCTAGAGAAGATAGGACCCAGGGGGCTGAAGACATTTAAGCCAAAGAAAACCAGAAGTTCTTCTCATCCCTGCCTTCCTCCCTAACCCTCAGTCCATTCATGCTGCCTTCAGCCCTAGTCCCAGAGGTAAATAAATATACATTTTATATCCATCTCAGACAGATTTTTGTTATTAAGAAAGGAAATTAAAAGTCTCTTAAGTGTAGATAATATGCAGTTTGCTAGACAAATTGACAATAGCCAGGAAATTTGAAACATAGGACTGCACACTCCACCGCTGGAGTGCCTTTGGATTGTAGCATCTCTGGGCAGTGGCCCCGTCCCCGATGCCCTCTCCGTGGATGCCGTTTCTCCATGAGGAACCTGTCTGAGGGCCCTGCCACTGCAAAGCCCAGCACTGGTGTGGCGTGTGTGTGTGTGCTCTTCCCACTCACCCTCATTGACAGTGGGTGGGGAAGGCAGCCCACTCCCAAACCAACCCAGCGCTAAACCCTGGGCTACCCTCTCTTAATGGAATCCTCCTCTAAGGGAGACGAAAACATTTATCTCCAGGGAATGTCCTGCCAGCAGTCTCCATAACCCCTTTGGTTGTCACCAGGGGAGTAATTATAATTTAAATCAATGGGTACTTGAGAGAAGGTGAACCACTTTGCCCTCCCCATCGCTTGACATTTTGAACATGGGACAGTGAAAGGTGACTTTGTTTATTTATGGATCTATGATGGCTTAGTGCTCAAAAGGGTTCCTGCCAAGAACCACAAGAAATCTTCTTTCTTGGATTGTATCTTTAAACACAATTTTTCTTTACTGGTCAATATTTGAGGGGCAGGGGATCCAGTGAAAGCCATATTCATTTGATACTGCATCCATTCTCCTGTATCTCACTGGCTATGCTGAAAGCAAATCCTTTCTCCAGTATTTCTGACATCTGGTCTTAATATTGCACAGTCTTTGTTTCGTGTACTTTTGATAGACAACATTTTTTGTGAGCATTTTGTTATTAGATTCTACAAAATGTTGATGTTAATCTGTGCTGCCCTGGTCTGCATGGAACACAAGGTCAGACTGAAGCCGTCCTTGGGAGCATCTTTGGGAGAGTATTTCTGGGATCAAGCAGCATATTTTGACATCCTTCCAAGGGCGTTTGACTTTGTTTTGTAGAAACACCGTGCACATTTAACCCAAAGGAAAAGTCAGGGTTGCTCTTCGCTTCAAATCTCCTCAGCCAGCGTCTCTGCTGCTGTGTCAGGAATGCTCCCAGGTTAAAAGGACAGGTGTCAGGATTTGCCTCATTCATTTGGTGTCCCTGGACCTCGGTTGGGGCGGGGGGTGTCAGGGGGCTCTGTGAATGGATGGCCAGGCTGTATTCTAAAGGATCTTTCAGCCCTTTCTGGTTCTGAATTGACTGCAAAGCAGGAACTTGTTTTTCTAGAGTGTTCATTCTGAAATAGGCTGACACACGCCCATCCTACAGGTCAAGCTGCTCTACAGTTGGCCAGGCCTATCTGCAGATGGACAAGAGGGTTCTGAGTACATACAGAGGGATGCCCACTGTCACCCTCACTGTTTAGTTTTTTTTCAGTTTTGCTTTTGCACTTTTTGAAAAAGATTTATTCATCCACTTGAAAGGGAGAGGGACAGAGAGGAGGGGAGAGAAAGGGAGAAAGAGATCTTTATCTGTTGGTCACTCCCCAGATGGCTGTAACAGCCAGGGCTGCATAGGCCGCAGCCAGGAGCCTAGAGCTCCAAGTGTGTCTTCCACCTGGATGACTAGAGCCCAAGCACCTAAGCTGTCCTCTGCCGCCCTCCCAGGGCACATTAGAAGGGAGCTGGATCAGAAGTAGAGCAGCCAGGACTCACACTGGCACTCTTACAAGAGATGCCAGTGTTGCAGGTGGACGCTTAACCTGCTGCACCACAATGCTGGCCCCCCTTACTGGTTCTAAGGACAATGAGGCACTAATGAAAGTACAACTTATGAGGTATATGAAATGTTAGTGTACTGGAGCCATTTTCATCGAAGATTTTGGGATGAGGAATGGTGGTGAGGTTAAAGCAAGGAGGTGTGACAGTCAGCAGCATTTCCCACCTGGAAATTCTGGGACCTGGCTAAGGTCATGGAGCAAGTTACGCTTGACATGACTAGACCATGGGCCAAGGTCTGCGTGTTCCCACTTACAAATCACCTGGGGATGGAATACGGAACTTGATCTTCCTTGATCAGAAATATTGATTATGGGGTAGATGTCTGGCACAGTGGTTAAGATGCTGGGGTTTATGTCGTACTTCCTCCAAATGGCTCAAGTAGTTGGGTTCTGGCCACCTGTGTGGGAGACTCTTACTGAGTTCCCAACTCTGGGCTTTTCCAGGACCAGTTCCAGCTGATGCAGTCATTTGGAGAGTGAGTTAGCAGTTGGGAGAGCTCTTGTCTGTTTCTCGGCCTTTCAAATAAATAAACAAATTTAAAAATGTAAATTTTGATGGCCATTTATACATACTTCCAATATTTTTCTTTTACATATAAATTAATAAAGTATCAACACAATAGATAATGTAGATTCCCTAGAATAGTAGAAAGAACTAAGACCAGAACGTCCAGAACCTGAGAAATGTAGTCATGTGTTGACTTGTACAGAGTGGCCGTCCAAAGTGATCCTCTTCTTGATCTTTCCATAGCAGCTGATTCATCCCAAGGAAATGCCAAGACTGCTTTTTTTTTTTTTTTTAAAAAAACCCATTCATGTTTATTTTGACTTAAACTTCATTATTGAGTTCTTTTTTTTTTTGACAGGCAGAGTGGACAGTGAGAGAGAGAGACAGAGAGAAAGGTCTTCCTTTGCCGTTGGTTCACCCTCCAATGGATGCTGCGGCCAGCGCACTGTGGCCAGCGCACTGTGCTGATCCGAAGGCAGGAGCCAGGTGCTTCTCCTGGTCTCCCATGGGGTGCAGGGCCCAAGCACTTGGGCCATCCTCTACTGCACTCCCGGGCCATAGCAGAGAGCTGGCCTAGAAGAGGGGTAACCGGGACAGAATCCAGCGCCCCGACCGGGACTAGAACCCGGTGTGCCGGGGCCACAGGTGGAGGATTAGCCTATTGAGCCGTGGCACCGGCCCCATTATTGAGTTCTTAATTCACACATATTCTCCAAGTTCAATAAAGAAGGAAATAAAATACAAATGCACACATTTGTATAAGAGAAATCTGTCATCTAATCAAATGTGTTATGATAGAATTAGGAACCACAGATGAGAAAAACCCCAGAGCACACCTGGCCATAGATTGGTGGTGCCTCACAAGAGGAAAAGATCTCTTAATCTCTGTCATGAGCAATTATTTTGGCAACCACGTTGATGAACTTGCCAAACTTGCTTAAATTCTACCAATTGGTAGAAGGATCTCTAAGATGTATCTTTAAGAGAAATGAGCAAGGTGTAGAACAGGCTGTACAGTGTCCCACTATGTGGACAAAAAAATTAAAAAGAATTATCTGTATGTATGTCTAGAATATATCTAGATGAATATACCAAAGCCAGGAAGGTTACATTGGGGAAAATGAGCTGAATGGTCAGGGTCCAGAGTAGGACCATTTGATTTTACTGGGCAGTATTTTGTATCTTTTGAAATTTAAACTGTGGACCTGCATAATCTGTTTCTGCAAAAATAATTACTTAAAACCAGTAACTGAAAAGAAAAATAATTAGTGAGCCCTCAGTAAATGCTTGGTAGTCTTTTGGAGCCCATCCTTCTAAAAGAAAATGTAGCTCAACAAGTTGGTCTGTAGAAATAAGTATCCTAATCCCCCAGTTACTCTCTACCTCAAAACAGAATACTCAATGTCATGACTTCCTTTTCTTAAGATTTATTTATTTATTTGAAAGGCAGAGATACAGAGATAGATAGATACAGATAGAAGGATAGATAGATAAATGATAGAAAGACAGAAAGAGAATCTTCCATCTGCTGGTTCACTGCCATAATGGCCACAACTGCCAGAACTGGGCCAGTCCAAAGCCAGGAGTTTCTTCCACATCTCACACATGGGTGCAGGGGCTCAAAGACTTGGGCCATCTTCCGCTGCTTTCCCAGGTGCATTAGCAGGGAGATGGATCAGAAGTGGAACAGCTGAGACTTGAACTGGCATCCAAGTGGAATGCCAGCCCTGCAGGCATTTGCTTAACCTTCTGCGCCACAGTGCTGGGCCCCCAATATCATGACATTTAACAAAGAATTGAACAATTTTAAAACTTGACTGCTACTTCCCCCTTTATTTCAGCAATCATAGCCCAGAGTAATGGCCCAGAAGATAGGCATCAAAGGTAGCTTTGCATTTAGGCGGATGACTTCTCCTGTTTACAAACAGGTGCCTCCAAGTACAGAAAAGAGAGGTAGTCAATTATTTGGGATCCTCTTGTAGAGGGACAAGCTTGTTTTCAGATGATTGTACCCAGAGGCAGTCTCTGCCTAGAAGGTCAGGGTTAAGGCATATGGCTAATGATGCAGTAAATGAACATGACTTTCTAGAAATGTCGGGGGGCGGGGAGAAGGAAATGAGGGTGAAAGGCCTTTATAATCCTCTAATATTCCAAATATAATTGCCATCTGACTCAGATTGTCTTAAAGGTTATAGTGCATAGACCACTTTTTTAGTGGCATATCTTTGTCATTAAAAAAATAATAGTTGGGAGGAAATGATGTCACCTCAGAGTTTAATTTTCTCTGTAACTGTCTTGTTTTCTTCCAGAGATTCGGGGATTTCCTGGGAATGATGTGGAATCAATGAATTTCCTAGGGCTGCTCTTCTTGGGGCATTGGTTTAGATCTGGCATTGCTTTCCTAGGGACGATAAGTAGGGATGGGGCACAAGCAGGATCCAGGCTGCTAAGCATCCATTCCTATTCAGTCACCTCCTAGCTCCGGCTCGGACAAGCCTGGGGTCATCTGTGAATTTCAGTTGCTGCATCTGTACAGTGGGGTCGCTGACACTGATGTGAGGCTGAAACATGAAGATTGGTATCCGGCAGCTTCTGGTGTCAATACTCAGAAATGTTTCCTTTCCCTTTGCAGAGAGCCCTGTGATGGAGACCACCACTCCCACCGTGGCTGCAGCCTGTTTCCTAGTTTCTGGCTTCCTGGATGAGCCTTCCGTAGAAATCAGTGAACCCTTGGACAAGGTGTGTGACACGCTATAGATGGTTTTGCCTATTAGAGCTTTCTTGAGAGGAGCTTTTATTTCCTTTGCTTGGAGAAGTGCTATTTCACAATCTCTCAGTAGATGTCAGCAGTACAGCAAACATCCCTGTGCCCACTGAGGAAGCAGTTTTGTTCAAAAGCAACTTTCCCAGTGAAAATACCAGCAGTAAATTCTTTTCTTTGCAGTTCTCTTTAGGGGCCCCAGCATCAAAATGGTGAGATCCCTTAAAGTACCTGTAGATACTGAGATACTTTTGCATTTGAAAGACCACCTTTTATTCTTTGCGATGAAAACATCATTTTGGAGACTGGGTTGGGGATTATAGCCACTTTTCAGAATTTTCTGCAAATTTATCTCTCAATTACCCTCCAGGCAAGAGTGAAATAATAGAAGATGTCCAATATTTTGCTTCTTCCTGTGAAGTAAATCAAAACCGTGGGAATGTTTCTCCCTAATTTAATTTACTGCTGTCTCCTCAAATATATCTTTTATTGTATCCAATTAACCCTCTGATTGCTACCACAGACAGCTGCAATGGGGTCAAAGACTAAGGCACAATTTTCTTGTCCAAACAAAAGGGACTATGTGAGTTTGTGGCCAAGCAATATTTTAACGTGGCTATCGACCCAAGGCTTCCCCGAGACCTTTCATATCTAAGTCCCCTCTCCTTGCATCTTCCCTGCTCACCCTCAGGTTTGATGTGAGCTAGGTGAGTACTGCTATGATGTAGGAATGTCTCTGCTTACTTATATCCTATGTCCCTACTATGAGGAGGTCTTTAAAATGTTCATGGAAATGCATATTATGAAAAAACTATGTGTAAGTTGGATTTCAATTTGCTTGCACCAAAATAAACTTATCTCTCATTTCTATTTTCCATGAACTTTTGGAAGTAGCCTTCTAATATGTCATTGTGCTGCAACACTCAGCTTCAGATTAGATTGGCTCTTGGATTTTAGGTTTGCCTTGATTCTGATCCTTATAGCTTTCTATTGAAGCATCAGTCTACAATGGTTTCCTGCCATTCCTATCATGCTCAAGGTTTTGGTCACAGGGAAATATGCTGTGTCTGAGGTTTTCAGAATTTATGGCTGAGCTCCTTAAATAGTGAGCTTCCTAACTATAAGCACTTATTTATCAGTGGTTCGCAAATATGACCGAACACTGGGTTCATCTGGAAAGCAAACAGCAACTAGGGCAGCCAGCCCTCTTGGTTTGTCCAGGACAGTTTTGGCACTCAAAGTCCCATGTCCTAGGGTACCCTTCTGTTTGGGACAAGACATGATGTGTTGTCACTTCACAAGCTAGGACCTACTAGGTTCCGTTTCCAGAGATTCTGGTTTAAGTAAACACTGGGATTCTCAAAAACTTCCTAGGTGATTCTAATGTGCAACCAAGGTTTTGACCCACACGACCATAGTCAGAAATGCTATCTACAGAAGGGGCTCTGCATCGGGTAAGCTGCTGGAATAGGTGACATCGTGGACTTTCTATAATGGGATAATTTCCAACACATGAAACCACTGGACTCTTGAGTAGAAAGGACTAGAGTCAGGACCAGTGTGCAGGGCAAGTGAGGTACCTGCCTCGTACCTGAAACTTACAGGGGTTACCGAGAACCCCAGTAATAAAAAGACATTTTAAGACATCAAAGTCAAAGCAAGAAATCCTTGCTGAATCAAAGATCAAACTTTCAAATAAAGACAAGATCAGTAACAGTGCCATGTTAGCTATATTGGGGCCTGCGGCAAAAGGGAAATCAATAGTACTGGTCCTGTTTTATTTAAGTGTTTGATCTTTTGTTTGTCATGGATTTTTTGCATTAATATTGATTTTTCAGTGTTACATTTAAGTAGTGTATATCTTGGTTATTGACTTTATGATGATCCCCCCTTTAAATTTTGACTACAGAAGGGCACCTTACTTGTCTCCCTAAGTCCAGTTCCTGGAAAGAGTGCCCCCTCCAGCCTCATCAACAGCAGATAGGGGTCTCTGGTCTTCTTGGGGGTTACTGTGGGCCCAGAGATGAGCAGTTTTGCCCCACCCCACTGTCGTTATGAAGACTTGGCTTCCTTGGGAGCAGGCTACAGCACTGGTGGAACCAAATGATTAGAAGTCATAAGGAGCCTACCAGAGGAGCTGGAGTGTGTGGCACTCAGCACCCAGCTGTTTGGATTACCTATCCTAGGAAACGCTAGATGAGCTGCAGTTTCTGCTGATTAAACTCCTACAGGTGCAGGCATTGGATGTGTTTGTAAAGACACCAGTCTGGATGCCCACATCCCATATCAGAGTACCTGTGTTTTATACCTGGCACCACCACGGTTTCCAGCTTTCTTTTTTTTTTAAGATTTTATTTATTTATTTGAAAGTCAGAGTTACACAGAGAGAGGAGAGGCAGAGAGAGAGGTCTTTCATCCGATGGTTCACTCCCCAACTGACTGCAATGGCTGGAGCTGTGCCCATCTGAAGCCAGGAGCCAGGAGCTTCCTCTGGGTCTCCCACGTGGGTGCAGGGGCCCAAGGACTTGGGCCATCCTCCACTGCTTTCCCAGGCCATAGCAGAGAGCTGGATTGGAAGTAGAGCAGCTGGGTCTTGAACTGGTGCCCATATGGGATGCTGGCACTTCAGGCCAGGGCATTAACCCACTGCACCACAGCGCCAGCCCCCGGATTCCAGCTTTCTATCAATGCAGACCCTAGGAGGCAGCAGGTGATGATTCAAATAGTTGGATTCTCCAGAGCAGAGGACCTCTGTGTCCTCACAGACTGGTCTGGCCAAAGCCAGGAGCTGGGGACTCAACCATGGTTTCCCACATGGGTAGCAGGAATCCAACTTCATGCACCGTGGGTGAATGAAGGGAAAGGTAGGGTAAAAGTGTGGAGAGTTATGTAGGGACCCAACTGGAGACAGGGCAGGATCCGATAGCAGGTGCTATGGCTTGACTGGACCCTTCGTGATTCAGGTGTTGCCAATGTGATGGAATTAAGGGGTCGGAGCCTTTCAAAGCTGATTAGGCCACGAGGGCTTCTCATTGTGAACTGGAGTGAGGCCTTTGTAAAAGAGGCAGCATTTGTCTGGCTTGCTCCTTTGTCATGTGAGGACACAGAGATCCTCTACTCTGGAGAATGCTGCCCTTGATTTTGGACTTCCAGCTTCCAGAACTGTGTGAAATTCTTCATGAATTGTGCAGTCTGTGATATTCTGTTCATGGCAGCACAAGTGGACTGAAACCACAGGAGGCTGTGTATGAGCTTTGTCATCTGTGCGGCTTTGTCCCTGGGAATGTGATGACAGCAGAGAGGGCTGGCATCCTGCAACCACAGATTATACTGGCTGTGAGCAGAGCACAGGCCTGGGCCCTATTTCTTGTGGGACTCCCTGGTGGATGCTGATGGATGTGTTCTCAGTAAGAGCTACTCACTAGCCTCAGGTAAGGAGGTTCTTTAAGGCTTTGGAAAACCCAGAATTTGGACAATTCTGCAAGTCCAGGTGAAGAACCTTCTCTGTGCCAGGCATTGCACCAGGACTCAGCCTCCAACCATGCATGAGGACCAGTGACTGCCTTCAAGCGTAGCAGGACAGAGTCGAGGGTCAGGGGTCAGGTTCCAGTGTGGAGCACTTTAGTCCCTAACGGGGCTTAGACTGCAAGTAGGGCAGAAGATTCAGGAAGGATTTGGAAGGAAGCAATGATTGAGCTGAGACTGAGGAGTGGGAAATGGTGGGGACAAGCAGAGCTCATGGACCCACAGCATAATCCAGGAGGTGAGCAGGTAGGGTTTGGGGGAAATGGCAAGAAACTGAATGGAGCTGGAACTGATGCTGAGAGTCCCATCAGCAGGCCAGAGTTCAACTTTCTTCCAGGGGGCACTGGAGCCTGCTGTGGATTTAATTGTGGGAGACATTTGTTCAGACTTGCCTTTTGGAAAGGAGTCACTGGGCAGAGCAAGAGTGGCTTGGGTAGGGAAGAGGCTGGGGACAGTGGCAGTTAGAACTGGAACAGGAATGTTGGAATCAATTTCCAGCCAGAAGCAATGGGACTTGGTTTGGAGCAGGGAGTGAGGCAGAGGGAAAGTTAGGGGTGGATACATAGTAAACATGAATACATAAATTCATAGATTTAATCTCAGACTTCTGTGCACAAATGTTTTCATAAGGGTTTCAGATCTATCTAAAAGGACTCTTCTGTTTATTCCAGATCTAGTGAATCTTCAAAATGCTGTAGCCAAGTGTTATGAGGCCATATTGATGTTTGCTGTTTGTAGTGTTGGACACGCCACACCGTAGAAGGGATGGTAGAGAATAAGACTGTGCCTTCCCCATGTGCAGATGGAGAAGCAAAGGCCCTTTAAGCAGAAGAGGCTCCGGCCTCACACAGGCTGAAGTGAGTGCCTGGAGCTGGGCGGGATCTGCTCACCTTCCCTTTGGCTCCTTCGTGGGCCGTCAGCATAAGGCCCAGTGTCCCTGAATCAGAAACTCTCAGTGGAGCTGTCAGCCTCTCCCACTGCAAAGCGCTACAGAACAGCCAGTACCCACCTCAGCATTGCTCTGCTCAGAAAAGACTGCAGGGCCAAATGTGTCTGGGAACGTGCACCCCAGCTGTCTCCCCCTTGGCGTTTGACAGGATGAGTAGAGCCCACTAAGGTATCTCTGAAGATGCCTCCTTAGCTTAATGTCACTTTTTATCTGTAGAATCTTCCCCCCACCTCAAATGAAACTACTAGCATCTCAGGGAAGCAGAAGCCCAAGCACATCTCCAGGTGATTCTCATGTGCAGGTAGGATTTGCTGGCACGGACTAGCAGCACGGGCATTACTTGGGAGCTGGTTAGAGATACGGAATTACAAGACCCACCTCACAGTTCCTGAATCAGACTGTGTTTTACAAGTCCCCACGTGGCTCATGAGCACATTTAAGTTTGAGGAGCCCTTTGCTAAGTCATCCATTCTCAAACTTGGCTGCACATTGGACTCAACAGGATCCCCAGGTGCCATTGCTATTGCTGGTGGTAAGGGCCCCAGAAATCGTTTTATTGTGGCATGGTAACATAAAACTTAGCATTTTAACCATTTTAAAATGTACAGTTCAAGAGTATGGAGTACATTCACCATACTGCACAACCATCACAGCCATCCATTTTCAGAACTATTCAAACACCCCACCACCACCAAATACCCATTAAACAATATGGGCAGAGGACTTTGAAAAATCTGTCCAGCCGATTGATTCTCAGTGCAGGAGAGTTTGTGAACCGCTTATCTAGATGATTTGCTCACTATATTTAGAATTTGCCTCCAAACCTGTGGTCCCTTCAAGAGTGAAGCCTGGGCTTGTGTCCTGAAAGAACCTCATTCAATTGCAGGGCTCTGTGAGAAGGCCTGGTCCATTAACATGCAAGGGTAGCTCATAGCAACAATGATCTGAGGGCCTATGTAAGGCAGTTGTCTGGTCTGGGACCTGCCCTGGAAGTGTAAATCAAGAATCACAATTATGCTATATTATTTGGGGAGACAGTTTAACGTAATCAAAAGATCACACGTTTTAGAGCCAGACAAACCTGAAAAATCCTGGTTTAAGCAATTATGAATTAGGTCACCACGAGCAAATTATCTTTCCATCCTGAACCTCTGTTTTCTTGTCTGTAAACTGGGAATTGTACTACCTGTCTCACTTCATATGATTATTGTGAGAATTAAATGAGATGACATGTGCCTGGCATATAGCAAGTGCTCAATGGATAGAAGTAATTATTTACATATGACAATTGTGTCATTACTGATTACAAATGACTGCCTTAAGTTTTGTGTATCATTTGTTATTCAGGGACAAGAGAATGTGACTATTAACAGTTAAATAGTTTTGTTTTAAAGATTTATTTATTTGAGAGGTTGAGTTACAAACAGACAGAGGGAGAGTCAGAAAAATCTTCCATCTGCTGGTTCACTTCCCAAGTGGCAGCAACAGCTGGAGCTGGGCTGATCCAAAGCCCGGAGCCAGGAGCTTCTTCTAGGTCTCCCACGTGGGTGCAAGGGCCCAAGCACTTGGGTCATCCTCCACTGCTTTCCCAGGCCATCCATAGTAGAGACCTAGATTGGAAGAGGAGCAGCCAGGACATGAACTGGTACCCATATGGAATACTGGCACCACAGGCAGAGGCTTAGCCCACTACACCACAGTGCCAGCCCCTGAAATAGTTGTTAAAATGGGAAAAATATTAGTAAAATATTGAACCCTTGAAGAGCCCCCTTTTATTACAGTGTAATAGAATAAGCACTATTATCAAAATTCAAATATCTGAGCTCTTTTTAACTGTGTATTCTTGGGAAAGTCAAACTGTCAGGAACCCAGTTTCTTTATCTAGAAAATGAAAAGCTTAAAAGTGATGTATGCCGGCGCCGCGGCTCAATAGGCTAATCCTCTGCCTGTAGCACTGGCACACCGGGGTTTAGTCCCGGTCGGGGCGCTGGATTCTGTCCCGGTTGCCCCTCTTCCAGGCCAGCTCTCTGCTATGGTCTCGGAGTGCAGTGGAGGATGGCCCAGGACCTTGGGCCCTGCACCCCATGGGAGACCAGGAGAAGCACCTGGCTCCTGCCTTCGAATCAGCGTGGTGCGCCGGCCGCAGCGGCCATTGGAGGGTGAACCAACGGCAAAGGAAGACCTTTCTCTCTGTCTCTCTCTCTCACTGTCCACTCTGCCTGTCAAAATAAAATTTAAAAAAAAATGTGATGTATAGGCCAACGCTGTGGCTCAATATGCTAATACTCCACCAGTGGCGCCGGCACCTCGGGTTCTAGTCCCGGTCGGGATGCCGGATTCTGTCCCGGTTGCTCCTCTTCCAGTCCAGCTCTCTGCTGTGGCCCGGGAGTGCAGTGGAGGATGGCCCAAGTGCTTGGGCCCTGCACCCCATGGGAGAACAGGAGAAACACCTGGCTCCTGGCTTTGGATCAGTGCCATGCGCCGGCTGCAGAGCACCTATCGTAGGGCCAATGGGGGGAGGGGTGTGAACCAATGGAAGGAAGACCTTTCTCTCTCTCTCTCTCTCTCTTACTGTCCACTCTGCCTGTCCAAAAAAAGAGTGATGTATGTGCATCAAAAGTTGTGTGTATTTAAAGTTTTCCCACATCTTATGTCTTTTGGGGACCTATGAAAGATTCACTCTTTTCTTCCTCCATCATTGCCCTAAGCTGCCAGCCGCCAGGATAAGACCTCCCTCCATCCTCAGTCCAGGGCCTCTTTCATTGCCTGAATGACCTGACACGTGTAGAACACTGTTAGTTACCGTATTCTTGTTCCCACAGATATCCATTAAGTAGAAAATTCTTTTAAGCACCCTTTCCATTTACTCTGAACTCTCAACCAAGTCAAGATCTTTCCTAAACCAGGATCAATTTTGTTTGGGCTAAGATGATTCTGGAATATACACATAATCTGAACCTCCAGGAGGAAATGTTGGCATGTTACTAATACAGATCAAAATACGTACTGTCACATATTTTCCAATTTGTAATAGCATGTGTCAGTTTATTAAATCACTGTGTGGCACATGGGATTGTATTTATACTCCTTATGCATTTTTTTACAGTATTGTAGTCAGGATGAATTATGCTTGAAGATTTGTAGATGATTTTTTTTTGTTCTTGATGGCCTAGCTTTGATTTATCATCAAAATTACTTTGGTTACATGATTAAACCAAATGTTATCTTTTTTTTCATGCACATTTTGGAATGTATAAGCTGATGAATATTGGTGGTTTAAGATTGAGTATCAGGCTAAAATTTCTATTTTGTAACTAAGTGTTCTATTCATAAGAAATGAAAAATTAAAGATATGGAGTTAAATTACGAAAAATAGTTCAAAAGTCTTGAACATAGGATGTGTGTGTGTGTGTGTGTGTGTGTGTGTAGGAGACGGCAGTGGAAAGTAAATTTGATAGAGTCTACAGGGATGAGGTCAGGAAGGGTCTGAAATCCTATGCCAATTATCGACATTTTATCCTATGCACTGGGGCTCACATACTCAAATACCTACTGAGACCAGGCCGAATGAGTGAGGTAACAAGCAACAAAGAAGTCCTGCATAAGAAATGACATATTGGGTTGTGCTTTTACAAATCAGATATAATTTGTTGATAAAATGTATAAGAAAAGATTTCAAATCTACAAAGAACAATGCATTTTCACATGTCTTTAAATGTGGTTCCCATCAATTCTTTAATTTTTCCACTCTTAACAGAGGCAAAGAAAAATATTTCTGTACTATGGGAAAAATATGCACACAGGATCACCTGTAGCAATTCATTCTCACTGCAGGTCAGGGAGTCCATAGTGAGTAGTGGGGGCTGACACTGTTTGGCTCCAGTTAAGATGGGTGGTCCTGGGAAAAGTTAGCCCTGTGTGGATAGGACTGAATTTTTAAGAAATGTCAGAAATTCACTTTCTGTTAAGTCATTTTATATGTTGGCTCAACAACAAATGAAAAAATGTGCGTACAAAACAGACACATCACTCACATCTGTAAACCGGATTCTACCCAGAGATTACCAGCTTTAGATCACTATTACTGACCACAGAGTTTAAGATGGACGCATGTGATCAATTTGCATTTTAGGATTATTTATATCCCATGATGTGTTAATATGAAGGGTACTAATTAATTAAAGTATTGCCATTGGCATCTTTGTCTAAAAGTATTTTTAAAAATTTTAAAAGATTTCATTTATTTATTTGAAAAGTGGAGTTACAGAGAGAGGAAGAAACAGTGAAAGGCATTCCTTCTGCTGGTTTACTCCCCAAATGGCCTCAATGGCCAGAGCTGGGTTGATCTGAAGCCAGGAGCTTCTCTGTGTCTCCCTTGTGGGTGCAGGGGCCCAAGGACTTGGGCCATCTTCCTCTGCTTTCCCAGGCCACAGCAGACAGTTGGATCAGAAGAGAAGCAACCAGGACATGAACCAGCACCCATATGGGATTCTGGTGTTGCAGGCAGAGCTTAGCCTACTATGTATCAGCACTGGCCTCTATCTAAATGTATTTAACTATGTCACAGGAGTGCTTTACCAACATTTACAGACAAATATGATTAGTGCTACTATTCCCATTTTATAGATGAGAACTGAAGCATAGGGAACAGAGTCATGATTTTAACTCAGGCCATCTGATTCCAGAATGTGGCATTTAGCTACTATGTCATATTGCCGGCTAACAATAACAAAAGCTTGTTAATGCATCTGGAAGAGTGTGCATGTGTGTTTGGGGCAGGGGTGAGTATAACTTTGATAGATGATTATATTTAGATTGTGGTTATAAAAAACACAGAAGAAAAGGTATCTTTGTTAGTTAAACAATATTGCTAGAGGATGAGAATATAGGCTCAGAATTAATTAGGTAACTGTGAAAGAGGAGTAGAAAATGAAATACGACTAGCATGTGAACTGTTATTCTCTACCTGCTGCTATATATAAAACTCATTTTATTTCTGTAAATGACTTCTGATAACCTGTATTTCTATTTGGCTGTACCTGTGGGATCCAGGTCTGGTTACTATTTTGCTAAATTGGTTTACTACTGTTACCATAGCAAATTATGACAAAGTTAGTGGCTTAAAACGACCCATGTTTCTTATATTTCAGTTCTGGACATCGGAAGTCCAAAAATGTGTCTTATGAGGTTAACATCAGGTATTGGCTAAAATTAAGGCTATATTCCATCTGCATGCTCTCAGAGGGAGATTGTTCTTTGACTTGCTCAGTCTCTGTAGGCCACCAACATTCTCTCTCTTGTGTCACCTCTTTTTATTAAATTTTTTATTTATATAAATGGAACAAATTTCATGTATCTCATGCATACAGTTTTAAGAACATAACGACACTTCCCACTCCATCCTCCCTCCCTCCCTCACTCCCATCTTTCTTCCTACTTCCTTTCTGAGTAGCATCTCTAATCTCTCTGCTACTCTGATCCGGTCCTCATGCCTCCATCTTATAAGGGCCCTGTGATTACATTGGGCTGGACCACTAAGATAATCCAGATAATTCTGTCTTAGTCTGTTAGAGCTGCCATAACAAAATATCACACACTAGAAACACACAACAACAATTTGCTTTCTCACAGTGCTGGAAGTCTGGAAGTTGAAGACCAGGGTTCTGGCAGGGTTGATTCTCTTGAGGCCTTTCAACTTAACTTGAAGATGGCCTCCTGGCTTTGTCCTCACATGACCTTTGCTCTAAAATTTCTACACACCCCTGGTTTCTCTTCCTCTTCTTAGAAGGATACCAGTTCTATTGGGTTAGGACCCTACTCTTGTGACGTCATTTAAGCTTAATGGTCCTGTTTCCAAAACACTTACATGAGGGATTCGAGCTTCTACATAGAAATTTTGTAGGGAGCATAACTCAATTCATCACATTTCTGCATTTTAAGATCCTTAATTTTGGGGTCAGTGTTGTGGATTTGTGGATAACACCTCTGCCTGTGATGCTGGGATCTCATTTGGGCACCAGTTTATGTCCTAGCTGCTCCACTTCCAATCCATCCCCTTGCTAATAGCCCAGGAAAGCAGCAGCAGAAGGCCCAAGTGCTTGGACCCCTGTACCCATGTGGGAGACCTGGATGAAGCTCCTGGCTCCTAGTTTTAGCTTGGCTCAGCCCCAGCCATTGCAGCCACCTGGGAAATGAATCAACAGATGGACAATCTCTCTCTCCTTCTCTCTGTAATTCTGACTTTCAAATAAATAAACAAATATTTTAAAGGACCCTTAATTTAATCATATCTGCTAAGTTTTTTTTCGTATAAGGTCTATGGATTATATGTGGACATCTTCAGGGTATATTACTTTGTTTATCACATCTTCTGAGCCTCAAACTCCTAACTGAAGAGGGAAATTTCTAAAATAGCATCAATAAAAAGTGCTACCACTCTATAAGTCAAGGCGAGGAAGCATACTTAGATGAAGAACCCAAGAGCCTTGTCTTCTCTGTGGAAAATCTGATTTATTTGACAAAAAGAATAAGCAATAACGTAGGCTGTGAGATCTCTGGAAGGAGAATGAATGCCCTAATGTCTCTTGTCCCATGTGATACACTCCACAGAGCCCCATGGGTGTTTTGCTGCCGGTGTGTTGAGGTGATGGAGAGCAGGGAGGGGAAACAAGCTGTCTTTTTGCCTTTGCAAGGCAGCACGTCCTGAATCGTCACTGGTTGCTGAGTGCTGGCTCTGCAGCTTCAGTACTAAGAACAGATCCTCTCTAGCTCAGCAGGTGGCCCTGAGGCAGACAGACCTTCACTTTGCTTGGGGCAGAAGGGCGAGTAGTCAAGGAGGTGAACCGACATGAGCCTTAACAAACTTAATGAAACATGACATCTTAATGAAAATCTGACCCAGGATTGGATCCTGGACTGGGAAAAGACAATTAATGGAACAATTGATGGAATTTAAACCAAATCTGTATTTTTGATAAGAAGCCTGGTATAGCCATGTTCCTTTGCTGATTATGATTATTGCACCTGGATTATCTCAGATATTAACCTTTGCAGCCTCTGATTGAAAGGTAGGTAGAAGTTCTTTGCACTAACTTTACAACCTTCTTCTAAGTCTGAAATTATTTTTAATCTGAAAAAATTAAAAAACAGAAGAGTAATTTAAAATAAAAGACTCCATTAAGGGACACATGTAGTTGTGCACTTCTCCCGAGCATTGGGGTGAACCTAGGCAGGTGCTCAGGTATAGGCCTCTGGGAGGGTCTGTGACAGCTGACCATGAACCCCACCTGGAGAACCCCATGTGCTTTGCTCTGGTTTTCTTAAAGAACTTTGATTTACATAAAAATGATATGTGGGAGTAGTTTTGCTCTGATTTAATTTATGTGTTGACCCACCCTTGAATCTTATGTGAGGGGCTGGAAAGGACAGGCACAGAGAGAACTTGGGAAATAGACATGAAAGCTCAGGTGATCTGAGTCAGAATCCAAGGGCATCTGACTCGGTTGGCTAATGGAGTGAACATTCTATTAATTAAATACCCAAGTCCGCACCGGCAGATCATGGATTTACAAAGATCTGAATTCACAGAGCAGATGGACACATCTAAACCTTCTCTGGTGACTCAGAAGCCCTTCAAGATTTTGCAGGATCAACATAATGGGCACCAGTGTGCACTGATGATATTCAGAAGTCTTGGCTTTCACCCTTCTCTAGAAAGAACAGAGTGTTCCAAGTCTTCTGGTCATCTTGGTGTTGTCTTTAATGGAAATAACTCAAGAAGCAAAAATTCCATTTGGGGACTTTTAGTATACTTCTGTTAGAGAGACCATAATGCTAATCATAAAGGAGATAAGAATCACTAAGAACAGTAAAATCTTGTATTTATTTGTTGCTTTTCATAACTCAGAAGGATCTGCATACATTAATATTCATAAATTTTTCAGGACATGGATTGAGATCAAAAGGGTGGTCATATTCCAAATGGAGAAGAGAAAGATGGAACAGGCTTTTCCCCATGTTGGGAACTTTACCTGGGATCAAGAGAAGCTAGACTGCATGAAGTCCAGGATCTTCTGACACACAGGGATGTGGTCTCATGGTAGTCATAGCCCAATCAGTGTCCTGGGGTCAGGTTCAGGCAGATTCATATCTTCTCTTAGATAAGAGTGGGGGAAATCTGGGGAGAGAGACAAAGAGGTTTCACTTTCTTTCACAATCTTGAGACTCTTAATGTGTATTTTTTGCTTTAACTCCTCTGATGAGAGACTTATTTTTTATTTGTGATGTTACTGCTCTTGACGGTTTCTCCAGATGGGTCACAGTCACTGAGTTTGTTTGGCCAAAGTGCTGGATGTGACGAGTGTCTGGTTCCATTGGCTATGGCTGAGGGTGCAGGATCGCAGGCAACTGCTTTAGAAAACATAGACTTCACCGTGTTCTCTCTCAATGGTTCTCTTCCCAGGAGAAGTTCTGGGAGTGGCTCCATGCTCTGGAGGCATTTCTTAGGAGAATCCCCTCTGAACTGTGACTGCCTCCTTGTTACTTCAGTCCTTCCAAGCTGAATTAAATCATCCTGCACTTGAACTTTTGTTTGTTCAAGCAACTTAAATTCATTTTACCAAACCATTCTCTGGCATGTGTGGGGTACTTTTCCCTCTAGCGCCATGCTGGGGCACCCTTTGGGCACACATGTGATATAATCCCTCCCCTGGACATTAGCAGTCTGAATACACATGACTATATGTTATGTCCATAGCTCTGAGTTCATGTTCACATTCATCCATGTGCAAATAATAGTCTCCCATACTCCCACAAAGCCTCTCCAAATATTCTTGTGAGTTTGTGAAGAGAACGCTTCCTCAGAGCCCCAAATTGGTCTGCCAGTCATCACGGGGTTCTCATCATGTTCTTCCCTCCCCCATGCCTTACTCAATCTCTGCTGGTGGCAATGCCAGCCTCTGTGCCCAAAGTAGATTCTGCTCCTACAGTTGTTATAGGGTTTTCTTTTTTTTTTAAAAGATTTATTTATTTAGAAAGATTTATATGCATGCACACACACACACACACACACACACAGATCTTTCATTCACTGATTCACTCCCTAGATGGGTGCCACAGTCAGGACTGGGCCAAGGCAAAGCCAGGAGCTTCATCCAGGTCCCCCAGATGGACGCAGGGGCCCAAATACTTGAGCCATTTTTCCCTGCTTCTCCCAGGGTATTAGCAGGGAGCTGGATTGGAAGTAGGGCATCTGGGACACAAACCAATGTTCATATGGGATGATGGTATTGCAGGCAGTGGCTTTACCTGCTATGTCACAATGCTGGCCCCTACTCAAAGGGGTTTCTGTGATCATGTGGAGGGAGGAGAGACCCTCCTCTGTTGAGTCCTCGTTTGCCACCTGGATCCCTGGCAGCCCTTCTTTTGCTAAGTCTCTCCCCATTCCTCTTGGCAGCAGCCTTTTTTCTCTTTGGCCTTGATGTCTTTCTCCCTCTGGAATCCCAACAATAGATAGGGAATGGGCCCATGAGACAAGCTTCCTTGCTCTCCTCTCTGTCCTTTTGCTTCACATAACCTGCAAACAACAGCACTATCCTCCATCCTCGGCCCCCAATCTGCCCTCTGCACTCATATCAGTTCATGCCCAGGCACACCCAGGGACACCTTGCTCTGGGACCACCAACAGCCAATCTCATCAGTCATGTGTCTCACCTGGAAAATTCTGTATATCATCAGTAAGAGAGTCCCTTCAATCTGGAGACATTCTTGAGAAAAGATGAATTAATATTGACTTGGAAACCAACAATCTAATAAACTGAACATTTCTTTATTGATGGAAGTCACTAAAAATCCTTTAAGTTAATTATATTCTTTTCCTTTTTATTGTATTGTGGTACAATATACATAAAATTCACCATTTTAACTATTTTAAAGTGTACAGTTCAGTGGCAGTAACTGCATTTGCATTGTTGTACAGCCTTCACACCATCCATCTCCAGGACTTTCTTCATCTTTCCAAACTGAAACTTTGCACCTATTAAACAATAACTTTCAATTGTCCCCTTCCCTCTAGCTATTGACAATCAGCAATATTTTTTCTTTCTATGAATTTGACTATCCTAAGTATCTCATATAAGTGAAATCATATAGCATGTGACCTTTGTGACTGAATTATTTCACTTACCATAGCATCTTCAAAGTTAATTATATCACAACTTATGTCAGATTTACTGTTTAGGTTCCATAATATTCTTTTTTTTTTTTTTTTTTTGATAGGCAGAGTTAGACAGTGAGAGAGAGAGAGAAAGAGAAAGGTCTTCCTTTTCTGTTGGTTCAGCCCTCAAATGGCCGCCACGGCCAGCGCACTGCACCGATCTGAAGCCAGGAGCCAGATGCCTCCTTCTGGTCTCCCAGGCCGGTGCAGGGCCCAAGCACTTTGGGCCATCCTCCACTGCCTTCCTGGGCCACAGCAGAGAGCTTGACTGGAAGAGGAGCAACCGGGACAGAATCCAGTGCCCCAACCAGGACTAGAACCTGGGGTGCCGGCGCCACAGGCGGAAGATTAGCCAAGTGAGCCACGGTGCTGCCCTAGGTTCCATAATATTTTATACATGGTCACATATATTATAGCTTTTTAATTCATTCATCTGTCAATGCATATTTTGGTTGCTTCTGCCTTTTGGCTACTGGGAATCATGTTTTTAATTTTTAGTTTTCTAGTAGCCATGCTTAAAGAGTTAAAAAAGATGAAATTACTTTTAAAAATATGTTATTTAATTTAATATACTCAGAATTTTATCACTTCAACATATAATAAATTGAAAACATTTATGGATAAAACATTTTACATTCCTTTTCTCATCCAAAGTCTTTCCTATCTAGTGTGTACTTTATAGCACATCTCCATTTGGACTAGACATATTTCAAGTGCTCAATAGCTACACATAAAACCACTGGCTACTCTAGTAGATAGTGTAGATCTAACTCACCACAGGGGTAGAATTTGGGGATGGTAACAAGATCTTGTTCCCCTGTCTTTGGATTGTCTCTGTCTGAGATAGACAGCATCTCAAGTGAATCTTTGGTAAGGTATAGATTTCTGTCCATTGTTACCTAATTTTACAGGCAGGTGCTTGGCGTTCTGAATCTCTATGGCTCCAAGTGATTAATTCCATGTTGAAGTAGTCAGTCTGATACTGTGAATACATAAGAGATTGATTTGCCTTCTCCCCAGGCAGAGGTACACATACCACTATTTATGTACTCCAAGAATGTTATATATCCAACAAATTCAGGGTATCAAATATGTTTGATTTATCTATATATGTTAGAACATACCTGTGATATTTCTTTTTTATTTAAAAAAAATTTTTGACAGGTAGAGTGGACAGTGAGAGAGATACAGAAAGGTCTTCCTTTGCCATTGGTTCACCCTCTAATGGCCGCTGCGGCCGGCACATCGCACTGATCCGAAGGCAGGAGCCAGGTGCTTCTCCTGGTCTCCCATGTGGGTGCAGGGCCCAAGGACCTGGGGCATCCTCCACTGTATTCCCGGGCCATGGCAGAGAGCTGGCCTGGAAGAGGGGCAACCGGGACAGAATCCAGTGCCCCGACCAGGACTAGAACCCAGTGTGCCAGCACCACAGGCGGAGGATTAGCCTATTGAGCTGCGGCGCTGGCCTACCTGTGATGTTTCTTATGGACATGTATATGCACCTGAAAATAACACTGCACTATAACCTTTTGCTTACTAGTAAGTTTAGTGATGATTTGTTGAGTGCCTTTTATAGGTCAGGCAATTGCTATGCACTGGGGGTCCAACCACAATGGAAGGACACAGTTCATATCCTCAAGGGGTTTGAGCTGCAGTTTATTGCCCCTTCTAGGCAGTGACTTTGACATTGGCTAACATGAAAAGGGGAAGCCCCACCTTTATCAGTCTGCGAAACCTCTGTAGTTCCTCTCTCTCCTCTAAGCTGAGAGAAACATTTGCCTTTGGGAACTTCATGGGTTGCTGTATCACAGAATTTATGTAGCAAATTGAGAGCTTATTTTTGTAAATATAAAGTATAAATGCAAGAGTGTAAAAAAAAAAAACCCTCCTAAATACTGGAGCTCACTAAATGACAGCTGGGTGGCTGGGCATATTTTGCCACATCCTCAGCTTCCAAATAGGAAACCCGGGTTTTATTTCACAAGAGTCTTCCTTTGGCAGCCAATGAAGGCCCTAGTGGCATATTTTATGTCACAATACAAGTGGTTCCTAGAGAGAGGTTTCATAATCCATGGTGCATGGGCGCCAGTTGAGTCTGAGCCTGATTTCTTCTCTTTGTTTATGCAAAAATATGTATACAATGCCTGAAAATGCTCTAGTCCTTTCTATCATCCCCTGTTCGCATTCACGAGAAAATTAGATTGTCAGGAGCTTGAACGTGTGGGCCACTCCCCAAAATTAATTCCTTTATGCATCCTTTGAGTCAAGGTCTTAGAGCTATAGCCTCATTTCCTTAGGGAACATTTCTTAAAATTAATGGATTCTTACTAGCTATCTCATTGTGATATAAATGTTCCATTCAACTGATTTCTAGAATTATAGATTAAAACCATGTTGAATCAGGATGGGGGTCATTTTCTTCCTTTCAGGGCAAGTTTCTGGGGGATTTGGGTAAGAATTTAGCAGAGGCATCTGCTTCTCCATCACTCCCTGTTGTATCTGGGAGGGCAGTTCAGAGCACGGGTCCTGGAGCTGGTGAGGGGAAAGTCAAGTTCCTCTGTTTCTTCTCATCATCATCAGCCAGTTCAAGAGCCCAGCCCCTCTCTTCACTCTGTCCAACCAAACAGTACCCATTGTTGCCCACACTAGGAATTTGCTACCTCTTGGTCTTTCTTCTACACTTTTATTTGTTCAAAGTGTCTTCCTGCTTTTCAAAACCAGTTCAAGTGTCACAACCTTCTTGAACTACTCCCTTAACTGTACATTCTCTGTTCTTCCCACCATCTGGTTTCTCCTACTTGATTCATCCCTCTCAGCTCAAACCACAACATAGATGACAGATGTCTTCCTTCATTTAACTGAACACCATAGGCTGGATATTTTTTTGTCCAAGGGAATGGTGCCAGAATCTATCTGATGAAGGTCTTCATGCTGCATCATCCAATGGCAGAAAGCAGAAAAGCAAGTTAGCAAACAACATGGAGGGCGAAAGGGAGAGGAAACTATCCTTTGATCAGGAGCCCACTTCTGCAATAACTAAGCTGACCCTGCAATTATGACATTAATCATTAATGGTGATTAAGTTTCCCACACATGAACTTTGTGGGGGGATCATTCAAACCATAGCAACAGATAACCACAGTATCACCAGGTCTTTCCAGGAGGTGAATGTGGAAGCAGTTCCATCAACACGAATACTCACAGTTAACTCCTGGCCCCTACTGGCTTATGGAAAAAAGTCCAATTTCTTGTATCATCCCCCATTATCTTGTGGCATGTTTCTCAGTATTTTAGGCAGCACTTCATTCACATGTTTCCTTGTATCAGTAAAGGATGCCAATTACTGCTCGCCTCTGTTGCTCTAGGGTCCACTCTACAGTCTGATTTCTGTTGCCCTGGAGAGGTCGTTGTGGCTGTCTGACCACTCTATAAAAGTCTCTGGGGTCCCAGGACTTCCCAGTTGAGCCTCAAAGCAGTACTATGTTGGCCTGGTCCAGCATGCTCCATTCTCTTGGTGCTTGTTCTGATCTGGGCTTCTTGCTCAGCACCAGGGTTCTTCATTGTGTTGTCAGGGGAACAGGATAGGATTGAATTCAAGACATCCTCATCAGCGAACTGTCCTTCAGAGTCATTTGTGGAATGTGGCATGTCAGGCTTCGTCTTACCCCTTAGCCCTTTTGTCAGCCCTGAAATTTAAGACAGAAAGATAAAGAAGAGAGATTCTGTTTGATTTTATGTTGAAAAAAGATAGCTCTTTTATATCTTGAAGCAAATCGTATTCTTTTATGAAAGTTCTCCTCTTCCCAATCCTCTCTTTCAGTCATGGATCTGGAGTATTTCTAACGTGTTGGGTGCCTGGAGTCTTCTCTGAGGTTGGAGGATGAGCCAGGAGAGCTCTCAGATGCCCCCCACACCAAGACACATACAAATTGCCTGCGGCTTCCATTGGGAGCCTACAGATAATTGACTTTGGATGCTCATTCTGATAGGCAAACTCAGACCTTGGACGCTGAGGCCCCTTTGAGCATTTTCACATGGTAATAAAAATAATGCCTGTGTTATACTTTGATATCTGTTAACTTATTCAGCCTTCTGAAGGCATTATTGTTTCTACTAGCTGCATTTTATAGGTGAGGAGCCCTGAACACCATAGGCTGGATATTTTTTTGTCCAAGGGAATGGTGCCAGAATCTATCTGAAGCTGTGGACTGAAGAGATTTGCTCATTGATATGCAAAAAAGCTGGAACAAGAGCTGGTGAAAGTCAGATGTGGCTCTTGTTCTGCAGTTAGGTCAAGACTGAGTGAATGGGCAGGCGTCTCGGCTCACTAGGTTAATCCTCCACCTGCAGCGCCGGCACACCAGGTTCTAGTCCTGGTCGGGGTGCCAGATTCTGTCCCAGTTGCCCCTCTTCCAGTCGAGCTCTCTGCTGTGGCCAGGGAGTGCAGTGGAGGATGGACCAGGTCCTTGGGCTCTGCACCTGCAATAGGAGACCAGGAGAAGCACCTGGCTCCTGGCTTCGGACCAGTGCAGCGTGCTGGCTGCAGCAGCCATTGGGGCTGAACCAACGACAAAGGAAGACCTTTCTCTCTGTCTCTCTCACTCTTACTGTCCACTCTGCCTGTCAAAAAAAAAAAAAAAAAAAAAGGGAGGAGTAAAAAAAAAAAAAGGCTGAGTGAGTGGAGCCCGGGCCCCACTTGCTCTCCTGTCTGTGCACAAACCTTCACTATTACATGGGTGGTTCTGTTCTGATCCAGGCCGTCTGCATGTGAGTCTGCTCTCTTCCCTTCTACAGCAATATCCTCCCATTATGTGAGTAAAGTCAGAGAGTGAAGGACCTAAGGTAGAGATATTGTTCCTGTTGTTTGGAGCTGACTTCTGCATAGGCAGCACAGGTTGTTGGTTTTTTCATGTGACTTGAGGAACGTAAGAATCTTCCTTTTCTGTTTGCAGTTCCCTTCCTGAAGCCGGGGGTTTGATTAAGGGTTCACTTCGGGCTTAGCCCCTTTCCAGTATGCAGGTCTTATGGAGGCCTCTTCACCCTTCTAAGACTTCACAGCTGAAAAGTTAAAAAGGACTGGGTGAGGTCACTAAATTTTTAAATTAAGTTATAATTCCTACACTATAAAACTCATCCTTTAAAAGCGTGCACTTTAACATTTTTTAGTCTAGAAACAACGTTGTTCACTCATTGCTACTATCTAATTCCAAAACTTTCCATCACCCTTGAAAGCAACCCTGTGCCCACTGCCAGTCATTCTCAATTCCCCATTCGCCCAGTCTCTGACAACTGCCGACCTGCTTTCTGTGTCTATAGACTTGCCTGTTCTAGACACATCACATGGATACAATCACCCACCAGTCATTCACACCTGATTAGTTCATGAGACTTCTCTCTGAAATAATTCAGAGAGAGTAGAAAATTGGACAAATAGGAGCCTTATGGGGGGAAAAACAAAAGATCATTTCCTATCTTTGACATTGCCTTGGAGATAGAGTACACATGTAGGGAGACTACATAAAGATGAAGGTACCAGGGAGAGCCTAGCAGGGTACTTGTAACATTGCTGTGGCCTGGCGCCCTGAGATGGACATTTCTGAGAAGCGTCCAGGAGGAATTGTATGGGCTGCAGCTGACGGGAGTTCATCTTGCCTTTCAGGGCAGGGAAAGGATCCATGTACATCTCTCTCCAAAGGCAATTATGTGAGATTTGCAGGAGTGCAGCTGCCAATGGGAACTGCAGGCCATTTGTACATGGCCTGGTATGTGGGACTCTGCTGACAGCTTTGCATGCTCTTCCCTCTACCCTCAGGGGAGACTTCAGGCAGCTGCAAGAGCCCCCTCAACTGCTGTCCACCCCAGTCTTGGCTCTGAAATGAGTGTTCCTTCTGAGTCAGTGCCAGCCATCTCAGTCATGCTATGAAGCTGTGGCTAGGACACTATTCCTTCATCCCCCACATGGCACCTGAATGCAACCTATGGGGTCAAAGGAGTCCCTGTGCTGGCTGAGGAGATGTTGATTTTAATATAGGATCTGCTTTTTTTTTTTTTTTTTGATTAAGATTGCAGAGTAGGGAGGGAGTGTACCACTCTAGTCTAGGAGAAGATACTTTAAAAAAAAATGGAGAGAGTACAGTCTCAGGGAAAAGTTAGGAGAAAACAGCCGAGGAAGTGAATGCAAATTAGAGGGACATGGCAGACCTATGTGGAGGGTGTGGACATGCACTGATCAGGACCCCAGGAGCCTGGAGCCTCTGCACCAGCTTTGGAGAGAAGTGAGACCAGACTGAAGCAGCCTAAGCCACTGGCAATAAAGCTGCAAGAAAAGCCTGGAGGGAATCTGGCTTTGAGCCCTGTGGAGGATAGTGCACCTGCCAAACTAGAGGTGAAAAAAAAGGTGGGGGGCATGTTTCTTTCTCTCTCTGATCACAGAGCTCCCTGGCCACACCACAAGCCTCTAGGTAGTCCCTGAAGGCAGGCACTCTGCTAGTCAACATGGGCATAGACCAAAGATAAAAACTGCCACAGCAAAAAAAAAAAAAAAAAAAAGAAAAAAGAAAAAAAAAGAAAGAAACCAATGAGTATCTCCAAAATGCCTAATAATAAATGCACCAATTCAAGAAACAAGAATAAGGAACACAACATGACACCCTCAAAAGAATACAACACTTCAATACTAGATTGTGAGATGAAAAGTTTGAAGAAATGCCAGAAATGGAATTCAAAAAATTGATCATAAGATTACATAGAAATAATCAGAAGCAAATACATGAACTAATGAAATCCCTACCTGACATGAAAGAAAATTTCGGCCATCGCTGTGGCTCAATAGGCTAATCCTCTGCCTGCGGAGCTGGCACTAGACCCAGTCGGGGCACCGGATTCTGCCCCAGTTGCTACTCTTCCAGTCTAGCTCTATGCTGTGGCCTGGGAGTGCAGTGGAGGATGGCCCAAGGCCCTGCACCCGCATGGGAGACTGACAGAAGCACATGGCTCCTGGCTTCAAATCAGCGCGGTGTGCCGGCCGGAGTGGCCATTGAGGGGGTGAACCAACGGAAAAGGAAGACCTTTCTCTCTGTCCCTCTTTCACTCACTGTCCACTCTGCCTGACAAAAAAAAAAAAAAAAAAAGAAAGAAAGAAAGAAAGAAAGAAAGAAAGAAAATTTCTCCCGTGAAATTGAGATCTTAAAGAGAAACAAATGCAATCTTGGAAATGAAGAATTCAATAGAACAAATATGAATGCAGTGGAAAGCCTTAACAACAGATCAGTGAAGCAGAAGAAGGAATATCCGATTTGGAAGACAAATCGCAGGAAATTACACAGTCAGACAAAAAACAAGAAGAGGAAATTAAAAAACTAAAAAACACTGTTGAGAATCTATAAGACACTATCCAATGATCCAACATATTGGTACTAGGAGTTCCTGAAGAGAAAGGATTAGAAGGCCTTTTTAGTGAAATAACAGACATTTCCCCCAATTTGGAGAAAGAAAGGGACATCCAAGTAAAGGAAGCACATAGAACTCCTAACAGGCATGACCAGAATAGATCTTTACCATGAAACATTGTAATCAAACTCACCACTGTAAAACATAAAGAAAATATTCTAAAGCATGCATGAGAGACATGCCAGATTACTTGCAGAGGATTTCCAATTAGACTTAACAGCGGACTTTTTATCAGAAACCCTACAGGCTAGGAGAAAATGGTAAGATATATTCCAAATCTTAAGAGAAAAAAACTGTCAACCCAGAATACTGTGCCCTGTGAAGCTCTCATTTACAAATAAAGGTGAGATAAAGACCTACATAACAAACAGAAATGGAAAGAATTTGTCACTACCCATCTGGCCTTGCAAAAGATGCTTAAGGATGTGCTGCATACAGAAACATGGTCATCGTTTCAAAAAAAGGTATGGAAAGAAAATTTCCCAGTAAAAGTACAAAGGAAATCCAAAGTAAAAAATAGAAATATTTATGGAAAAAAAGTCATTACTTTTCAATAGTCACTTTGAATGTAGATAGCCTCAACTCTCCAGTTAAAAGACACAGACTGGCTGAATGGATTTTTAAAAAAAAAACAACTCAGGGCTGGCTCTGTGGCGTTGTGGGTAGAGCCTTTGTCTGCAGTGCTGATATCCCATATGGGCGCCAGTTCGAGCCTCGGCTTCTCCACTTCCAGTCTGGCTCTCTCTCTGCTATGGCCTGGGAAAGCAGTAGAAGATGGCCCAAGTCCTTGGGCCTCTGCACCCATGTGGGAGATCTGGAAGAAGCTCCAGGCTCCTGGCTTTGGACTAGCCTAGCTCCAACAGTTGTGGCCATTATGGGAGTGAATCAGTGGGTGGAAGACCTCTCTCTCTCTCTCTCTCTCTCTTTCTCTGCCTCTCCTTTTCTCTCTTTGTAACTCTCTTAAATAAATAAATAAATCTTTAAAAAATAAATAAAAACAAAATCCATCTATTTGCTGCCTACAAGAAACATGTCTTACAAACAAAGATGTCCGCAGACTGAAAGTGAAAGGATGGAAAAAATATATTCCATGCTAACAGAAACAAAAAAGCTGGTATAGCCATCCTAATATAAGACAAAATAGACTTTAACACAAACACTGTTAAAAGAGACAAGGGTACAATGTAATGATTAGGGTTCTATTCAACAGGAAGATGTAACTTATAAACACATGTGCACCTAATTATAGGGCACCTGGCTATTTAAATGAAATGTTAAAGATCTAAAGGGAGACATAGACTCCAAAACAGTAGTAATGGGTGACTTCAATACCTAACTTTCAGCAATGACTTGAACAGCCCTTGTCTTGTTGAGGAACAGTTTTTTTTAAAATACTATTTGTTGAACTCTTTGCTTATCATAGAGTTAAACATATGTGTATAAACTCAATTGAAAATAGGTCTCAGTAAAAAAAGACTGGGAATAGGAGAGGGAGGAGGAAGAGGGATTGGGAGTATTGGTGGGAAGGTGGGCATGGTAGGAAGAATCACCATCTTCCTGAAGTTGTAATTATGAAGTATATGCAGTTTCTAAAGCTGTATAGTTCTGCATACATTCATACGGACTTACTTCTAAGGGTACAATTTAAAAATTTGCATGAGACCCCAAGTCCTCTTAAGATGGATGGTAAAAATACCATCTTAAGTCTTAAAGTGATCATGTTCATAGGATTAAGCATCTGGTAATAATAATAGATAGAATTAAAAAGGAGTGAATATTCTAATATGGGAAACAGCCCACACAGCATTTTTATAGAGTGACAAATGCTTTAAATAGCACTGCAACCTCAGAATCAGCCCATAGGCATTCTGGTCTGGCTGAAAAGCCAATGAGAACATTTCAGGCATGGAAAGCCAAGACACTATGGCAAAAATTGTACTACATGAAGGACCTTGGTGGGTGAGACCCCAGTGGAAATAAGTGGTCATCAAAGAAGGAGGTACTTTTCTCTGAAGGGAGGAGAGAACTACCACTTTGCTTATGGCCTCATTTAAATACTGATGGAGTTTGTGGATTCAAAAGGCTTCCATAGTCCACTGCAGTTGCTTTCAAGGTGGTAAGCCTGGGCTTCAGCAGAAGTCAGCTTATGAAGAGCCCTGGCAGCTCTGCCAAG
Organism: Sylvilagus floridanus; assembly: GCA_949820135.1. Classification (NCBI taxonomy): domain Eukaryota; kingdom Metazoa; phylum Chordata; class Mammalia; order Lagomorpha; family Leporidae; genus Sylvilagus; species Sylvilagus floridanus. Next base: position 65,730,053 of record OX463239.1, read on the forward strand.
TGTTGGATCACTGGAAATGGAACTGCCCTGGAGTCGAAGGATGCCCAGGTCAGAGCCACAGATCTTGCTGGCTCCAAGCTGAAAAGCCCTTCACTCTTCTCAGCTTCCAAAATGACCACTGATGCTGAGGGGATGGCTAAGAGGGGTGGGTAACATTGCAAGCAGAACTGTAAATTTCCTGTTAGAGATGCCACCTGCCTTTACCTGGCCATTCTCCCAGGCCAGCTAGGTAATGGAAGTCAACAGGGTGCCTTCCCCAAGGGTTCACACCTCCCTCATGATGTACCCCGCAAGGAGAAATAGTTGGATTTGGGCCTCATAACTGGCAAGGTCTTGGAGCCCACCTGATTATTGTCAAGCCCTTTTTGTTAGTTTCTATTTGCCTCCCAATCAGAAAACATCCATGTTTAGACAGCACCTTTCTTAGGTCTTCTAATAATGACTATCCTTTGTTTTAGACCCTGTCTAGACCACTTGGGGCCTCATTCCTTTATAGTCATAGCCTCTACTCTAACATCAATGGCTGTACTCCCAACCTGTATGTATTGATGGTCCTATCCCCCACTTAATGTATGATTGTTCAGAATTTCTCTACAAACTCCTCTATCTGCAAAAGTTGAGTGGCCTTTATCCTGGTCTTGGTTGGGATCAGCTTTAAACCATGTCCATCAAACAGCCCTCGCAAGGGTCCAGAGACGTCCCTCATTTCCTCTCCTCTGAAATCCTCTCATTACCTGGTTAATGCCACTCTTAGGATCATTGGTTTATATTCTTGCCCTGTCCTTTATACTACCGTGTCTGCTTACGTGTTTGTAGGAGTTGATAATGGAACGAACCAAGGCCAAATAGTGCTACAGGTATATACTTGGCTCCCTACCCAGGTGACAGCAGCTTGAGACATCGCCCCATGCCAGCGAAGAGTACCTCCTTGCCCCATGACAGCAGGAAGCAGCTCTAAAGACAGATCATTGTCCCTCTACCCCTCTTGCACTTTTGGGGTTAATGTAATCTCATATAACTCCTGCTTTATAAAAAACAAAAGGGGAGAATGTTAGTAAAATGATGCAGTCTTATCTATGGTGAGATCTACACCCTGACACCATCCTAGGCTCTAGCCCCTGCCACCCTTGCTGGAAGCCAGGTGGCCACAAGGCCCAACCACCAGTGTCAATCTCCATCCTCATCCTATTGGAATTCGCTGCTCCTACTTCCCTACCCACCCTCCCACACCCCCCCCCCCCGGCAAAGTTTTAAAAGGACCTGTTCCTGAGCACCTCTCTCTCTCTCTCTCTCTCTCTCTCTCTCTCTCTCTCTCTCTCCTTCTCTCTCTCTCCTTCTCTCTCTCTCCTTCTCTCTGTCTCCTGATCTCTCTTTCTGTCTGTCTATCTCTTGGTCTCTCCTACGTTCTCCTGCTTCTTTTCCTTCTTCACCCCTTCCCTCTGGTCTGTCAGGTTTCCTCCAATAAATACTTTCCCTTAAAAAAAAAGGCTTCCATAGCCTAGGCAGCTCATGTCAAGAACCTTGGGTGATCACTGACGTTATTCATAAGAATGTTAATTGTTAAGTTAATAAGAATTACTGTGCACTAACTACCCATGCAGGACCTGTGTCCTCAATGAGTTGTATTATAATTTTGTCTAAGTGCTCACAAAAGATGTATCATTCTTGGGTGCTTTTTAAAGTTAATTAAGTTTTTTAAAAAAGTGAAATTAACTTCAACATGCAATAACTTTGAATAGCCCTTGTCTCTATTGTTGAGGAACAATTTTTTTTTGTTTTGTTTTCAGTTTTTTTTTTTCCATGCAAATTGTTGAGCTCTTTACTTAGTACAGAGTTGGTCTTCTGTGTATAAAGTTAATTGAAAATGAATCTTAGTGGAGAATGGGACTGGGGAGGGGAGAGGGAGGACAAGGTGGGGTGGGAGTGTGGGTGGATATGGTGGGAGGAATCACTATATTCCTAAAGTTGTACTTATGAAATGCATGAAGTCTGTATTCCTTAAATAAAAGGTTTCTGGGGGGGAATTTTTTTAAAAAAAGGCTCTGCCTTCCTTTCTTTGGTGAGTGGAGGGGAGTGACAATATATAAATCTTGTTGACTTCATGAACCTTAGTTTTCTTATCTGTAAAAGGGTTGATTTCCCATTTTGTGATATAACTTATTCAGGCAACTCTTCTGTAAAATTAGGAAGTTAGATCAATCAGTTTACAAGCTCTTTCTTTGTTCCGTGGATTCTAAATAGTCTTTGGCAAGGTGGGTGCTGATTTAGAGCCTGTCCATGTTCAGATATGTTCCAAGCATATCTGAAGAGCTCCATGCTACTGGCTGTCTTTTAAAGCTAATCATCCAATGGGGCCAGATTCCTACAGATTAATTTAAAATCCTGTTTAAAACACCTGCCAGATGGAGACATTGTTCTTCCAAATCTTCCCCACTCCCAGCTCTTAGTCTGCAGGGCCCAGCTCTGACTTCTACCTCAGAGTTCCTTTCCTGGATGTTCAGGCTCCTTGGCGTTGCCCTCCCTCTGTGCCCATGCACATCATTTCTTCTGGACTCGCCCTTCATGTTTTCCCTCACCCAGGTCTATCTGTTTATGAGAACCCCTATCCATGCATGTGTGAGCAAGTGGGAGCTGTTCCAGGCCAGGGTCCTGGCTTCTGTGCTTTTCCCCATTCCCAGGCAATACATTCAATACGTAGTTTTGTTACTGAATTTGGAAAAGTTCCTCAAATTCAAATATTACTATGTTTTTTTTTTTCTACTGAAGGCAGTGTTTCATATTTAGGATCTCTCGCTCATTTTTCAGAAGTGAGGGCAACGTGGGCTAGATCAGCCTGGATCCTGACAAAGCCCAGCCTGCCCTGGGCTCTGGGCCCTGTGTTTATTTTACAACAATTAGAGGCATACAGGCTCCCCTGCAGACAGGTTAATCTATCAGCCTAAACTCATGCAACAGCCCTACCCAGGCAGGCCTGCTGCAAGGACCTCAAGCACAGCTTTAAAAATTACCTTGGTAACAGGATGTTGAGAGGCACTTTTCTTGTTTCTTTAGAAAATGGTCACCAGGGCCCCAAACTGGGGGTGAAGAGACATTACTAGTTCTCAGAAAGAAAGTCCACAGTCTAGGATCAAACTGCCCACCAGGACTGACCAAGCAGGGCCAGGACAAGCCCTTCGCAATCAACCACCCTCTTCTCACCCGACCCTCAGACAGAGATGGGGAGGAGAATGGAGGAATCACTTTGAAATTGGGACCAACCAGCTTAATTGCCTGCTATGGTGTTCACCACCTTTCCCTGCTCCCCTGGCCCCCAGAACAAAGTGTGAGGGGCCACAAGAAAACAGTGTCTGAAGATTAGCTCTGCCTGCAAGGGGAGACTGGTATCCAGGTATCCAGTTGAATGTTTGCTTGGTCAACACATTTGTTCACTAGAAATCATTTGTCAGTGTGTGGGGACTATTTTGGTTGCCACAACTGGAAAGTTACTCTAGGTATCTGGTGTACAGAGGCCAAAAATCCTACTATGCACAAGAGAGTCCTGCACAACAAATGATTACCTGGCCCAAAATGTCAATATGCCACTGTCAAGAAGCCCTGATATAAAAACCCACTGGTTGGCTGGCGCTGTGGCGCAGTGGGTTAAAGCCCCAGCCTGCAGTGCTGGCATCCCATGTGGGTGCTGGTCAAGTCCTGGCTGCTCCTCTTCCGATCCAGCTCTCTGCTAATGGCCTGGGAAAGCAGTGTAAGATGGCCCGAGTCCTTGGGCCCCTGCACCCTCATGGGAGACCTGGAGGAGGCGCCTGGCTCCTGGCTTCAGATCGGCTCAGCTCTGGTTGTTGCGGTCATCTGGGGAGTGAACCAGTGGAATGGAAGACCTTTCTCTCTCTGACTCTACCTCTCTCTGTAACTCTGTCTTTCAAATAATAATAATAATAATAATAATAATAAAAACCTCACTGCTGAGAAGGGGAGAGATTTTTTTCCTGGGTACATGCTAATGATTGCCTGCTCTCCTCATATCTATTCTATGTATTTGTGTATTCTCATGCAAAATGCTCTGCTTATGGCCCACACCCTAGGATTGATACTCTAATTTTTAGCCTAAGCATTATGTTCTAGTGACTATGATCACACATAGGTGCTTTTGAAAGGAAATTAGCTCTATTGGAATAATAGTAGTAATATAATAATAATAATAATGAAGGTGGGGACAGCATTGTAGAATGGCAGGTGGACTGTTGCCACAATGCCGGCATCCCATAGGGGTGCTGATTTGAGTCCTAGCTACTTCATTTTGGATCCAGCTCCCTGGTAATGGCCTGAGAAAAGCAGTGGAAGATGCCCAAGTGCGTGTGCCCTACCTCCCATTTGGGAGACCCAGATGAAGCTCCAGGCTCCAGGCTTTGGACTGGCCCAGCACTGGCTATGCAGCCATCTGGGTAATGAACCAGCAGATGGAAAATCTCTCTTGCTCTGTCTCTCCCTCTCTGTAACTCTGTCTTTCTAAATACATTCATACATACATAAATTTGCTGCACATTAGAATCCACTGGGATTCATTGATGTCATAAATAAGAGTGTCAATTGTTAAATCAACAACGGGAGTCACTGTGAACTTACTCCCCAAGTAGGATCTTTGTCCTTAATGTGTTATACTATGCAAATTAATGGTAAAACTAATATTCAAACAATACTTTATACTTTGTGTGTCTGTGTGGGTGCAATATGTTGAAATCTTTACTTAGTATATAACTAAATTGATCTTCTGTATATAAAGATAATTAAAAATGAATCTTAATGAAGAATGGGATGGAAGAGGGGTAGGAGATGGGATGGTTTGCGGGTGGGAGGGTAGTTATGGGGGGAAAACCGCTATAATCCAAAAGTTGTACTTTCAAAATTTATATTTATTAAATAAGAGTTAAAAAAAAGAATCCTCTGGGAGTCTTTAAAATTCCTAATGAAACAGCTTTGTCCTATGTCAATTAAATTATAGACTTTCTGATGGTAAATTTTAAAAAATTGCCTGAGTGATGCCATTGTTCAGCCGAGTCTGAGAACTGTTGCTCTTCAGAAACGTTCCTCCCCTAGTGTGTGTCGTTAGGTGGATTCTTCACTCTACTGCAATTGCAGAGCATGGCCTGACAGACTCAGTTGTGCTAGGCCAGCCCACGTGCCAGGCTGGCAACACTGGAAGGTTGCTTCAATGAATCCATTTCAGGTACTAGTTGTTCGACAATAGCTTCAGTATATAGGTGTGTATTACTAGTGAGCTACATATTTATATGTACTGTATGTCCTTCCCTAACCATCACCTATTTTTACTAATGATTGGTAAGATGCCTCTAGCCCTCCAGAGGCTGCGGGTTAGTCCTTGATAATCCTGTATGTATTGTCATCATTTGGAGCACCACTCTAGCTCTCAATCTTTGTATGTTGGCTCCATGCCTCTTACTATCTCTCTCTCTTCCATCTCTACTTCTTCCTCCATGCATTGTCCTCTTGCCATGGACTCAAATCCTTTAAAACTCAAATCAATGCATCTGGCTTTTGTGAATGCTGGGACATTGGAAGGTTTTCACAAAAATGATTTTTAAATTGAGTAATATATAAAAAGGATGCAAGTAATACAGATATTAAAAAACATAATAATCAAATGAAGACTTGTGAGCTTGTAACCCCTGAGCCCAAGAGCTCAATGATTGTCCCTCCTTGGTGCATATGACTGCTCTCCCTTCCTGTGCTGGGCCATCTCCAATTTTATTTTTGCTTTCCCTTTGGGAAATAAAAGAAAATTCTCAGCGATGTGTATGTGTCTAGATAATATTTGGTTTAGTTTTTTTTTTTTTGAGCTATACTGCAATGGTAGCATACTATGAATAATCCTTTGTGTTTTTTTTTCTTTATATATTGTTGCAAGTTTCATCCTTTAGGTAAATAAGATAATTTAACTCATTTTCAAAGCTGGTTAATATTCCATTGTGTAAACATATATAGTTTACTTATCTACTGTATTGTTGACTGGCATTTGTGGTGCTTGCTTTTTGTTATTGTGAACAAAGCTATAAACATTCTCTTATACTTCTGCAGGATGTGACCAAACATTTTCTTTTCTTTATTTTTTTATTTGACAGGTAGAATTATAGACAGAGAGAGAGAGTCAGAGAGAAAGGCCCTCCTTCCACTGGCTCACTCCCCAAATGGCCGCCACGGCCGGCGCTGCGCTAATCTGAAGCCAAGGAGACAGGTGCCTCCTCCTGATCTTCCATGCAGGTGTAGGGCCCAAGGACTTGGGCCACAGCAGAGAGCTGGACTGGAAGAGGAGCAACCAGGAATAGAACCTGGCACCCATATGGGATGCCGGTGCCACAGGCGGAAGATTAACCAAGTGAGCCAAGGCACCGGCCCCGCAAGTATTTTCCAAATCAAGGATTCTCAAAGTTTAATGGACATAAGGATCACCCGGGGAATCTTGTCAAACTATGGATTCTACTTCTATATCTTTGGGAGGAGGCCTGAAAGTGGTGCCAATACTCTGTGGACACACTTCTGGTGGCAAGCATCTGATTGGCCAGCCTTACTCATGGCTTTTTTTTTTTTTTTTGACAGGCAGAGTGGACAGAGAGAGAGAGAGAGAGAGAGAGAGAGAGAGGAAGGTCTTCCTTTTGCTGTTGGTTCACCTACCAATGGCCACTGTGGCTGGTGCATCGTGCTGATCCAAAGCCAGGAGCCAGGTGCTTCCCCCTGGTCTCCCATGCGGGTACAGGGCCCAAGGACTTGGGCCATCCTCCACTGAACTCCCAGGGCCACAGCAGAGAGTTGGCCTGGAAGAGGGGCAACTGGGACAAAATCTGGTGCCCCGACTGGGACTACAACCCGGTGTGCCAGTGCCGCAGGTGGAGGATTAGCCTATTGAGCCACGGCGCCAGCCACCCATGGCTCTTGTAAATGACTGATCACCATTACCCCATGTAGCTACTTAGTCTTCTGAAATGGCTATACTGATCGATGTTCCCAGGTATGTTTTTTGATGGATACCTTCTCAAGGCCTTCCTTGGTGGTGGTGGTCTTGAGATCTTGATTTGCATCTATCTGTTGATGAAGTTAAGTGACCTTATTTTGCTGATTGGCCATGCGTGTGCATTGTTTCTTCTGTGAAAAGCCTATTTGTATCTTTTGACCATTTTTCTTTTAGATTGAATGCCTTCCTCTTATTAACTTGTGGCATCTCTTCTTCCCCTTCATTGCCCTGATTCAAACCTTCCATTGGTTATATGTGTTGCAAATATTGGCATTCAATTTTATTACTCGCTTTGGCATTTTTTATGGTGTCCTTTGCTGGATGGAAATTCTTAATTTTAATATGATTGATTTTATCAATTTTTATATTTAGAGGATTTTTTTAAAATAATGCGTTTATTTAAAGAATATAAATTTCCAAAATACAGCTTATAGATTACAATGGCTTCCCCCCCCATAACTTCCCTCCCACCCGCAACCCTCCCCTCTCCCGCTCCCTCTCCCCTTCCATTCACATCATGATTCATTTTCAATTCTCTTTATATACAGAAAATCAGTTTAGTATATATTACATAAAGATTTCAACAGTTTGCCCTCACATAGCAACACAAAGTGAAAAATACTGTTGGAGTACTAGTTATAGTATTAATTCACAATGTATAGCACATTAAGGACAGAGATCCTACATGATATATTTTTAAAAAATTGATTAATTTTCTATGCAATTTCCAATTTAACACCAAGATTTTTTTTCATTTTTAATTATCTTTATATATGAAAGATCGATTCAGTATATGCTAAGTAAAGATTTCATCAGTTTGCACCCACACAGAAACACAAAGTGTAAAATACTGTTTCAGTACTAGTTATAGCATTACTTCACATTGGACAACATATTAAGGACAGATCCCACATGAGACTTAAGTACACAGTGACTCCTGAAGTTGATTTAACAATTTGACACTCTTGTTTATGGTGTCAGTTATCTCCCTAGGCTCTAGTCATGGGTTGCCGAGGCTATGGAAGCCTTTAGGGTTCGCCGACTTCAATCTTATTCCGACAGGGTCATAGTCAAAGTGGAGGTTCTCTCCTCCCTTCAGAGAAAGGTACCTCCTTCTTTGATGGCCCCATTCGTTCCACTGGGATCTCACTCACAGAGATCTTTCATTTAGGTCTTCTTTTTTTTTTCAGAGTGTCTTGGCTTTCCATGCCTAAAATACTCTCATGGGCTCTTGAGCCAGATCTGAATGCCTTAAGGGCTGATTCTGAGGCCAGAGTGCTATTTAGGACATCTGCCATTCTATGAGTCTGCTGTGTATCTCGCTTCCCATGTTGGATCATTCTCTCCCTTTTTGATTCTATCAGTTAGTATTAGCAGACACTAGTCTTGTTTGTGTGATCCCTTTGACTCTTAGACCTATCAGTGTGATCAATTGTAAACTGAAATTGATCACTTGGACTAGTGAGATGGCCTTGGTACATGCCACCTTGATGGGATTGTATTGGAATCCCTGGCATGTTTCTAACTCCATCATTTGGGGCACGACTGATTGAGCATGTCTCAAATTGTACATCTCCTCCCTCTCTTATTCCCACTCTTATATTTCATAGGGATCACTTTTCAGTTAAAATTTAAACACCTAAAAATAATTGTTTGTTAATTACAGAATTCAACCAATAGTACTAGAATAAAAAAATACTAAAATGGATAAAGTATTACATTGTACAACAACAGTCAGCACAAGAGCTGATCAAGTCACTGTTTCTCATAGTGTCCATTTCACTTCAACAGGTTTCCCCTTTGGTGCTCAATTAGTTGTCACCGATCAGGGAGAACATATATTTGTCCCTTTGGGACTGGCTTAATTCACTCAGCATGATGTTTTCCAGATTCCTCTATCTTGTTGCAAATGACCGGATTTCATTGTTTTTGACTGCTGTATAGTATTCTATAGAGTACATGTCCCATAATTTCTTTATCCAAATGTATGCTTTGAATTCCCTGTGATCTTTTGCTGTGAGGTTTCCTTCCTTTACCTTCTTTCATGTTGATGGCCATGTTTCTGTGTGTAACACATCTTTAAGCATCTTTTGCAGGGCTGGACGAGTGGCAACAAATTCTTTCAATTTCTGTTTGCAATGAAAGGTCTTTATTTCACCTTCATTCACAAATGAGAGCTTTGCAGGATATAATATTCTGGGCTGGCAGTTTTTCTCTCTTAGTACCTGGGCTATGTCTCGCCATTCCCTTCTAGCTTGTAGGGTTTCTGATGAGAAGTCTGCTGTGAGTCTAATTGGAGATCCTCTGAGAGTAATCTGACGTTTCTCTCTTGCACATTTTAGGATCTTTCCTTTCTGTTTCACTGTGGTGAGTTAAATTACAACGTGTCGTGCAGAGGATCTCTTTTGGTCATGTTTACTAGGGGTTCTATGAGCTTCCTGTACTAGGATGTCTCTGTCCTTCTCCAAACCTGGGAAATTTTCTGCTATTATCTCACTAAAAAGGCCTTCTAATCCTTTCTCCCTCTCCATGCCTTCAGGAACTCCTAGAACTCGAATGTTGGGTTCTTTAATAGTATCCTGTAGATTCCCAACAATATTTTTTAGATTTCTAATTTCCTCTTCTTGTCTTTGGTTTGACTGTATATTTTCCTGTGCTCTGTCTTCTAAGTCCGATATTCTCTCTTCTGCCTCACCCATTCTGTTTGTAAGGCTCTCTAATGTGTTTTTCATTTGATCTGTTGAATTCTTCATTTCATTATGATTTCTCGTCACTATCACAGTTTCATGTTCTACTAGTTGTTTCATTTCAGCTTGATTCCTCCTTAATATTTCATTTTCACGAGAGAGATTTTCTACCTTGTCCATTAAGGATTTCTGTAGTTCAAGAATTTGTTTTTGAGTACTTCTTAGTGTTCTTATCAATTTTTTGAGATCTGCTTCTTGCATTTCTTCTATCTCATCATCTTCGTAGTCTTGAATTGGGGTGTCTTTTTCATTTGGTGGTGTCATAGTGTCTTCCTTGTTCTTGTTACCTCGGTTTTTGCGTTTGTTGTTTGGCATATTGGTTTCTTCACTGTGGTGTTTTTTTCTTGTTATACTATGACTCTAGATAAGTGGACTGTCTGCTTTCAATGGAGCCTTAGAGGCTTGAGATGGGTGTGGCCTGAGAGCTCTGTTTGGTTCCTCAGGGTTGAGGGTGTGCCAAAGGTGACACTCCCAGGTTAGGCGTGGTAAATCTCTCTCTGTTTCTTTCTTTATTTTTGATTCAAAAGGGAAGTAATTCCGCACAGCTGAATGGAATTGGGGGTGGTTAGCAGACAAATGATATACCCACAGGAGCCAGAGATCGGAAGCTCTTTCCCAAGGACCACAGAGGGAATCTCTGCAGCCCTCAGTGTGGGTTCAAATTCTCCTGCAGTCTCACCACTGGGCTACCAAGGCTACCGAACTGTAGCGTCTCTGGAGAGTACTCCCGTGGTGAATATCATGAGTTCTCTCCCCCACAGTCTCTTTTTTCACAGTCTCAGTTCATTAGCACCACACATTCATTAGGTTCTAATCTCCTGTTATTTCACCCCCACGCCCAGAGTCAGGTTTTTCTGCTAGGCTCAGGGCCGGTGCAGACCTGAGGTTGCCCTGCTTATGATGTATGTCCAAAATGGCGCCTGCTCTTTGTCTTGCTCACCTTTGAGAGGTGGGCGGAGAGAGAGAAACTCGTGTCTGTATCGGTCACTTTTTTCTTTCTCTCTCTCTTCTAGTTAGCCTGGTGAACTTTTCCCCACAGGGTTTCAAGCCTTGTTTGCTCTAGTCTCCTCTTTCTGCTTCCCTGCTGGTGTCTCCTGCTATTGAGGTTCGATTCACTTCGCATTCCAGTGCTGGTGCGTTGAGTCTGCCACTGGTGTCCCGAACTGTGGTCTCCCACGCTCTCCTCGAAGGTCCACTGTGAATCACTAGTTCCATAAGCATTTCCTCTGCTGTTTCTTCCCCCACTCTTCCTTGAACCTGCAGTATCTCCACTTTTATTAAGCTGTCTTTCCCCGGACTATCAGTGAGCTTCCTTCCTATTCCGCCATCTTGCCCTAGAGGATTTTTTTAATGTCTCTTAAAAGACATACATCCAAATGAAGTCTATAGTTTTGCTAATATATTACACCATTGGAAATTTCTAAGTTTTGATCACTGTATGATGGTTATGTAAGATGTTAACTTTACAGAAGCTAGATGAGGAATAAAGGAATTCTTTATGCCATTTTTTTGCAGCTAAACTTCTCTCTAAATCTAAAATTATTTCACAATAATTTTTTTCAGAAGCCATCCCTGTCCTAAGGTTATAAATATATTCTTCTATATTTGATTCTGAAAGTTTTGCTTTTTATATTTAGGTCCTTGGTCCATCTGGAATTGATTTTGTGTTTGGCGTAAGGTATGGGTTTAATTCTGTGTTTTCCCCACGTGGATCGTCAAGTGTCCTATCATCATTTACTGAGTAGCGTCTTCTTTCCCTAGTGCTTTGCAGTGCCAACTTTGTCATATACCAAATATACACAGGAGAGTGGTTCTTTACAGACCTTCTGCCTATAGAGACATCCAAGACTAACCTCTGTGAGGAGCGCTCCTAGGAAGACTGTAGTGCAATCGCCCCAAACCCTTTCCTCCCCAGATTACCTTTTCTCTAAAGGCAGAGCCTCTGGATGCTGCAAGATCAAGGGGCTGTTCATTCCTGAGTTTGCAGCGCACTCAGGTCACCTGCTTAACTTGTTCTTTTGACTTCCAGACTATCAGACTCCCTATCTTGCTCATATTCTGTTTTTGTTTTTGTTTTTAATTTGAGAGGCAGAGAGACAGATACAGAGAAAGAGCAATGGAGAGAGAGAAAGAACGTGAGTGCTGCCATCTGCTAATTAACTCCCCAAATATCTAATGGCTGGCACTGGGCTGGGCCTGACTGAAGCCAGGAACCAGGCATTCAGTCCCAGTCTCTCATAGGGTGGCAAGAACCCAGTTACTTGAGCTCTTATCACTGCCTCTCGGTGTCTGCATTGTCTCCATTGCAGGAATCTGGAGTCAGGTGTTGGAACCAAGATGCCAGTATGGGACACAGGTGGCTTAACCAGCTTCTTAACCAGTAGACTAAACACCAGCCCCATGTTTTGTCTTTTGAAATACAAATCGTTTAAGTCGGGAAAGAACTTAGTGTTGAAATTTTCTAGCCATTTCAGTGTATAGTTGAAAAAAACTTGAGTTAAGCAAATAACTCTAAGGTCTGATTCTTGGTTGATGGAATAGCTGAGATTAGACCCAATTTCTCAACTTTCAGTTCTTTTCCGTCCTGTGTTTCTCATTCCAATTCACAGCACCACTTCCTGCCCAGCCATCTGAGTTAGAAATGTGGAGGTTCTCCTTGCTGCTCCTTACTTGCCTATGCGCACTTCCTGTCATGAACACATTCTGGTAATTCTGCCCTAGAGATCTTTTACAAATGTGTTCTATCCCATTCATTCCCATGTCCATAGCCCTACTTCATGTCCTTCTCAATGCCTGATTGCATCATAATGAGAACCCCTTTGTTGGCTTGTTTCAGATCATTCATTCATACAATCCATTCACTTGCTTGACTGTTCTAAAAATTTTAAAACACTTTCCTGGTTTTTTCTTCTTGTGAAGGGATGAAGTTGTAACTTTTACCATTTGGCATTCATCTAACTGGTCCATCTGTTAAAACTTTTCCCCTTCCTTCCATGGGTCAGGGCTATATCCATCGTGAACTATTGGTTGTTTGAGAATTGCCACACCTGTTTGGGCCCCTGATACCCAGCACATGCTCTCTGCATGCAGAGCACCCCCTTTTTCTACCTCTTACAGTTGCACTCACTTTTCAAGATTCAGAAAAATGCTGTCTTCTCTATGAAGGCTGTCTGAATGCCTTAGGTACAGCTAATTGCTCTCATGGCATTTTGTGTGATCCTATAAACCTCTATAACAATGGGCTTCTGCATATTTTTGTCTACCTTTGCAGTCTGTACACCCCTTGAGTTCTCTAGCCATAGTCTACTGCCTTTGTACCCTAAAGGTCTGGTGCACAGCAAACTTAATATGCTATCACTATCTTTGCCTACGGCAAATGTTATTCATTGGTTGAATCAATAAAATCATGAAAAATACCTAGGAAATAAGTTTTAATTTTTTTTATTTTGCAGACGTATCATTTTCTCATTACTTCTTTATTAACTAGAACTCTTGTGGTAGCAAGTATAAAAATTCTATATGCTTAAAGTTAAGTCACACAAGAGGCAAGTATTGGCTTATGAAGCAGGGCAAGCGCTGGCTTTCTGGGCGGTAGAACTAGGGTTTCATATGTTCTCAGAGTGCTGTATTCTGAATTCTGGCCTTGGGCTTCTCCACATGACAGCCCTTTCCTTCCCATTGATTGCCTCCCAGAGAAGCTCTGGACCAATATTAATAGCAACAAGACAAGGAGCTAAGAGCCTATCTCCCAGTGTGGTCTGAAACCATGATTGACTGAATTTGCATTTAGTGCCAGCCCCTAAAGGGGGCTCTGAGGAAGTAGAATCAGTTAAAGGAATAAACAAACATGGCAAAAATGGAGAAGAAAGAGTAGATCCCCCCCCCCCCCCAAAGATGAGAGCCATAGCACTTATAGGTTATGAGTCCTAAATTTATGGTGAACTAGAGGCTAGGATGCAGAAAATGCCTTTCTTTTGTTCAGGCACAGTGTTTGGACAAGGAAAAAGCATAGTGTTTGCACACTCAGCTGAAATACTTGACGAAGTGAGTATGTTTCCTTCTAATGAAGTTATTCCATCTTTTGGGCAATGTCTTCATCTTTGACAAGTACCAGGGACTTTAATTGAAAATTACTTTGGGAATCTTGCCAGCCATTACAAATTGGAAATATGAAAACCCTTCTCCTGGGTCAGGAGTGTAACAAGCCCCATGTCAAATGTCATTACCCCACGTGCATTCTAGGACTGTGCAGGTGGGAAGCTAAGTGTTGATTGCATATTTTAGCCCAAGAATAATTTCCTGAATGGCAATTTGTTCCTTTATTTGATGAAACTGAGGTTTTCAACAGCAGTAAAATGCAATCTTTCCAGAGTGTATTTCCGTGGGTTATGAAGATTGATTATGCTGCTTAGTGAGAGATTCATTATTTGGTTATTTAGACTATGATTTATTAAAAAGAAAAAAAGTAAAAAAGCTAATGATTTCCAGTTAGAAAGGCTTGTCCCCTGAACAAGGGTATTTAGCTCAGCATTGCTTCTAATTGATAGAGCTGGTGGGGGAGAGGGGGTGGAAGCCGGGGGAGTCAGGAGACCAAGGCCTGTTTTTACGTGAACCAATGATGCTTTCTCAGACAGCCAAGGGGCCCCCTAATTTCTCTGGATTTCTACCCGCTTCTCACCACCCAGAAAAAAAAAGACCCAGAAGACATTCAAGGGTGAAGAGCTGTGAGGAAATTAAACAAGAAAGAACCCAGCAGGTCAAGCCTTCTTGAGCCAAGGTGCGGGACAGAGAGAGTAGGATCCCAGAGAAGGGCTCAGACCCAGCTCACAGGGGATGGAGACAGCTGTGTGGGAGCCGCTGTTCTGGAGCGAACTTCTGCTCTTGCATGGCTGTGCTTAGCCCCTGCACAGGGTCTCAGGCTGATGGGGCAGACCGTGACCAGCCGGGGCAACCTCACGGCACGGATACCCTAACAAACCTTCCCCATGGCCACACACATCTCTTCAGAAAAACAAGCACAAGAAAAACAAAACCTCCTAGAACCAAAAACAGAAAAAAACAAAGAAAAACAAAGCAAAACTTAAAAAAAAAAAAGACTCTGGGTGGGATGTTGTTCACATCAAGGAGACCTGGAGGAAGAAAACAAAGAAGAGTGGGCAAATGAGTCCCCTTGCCCCTCTTCCATGTCCACCACTGTGTCTCTGCTCGTTCTGTTGTGCCCCGGACACTGCCCTCTGAGATAGCCCTTGCACTGTCTGACACCACGGGAGTGGGGCACAGGAGGCTGAGAAAGGGCCTTGCTTCCAACAAAGGGCTCCTCCTGTCTGGAGAGGGGGCCCGCAGGGTGAGAATGAAGTGGTGGACAGGAAATCCTTTGTTTCATGATAGAAACCAGCCCTGACTCCTAGAAAAATTGCCAGAAAAATCCCCGAGCAAGAGCTGAGATAATGACCATCATAATTACTCCCTGTTGAACCCCAAAAGGGCTGGGACCTGACGTCATGATTTTTTTTTTTTTTTTTGGCTTTGTAAGAACCATGCAGGGCAGGCTTTGTTGTTGTTACTCTCTGCTTTGTTGGAAAAGCAGATGTTATCCTCTCTCTTCTACAGATGAGGAAACCAAGGATCCAGGCTTTTGTCTTGTCCAGGGTTTTGACTCTGGAAGTTTAGTCACCTTGCTGTCCTCTAGCCTGTCTCTGGGCCCATTGGAGGCAGCGAACAATTTTTGCACAGGTGAGCAATATTTGCATCAGACTTGGTAGTCAAATTCACACCCATCTCTTGGTTTTGCTGTATGGTCAGCTGTGGGGCAGAAAAGGCATCCAATGCAGGTGAATGGAAGGAGCTTCAGGTGAAAGGAGCATGGGAATGCCTTTGACGTTGGAGTCTTTGAGCTCAGAAACCCAGTATTGCCAGCCATCTTGTCTCATGAAAGGACACCTCTGACCTTGTTCCAGATCAAAGCTCTGGGGTACAGTTTGAGGAGGGATGCCTTGCTTGCTAGGATGCCAGGGAGAAAATAACTTCATCATTGTGATCTGGGAGGAGAGAGGATGGAAATGGCACGGGCATGGAGCTCTGCCAAGGACAACTCCCATTTGAACTTCAAAGTGATCCAAACCAGGAGAAGCACAGTCACTGGGGACCAGAGCAGCCTTTACTGTTTCTTTGAGATGATCCCAACCCAGTTCCCACAAAACCATGCTTCAAATTCCTCCAGCATTCTTACATTTCCTTATTATCGTATCCCTGCGGAAAATACTAACCTTCCAGTTACCCAAAGAGATTCTGGTTTCCAGGATACAATGACAAAGTCCATTCAAAGCTTTTAAAAAATTCATTTTCTAAAAGTAATGCAGTGACAAATTTCACCATCAGAGGTTTTGCTGCATCTTCTTTAAGATTTGAGTTCAATGGTTTTTTTTTTTTTAAGTCAGCATGGGACGGGTAAGTTGTTTTTCCATGCTTTCTGCACGTCATAGTTTGCTATAGAGGCAACAAAAATTTGATGAGGATTCCTTTGGACCTGAGAAACGTGGAGTCGAGTTTTATAGCACATTTTCAACTCACAAAGGCAATGCTTGGCACTGAATACAGAGAAGAGGCTGGGCAGTGGTATTGAGGTTGCTGTTCGTGCACAGTCTAGTTTGGGTTTCATCAACTGAACTGTAAATGAGAAGTTCAAATGTCAATACATAATTAGAATATAAAGCATCATGCAGGAAAGAATGCTTTGGCCATGGCAGCCAAAAATGTTATGTCTGTGTTGTTTGTGACCTTTGTTAGCTGGGTGATTATCAGTGGCTGAGGGCTGACACTATGCCCTTCTGGATTCTTTGCTGTGTCCCCAAGTCCTAGCACTGGAGTCTTCTTGTGTGGCAGGGTGGGCTGGGACCTTCTGAGAGCTACGTGGCAGATGGGGCAAGACTGCTAAATTGTAGCCCACTCTTGCTCGCAAGCCAAGACACCCAAGCCTCCCTTCTCTTTCCTGACTTATACAGACAGGTTTAGTGGAAGGTCTGCCTAACATAGCAGTATACATCACTATGTGCAAGCCATAAAAATTGTCAGTTTCTTCATCAATTAATTTGCAGTATTAAAAATGCTTCATTTACAGAACAATTATAAGGTTGAGAAAACAGAGAGCACTTTGTAAAATCCCATGTGACTACAAAGTGTTATTATTTTAATGTTGCAGAACCAGCAGTATTTTTATCATATCACTTAACTCCAAGCCAACCATCCATACATTCTCCAAATTTCCAGCTCCATTTCTACATGCCAACATTTTTGTTTCTCAGTGCAGCAAGAATCATTTCCCCTGCACCTTTCAGTCTCATTAACCAAACCCATAGAACATTGGTTATTATTTTCTTTCCTAAGTGGAAATCTTAAGAACAGCTTCTCCAAAATAATTGCTGTTTTGCAATATTAGAAATATTTCAATGGTGACAGCTTGGAAATGCTTTAACTTTTAAATACTTAAACCAAATAATAAATAAACCCTTGTGATTAATGTTTCCAGAAGGGACGATTAACATTATCCTTACAGCTGTTCATGATATAATATCAAAATGAAAAACATACATAAGAAAAACAGCAAGCCCAGGCTGACTTCGTGTCACTTTTTTTTTTTTTTGCAAATAGCTCTAATGTGAAGACATCCTCAGTAAGACTCAACCAACGATATTTCATCTGATCATCATTTAGCCAAACCACAACAATACTCCTGAGGCCTCTTCAGTTTCACTGACAGCATCTGTCATTTCAGTTACTGCAAATGCAATCTCTTGCAGTGATGCTAGCTGGGGCACTCTGCGACCTGAAAGGAAAATGAATCTTTTAATAAAAAAATTTCATGTTTTATTTTTGACATAGGACTTAATAGTAGCTCAGGAAGAGAGGTTTATTGCTTTTGTTGTTTTTTGTTTGGGAGGACTTCAAAACAAAACAAAGCCTGGATGTGGGCAAATGCATATGTTCCTGATTTAACTATGTACCTGAGCTTCTAAATTGCAAGAATTCCTGTTTACATCAAAGGTGGTTTTAAAGACCAGAAGGTAGAACTCTGACTTAAGAAATCCATAATCTTAGTAGCCAATAATTTATTGGCAGAATTCCCTAGCAATGCATGATTTTTATGAGAATAATAATAACTCCCATATGTGGCAGGCTTTGCTGTGCAGATACTGGGTTAGGTGGTCTTCTATGCCTTATCTGACTTGGACCTCTTGACAATCCCTTGAGGTAAGTATTATTTCTCTCATTTTGAAACTGAGGAAACTGAGGCTTAGCTGAGTTGTTAAGCAGGACTCCAGCCCTGCATTTCCTGGCTCTAAATACCATTCTCCCTTCCCTGCCGTTCATATACCACTGAAGGAGGTGCTGAGGCCACAGTCATTGGTGCCATCAAGACAGCTTTTGATGGGGAATGTCCATTCCATTCCTTAGCTCCCTTTCCCCCTTTGCTTTCTTTCGAGTGGGTCCTTGTGTGTGGTGGGGGTGGACTAAGAACAGGAGTGCTCTCTTGCAGACCTGGCAGTTGTGTCTCACCATTTGAGATTCATGAAAATGGCATTCCTCCTGGGTGACACCTCCTCCCCAGGGGTGTCTGCCCCTCCCCTGGCTCTGATCTGCTAACAGGTCCCTGACAATCTAGGAATGCCCAGTGCAACATTCACCAAGGGCAGCTGAGCTTTGATTTGGGACAAATGCCCTGTGATGGATGGGCTCTGGCTGATATGTTTCCCTACTGGGGCTCAGAAGTGGGAGGGCGAGGAGGGCTGGAGGTGCCAGCTCCAGCCATGTGGGGAAACCTGGAATGTTAGCCCCTGTCAACTACGCCATCACACCCTCTGACACATCTGTTTATCAGGTGGCATGTGGAGCCCCTTTGGGGGCTTTTTCTGTATCCAGGAAAGATGGCTCCTTCCAAGAGTATGGCAAAGGACTAAGTGTGTGTACCATCACGTAAGCTGCAATTCTTGTTTGTGTGGGAAAAAGTGTTCCCATGTTAGTCTAGTTCACACTGATCTTAAAAGTGAGGCAAGGCTTAGGCCAGCAAGGATCTAAAATGAAGGCTGTTGTGGAGGAAAAACCCATAAAGAACAGGCCTCTAAGGGGGGGGGGGTGGTTTGCAGATTGTAATTTAGGCTGCTTTTTGCCTCTAGAATTTACTCCAAACTTTTAGTTTTCAGGAAACTTCTGTTTGAATAGTGGAATAGCTAAGTTCTTTAAATTCTAAGTTCTTTAAATTCTCTTTGTGGTGTGGCACAGTGTAGTCTGTGATTTGGGACTCAGATTAGACACTACTTCCCAAAAGTCCTCCTCGACCACCCAATTCTACTTCAGTTTCTTCACTGTGGGCTTCCACAGCAGCCTTTGCTTATGCTTACTGATAGATGTCTGTACTGGAATTGTCTGCTTAATTACTGCTTCCTCACTGGAGAGAAGGCACTGGGGCTTGTACACAGTTTTGCACTACATCACTACAACATAAGAGAGAAATTGATGAGGGTCTAACCCAGAGAAGCCACTGTAGGTAAGCTCTGAAGAAAGCAGTTCATGTAAAAATAATTGTTTACATGGATATCATCAAGAAAAAGTTGTTCTTAGGATGTTTGCAGATGTAAGATGCTGTAGAATTTGTACCATGATTGTTTTTCTTTCTGGCAGTTACACTTTCTACACCTAAAGCACATTGCTCTTCTCACAGCATTGGCATCTGAATTGTGGGGCCAATTTTTCATAATAAAGTCAGTATGATGGACCATTTTTAGCAGAAGATCCATTAAATGACCACTGTCAATGCACCTAACAATCATATAATGATTGTGTGTGTGTGTATGTGTGTGTGTGTGTGTGTGTGTGAAGCACAATGATGTCATTTGGTTGTACCCTTGCTGTGGTCTTATCAGGTTGGATGTTAATTGCTGTTGTGAACAAGTATCAGTCAGGGCTCAGAAAACAAAGGAGAGCATGGGTCTTCTAAGTCCCATCAGGGCTCCTTTACATTTGGTAACAAGAGGTTTCCTGTAGTCTAATATCCACTCTTACAGTTGTCACCCCAGGATGATGGATGGCTGTAGGAGACTGGCCAAGAAGGAGATGAGGATGACAAAAGGTTGGGTCAAAGTCAGAGCTCTGTAGAGACAAAGGTTGGAGGAACACAACTAGACACATAACCAAGAACCACAGGACGGGCCCCAAGCTGGCTCTCAGACCTCAGCCAGTTACGTGGCTCCCCTACACTTTGGAAACATGAGTGCCAGGCCTTCTAGCTTCCTTATCACATAAGTCTATAAACTCACAGTTTTCTGACATAATGAAAAGAAAGAACCAGGACTTAGGAGTTTTGTTTCCCAACTCTACTGCTGTCACCCAGTTAGTGTGACAGAGAGGACCCAGTAGAGGACAGGGTCTGTTTTCCCCCTGTCTTTATTTACATGTTTGTGTTGAAGAAGGGGAGCTTTCTTCTTTTTCTTTTTGTTTGTTCCTTAAAAGGGAACTAATGTAAATCATGTTTTTATTTATAAAGGAAATTCTGAAATATAAGCAATACATCCTTCAGAAAATTCACAAATAGAAAGGAAACAAAAATCCATCTGTAATATCATCAAAGGAAACTACTACTAATTTCTTACATTTTCATACTTTCTCCTATGCATAGATTGGTAAGTCAATATTTATGATTTATAAAACTAAACATAAACTTGATGATTTTATTCACCCAATTTTGAAGTTTGCTGTTCTTAGTTAAATATGTGAATCTGAACTTTTAGAAATGGCTGTGGCCAGTGAGGGTGGATTAGAAAACAAAAGCTGAGCGCTGTGGCATCCTGGAGCTACCAGATCCTGTCTGTGAACCTTGGGAAAACAGAGTTAGTTCTGAAACCAAACTAAATTTGAGTCAGTGTGGAGAGCAGCTGATTGGTGTTGGAACTGACCTTATCTCTAGGGATCATTTGGAGTAGGAATGACCTAAACTAGAACATACTTCCTGGAACTGTTTATCTCCAAAGGGCTAAATCTACAGTGTCTTCCAAAAGAGTAGACGTTTTGCCCAAAGAACAAAATGACTGTAGTTATGCCTTGAGAATTTCTTAAATGTTAACACAATTGTTTATTCTTGTTTGGAGCCTGGTGGAGCCTGTTGTCTGTGAGAAGCCATCAGGGAGTTAAGGCATGTGGAGGAGGTAGGGGGAGACCAGAAAAGGCAGACTTCAGAGGATTTTCATCTCTAGGAGACAGTGCTGTCAGTGGTTTAGAATGTTCTGGCAGTGTCGTGCCCATTCTCATACTGAATTTCACTACAACCCTTGGAGTCATTCTGTTTACAGGTGAATAAAAAGAAGTAAGCAATATCAGATAACTCTTTTGAGGCCACTTCACAGGGCAGAGCTGATATTTATTTGGATCCTTGCCTTTCTGGTACTTTCTATCAGAACAGGATGAAAAGCTTAAGAGCTACCTATTATCCCCAATTAAACAAAAGCTAATCAGTATCTGAGAGTGATGAGTTATTAAGAATGTGTAAGAGGCTGGTGCCGCGGCTCAATAGGCTAATTCTCTGCCTTGCGGTGCCAGCACACCGGGTTCTAGTCCCGGTCGGGGCGCCGGATTCTGTCCAGGTTGCCCCTCTTCCAGGCCAGCTCTCTGCTGCGGCCAGGGAGTGCAGTGAGGATGGCCCAAGTGCTTGGGCCCTGCACCCCATGGGAGACCAGGATAAGCACCTGGCTCCTGCCATTGGATCAGTGCAGTGCGCCAGCCACAGCACGGTGGCTGCAGCGGCCATTGGAGGGTGAACCAACGGCAAAAGGAAGACCTTTCTCTCTGTCTCTCTCTCTCACTGTCCACTCTGCCTGTCAAAAAAAAAAAAAAAAAAGAATGTGTAAGAAAGCTGGAAATAATGATAAAAATGTGGGGCACCAACTCATGCTCCATCCCATATGTGGGACACTTAATTCTAAGTTACCACCTTGCCTTTAGACCAAAATCTTGTCATGTGTTTAAGAGTGTGGCTACATTTCAGGCATGGAAAGCCAAGACACTGTGGCAAAAAAATGTCCTACATGAAGGATCTCTGTGAGAGAGACTCCAGTGGATAGAAGTGTCCATCATCATCTGAAGGGAGGAGAGAACTTTCACTTTGCTTATGGTCTTGTCTAAATACTGACGGGGATTGTAGATTCATATGGCTTCCATAGCCTTGGCATCTCATGTCAAGAGCCTTGGGTGATTGTGGAGATCGTACATAAGACTGTTAATTGTTAAATTAGCCACAAAAGTCACTGTGTGCTTATTTCCCATGTAGGACTTCTGTCCTCAATGAGTGGTATTATGAGAATTAGCTGTAAAACTTGTTCTCAAACAGTTTGTGTGTGTGTGTGTGTGTGTGTGTGCAAATTGTTGAAATCTTTACTTAGTATAGAGTTGGTCTTCTGTGTATAAAGTTAATTGAAAATGAATCTTAATGGAGAATGGGTCTGGGAATGGGAGAGGGAGGAGGAGGAGGGGTGGGAGGGCAGGTATCCTGGGAAGAATCACTATATTTTTAAAGTTGTACTTATGAAATTTGTACTCATTAAATAAAACTTTTCTTTGGGAAAAAATAATAAACCGAATGGAGGCTAAATAACCTGGGAGGGGCTGAGATCTTTCTCATTTCTCTTCCTTCATTGACTTCACAATGACAAGAACTTAGAAATACAATCTATTCTGAACTTGGGTCTAGGGAAATAGTATGAAAACACAGAGTAGCTAGAACATTCCTTAAGTTGCCACTAGTCCAACCCCCCATGTAGCTAAAGTCATATCTCCCAGACCAAAGGGCTATAAAATCCTTAAGAGTTGGGCTTGCTTTGCAGGACAGGGCTTTGACTGTCATGCCCATTCAACTTCCTCTTGTCATCCTTGTCAAAGAGTTGACCAACTATGGTTTGTAGAGGTCAGATAGAGAATAATTTAGATGTGTGGCCCATGTGCCCCTTGCCTAATTACTCAACTTTGCCATTGAAGGGAAGAAGTCGCCACCATGAACATGTAAGCAAGCATGGTATCTGGCAATAAAACATAAACATAATTTAACAAGTACCTGAGGTTGGCTAGCACTTACCTTAGTCTAACAGTTCTATCAAAGCCCTTGCACCTTCCTTTCATTTTCCAAGATAATGCTTTGAAGCATGAGCTTTCTCTAGTTTACTGGGCACTGGACACAGAGCTGTGCACATGTAAGGCACCTAGCATTTTTCTCCTCCCATAAGTGAATAGAAGCTACCTTTACTCCAAAATGCCAATGTGACTGAAATCAGAGCCAGTTCCTTTGCAATTTCTTTTCTCTGGATATGGTTTTGCATGATAGTCACAGGTGTCCTGAAGAATGACCCTTTTATCTAAGGGAAAACGTGGTTTTGTCAGAGCAGTCTGGATTCAGGACTGACTGACTCCTTCTAGAAGAAAAACCATCAGCTTCAATATCTCATTTTCCTTTCCCAGTAGTTTCTGATGAGGCACAGTAGTGAACACCAGGGCTGCTTACTCCTAAGTTGTCTCTCTCCTAGAAGAATTCTAAGGATGTTGGACTAAGACACAGGGAACTTTGGTGTTACCTCCTGCGCTAATAGCTGCCTTACCTTGAGTACTCTACTATCCTGTAGTCTACTAGGGTCATCTTTACCAAGCACAAAAGAATTAAGTTGGATCATTAACTTACACTATAAATAAAACTTTATTGAAAATTGATCAAATGCTTAAATATAAGTGCTGAAACTAGAAAACTCTTTGGAAAAAACAGAAGGAAAGTCTTCGTGACATTAGCTATGATACCAAAGGCATAGGCAATAAAAGAGATAATCAATACATTGAAATTCATCAAAGTTAAAAATTTCTATGAGGCCAGTGCTGCGGCTCAATAGGCTAATCCTCCACCTTGCAGCGCCGGCACATCGGGTTCTAGTCCCAGTCTGGGCGCCGGATTCTGTCCAGGTTGCCCCTCTTCCAGGCCAGCTCTCTGCTGTGGCCTGGGAGTGCAGTGGAGGATGGCCCAAGTGCTTGGGCCCTGCATGTGCATGGAAGACCAGGAGAAGCACCTGGCTCCTGCCATCGGATCAGCGCGGTGCGCCGGCCTCAGCACGCCCGGCCGTGGTGGCCATTGGAAGGTGAACCAATGGCAAAGGAAGACCTTTCTCTCTGTCTCTCTCTCTCACTGTCCACTCTGCCTGTTTAAAAAATTTTTTCTATGTATCAGAGGACACAATCCATAGAATGAAAAGATAATCCATGGGATGGAAGCAATATTTGAAAATTATATATCTGATAAGTTATTAATATCTAGAATATGTAAAGAACTCCTACAACTCAACAAGGGAAAAAAACTCAACCTCCTAGCCCCAAAAAAGATTTAAAAAATGGGCAAAAGACTTGGATAAATTTTTAGACATTTCTCCAGAAAGGCTTTACATATATCTAGAAAGTACATGAAAATATGCTCAATCAAAACCTTTAGGATGGCTTCTATTAATAGAGCAAATAGCAACTAGATAACCACAAGGTTGTAAGAAACCAGAACCATTGTGCCCTGTTAGTGGGAATGTAAAATGGTGTTGTTACTTTGGAAAACAGACAATCCCTCCAAATGTAAAAATAGAATTTTTATATGATCCAGAAACTCAATTTCTAGGTATACTCAAAAGAATTGAAAGCAAGGTCTCAGAAGGATTTGCACACCCATATTCATAACAGCATTGTTCACAACAGCCAAAAGGTGGCAATAACCTTAATATTCATTAAGAGATTAATGGAGAAACAAAATGTGGCACATACATACAACGGAATATTATTCAGCCTTCGGAAAGAAATTCTGAGACATGCTGCAACACGTATGAACCTTGAAAACATTGTGCTAGGTAAAATAAGCCAGTCACATATATACACATACTAAATGGTTCCATGTATATACGTTACCTAGGGAAGCGAAATCCATACCATACAAACAGGAAAGTATAATGGTGACCCTAGGGAAGGAGAATAGGGTCTGGCCGTTCAATCAATAAAGAGTTTTAGTTTTGCCAAATGAAAAGTGTTCTGGAAATGAGTGGTGGCATTGGTTGCACAACAATGTGAATGTGCTTAATGCCACACAACTGCACACTTAAAATTTAACACAGTGAATTCTGTTCCATGTGTTTTACTATAGTTAAAAATGAAAAGAAGCTGAAAGTGTGTCCTCTTTAGATGACTGCTAAGGGCCCTTTTGCTCTTAAGTATTGCATTTCTACTCTACTGTGCACTTGGGGATGAGTTTTAGAGGACACAGTTATGCTATGAAGCACAGGGTTAGTTCTTCCACTCCTAACTACAGTCTCTGCACTCTGTATCTCTTCATAGAGACAATCATCTTCAAATGCTGATCTCACGGGTGACTTACAAAAGCACTGCAACATTGTTAGGGCTGTAATATTGTACACATTTACAGACATACAGTTGATGCTCAGGAGTTGACATGACTTGTTTAGAGCATTGAGTTAACACACAGGCACTTTAAAAAGCTTGTAAAAAATTAAAATTTATTTTGGTGCAAAACAAATTTGAGAATACATGTATTTTTAAATAATGCATATTTTCATGAACTTTTGAAGACTTATTGTATGCATGGATTTCAAACATTTTTTAAAAATTTATTTGACAGGTAGAGTTTATAGACAGTGAGAGAGACAGAGAGAAAGGTCTTCCTTCCATTGGAAGGAAGAGTGAACCTTCCATTGGTTCATTCTCTAAGTGGCCGCAATGGCCGGAGATACACAGATCCGAAACCAGGAGCCAGGAGTTTCTTCCTGGTCTCCCATGCAGGTGGAGGTGCCCAAGCACTTGGGTCATCTTCTCTTGCTTTCCCAGGCCACAGCAGAGAGCTGGACTGGAAGAGGAGCAACCGGGACTAGAACCCACGCCCATATGGGATGCTGGCACTGCAGGTGGAAGATTAACCTAGTGTGCCACAGCGCCAGCCCCTCAAACATTTTTTGCGTTAAAATAGACTTGTCTTTTAATTCCATGTCCCACACACTATTTGAAGTGGCCTCCTATGTGGTCATGCAGGGTCCCCTCCAGCTCTCCTCTATTACATTCCTTGGAAACCCTAAGGGACTGCTCTCCAAGCTGTGGTTGACATCATACTCAGCAGTGTACCCAGGAGATTGGCCCCAATGACAGCTGTAGCTTTCCCTTGAGGTCTCTTGAGTCTTTCTCTCTTGGTGGTTTCCTCTCCCTCCATAAATAACTTGAAGGCTTTGATACTTCTCACAAAGTGGGTAGGAGGAAACAAAGGAATTGGGAATTCAGTGAGTACTCACTACAGACCAGTGCTGTGTGAGGCCGTCTCCCCGCATCACGCCTTTACTAGAGAAGTAATACCACTTCCTTTTTGAGAGAGGGGGGAAATATGGCTCTAGGGTGGACTGGATCACAGAGCTGGGAAGTGAAGTCACAGTTGTCCATCTCTGTCATCTTTGCAGAAACAGGGGGACCTGGCGTTAAAGACACCCAGTGCATTGGAGCTAAAAAGCCAAGCAGCAGAACCAAGCGAATGGAATTTCTCTCTATGAGCAGTAAGCCGTCTTGGTCAAAATACTTCCACTGAGCTGGCAAGCATTGGGGGAGGCCCTGAGATGCGGCAGGAAGCAGACGGGCCAGGTGGCTCTTTGGCTCCTTTACGACGCTCACTTTCTGCTGAGGAGGCGGGGAATAAACATAAAGGTAAGCGTACAATTGTGACATTTTTAGGTTGTGGTAAATCCCAAGAGGGCAACAAAAGAGACAGTGGCGTCGGGGGTAACTGGGCAAACTGAGTGGGTGTTTGGGGAAGTAGTGCATGAGTTCTGAACTAAAAGGAGAGAGAGAAACAGGGAGAACAAGCTGGGCAGGGGACTGCAAGTGCAGGTGCCTCCTGCTGGACAGAGCTTGGAGAAGGGCGGGTCAGCGTGACTGAGCACAGCGGGTGAGGCGTGTGTGGAGAAGGCCGCAGTGGCCAAGTTGAAAGGAGCCTTGACGGCCATGGTCCAGAGGCTGGATTGTATTCCAAGAGCAATGAGAATCTGTAGAGTTTTCAGCTCAGCTTGGAAGGGTGGTTCTACAGTGGAGGCTCCTAATAACTCAAAATTCACAGAGAAATTTGGAGAGCATTGTCTCATGGCTGCCCAGCACACTGGCCTGGCCCAGACTATCTCCTCTGCAAAAATATTTCTGCTTACCCATGTGGAAAAAAGCTATTTAACATATTTGAGGAGTTACAGAGTGAATACATTCTTCAGTGTTTCTCTTATGATGAGCCGTGAGTAGAGCTGGATCGGTGTGATTAGAAAAGTAGCACAGGGCCAACATTGAAGCTGCTAGTTAGGGTGCTTGTGTCCCACATCTGAATACCTGGGTTTCTGGGAGCAGTGATGGCTCTAGTGGTGGGGTTCCTATCACCCACAGGAGAGACCAGAATTGAATTCCTAGCTCCTGGCTTCAGCCCACCCAGCTCTGGCTGTTGAGGGCATTAGGGGAGTAAACTAATGGATAAGAGTTTTGTCTGTTATGTCTCTGTGCCTCTCAAATAAATAAGATGAAAAATAACAAAAAAGTAGTCACTTCACATCAAGCAGGTAATATTTTCTCCTCCTCCTCCTCTCTCCCTTCCATCCTTCTTTTTGCAAGTATATTTAAAATCATGGCTTCCAGGAAAGGAGCTGGCTCTCCCTTGGAGCTCCACATGTCCTTTTGAGCTCATGTCTTGAAATCTGGGGCAGATTCACCTGACACAGACCTCTAGGAAGGCATTTCATGTTGGAGGGAAGACAGTCCATTGTGGGTGCCTTGCAGAGTGCCCTGGATGGGAGAAGCTTGCAAAACCCACCAACAAGTTAAGTAATCTCCACTTCCCCGGCAACTCTCAAGCAGCACAGTACTCAGAGGACCAACAACAGGAAGGCAGGAAGCCCATGGTGCCAGAACCTGGGGAGAGAAAAAGATGATGAAAAATAACTTCCGGAAGAAATAAACTCACATTTTAAATAGAAACAGGATTTAAAGAAAAATAAAGCCAAAAATCCCATCCAACAGGAAATGATGATCAGCTTTAAGAAATTCCAGGGAGAGTACCCTGGGACAGTTGAAAAATTGGCACAAGGACATCAGTTGGGCTGAGGAGGAGCTAAGGATGGATTGACAAGTTTCCCAAACATCTGGAGTTGTTCTCAGTGTCCTAACAATCTACCGGGATCCTCAGAGGGTAGAGATGTCACCAATGTGCCAGAGGAGTTTGGTGAAGGTGGCATGGACACTTGTCATCATTGCTCTGTGACCTCCTGCAGTCCGTGGATAAATTACTGTGCACACAGATTCCAGGCACCAGGGATATTTAGGGGAAAAAAACCAGCCCGCATCCCTGCTCTCAAGAGGCACACACCCATTGCTCTGGGAACACTATGCTTCCCAATTGGAGAGTTCCTTAAGATTGTTTATGAGAGCGACATGCCATACTCCAGCAATGGGCCAGGAAAAGTGACTGAAGCTAGGTCATCAGATGTACTCTCCCTGAAATTTCAATCATGAGGAGTAACAAAAATTACTGGGGGAAACATAGTTGGAGTAGATTCATCCACATTCTGCCGAGAAATCTCCTCTTGTGGTTGCGACCTGGAACCTTAGAACTACTGTCTTTCAAGGCAGCTCCCTCAGTCCTCCCATAAATTCTGTGAGCTGCTGCATAGCTATTGGATGGATGCCAACTCTGCTTAGGTTTGCCAGTGTCGGCGTCTGTTGCTTGCAGCTAATGATCCTTGACTAAGAGGACCAGGAAGAAGCGGTTTTATAGAAATGATTGCCTTTGCAATTTAGATTAACATTTTGAATTCTTATGTATAAATCTTATTTTTCTAACTTAGATGCTCTTGTCTAAACTAATGAAATAGACTTCCTTTGTTCTCTTTGCCTTCAGTTTCTCACAGTGTCTCCAGGCACTACACTCAGGATTATTATTCTAAACTGTTTCTTTACTTCCTCAGAATCCTCAGCCTCCTTAGCCCGGTGAGCAAAGCCTGCCAAAGTCTGGTCCTGCCTTTGTAACTTGCTCCTGACATTCTCACATATGCAATGTTAAGGCCACATGGCAAGGGTGGTGGGGGAGGGCTACTCATTCTCAGGTTCTTAATGCAGTGGTCTACCTCAGTACCTTTGCACAAGTCCTTCCCTCGCCCAGGAATACCATGTTTCTGTGTTCTTTGTGAGCTCTACTTTGTCTTGAAGAACTCAGTTGAAATATTAGCTCTGGCATGAAGCCATCTCTGACCACCTACAAGGAATTAATCACATCTCCCTCTGTGTTCCCATGACCCCTATCTTGAACTGCTACTGTTGGCTTCTGGCTTGACCCTGAGGTAGCTTTATGCATGTTCATGGGCTACTCTACATGCAGGAAGGGCCTGCATCTCTGGTCTCGTAAAACTTAGTAAAGTGCCAGGCTAAACAGATGATGAATGTTCTTGAATTAATTTAATTTGCTAGGCATAAGACTGTAAAAGTTATTATTAGTTGAAATTGATCTGAAGATGAAGAGTCAGGTTCAGACCACACAGTCAAAAACCAAGCCTTCCTCATACAGTCTCCTTCAATGCACAGACCAACAGCCCTTGTGCCACCTCTGCACTGGATGTCGGCTGTCTCCTCTCCATGGTCTACCCAGTCCCTAGCACATGCCAGGAGTTAAGTAAGTTATTATTGAATGAATGAATAGATAAATGAACTTGATCCTCATTTACCCTAGGATGAATCGTGACTCATACCCACCCCCTAACATTTGTGAGGCCTCATGCAAGAGTAGAAAGAAGTCTAACATAGAAGGTGTCTGAATATTTCCAAGTTACCAAGGAAGTTAAATAATTGTTCTACTTTTTGTTTTCTTTCTACCTTGACTAAGAGGTCTTCACTACTGGGACTTTGTCAGAAAGTGGCTCAGGAAAGGTTCACTGTAGACTTGCAGCCCTGGGCCTGCTCACTTCTCTTCTTCCCCTGGCTGTGCCTCAATCCTTGAGCGGCCTCACATATCTTAACTGTGGCCACAGCACCCCACAAAACACTACCCTTGGTCCCGCATTGGTTCTCCCTTGAACCTAGGGGTTTGCATATTGCAAGTCTTGCCTGTCCTTAGGAGGTCCAGGCCAAAGATGAGACCCACACAGGTATGGAAGCAGCTCAGAGACTTTGAGGCAAGGATTTCCGGGGTCCTGCATACAAGGGCATAGTCCAGAAAGGGAAGTATGGACTCCATCCTGCATGCTCATCATTTTACAGGGAGAAGAATGGTTAGGCGAGGGCAAGAGTAGACCCAGGGCAGGGCCCTTTCCTGCCCAGCTCCAAGGACAATACTGCTCTGGCTTTATACTTTCACTTAGAGATTTATCCTCCTAGGGATCAAATAAGAAAGACATCCCTCCCTCTACTTCATGAGTCTGCTTCTACAGTGTTTACCCTGGGAGGCTGCAAAAAGCCCCAGAAATGCCATGAGTGAGAGTGAAGCCACATGATCCCTAAGGGGAGTCACAGGACGAAATGCAATAGGTGAGGTCCTTCTCAGTGTGGGGGCGAGAGTCACTTTCACATCAAGTATGCTTGACCGTGGAGGTCCAGAAGTTTCTGTTCCTCCGTGTGACTTCTGCCGTGAAGCACGGTGCTTGGACATCGCCTTGGACAGACCCAGGCAGGCGGGAGGCCTGAAGGCTGACAATGACACTGCAATTTTTCTGAGCCGAGCGAAACCAGTGGCCGGCGCTTTAAAGAAAGAAGGAGATTTTCTGCACAAAGTCTTTCAAATGGGCTCCTGCAGACAGCTGTGGCCAAGCTTTTGAAATATTTCTAGCCTCTGTTTTCCTGCTGTGAAGTCTTTCGAGAAACAGCTTAGGAGCGATGAGCTGTTTGCTATTCTGGGGCAGTGGGTGTGCAGATGAAAGGGCAGATGAGTTAGGGCGGAATCATTCCCCAAGCGCCCATAAAATTTTTGATCTTTGGCCCCTGCTGTAAAGTGACTCTGGGAATGCCGGTCAGAAAGGACGGCGAGTTCCATGGCACGAGGCCTTGCCAGGACCTCCATCTGGGCACCTGGAATACAGTCCTTGGCACCCAGGGCACCAAGATGGGGACTTTGACCACTCCTGGTGACTCCATAGGCCTGTTGCAAGCCCAGAGGATCTCAGGCGGGTGACACTGAGGAGTGGGGAGGTCTCATGAGCTAAGCCTTGGCAAGGGTGTTGATGTAAGAAGCAAATACTCCACCAAGAAAGTGAAGTTTCGTCTGTGCTTAAGCTGAGGGTTTAAATCACTTAGGTTCAGGTGAGTTGAGGCTGCTTGACTTGCTGAGCAGAGCGCTTAGCTGGGAGTCAGGAGACTGGGAGTGAGCTCTGGACTTTGTCACCACTTGGCTGGATGTCTGGCCCAATTACACCCCTCCCTGGAAAATGAGAGCTTTGGACTATTTGTCCTAGAAGTTACCATCCAACTCTAGGGTTTGAAATTAAGTTTTCAGAAGTAGTGGGTTCCAAGAGGCGGTCCTGGAAATGTTGTCATGTATTCCTCACGTTGCAAGGATTTCCTGATTCCGTTTTTCTTCCGATAACTATTCCATTTGCTTAGCGTTGGGACTTTGAGCTCTGGCAATCTAAGTTCAGTCCTAGCTTGGTCACTGATAACTGTGGGCTTTGGGAGCGTGTTGGTCCCTTTGCTTTCCTTATCTGTGAGGACATCACCTGCTTCCCCAGTGGCTGGGAGAGTCAGATGAGATGATAGTTGTGCATGCTGCCTCTGGTGCTAGCTCTCCACCTGCACAGCAGCGCTGCTCTTGAGATTGGCAAGGCCGGGCTGGCTCGTGGAGGATGCCACAGCGGGGAACTGATTGCCCTTGGACTGGACTTCCAAGGCCATTGCTGAGGAGGGTACAGGCTTTTCCCAGACATAATGTTCCATTTTTTCTCCGTAGAAAACCCATGTTCCACACTGGATGAAGTGAAGGACATGACTCACAGGCAAGGTTTCCTAAAATAGCTCCAGGGTGATCCAGGTGCATTCCTCAGATCCAGAGGCTGAGTCAGAGACAAAGCCTTAGCTGGGATGGGAGGCAGCTCTGGTATAATGCCAAGGCTTTGGAGTTAGGGTTGGTATAAGGACTCTGTTTAATTTGACTTAGTGTCCCTGATGCTTAATAATGTCGCTGTCATTCTGCTGGGGCTAAATAGATGTATGCTTATTGAGTAGAGGAAGGAAAGAGGAAAGGAAAAAAGAACAGAAAGGAAGGAAGGGAAGAGGGGCTAAGCTTGACTGCTGGCTCCACTGCATGAAACGTGGAGCCTCAGTTTCCTCGTTTGTAAAATGTGGATTAAAATTTTTACTGCTGAGGTTGGAGGATTCATTGTGGCACAGCATTTTAATCTGCAAGCTATTATGTTTCTACCATCTACATCTGTCTGTCTTTTGTCTGACAGTCTGGGATAACAGCAAAAACAACAAAATCTAAGCTGGAAGTTGTAGGAAGTGAACATGGAAGCCCTTTTCCTGATTGGTTAATCCCCATGAAAATGGCATGGCTTCCAACTGTATTTTAATTTAACATGGATGTTGATTCATCAGATTTATTTTCTTGGTCTCAGGGTTTGTATATTTTTTTTGAGAAAAGAGGCAAATTGTAATAAAATAAATTCATAAAAAATTTTTCTTGTTGTTTGGGTTTTACCTAGGATAGTGTTACTCCACTCAGTGATTCTCATTCTGTACACTAAAGATGTCGAGCTTCAACTCATTAGCAACATGCTCAGCTGTGAAGGAAATATTTAGCTTCTGTAATGTATGATCCAAGGCAAGGAATTCAGCAGTTTTGCTCTCCTAGGTGAGACACGTGCAGACGCTGTATTCTGGTGCTGCTCCTATGCTTCCTTAGCACAGTAGTTATTCTAAGCATATCATGTGCCCAGCATTGTGCAAGGGGCTGAGATTATAGGATGAACAAGACACAGGCCTTGTCCTCAAATCAAAGGGAAGGCACAATAGTAATTGCACACATACTAATTGGCTAAGTTCCAAATATCATTGAGAGGAAATTCTTTTGAAATTACCCAGAAATGGAATTAACCAGGCCATAGTTTCCAAGTAGAACAGAAAAATCAAGTAGTACTGAGCTCCTATTTTGTGTTACTGTGATGTGAGTGTCTCACTTTCCAAGCACTCCTGAAAGCAGTCAGCTCCCATTGTGCAGCAGGAGTAACTGAGATGCAGAGCAGTTAGCTGGTCGGCACAGGGTCTTTATAGTTACGTTCAAGTCTTGCCCTTTCAACTGTATCACATCACAACTGAATAATGTACCCAAGTAAGTAAAAACTATTTTCACCTGTTCTTCTGATGCCTTATAGAATTTCTGAAGTCTAGAGTCAAGATGTTTTGGGTGAGACACTGCAGGTTGGTCCAGTTCTGGGGCAGTAGCCTGGCAGCCACGCTGCAGCTTCATTCACAGTAGGTCAGGAGTGCTCCCTTCCGAGCACCACCCTCTGACGGGTTTCTGTTCTTTATGGGTCTTGGCAGGAGGGAGAAATAGTTAAAGCCAAATCCATGTGATCCATGTGATCTTTGAGTGACTTCCTCATCTGTCAATTGGAAATGATAATACTATATATATATATATATATATATATATATATATATATATATCTCATGGGATTGTTGTACCAAATCAGATAGTCTCTATAAAGTGTTCCTCAAGTAGGAGACCTAGAAATGTACATTAGCTATGATTCTTTTTATCCTTCAGACATTTCCAAAGATGGAGTGGGCTGGCAGAAGCTCACTTGGAGCACAGGGAGCTTAAGCATTAGGTTAGCAAACTCTGAGCCATTTGGTCCACCACATCAGTAGGCCTATGAATGTGGTTTTTGGAAGTTCTAGGACCCTTGTTGACCACCTCTATGTTTTTTCAGTTTGTATTTCATACTACCTGGCAGAAAAATACAATATTTCTAGTCAATGAATAGTTGAGAGTACTTAGTACAAATTAAGTACCTCAGTGGACATAAAAGTCACATCCCCCTCTCACATCACAGTGTTATGAGAGTCCCATTGTTTAGTGTCCCACAACATTGCCAAGATGCATGTGAAGAAGGTTTTCTGGCCAGGTGTCCCAGGCCTGTCCTTGAGTGTGAAGTGAGTCCTCCGCCATTTCTTGGGTACAGTAGACTATCACCCAGCAGAAGCCAAGGTCTTGATTCCAAAAGGGTTCTCGCAGATATTGCCTTTTCCTAATTTCTGCAGTCAGTTCTGGTCTCTGTGGCTCTTCCCGTCCAAGTTGTGCTTGGGCTGTGCAGGAACTGAGCAAGAGCCTTTGTCCATTTCATCAGGGCTCAGACATCTGGGATGCCTCTAGGGGTCCAATTAATTAAAAGCATGCCTCACATGCAAATGTGTCCATTAAGTTGTCCTGCATTTGAAATAAATGAAGCAGGTTTTTTTTTTTTTTTATAGCATCAAGTCTTCAATTTTATTATCTTTTTGTCTCCCTTCCACTGACGTACATACTTCATTGTTTTTTAGAGGGTAGCATGTTTAGAAGGAAATTATACTGGTTAGATTTTGATTGTGAGTCACTGAAAAGTTTAATGTACCACTGGCCCAAACAATTAGGAAATTCACTATGTCATGTAACAGGAAGCTCAGAAATAGGGTGGGCTGCGGGGCTGATTCAGCTGCTCAGTGACGTCATTGAGCATCTCAGTTCTCAGGGCCTCTGAGCTGCACCATCCTCTGTGTGTTAGCTTTGCCTTCACACTAGCTCTCCACATCTAGACCAGACAATGTCCAGAGAGAGCAAAAGACAATACGTTCTTTGTGTCTGTATTTTCATCCAGGAGCAGCTGGCACTCTACCTCTCAGATTTTATTAGCCAGGTTTCTATCCCATCCCCATCCCCAAGTCAGTCTTCAACAAGAGGAATGGGATGAGCATAATCAGCCTGAATGAGTCATTTGGGGAAGAATGGGTTTTTGGCTGGGAAGCCATCCCTACTTCAGTAGACGTAGGCACTATTTTAAACTTGTGGAGCCCAGTTGGTGACCACCCTAGTGCTATGGATGCTGTAGGTCTTTAGTACAAAGTTGACAGCGATGCCCAAAAAAGATTTAGGTTCTGTCATCTCTGTCATTGAAACCTGTTTAAATCTGCTGCTTGGAGGTTCCCTAACACCTTAGTCTAGCTTAGCACAAGCATGGACAAACTACAAGGATGCCAGCGTGTCTCCAAGCTAGAGGTGCCTCTGGGGGCTGTATCACAAAGGCAGGAACTGGGGAGTGGCCTGGCTCTGTGGTTTGGCAGGTCCACTGAGGCTCTTGTTCGCATTCCTCCCTGAAGGCAGGACAGATGATTAGTGCAGAGCTGGCTTCCTCAGCCTGGCTCATGCAGAGTGAGGGGGAATTCTCAAGACGCACCACTCTGAGCAGTCCTTTCTGGGTTCTATGGCTTCACTTGCCCACTGATTAACTATGAGTATTAGAGGGGTCTAGAAATTATCACTATGGCTATTTGAATAATAAAATCAAGTTGTTGCATCATTTCACTGTTCCTTTGAGGGGGAAAAGTGTTTGGAGCTCAAAACCCATGAAGACCTTTCCTGTTTCTGATGTCTGTATCACAGACTTGGCTGCAAAGGTTAAATGTTTTGGATTACAAAATGTACCTTATATGGGGGTCTTCCTATAAATCAACAAGGCAGGTATGTTAAACACAGAAAAATATCTACAGCTGTTCCCTTACTCATCCTGCTTGTTATTTAACTCAGTCTGGGCCCTAAGGAACATTTTTAGTTGTACTGTCAACAGTTTCAAAACAAAGAAGAAACTGCGACTGGCAAATGAGGAACCCAGCTGGCCCTCTGTTTAGGCTCCCACTGCATATACTTTAATCCTGACACCTGCAAGCTATTTAATCAGGATTTACAATTGAACATGAAGGATGAGGGGTCCGCAGGGCTGTGTTCCTAGTGTTTGGATTGCAAATGATGGAGAAAAACTTTGTTATCGGATGTTGTAGTTATTTGAAGTTGGGTGCCCTCTAACCCACGGGGAACCCAGCATCATTTATCACTCCCCAGAAAAAACTCAGCTCAGGCAGACGCTGCCCCTCACAGCCCAACATTCTATTTTTGCTTTTCCTGTATTCTAGAGTAAACAAACTTGGAATTTATGAACATTAAGAAAAATAATTTCCAGAGAGCCTGTGGCAGGAGAAAGTAGTTCAGAGTGAAAATAGTGAAAGCACAGTCTTGAGTTGGACACAAAGCAAAACGTAGACAAGGGCATTTGCCTGCCGTCTGGCCAAGGTGTACAGTATACAGAATGTCCTCTACTTACAAAGTTACCAACTTTCATGGTAAGGAAACAAAGCCTTGAGTTAGAGAAAAATATGGCAATTGTGCCCAAAACAACAGATGGAATTTACAGTTGCTTGTAAATGAGCAAATTACTCAAATGGATTTTTAAAAATGCTATAATTTTGGAGTTGGAAAAATCACCTTAGGAAAGATCCTAAAAGTCTAGAATGGAAACTTTCTGTAAGATTAGCTACCTTAATGGTGTGATTGGAAGGAGCCTCCAGAAATGGCAACTGATCACTACTTATCAAGTCTCCTCTGGGTTGAGTATTGTAGGAGAAAGGAAAAACCAGAAGACAAGTCCCTGCCTTCAGGAAGCTTCTCCTCTCCTTAGAAGAGAATGTCCCAGTTGAGACAATAAGAAAACGAGTTAGAACAGAACAGTGTTTCAATAGAAGGAATTTCAGAGAAAAGATGATCATTGCCAACTGAATGCGTCAAATAGAACTTTCAGAAGAACCTGGAGTTTGATTTGAAAATGCAAGTAATTGAGATAGCACTGGTTCCCAACATACTGTAGCATAAAGAGACTCAAATGTTTAGACCCACTGAACATTAATGTTTAGAATCCAATAACTGAGAAATACTTACTGAAAAACTACTATGAAAATTTACATTAAAAATTATGTTTGTGGCCTGACATCATGGTGCCTACGATGCCAATATCCCATATGAGCAACAGTTTGAGTTCTGGCTACTCCATTTCTGGTCCACCTGCCTGCTAATGTGCATTGGAAAGCAGTGGAAGATGATCCAAAAACTTGGGACCCTGCCACCCACATGGAAGACCTGGGTGGAGTTCCAGGTTCCTGGCTTTGGCCTGGCTTCGTTTGGGGAGTGAACTGGTACATAGAAGATCTCTCTCTATATATATATAATTATAATATATAATATTATATATATATAATATATATTATATATATAATTATATATATATATATCTTCCTCTCTCTGTGTAACTCTGAATTTCAAATAAATAAATCTTTAAAAAATGTTATATTGTCATTTTCATCATAGCAATATTTACATGCATTTGGAAAACAGTACAAAAAGGTGCAAGGCAAAGAGCTCAAGCAATCAATGTTCAAGATATGATTTTGTATAGGGCTTCATATCTCTTTCTTGTAATAGTTCTATTTCGTCTCTGGAGTCTTATGTCCACTGGCTTAGAATAATGTGCCTGGGTGCTTATGAAACTGCGCTCATAGGCATTAGAGCAAATGCCTACTGAATTGAGCAGATGGTCCTGTAGACATCTGAAACACTTCAGGGGCAGTGATCAAAGAAGATGGGGCTTGGATGTTGCTTTCATAGCAACTTTCAGTATCTCCATCAGCAAGTCAGCACTTCCAGCTATTGCCTTCTCTTCATCCACTGATTTCAATATGCCCAGGTTGGCAGTGGCACAAATTCTAATGAATCTAGAGGGGAAAAGCTAAAAAGTATGGACAAAATCATTTAACATCTTCTGCTGGACATGCAACAAGCTTACCATGAAAATTCCTTTTACTGTCAAGAGTTTGCACTACTTTTAAAGACCACCAGGCTACTAGATTTGCTGGTCTCCTCGAGCAACTGCTTATCCATGTGAATAAGAAAATGTGCTAATTTTTTTCCCTGAATGTTAAATAGCAGATGTTTCCTTATGTTTTTAAGCATTCAAAACACAGGAAAACAGAGAAGAAAATTCAGCCAGTTTTCTGCTGTGATTGTTTTGGCTCATAACATCATTTTTGAATGCTGATTGTTTTCACCTAATATCCTGGGCTTAGATTCCTTGTCAATATGTATTTTCTAAATCCTGATTTTTAAATGACTACATAATAATTGACCTCATGAATTCCCCATACATATTTAACCAACTCCTTTTTGTTACACTCTTAGGTTGTCTCCATCTTTTTAAACTTTAACAATGAAGTGATGAATATTATTATACATAAATCTTTATGCTCATCTGTAAGAAAATTCATCTTCATTTGACCAAACACCTTGAATTCTATAGTTAAATTCTGGAGTTTTCCATCTCGTTTTGGCTTTCTACCAGCTTCAGATTCCCCCCCCCCCCCACAAGATACATTCAAGTTTAATTGACAAATAAATAAAAATTGTGGATATTCAAGGTACACAGTGTGATGATTTGATATACATATAGACTTATAACAATTACCACAATCAAATCAATTAACTTAACCAGCACCAGCCATAGTTACCATGTGTGTATGTACTCAGTTGCTGTTATCAAATTTCACGTAAACAATACAACAAATTAACTATAGTGACCTTGCTGTATATTAGTTTCCCAGAACTTCTTCTTCTTACAAATAAAGAAGGGTCAGAACCCTTTGACAATATCTCTTCATTCCTCCCCACCACCTTCCAGCCGTTGGCAGCCATGATTCTACTCTCTGCTTCTAGGAGTTCAACTTTTTTGGTTCTGAATGTAAGTGAGATAATATAGCATTTGTCTTCATGTGTCTGGTTTATTTCACTTAGCGTGATGTTCTCCAAATTCATCCATCTTGTAGCAAGTAATAAGACCTACTTTTTGTATGACTGAATAACATTGCATTATGTGTGTGTATACATACATATATATATATAAATATATATATAAAAATATATATAATCCCAGTTTCCTTTTCTGTTCTTCTTTTGATGGATACTTAAGTTGTTTCCATTAGCTGGATGATGTGAACAATACTGCAATGAACATAGCAGTGCAGAAATTTTTTAAAGCCACTGATTTAACTTCTTTTGAATGTATAAGAATATACAATATTCATATATTGTATATAATAATATATTCTTAATAATATATTCTTTTTTTTATTTGATAGAGTTAGTGAGAGAGAGACAGAGAGAAAGGTCTTCCCTCCCCTGGTTCACCCCCAAAATGGACGCTACGGCCGGAGCTACGCCGATCCAAAGCCAGGAGCCAGCTGCTTCTTCCTGGTCTCTCCCATGGGTGCAGGCACCCAAGCACTTGGGCCATTCTCCACTGCCTTCCCGGGCCACAGCAGAGAGCTGGACTAGAAGAGGAGAAACCAGGCATCCTTATGGGATGCCAGTGCCACAGGAAGAGGATTAACCAAGTGAGCCACGGAGCCAGCCCCAATAATATATTCTTAATAATATAGAATATAGGCTAATCCTCCCCCTGTGGTGCCGGCACACTGGGTTCTAGTCCTGGTCGGGGCACCGGATTCTGTCCCAGTTGCTCCTCTTCCAGGCCAGCTCTCTGCTGTGGCCCGGGAGTGCAGTGGAGGATGGCCCAGGTCCTTGGGCCCTGCACCCGCATTGGAGACCAGGAGAAGCACCTGGCTTCTGGCTTCGGATCAGCGTGGTGCGCTGGCCATGGTGCGTCGGCCGTGGCACGCCGGCCTTAGCGGCCATTGGGGGGTGAACCAATGGAAAAAGAAAAGACCTTTCTCTCTGTCTCTCTCACTGTCCACTCTGCCTGTCAAAAAATATAGAATATATAAGCAGAGTGGGACTGTTGGATCATGTGGTAGTTGTATTTTTCATTTTTTTTTTTTGAGAAAACTCCATACTGTTTTCCGTGATGGCTGTGCTAATTTAACATTCCTGCCAACACTGTGCAGGGAAGGGTTCCTTTTTCTCTACCACCTCACCAATGCTAGTTAGAACGTGTCTTTTTGGTAATAGCCACAAAAATGTGGGGTGATACCCACAGTAGTTCTGATTTGTCTTTCCCTGGTGATAGGTGATGGTGAGCCCCAGTTCATATATCTGTTGGCCATTATATGTCTCATTGGGAAAAATGTCTTTTCAGTTCTTGTGCTCATTTTTAATTGGGTTTTATTTATTTTTGAGTATTGAATTATGTAAGATTCATTTATATTTTGATTAACACCTTATCATATATTTGGTTTACAAGTATTTTCTCCCATTCTGTAGGTTGCCTTTTAATATTGGTTGATTGTCTCCTTAGCTGTGCAGAAACATTGAGTTGGCTGCAGTCCCACTTGTTTATTTTTGCTTTTCTTTCCTATTCTTTTGGTGTCAAATTTTAAAAAATTGGTAAGAGCAATGTCAAGGGATTTTTTTCTCTAAGCTTTCTTTTAGGAGTTTCATGGTTTCAGGTCTTATATCTCAGTCTAATACACTTTAAGTTTTATATATAGTGTAAGCCAGGGTTACAATTTTATTCTTTTGCATGTATATATTTTGTTTTTCCAGTACTGTTTTCCAGAACTGTTATTTTTCCATGGCGTATTTTGAAACCATTGTCGAAGATTGGTTAGGCATATATGCATTTTTTTCCTGGACTATCAATGATGTTTCATTGGTCTGTGTGTCTGTATGTTTTTTCTGTCAATACCATACTGTTTGATTTGATTACCATAGCTTTGTAATATAATCTGAAATCAGAGTTTAAAACCTCAAGCATTGTTATTCTCTCTCCAGGTTTTTGTGGTTGTTTGAGGGATCTTTGTGGCTTCATAGAAATTTTAGAATTTTTAAAAATTTCTGTGAAAAGGGTATATGTTTTTTTTTTAAGATTTATTTTTATTTGAAAGTCAGAGTTACACAGAGAGGAGGAGAGTTAGAGAGAGAGAAAAAGAGAGAGAAAAAGAGAGAGAAAGAGAGAGAGCGAGAGAGAGAAAGGTCTTCCATCTACTGGTTCACTCCCCAATTGGCTGCAGTGGCCAAAGCTGTGCCAATCCGAAGCCAGGAACCAGGAGCTTCTTCCCAATCTCCCACATGGTGCAGTGGCCCAAGAACTTGGGCCATCTTCTACTGCTTTCCCAGGCCATAGCAGAAAGCTGGATGGGAAGTGGAGTAGTTGGGACTTGAACCAGCACCCAGACGGTGGCTTTACTCACTATGCCACAGCGCCAGCCCCAGTACTATGTGAATTTTAATAGGGATTGTCATGAATCTGTAGATTGCTTTTGAGAAGTATAGAAAATTTAACAATATTAATTATTCCAACCCATGAACATGAGCTCTTGTCCTACTTATTTGTGTCTTAACTTTCTTTTATCAACATCTTTTCGTTTTCAATGCATAGGCATTTCACTTCCTTGGTTAAATTTATTCTTAAATAGTTTATTCTTTTTCATATAATGGAAATATGAAGGATCATAAGAGATTTTATGAACAACTATATGCCAATAAGCTGGATAATCTAGGAGAAATGGATAAATTCCTAGGAGCTTACAGTCTAGCAAGACTGAATCATGAAGAAATAGAAAATATGAACAGATCAGTATCAAGTATGAGGTCAAATCAGTAATCAAAAACCTCCAAACAGAGAAAATCTCAGGACCTGATGATTTCACAGGTGAATTCTACCAAGAATTTATAAAGAATAATTTATTCCAATCTTTCTCTAATTCTCCCAAAATTTTGAGGAGGAAAAATATTTCCAAATTAAATTTCTGAGGCCTGCATTACCCCCATAACAAAGCAAGATAAGGATACTACAAGAGAATTACAGGCTAATATTTCTAATGAACATAAATGCAAAAATACTTTACAAAATACCAGCAAACTGGATTCAATAGGAGCATCAAACACCATTATCAGGTGGATATGCAAACCACTGAATGTGATCCTGAATGAAGGGTAAAAATCATATGCATCATTTAATAGATGCAGAAAAAATATTGAACAAAATTCAACATCATTTCCATAATGAAACCATGTGACAAATTAGGTATAGATTGAATGCACCTCAATGAAAACCATATGTGTGAGCCTAGAGCTAACATATTATTTAATGATGAAAGCTTTTCCTCTAAGATCAGAAATAAGACATGCGCTTGCCATGTCTGTTCAACATAGTACTAGAAGTCCTAGCCAGAGCAGTTATCCAAAAAAGAAATAAAAGACCTATAAATGAGAAAGGAAGAAGTTAAACTGTCTGTTTGCAGGTGACATGATCTTATATTTAGAAAACCTAAAGACTCCACTAAAATCTCTCAGAGCTAATAGGAAAGTTTAGTACAGTTGTAGAATACAACGCCAGTGTACAAAAAATCAGTTATAATTCTATACAGCAGATTATCTACCAAAGAAATGAAGAAAACAATGCCAATTATAATAGCCTCTAAAGAATGAAGTCCTTAGAAATTAGTTTAACCAAGGAAATGAAAGATCAGAATCTATCTGAGATCTTCATTTAGCCATTGAAAAAACTACAGCTAATAAGGCTGTGAGGTTACCTATTGCCACATAGTTAGGAAAGTCAGAAGAGCAGAGATTGTCTTTTTGTCTTCTTATGGGAAGTTGGGGAAACAGTGCATTGTGCAACACAAGTAGTTGATAGAGGAGGAATTCAGACATAGAAACTCAATGCTTGGAGAGCAAGGTACGCTCAGGGCAGGGCATGGTGCTTAAACACTTGCTTGAAGGAAGAAATTCCAACTGAGCTCATCCTTGGAGATTGGTCTTTTTGCCAATAAAATGGAGTGGTTTTATAATGACATATTTTTTTAAAAAAAGAACATTTCTGTTTCTTTTTTAAGATTTATTTATCTGAAAGGCAGAGTTACTGAGAGAGAGAGAGAGAGAGAGAGAGAGAGAGAGAGAGAGAAAGAGAGGGAAAGATCTTTCATCCGCTGATTCACTCTCCAGATGGCTGCAATGGCCGGAGCAGAACCAGTCTGAAGTCAGGAGCCAGGAGCTTCTTCCAGGTCTCCCACATGAGAGTGCAGTGATCCCAGCGCTTGGGCCATCTTCTGCTGCTTCCCTATGTGCATTGGCAAGGAGCTGGATTGGAAGTGGAGCAGCCAGGACTCGAATGGGCACCCTTAAGGGATGTCGGCACTGCAAGCAGCAGCTTTACCCACAGTCACAGTGCCAGCCTCTGACGATCCACCTTAATTCGTGTGACTATTTATGGAAACTGCCCCTTTAACAAATAAGGATTACTTAAGACCATCCTAAACAAATGAAAATGTAATGGCCCTGATTTGAGCACAACAAAATTAAGATAACAGAATTTTTTGCAAGAAGATACTAGTTTCTTACTTTTGCATTCATAGAAAGTGTCCATAGTTAATCATTCTTAAAAATATTTGTTATTTTACTCTTTTTTCAGCTTGGCATTTGCATGCTGATAACTGTCTTTCAAAGTATTCCTGTAGTCCATGAGTAGAGAA
The DNA here is from genome assembly GCA_949820135.1 of Sylvilagus floridanus. Taxonomy (NCBI): domain Eukaryota; kingdom Metazoa; phylum Chordata; class Mammalia; order Lagomorpha; family Leporidae; genus Sylvilagus; species Sylvilagus floridanus. The sequence continues at coordinate 65,773,379 of OX463239.1, forward strand.
CTTAAATATATCAAAAGTTGTGAGGGAAATAGAATGATATTGTATAATAATTATAACCCTAAAGTGTGTCAGACCCAATTTCTTAAATTTCTAAGGATCAGAAAAACCCGTTATAACATCATTATTATAGAGAAAAGGAAATATCAGGCCGGCGCCGAGGCTCACTAGGCTAATCCTACGCCTGCAGTGCCGGCACACAGGGTTCTAGTCCCGGTCGGGGCGCCGGATACTGTCCCGGTTGCCTCTCTTCCAGGCCAGCTCTCTGCTGTGGCCCGGGAGTGCAGTGGAGGATGGCCCAAGTGCTTGGGCCCTGCACCCTATGGGAGACCAGGAGAAGCACCTGGCTCCTGCCATCGCATCAGTGCGGTGCACCGGCCGCAGCACTCCAGCCGCGGTGGCCATTGGAGGGTGAACCAATGGCAAAGTAAGACCTTTCTCTCTGTCTCTCTCTCACTGTCCACTCTGCCTGTCAAAAAAAAAAAAAAAAGAAGAAGAAAGAAAGAAAAGGAAATATCAAAATGTTTGAGAATTTATTTTAAATGAACAAAATCCTAAGAACAACATTTGACAAAAATAACATTGATAAAACCTCTGGCTCAATATCACATGTTAATAAACTTGCAAAAATCCTACTCAGAAGTATTAATATGCTAAAATATTTATTGTGTTGTGCAGAAGTTTATGGATAGTTCATAAATGGGAAATCCAGGAATGTATAAAATATTATCTCAATGTATGATCTAAATGCATAAGACCCAACATCTTTCATGTTTAAAACTTTCAATTAACTTGGTATAAAATGATACATACTGTACCTGAAAAATTATACACACATATAAGCCAATACCTCTGCAGCATCATTCTTAATCATGAGACATCAAGGGCAATTTCTTTACAAGAGAAATAGGAGGATATTATCACCATTATTTTTATATTCATAATATGAAAATCTTGGACAACGATGTTTATCTTGAAACAGGAAAGAGCAGGCTGTGTTACTCACAAATAATTTGATGGTTAATCTCGATCAGAGGTAGGTGAACAGTGCATCAAGGACTAGACTCAGTCAGTGGATGACTTTTATAAATAAAGGTTCATTGGAATGCAGTCCTGCCTTTGGCTTCTATATTATCTGTGGCTGTTTTCCCACTACTGTGGCAGAATTTAATAGTTGTGACAGCAACCTTGTGGCTCATAAAGTCTTAAATATTTACTATCTGGCCTTTTACAGGAAAAAAAAATGTGACCACTCATCTAGCATACCACAAGAAAGCAGTTAACGAAACCAGTCAGGTGTCAAAATGTAAAATCTTTACCAAGTATAGCTTTATACTAAACCAACACTAAGTTATATAATATTCAAAACCTTACAAAAATAACACATTTGGGCATACATAGGAGATAAGCTCTACACAAAGAAAATCACCCAATTTTAGTGAAGAGTATAAAAGAATATATAAGTAAATGTAGAACATAGTATGTACTGAGTGTCAGACAAATCGCAATCTTTCCCATAGTATTTTGTAAATTTAATGCAATTTCAATAAAAAATTGCAATTTGGGAGGAAACCAAAATAATTCATAAATTAATGTTTAAGAACTGTAAGAAAGAATTGACTAGCAGATAAATAGACCCTTCAACATAGAATGCAGACATTATTGAAATTTTTATTTCTTATTTACATAAAGTCCAAGATAATGTTTCAGATGGGCAAGCAACTCTTCTTAAAGGGAGGTGCAAGGACCCAGGCTGCTTCTCTCTTCTACAGCCTCCATGTCACCACCTGGCTTTCAAGGTTGTCTTTGGGATCCTCCCAGTTCTCGATAGCGGAAAAGGGAAGAACATGGAGAATTGCTTATGCGAGTGTTTGTTTTCAGAGACCACGCTGGAGGTGGCACACATCACTTTCCCTTATGCCCTCTCAGTCATAGAACTGTAACGAACTATAAGAGAGCTTGGGAAATGTAGTTCAGTTCTGGGCCTTAGAAGGAATTAAAAAGGGGGCTTAGTGAACAGCCTGTGAAGTCTGCCATAGCACCAGATGGGCAAGTTCAGAAACAGACCTCAGCATATGTCAGAATTTATTATGTGATAAATATGGCATTGCAAATCAGTGAGGAAATTACAGTCAATTAACAGAGCTATAACCAAAGATTTTGGTTATATCTTTACCTTCACATTACACAATAAAATTAATTCCAGATGTACTACATGGAAGTATATGTAAAAACCAAAACTCTAAAAACATTTGTATTTACTAGAATATACCTACTTTATATAGTAATATATACTATAGTCATTATAGATAAATAGCTTGATATTTTGATAGGAAAGGTCTTTCTAAATATAAAAAAGAAGAAATCAATAAAGATCGATTATGTCAAAATTAGCAAAGAAAATAAAAAGGCAAACGTCAAAAGGAAGAAGATGTTTTAAATATGACAGTCAAGATTCAGATCCTAAGTATGTAAAAGTGTTTATCATCAATGAGAAAAAGGTAAATTCTGCAACTGAAAAATAGAAATGAGGTGGAAGTGATTATTAAACATGTAAAATATTAAACCTCAGTAACAAGGACAGCTTAGAAGTGGAATGACCTGACTGAGTTGCAGTGTTCTGTCTAGGAAACTGGAATTCTGTGGAACCAACCACTCAGGGTTCTGTCAGGATTAAGTGAGATAAATAAAGAACAAAGGAAGCACTCAACAAATGGTAGCCATTGCTATTTTTATTACTCAAGTTATTCATATTTTTAGGGGAAAGTGGGAAGATTCAAAAATGTATAGTCAATACGATTTTATTAAAACACACACAGATGCACACAGCAGGAAGGAGGCACACTAGAACTTTAGAAGGAGTCCTCTCCTGGTTATGGTCTTAGCAATAATTGCTATTTTCTCCTTCATATATTTATATATTTTTCAAAATTTGCTTAATAACATGTATTGTTATATCTATATCAATCTTTTAAAATCTCTAAGTAACATTAAATATAAGTAACATTAAGTATAATCTTTGATTAAATTTTGAGTGACCCTAGTTTTTTAAGTTGGCCTGGTGCTGATTTGTTTCTGAAACCAGGTTTGTTTCAAAACCACCATGGGTGGGCATTTGGCACAGTGGTTAAGATGCCACTTGGGATACCGGTATCCTATATCAGAGTATCTGGGTTTGAATCCTGACTCTGCTGTCAATTCCAGCTTCCTATTAAATTGTACTTGGGAAGTGGCAAATGATGGTTCAAGTAGCTGGGTCCCTGCCACCCACATAGGAGACTGGGAGTGGGAGATTTCTGAACTGAATTCCCAGCTCCTGGCTTTGATCTGGCCCAGTCCCAGCTGTGGCAGGCATTTGGGAAATAAATCAGTGGATGGGAGATTTCTGTCTCTGTGCCTTTCAAATAAAATAAGTAATTAAAAAAAAAATCCAGGGGCCAGCGCTGTGGCTCAATGCGTTAAGCCACCACCTGCACTGCCAGTATCCCATATGGACACTGGTTCAAGTCCTGGCTGCTCCACCTCCAATCCAGCTCCTTGATAATGTGCCTGGGAAGTCAGCAGAAGATGGCCCAAGTCCTTGGACCTCTGTATCCACCTGGGAGACCCAGAAGAAACTCCTGGCTCCTGGCTTCAGCCTGGCCCAATCCTGGCTTTTGTTGCCATCTGGGGAGTGAACCAGTGGATGGAAGATTCATCTGTCTCTCCCTCTCTTTCTGTAACTCTGTCTTTCAAATAAATAAATAAATCTTAAAAAAAAAAAAAACACCATGCAGATCACAGAAAAATCTCTCTCTTTTTTTTTTTTTACTTCATTTCCAGCCCAGTGAGAATCCCTGTTTTTTGTCTGTCCAAATTAAGTGTGAAATAATTACTCAGAAAGGAGTCAGAATGATAACTGAAGTACTTTGGGAAACTGGATTATGACAGATTTATTCCAAATGTAGCTAAAACCATGTGAGCAGAGGTGCTGCTGTGGAGGAATGCCGGCTGGTCCGGAGGCACCTGGCTTGTCTCCGTCCCAGTGCTGCTTCTCAGGCATTGTGTCCAGCATCTGCTCCTCAGGCCATTCCTGTCCTAATCTCCTGTTCTACTCTGGTCTTTCCCTTTGCCCACTACTCCTGTTCCTTGGAAAGTTACTTAAGTATCAGTTTCCTCACCTGCACACCAGGGTGAATGATGCCTTCTCCATGGGATTGCTTTGCATAAAACATTTAGAATGATACTTGCAGATGCTAAATAAACGGAGGTTGTTCTCATTCTCGTACTCACTCTTCAGATGTCTACATATAGACTTTCATTCACTGTTCCTGCTTTGTTTCTGAGTTAGGAAATGAAGAGGAAGGACGCCAGGAGGGTAGGGGTGAATTTCTCTTTTTCCCACACCTGGATAGATAATTTCTAAATAACTTCAAGAAAGCAAGTATTCATTGAACATTTCTTTCTTTCTTTTTTTTTTTTTTGACAGGTAGAGTTAGTGAAAGAGAGAGAGAGAGAGACAGAGAGAACGAACATTTCTTGTAGCTTGTCCCTGAGATGTACAAATCAGATGTACCATTTATATGTGATAGCGTACCTATGGTAGAACCTCCTGCTCCCAGTCCCTACCTCACCCACCACTCCTGCTGTAGGCAAAGGTCACAAATATTATCTCAGGAGAGCCTCCCTTCCTTGACCACATCAGATTAGACCAGGATGTGCTCTTGCCATTAAATGCACTATGGCTGACAAACAGCCTATGATGATGTTAGGTGGAAACTGTTTTTATTTTTTGATCCCGCTTCTGTTATTCTCACTGCCACGGGCAGTGATTCTTCTGGCCCACTTCTGCGTTGGCTGGCTCCAGGGGCATGTGTTCTGCTGCTTCTGCAGGGGTTGGCCCTGGGTGGCTCAGAGGACAGAGGTGAGGGGGGCCTGACAGTCCCTAGCTGTCTGGGTCCAAACATGGTTCCACATGGCTCTCCCATGATTCAGCCTCTAACCTGGATTCTATCAGCAATCAGAATGACCCAGTGGCTTCCAACAGCTCTTTGTTTTATTTCCCAGCTTATTCAGAACCTGAATAGAGGAGAGGACTGATTTTTTGGGAAGACTTCTCTGAATTTTTAACTTGCTCATAGCAGCAGGGCCCATTAAATCATCTCTCAGACACAGAGAGACTGAATTTAGCAAGACTTTCAGTCAAATACCCAACAGAAAATTCCCCCACATGTGCAGATGGGACATATCTGCTGGTTCACTCCTCAGTTGGCCACAATGGCTGGAGCTGCACAGATCTGATGCCAGGAGCCAGGAGCTTTCTCTGGGTCTCCCACATGGGTGCAGGGGCCCAAGGACTTGGGTATCTTCTGCTGCTTTCCCAGGCCATAAGCATAGAGCTGGATTGGAAGTGGAGCAGCCAGGACTCAAACCGGCACCCGTGTGGATGCCAGCACTGCAGGTGGCGGCTTTACTTGCTATGCCACAGCATTGGCTCCTAGATGTATATGTATGGATATGGAAACATATGCACAAATATAAGTTATTATGTTTAATATAAAAAAGTCATACCATGTGATAATATTTTTAAGTGACAACACACACATAAAGGTGAATAATACCATATACAGTTTGGGAATGTGTTTATGAGAGAGAACTATTAAGACTTTATATCAAAACTGTAATGGTGATTGCTTCAGGAGAGAGAGATGGGGCCAGCACCATGGTGCAGTAGGTTAATCCTCCACCTGCTGTGCCAGCATCCAATATGGGCACCGGTTCTAGTCCTGGTGCTCCTCTTCCAGTTCAGCTCTCTGCTGTGGCCCGGGAAGGCCCCTGTACTTGCATGGGAGACCAGGGGGAAGCGCCTGGCTCCTGGCTTCGGATTGGCACAGCTCTGGCCATTTCAGCCATTTGGGGAGTGAACCAACGGGAGGAAGACCTTTCTCTCTGTCTCTCCCTATCACTGTCTGTAACTCTAACTCTGAAATAAATAAATAAATACTCTTTTTTAAAAGAGAGAGTGAGCAAATAGAATTTGGTCCAAGAGAACATTGTAGCATTTTATTTTTCAAAGGAGTCTTTAAGCATATATTGTGTAATTTCTGAAAAATCATACAAATGGGAAAAAGAGAACAAATATGGCAAAATACCAATAGCTGTTTATCCATCATGGTAGGAGAATGGATGTGTTGTGCTATTCATTGTACTTTTCTATAAATGATCTTCTGTAAAACATAAAGACATAAATTAAAATGAGGGACTGTTTATTGAATCTTCCAGAGCCAGGAAGTACAGAGACTGAATAGTCAGCATCAGGTGTAACAGCTGCAAGTGTGTCCTGCACTGCAGGACAGGTCACAGGAGCTGGAGGCCACATCCAAGGTTGTGAGAGGAGACCCAGGACCAAGCGGTCAGAGGAAGCCAGCATGCAGAGAGAGGGAAGCCATCGAGGGCGGAGTGGACAGTGCAGCCAGGCCTGGGTGTTCTCCACTGCTGACCTAGTTCCCATTCCAGTCCATATTTGTGCTAGTCAGTATTTTGTTGCTATAGTGAAATGCCTGAGAGAAGCTACTTATATAGAAAAAAAGATCTATTTAGCTAACAGTTTGGGAGGCTAAAACCCAATTAGTTTAATGCAGGCCTATGAAAAGCTAATAGAATGCAATCTTAAAGAAAGTCTAGGAAGGAGAAAGAGAGCAGGATTTTGAGAGAGAGAGAGAGAGAGTTATCTCCCATCGCTTCTCCACTTCTCCAAACTCAAATGTTCACAATGGTAAGGCTGGGCCAACTAAAAGCTTGGCGCCAAGAACTCAGTCCAGGTCTTGCATGTGAGTTGCAGGAACTCAATTAGTTGGGTCATCACTGCTGCCTCTTAAGGTCTGAACTGGCAGAAAGTTGTAGATAGGATTTAGAGCTGGGAATCAAACCCAGGCACTGTGATGTGGAAAAGAGCCACCTTCCCACTAGCTAAATGCCTACTCCTTCCTCTGTTTTTTAAATGCCCCCTTTTCTACTACAGGATCCCACAGCTACTATTTCAAAACATTTCTTAGCTTTCATCCACGCCCCACCATACCCTGAGTGATCTTCTGAGCCTCAGGTTAGTTATCTGCTTCTTCTCCTACTGGGAGTCCTCAGTTCCCCACCCCACACCTGACACACCCTATTTCCCTCACCACTTCTCCCTTCTCTGGGTTGTCAAAAATGAAGGCTGATCCCTATCTTCTGACCAACTCACTAGATAGATTCATCCCCTTTACCCCTTTCCAATGCCTCCTCTTGATCAGCTCATCACATTCCAGCTCAAGTTACTTCTCCCCAAATCGGTGCCCCCTCTTCCTGCCACCCATCCCTCTCTTTTCTTTAAGTGGTGGTTTGAGAGAGGTGCTGACAAGGCCCTTAGTGACCTGACCCTTATCACTTGGCTATCCTCATCTCTACATTTCCTGACACTGCACTCCAGCCAAACCCAACCGTTTGTAGTTCTCTGAAAGTTAGACTCTGTGTTTTCTGAAACTGCCATCTCTGTTTCCTGAAATATGGCCTCCCCCTGCTCCCCTCCACCTGGCCTGGCTGACTCCCATACTTCCTAGCTCACATCCTGACAGAACAACTTTCAAAACACCCCTTCCAGGAACCCTTCCTGACACCCCAGATCCAAACAGAACCTCTCTGTATTCTCTTGGTGTACATTGTTCACGCCGTCGTCACTCTAATCTCACGACTCTAAAGCTGCTTGTTCACATCTCTGTTTCATTCTGCACTGGACGGTAAGCTCCTTGAGGGACAGAGCACACCTTGACTATTTCCCCCACATGTTGGACCCAGCAAATAGTTGGAGCTCAATAAACAGCTGTTGAGTTAAAAGAACATCCTATATCAGCTGCTTCTACCTTGAACATAAACTGTTTGATTCCCACTATCTATTACACTCTCATCACTCATGCCCCAAACTCTTTTTTACCTGCCACCCTATGAGATGTTCTTGCCCATTCCTTCCTGACTGGCAGAGCCATTGCTTCCTTCTCAGCCTTGGACTCCCCAACCTCACTGAAGTCTGTGACACACTTGTTCAATTTTCCATCCCTTACAATTCTCTCCTCCTTTGGTTTCTGGAATGTGGTACTCTCCTGGTTCTTGCCCAACCTCTGTGACTTCTCTCAAACTTCTTCGCTCTCTTCTCTTCCTTTCCCTTCCTTAACAGATCTCAAATTCTGTATTTTCTCTCTTACACTTGCTTCTCTTCCTTAGATCCCTGTTTCTGTGCACCGTATCAGTATCCTCTGTGACACGAGGGCTGAAAAATCACAGGGTCCTTGACCTCTGTCTCCATTTATGAGAGCTGCTAACCGGAAGCAGCCAAGTCCAGTAACTCTGCTTCCTAAATGTCGTTCCACACTTCTAACTCTTGTTCTAGTTCATCCCATATTGCTTGCATTCCTGCCTGGGGTCCTGGTGATGATCACTACCCCTAAATGGGGCCCAGCCCTGACCTCACTCCATTGTCTTCTCATCTCCCCCAGAACACTTTCCTTGGTACGACGTTGCTTAAAATATACAATTGTTGACTCTTGCTACTGGAATGAAGTCACAACTGTGAAGAAGAGTTTGGGGCCTTACTCAACCTGGACCACCAACCTTCTTTCGAGCCTTATCTCTCAACACATGCCCACTTCTTGTACTGCTACTATTTCCTGCCTACCTGGCTCTGCTTCCACCTGAACTCCCCTTCCCCACCACTTCACTGCTTTATGTAGAACTCTTACCTAATCTTCATGCTCACTGTCAATGTCAGTTCTCCCGGGACGGCGTCCCCAACCTCTCACCTTTAAGCTGCATTTTAGTCTGGATATCATCATGTCCCACTGCCTTCACAAGTAAACCCTGAAATCTCAGGGGTTCAGTTATTTTCCGTTCTAATCACAGTCTGATACACGTCAAGAAGCGCCCCCTGGTTAGGTGTCTGAAGGTGACTCAGGAATCCAGGCCGCTTTCACCTATCTCATCTGCCATCTCAGAATTGTCCACTGCAGCAGTGCAGCGGAGAGGGGAGGCCTGGAGGATGTGCTCTCGCTGTTTACGGCCTCGAGCCAGAAGCAGCCCATCATGCATTTTCACATTCCCATTGTTGAAGGCGCAATCACAATGTTCCCAGCAAGCCACAAGGAAGGCTGAGAATTGTAAGGAAGTATATGGACATTTCGTCAGCATTGCATTTTGCTTTACCATTGCAAAAGGTGATCAACTGCTCCAGTTTACCTGAGACTGCCCTCATTTTAGCACTGAAATGTCCCAGGGGCGGGTGCTGTGGCGCAGCAGGTTAACGCCCTGGCCTGAAGTGCTGGCATCCCATATGGGTGCCGGTTCGAGACCCGGCTGCTCCTTTTCTGGTCCAGCTCTCTGCTATGGCCTGGGAAAACAGTAGCAGATGGCCCTAGTCCTTGGGGCCCTGCACCCACCTGGGAGACCCGGAAGAAGCTCCTGGCTCCTGCCTTCGGATTGGCACAGTTCTGGCCATTGCGGCCAGTTGGGGAGTGAACCATTGGATGGAAGACCTCTCTCTCTCTGCCTCTCCTCTCTCTGTGTAACTCTGACTTTCAAATAAATAAATAAATCTTAAAAAAAAAAAAAAAGAAATGACCCAGCCCCAGGAAAGCCATCCTTCCTGAGGAAACCAAGAAGGTTGTCCATACATGCACAGACACAGGCATGGACATACATGCATGTGCAGGCATGCCGCACACACACACACACACACCCCAATTCTACCACATGTATGAATTAATCTGCAGACCCCCATTCCCCTCCTATCTCCAACATTTTTCTTGTACCTTGGCACAGGCACTACATAGCTATCTGTATTTCCACTTTTTTCTAGTTTTGGATAACAGGCTTCCTGGCGCAGGGACAGGATCACATGGATCTCTTTCATTCCCCACCCCCAACCAAGGTCAAGAATTTGTCTTTACTGAGTAGATAACCCTAAATGTGCACAGGGGTTTTAAATGTCATTTTGTTTTTGATTATATAGATCATATATATTCTGTGTAAGAAAAACCAGGTGAGCAAAAAGAGAGAAAACAGTTTTTAAAATCACCTTAATTACTAGTCTTCTTTCAAAATTAGCATTTATCCTTTGGAGTGATACAAACACAAATACACACATACACATGCACATAGTCACACATGTGTGTGTGTATAAAATATTTGTGAATTGTAAAGAAAAACTGGATCATATTGCACAGGCTGTTCTGTAAGTTATTTTTCTACTTGAATAATATATCTTATAAATGTTTATGAAATTAAATTGAAAGTAATATAATTAAATGACTTACATTTATTGGGCCTAAATTGTAATATACCTGGGAATGCTGGTATGATTAGCAGCTGTATCATGTTCTGTAACTTGGCATGCTAAGCATTTTGAATAATTGACTGGTTGTGTTTCTTTTTTTTTTTTTTTTTTTTGAAGTAAATGCAAGTGATGTAAAAGTTCCAGAACAAAGCAAAAGATGGGCAACTGCCCAATTTATTATATAAAGCAAACGTAACCTTGGTACCCACAACTGATCAAGATATCATTAAAAAAACAAGAGAAAAACCAAGAGATCAAGCTTACTTTGGAATATTGATCTTTAATAAAATACAATAAAATAGAATGTAAGAAGCTATTGAACAAATAAATGATAATAATAATAATTATAATAGCTAACACTAACAGATATCTATTTGCCAGCCACTGAATACTTTTCATACAACAACCCATTTAATTCTCCTAACAAAAACCCTGTAAGGGACCATTTCACAGATGAAGAAACTGAGGAATAGAGAGTGTGAATAACTTGCATAAATTCATGTGACTTTACCCAGAAATGCACGAAGGGATAACTACAAGCAAATCTGTTTACAAAATATAGCTGAAACCAGGAGCCCAGATCCCCATCCAGGCCTCCCACCTGGGTGGTAGGGGCCTGAGTACTTGGGCCCTCTTCCACTGCCTTCCCGAGCACATTAGCTGGGAGCTGAATCCCTAAACATGTTTTCATAGCCCTTGTGGCTAATTTAGGTTAAATTTCTAGAAAAAAGTCCCCCAAATTTCTACTTCTACCAGTTATGGAGGGGTGCTATTTCCCCCACACTGTCATCTACCAATAATTCCAAAGGGGTACCATACATGTGTGATATATATGAAAAAATTGCAGAAACATTACCTGGAGTTGTGACTATTTTGAATAAATCAAGAGATCCATCTGACTCCTAAACAGCAGTGATATATATTCCGTGAAGCTGTTAGTTCTTTCCGAAATAGTGCACTAATGAAATGCAGCGCCAATGGGAATTTTCTTGGAATTAGCCTAAATGATTCCACAAGTTTTCTGGAAGAATGAATAAGTGAGCGTATCAATGAACGTCCTCAAAAAAGAAAAGGAAGGAGAGAAGAACACCCTCCAACCAATTTTCAAAAAGCAATAATAGGTAAAGTAATAGCTGAGCAAAACTGAAAATATTCCCTTCTACTCTGAGCCATGCTCACATGAGCCATTGGGGAAAAAGGTCTGAGAACCAGCTGATGAAATCTGGTGGAACTCAAGTTTGTGGCAACCACTTAATTCCCCAATTTTAATTAAATGAGAATTTAATTAATGAATTAACTAATAAGCACTGTCATTTTCCGCAAGGCTTTGCTTTCCCATCAGTAACTCACTATGCTACGATTGGGGTCAATTGTGTCCTATAGCTTGTTTCATGTGATGAAAATAGGAATATTTTTATTGTGCTTGTAACTTTTTAAAAGAGATTTATTTATTTGAAAGGCAGAGTTTACAGAGAGAAAAGGGGACGGAGAAAGAGAGAGAGAGAGAATCTTCCATCTGCTGGTTCACTCCCTAGATGGCCAGCGCTGGGCCAGGCTGAAGTCAGGAGCCAGGAGCTTCTTCTGGGTCTCCCATGTGGGTGGCAGGGGTCTAAATTCTTGGGCCATCTTCTGCCTCCTTCCCAGGCACATTAGCAGGGAGCTTAATCATAAATAGAGCAGCCACGACTTGAACTGGTGCTCACACGGGATGCCAGCATTGCAGCCAGCAGCTTACTCTGCTGCACCACAGTGCTGGCCCCTTGTGCTTTTAACTTTTAAAAGAAATTCTAGTACAAGTACTGAAAAAGGAGGCACAACTCTCACTCCAGATGGCTGGTGACGAATCTGTGAGAACTGCTGTGATTGCAGTGGACTTTGAGGTGTGAGGGTATGTTGCATTTTGACCAATGTTGGCCGTGTTTGTTGATCTTAAAAATGGAGAAATGGAAATGTTTGTATTCCCAAACTCAGATTTCTTTAAAGTACCAAGGTTTAGGCTCTTTTCTTGGATGTTATTGTTTAAAACATGGTTCTCTGAGGACACGTGGTCAGGCTGTATGAAAACAGAAGTTCATTTATTTAAACTTATCGGCGGGAAACTTGCTCGTATAACCTTGTTCCACAGGCCTTTTCACTTTAAGAATAATTTGAAAGAAGGACGCCAACAACACATAATATCTTTAGAGAGCGAGAGGTAGATACTCAGCCACCCACTCCCAGAGATGCTCACACACAGTGAGATGAACCAGTTGGCAGTGACACCCAAGCCACTCTGAGTTCAAAGTAGCAGCCACCTCAGAGTTCCCACCATCTGAAGAGGACCTTGGCTTTTTCCTTTGAAGTGTTTCCTTTGAAGGTCAAGGTAAAAGGCCCGTGTTGACTCAAGAAATTGCTAATCTATAGAAGGATGTGGCCTCTGCTCCATCACACATTTGTAATGTTCACATGAGGTTAACAAAACAAATGGTTGTGACGGAAATGCGTGAGTTGGGGCCCTGCTTTCTTTTCAACTGTCCCTGTCACAGGAGCATTTCTCCAAGATCAGATAGGCCCCAGGCTAAGAAAGAAATCCAAATCAGATCCTGCGTTAATTTCGAGTTTCTTGAATTTCTGTCATCAGGAGTTCGTGTTCTGCAGTGGGCTGCTGCTTGCCAGCATGATGCAGATAGAACTCAGAGTCACAAGATCTGAGTCAAAATCCCGAATCTTCCTTAATTAAACAGTGTCATCCCTGGCAAGTTTTCTGTTACTCTTCTCGACCTGCCTCATACTAGGTCCTGCCAAACAAGTTCTTTAAACAAGCTGAATATTTTTAAGAACCCAACATTTTCTGAGAAATAGTTTGAATATAGAACCCAGAAATAGGTAGAACTTCCAAACTGAACTCTAAGATCTAGATGAATTCTAAGAGCATTCAGCTGGCTCATTGACACTCAAGCATTTTTCAACAATGCTACAGCATCACCAGAAGGTTGGGACTTTTATCTTATTATCTTCGATTCCTCGCATCTTGAATCCTGTTAATTAGGGAATACTGCATACTTTCCCCACACTCATCCCTACTCCTATCCACACAAATATTGGGCCCAAATTGTTGGTGTACAGAAGACGGTGTATATCAGGTATTGAACCTAAAAGCCTTTTTCTTCTGGAGAAGATGTACTGTCTGGAAGAAAAAACTGGAAATTTGAGACAAGAAACTTTGGTCAAATATTTTGTTATGCAACTGATGCAGGTGACGCCTCCCCAGATACCACCCCCCTTGCTAATAAGGTCACTCATGGAATTTGGAATGGATGTTGCATATGCTAGCCACCAAATGGCCCGCCTCAGAGTCCCAAGGGGTCCTATGTTTGGATAAAGTCTCTCTAACCCCTCTGTTATTGTTTATTCGAGTACTGATTCAAGGACCTTCTTCCATCTCACCCCCTCCCCACCAGCCACCACCACCAAAGAAATACCACCCAGAAAGCTAAGAGATCAACCACAGAGTGTGCAAAATGGGTGAGGATAGACTCTATTACTTTAAAGAGGTAAAGGAACAGGCATGCTTGGAGTTAAAGGAGTGGATTTGGCTACCCCAAGTTAGGATTTTAACTGTAATTATGAAGACAGATAAATGCATGTTATTTACAGAGAGAAACCCACATATAAATCTAGCTATCAGTTATCTATATCTATCTATCTATCTAACTATCTATCTATCTATTATCTATTATCTATCTATATGGTTATATCATCTATCCATGTGTGTCTTACGGTCCAATGTCTGGGGATTCTCATATAGTGCACATAAATTACATTTTTATAGCTACTTTACTGCTAGGACTAAAGAAGTTTTCTCCATATTGATAACATCTTCCATCTTCTCAAAGTTCTACGTTCATTGAATCTACATGAAAGTCATTTTCCTTATGTGAAAGTAAGTTACTATCCCAGGTCACTTTGGGAGGCTGAACCCTTCCCCATCTAGGAATGATGCTGGCCAAAGCCACACTGGATGCTCTCCCCAGGCCTTTGGTAGTCTGGATTGTAGAAGAGGCTCAAGAACACCTGTGCTGGTTCTCCATATGGTCTCCTGGGTGGGTGGTGGGCTTCTCACCTGGCAGTCTTTCAGGCCAGCATGTGAATGAAGGCACCTATGTGGATGCTCTGAAGCAATCTGTCAGGAGAATGTTGCTGAAACCCAAGTGGGGACACCGGGTTTGCCAGTGATGTGTCCACCATTTGGTCCCCTCAAGAGATGTTGGTTCAGCTGCTTGGGGAGGGATGGGAATGATATCTGGGGACACAGCGCAGAGGCCTGGATTGTTTCTGAGACGTGGTTTGATGGTTGTGATTAATTGCGGAGATTGAGATGGAACACGTTTGTAGGAGATAAAGGGACTGATGTTTTAGAAATTTAGAAAGGGTTCAGCCATGAATTTTGTTGATAATGAGCAGTTGCTCACACATTCAACAATAAGATTTTGTTTGCAATAATTGTTTTATGCTCATTTCTTCTTCGGTCAATTCTCCACATTGCTACTGGACACAAAACATTGTGACCTTGGTTAAAATCTCTCAAGGAGGTAGAATGACAACAGAAATCCTGTTTAGAAAACTCTTCTTTCTGCTTTTCTATGCTTTTTCCATATTGTCTACAAAAACAAGTGTTCTGAAAGAATACTTTACATAAAATTATTTTCCTTTTAGATTTGAAACACAGAGAGAGACAGTGGCAGAAAGAGTTCCCATTTGCTGGCATACTTTTCAGATTCCTGCAGGGGACAGCACTGGGCTGAGGCTGGACTTGGGAGTCAGGAACTCAATCTGGGTCCCCATGTGGGTGACAGGAACCTGATTACTTGAGCCCTCATCACTGCCTTCCAAGGTCTGCATTAGCAGGAGGCTAGAGTTAGGAGATGGAGCCAAGACTTGAATCTTAACTGCTAGACTGACCACCTGCTCCTAAACACATTTCTAAAGAAATAGTTTATGTATTTCTTTGCCTTAGGATAAAGTATATATTTGTTACCAGTGACAAGAGCCTCCATCTCTGGTTCCTACTTGCCCACTGAGTGTTCACCAATGAGCTACCCTCTAATATGCGCCTCCAACCGGGTGCAATTGCTCTCCATCTCTCTCTTCTGGATCTTTTGGCTCCTTGGTTAACATTTCTTTTGTCCTTCAAGACTTAGTCCAAGAATTGTCTCCCACTTGCCACCAACTCTGACCCTATCCCCTACCCCAGTACCTTCTCCCATAGTCAACCAAAGCAGAGTCCTAAGAAGATTCTAGATAATGTGTTATGATATTAGTCATACCTGGAGAAGAGAGGAAAATGTGAGCACTTGGAAGATTTAGGATGTCTTTGCAGAATACACAATGCTTCTCTAAGTTTGATTTCCTGCTTACGTCCAGTATTGGCTCACAGTCCAATTTCCTGGTGGGAAAAGATAGAAAAAGTAGATTTATAATTATTATAAAAATTATAAACCCTTATACACACAGAATTTAGAGTTTTCAAAAATGCTTTCATAGTGATATTGTATTTAACTCACAACCAATGTTCTGAGCTGAACATGGTACAAACTATGCTTCCTCGTTTGGTGCCAAACTTTTTGGAGTTAATGATGCCAGGGTTCAGAGAAATGAATTAGTATGTTCAAGATCTCACGTTTAATTCATGCAAGAGTCAGAGGAAACCAACTACAAATGCTTTGCCCTTTTGTTATATTAAGGGACCTTTAAGATAAGCTGGTGTTAGAAGGTAGCTTAATATATATTGAGTCAAGATTCCATCCAGTTTTGAATCCCTTCTGCCTGTTATTCCACAGGCCTCCCCTGGCCAACATACAATCTTGTCACCCTGCTCCTCATTACCAGACTCAGGGACAGGGAGTTCACTGCATCCTTTTTTCTATCCTTTAACGACTGATAAATCACAGCCTTTACTGTAAAATTCTCCACGCTTGGTATTGTGCTCAGTGTTTTACAAGTAAGGAGCCACCTTACACGATAGCAAATACTTTTTCTAGTTTACAGAGGAGGAATTTGAGACACAGAAAGGGTTGAGTGTCTTAGGTATGATCTTACAGAAAGTTTGTTACAGCACTGCGATTCAAACCCAGTTTGCTTGAGTCCTACCATATTACATGGCTATTTACCCAAATCAAATTTCCTATGCTTTTAAACTATCAGCTTTACTTTTTGGTACCTCCTCAAAGATAGTATAAGTTCTTTTTATATGAGACAACATTCAATACTCTATTGGCAGGCAACTATTTTGTTTTGTCAGAACCTCCTTATCCCAGGCCAGTTGTTACCAGCCTTTATACCTTTTTAAGTTTGATAGTTTCAGATCCTCTCTCCAATTTTCCAATTGCTCATTTGTGTTTCACCAGTTTGTCTATGTTTTAATGAAAATATTGCACACAAAATGAAATGTGATAGTTCAGGTGCTGTTTGACCAGCAGTATAAATAATGTGACTAATTTTGAACTGACTTAAAAATAAAACCACAGGCATTTCATAGAAGATTACTCTAAGCTATGGTTCCTTTATCCTGACCTTAGGCCACTTTTTTTGGACCCACATGTAGCTAGAACTTCACATATAACTCTAGAAAATCTCACTTTACATTTGCTTCTCCTTATAGCCTATCAAGATCTGTTTGTCAACAACTCATTGCTACTGTCTATTCTATTTGTTTGTGTCTCAGTCTTGTGGGATCTGCAAATCTATTTCTTCTGTATCTTTATGCTAGCCGTTGGTTTCAAACATTAACAAAATATACAACATTTCCAAGTTTGATATCTATCTATATTCTATAGATATTTAACCCTTTATTGATTTTCCTAATTGCCTTTAAATCCAGTAAACTATTTCTCCATTCAGTCGATACAGATATCAAGACATCTTTTACTAATTTTGCTGAAAAAAGATAGACTGAGGCAGTTATCTTGTAGCCCTATCCCCAGCATAATTTATTCATTCATCCAACTATTGCCAATAACTTGGCATCTCATAATGCTAAACACAGTGGAAGATGCAATGATAAACATGCTGTGGTTTATGTCCACAAGATGCTTGTGTAATAGACTGAGAGAAAAACGCAAGATGACCATGCCGGGGGAATACGATCAATCAGTGAGGATGGTACCCACCACTCCAGGTCCTGCAAATCTGGTGTGAAGAGGTGATGGAATGAGGAAAGGAAGACAAGCCATGGAGTCACATGAATTTTTAAAAAATATTTATTTATTTATTCAAAAGTCAGAATTACGCAGAGAGGCAGAGAGAGAGAGAGGTCTTCCATCCAATGGTTCACTCCCCAAATGGCCACAAAGGCCAGAGCTGTGCCAATCCAAAGCCAGGAACCAGGAGCTTCTTCCAGGTCTCACATGTCGGTGCAGGGGCCCCAAGGACTTGGGTCATCTTCTACTGCTTTCCCAGGCCATAGCAAAGAGCTGGATTGGAAGAGGAGCAGCCAGGTCTCAAACAAGCACCCATATGGGATGCTGGCACTTCAGGCCAGGGCATTAACCCGCTGTGCCACAGCGCCGGCCCCTTGACCTGACTTTCTAAGGAAGAAACAAACCAAGAGATATGAGGAAAATTGCCAGGGATTACAAACGTAGCAAGTGACAGAACTGGGTCTTGTGGATTTAAGTTCAGTCTCCTTTTTGCTAGACGTTTTGCTCAGGACCACTTCCCTCCTCAGTCTTAACCATATATGTATCTTACAACAGGATTAAAAGATTTTCCACAGCTATAATTTACTAGACTCGTTATGTTTGGTAGACTATTAGTACTCTATTGATATTATTAACTAATGGTCTATTAAATAAGAATGTTCACTGAACTGGTACTCCACTCATTTTCCTGAAAGAAATCTAAAAAGACAGGCCACCTGCGGAAGCTTATCATTTATTACAAATACTTGGGCAGGTGCGCCCACCACTTTCTCTCCTTAGCTCTGTATTTGCATCCATCTGCTCCCCACGCCTTCCCATTCTTTGTGTCTGCCTGCCCAAATCGTCCACTAATTATCAATTTTAATTCAAGTCTTAGACTCTCACCTGGTTGGCAACAGATGGAGTTCTACTATTTCATTCTAATCATTTCAGGAAGCAGAAGAATATATTGATATTTAAGACATAAGAGAATGTATTCAGCTTAGAAAAGGAGCAAGCATCACAGGGAAAAAAGAGAGAGTTAGATGAGGCAAATATAAAACTGAACTAGAAATCAAACAACAAAACTGATAATTAAATAACAGATTTGCTCGTTTGGCAACTCTAGCCAAAGGAGCCTCTAGGAAACCTCAGAAGTAAACACGCACATACAACACTCATAGAACTGGAAAAAGACCAAATCACCTAAAGAGTGTAAAATTCTGGGGCGGGCACTGTGTCACAACAGGTGAAGCTGCCACTTTGGATGCCTGTATCCCATATTGGAGTGTCTAGGGTTGAGTCCCACCTCTGCTTCTGGTTCAGTTTCCTGCTAGTGTGCCCAGGAGGCAGCACACGATGGCACTACTACTTGAGTCCTGTCTCCTATCAGGAGGATCAGGATGGAGCTCCTTACTCCTGGTTTCTACCTGGCCCAGCCCTGGGTATTTCAGGCATTTGAGGAGTAAGCCAGTGAATGGAAGAGCTCTGTCTTGTTCTGTTACTGCCTTTCAAACAAACAAATGAATAAAACTTTTTTTTTTTAAAAAGCTAATGATTCTTTTAAAATATAAAATTCTATAAATGATTTAATAAAACATCATATATAATTTTATTAAATGTAAATACTTCAATACAATGATTTTCCAGAAAATATATTATCTGAAAGTAGAAATTCCAAAGAAAGGATAACTGTGGAAATAATCGAGGATGTCGAAGAAGCTTCACCAAAAGGAATTCAGATAAAGGGTTCACAGCTGAATACTTCCAGACACTGCTTCCAGACCTTTAATCAACAGATAATTCCTGTGTTACATAAAACCTTCCAGAGAACAGAAATATGAAGAATTACCAAATTTCTCAGGCCCAATTCCAAATCAGGTAAAGATGGTGAATAAAATAGAAAGCCAATAAGAACAAGGACAATTAAAGACCAACCCTTCCGAAATTAATAATAATGCATTAGGAGAGGGACATATCATAATCTAGTTAAGTTGCACCAGAAATATAGGAATATTCCCCAAAATAATAATACAGCATTTTAATTTTTAACTATGCTCCTTAGTTGATTTAAATTAAATATTATTCAAGATTCAAAATAGTTTAAATAGGACTAAAAGCCCATTTACTCATTTCCCTAAGAAGATAAAGAATATGTATTCCAAACAACTAATCAACATTCTATTAGATGTAGAGCAAATATTTTTGAAAATATTAAATTAATTAATTCTACTCTCCTTTGAATTTATTCCTCAGGTAGCTCTCCATCTCCTAAACTTGACTTCTTTTTTTTTTTTTTCTCATTGCTGGGATTAGTTTATTCTTTTTTTTTTAAACTTTTATTTAATGAATATAAATTTCCAAAGTACAGCTTATGGATTACAATGGCCCCCACCATAATTTCCCTCCCACCTGCAACCCTCCCCTTTCCCTCTTCCTCTCCCCTTCCATTCACATCAAGATTCATTTTCAATTCTCTTTATATACAGAAGATCAGTTTAGTATATATTAAGTAAAGATTTCAACAGTTTGCCCTCACATAGCAACACAAAGTGAAAAATACTGTTGGAGTACTAGTTATAGCATTAAATCACAATGTACAGCACATTGAGGACAGAGATCCTACATGATATTTTTTAAAAATTGATTAATTTTCTATGCAATTTCCAATTTAACACCAAGTTTTTTTTTTCATTTTCAATTATCTTTATATACGAAAGATCGATTCAGTATATACTAAGTAAAGATTTCATCAGTTTGCACCCACACAGAAACACAAAGTGTAAAAATACTGTTTCAAGGCTAGTTATAGCATTACTTCACATTGGATAACACATTAAGGACAGATCCCACATGAGACGTTAAGTACACAGTGACTCCTGTTGTTGATTTAACAATTTGACACTCTCTAAACTTGACTTCTATAGAAGCTATGGGTTCCAAGTCTTTTTTTTCCCTCTCTCCTTTTCGAGAGAAAACCACCAGAAACACCACCGGCACCATCATGTGTCAATGCCCACAGAATTAGCAGCAACCAGGCAGAGAGGCATCCAGCCTGAATGTTGCCAGAGTTCCCCCACAGATTGGCATCTTGCTCATGAAACTGATGTTCCTTGCCGGAAGGAGGCTATGACCAAGGAAAAATAAGAGCTTACTGTTTCCAGCTCAAAGGTTTGGAAGGAAGAAGGAAAAGAGAAGAGAGCATCAAAGGATGCAAGATAAGAGACGTGTTCCAAGCTCCTCCTGGAGCTTTGAAACCTGGAACAAGAGAGACACAGTTTAGCATGACACTGACAACGCTGTGGCCTAGCATTGTCCCAGAGAGGGCGCTGAGCTCTCCCTCAGCCTCCCACATGAACTGAGCAGTTCCAGAAGCTGATCCTTTAGGGAAAAAATTGGAAGGAAGGGAGAGGATTGAGAACCAGGGGTCCCTCGTGGGGAGGAGCTGTATGAAGGACATAGAGGGAACACAAAGGGGTCTGACCGAACCACTAGCCACAGTCATCACCTGCCAATTCCCACAGGATCAGCAGTGAGCCAGGCAGACAGGCGTTGCCATGGAGAGATCACTGAGATTCTGAGGGGACCGTACACATCTGAGGACACTTCCACTGGCATGAGACAAGCAACTGCCTACAAGATGAGCAATCGTGTGATCTTACAGTTTAACATCACGACTAATCATCACAGACATGTAAATGATATGACCAGGACTTACTTTTTATAATCTTATTCTTTTTAGTGTTGTCATAGATGAATTGATTAAAGAGTTAAAAAATAAAATACTAAAGGTAAACGACAATGTTCACAGATGGGGAAAGTATCAGCTTTCTAAGTTTTGAAGTAACGAAATAAGTTTGAAAGGCAATAACTACAAATTCCTTATAGGTAATCTAAGAGCTTCAATCAAATACCACAAAAGTGGATCCTTTACATATATTCTTGATGTAATAATAGAGGATCTTTCCTTAAAAAAATGAATAAATTTATTTGAACATATGCACTGTTTAGGGAAATATGCCTGCTTTTAAGATATTAGTTTTCCCACTTAAATAAAACAAAAATGTGGATGTTTGCATTTATCATCATTTAATATTGTTTTTAAAATTCTCGGTAATACAATAAAAATGCAATAAAAAGAAAATACATAATTATTGTAAATGGAAAGATAAGCTATACTTATTTGTAAAGGATGATACTTCTAAAAAATCCTGGAGAATCAACTGAAAATCCTTTGGAATAGTGGTTCCCAAATTTCTCTGTCTTGAAATGTACCTAAGGAATGTCACAAGGATTTTGATGCTTGAGCTTCGTCCAGAAGCTGCAACTTAACTGGTCTGGGGTGTGTCCTGGACTTTGGAATTTTTCAAAATCCCTAGGGGATTCTAATGTGCAGACAAATATGATAATCACTTTATAATTAATAGGTGAGCTCAGTACATCAACTATATTCAAGGTCATTGTACAAAAGTAGGTTTCCTATCCTACAAAAAAGAAGTTAGAAAATAATAACAGAAAAAAAATCTCATTTATAATAGTGACAAATGTAAAAATACCCAAGAAGTATATTACTAAGAAAAATATAATATTTGTGCAATGTAAATTATAACATTTTACTAGGAGACATAGCAGGAAGCTTAAATAAGTTAAGAGACATAGACTATTTATAAATATAGGGCAGTTCCAGACTGTACCAGAGGAAGATTTAGAAAGAAGGGGCTGGGGGGCTGATGCTGTGGCACAGTTGGTTAATACCCTGGCCATATGGATGCTGGTTTGAGACCCAGCTGCTCCACTTCCAATCCAGCTCTCTGCTATGGCCTGGGAAAGTAGTGGAGGATGGCCCAAGTCCTTGGGCCCCTGCACCCGTGTAGGAAACCCTGAGGAGGCTCCTGGCTCCTGGCTTCGGATCAGTGCAGCTCCGGCCGTTGTAGGCATCTGGGGAGTGAACCAGCGGAAGGAAGACCTCTCTCTCTGTCTCTACCTCTCTGTAACTCTGCCTGTTGAATAAATAAAATAAAGCTTAAACAAAAAAAGAGAGAAGGGGTTGAAAAGCAAAAATCCTAAGAAAGTAATTTCAAATTTGAATAAAGGGATTTTTTAAAAGTTTAAAAAAGCATGTTCAAAAAATAACAACGGAGTTTGCTTTACTAGGTGTTAAGTGAGTTTATAAAGGTGTAATTTTGGTCTAAGAAAAAGAAGATTAATAAAAATTTGCAGCAAATGACATGATTAATATTCGTAGCTCATAAAAGGCTATTAAAATAATAAATTGAGGTCACAAAACAAAAACGATGGACAGACATAAAACAATGTGTAAAAACAAAAGATCATGAATGAAAATTTTTATTAAAAATCTTAAGAGACACATGAAAATTATATTTATGGTATACCATATGCTGTTTTGCTATATGAATAGATTGTGCTGTCCAATCAGGGTTAACATATCTATCTCCTCAAATGTTTAACATTTCATTATAGTGAAAGCATTTCTTCAAGATTTGTGTGTGTGTGTATGTGTGTGTGTGCAGTACATTAATATTATAATCACCTTTCTGTGTTGCAGAATCCTGGAATTTTTTTCATCCTTTCTAATTGTAACATAGTAACTGTTAATCAAACTTTCCCTACCCTTTTCAGTCCCTTTCCCTCCTTAGCCTCTATTAACCACCATTATACTTTTAACTTCTATGAGATCGCTATTTCTAATTTATTGATTGGCAAGATAAAAAACCCCAAAACACGGCCCTCACTGAAGCAGGTGAGGGAGTGAGGGGACGGAGCTCTGTGAGACAGCCGAACACTGATGGGTCTGTCAGTCGATCTGTATCTTTCTGGAAAGCAAGTTGGCAACATATACCCAGAATCTTAAAATATTTTTTCTCTGACACATAATCCCAGTTCTAAGACTATTCTTTCCCAACAGGAAGACAAGGATTTACATCTAAGGGTAGTATGAATGATATACAAAATTGGAACTGACCTACATGTCTAGCAACAGAGAAACAGATGAACAGGTCTTTAAGATCCATCCTTATAGTGGGACAGTGTGGGACAAATAAGAGGGGATTTATTTCAGAAAGTTCATGGAAAAATACAATTAAAAATAAGTATATTTCTGTGGACAAATATTTTGAAATCCATGTATAGTGTTTTTGTGATACGTATTTTCTGTAAATTTTTTGAAAACTCCTTGTCCTTTACTTTTGCAAACAGATAAAAATATTTTTAACGCATTTATTGATGTCAGAAAACAAAGAAGAGACAGAAATATGCTAAAATTTAGGTAATGACAAGTAGCAGGCTTTTTTCTATATTAGACTATTTTAACATCAGTATTTGTTTTTATAACAAATATTATTAGTATTAGTTTATGAACAGAGATAAAGACAGGGAGAAAAGGAAAAGAAACAAGAGAAAGACCAATGACTAAATATTGTGGAAAACCCATATTTATAAAAGCATGACAATTAATAGGTAAATAGGAAAATGACAAAATAATTTACATAAAGAAAAGTTAAGATTGTACCATATTAAATGTTGTTCATAAAGAAATCTAAGTTAAGGTACTGATTCATGGGTAAAAGTGAACTAAAAACTTAAACTAATTTCCAATGTTGAGGAGGTTAGAGTGGAAATAATCATACATATAAAAAGTTGGAGCATCGTAAACTGATGCAATCGTTTTTTAAAAGCAATTTGATTCCAAACATTAAAAGCTCTAATAATGTCCACAACCTTTGAAAAACCTAATCTCACTTTGGGAAATGCTTCTGAAGAAATTATTCAAAAAGGAAAAGATAGAAAAAAGACGTCCACTGCAGTTTTAATTAAAATGTTAATTTTGAAAACACTGTAGCGAACAAGACACATCATGATACATCAACCCCATGGACTCTTGGGATGCTATAAAACTAAGGAAGATGTATGGTTTCTATCTTGAGTGCAGAATAAATGCAAAAGGCATAACTGCATGTAGACAATGGATGACATTAGGAAACAGAGACTAGGAAGGAAAACAATGTGCTAGGATGGTGAAATTATAGATTCATTTCCTTTATGTAATTGTATATATAATTATATAACAATTACATTATAATCAAATTACCTAATATATAAATTATATACTATAAATCATAATTAAATTAGATGATATATCATCTAATTATATATTATAGAATAATTAACATAATTGCTTCATATAATATATATTATATATAATAATTATGTGTAATTGTTCTAACAGTGGGCAAAAATAGCAGGGGAGAAGTATTAGAGAAAAGGGAGCAAAGGGGAAAACAGTCTTTATGCATTAATTACACACAAATTTAAGCATCAATTGAAGATAAAGACCTTTAATGTACCTGCAAAGTAGGTATTGTCTTCATTTCCATAGGTGAGTAGATAGCAGCCTGAACAGGCAAGTCACTTTAAATTCTGGAATTAAAATGTCCCTCTTCTGGTTCCATTCTGCCTCCTGCCTCTAAATGTGTATACACTGCTGACTGTTAGCCTTTAAGTGTCATAGTTTTATTTGGATATGACGGAAGTTATGAAACATCTTCCCCAGAAAAACTTTCAAGAATGCATAAAATTTGCATGTCAGCACTTCCTAAGGGTAAGGTCACCATGAACCTTGTTGTATGGCTGTTGGCCTGGAAAATCAATAGTGCCACTTTTCATTCTCGAAGTCCTTCTGATTTGGATTATAAATTACATGATTATCTTTAATTAAAGGCCACGCATGGTCTTTCCCTTTCCCTCTTGTCAACCCCCAGCCTACCCTTTTATGTTTCCACTTGTGTGACTTCTTTAAGTAAAGCATCCAAACAGAGGCATTTTCTCTACATATCCAGTGTGAGGAGAGAAGTCATGAATAGGGAGTGACCATCTACCTTACCTTGTCTTGTGTATCAGCTATATCTTGAAAATACTGGTCAGCAGATAGCATGGCACTTTTGCCTGGGTACAAGAAGTCTTGGGCATGCATGCAGCCTCTTGTCAGGACTCAACAGTTGCCTGCATTTGGGACCTAAATGCTTTGGTGAGGGTTAAGAGATGAGTTCTGGAGGCCCAGGACATGCAGTATGGTACTAGGATAAAGTCAACTACCAGAGGACACCCCAAATATGTCCCCTGGCCATACTTGGTCAGTCTTCAACATTGTCTTTTTAAGGTAAAGGTATTGAAGCAAACACTAAAGCCAGAGTCACAGTCCACTGAAGTTGGGGGGCGGGGTCTGGACCAGATTGACACCTGTGGTTCAAGATCAGGCAAAACAGTAGAAACACGTCGGATACTGGCTCTGGAGAAATTGTGGCAGCTGCTGGGAGGCCTGTGTTCCTTCATGCTGGCGTGGGGATGATGCTGGTTTTGTTGTTGTCCTCAAAGCCCGGAGGAGCTGAGGGAAAACCATGGATATTAATGAGGAGTGCTGCTCACATGGAGGGCGGAGAAGACATGATGGATAAACATAGGACAAGGAGTTGCTCCTTGCCTCTGACTCAATCTGTCCAAAGCAAGGCTTCTTGACCTGGGATCCATGAACTCAACTGAGAGAAAGATCCATCATTATTTCCATGAACCTATCCTACAAATTATCCTACAAATTATACAAATTATCATACAAATTTCGATTTGTATGAATATGGGTAACCAGTCACAGCAATAGGAATAGTAAAAATGGCTTTTTCACCATCAAAATCGCTGATACTCTTATAGATGGTTCCAGTGTACATTTTTTGAAGATTTATTTTATTTCATTTTTTGGCAAGATCGACTTTCTTTTTTATTTATTTATATATGTATATTAATTTTATTTAAGTTATACAAATTTCATGTATTTCATATATAAAGATTTAGGAGCATAGTGACATTTCCCCCCTTCCCTCCCACCGATGCTCCAACACTTCTTCCTCTTCTTTCTCACATTCCTTCTCTTAATTTTTACAAAGATTTATATTCTCTTTACTTAATAAGCATATAGTTAACCATACACTAAGTAAAAGATTTCAACAAATACTGTGAAGAAACAAGAAAAGAAAAAACAAAACAAAACAAAACACTGTTCTTCAGTGGAAGACACAAGGGCTGTAACAATCCTTGAATCTCACAATGTCTATTTCACTCCAATACATTATATTTCAGGCACTCTATTAGTTACCTTGGATCAAGGAAAACATATGATAGCTGTCTTCTGGGACTGGCTTTTTTTTATTTGACAGAGTTATAGACAGTGAGAGAGAGAGACAGAAAGAAAGGTCTTCCTTCTGTTGGTTCACCCCCCCAAATGGCCGCCACGGCCGGCGCTGGGCCAATCCGAAGCCAGGAGCCAGGCGCTTCTTCCTGGTCTCCCACACAGGTGCAGGGCCCAAGCACTTGGGCCATCTTCTACTGCCTTCCCAGGCCTCAGAAGAGAGCTGGACTGGAAGAGGGGCAGCTGGGACTAGAACTGGCGCTCATATGGGATGCTGGCGCCACAGGTGGAGGATTAACCAAGTGAGCCATGGCGCCGGCCCCCAGGACTGGCTTATTCAAGTATAATGGTTTCTGGTTGCATCCATTTGTTGCAAAAGACAGGATTTCATTTTTTTTTTTTTTTTACAGTTAAGTAGTACTCCATAGTGTATATATACCATAATTTCTTTATCCAACCAACAGTTGATGGGCATATGGGTTGATTCCATTACTTTGCTATTGTGAATTTTGCTGCAATGAACATGGGGTACAGATAAACAGTTTCATATGCTGATTTCTTTTGGTTTGGGTAAATTCCCAGGACTGGGATGGCTGGATCATATGTTAGGTCTGTATTCAGATTTCTGAGCTATCTCCATACTGTCTTCCAGAGTACCAGTTTGCATTCACACCAACAATGGCCATGGGTACCTTTCCCCCCACATCCTCACCAGCATTTGTCATTTGTTGATTTCTGTATGCGAACCATTCTAACTGGAGTTAGGTGAAACTTCACTGTGGTTTTGATTTGCATTTCCCTGATGGCTAGTGGTCCTGAGCATTTTATCAAGTGTCTGTTGGCCATTTGAATTTCCCTTCTTGAAGAATGTCTGTTCAAGTCCTTTGCCCATCTCCTAACTGGATTGTTTGTTTTGTTGTTGAATTTCTTGAGCACTTTATAAATTCTTGATGTTAACCTTTTATCAGTTACATAGTTTCAAAAATGTTCTCCCATTCTGTCAGTTGCCTCTTCACTTTGCTGAGTGTTTTTTTTTTTAAATCATTCAGTACATTGGCATTAGGAGAATTTCATACTTTATTATTTTTTTTATTTGACAGAGTTAGACAGTGAGAGAGAGAGAGACAGAAAGAAAGGTCTTCCTTCCGTTGGTTCACCCTCCAAATGGCTGCTGCTGCTGGAGCTATGGTGATACAAAGCCAGGAGCCAGCTGCTTCCGCCTGGTCTCTCACACAGGTGCAGGGCCCAAACACTTTGGCCATCCTCCACTGCCCTCCCGGGCCACAGCACAGAGCTGGACTGGAAGAAAAGCAATCGGGACCAGAACCCAGCGCACATATAGGATGCTGGTGCTGCAGGCAGAGGATTAACCAAGAGCCATGCAGCCGGCCCCGCCAAGTGTTTCTTTTGCATTGCAGAATGTCCTCAACTTGTTATAATCCCATTTGTCAATTTTGGCTTTGATTGCCTGTGCTTCTGAGGTCTTTTCCAAGAAGTCTGCCTATGCCAATGTCTTGCAGAGTTTCCCCACTGTTCTGTAGTAATTTGATGGTATCAGTCATAGATTGCGGTCTTTGATCCATTTTGAGTGAATTTTTGTGTAAGGTGTAAAGTAGGGGTCTACAAACTTTGGCACATGGAGATCCAGGTTCCCCAGCACCATTTGGTAAAGAGATTTCCTTGGTCCAGGGATTGATTTTAGCTCCTTTGTCTAAGATATGTTGCATGGTTTGATTTCTGGAGTTTCTATTTTGTTCCATTGGTCTATAAGTCTGCTTTTGTGCCAGTACTAGGCTGTTCTGATTATAACTGCCTGATAATATATCTTGAAATCAGGGATTGTGAGGCCTCCAATATTGGCCAAGTCCATTTGGTCCATAGCATCAATTAGCTCTGTTATTTCTTTGTTGATTTTCTGTTTAACTGATCTGTCCATTGATGAAAGTAAGTGTTCAAGCCCTCCATTACTATTTTTTAAGATTTATTTATTTATTTGAAAGTCAGAGTTAAACAGAGAAAGAAGGAAAGGCAGAGAGAGAGGTCTTCCATCCAATGGTTCACTCCCCAGATGGCCACAATGGCCAGAGCTGTGCTGGTTGGAAGCCAGGAGCCAAGAGTTTCTTCTGGGTCTCCCGTGCAGGTGCAGGGGCCCAAGGACTTGGGCCATCTTCTACTGCTTTCCCAGGCCACAGCAGAGAGTTAGATTGGCAGTGAGCATCTGGGACTCAAACCAGCACCCATTTGGGATGCCGGCACTGCAGGTGGCAGCCTTACCCACAATGTCACAGTGCTACTCCCTGCCTCTCCCCCTACCCCCCGCCCATTACTATTGTATTGGAGTCTATGTCTCCCCTTAGATCCATTATCATTTCTTTACATAGCCAGGTGCCCTGTAATTGGGTGTGTATACATTTATTATAGTCACATCTTCCTGTTGAATTGATCCCTTAATCATTATAAAGCACTCTTTGTCTCTTTTAACAACCTTTATATTAAAGTCTATTTTGTCTGATATTAGGATGGCAGCACCTGCCCTTTTTTGCTTTCCATTAGCAAGGAATATCTTTTTCCATCCTTTCACTGTGAGTCTGTGTGTTTCTTTGTTGGTGAGACGTGTTTCTTATAGGCAGCAAATAGATGGGTCTTGTTTTTTAATCCATTCAGCCAGTCTTTTAACTAGATAGTTGAGGCCATTTACATTCAAGGTGACTTTTGATAAGTAATGACTTGGCTCTCCCTTTTTTCCATAAATAATTCCTATTGTTTGCTTTGAATTTCTTTTGTGCTTTTGCTGGGGTGTTTTCTGATTTCACATTCTTCCATGATTATGGCTGTCTTTTTGTGTGTAGCACATCCTTATGCATCTTTATTAAGACTGGGAGAGTGGCAACTACTTCTTTCAATTTCCTTTGTTGTGGAAGGTCTTTATTTCACCGTCATCTATAAAAAGGAGGTTTGCAGGATACAGTGTTCTGCTTGAACAATTTTTTCTTTCAATACTTGGACTGCATCTCCCCATTCCCTTCTAACTTGTAGAGTTTCTGATGAGAAGTCAGCTGTGAGTCCAATTGGAGATCTTTTGAACGTAATCTGGCATTTTTCTCATGCACATTTTAGGATGTTTTCTCTATGTTTTACTGTGGAAAATTTGACCACAATGTGTCATGGTGAAGGTCTTTTCTTATTTGGACATTCCTTTCTCCAAATTGGGGAAGTTTTCTGTAATTATTTCACTAAATAGACCTTCTAGTCCATTCTCTCTTTCTACACCTTCAGAAACTCCTAAAATCTGTATGTTGGGTCATTTGATTGTATCCCATATATCTCCAACACTGTTTTTATGTGTTCTGTTTGCTTCTTATTATTTGTTTATTTATTTGGTTTGACTGTAAGATTTCCAGAGATGTCTTCTAGTTCCAATATTCTTTCTTCTGCGTTGCCACGTCTGCTGTTAAGGCTTTCCACTGCATTTTTCATTTGATCTATTGAATTCTTCATTTCTGATATTTCCTTTTGATTTCTCTTTAAAATTCAATTTCATGGGAAAAAATTGTCATTCATATCATGTATGGTTTTCTTTAGTTTGTGGATTTGCTTCTGATTGCTTTTGAGTACTCCTGTGATTAATTTTTTGAATTCCCTTTCTGGCATTTCCTCACTCTTCATCTTCACATTCTAATATTGAAATTTTGTTGTGTTCATTTAGGGGGGTCATGGTATCATCATTATTCTTGTTTTTAAATTTCTGCATTTGTTTTTAGGCATTTGTGGGGTTGATTTTTTTGTTTTTTTGTTTCTTTGTTTTTGTCCTTTGATGGCTTTTATCTTTGAGCTATGCCTGTGTGGCTTAGCAGGATGTCTGCACTTTTAGTGAATTTCTTTTTTTATTTTTTAAAGATTTATTTATTTATTTGAAAGTCAGAGTGACATAGAGAGAGAAAGAAAGGGAGAGAGAGAGAGAGAGAGAGAGAGAGAGAGAGAGGTCTTCCATCTGCTGGTTCACTCTCCAATTGGCTGCAACAGCCGGTGCTGCGCTGATCCAAAGCCAGGAGACAGGAGCTTTTTCCAGGTCTCCCATGTGGGTGCAGGGGCCCAAGGACCTGGGCCATCTTACACTGCTTTCCCAGGTCATAGCAGAAAGGTGGATCGGAAGTGGAGTAGCTGGGACACGAACTGGGGCCCATATGGGATGCCAGCACGGCATGCGGCAGCTTCACCCACTATGCCTCAGTGCTGGCCTTTCAGTGAATTTTGAGAGGTTTGTGGTGGGTGTGGCCAGGGAGCTCTGGTCGGTGCTCCAGGGTAGGGTAAGTATCCAGGGTAACACCAGCATCGGGCATGGTTGATCTCAGTTCCCTGGGTGCCAGCCCCCAGGGTGTTCCATGCCACTGTAAGAACTGCACAAATGATCTGCGCAGTCCTAACTGTGAGCAGAGTGAGCATGTGGAGCCACTCACAGTGATCGCCCAGAGACCCAGCTACTCCCTGCACCTGCTCACATAACCTCTGAGACCCCTGGTCTCAGCACACGAGGCTCCCACAGTCGCTGGGTGCTGGGGTTACTGTTTGCCCTGCCAGCCTGCCCAGTAGACAGAGAGGCAGATGTTCCCCAAGATAGCTCTGCCTAGGCTTGATCCTGGGAGGCTGCAGATGCCTTACCATCCTATGTGGTTGCCCAGCCACCTCCTAGCTAGGCTGGAAGTCACTGGGGACTGGGATTGTTTCCTCTGCTGGAATCACTGGGTCACATGGGTACACAGGGGCCGCTGGCCGAATGTTTCTCCACCACTGTCACCAGTACTGCTGTGAAGGTGACGTCCTGTCTCAGCTGGTTGCTGTGTGTGCACACAGGGGCTTGCCCAGTTGCTGCCCATACCCCAAATGGTGCTTGCCCTTTCTCTGCCAGGCAGCAGGAGCTGTCGTGGGGAAGCTGGAGGAAGACAAACATGCCCCTTCTACTTCCACTGGGTCCTGGGCAACCACTAGCAACCACTAGTCCGCAGGGCACCAGACCAGACTCACACCACGCTCTCCCTCTGGCTATATCGCCATGGGTTGCTCCGGTAGGGTCTCACCTCCATCTCAAAGATGCCGCCACTCCGCCTCCCAGCCGCTGCCATCGTGGGCTGCACCTGTGTCCTTCCTGTATGGCTGTGCCTTCCACACAGGTCCACGGGGTTCCTCCTGCTCTTGTAGGGTTTCCAGTGTGGTTTTTCTCTCCAATTCTGTCCTGAAAGCGCACTTCGTACACCCCTTTCTTTCACTGTTTACCCCTAGTCTAGTGTATCATGTCACTCCCTAATCTACCATCTTGGCAAAATACTAAAGATTTATTTTATTTATTTCAAAGGCAGAGTTACATAGAGAGAAAGGGCCAAATGGCCACAATGGCTGGGGCTGGGCCAGGCAGAAGCCAGGAGCCAGGAGCTTCTTCCAGGTCTCCTGCATGGGTGCAGGAGCCCAAGCATTTGGGCCATCCTCCACTGCTTTCCCAGGCACATTAGCGGGGAGCTGGATCAGAAGTGGAGCAGCTAGGACTCCAATTGGCACCTAAATAGGATGCTTGCACTGCGGTTGGTGGCTTTACCCTCTACACTACAATGCCAGTCCCCTTGTCAATATTTCTAGGTAACATTTATGCTCACTAGTTCTTGGAGATTATGGTAATTATCTGAGGTGCCTCTGTTTTTCATGTGTTAAGGATGCATAAATTATGCTAAGATTTACATTTTTTCATATTTGAAGAAAATTCTAATGGATGTGTTTTAATATAATTGATTTTTGGTCATATTACATATTTTATTTTAAGTATTTAAGAATATTATTATTTTCATACAGAATCTCTGGGCCTCACCACACTGCTGAAGGGGTTCCTGGCATAGAAGTTATGGCTCACAATGATGAATTATAAAGAACTGGAGCAGAGCAACTGGCAGCCTCCAAATACAAAGGAAAGGTAAGAAAATGGAAAAGTGGGTTGCTTGAAATAGTAGGTTTAAGCTGTGCATGTGTATTTAAAGGTTGCACTGTATCCTTTAAAATGTGCAAGTGTTATATGTGAATCCAAAATTTAAAAATAAACTTAAAATATGGGAACACTTTGAAAGTAAGATTATCACACCACTCAGTTTTGTCATAGATCACTCTTGCGGTGGTTATACAATGTTTCTATTATGAGTTGAAAAATACTTATAGAAATATGAGCTATTTCTGGTTAGGCAGTGGTCAATAGAAGCTCC
The DNA here is from genome assembly GCA_949820135.1 of Sylvilagus floridanus. NCBI lineage: Eukaryota > Metazoa > Chordata > Mammalia > Lagomorpha > Leporidae > Sylvilagus > Sylvilagus floridanus. The sequence continues at coordinate 65,806,304 of OX463239.1, forward strand.
CAGAGTTCCTCTTTGGCATTATCCTGCCTTCATCTAAATACTCATTCTTATTTTTTTAAAGAATTATTTTATTTATTTGAAAGAGTTACAGAGAGAGGTAGAGCCAGAGAGAGAGAGAGAGAGGTCTACCATTCTGCTGGTTCACTCCTCAGATGGCCGCAATGGCCAGAGCTGAGCTGATCTGAAGCCAGGAACCAGGAGCTTCTTCCAGGTCTCCCATGTTGGTGCAGGGGCCCCAGCACTTGGGCCATCTTCTACTGCTTTCCCAGGCCTTAGCAGAGAGCTGGATTGGAAGAGGAGCAGTGGGGACTCGAGCCAGTGCCCATATGGGATGCCAGTGTTGCAGGCAAGGGCTTTAACTGACTGCGCCACAGTACTGGCCCCAGAATACTCATTCTGATTTTAAAAACTCCTTCCTCTTTCCTTACTTCCCTTGCTTCAATGTGAATTCTTTCACTTATATCCCTAGGTTTCTTGTTTTCATAACTGTACAATGGCTGTGTGTCTTTAAAAAATAAAGCTTATTTACTTTCATCTATGAGGGAAAGAGAGAGAGAGAGTGAGGGAGAGAGAGAGAGAGAGAGAGAGAGAGAGAGAGAGAGAATCTTTCATCTGCTAGTTCACTCCCCAAATGCCTACAACAGCCAGGGCTGGGTTAGGGTGATGCCAAGGAGTCCAGAACTCTACCTCCGTCTCCAACATGAATGAAAGGGCCAAGCACTGAGCCATCATCTCCTGCTGTCCAGGATGCATTAACAGGAAGCTGGATTGGAAGCAAAGTAGTGGGGACTTGAATTGGCACTCTGGTATGGGATGTGGGTGTCTCAAGCTGTGGCTTAATCTACTGTGCCACCACACCCATTTGTGGATGGCTATAGATCTCATAGTCCCAAGAAATAGGATCCTCCCACTTCTATTCCATGGACTTTTTTTTAAACAGATTTTTGGGTGTTCATATTTTCCCAGTCTGCCCACTTTATGCAACCCAACCTCCCCACAGGAAGTGGGACATGCATGCCTACTACATAAGTAATTTGTTCTGTCATCTCTTTCTGTGTGATCCTCATTCCTGGGCAATGCATGCCCTTTCCAAGCCTGGAGGATCTGTCTGCTACCGCTCCAGGCCATCTGACCACAAAAACAATCCACCTCCATTGAGATGACAAGCACCTCCACTATCAGAATTCCTGGGTCGTCCTTGAACGGAAGAGAAAGGAAATGACATAATGTAATCAGGGGCTTCAAAGAAACAAGAGTATTGAGACATGTACAGCATCTTTAGAGTCAGAATCTGTTGTGAGAAGTGTTTTTAAAGCCCTGCATCAGGCCTTGTTGCCTTCGTTTGAAGTCATGGATGAAATATGTAAAAGTCTCCTCCTCAAAGCCAAGGTAAAATATTTTCTTCTGTCAAAAGAATAAATCCTTTTTTATGTTGAAAAGTATCTGGCACTTGGGGTTTAACAAACGTTTTGAGTTTATAGGGCAGAACCAAACAAAGCATTGGATGGCTGTCCATTGCCTTTGTTTATACCTAGCAATTGTCAAGGAATATTTGTAACAAGGTGTGAACTAGAAAACCCTGTCTACCTCCTCCTTGGTATGGTCTTTTTGATGCATTAAATAACTACAGATGTGACTTGCTTTTGCCTAGGGCTGAGAGTTAGATCAGGGTCAGGCTAAATCTCATCTCACTAGCTTGCACCCAGCTCTCCAGAATGTAACATTTCCCCTGTGGGTGCCCTAGACCCCTTTCCACAGGCTGCCTTCCAAAGGTTTGATAAGACTAGTTGAGGGTAGAGCTTAATCCTCTAATTCCCCTGAAAGGATGTTTTCAGTTAGATTTTGTTTTACCCTCACTACATCATTTCCATATGGTCTGAAATAGACAAAAGGAATTTGTTTAAGATGGACAACATTTAAGACTCACTTGCGTAATGTGTGGCTCGCTAATATAATTGCCAGGCAGTGGGGTATTAGCCTTGCTTTTGGGGGAGGGCAGTGTGGAGCATTGCAAGGACTTTGGGTATAGCTTAGAAGTTGATTGACAGCCTTAAGCTTCCAAAGTAAATTTCTAAAACCCAAGTAATTTTTTCACAGACATGTGAAACTTCAGAATTCCAATGGGAAAAGAAAGCTTTATTTTTAAAATAAACTCTTAAGTTTGAAAACAAAACCAGACAAGCAATGTAGAAAGAACTGCTCTAAATTGAATTTCAAAGTGTGTCTTTTGGTCAGGGGCCTCCTCCATACTCTCAGCCACAGCCCTAATTCTGGTCCTCATTTGTGCTGCTCTGATGACCTCATGGTTGGTCCCTCCCCACCTATCAGTGTTGCTTTCTGTGATCCACTTTCTAAGTTGCTGCCAGTGTCTTCTCTATAAAAACCACTGTGGATCATGTCATCCTTCCACTCAACACCTCCACTCTCACCACTGCACACAGTATACATTTTTTTATTTGTACACAAAATAAAGCTCAAACTCCTAGCTACAGCATTCAAAGAACTCAAGAATCCAGTCCAAGTTATTTCTCCAGGTTTTTCAATTTTTTTTTTTTGCCTAAAGTTCATGATAAACAAGATTAAGCATTCAAGGTACTGGGGACACACAGGGAAACTAACCCCTGCCCTGGAGCATGGGGAGGGAGAATTGTATGTAAGGATGTCCCCACTCAATGCCCAGGGTGGGATATACAGCTTCAGTGAACATCTGGTACTGACCATGAACATCCACCTTCCTTGGTCAGTTGAAACACACATGCTGAGAATCAAGTAAAGACAAGGCAAGGTCTGAATGAGATTTGCAGGCGGGCACAATCCCTCATCTCTGTAGTCAAGTCCAGAGCAAAAAATTAACTGATTGACAGACTTCTGGTAAAGAAACTCCTGAACTACACAAAACATTTAATCAACCATATTAGATTTCTCAAGTTTAGATATCAATATAGATTTTATGGGGAACACAATAAAGATTGCACTCTTTCAAACTACAATATCCTCTTCATCTACTTTAAATTGAGTTATGATTATACATCTTGTGATTTGATTAAATTTATTTGGTAAGCACCAACAGAAGACTGGATAAGAAATTATGGAATACGTACTCTATAGGATACTACACAATGATAAAAAATATGATATCCCGTCATTTGCAACAAAATAGAGGAATCTGGAAAACATCATGCTGAGTGAAATAAGCCAGTCCCAAAGGGACAAATATCATATGTTCTCCCTGATCTGTGACAACTAACTGAGCACCTAAAAGGAAACCCATAGAAGTGAAACTGACACTATGAGAAACAATAACTTCATCAGCCCTTGTCCTGACTGTTGAGGAACAGCTAACTATTTTATTCTTTTTAGTATTTTCTTTTTCTTCTTAATACCATTGGTTGAACTCTTTAATTAACACACAATTATTCTTAGGTGTTTAAAGTTAACTGAAAACTGATCCCTGTTAAATATAAGAGTGAGAATAAAAGAGGGAGGAGATGTACAGTTTGGCACATGCTCACTCAGACTTACCCCTAATGGTAGAGCTAGAAACATGCCATGGGACTCCAAATCCCATTAAGTTGGCATATATTAATGCCATCTTACTAGTCAGAAATGATCAGTTTAAGTTCATAATTGATCATAAAGATAGGATTAAGAGTCAAAGGGATTACATAAATAAGACCAGGGTCCACTAATAATAATTGATAGAATTAAAAAGGAGAGAATGATCCAACATGGGAAGCGGGATGCACAGCAGACACATAGAATGGCAAATTCCCCAAACAGCACTCTGGCCTCAGAATCAGCCCTTAAGGAATTCAGATCCGGCTAAAAAGCCCATGAAAGTTTCTCAGGCATGGAAAGCCAAGACTCTGTGGCAAAAACAAAAACAAAACAAAACAAAACAAACAAACAAACAAAAAAAAACAAAACCTAAACAACAGATCTCTGTGAGTGAGATCCCAGCCAAAAGAACTGCCATTAAAGAAGGAGGTATATTTCTCTGAAGGGAGGAGAGAACTTCCACTTTGATTATGGCCTTGTCTAAATAAGGTCAGAGTTTGTGGACTCAAGAGGCTTCCATAGCCTTGGCAGCTCATGACAAGAGCCTCAGGTGATGACTGACATCATAAATAAGAGTTAAATTGCTAAATCAACAACAGGAGTCATGGTCCACTTACTCCCCACGTAGGATCTCTGTCCTTCATGTGTTGTACTGTGATAATTAATGGTAAAAATAGTCTGCAAACAGTTTGTTATGCTTTGTGTGTCTGTGTGGGTACACTCTGTTGAAATCTTTACTTAGTGTATACTAAGTTGATCTTCTGTATATAACGATAATTAAAATGAATCTTAATGAAGAATGGGATGGGAGACAGAGTAGAAGATGGGATGGTTTGTGGGTGGGAGGGTGGTTATGGGAGAAAAACCGCTATAATCCAAAAGCTGTACTTTCAAAATTTATATTTATTAAATAAAAGTTTTCTTTAAAAATTTTTAAAAATTTATTTGGTAAAGTGTGAGTTTTATTGGAAAAGGAATGCTCTAAACATTCTTTGGATAAAGGTTCTTTATCCAATAAATGTTGCCCTAAAGTGGAGTGGGGAGGAAGAAAAGCCCTATAGTTTTTGTTGAATTTGATGATCTGCATTATGTTGAAGATGCTTATCTCTTTTTTTTTAATGCAGAACATTAAGATAATAGGTGTTTCTTCTGCCCTTTGGACTCTTTCTACCTTAGTTGAGTGTATTTGAGCTGAAGGTTCAGCATTTAAGGTACACCTGCAGTCAATTCTTTTGAAGTAGGCAATGCTATGGTTTGATGATATTTGTTCCCAGAGGTTCCTATGTTTGCAAGTTTGTCCCTTGTATGGAGGTTTTGAAAATGGTGAGCCTTTAAGAGGTGGAGCCTAGTGACAGATCACTGAAGTTGCTGCCCTTGGATGCAACTAAGGTAGCTCTCACAGAACCCTTTAGCTATTGAGAGAGTGAGTTGTTACAGGAGCAAGCCTGACCCCTGACTCATTCTCTGGCTTCCTGGTTTGTGATGTGGTCACTCTGGCACATGCTGCTGTTATCGTGGTACTACCCCATGGTCTCCTATCATGAGAACTTTACTAGAGGCAAGCCAGTGCCAGTACCATGCCTTTGAACCTCCAGAACCATGAGCCAAACAAACCTCTCTACTGCCTCCAGTCTTCCGCTATAGTAATGAAAAACAGGCAAAGTGAGACAACAATTATAATTCTCTATGTCTGGATTTTCACTTCTTTTCTTTAATAATTTTCTTGACCTTAGCATTATATGGACAATAATAAGGTTAATTTGCATATCACTATATATATTTTGGAGAATTAGAAAGATTCCCAAATCTGAGGGAGATGAGTTAGTATGCTGATTAAAGGCATGTAGTGTGAAAACAGGTTAGATTCAAACTTTGGCTTTGCTATTATGTGTGCCCCTCACCTATTTGTACCTCAGTTTAATTTGGCTAATAAAAATGTGTCTATTAACATCTGCCTCAGAAATTCATTCTGTAGAGTATATCAGAAGATGACCTATAAAGAGAACTAAGTTAGAAATGATATAAATCAGCCGGCGCCGCGGCTCAACAGGCTAATCCTCCGCCTTGCGGTGCCAGCACACTGGGTTCTAGTCCCGGTTGGGGCGCCGGATTCTGTCCCAGTTGCCCCTCTTCCAGGCCAGCTCTCTGCTGTGGCCCGGGAGTGCAGTGGAGGATGGCCCAAGTGCTTGGGTCCTGCACGTGCATGGGAGACCAGGAGAAGCACCTGGCTCCTGCCATTGGATCAGCGTGGTGCGCCGGCCGCGGCGGCCATTGGAGAGTGAACCAACGGCAAAGGAAGACCTTTCTCTCTGTCTCTCTCTCTCACTGTCCACTCTGCCTGTCAAAAATAAAAAAATAATAAAAAAGAAATTATATAAATCATGCAAATGGTACAGAAGTCTTCAACATGCTATCGCTGATTTCCTTTAGCATTGTCATTTATCTAGGTCTCCACACTCCTTCAACATTCCTTATCACTATGGCAACCTAATGCAAGGGTACTTACTCGTTATCCTGTGGAATCATGACTTATTTCTTTTGTCTGCCGGCCCCCAAACCCACCTCTTTCCCATCTGTGGACAGCACTTTGGTCTTCCTTTAGCCATGGGGTGCACATGTACCCTCAGCTAGCCTGCTAGGGTCTCCATCCCAGCAGGACTGACACAAGGTGGTGACAAATGGCGGAGTCAGTTCATTCCTGAAGAATTAGCCTTGTGATTTAGCACCTAGATCCTCAGTGCACTTCCACTTTCTTTCCTGTTCAAAGCCTGGCAGCTCATTTTTATTCCTCTTGTACCATTCCAATGAATGTCTGCTAGGTGGTGAATGTTTGTGTGCCCTTAATAATTCCTATGCTGAAGTCCTAAGCTCCAACATGGGAGCGCTTTACATGTGCCTTGTCTACAAGGGGGTGCAGTTATTGGAAGCTTGTTCTTTACTAGGGTGATGTTGGGGGGTGGGAACTTTTAAGAGGTGGGGTCTAATGGGAGGGTCTTAAGTCATTGAAGGCCCTGCCCTCTGAAGAGTTACTCTGATATCTCTCTTTCTTCCTGGTTGGCACACTGTCTGCCATAGGGCCTTTGGGAGGGCCTAAGCTATGCTGCTTAGACTTTCATCCTCCAAAACTGTGAGATAAATAACCCCTTTTTCTTTGCAGGAAATACCTCAGGTTTAGGAGTCATTCAGTCTTCAGGGTGGGGCTCTCAGGAATGAGATTTATACCCTTATAAGAGGCCCCATGAGAGAGATGCTCTCTCTCTCTCTCCTCCTCCCTACCCCCCTCCCACCTCCACTTCCTATGTACAAATTAGCAAGAAAGTGACCATCTGTAAAAAGTGACTCCTCCGTCAGTGTCAGTCAGGAGTCTGTTGGCATCTTGATCCTGAACTTCTCAGGCTCCCAAACTGTAAGAAACAAATGTTTATTGTTTCAGCCACCCGATTTATGGTAATTTGTCACAAAATAGCTGAATCTGATTAGGACAATTTCTTTTTTGTTTTTCTTCTTGCAACTAGTGAGAACTGGCTGCAAAGAAAGAACCAAAATATCTCAAGATTACTGTTCGCATGCCTGGGTGATACAGATTTGAGTGATACCAGATCTGTGAACCACTTCATGATTGGTTCTAGAGATTTTGAAAGGGACTAACTAAAACCACGCCAGCCCAGACCCCATGCCTAACTACGAGTTGTCTAGTACACAAGGAAAAACAGTGATTGTTCATTTATTCATTTGAAAAGCAGAGAAAGATAGAAATCTTCCATCTTACATTCACTCCCCAAATATTTGAACAGCTAGAGCTGGACCAAGTTAAAGCTGGGAGCCAGTCTCCCACACTGGTGGGAGAAGTCCCCATCACCACTGCCTTCCAGGGTGCACAAGACCAGGAAGTTAGAAGGGAGAGCAGAGCTGAGACTTGCACCAGGCACTGTAATATAGGATGGAGGTACCCAAGTGGCATGTTAACTGCTGTGCCAACCATCTGCACTCCCACCACCCAGGCATGACTTTGTAAGTCTGCAGTGATCTTGAAGCATCAGGCCCTAGGAGCAGGTTGATCCACTAAAAATGCCAACTGAAAAATCATTGCCCCAGAAAAGCAAACTTGGCAAAACATGAAAGGACCTGAGAAATACAATCTGAAATAGCACAAATCTCTTTCTTCTTGTGTTCTGGGCACAAAAGGCAATTACAAGGCAAGTGCTCTAATTAAATATGTGGAATAATATGACTATTGGCTATGGAGGGTGATACCATGATAACTTATATATGCTTAAAGATACTAAATAGAGATTCTCCCCAAATTAGATGAAAATATCATGAAATTTATTAATTTTTACACCTTGCGTTTTTCCTTTATATTTTTTAAAAAGATTTATCTATCACCTGAAAGGCAGAATTACAGAGAGAGAGAGAGAGAGGGAGAGAGAGAGAGATCTTCCATCCAATGGTTCATCCAAGATGACTGCAATGGCCGGGGTTGTGCTAGGCTGAAGCCAGGAGCCACGCATTTTATTCGGGTCGCCCATGTGTATACAGGGGCCCAAGTACTTGGGTCACCCTCCACTGCTTTCCCAAGCCATTAGCAGGGTGTTGGATTGGAAGCACAGCAGCTGGGACATGTACTGCTGCCCACATGGGATGACAGTGTTGTAGGCAGTGGCTTAACACATTATGCTGCAACACCAGCCCGCTGTGTTTTTCCTTTTTTAATTATTAAAAGAATAAAAAAAAAAGAGAAGTCCCCTTCTTTTCTTCCTCTCCCTTCTTCTTTCCTAGAATAAACACAATTAAGAAGTTGGTCTATAATATACTATTTATCATTCCAGACATCTTTCCCTACCTAACCAAACTTATTGACACCTTGTTTCTCCAATGAATCATAAAATCAAGATCATGCTATACATGTTTTTTGGTACTTTCCTTTTCTCAGATTCTGTCTTGGACATCCTTCTATGTCACTATGTATTATGTCATACATGTTCTTTCATTGCATGTTTTATTTGTAGCTTGTACAATGTTTTCCCAGCACATTACTGGTTAATTTCTGAATCACTCATAAAAAATGATTAAAAAATAATGGTGATTCCAGGACCACCTCTGGCTAGCCTGTTTTTGTTCTAGGTGAAGAGCTGCTGGCCTGCTGCCCATGATATATGATTGCTGTTGTTACACAAGGGCAGAAATATGCCATGAGTGTTTCTTCCAAGCAGCAGGCTCCAGGGCGAAAGGAGGGTCCTGGGTGGACTGCTCAGCAGAGAAAGGTAGAATGCCCTGGAAACTCATTCCTGTACCAAACGAAATAGAGCAGCCAATTTCTCCCACGCATCCCCTCCCCCAGACCTGCAATCCGCAATAATTTTGCAGAAATAAAGCAAATGGATTGCCACATTCCTCCACGTCTATTACACTTGACTATTCTTTGCAGGAGCTACTCAGGACCAAATGTTTGGAAAGGAAGTTGGCTGGCCACAGTGTCTTTTTCTTTTCTTTCTTTCTTTTTTATTTTTTTAAAAACTTTTCTGCTGCAGCTGCAAAATAGGAAAAAAAGAAGAAAAAGAAAAAAAATGTAACCCCCCCCCCAGCCAAAGACCTTTTAGGAAAAATTCTTCATTTATTTATTGAAAAGCTCTTGCACATTACATATTTAAGCTTATATATGCTGAGAAGTCTTGATAGCCATTGAGAGCTTAAAAATTTATTTTGATGTTAAGCATTTAGTAATTACTTTCATTTCTAAAAATTTTTCCTTTACACATTTTATTTATTTGAAAGGTGGAGAGACAGAGAGAGAAAAGTGACAGAGATCTCTATTGTAACCATCCATCGTGCTACCCTCAAATGCTTGCAACAACCAGAGCTTGGCTGGGCTGAAGCCAGGAACCCTGAACCCAATCTAGGTTGCCCATGTGGGTAACAGGGACACATTTACCTGAGCCATCACCTGCTGTCTCCCAAGATGTACATTAGCAGGCAGCTGGAGTTGGGTTCAGAGCTGGGACTACAACTTGGATGCTCTGATGTGGCATGTGGCTACCCCAAGTCTTCCAAGGGGAGTCTTAACCGTTACACCCAACATTTGCCACATAGAGATTTATTTTCTTACAAATGAGTGGGTCCTTTGAATCAGGATTAACAATTGAATTTCTTGGCTTCAGGTACTCTGTAGCCAGCTGAGCCTCCAAAGACGGTTTTCTCAAGGGTTATGGCTTTGTGAGACAACAGGCAACATTACTATTGATTAGAATGGCAAAATACTTTCCAAAATCTTCTCCAGTGTCTGTGCTTAGTATGTGCAAGCTTGGCCTTCTCTTCAGTCTGCACAGCTGGGGCCTCTATTCTAGAAGACAGCTGCCAGCACAGCGGTACAGGTAACTTAGAATCCTCTCTTCTCAGTTTGGCCCTACTGGCTGCTGTGTCCTCAATCGGCCTCTCCAGCCTCTTCTACTACAGTCAGAGAGCACTGGTCCAACAGTTGCTCACATCACGGAGCCCCCCTTGCCCTCGGTGCCATTTTCTGCCCCTCTGCCACTTGGCAAAGTTCTCACCCTTCAAGGCCCAGATCAAGTGCTACTTCCTTTCACTCACATCCTCCCCTTGCCTTCCCTAGATACAACTAAGCTTGCACAATTAGGTGACATTTTGTTCATACTATTGCCATTCACCATGTAATTTTAGTTAATCAGTAGCATTAACATTATTATAATAAAAGCAGCTATCCTCAAAATACTCACTAACTTCCAGAAATTTGGCTATGGATTTATATTAGGTCATTTCAAAATAATTGGATTTTTTCACATTTTACAGAGGATGAAATTAATATCCAGAGACATAAAGTTGTCCAAATTCACATACTAAGTTTATGGGGGTACTTCTAAAAATTCATTAAAACATGAAATTAGGGGCCATTGCTGTGGCGTAGTGGATTAAGTCACCACCTACAAAGCCAGCATCCCATATGCTCACAGGTTTGAGTCCTGACTGCCCCACTTCTGATCCAGCTCTCTGCTAATGTGCTTGGTAAAGTTATGGAAGACGGCCTAAGTCCTTGGGCCCTGCACCCATGTGGGAGACCCAGAAGAAGCCCCTGGCTTCTGGCTTTGGCCTGACCCAGCCTTGGTCATTCTGGCCATTTGGGGAGTGAATCAGCAGGTAGAAGATCTCTCTCTCTCTCTCTCTCTCTCTCTCTCTCTCTCTCTCTCTCTCTCTCTTTCTCTCTCTCTCTTTGAATAAGTCTGCCTTTCAAATAGAATAAACCTTTTTAAAAAGATGGAATTAAAACATGCATGTATTTTGGTGAAAAAAAATTTTAAAGCCATGCATGTTAGGGGCCTTCAAAACTGTCATGAAAAATACATATTACGAAGAACTATGAGGGGATTTCAAAAATTTTTGGCACCAAAATAAAATTATCTTTTGATTGCATTTTCCAATGAACTTTTTGAAGTTTCCTTCTATCTGTCTGTTTCCTATTACTATAATAAGATACATGGGACTGGGTAACTTTAAAAGAAAAAGAGGTTTATTTAGCTCACAGATCTGGAAGTTCAAGGGCATGATGCTGGCATTAGCTTAGCTCTGCAGGCCTCATGGCAGATGATGGGGTGTGTGTGAGAGGGCGAGATCACATTGCCAGACAGAAAGCCAAAGGGCCTGGGATCTCACAATCCCTTCAAAGGGCATACTCTCCATGATCTAAGGACCTCCCTTAGATCATGAGCGCCACCTCTGCTTAAAGCCCACCACCCTGGGGACCAATCTTCTCACACACAAATCTTTGACCAAGTCAAACCATATCCAAGCACTGCACCATGCTGAGTGACAGAATCCAGTGCAGTGACACTGCCCGGCCCGTCTGGTTCTAGAGTCTGTGTGGTCTTTCTCCCTGAACTACTGAGCGCTTTTACACCCATCTTCTCTTTTCGTTGGCTTGTGAATTTTGAAGGAAGTTCTCAGCTTCATCCACATTTGTGTCCACTCTCTCATGTATAGTGGGTCCCAAAAAACCAATTTTCTTTGAAAGTGTGATTTCATCTTGATATTGAAGGCTGAGGTTTTGTTGTTTTTGTTTTTGCAGGAAATTGATGAATAACTAGAATCAAGTTGCTTGTTGTTGGGCTGGACTGAGCACTCTTGTGTTGTCAACTGCCCTAGGCATGGAATACTGCCAATCCTACAGAGGCAAGGTTGAGGGAGAACAATGGGGTAGATGGGCCCATAGCATTGGATATTAGCCAGAGGGGCAAAGATTATGTAGGAAGATAAGCTTCAGAGGTGGGGTGATGGAGCCTAAAGACTAGTCTACACTTTGAATGTTTACCATGTTCATTTTTTTCTTTATTCTCCTTTCCATTTCCTCTCCTGTTTCCCATTTTGAGATGGAAACAGAAATTCAGGGAGGGCTAAGTAACTTAGTTACATGAATAAGTTACATGGATAGTCAGTGACTAAGCTTCCTATTCAGGCACAAGGCCAAAGCTGCTACCACTTGGGTAAAGTGTGATAATTTAATTTTTTAAAGATTTATTTATTTGAAAGTGAGAGAGAGAGAGAGAGAGAGAGAGAGAGAGAGAGAGGTCTTCCATCCACTGGTTCATTCCCCAACTGGCTGCAATGGCCAGAGCTGCGTCAATCTGAAGCCAGGAGCCAGGAGCTTCCTCCAGGTCTCCCATACAGGTGGAGCCCAAGGACTTGGGCTGTCTTCCATTGGTTTCCCAGGCCACAGCAGACAGCTGGATCAGAAGTGGAGCAGCTGGGACTCGAACCGGTGCCCACATGGGATGCTGGACCTGCAGGCGGCAGTTTTACCTGCTATGCCACAACGCCAGCCTCTATAATTTAATTTCATATCTAATACCACTGCTCTGCTATTCCTGAGGCTGTAGCTTGCAAGTTTAGTTTTGTGCCTTACAGAAAAGGAGTATACTGGCTTTGTACAGAAATGTCGGATATACTGCTTAGCAAGGGTTGGGAGGGTTTGCATAGCTCTGGCTCTGCTGAACTTCGGCTTGGCACACTTGCCCAGCACACAAGGAAAACAAGCTGAAACACATAGCCAGCTGCCTTCAGCTGACACAGGGAGTCTGGACGAATGCTGTAGCCATACTCTGCAAATGGAAACCATTCTTTCTGGTGGGGAGAGCCCTGTAGAGAACCAGCATTCTTTGCAATCCATCCAATCCACAGCAGCCCTTTGATGGAGAACAGGGAGAGCCCCAGGGTGAGAAGAATGGGGATGTCACCCTCAACCTCACCCCCACTGCTTTGAAAGCCAGTCCCGCCCCTCGCATTTGCAGGGCCCACACACCATGTGTCTAAATAGTTCACAGTTATAAATCAAACCAACACACTGCCAGATAAAATATGTTCTGTCCTCCCCCCTGGACAAATCTAACTTCATAACAATGTGGATGGTCAGGCTGGAATTTATAGCTCTCAAGCTCTTGGAGTTCTCTACTGGAACAAGGTGGTACAGGGAGAAGCGGCTCCTGGCTGGAGGTTCACTCTCTATCCCCCAGTGCACAAGGCTTCTTGAGTGCACATTTGTGATGTGGTAGTCCACACAGCACAATTCTGTCCATATCCTCAGCATCCAGCTGCCCTTTGGCCATTCTGCGCCTGGGATTACATCTACAAGCAGAGAATTCCAGGATGCCCGGTTCCTGAAGTGATGCTTAGACAAGCCCAGTGTCCAGGGGGTGTATCTGGACATGAGTTAAAGCAAGGCCCTGTAAAGCCCTATAAACAGCAGGTCTGGGCAGGATCAACCTTGCCTAAGTCTATGCTAAAGAGAGAAGCTTCATAATTATGATTTTTGGAGTGCCTGGGTTTGAGTCCCAGTTCCAGTTTTCCTGCCAATGCACATCTTGGAAGGCAGCAGGTGATGGCTCAAGTATTTTATTCCCTGCTACCCATGTGGGAGACCCACATGGAGTTGTGAGCTCTTGGCTTCAGGTGGATCCAGCCCCTGCTATTGTGGGCATTTGAGGAGAAAAGCAGTGGATGGGAGTCTCTCTCTCTCTCTCTCGCTCTCGCTCTCGCTCTCTCTCTCTCAATAAAATGAAATGAACAAATAAAATTGGAAAATAAAACAAAATACAAACAAGATTTGAATGAATTACAGTCACAGAAGTCAAGGGGTGGATTTTAAGTCAGAGATTATTGGAGTACCAAAGCCATCATGCACTCTGAGTGCTTTCTACACTCAGGTAGATTTAAGCAGTGATTGATTCTTATCCCCTGTGTCAGCTAAGATTCAATATCCCCTGCCCTTGGGGTGTTATCAACACACTGGTATTTTTTTTTAAAGTATAACCAAATACTAAAGATCAACAATTTTAAATTAAAAATTTCCTGCATTTTATGGAACATCTATATTAGAAATAGTGAAAAAGGAAGATTGCCTTCTTTGTGTAAATTGACAATTTTACATGACCTTTAAGCAGAGAAACTTTAAATCTGAACACTAAAGCTTTCTGTGTTCAGTCCTTCCCCAGCCAGAAAGGGGGGAAGGGCCCATGCCTGGATTTCTTCAGGTGTGAAAAGCTGTCATCACTTCATCCTTTCCGGCGGAGCAGCGTTGCCTTTCAGTGCTAGGTATTCTGTTTCATTTGGAGTCTTTACATTGGGCCCTGAATCCTTGGGATTACAGTTGCCCAGTCCTGCACACGCACAGATGAAGTGAGGCTCCTGCTGGATCTATCACGGGATTGACGCCTTATTCCTCATGTCATTTAAGGAGCCTAATGTAGTCTTATTGAAGTCCCCAGGCCCAACCCTGTTTGGGTCTCAACAAAATATTTGTAAAAATACATAAAAAACTTCATTTTAGGGGATAGCATTTCAATAAATTTAGCTGTTCACATTTTCCATTTCCATTGTCAGGCCAAACATTTTTGGTATTTCCTAGCCTTTTTTTTTTTTTTTTTTTTGGCCAGGATTCATTTAAAATAATTAAGGTTTTGATAAATGGTGGCATAGTAGTTCCAACCCCATGCTTTGTGAAATATGGAAGAACAGGTCAAATAAGGTTAAATGTTGGATGACAGGGAATCCCTGTTCTTGACATCAATTCTAAATTTGTAAGAAACTTGAATCTTGTAGTGCTCAGCTCTTCCACTTCATGTCTGATGGATATCACTGCCATAAAGGAAGTCTTTGAAATGTTAAGCAGAATGCTTGTGGTTTCAAAACATTTTCCCCTCCTCTGGTGCAGTCTCCACAGCTGTCTTCACCCCCTCCTTCCTCCTACCCAAGGAGTTCTGTAGACCATACACCTCCTCCCAGTGCCTTCAGCCTTCGGCCCCCTGACCAAACAGAAATGGCCACCCCCACTCAGAGTTCAGAGAGATTTCCTAAAGCCCAAAGGGTCCCCAGAATTTTAGACTCCTCTGTCTAAGAACTGTAGCTTCCCACAGGTGAGACAAGTGTTGCTGTTGTGGCAATTACTAAGTCTTCGTGCAGAGAGAATGAATTCAGATCCAAGATAAAGGAATGTGCCCATCTTACTCCCGCCTGGCCCACTGGGAACCTATCTTCTGGCATCACTTTCAGGATTGAGGTAGCATTTATATTTTTTCCTTTGTCCAGGGAGAAACTTTTTGTCAATATGTGTTAATCAATACTACTTTTTTAGTGTCTATCAAGTTTTCATAATTAGTTCTATCCTGTCACCTGTGAGAGCCTTTCATTTTGCTGGCGGTGTGACTTTCATGTGATACAGGCTTTGGGAGAATTTTACCATGAAAATTTCCTTAGGTGTCGATGATGGTGTTCAAGTAGCAAAGTTTGTGTGTTATTTGGGATTTTCTCATTTGCTAACAGAGGAACTAGATGTTTCATTATAAGTTGTGTCTCTTGCAGCTGAATATTAATTTAAACAAGGTGTATGTCACTTAAGTCTTCAGTAAGTGTTTACAGAATGAACCAGATATGATTAATGAAAAGTCAACAAACCAATAGAATAGTTGGCACAGATGAGAATCCATTTTCTTGGTAATGTACAAATAAGAGAGAAGGCAAAAGTGACATCCTTTGAATGACGTAAACACTTTGCATGAGATAGGAAAAAAAGAGAAAAAAAGAGGTAAAATCACTTGACATGAGCTTGTCTAGAAACTTGGACTCAGACTTAAAGATCAAGATGATAAGCTTAATTCACAGTTTCCCCCTCTTCCCAAAATCCCCTTGAAATGACAGAAAAATTGAAGTGTGGATAGTGTTGGAAGATGGAAATTGAATTTCCAGACAGTAGTGAAGAGATGGAAAGAAATCTTAGCAGTTAGGAGACAAACCTCCTGGACAAAAGGTATGGGTACCTTTTGCCAAGCCTAGAGAAACAAGCGCTGAGTCAGCAGCTTTGTACATCAACAGCAAGGCTGTCCCTGGTATGAAGTTCCAGTAACAAAGCATTCACGCTCTGCCTTCATTCCAGTTCTCCCCTCACTCTCTTCTTGTTCCAAGTGGTTGGCTAGGTCATTGGAAAAAACAATTCCTTAAACGGGAACATTTTTTAGCTTGTTCAGTGTGAAGGTGTGCTTCCCAGAACTGACCCAACAGCAGGGTAAAGCGAAACTGGAAAGCTGAGTCCAGGGTGACCCCAGAGGTCTAGGTCTGTGGGGTGTGTGTGTGTGTGTGTGTGTTCACAGAATAGGCATCTACTAGGAAAAAGAAACTAGGGGATGTGGATAAGGACTTTTTAAGAAACCTTGTTCAGCCGGCACCGTGGCTCACTTGGCTAATCCTCCGCCTGCGGCACCTGTACCCTGGGTTCTAGTCCCGGTTGGAGTGTCGGTTCTGTCCCAGTTGCTCCTCTGTCCAGTCCAGCTCTCTGCTGTGGCCCGGGAGTGCAGTGGAGGATGGCCTAAGTGCTTGGGCCCTGCACTTGCATGGGAGACCAGGAGAAGCACCTGGCTCCTGGCTTCAGCTTGGCGCAGTGCGCCAGCCGTAGCAGCCATTTGGGGAGTGAACCAACAGAAGGAAGACCTTTCTCTCTGTCTCTCTCTCTCTAACTCTATCTGTCAAAAAAAAAGAAAGAAACCTTTTATTCAGTCTGCAATGTAACTCCCTTCTCTGGTTCCCATCAAACTTCAGGAAATATTCAATATTTCTGAAGTATAATTTACATGCTTTGGGTTGGCTGAGGGTGATGATTTTAGCCCTACAGGAGGAGGGCAGGATGGACACAGCAGACCTAGCTTTTACGAGGGCTACAGATAGTCAACATCAGACATTTGTGGACAACCGATATATGCACAGAACCAAATGACAACAGTTGACCCTCCAGAATTCTGCCATGCAGGGAACAGAACTTGAAAGGAAAATAATTGTAATTACTTTGAGGATACTGGAGCATATGCTATAGTTATAGAACAGAGAAGAACCATTCAATTATTTGGAAACATTAAAACGTTACCCAACGTAGATGCAGTAAAAAGCTTAGTGTGGATTTTGCTGAAGAACGATGCAATTTGAAAGATCAAGTCAAGGATGCCTTCTGGAACAGAGAATAATAAACGTTCTGAGATGATGGTGTCGCAACTCCAAGGATGAAGGAGAAAACACTAAATCCCGTTAGAAAGATAAACAGAAATGGAAGGAAGGGCAAAAGAAGAAAAAGAAGGAAGGGAGAAGAGGAGGGCAAAACAAAACAGAAGGAAGCATGAAAGGCTCAAAATCAGGAGTAGGAAAAACACAGGTCATATTGACCACCGTGCAGTGAAACCAGAAATCAATAAAAGGATGGATGGAAAAAAGATATATCTTTGAATTTTCAAACCCTAGACAACTGTTGGGTAAAAGGAGACATAAAATGAGAATTAATGGAAAACATCAACAGATACTGAATATTACAGTAAGTATAGTGCAGTGTTGATGAACAGCAGCAATAACAAGGACACGCCAACAAGTAGAACTGCTAGTGAGGGGGTTCAGAGGGTTGTTTTAAAAGATAGGCTGGCACCGCGGCTCAATCCTCTCAATCCTCAATCCAGGCTAATCCTCCGCCTGCGGCACCGGCACACTGGGTTCTAGTCCCAGTCGGAGCGCCGGATTCTGTCCCGGTTGCCCCTCTTCCAGGCCAGCTCTCTGCTGTGGCCCGGGAGTGTAGTGGAGGATGGCCCAAGTGCTTGGGCCCTGCACCCCATGGGAGACCAGGAGAAGCACCTGGCTCCTGGCTTCGAATCAGCGCACTGCGCTGGCCACAGCGGCCATTGGAGGGTGAACCAACGGCAAAGGAAGACGTTTCTCTGTTTTTCTCTCTCTCACTATCTACTCTGCCTGTCAAAAATTTAAGAAAAAAAGAGAGATGATAATTATGTATAATTTTCATTCAAGTTTTTGAAGTCTTGATGAATGATTTTCTAAGAGAAAAGAATACCAAAATCAGTTTGACAAGATAGTAAAATAATGCTAGACCCATGCCCCACAGTGTTCACAGACTTAGTTTTCAGGGTAATTTCTTCAAAGTTTTTAAAGAGTATGTGACTGCTGAATCATTTATGTTTTTAAAAATATTCATTTATTTGAGAGGAAGAGAGGGAGGGAGGGATGGAGAAAAAGACAGCAGGAGTGAGAATGAGAGAGAGAGAGAGAGAGAGAGAGAGAGAGAGAGAGAGAGAGAATCTTCGACCCAGTGGTTCACTCCGCAAATGGCTGCAACAGCCACATCCAGGTCTGGGCCAGGCCAAAGCTAGGACCCAGGAACTCCAAGTCACCCACATGGGTGACAGGAGCCCAAATACTTGAGCCATCTTCCTCTGCCTTCCCTGGCGCATTAACAGGGAGCTGGATCAGATGTGAAGAGAGCAATAATCGAACCAGCACTCTGATATGGGATGCAGTGGACTGTAAGTGGTTGTTGACTCTGCAGTGCCACAGTGCCAGTCTCTGCCAAGTCAATTAATTGTTTGATGCCATTAAAATGTAGACTTACACTGCTGCTAATTTACACTGAGCTGCTGTCATAATATCAAAATGAATATCAAACAAAATAGAACACAGAGACAACTTTGCATATGAACAATGAAAAAAGTCCCAAGTAAACTTTTGATAGAATGTGAAAAGAATAATACATCATGACCAAGTAGGTTTTATCCCAGAAATTCAAGCATCTATTATATTAATAATTTAAATTAGTAACAGTTGATACTTTTAATAGCTGCTGAAAAAGAATTTGGTAAAATTCAATAACCATTGCATATTATAAAAAAAAAAGAAAGACTAGGAAATTCAGATGTAGTCCAAAATATTGTTTTAAAAGAGAAGGGAGTTATGATATTTCTTATAGCTAACTATTGGGAATCATGACTTTTTTTCTATGTATTTAGTCTGTAAGAAGTACTTTCTTGGGCTGGTGCTGTGGTGTAGCGGGTAAAGCCGCCACCTGCAGTGCCAGCATCCCATATGAGTGCCAGTTCGAGACCCGGCTGCTCCACTTCTGATCCAGCTCTCTGCTATGGCCTGGGAAAGCAGTAGGAGATGGCCCAAGTCCTTTGGCCCCTACACCTGTGTGGGAGACCCAGAAGAAGCTCTTGGCTCCTAGCCTCAGAGCAGCACATCTCCAGCCATTGCGGCCATCTGGGAAGTGAACCAGTAGATGGAAGACTTCTCTCTCTCCCTACCTCTCCTTCTCTCTCTGTGTAACTGTGACTTTCAAGTAAAAAATAAAATAAATCTTTTAAAAAAAAGAAGTACTTTCCTAACAAATGTTGTTTCTAGGGGTGAAAGAATGAGTTGATTTTCATAAGACTGACCTCAAGTAATATTCTGGCCCAATTTAGAATGTGTTAGGTTCATTGAAGAATCACAGATTTCTCAACATTTTTTCATCAAATAGGAATTTTTGATTACACTTCTAAAGTATGTTTCTCTGGTATCCCAGTCAAAATAACATTATGCAAACACTCAATGGCTCATGATTTACAAGATTTAAGAATACATTTGAAAGTCATATCTATGTAGGAGTTATTTCAGGACTCAGTCATTCTATTTTTTATTTAAAAATTATTTTAATTTAGAGACAGGCAGTTATTTGTAATTGATCATTTCTGCTTCTCCCTCTTGTTTTGGAAATACCTGTGGACCACATGACATCAGTCTATTAATATGGTCACATTAGAAAGATGGTCTCACCATGAAGTACTACATTTAATGCAGTATTTCCTTGAGATTTTACAGTTGTTATGTCCTATTTGTTAAACCCAGAAGTATCAACTATTTAGCAATCATCATGGCATAGTAGAGCAGTCAGAACAGAAGTCAGGCCAGGGGGTGGGCAAGGAACTTGGGGTTAAGATGCCTGCGACACACACCGTATCACCTGGGTTTGATTTCCAGCTCCAGTTGCTGACTCCAGCCTCCTGCTAATATAGACTCCAGAAGGCAACAGGGATAGTGTAAGTAGTAGGGTTCCTGCCACCCACAGAGGAGACCTGGATTGTGTTTCCCAGTTCTTAGCTTTGGCCTTGGCCCAGCCCTAACCATTGCAGGCTTGCGGAAACTGAACCCAGTAGATAGGAGCACTCTCTCTTTCTCTCCCTGTCTCTCTCATAAGTAAATAAATGAATAATTTTTTAAGAAAGGAAAAGGAGAGACCCACAGTCCATCAGAATGAGTATCCTGTATTCTACTCTGTTGCAAACAAGTTGAGGGGCATGTCTGTGGAGCATCAAGTCTAGACTGGCCCAATAGACTGGGGTTCCATGTTCTTTACAGAGAAACTGAGGACTAGGCTTCATGTACAGTCTCTTGAAGGACTCACTCAGTCTCAGAGCTTCCATCAGAACTTCACATTTAGAAATCCACTCTCAATTTACCCTTCTTGCTTTGTTGCATTTAGCTGTTCTGCCATTCCCATGCTATCTTCTCCTTCACCATCACTATTCTCAGTCATTTGAGCTTGAAGTGTATGGCAGTATATTTACTGGTGATGGAATGGAGATGGCCTCTGTAGTGGTGGTCCACAGGAAGTGGGAGAGCTAGGTAGATGATGTGAATGGGATGGGAGAGGGAGTGGGAGATGGGATGGTTGTGGGTGGGAGGGATAGTGGAGGGGAAAAGCCGCTATAATCCAAAAGCTGTACTTTGGAAATTTATATTTATTAAATAAAAGTTAAAAAAAAAGATTCTAAAAAAAATAAACTGCACACTAACAATAGACAGCAGGCCAAGGTATAGGCAGCACAAGGTACCAGGCCCCAGGGATCCAAGTCAAGGAGCAAAGCATTTAGTCCCAGAGTCACAGCAGGCAATGTGGCTCCAGAGTGCAATGTAAGGCTTCAGTGCAGGTACTGAAGAGAATTTCCTAGTTTAACTAGGAAAAGAAGTTTAAAAGCAAAACATCCACTCTGACAATAGGATACTTTTGGAGCTTGGGCCAAAGAATGGATCCTGACACACTGCAAGACTTGCTAACACCTGTGAGCGTCCGAGCTGTCTGGACTGTTCAGGCTTACACTTGAAAAACAGTATGTGGCAACTTACAGAATCCACAGATGTGAAAGAAACAAGAGAGAATGGGATCCGAAATGCTGGGGCTGGCTTGCCCTCTCCTCTGGCTACTCCCAAAATCTTCATGCTCGGGGTCATCTTCAGTCTTTGTGCATACATTGCCCATTGGGAGTCAGTGCATTGGGAGTGAGCCAGGCTTGCTGAGTAAGCAAGTTACACTCAACCCCAACATGTAGTTTTGGCAAGCAGGAGTCTTTGCTTTGAAAAGCTGCATGGTTGGGGCCGACACTGTGGCATAGTGGGTGAAACCATGGCCTGCAGTGCCAGCATCCCATATTTACGTGAGTTTTTTGAGTCTCAGCTGCCCCACTTCTGATCCAGCTCTCTGCTAATACACCTGGGAAAGCAGTAGAAGATGGCCCAAGTACTTGGTCCCTAGCACCCACATGGGAGAGCTGGAAGAAGCTCCTGTCTCCTGGCTTTAACCTGGCCCATCCCTGACTGTTGTGGCCAACTGGGGAGTGAACCTGTGAATGGAAGATCTCTCTCTCTCTCTCTCTCTCTCGACTGTCTTTCTCTGTAACTCAATGAATAATAAATAAATTTTACTCTCAAATAATAAATAAATGTTTCAAAAAAAATAAAAGCTGCTTGGTTGCCACCAAGCTATATATATATATATATATTTTTTTTTTTTGACAGGCAGAGTGGACAGTGAGAGAGAGAGACAGAGAGAAAGGTCTTCCTTTGCCGTTGGTTCACTCTCCAATGGCCACCGCGGCCGGCGCACCGTGCTGATCCGAAGCCAGGAGCCAGGTGCTTCTCCTGGTCTCCCATGTGGGTACAGGGACTAAGCACTTGGGCCATCCTCCACTGCCTTCCCGGGCCACAGCAGAGAGCTGACCTGGAAGAGGGGCAACCGGGACAGAATCCGGCACCCCGACCGGGACTAGATCCTGGTGTGCCAGTGCTGCAAGGCGGAGGATTAGCCTATTGAGCTACAGCGCTGGCCCCCCACCAGGCTATATTATAAGGAGTAAACTGTCTACTGGTTTCTGTGGATAACCCTAACCTTAGAAAACACAGGACAGTGAGAAAAGTGTGTGGGTGAGGCTAAGTTTTCGGAAGTTAAGGTTCAGATTTGAACTGTAAGATACTGGCTGCATTATTAAAAGTTGGTGGGGGACAGGTGCTGTGGTGCAGTGGGTAAAGCCGCTGCCTACGCCTACAGTGATGGCATCCCATATGAGCACCAGTTCGAATCCCAGCTGCTCTACTTCCAATCCAGCTCTCTGCTATGGCCTGGGAAAGCAGTAGAAGTTGGCTTCAATAAATATCGTATGTTCTCCCTGATCTGTAACAACTAACTGAGCACCTAAAAGGAACCCTGTAGAAATGAAACTGACACTATGAGATGCAATGACTTGATCACCCCTTGTCCTGACTGTAGAGAAACAGCTTACTATTTTTTTTTTTTTACTATTTTCTTTTTCTACGTAATACCATTGGTTGAACTCTTTAATTAACACACAATTATTCTTAGGAGTTTAAATCCAATTGAAAATTGATCCCAGTAAAAAATAAGAGAGGGAATAAGAGATGGAGATGTACAGTTCAGAACACATTCCCATGGACTTACACCTAAGGGTAAAGCTAAAAACTTGCCATGGAACTCCAAATCCCATTAAACTGGGTGGTACTAATACCATCTTACTAAGTGATCATTTTAAGTGTGTAACTGATCATGTGGATAGGAATAAGTGTCAAAGGGATCACATAAATAAGACCAAGCATCTGCTAATAGCAATAGATAGAATTAAAAAGGAGAGAATGATCCAACATGGGAAGCAGGCCATTACAGCAGACTCATAGAATGAGAAATGCCCTAAATAGTACCCTGACCTCAGAATCAGCCCTTAAGGCATTCTGATCTGGCTAAAAAGCCCATGAGAACATTTCAGACATGGAAAGCCAAAACACTGTAGCAAAAATGATCTAAATGAAAGATCTCTGTGAGTGAGATCCCAGCAGAAAGAATGGGCCATCAAAGAAGGAGGTACCTTTTTCTGAAGGGAGGAGAGAACTTCCACTTTGATTATGGCCTTGTCTAAATAAGGTCAGAGTTTGTGGACTCAAGAGGCTTCCATAGCCTTGGCAGCTCATGACAAGAGCCTCGGGTGATGATGATGTCATAAATAAGAGTGCCAATTGTTAAATCAACAACAGGAGTCACTGTGCACTTGCTCCCCATATAGGACCTCTGTCCTTAGTGAGTTGTACTATGAGAAGTAACGGTAAAATTTGTCTTCAAACAATACTTTATACTTTGTGTATCTGTGTAGGTGCAAACTGTTAAATTCCTTACTTAATATATAGTTGGTCTTTGGCTGGCCCCTGCGGCACCAGCACCCCGGGGTTCTAGTCCCAGTCGGGGTGCCGGATTCTGTCCCGGTTGCTCCTCTTCCAGTCCAGCTCTCTGCCGTGGCCCGGGAAGGCAGTGGAGGATGGCCCAAGTGCTTGGGCCCTGCACCTGCATGGGAGACCAGGAGGAAGCACCTGGCTCCTGGCTTCAGATTGGTGCAGCACGCTGGCCGTAGCAGTCATATGGGGAGTGAATCAGTAGAGGGAAGACCTTTCTCTCTGTCTCTCTCTCTCACTGTCTAACTCTGCCTGTCAAAAAAAAATAATAAAGTTGGTTTTCTGTATATAAAGATAATTAAAAATGAATCTTAGTGAAGAATGGGATGGGAGAGGGGGTAGGAGATGGGATGGGAGTGGGGCTGGGAGGGCGGGTATGGGGGGAAGAAACACAATATTCCTAAAACTGTACCAATGAAATTTATATTTGTTAAATAAAAGCTATCTTAAAAAATAAAAATAAGAAGATAACCCAAGTCCTTGCGCCCTTGCACCCACATGGGAGATCTGGAAGAAGCTCCTGGCTCCTGGCTTCAGACTGGCCCAGCTCTGGCTGTTGTAGCCATTTGGGGAGTGAACCAGCAGAAGGAAGACCTCCATCTCTCCCTCTTGCCTCTGCCTCTGCCTCTCTGAACTCTGCCTTTCAAAATAAATGAATAAATCTTTAAAATAAAAAGTTGGTGGGAAGAATACAGACATGGGTGCCCCATGAGGGCAACTGCTTTGTCCTGCACTATTCTGCTACAGTCATACCACACTACTTGGCATGAAGAGGAACTCAGTAAATATTTGTTGAATAAATGATTACAGACCTTGATTTAAATCTTGGCTCTGCTACTGAACTGGTTTTGTGGCTTGACATCATTAAATATCTCTGAGATTCTTTTTTTTTTCACCTTTGAAAACAGAATATTGCATATACAAACTACATAATAGATCTTAGTAAACGGTGCCAGTGTTGAGGAGCAGAACATATTCTGTCTTTGCAAATTACAAGCTATTCAAGAAGTAGAAATTATCCTATTCATCTTTGTAGACTGGATTTAGCACACCATTCTTCACTTTGTAGATGCTCAGCAAATAGTTTGTTGCTCAACAGCTGTGTACATAGTGCTCACATGAGGGGTAGTCCAATGCTCTTTTGAGAACAAGGACTCTGCAGTCAGATGCTGATGGCCAAGTTCTGTTTCAACCACTTAAGTGGTATGTGATCTCAAGCAGTTGACTTAATCCTTGTTTGCCTCAATTTCTTTGTCTAAAAAATACAGATAATATAAGCACTTTCTCATATAGTTATTGCAAGTGTTAAATGAGATCATATACATGAGGAACTTGGACAAAGTTCATGGAAATGTGTATTATGAAAAAATACACATGTATTTCAAAACTGTTATGCACCAAAATGAGCTTATATTTTAGTTCCGTTTTTCCACAAACTTTTTGAAGCACACTTCAAAAAGGGTGTAAAGTGTATAAAGCACTTTGAACAATGTCTAGCTTGTGATGAGTCCTCTTCAAGCATTTCCTAATTCTTAAATGCAATTCAGCTTTGAAAGTTTTAATTCTGAAATAAGACTTCAAGTATACCCTTCTTTCACTCAGCTGTCATTAATGCTAACATCTTAATAACCACAGCATAGTAATCAAAAGAGGAAATAAATATGTGATACTGGTTAATACAAACCTTAACTAATCTGCAAATAACTTATGTTTCATCAGTTTTCCCACCACTGTCTTTTTCTGTTTCATTCTGGAGTTTTTAAAAAGATTTATTTATTTATTTGGAAGGCAGAATTATAGACAAGGGGAGAGACACAGAGAGAGAAGGAAAGCTAGATCTTCCATCTGCTGGTTTGCTCTCCAGATGGCCACAAAGGCAGGGCCTGGGCCCTGCTGAAGCCAGGAGCCAGGAACTTCTGTGTCTCCCACATGGATGCCAGGGGCACAAGCACTTGGGCCACCCTCCATTGCTTCCACAGGCCATTAGTATGGAGCGGGATCAGAAATGGTACAGCAGACACATGGACTGGTAGCCATATGGGATGCCAGTGTCACAGTTAGAGGCTTTATCTACTATACTACAATGCCAATCTTTCAATCCAGAATTTGACATTGCATTTAGTGTTCATGATTCTTTAATCTCCTAAATGTGTAACAGTTCCTTAGTCTTTCACCTCACCTTGAAGAATACCATCCAGTTATTTTTCATGGCATCCTTCAATTTGGATTACTTTTATAATTTCTGAAGATTTAGGTTGAGAATATGAATATTTTTAAGAAATATTGTTTTTAAAAACTTATTTGAGAGGCAGAGAGACAGAGATACAAATAGAAAGACAAAGCTCCCATCTGCTGGTTCACCTCCCAAGTGCCTGCCACAGCTAGTCTGGGATAGGGTGGGAGCCATGAACTAAGAACTCAATCTTGGTCTCCCATTGGGTGGCAGGTACTCACCTACTTGATCTGCACCTGCTGGCTTCCAGGGTCTGCACTGGCAGGAAGGTGGAATAAGAAGCCAGAGCTGGGAATAAAACACAGGTATTCTGATATGTGACTTGGGCATCTTATCTGCTGCGCCCAATACTCACCAAGGTTATCTGTAGGTTATTTGTCGGGCAAAACCATACAGAGTTCTCACTACACGATAGCAGGACATATTTTCTAACTGGTGTTGTTAACTTTGAATACTTGGTTAAGATAGTATCCAGACTTTTCCACTAAAAAAGTACTATTTTCCTTTTTATGATTAATGTGGGTTATATTGGTAGATATTTTGAGATTTTGCAAATATTTTGTTTCTAATGCTTTTTAAGATATTTTTAAAGTCGGAGTTATAGAGAGGGAGGGAGAAAGAGAGAGAAAGAGAGAATCTTCTATTTTCTGATTCACTCCCCAGGTGGCTGCAACAGCTAGGGCTGGGCCAGGAACCAAGAGGTTCATCTGAATCTTCTCTGTGGATGGCAGGGCCCCAGACACTTGGGTCATCTTCTGCTGCTTTTTTCAGGCCATTAGTAGGAAGCTGGATTGGAAGTGGAGCAATCGGGATGTGAACCAGCATCCATTTGGGATGCTGGCAATAGGCTATGGCTTTACCTGCTATGCCACAATGTATCTTGTTTCTTATAAGATTTTTCACTCATTGACTTTAGTGACCATTGATGGTTCTTGCCTGTTACTCTGGTGTTTGCCCAATGGTGATTTTCTATTTCTGTGAATCCTCCTCTATTTTTAAGTTGAGTTATGCCACAAGAAGAGCCACTTTTATTTTTATTTACTCATTTATTTATAGGCTGGATTGAGGATTATTTATTTTACTTTATTACTGTTGTCAAGTATTTTATTGCTTAGATTGCACCAGATTTGACCACTGGGAGTTGCTTCCTGTGTTGGCTCCTGTGTTCTTTCAGTATGTCAGTGTCATTTTTAAGGTCTTACATATTTCATGGAATTATAAGATATTTCAAGTTCATCTTGTATTTTTCCTGCTCCAGCCCTGGAATCAACTCTTTCAAGGAGTCCTGGTTCTTTCACTGGATAATGGTATTTAGAAACCAACATCTGGGTGCTACATGTGCTTGGTGCTTTTGAGGTGTCATTACTTCTAGGTCTCCACAGTGGACATAGTTAGGAAATATGTGTATGAACACTAACAAGCATATATATATATATATATATATGCATTTCTTTTAATTTAGTTTTAATTAACTAAGGACGGGTTTTATGTCCTCTTAGCTGTTTTCCAAAGAGACACAGATGGACCATCATCTTACTTGTAGTTCTACACATTTGCTTACTGTTTCAGTAAGTGCCATAATATATTCCATTGGCTCTAACTGAATTAATACTGCTGCTTTGAGGAAAAGGAAACGAAAAGGCTTTGCTCCCTCTAGTGGTCAAACTGAGTAACTGGTATTTCATGGCCTTGGAACCAGAGTTTTGATCATATGAACGAGATAGCAAACTGATACCTAATTTATTAATCTACAGGGTAAAATATATGGCAAAATAGAATTAGTTTATGACTATCTTGTATCAAGAATAACCCTAAAGATAGTAATTAATAATTAATGTTTGGCTGGGTTGCTTGAGACTGTATAGTAATATCAGCAACATTTTGTAAAAGGTGTTCACATAAATCATCTCATTTGACCCTCTCAAAAATCTTGGGAGACAGAGCAGACTTTTATTATCCAAACTTTACAAACAAGGAACCTGTCTCAAGTTCAATGATTTGCTTAAGTTAACACAGTTTGTTCAGGACAGAAATGGAACTGGAATTGAACTTGTATGGTAAAAAAGAATTAGTCTGATTCATGATTACAAGTCTTCTGCTCTTTTTGCTAAAGGGTTTTAATCCATGTTAAACATCTCATTACAATTGAAGAAGACTGCAAAACATGAACCCAGAAAATCTGGCCCTGTAATTTAAAAAGTAAAGGAAGGAAAGAAAGGAAAAAAAAAAAAAACCTCCCATATTTTGACTCTTGGAAATATTTTTAGCAGTTCGTAAAAGTGAGAAAAAGACAATCCTAACTATCAGTGAAGTTCTTTATCAAGTTAACACCTAGTTAAAACAGGTAATGGAAGCCTTATAAATACAAAATCCAGACTCTCAATAAACTCACTACCACCAGATGTGGACTGAGATACACACCAGTCTGGGAAGCTGGCCACCATAAACCCTCTGAGAGCCATAGAGGAGTCATATAACCATCTCACTCCATGTGATCACTGGTCTTTTATAGCATTGCCCTGCCTTTGGTTGAATAGAGATATTTCCATTAATCTATCCTAACTAAAAGGATGCATTTTCTCATTTTCATTTAGACATATTTGAAAATAGGAAAGAGATCGATCAATACACTCATCTTTCTGCAATCATTTGAGAGACCAAATTGGCCATGGTGGTAATATATGGCATGTACAATGTGAATCCGTAAAAGCTTCTGGTCTTTCAAGGTTATTACAGAGACAACCATGGGAAGTAATAAAGCTGCGTCGTTTATTTAAAGTGAAGGACTTAATCTTGTCTCTCTTGGTACTTCCTCTCCTTTCTCTATTTTCAAAGTGCTGACTAGATGGTATGGAAGAAAAGAAAGGTGCCAATTTCAAACCCTCAAGAAGTCCATTTGGTGAACTGATGTTAGATAAAATCTATCAACCATTTCAGAAATAAAAGTTGATGGTATTAGCTTTCACACTGATGCCAGACTTAAGCCTTGACATGTGTCATTTTTGTTTAAGTATCAATGCAGAAATGACACAAAAGACACCTGTCTTCCCACTGAGACTGACAGAACTCCTAGGAGAGCTGCATTATTTGGACCCTAGAAAGTTGATGCTTTGCATAAAGTTCACTACAGCTGTTTATACCTCTGATGTACTGTGAAATGTGATTGCTAAATCTGGTTTGGAAAAATCAGAATGGGTAAAATATACTGTGAAATAGAATTCCCAATAATATTTGGGAAAACAGACAAACAACCTGTAAAAACACATGCATCTGATACTCTTTGGGGTGAAGGCTATGATGAGAACCGACAGGTTCTATAACATTTTTCTTGTTGTCTTTTCCCACTGCCCTCAGCTAGCCTGTGAGCAGACAAAGAGCAGGTTCGTGTCAACATCTGGCTAGTGTCCAGACATGAGCAATAATGCTCTCCACCCACACACAGGTGCGGCCATGTGAAATGTCTGGATGCCACATGGCACAGCCTAACAGGGTATGCCTGGGAGGCAATGGGTGCGCCCTGTGCTCTGGTCCATTGCATCCGCGGGCACAATCCCAGAGTGACACATGGAATGGAGGAATCCTCACTTCCAGCCAACTTGTATCTTTTGTCTGTTTTGCAGGAAATACAGCGACCACGGCAGTTGTCCCTGCCTGTGTGTCCCCTGGAAACCCAGGAAAATCAGGAGGAGGAGAGGGGCTTCAGTGCACAGCTGCCAGGAGCCTGCTCCCCAGGGAGTGGAGAACTTGTGCTCTGTGAGTAAGCCATCTAAACCCCACCATGAACAGGATCAGAGGGCCAGCTCTAGAAGTCACCCGCCGCATGGGATGGTCTATAGCATTGATTCATGTGGGCTGGGATCATCCTTGCAGCCATCTCTCCCACCATTCTTTTTTTTAAAGATATATTTATTTATTTGAAAGGCAGAGCTACAGAGAGGCAGAAAGATAGAGAGAGAGAGGCCTTCCATCTGCTGGGTTCGTTCCCCAAATGGCCGCAACGGCTGGAACTGGACAGATCCGAAACTGGTAGTCTAGAGCTTCTTCCAGGTCTCCCACAGGGGCCCAAGCACTTGGGCCATCTTCTACTGCTTTCTCAGGCCACAGCAGAGAGCTGGATCGGAAGAGGAGCAGCCGGGAGTAGCACCGGCGCCCACATGGGATGCCGGCACTGCAGGAAGCGGCCTCACCCGCTTTGTCACAGCACCGGCCCCTCTCTTACAATTCTGAACAGTGCCCATGCTCCAGCCCTTGGACTCTCTTTTCCCATTCGATTCTGTGTGTACTGGTGGGTTTGACCCCCCGTCCCCCTGCAGTGTCATCTCCTGAAGTCTGGGTCATGCATCTCTGTATACCAGTGCCAGTCTCAGTGTTTGAGATGCAGTATGAATCAAATAAACAGGTGCTGTTTGCACGAAAGAATGCATGAGGAAGCATGAGAAATAACACTGTGGTCTGCGTGGGCCCTCGGGTTTAAAACACAGCTGAAGGAAGTCTAGTCCAATCCAGTGTTTCCCTAAGTGTGATATGCAGAACCTAAGTGCCTTTGGTATACTTTGCTCTCTTTCCCTGTAAAGAGTAGAAGTTGGCAGGGGTATGCTATGGTAAAATAAGTTCAGGAAATTCTGCCTAGTGTATGTTCCTCCTAAAGAATTATGCATGTTTGGGTTAATCCTCCACCTGCGGTGCCAGTATCCCATATGGGTGCCAGTTCTCATCCCGGCTGCTCCTTTTCTGATCCAGCTCTCTGCTGTGGCCTGGGAAAGCAGTGGAAGATGGCCCAAGTGCTTGGGTCCCTGTACTCATGTGGGGAGACCTGGAAGAAGCTCCAGCCTCCCAGCTTCGGATCATTCCAGTTCCGACTGTTACAGCCATTTGGGCAGTGAACCAGTGGATGGAAGACCCTTTCTCTCTGTGTCTCCCTCTCACTGTCTATAACTCTACCTCTCAAAAAAAATCTGAAAAAAAGAATTATGCATATTTCATAAAATTCCTGAGGGAAGTGACAACTGAGAAACTGTTTAAAGATTGGTTTCATCAGATGTGCTAGCAAACTAAAGCCAGTTCTGGCGATTATGTGCTGTTTTATCAGCAATCTCTGATCAGCTGACGGCCCGTTGGAGAAAAATGCCACACAGGGGAGCTTCCATGATAGCAGTGGTTCTCAAGGTGTGCTCCCCACAGCAGCAAGCAGCCAGAACAGTAACAGTATCTGGAAACTTGTTAGAAATACCGAGTTCTGGGTCCCGCCCCAGACCTACTGAGTCAGAGAAACTGGAGACACAGAAGAGATGCAGCAATGGGCACTTTAACGAGCGCTCCAGGGGATTCCGATGCACACGAAGTGTGAGAACCACTGCACTGCGGACTCTCCTGGTTCTGGGTTGTGTGAGGGCAGGAGAGCTTTATCTGGGAAGTGGGTCAGGAGAAGGAATTGCGGTATACAGTTAGTCGCGCCTTAGATCCTCTGGTTGGCTCTGCCTGTCTACAAGGAGGGGGCATTCTGATCTGCCCCCTTGGCAGGCAGGCGGTAAATTCAGCAGGCCAGCATTCTCCATGGGGGAAGGTGGACGTTTTCCAGGGTTGCCTGTGACAAGGTGAGTGACCGTCTAACTCAGAGGTGAAGTGTGAGCACACCCTTTGCCCACAAATCTAAAGCCTCAGCTTCCAATAAGGCTATCTTTAGAAGATAACATTTTGATTTCCGTTTGCCCGTCTTCTGTGTTTTATATCTTGAACAGTTATGAACTTGAGTGGGGAAGGGATGGGGAAGGTTTTTGAAGAGTTTCCATGTTGCAAAGCACTGAAATCAAGGCAGATAGTAACCCTGGAGTCATACTTGTGGCTGTCCCCCTTACTGATGGCGCCTATAAGATACCGGTTTTGTTGGCTATCTGGAATGTTATATTTTGGACCATTATATATCTGTGACCATTGCCTGGGCTCTATGTAGTGAGTTTTGAGATCAGTTAAATTCTAACACAGGTGTGGGAAGCAGAGGCAGGTGGGTGAAAAATCTGCCGTTCCAGGGTCAGTTGTCATTGGAACAAACAGTTCCACAACTAAGATGCGAGTTTGGAAATACTGCACTTTGCCACCTCATCACCCATGTCTTTTTTTTTTTTTTTTTTTTGCCAGGCAGAGTTAGACAGTGAAAGAGAAGGATAGAGAGGGAGAGAGAGTTATAGACAATGAGAGAGAGAGAGAGACAGAGAGAAAGGTCTTCCTTCCATTGGTTCACTCCCCTAATGGCTGCCACGGCTGGCGCACTGCGCCGATCCAAAGCCAGGAGCCGGGTACCTCCTCCTGGTCTCCCATGCGGGTGCAGGGACCCAAGCACCTGGGCCATCATCCTCTACTGCCCTCCTGGGCCACAGCAGAGAGCTTGACTGGAAGAGGAGCAACCAGGACAGAATCTGGCGCCCCAACCGGAACTAGAACCTGGGGTGCCCGTGCCACAGGCGGAGGATTAGCCAAGTGAGCCGGGCACCGGCCCACCCATGTCTTAACCTATCAGGAAGGAGCATGCTGAGCCAAGGACTGGTTGCAGGTGGCTCACCAGACCATTTTCCTGTAGAAAGTGAGACACAGACACTGCCTTTGGGGTTTCTCTCCATGCATTCATCAGTGTGGGTCCACCTTCTAGAACCTGCCTGCCTCCAGCATGCTGAGAAAGTAGAGTTCCAGGCAGAGAACTGGCCCAAACTTCTGGCCGCTGTGAGCCTTGCTAAGCAGCTAGCAGCCGCCGTAGATGTCTCTCATCACAATGGCTAACCAGGCCCAGTGGACCCTCTCTCAACTCGGGCTTCCAATTCAAAAGGCAAAACCAAGGGAACTGAAGAGGAGTTATCTAGGGCATTTGATCCTTGTGGTCATTTCACAGACAAAAATGTTCCATCCATCGCTTTCTTCAAGGGCAGGAATTTGGTACTCAAATTATCCAGCTCATTACAGTACTTCTCTTGGCATTCGCAAAGGAAATTGTTGTGTGTGTCTGTGAGAAAGAGATTTAATGTCTTTATGTTCCTTTGATGCCTGCCTCCCCTGAGTTTCTATAACCACAACCAAGGATACCCTTGCATGCAGTTTTGTAATGTGAAGCCCTGACATAGAATATTGGGATGGGTGTAAGGGGGAGGGAGTGAAACTTTACTTTTCTAAAATTACTTATGAGCTGCCAATTCTGAAAATTAGCCTTTATGTAATTAGTTTTGAATGACAGCAAGCCCAAGCCAGTTAAGACAGAAGAAAGTAGAGAGGTACGAGCACCGTGGGAGTGCGCCTGTCTAATCTCCCGCACATCCCTAACGCTAAGGCTAATCAAGAGAATGTTGCTGCATGAAAGAGTGACTGATTAAGAGGAAACTGGGAAGGCTTTTGCAAAGTTGACAAAAGAACGTCAGAACATTTCAGTCTCCTCAGAACAGACAGTAAACATGTAGACCTTCCTTGCTTTTTTTTCTGCTTCTCCCTGTGAGACTTACACGGTGGTCATGTTTCAGAAGAGGTACTCAAAATACCTTACAGGTTTCGAGTGCCGTCCAACCCATAGCTTCGTGTTTAGGAGCAGGGGCTGTGGAGGCAGACCACCTCCGTCGGCATCCACACACCACTGTCACCTGCCCTGAGACTCTGGGCAAGCTGTTCCCCTCTTGGTATCCTAGTGAGCTCATCTATAGAATCGGGTTGTGGCTGGCGCCGTGGTTCACTTGGCTAATCCTCTGCCTGCGGTGCCGGCACCCCGGGTTCTAGTCCCAGTCGGGACGCTGGATTCTGTCCCGGTTGCTCCTCTTCCAGGCCAGCTCTCTGCAGTGGAGGATGGCCCAAGTGCTTGGACCCTACATCTGCATGGGAGACCAGGAAGAAGCACTTGGCTCCTAGCTTCAGATCAGCACAGTGCACCAGCCGTAGCCGCCATCTGGGGGGTGAACCAACGGAAGGAAGACCTTTCTCTCTGTCTCTCTCTCTGTCTAACTCTGCCTGTCCAAAAAAAAAAAAAAAAAATCAGGTCATAACAATCCCCATCTCACAGCTTTGTGGGCAGGAATAAACTCCTCACACCAAAGGCTTAGCACCATCACAGGCACATGGTGAGCACTTGGTTGATGCTAACCACTATTAGCATTATTTTGTGGGAATAATCAGTCCCTCTGCTTGGGACTGGAACCATTTCCAGTTGACTGGGAATCATATAGCTGTCTTTTTTTTTTAAGACTAATTTATTTATTTGAAAGAGTTACAGAGAGGCAGAGGCAGAGAGAAAGAGAGAGAGAGAGAGAGAGAGAGAGAGAGAGAGAGAGAAAGTAAGTCTTCCATCCACTGGTTCACTCCCCAGATGGCCACAATGGCCAATGGCTGGAGCTGTGCCCATCTGAAGCCAGGAGCCAGGAGATTCTTCTGGATCCCTCATGCGGGTGCAGGGGCCCAAGCTCTTGGGCCATCCTCCACTGCCCTCCTAGGCCATAGCAGAAAGCTGGATTGAAAATGGAGCAGCGGGGACTCAAACCAGCGCCAACATGGGATGCCAGCACTGCAGGTGGCAGCTTTGCCCGCTGCATATGTGGCTGTCTTAATAATAGTATTGATGGGCAGAGTTTTCTAGTAAATCTCCACAGGTATAAAATGTGCAACTTTTCTTATAATTTGTTCGTAGGCTGACTTGAAAGTAAAGATGCTGTTTCATTCACCATTGTGGCTCACGTTTCTTGCAGCCTAGTAGCTTTGCATAGTGGATGCTCCAAAAATTACAATTTGTAAAAATTTATTTTCATTTTATTTGAATTGGGGGGAGGTACAGGGAGATGGAGATAGACAAGACAAAGATCTTCTACCTGCTGGTTCACTCCAAAAATGCCTGCCACAGCCAAGGCTGGACCAAGGTAAAGCCAGAATCCAGGAATTCTGAGCCTCCTGTGGGCTTCAAGTACCCAAGTACGTGAGCCATCATCCGCCACCTCCCAGAGTGCGCATTAGCAGGAAGCTGGAATCAGAAGTGGGCCCTCAAACGCACGTACTCCAATATGAGATGTGGGCAATCCTAGCAACATCGCGAGTGCTGTGCAAAATGCCACACCTCAGTGAACATAAAAAAAAAAAAAAAATCTTGCCCTGTGAGTAAACTCATCGAAGTGCTTTGTCGCGTGAAATCTCATGTCTAAGCAAGGCTGATCTAAATGGAAAGGCTTCTCGCAGTTTCTGAAGAAAGCAGCAGTGGTGACTGGACTTGAGCTGTGCGATGGAAATTTCTGTGTTCATAGAAATGTTCTGGGTCTGCTGTCCGGCAGGAGTGCTACTGACCACACACGACTGCTGAGCACATGGGAAGTGGCTGCCCTGGCTAATGTACTTAATTGTAAATCTTATTTAATTTTAATTAACTTAATTACAATTTACATAGCCACTTGCGGCTGGTGATCGCATGGTGGGCAGCACAAGCGTAGGCCTCCTGTTCAGGATCTGGCAGAAAGGGCCATGTAAGGCAGGCCGATTTACATGAAAGCAGCAGACCCAGGTCACCTGGACACTTGTTAGAAACGCAGATTCCTGAGTCTCTCACAGCACCTTCTGAAAGAGACATTCTGGGGATGAGATGGAGCATGCTGTATCTTCACAAGCCTTTTGTGTTTCTGTCGCACACCCCAGTTAGAGAACCTGTGACTTACAGTACGAAAGGAGGCAAAAGTAAAACTCTGACTTGCAAAGGGCACCTTTTTCATGGTGTTGGTTCTTAGACACTGTCTTTGTGGGATGGCTGCATAGTAACACTAACACACACACACTACTGTGTTCTGCTGGGATTCTGACTTGGGAAATAGAGAAAAAAATCACAAATCTGCATTTTTCTAAGGTTCTAAAGTGATACTGCTGTATAGCCACATTTGGGGGCCCCTGGTAGACCTGTTAGGAGGGTCCCTGAAATTTTATCTTGGGTTCTGTCTGTGAGATCTCAAGCAAGTCATTTGCGTGACCAAGCACTCAAGTTTCTCGGGTGTAAGGGTTGGTCCAGGTCACCGGTCTCAGCTTTATTGCTACGTTACTCTGGCAAGTTTCTGTCTTTGAAGAAAAAACATGGAGTTGTGAGCTGGGATAACTTTTTCATGTCAGTGTTGGAATTTATTGATCATTTTTTTTTCCATTCAAGTGGATCTTTTCCAGATTCTTGATGCTTGTTCTAACATCAGATTTTCATCACCAGTGACTTTAGAAAACTTGTTCTGTGGATTTCTCTGCTGCTTGTGATCAGCAGATGCTCTATTACTATTGGTCTTTGAAAATCCGATGCTGTGTGCTTTAAGCTCTCCTTCCCCAGCCTGTTGAATACTCATAGTTCTCTGCATTTTCAGTTTACCATGATAGAGCTTTGCTGATTCTGTAACTGATGTACCATCAACTGTCAAGGGTTCACTGTGACGTTGAGGGATCCACCTTTTCAATGCATTATTTGGATCTTCATTTCTAGTTTTGTGCGGTGTTTTTTCATTAATCTCTGTTCCTCACTTTCAGTGTGAACTTCAATCATTTACCCTTGTGTTTCTTCAGGCCATGGATGGTGGTCACTCTAATACCATCGTTTTCTGTAAGATGTTTCATGCACTGCTGTCCAGTTTCTCCCACAGTTTGACTTTCTCTTCTGTGAACATAAATGCTTCCTCCTATCACTGTTACCCATAACAGTATCTGTAGACCTTTTGGACATTTTCTGTACCATATTTACACCACAGAACAGAAGATAGACAAGAACTAGAGTGAGCATTGCAAATGGGTCTTGGTCTCATGTGGAGTCCCTTGGGGATCCTAATGTTGGCATGTCCAGCCTGCACAAGTGCCATCTACTACTGTTTGTGGATGTGTCTGTGTAGGAGAATCTGGATATTTGCCAAAAAGGTGTATCACAGGTGAAGAAGGCTGGAGGGTCTTTTCATGCCTGATAGACTATGTTGTGCATCTGTATTTTGGTTGTGACCTGTCACATGGGTCGGGTGTGGAATTTTCCACCTCCACTAGTGTTATGTTGGTGCTCGAAACATTTTAGATTTTGGATTTTCAGATGAGGGATTCTCAGTCTATTCTATAATTGGGGAAAAGTGAAGGTTGTTAGGAAAAGGAAATTATCTATACTTCACTCAATCTGACACAAACAATGACACCAGAAGATTATAATAAATTACATATTCAGACATGTGTTGCTTAACAAGAGGATATGTTCTGGGAAATGCACCGTTAGGTGATTTTGTTGTTGTGCAAACATTAAAGAGTGTACTTAGAAGGATAGCCTACTACACAGCTGGGCTGTACTGGATGACCTGTTGCCCCTACACTCCAAACCTGTACAACATGCTACTGTAATGAACATTGTGGGCAACTATAACACAATGATAAGTATTTCTGTTTTGAAGCACAGAAAAGGTACAGTAAGAATACTTTATGAGAGATAAGAATGGCACACCTATGTAGGGCATTTGCCATGAACGAAGGCTGCAGAGCTAGAAGTTGCTAGAAGTCAATGAGTGTGGGGTGAGCAACTATGAAGGTCCAGCGCACTTCTACACACCACTGTAGACTTTATAAACACTGTACACTTAGACTAAACTACATTTATAAGAAAAAATTCTTTCTTCAGTAATAAATTAACTTTAGCTTACAGTAACTTTTTTTACTTTGTAAACTTTTTAATTTTTTAAAACTTTTGGGCTTCTTTGTAATAACACTTAGTTCAAACCCAAACACATTGTGCAGCTGTACCAAAATATTTTCTTTCGTGATATCCTTATTCTCTAAACTTTTTTCTATCTAATTTTTTTCACTTATTAAACTTGTTTTTCTTAGAAACTAAGACACAGACCCAGGCATTAGCCCAGGCATACACAGAGGTGGGAGTACCAATAGCACTGTCTTCCACCTCCACCTCGTTCCACTGGAAGATCTTCAGAGCCAAAAGCATACATGGAGCTGTCGACTCCTGTGATAACAATGCCTTCTCTGGACACCGCCTGAAGGTCCTGCCCGAGGATGTTTGACAGCTAACTTTTTTTATAAGTAGAAAGAGTACACTCTAAAATAATATAAAAATATAATGTAGTAAGTATGTACACCAGTAATAGAAGTTAAAAAATAATTGTGTTAATTTAGTGCTGTACATTTCCCCCTCAACACTGTTTTAACTGTATCCCACAAATTGCAACATGTTGCATTTTCATTTTAATTTTGTTCAATGTATTTTTTGCAATTTATCTTAATACATCCTCTTTGACCTTAGAAGTGTGTTGGTTAGCATCCAAGGGTTTGGTAATTTTTCTGTTATGTTACTATTACTGATTTCCCATATGAGCACCGGTTGGAGTCCTGACTGCTCCACTTCTGATCCAACTCCCTGCTAATGTGCCTGGGACAGCCGTAGAGGATGGTCCAAGTACTTGGGCCTCACACTCATGTTGGGAGACCCAGAAGAAGCTTCTGGCTCCTAGCTTCAGCCTGGCCCAGCCAGCCCCTGCCATTGTGGCCATTGGCAGATGGAAGATTCATTCTCTCTCTCTCTCTCTCTCTCTCCCCTCTTTCCCCCTCTGTGTTTCTCCCCCTCCCTATAAACTCTGCCTTTCAAATAGATTTTAAAAATCTTGTAAAAAAGATAATAAAATACTACAACCAACTCAACACACAAAATTTGACAGATGAAATTAACCTATTCTAAGAAAAGTTAACACTACCAAAATTCACCCATATAATTTGAATAGCCCTAAGAAATTAAGGAAATTGAATTACTAATATTAAAATTACCCCAAAAGGAAATCTCTAGGGCCCCATGGTTCCACCAGAGAATGTTATCAAACATTT
Source organism: Sylvilagus floridanus (assembly GCA_949820135.1). Classification (NCBI taxonomy): domain Eukaryota; kingdom Metazoa; phylum Chordata; class Mammalia; order Lagomorpha; family Leporidae; genus Sylvilagus; species Sylvilagus floridanus. Next base: position 65,844,789 of record OX463239.1, read on the forward strand.
AAAGAAGAATAAACATGAGTTTTATACAATCTCTTCCAAAAAATAAGAGAGGAGATAATACTTAATTCAATTTATGCAGCCTGTGTTATCCTGATAACAAAACCAAATACAGTTCCAGAAAAGGGAAACTACAAAGCAATATCTTTCTTGAATATGGATGTGAAAATTCTTAATACAATTTTAGAAAATAGACCGGAATGTTATATAACAATAATTATATTCCATGCCCCAGTAGTGTTTACTCCAGGAATGCAAGTTTGGTTCAATACTGGAAAAATCAATCAGTGTAATGTATTATAAAAATATTACAGGAGAAAAAAATACATGATAATGTCAACTGGTGCAAAAGAAGATTTTGACAAAATTCAACATCACTTATAATAAAAAAGAAAACCTCCCAGCAAAATAGGAATAGAGGAGAATTTCCTCAACAAAATAAAGAACATGTACAAAAACATATATTGTATATTGTTTTTAATGGTGAAAGGCTAAATGATTTCTTTCTCAAAGATCATAGTGAAGCAAAGATGTCAGCATTCATAACATTCATAACATTGTACTAATTGTTCTAGTCATTGTTATAAAGCAAAAAAAAAAAAAGGACAAAATACAAACAAAACCATACAAAATTGCCTCTATTGGTAGTTAACATAGTCACCTATTAAAATTTTCAAGGAGTCTATCCCCGCCAAAAATCCTAAAACTAATATGTGAGTTCTGCTAAATTGTGAGATACAAAATAGACATTCAAAAATGAATTGTATTTTAATAACAGTAACAGCAAATGTATAGAGATCGACTAAAAATAAAGTATTAATTACAATAAAAATTTTAGGTACAAATCTAAAAACATGTATAGGACTTCTCTGCTAAAAACTACAAAATTTTGTGAAAAATATCAAAGAAGGTTGGGAGTTGTACCAAGCTTCAAGCAGCTTCAGGAGCACTTTTAGGGATCAGCACCACAGCAGACCAAAACTGAGGGATGACTGAATTGCCGCCCCTTTGACAGCTGCTTGCCCAGGAACTGCTGGCATAACAACCTGGAAGTCCACCACTGTGAGACAGTAAAGTCTCCATGAGCACATGGCGCTGGCGGGTGTACAGATCCCTCTGAGTGTCCGCTGGCGCTGACCGCAGGACAGAGGCATGTTTCCTGGGAAGACCTGAACTGGCCCTTCTGCTCTGCCCTTCTCTCAGGGTAGCAAAAGAGTATCTGAGTACCTTTTCCTGAGATCCTGAATCATGAAATAAACAATATTAAAAACTCATTTGGAAAAAGAAAAAGAAATACCAAAGGAGATATAAATAAAGGGAGAGACAGGTCATGTTCACAGAATAGAAGACTCAACACATAGAGAGTATGTCCATACTTCCTTGATTATGTACACATTTAACAATGCCTACCAAAATGTAATAATTTTTTGTAGATGTATGGAGTATTATTCTAAAAATTATATAAAAATTTAAAAAATAGAATAGCTAATATAGTTTTAGAAAAGACAAAGTGGGAGGAATCAGTCTACACAATTTTAAGACTTACATAGTTGCAATAATTAAGATGTGGTATAGAAATATGGATCAGCCGGTGCCGTGGCTCAACAGGCTAATCCTACGCCTTGCGGCGCCGGCACACTGGGTTCTAGTCCCGGTCGGGGCGCCGGATTCTGTCCCGGTTGCCCCTCTTCCAGGCCAGCTCTCTGCTGTGGCCCGGGAGTGCAGTGGAGGATGGCCCAAGTGCTTGGGCCCTGCACCCCATGGGAGACCAGGAAAAGCACCTGCCCCTGGCTCCTGGCTCCTGCCATCGGACGAACACGGTGCGCCGGCCGCAGCGCGCCGACCGCGGCGGCCATTGGAGGGTGAACCAATGGCAAAGGAAGACCTTTCTCTCTGTCTCTCTCTCTCACTGTCCACTTTGCCTGTCAAAAAAAAAAAAAAAACAAAGAAATATGGATCAACAGAATACAGTATGCAACCCAGAAAGAACCACATGCAAGAACGCCAAGGTGTCATTCAATGGTGGTATAATTCAATGTAAAGATAGCATTTTCATCAAGTAAGTACTAGGGTACTAGACATCCTAAGGCCCCAAAACACCAAACAATGAAAAACCACCCCTCAACCTAGACCTTATACCTTATACAAAATTATTTTACAATGGATCACGGACTTACCCATAAAATGTACAATTATAAAACTTAGAAATGAACATAGGAGAAAATCTTTAGCATCTGGATCCAAGCCCAGGATTTCTTACAGCTGATACCAAATGCCCAATCCATAAAGGGAAAAATGGATATATTGGGCTCCATCAAAATTTAGAAATTTTCTCTGTTTAAGAACTTTGTTTTTAGCATACAAGTCTTGTACATGTTTTTAGATTTAGACCTTTTTTTTTTTTTTTAGGACAATGAAAGGAAATGCTATAAACTGGGAGAAAATATTTGCAAACCACATCTGATAAAGGAATAGTATCCAAAATGTGTTTTTAAAAATCTCAAAATCAACAGCAAAAACAATCCAATTAGGAAGTGGGCAAAAGATATGATGAAACATTTCACTGAAGAAGACATACAGATGGCAAAACAATGCCAGTTAAAGCCACAGGAGATATACTACATACTTTCTGAATGGCTAAAATAAAAAATAGTGACAACACTAAAATGCTGAGAAGGCTAAGGAGAAACTGGCTTACTTGTACATTGCTGGTGGGAATGTAAGATGGTGTAGCTACTCTGAAAAAGAGTTGGGAAGTTGTTTAAAAAAAAAAAACTAAACTAGACATGCAAATATCATACACCGATTGATTTTACTCTTGGGCATTTATCACACAGAAATGAAAACCTACATTTATATAAAAACCTGTACATGAATATTCATAGCAGCCTTGTTATTAATAGCCAGAAACTGGAAATATCAATATGCTTTAATGGGTGAATGGTTAAGCAACCTACACTATGGAATATTACTTTGCAATGAAAAGAATGAACTATTGGTATGTACAACTACTTGGATGAATCTCCAGAAAATTATGCTGAGTGAAGAAAGAAAATCTCCAAAGGTTGCAAGTTGTATGATTCTATATTTATAGCATGCTTGATGTAACAAAATTATAGAAATGGAGGACAAATTAATCACTTCCCTCTATGTGTGTATCTTAGTCCAAATTTTCCAATTTTTATATGGACATTTGTTATATTGGGTTGGGGCCATGCTAATGACTTTAACTTGATTACCTGCATGAAGACCGTAATCTCTAACAAGGTCACATTTGAGGTCCTGGACATTACGACTTCAGCAAGGCAAGAGGATGCACTTCAACTCACAGATGTGCTACAAAAATCAGGTGACATAACCACGTGAAAATCCTTGACAAAAGGTTCTATGTAAACCCAAGATTTACTTACCAGGAAGATGATAAGAAAATGGCATCCAGGAAGTTCCAGATCCATCTATGCTTACAAAATGATCCTCAATTAACTCATTTAGCTTGTTCTTCTGTGTCACCATTTTTTCAGATGTGAGATTAGACTCATGATCTCTATAACAACCTCGGCTCTATTGTTCTATTAGTTCTGGTTTTGTTTTAAAATAACTTTCTGAACATTCACCTGTAGGAAATCAATGTTCATTACAGACTAGGTGGAATAGGCCTAAAAGCATAAGGAAAAATATGCCCATAGTTTTGCAACTCAGAAAAATCTCAATATTACTATTTTGGGTTTACCCTACCCCTAGCCCAAGCACATGTACATAGAGAAAAAATTAATTATATAATATATATATATATATATATACACACACACACACACACACATACACACACGTTTTACACACTGTTGATCAGACTCTAGAATTCTATGACTTCTGATATTATACTGTAAACATTTTCTTGTCATAATTATTTTTAAAAGGCAGTGCTTAGGGGTTCTAGAACATCCCACTAAATGGAAGATCTATATTTAATGTAGACAGACTGAGTTCTTTCAAGCCAGTCTCTCCGTGTTCAGAAAGAAATTGTTGTGAATTTGTGCCATCCGCCCCAAATACAGTTTTAGTCTCTGACAAGTACCTCCCAGAATGCCTCCATTCACTTGCATTGGGAATAGGCCTGAGCCGGTAAGAGCAAACTCTGGCCCCGCGGTAAGGCGGCTGAACCGCCTGCTTAGAGTCCTGAGGCCCCACCCGCTGGGGAAAGGAAGTGGACACTTAATTTGAATGGATGCCCACTTTTCTTCGGCTGATACAGCAGCTGGGAGAAGGAAGAGTCGCTGAGAAAGGGAGGCTGGAGAAGCCGGGAGGAGGGCGAATGGCAGGGCAACGGCGGAAGCACCTCTGCAGAGGCAGTGTCCCACTGGGGCTTCTCAGCTTTCACCTCCAGGCTTCCCAGAGCACCCCTGCTCGCTTTCTGCTCCCCAAGACTTCCTTGGGTATGGCTGGCACTGGGCCATCCCCATGAAAAGCACAATAAAAACACAATTTTCAGCAGGTGCGGCAGCCCAAAGAGGATCTCGTAGTGCGGACCACAGACGGCGACCCCAGCTCGGCAGCTGCAGGAGCGCGAGCCCAGATGTGGAGGGAGACAATGGCCGTACTCATAAAAACCGCTGCAGAAGTCATTTGCCTCGGCGACCTTCCGGGCTGTCACAGGATACAGCCACCAGCAGAGACCGCATCTGTCAGGCGTTCTTGAGGATCAGGAGGACCAACGTTAGATGCTGGAGGAACTGCGGTGGCGTTGATGATTTCTCTTTCTGGGAAAGGAATCCCCCACAGGCCTTAAAATGCCCCAATTTTGGCTTTCGCCAGAAAGAAATGACTTGAGTTTTGTCGACAGCTTTTCCTTTTGATTTGATGTATCTAAGTGGAGTGAGCCGCAGAAGAAACCATCTCTGATCCCAGGTCTGTCACTCATTAGATGTGAGATTTTGAACAAATGGTATGTAGGATTTTTCAGTGAATGATTTAACTCTTCTGGATCTCGACTTGCTCAAACATAAAATAAAAACATTGAATTGCTAAAGATTTTCTACATTTTTGACACTGTTCAAGTGAAATCTTGCACAGTAAGATGGATGGCTGATATTTACCAGATCATACATTGCCAAAGGTCTCTAGCAGAAACCCAGGAGCCCTCTGCCCTGCCTGGAGTTTACCCTTTAGTAATGTGGTGGAGGCAGAGTGAGTGTGTATAGGTATATGGCTGAGGCAGCGGGGGATGCTCAGAAAGCTCTAGACAGGAACTGTTGACCAACAGTTGCTTTTATGGCAGTGTTAATTCATAATAGCTCCAAATGGAAACAAATCAAATACCTGTCAGCTGATGAGCAGTAGATGAAGAAATTGTGGTAATCCATGTGATGGCATATTATGCAGTTACATAGAGGACTGAAGTAGTGACCAGCTGCAACCTGGACGAACCTTGAAAACATTATGCTAAGTAAAAGAATGCAGGCACAAAAGATCACATAGGACATGACTCTATTCATGTGGAATGTCTGGAACAGGCAAGTGTATAGAGATGGTGTGGGGCAGGAGAGTGGGTAGGAGAAAAAGGGGGGCACGCTACTGAGCATGGATGATGAAAATATTCTGAAACTAGAAAATGGTGATAGTTGCAGACCTAAGTAAATAGCTACTTAAATGTGTACTTTAAGAGGATGAATATTGGGGTTGGCATTGTGGCATAATGGGTTAAGCTACCACCTGCAACACCAGCATCCCATACAGGCTCCTGGCTCCTGGCTTTGGTCTGGCCCAGCCCTAGCAACTGCAACCATTTAGGGAGTGAACCAAAAACCTCCACTTCCCTGCCTGTAACTGTGCCTTTCAGAAAAATAAAGTAAATCCTTTTTCAAAAAGAAGAAAGCTGTGTGAATTACATTTTGATAAAGCATTATTTAAAAAGGTATTATGAACAATTATGTGCTCCATTATTTGAAAATTATATACATACATACATTCCTAGGTGGACAATTTGGTGCAATGGTTAGGATGGCACCTGGGGCACCCACATCCCATATTGTAGTTCCGGGTTCAGGTCCTGGCTTTTCTGTTTCTGATCCAGCTTCCTGCTGATGTGCAGCCTGAGAGGCAGCAGATGATGACTTGAATACTTGGGTCCCTACTACCCATGTGGGAGACCCCTTTTGAGTTTCCAGATTCTGGCTTTGCCCTGGTCCAGTGCCAGCTGTTGTCAACATATAGGGAGTGAATCAGCAGATGGAAGATCTCTCTCTCTCTCTCTCTCTCTCTCTCTCTCTCTCTCTCTTTCTCTCTCTGCTTTTCAAAAAAAAATGAAAATACATTTTTAAAAATTTAATGAATATTCAAGAAAATAAAAATGCCACTGGGAAAAAAATTGGAAAAAAGAAAGATAGCTTAGATTGACTAGACAATATTAAAAAGATTAAAATAGGAGTGTTTAAAGATTTATTTACTTATTTGAAAGGCAAAGTTACAGAGAGAGAAGGAGAGACATTGAGAGAGATCTTCCATCCTCTGACTCACTAACCAAATGGCCACAATGGTGAGGGCTGGGCCAGGTTGAAGCCAGGAACCAGGAGCTTCATCCGGTCTCCCATGTGGGTGCAGGGGCCCAAGCACTTGCGTCATCTTCTACTGCTTTCCCAGGCATATTCGCAGGGAGCTGGATTGGAAGTGGGGATGCGCATTATGCCACAACACCAGCCCCTAAATAGGAGTTAAATATCTTTCCTCTTGTGGAAATCCCAGGTCCATATGGTTTTTAGAGGAGAATTCTACTAAACTCTTAAAAAACAGTTAATGCAAATCTTAAATATATTAAGATTGGGTTAATTTAGTTGTGGTGGCATTATACAATATATATATATGTATATCAATAACAATAATCATAATCATAATAAAATATCTAGATAAAAATAACAACATAAACTGTCAGAAAATAGAAGAAAAAGTTGTCACACTTATTTTATGAAGCTAGTAAATGTTAATAACAAAATCAGATAACAATACCAGGTAAGGAAATCACAGACCCATTTCATTTGTGAACATAACTGAAAATTTAATCAAAATTTAGGTTCTCAAATGAGACACCAAATTTTTAGAAATGCACCTTGAGAGTGGGTGTCGGCACAGAAGCAGCTACCTAAGATCCCACATCCCATGTCTAATCCTGGCGTCACTCCTAACTCCAGCTTCCTGCTCGTGTGCTCCCTGGGAAGCAGCAGGACATGGCTCAAGTGGTTGGGTCCCTGCCACCCACACAGGTAACCTGGAATGAGTTCCCAGCTGCTGCAGGCATTTGGGGAGTGAACCAAGGAATGGGAGTTAGGGCTTTGCTCTCTTTATCTCCTTCTCCTTCTCCCTCTATGTCTCCCTATATCTCTGCCTTTCAAATGAAAATAAATAAATACTTTAAAAATGTATCCTGCTTAAGTAACTTATGCAAAAGTTCAGGATGGTTTAACAGTTGAAATTCTCTCCGTGTAATTTGCCTCATTAATCAACTAAGCAATGGTAAACATGATTTCTAAAACTACTAGAGAAAATCATTTATCTAGTCAGGATTTTTAAAAACTGCTTAGAACTCAGAGTAGCAGAGCAACCTTAATTTAATAAAGATTATATACAGAAACCTGCAGCACATGGTAATGGAGGAGTTTTAGACTTTTTCCTAATGATGGAGTAGGGGAGGGGGCTTAACCCCCTTGTGTGTAGAGGTTAAGGTGTTAATACAGATTCACAGATCAGACAAGTGGCAGAGTCAGCTATAATATCCTAGTTTACGGGCTTACTTGTAACGAAACATTGAAAATTCCAGACTTGATGAGCATCCAATCTCTGGCCTACATCAGTATCTACTCCATACAGAATTCTCTACCTCAAGTACCCTTCTGTCCCCAGTGGTCTTCATGAGCTGAATCCTTTTCTAAATCACACCAGGCAAAACATTTCCATCCAGGATTTCACCTCTGTCTGCTACCACTCGGCGTCTTAGACTTGCCTTCAGGAGGGAGACAACTTCTCCCAAGTCTGTCTTCTACCCCTCTGGGCGCTGCAGCCTCAGGTGCTCAGCCCCTTGCCTGGGGATCCATCACACCTGTGCAGACCCAGTGTATGGGGTCCCTAACCTCCAGAATCACCTCCAAGGACTGCACCGAAACCTCTCTTGTCGGGATGTGGGATGCGGGATAAGAAGGAGACAGCTCCCTCTCCACTCCCACTCCTACTAAAGCAGCGGCAGCTCTCGAAAGAGTTCCTCCTGTTTCAGGTTGTTCGTATTCTCCTTGCTTTGACATGACATCTGGCAGCCTTGCTGAACTTCCTCATTTTTCAATTTATTCCCCTGTTGATTCTATTAGGCTTCTCCAGCTATGTCATCATATATTCAAATAAAAATACTGTTATCTATTCACTTCCAATCCTTTCCTATATGTTGGTCAGGCCATCCACTATTGTATGAGTTATCAGCATTCTTGACTTCATCCCAGTTTTAAAGGGACATGCAGATATCCCTGTACCTAGGACCATCTTTGAAAGCAGAGCAGGATCTGTGCAGTCGCACAGGTCCCCAGGCTTGGTTGAATGCTTTGCTTTTGCTGTCTTGAAATAATAGCATTTTTGAAAAAGGAGTCTTGAATTTTCAATGTGCATTGGGCGTTGCAAATTATGTAGCAGTCTCTGTCTAGATAATAATCAGAGATGGTTATATAACAAAATCTGTAACAGTCAAAGAATTAGCTAAGTGGAATTTCTGCTCAGAGGCCTTGTCTTATCCAACTAGGAAACTGTCCTTGTATTGACACAGCAGAGCTGTGTTTTTCAGTCTATTTTTTAAATATTTATTTTATTTACTTGAAACACAGAGTTACAGAGAAAGGGAGAGACAGAGGAAAGGTCTTCTATCCATTGGTTCACTCCCCAAATGGCCTCAACAGCTAAAGCTGAGCTGATCTGAAGCCAGGAGCCAGAAGTTTCTTCCGTGTCTCCCATGTGGGTGCAGGGGCACAAGGACTTGGGCCATCATCTACTGCTTTCCCAGGCACATTAGCAAGGAGCTGAATTGGAAGAGGAGCAGCCAGGACTCGAACCAGTGCCCATATGGGATATGGGTACCACAGGCTGTTAACCCACTGTGTCACAGCACCAGCCCCAGTTTTTAGCCTTTTAATAAGTGGGATTCTGTATCAATAGGATTTATTTTGTCTTTAGAAATAGAGGTTCACTTTCTTCAGCATGTGTATGTTTTATGGGATATTGTGGCTGATCCTGAAACAGAGTGGGTTGTCAGGAATCAGTTTCTCTTATTACTTCAGAAGTCAGATCATTCCCAGTTGTTTTCAGCAGAGGACAACCAGAAGGCTGAACACAGAAACCAGCACAGGAGACTGTTGGTCATTCCCTTCCAGAGCTGGAAGACTTCACTGACATTCACCAGGGAATTTATAAGTTTTCCTTTTTCTGGGAAGCAAATGGGCTTAAGCAAGTGTGGCTGCCGTCCCAGTCCTCAAGGCCGTCACATGAAGCTCTGTGTGCCCTTTCCTGTGCCATGTCCATAATATTCCTGTGAAAAGTCACTTCTGGTCCAGGAATTAGGCTTACTCGAGTTTGTGAGAAACCGGAGAGGCACTGGCTCATTAGTGGCTTCCATGAGGTAAGACAGTGGGAGCCCCAGGGGAAGTACTGAAGGGGGTCGGAGCTCCTCCCCCATGGATTCATTTCCGGACCCTTTTTTGGGTCAGGAACCAGCTCTTCTGAGTCCTACCTTTGCACAAGGGAGTTGAAACAAAATGGAGGAGCAAGGCTTCTCAGCTGCTCAAATCGGTCCCACCTTTGGTAGAGGCCTGACTGTTGAAGCGCTGCCTCAGATGAGAAATGGGGGAGAATAAATACAAAGAAACACAAGCTCCGACCAGCTGACAAGAATCCATGGAGGGCCCCTCCCACAGAGGGGAGTCATCGCTACATCTGGCATTTCTAGAACAAAGGTTTTGTCCCACCAAGAGGGATTGAGAAAGGGGGAATGCTTGGCCCATAGACAAATACATAGGGACCTTGAAGGGATAGCGCATGTGTGTGGCTTGCAGAGGGCAGAACCAAGGGCCCATTTCAGGTCAATATAAGGAGCACCTTTCAACCTAGAGCCACCTGAAGTCCAGCTATTCACACAGAACCATTGGAGGCGTGTTTGGACTGCAACCAATGTTCAGAAAAGTGCACATGTAACTGCAAAGCTCTTTGAAAGTTTATAAATTACACAAACCCACCTAACTAGCACTGATAACGCAACCAGCTCCTAAGCAAGCTGCTTGTGTTTCCACCCATTCAGTACCTCTTGCCAAGGGCAACCATTATTCCAATTTCTAACACTATCCCCCAGTTCCACCTGTTCTGTGTTTTATATAATTCACTAAGAGATTTAGACCTTTTTTTGTGCCTCTGGTTTCATGGGCTCATCATTGTGACTCAGCCATGTTGTTACTGATGTTACTGAATGTCAATGACATTCTCATTATGTAAACACAGAAGGGTACTTCAAAAAGTTCAGTGAAAACGGAATTTAAAATGTGAGCTTATTTTGGTCCAAAAAAGTTTGTTTCATCATATAGGAGAAAACTATGCATGGATTTCTAAAAACAATTGGCACCATAATAAACTCATTTTTAAATGCTGTTTTTCTATGAACTTTCTGAAGTACCTTTATAGCATTATTTAAGTAGCCAGTTTACTATTTACGGTCATTTGGGTAATTTCCAATTTGGTGCAATTATTAAGAGTGTCACTCTGAATATATGTTGAGCAGATCCATATGTATTTCCCTTTGACGTATACCTAGGAGTGAAGTTGCTGCGTTGTGGAGTATGAGTTTTGGAAATTCTGCCAACAATTTTCCAAAGCATTGATACAACTCACACTCTTGCCAGAAGTGTGGGAGTTCAGAGGCTTTGCAGCCTCCATAATGCTATCCCCAACTGCCCCGTCAGAAACACCGGGGGTGTCACCATTAGGGGGCCATGCTGTGGAGCAAGCCTGTGCTGCTTCTCATCAGCTATTTACACCGAGAGCTCCTTGGATCTTTTCCTGAGAGACTTCAACGAGACTCGGGATAAGAGCAGGAGAATGCTGTGCACTTATGGTAGGGGAAGGAGACTGGGATCGGCAGAAAGTCAGACAAGCTCCATACTGCCCCTGCACCTCACTCGTGGCCCTCAGGTTAAATCACGGTGGCTGTCAGGTCTTCGCCTGGCTTCAGCTATCAACCCATGAGAATCACAGGTTTGGGTCAAGGTTTTGCTTAACCACCAAGCAGAGACATGGACTCCCTCATTCCCCAGGAAGGGAGAAAGAGCAGCATTGGTATCTCTCATGTCCCTCACCATGTAGTCCATTGGTTCCCTTGGCTCCTGTGTACTGGTCCACTGCCCCATACCCCTCCACTCCCCTGACCTTCTTCTTTACTTTTCTCCAAAACAAGACTTATTTTGCACATTTTCTTTCCAAGTACAAAAATAGGAGAGAAGGGAACAGCTAATCTGGTCCAGCTGCTGGTTTTGCTACTTGACAAAAAAAATTTTTTACAGTAATTTTCTCTCTAGTTTTCCCTCACATCTGCACAACCTTCCACCTCCCACCACCCATACATATGCACCCCTTACAAAACTACTCTCTTTAGAATCCAGAGAATGTATTTTTCTCAGCTGCCCATAACTGGGACCCAGCCAACTGAAGGGATCGGGTCACAAGTGCCTAGCCAGCATGCCAGCATGTTCACCTCCTGCCTGGTACACATTCCAGTTGAATAACTGCTTCCTGTGAATTCCAGCACATCTCACATCAGGTGATGTCCTTGCCTTCAGGCATTTAGGGAGGTTGGAGGGTAGGCAGAAATGGCAAGAAGAACCCCACATATGCAAATTGAGCAGACAGGCAAGCTGTGATGTGACTTACATTTCCTTGTGAATTACCATACTTGAAACTAAATTGTGTGAATTCCTTTATTCAGTCTGCAGCTCCTGAGCATCTTAGGGTAGTCTTGGTGTTAGATGCAAGGGTCAAATCAAGCATTTTTGCTACATGGTAAGAACTGCATTGCACTTAGGAAGTTCATGTTGAAGGCTGGTATAAAAAGGACACTTGAGGACTTATCAAGCATCTTCTGTGTGGTCACAGAACATACGAAGGTACTTCAAAAAGTTCGTTGAACTTGGAATTACAATTTGTTTTGGTGCAAAATATTGTGAAACTCAAGCTTAATTTTTTCACAATATGTATTTTCCATGAACTTCATGAAGAACTCTTGTACAATCATCCAAACCGAGGTTCTATGTGGAAAATGTCATGAACAATTACATTGGGATGGTTGGCGTAAACTGGAACTGTCCCGGGCAAACAAGGACAAATGAGCGCTCAGTGAGGGCAGGGGTAGGCATTTTGCCCATGGCCTACGGCACTGGCTTTGACAAGAGTGATTTCCAGCTGAGTTGCTGTGGGAGTGGAGACACTGACTTCCCAGGATTCCCAGGGACCCTTTTCCCAGTGCAGTTTCCTTCGTGTAGCCAAACTCATAAACACCAAGTGGCAAATTTCTGGTCCATGCAGTGACTCACCCAAACTTCTCCAGGGGCCAGCTCAGCCTGTCTGCCCCCTCCTCATGCCTCCCTCTGCCTCACACCCCTTCCATTGTAGATGAGGAGGTGGGAATCCCCTTCAGTTTACAGTTACTCTCTACTCTGCTTGTTAGGTGACTCTTCTGCTATCTTTTGTGGCATCTGAAGCCAAATATGGAAATTCAAGGGTTGCAGAGGGAATCTTGATCCTCAGATACTTCGTGATTCTACAATTTTGTCTAAGAATGTGGACTTTTTTTTTCAATGCAACTTCTGAAATTTCTTTTAGGAGACAGCTGTAAAAGTCACACTTGGCTAAGCAGTTCTGGGAAGGGATCATCATATCCAGATCCAGGTTACATTTCCTTGGAAAGCTTATGGGAAGGGATTTTCTTTAAGAGCATTATCTCATTTTTGGCTGAAGAGAACCTAGTGACAGGATTTTTCTCATTCTTAGCATTGAGACCCCGCTATGAAGCTATTACTTTTTCCCCTAATTTCTGCTCCAGGCCTGGAAGGAGAGAGAAATTCAGAAAAGAAGGAAATTGCATCCATAGGGAATTACTAAGGCAGCACATTTTGCAAGAGGGCAGTATGCCTTTTCTGTCTGGGCATCCCCAACTGCTAGCTTGCATCATCAACACTTAGTAAGTGTTGACCAAATTGAACATGAATGAATGAGTGAAAAATTGAAATAAATCAGACTATTTTTGCTTGGTGTTACAAAAGAAGAATAAATACTCAAAAACATCCTTTATGCATGATGCTCCCAAAATAAATTGGGGGGAGGGGGCAGAACTGGGGCACCATGATTTCTTGGGTTGATTATTGACCTGGGTAGCTCCACAATTTTCTACAAACTTGTGCACTAGCCATGGTGGAGGTATGGAAGGTTCTGGAAGGTGTGGATTCAGACTTCTTTGTAGTACAGACAGCTTATGATTTTCGGAATTTATTTGAGGGGGCAGCTATTGCCTTTGCCTGCTCATCATCCATGACCCTGCTATTGTTCAGAGCTCATCAGCTTTCCATTGGAGGCTCCACCTCTTAACGCATTCTCAGTACATGTGACTCTGGAACTTACCGTACCTTTTGTATCTGGTATTGGCTACGTGAACCAGATGTTCCATCAAGAGCACAATGATTGCTTTAGAGATGGGAAGATGACTCAGTATTACTCAAGAAGGGTCAATCCCTGTACTTTTGCTGTAACTTTGAACAAACAGGCATGGGAATCTTCTGCTGCCAGGGGCCATATTTGCCACTAAGGGGAAAAGCCTGATATGAGCTAATAAATTATCTTTATTATTAAATTTAAGATCAGGTTGATTTTCTCTCTCTTCCTCCTGAGAGCCATGACTACAGCAGCCTCTGTGTGTTCTGAGGCCCCAAAATCACCCATGGGATACTGTGATCTTTGACCAGGTATTTGTGCCAACTCCCTATTGTCCATACTGGATGATGAACTTGGAGCCACTGAGTTTGAAGTCATAGAGCTTTCATTAAGTCTGTCTCCTTGTGTTTGGGTTTCCCAAAAGGTCCTACTGAGCTCTTCTTCCAGCACACCATCCTTGTGGCAAGTACATCGGCATTCTGAGAACACAGCACATTTTCTCTGCTGGGGGCTGAGTTTCCAGGTTGGCCTCAGCTTCTCCAGAAGACAGTAGCTAGACTTCATTGCTATGGGAACCTTTAAAGTGGTTCTCTGAGGCCTGGGTTCCTGGCCTATATCCACGCTCCTCAAAATGCCCATTCACAAACTATTTGTTACTGATCCATAATAAGTCAAATAATACTTAATGGTATTGTTGTATCACATGATGGCACAATCTCCTTGAAAGTCAATGAAGAAATAACTCAGGGACTGACAATGGTCTGCAGACCTGACTTGCAGTAACACTTGCCTAGTCCTCCTCCAGTTCCCGCAGTCACATGTAATGCAGTTGTCCTTGACTGTAGTCAAATTCCTAGATGCCAGTCTCTTATGGTGGGGCAGTCTCATTATCTTCTGAAAATGATGAATTCATAACAGTGTCTCAGTCTTGACTACACATTGAAATCACCTGTTGGGCTTTCAACAGATGGATTTCATTCTGAAGCATTTTTATTTGATTGGGCTGGGGAGCAACCTGAGCATTTGGGGTTTTTAGGAGTTCCCTTGGTGACTCTAATATGCAGCCAAAGTTGAGAACTGTTCACCAGCTATGGATCAGTAGCTATTCAATGATAATGTGTGTAAGATAATTTAGGAAATTTGCTTGAAATATATTTTTCTTTTTTTAATTTTTATAAAGATTTTATTTATTTATTTGACAGGTAGAGTTACAGACAGTAAGAGAGAGAGAGAGACAGAGAAAGGTCTTCCTTTTTTTCCCCGTTAGTTCACTCCCCAAATGGCCGCCACAGCCGGAACTATGCTGATCCGAAGCCAGGAGCCAGGTGCCTCCTCCTGGTTTCTAATTTGGGTGCAGGTGCCCAAGCACTTGGGCCATCCTCCACTGCCTTTCCGGGGCCACAGCAGAGAGCTGGACTGGAAGAGGAGCAGCTGGGACTAGAACCTGGCACCCATATGGGATGCCAGCTCCACAGGCAGAGGATTAACCCAGTGAGCCATGGAGTCAGCCCCTTGAAATATATTTTTCTAAGCTCCACTTCCTGAAACTTTGTTTCAGTAGGATCCTGTAATTTAATTTTTTAACAAATGGCTCAGAATATTTTAATGAAGGTAATTCATGAACCACAGCATTTAAGAACATTGCTTAGATGGTTGTCTGGATAAGTTAGATCAAGATAAACTTAAATAAGAAAAGATTTTAAAAAGTTTCCAGTGATTGAAATGTTGAAGTCTCATCAAGAACCTGGTAAATCTGTTTTCCCTCCTGCAGATCTCATTTATGTTGGGCTGTCATAGCAGAGAAGTGATGAATGAGCTGTGAAAGGTGTCCACTGAACTCCAGGTATCAGTGGGCCACCTTATTATCTTGGAATTTCCCAATCCAATAGCATTACTACGCTGTCCCGTTGCACGTGGACATCTCTGCCACTGAGCTCTCAAAACAAGTTTATCTGTATCAGCATAAAAGGAAATGCTAAAGGGATTAGCCCAAGATAGCCTAGACTGGGCTTAGAAGGGGCCAGGTACAATAAGTGAATCACAATGACATTATGATGGAGCAGGCTTCCCTACATCTACCTTCTTAGACTGTGGGACCATTTCCCCCCTTGAATGACACTATAATGGCAACAAGGGGAAAACCATCTTTGATCAGGATAAGATGGTTTATACTTTCAGCTGGTGTTTACTCAGCTGGTCCAAGAGACTGAAAGGAGAGAGGAGAGAGGGGGGAGAGGAAAGAGAGAGGAGAGAAAGAGAGAGAAAGAGAGAGAGAGAGAATCTCAGCGGTGAACACTCTAGAGAATTTCCCCACCTCTGTCTTGCTGATGAATAGTACCTAGCTCCCACAAATGGAGGAAGTCCTAATCATCCATCGTCTTCCAGTTAATATCTATGTTGTTATGGCTGTCTGAATCCAGGCCCGGAATGAGGATTTGTTCATTTGTGAAGGGCATGGGCCTGGAAGATCAGTTCTGTGGGGAAGTCCCATTAGAGAATGGTGGAGCACTCCTAGTGTAAGAAACCTAATGTCTGAATACTTGTTCATGATTCTTAGAGAACATTTGAAGTGGTGGATGTTGGCAAAAAAGATCTTCTCAACAATTCCTGAATCACCATGTTAGTGATACTGAGGTCTTTAGTTTAATTGTGGGGAAAGCTGGCTATGCTTAAGTTCTAAGTATTGTGATTTCCCATGGTCATGTTCTGTGTAAATCAGTTTCAATTCAGTTTACATATATCGTCCTTGCATGATTATTAAAAATATTTAATAAAAATGGATCTAGTTTGAATGACAAATTGTATGGTCACCCAATTTATGGAGGTTTTTTTCCCCAGTTAAGTCTATGAAAATATTTTCTTTTTTAAAAAGTTTATCTTTAATGAAGCAAAGAAACCAGTTCGGATATGGAAGTAGGAAAGATGTTTGCTTAAAAATAACTATTGCAACATTTACAAAGTTTTCTAATATCAATTCAACTCAATAGGAATCCAACAATAATTTTAAAAATCTTTCAGGCGGTTTCAAAGTCCTTTTGGTGGAAATTGTTGACTCTTCTCTGCCTCAATGCCCTTTCCTTTGAGGAATCTACACTTGCTAAAGGCCATCAGATAAAACTGTAGCTGAATTTTTTGTTAAGCCAGGATTGTTTTTGAATCTTACAGTGAGTATCTACTACACCACTTAAGACAAAAGCGAAGAAAATCAAATCCCTTGTTCCAGGGAGGATCCTCAGGAAATGAGGAGATATAAACAAAATGTTCTGCCACAAAACTATTGTCCCTCAAGCAGTGCCTGTTCCCAAAAACTTTGTTATGTCCTCAGCAGTGAGCACAGAGACCCACACAGTTGCCAATCGCTTGCCACCCAGCTTTATCTCTCTTTCTGGGCCTAAACTAGGCATAGTTTCTAGCTCATTTATGGAATGTGGGGAATGATGAGTAGATTGGCAGCTTGCTTAATGATGGGGCCTTACCCTTGTCTCTTTTGGTACTCCAGCTGCTCTTGAGAGAGGAAAGTATGGCTGAGCCTCTCATATCAACATCATTTTCATTACCAACATACCAGTCACTTATTTGTGAGCTCACCATATGCCAGGACCTGTTTTAAACACTACATATGGACATTTACTCTCTTCCTTATGAAGAAATGCTATCATTACCTTCTGTGGCAGATGAAGAATATGAGGCAAACGTAATTTAAGTGACTTACTTGCGTTCACACAAGTGGTAAGATCTGAAACCCGGCTTCAAATGAGGCACTGTGAGTGTAGAGGCTGTGTTTCTAACCTCTTTCTGAACAGTCACTCAGGTGTGAATGACGACCTGGATGGCAAATACGTATTTCTGCTGGCACTAGTTCCCTCTCTATCTTCATTTCTCCTTCCCTTTACACTAAAACTCTAATTTCTCAAATAACGTGATTATACTCTCCAACAGCTCTCCATTTGCT
The DNA here is from genome assembly GCA_949820135.1 of Sylvilagus floridanus. Lineage (NCBI taxonomy): Eukaryota > Metazoa > Chordata > Mammalia > Lagomorpha > Leporidae > Sylvilagus > Sylvilagus floridanus. Next base: position 65,862,445 of record OX463239.1, read on the forward strand.
CTCCTCCCATCTATCTTAAATTCCCTTCAGTCAGGCATTCACCCCAACACCTCATTAAAATTGTTCCATCGAAAGAGCTAATGACTTCCATACTTCCATATGGATAGATATGATGGGAATGCTCAATTTTTATCTTTTTTGATGAGTCAATAGCTAACAAGTTGATCATTCTCAACTTCTTGTAAAACACATTCCATTGGCTGCCATGGCACCATATTCCCTTACCTCAGTGGACACTCACTATCTAGTCCCTGAGCTAGCACCTCCTGGACTCCCTGACATCCCAATATTGGTGTCTCTGGGCTTTGTTCTTAAATTCCTCTCTATCTACACTCTCTTCATTTACTTATTCAGTTTCATAGTTTCCAATATCCATGTTTTTGCATTTATTTCCCTTATCTCTAGAATCTAATATCAATTGACATCCAGGCTTTACATTCTGAAACCAAACTCTTATATTAAGCTCAACAAAACCAAGAAGACTTCACTTGCCTACACTGCTCTTCCGTTTCACTTCCCATCACACCATTTGCTACCCCCTCATCCAATCTTTCATCATCCCTTTCCTGGATTCTTTAGTAGCTTCTTAATTAGTCTTTCTGCTTCTATTCTTGCCCCTCTTTAGTCCATTTACAACATAGCAACCAAATAGATCCTGTTTAAATGTGAGTCAGATGACAGTACTGCTTTGTTCAAAATAATGCAATGACTTCCCATTGCACAGAGTGTGTCAGGTTGTATATCCAACCACTATTTTCTGGTCCATGTGCTCAACTTATGACTTCAGAGAAGTGAAGTTTCTATTTTCTGTGTTGCATCTGAACAGACTCATGACTATGGCTATTAGAAGCCACTGTGCTATCAGATCAGTACTTTGGTTCTTTCAGGGGAACGTAGTTCCAGATTAAGCACCTTCACATTATTTTTCTTTAGTGCGAGTTACCATATAGGGGAAAGAATGGGTATGCTTTCAGTAGAAACGAGTCACTGTGTTCACTTGGCAAGAAAATGGGCTCCAGAATCATATCCAAAGGCTTTCTCAGGAAAGAGGTCTGTGATTCATACATTGTGTACAACTTCACAAAAGAAAGTTCCTTAGTCCCCCAAAAAAGTGTAGATGCTAAGTGTACTGCAGTTCTTGGGGATAGTTCCTTCCCTGCAGTTTTAGCCAAGACAGGTATTTATCCAATTTTGACTACGAGGTTTTCACATATCTGTATCTTTTGGGGCAGCTTAGAAATTCAGAATTTCTTACGAAACTTTCCAATATAAGTCAGGAACATCAAACCTTTTCAGGATCTCACTTTTGCTTTTGGATTTTACACAGAGTGCATTTCTCTCACATGGGTACAGTTTAACAACTGGCCAAATCGTCTCTCACTTTCTCTCTCTGTCTCTCATTCTTTCTTTTTTCAATCTACAGGCTCACACCTCATGACTGTGAAGATGTAGCAACATTTTCCTTCATTATTTGGAAAAGTTTCCCCAAATTATGGACCCATAAATATCTTCTTTACATGGATTCCTTCATGGTGATTCCAATGAGAATTTTGACTGAATTTTTTTTTCTTTCATACTGAGAACATGAATACTGATTGTCTCCTGTAAGGATTCACTCATGTTTGAAGTTCATTTATGGATGGAAATTTTTTTCTATATGGTTATATATGGGGTTTTTTGCCTGTGTGTCTTTTTGGTGGGAAATAAGAATTTCATTAAACTGTTTCCCATACAGTAGACAAGTGCCATCTCCTTGTTTTCTGGTTTCAAGTAAGTGAAGTAACATTGATGCCAATGTATTTTGAGAGTTCCTGTAGTGGAATATCATGTTCAATGGTATCCAAAAGATGTCTCATTTTCCTTTTTAAAATATTTTTTTTATTTACTTGAAAGGCAGAGAGACAAAGACATACAGAGATCTTCTAGCCACTGGTTCAGTCCTCAAATATCTGCAATAGCTGGAACTGGGCCAGTCTGAGACCAGAAGCCCAAAACTCAATCTGGGTCTCCCATGTGGGTAGCAGGGGCTCAAGTGCTTAAGCCGTCTTCTGCTGTCCTCCCAGGTGTATTATCATGGAACTGGATCAGAAGCAGAGCAGCCAGGACTCAAAAAGAGTGCTATGATATGGGATTCTGGTGTTGCACGCCACTGTATGGCAATCCCAGCCCCAAGGCATTACTGTTACTGACTGTTGTGGGACTACAATCCAGAAAGTGGGTTCTGAAATGGGTTACTCACGTTTTCTGTTTGTATATATTGCTTACTACAAGGTGACTCTCAACAAACAAGGGGAACGGCTGCCCACAACTGGAGCTCTATGGCTAGGTTGTAGTGAGATCATCTCAACCTTTTCCTCCTCTGAGGGGGGCTGCTGAGCAGAATCCAGGTCCCCAGGTTCTTCTTGAGAGTGAAATACAGGCAAATCCTCAAAGGCCACCGGCTCCTTGGGGTCAGCTTTGAAACACAGAGGCGCCGTGTGTGAGGGACTCCTTTTCTGGGCAGAAGCTTCACTAAGGCACAAGGTTGCACTCTTGGTAAAAGCTTCAGAGCGCATCCTTCATAATAACCAAGATCATCTGGACTTGCTGATGGCTGGAAGAGACTTGGCCTGGGCAGGAAGGCAGATAAGTGCTTCAGTACGGGCCACCAGAGGCATCTTGAAGTAAGTCTTGGTTCAGCTTCGAGTCCAGCAGAACACAAAGGACTGTGTTAGCTCTGAGGGCGCAGGAACCGCTTTTGCAGCCATTTTATCTTCCGCAGACTACACTCCTTTCTCGGAGCTTGCAGGCACCTCTTACCGAGGGAAATGTCCCAGATGAGTAAGCACTCAGGGCTTCTGCCACCCCTGGGCACTCGCTGGGGATAGCACTGAGACCCAGGGAAGGGGGACCACTGGGCCTTGCCTTTCCTGTCACCCTCACAGGCTGCGAACAGCTATTGGTGAAAGCCTTCTGCAGCTGAAAAATCCGTAGAGACGCAGTGCCTTCTGGGAGGCCAGATGGCTCGCAACTCTCAAATCACACCCAGCGCCTACTCCAAGCCAGAAAGCCTGGTTTCCCCTTTCGGAGAAACCAGCTTCCGCTTGAGAAAATGGGGCTCGAGGCTGGCTGGCCCAGCTGTCAGGGCCTCAGGGAGGCCACGTGGGTGAAGCCCCCTGTTCCATAGTTTTACCTGGGGAACGGAAAGCAGGAAGCTGGCTCCAGTCCTCCCTGGCAGGCTGGTGACTCCAGGGCCTGCTGGGAAAATCTCAGCTGAGGGCCTCTCTACAGCCTCATGAAAGACCCACTTCCAACCCAGAAGCATGCCACTAAACCACTCCAGAGAAATGGCAAAATGACCAGGATGTCTTAAGCCACAGAATCCTAGGGTTATTTGTTACTCAGAAAAAAAAAAAATACACTTGCCTATCTTTTATTAAAAAAAAAAAAATAACCATTCTCTTCCCAATAATCTTCTCTCTTTCCTGATGTATTTTTACCCACAGCACCTATTACCGAGTAATATACTTCACATTTTCCTTGTCTTGGCCACTGCCTCCTCAGTCATGCAGGGTCTAAGAAGATAGACATTTTTGCATAGTTTATTCATTGCAAACCCTTAGACCAGGCATTTAGCCAGGACTCGATAAATACTGTGCTATGGTTTGGATGTGATTTGTCCCCCAAGGGTTCATGTGTAGGAAGCTTGGTCTCCAATGACAGTAAGAGGTGGAGTCTAATGGGATGATTGGGTCACTGGGGGCATCACCCCAGAAAAGATTAAGTAGTTTCTGTGGGATCCCAGATCGTTCTCCTGAGAGTGGGTTGTTGTAAAAGAGTTAGCCTTGCCCCTGAATCACTCTGTCACCCTGTCTTGCGATGCGATCACTCTCTCCCTCGTGTGCACTCTGCCGCTGTATGCCATCCACCGTGAGGCCATTGCCAGACTCATGCAGAAACCAGGGCCATGCTCTTGGACCTCCAGAATTCTGAGCTGTGTAAATCTCTTTTCTTTACAAATTACCCAATGTGGCAATGGAAAACAGACTGCCACAATCTGGTAAGTGGCTGAGTCTCACATGCCACCGTGTGATCAATTGGTAATGATCTTCTCAGACCCTGTGTTAGGAAGGATTGGCCACACTTGGTGGGAAGAATGTGGCAATCAATTAGTGACGATTGCTGTGGGTGTGAAAGTAGCAGCAGTGTCAGGGCTGCCATGTTGTTCCCTCCCTTGTTCTATCCCTGCCGCCTTTCTTCAGGCACAGTTCATTAACCTGGTATCCTGTACCCATGATCACAGGGTCTATATTTTGTCCAAAGCTCCAGATAAAGCAGCTCACTTCACAATTTAACATCATAATATTAGGAGAAATATTTCTCTCCTGCTAACTCTCAATACAAATGCCAGGATTCAATTTATCTGTTGGCTCTTCATTATCTTCTGAGGAGGCAAAGAGTAACTGGTTGCCATTATCTTTGAAATAGCTCCACATAAAACAGAAAATAAACATTAAGACATGAAAACTCTTAGGCTTTCAGTGGGGGAATTTTAACCTTGAAAACTGTCCAGCAGAATTCAAGAGTTTATGTAGGAATTTGAAAGTAATTTGCAAAGTGGGCGAAATAGTCACGCAGCCCGTGAGAATACCACCAGCTCTGCTGTGAATGACAAGATGGAATGCAACATTCCCGAGCATCAACTCTGCAGTATTGCTTGTGGATCTAGTGGTTCTCTTTGGAACTATCACCCTCAGTTATTCATTCAAAAACATTTTCTGTCTGCTCTGTTCTTGACATTGCTTTGAGTGCTAGGAAATCAGCAAGGAATTAAACAGAGTCTTTGCCTCAAACATCTTACATTCCCTTCTAATAGCATGATTTTCTGGCTGGTACTGCTCATATCAACTAGACAGAACTTAAACATCTAAGACATTTCTATGTTCATATTCTTTGTCCCTCATCACATAGAATGAAAGATAGAGTAGGAAAATCCATGCAGTTTTACTCTACCTGTCAGGATTTTTATTGGTTGTCCTCAAATCTGGAAAATTTTTTCATTTCAGTTCCATCTTCTAAATCCAAATATTACTTTCACAGGATTCTGAATTATTTTAAGGTGATGATTTTCCAGGTTGCTTCTGGGAAGCCTGGAGAAGTCTGGTGAGGGAAAACCTTTGAGATGCACAGTGAACACCAGGTCTACTCAAGACCTATTCTCAGACTGAACCCTGGGTGCATCACAGGCATGAGAGGCAGCTCTGTGTGATTCAGTTTTCAAATTATCAGTCATAAATAACTAGACAATCCACTAGGCAGTAGGAAAAACAAGAGTACCACAAAACGTTCATGGAAATGGAATTACAGTAGAATTAAAAAATATTTATTTATTTGAGAGGCAGAATTATAGACAGAGAGGGAGAAATTGAGAGAGGGGTCTTGCATCCACTATGCACTCCCCATTTGGCCACAATGGCTGGAACTCGGCCGATCTGAAGCCAGGAGCCAGGAGCTTCTTTCAGGTCTCCCACAGGTGCAGGGCTCCAAGCACTGGGGCCATCTTCCACTGCCTTCCCAGGCCATTAGTAAGGAGTTGGATTGGAAGTGTAGCAGTCAGGACTCAAATCAGTGCCCATATGGGGTGTCAGCACTGCAGGTGGCGGCTTAACCTACTAGGTTACAGTGCCGGCCCATAGTTTTTTCATAGCATGCATTTTCTGTGAACATTTGAAGACCCTCTCCTAAGTTAGTCAATCAGCCATGCAACACCCTGCCATTCATCATGGCAACAATCACAGGGATGACAGATTAAGAAAAAGAGGGTTGAGGATGGACTTCTGGGGCACAACAACATTTCACATTCATTATCTCATTTGATCCTCACCATATCATTGTTGTAGGAAATAAGAGTACTGGGACCTGACTTTTTAGATGAGAGATGAGATGCTTTCAAATACTGCAGTTTACTTGAGGTCTCACAGTCAGGAATAGTCCTCGTAGGCCCCGCTGCAACACCACTGCTCTGTGACACAGACTTCTGGAGAGAAACAGAGCATTGATGGTGTCAGACTTCTCTTCCTTCATTGTGATGATCACTGTGGCAATTCCCCCTTAGATTTGGGAGAAGAGGGAAAGCTTGCAGTAGCTTGGGTTTCCCTTGTATACCACAGAGCCCAAGCCAAAGCATTTGAGATGATGCTTATCATCCTGCCTACAGCCAACTTCCCTGTGTCTCCAGACAAGCCCATGTTTTTTTTTTTTTTTTCCCCACTGAAATCGCAAAGAAGCACAGCCAAAACTCAGATAAGTTTCATATTTTTGCAACACAGCAGTCTAGGCAACATGAACAGATATAACCAAGGGATTTTTTTTTAATTATTCATTTATTTGAGAGGGAGGCATGGTGGGAGGAGAGGTAGAGAGGGAGATGGAAAGATGGAGGGGAAGGGCCAGCACTGTGGCTCAATAGGCTAATCCTCCACCTTGTGGCGCCAGCACACCCGGTTCTAGTCCCAGTCAGGGCACCGGATTCTGTCCCGGTTGCCCCTCTTCCAGGCCAGCTCTCTGCTGTGGCCAGGGAGTGCAGTGGAGGATGGCCCAAGTGCTTGGGCCCTGCACCCCATGGGAGACCAGGAGAAGCACCTGGCTCCTGCCATGGGATCAGCGCGGTGTGCTGGCCGCAACGTGCCGGCCGCGGCGGCCATTGGAGGGTGAACCAACGGCAAAAGGAAGACCTTTCTCTCTGTCTCTCTCTCTCTCACTGTCCACTCTGCCTGTCAAAAAAAAAAAAAAAAGATGGAGGGGAAGAGAGAGAGAGAGAGAGAGAGAGAATGAGAAATGAGAATGCAACTCTGAAGTAGATGCCTAAGATAGCCAGTACAGAGCCATGATGAGTCTGGGAGCTGGGAACTCAATCCAGGTCTCCCACATGGGTGACAGGGACTCAGGGAGTTGAGCCATCATTGTTGCTTCCTAAGCTCTACATTAGCAGAATGTTGGAATTAGGAACCAGAACTGGGTATCCAATCCAGGCATTCCAAAATGGGACACAATCTTCTTAAACTACTAGATTAAATGCCTGCCTCAAGAAAACAAAACACTTTAATAAAACAAGCTAGAAATAATTTCTTCTGCACGTTTATGTTCTCTGAAATTTCTTGAAAACATACTTAATTTGGGGAATCTGAATTTACAAGAGGAGTGTCAGGAGGAAGCAGGCTGCCTGCCCTCCCAGCTCAAGGCTATGTTTGGCCGCGAGAACATCTGCGCTGATTGTTGCTTGGGGTGTGATAACCAAGAACCACAGTGATGCTTTGAATCTCTCACTGGTCTATGAGGAGTGAGGAATGAGGGGGAAATAACCAGGCAGGTCCTACATCACAGTTTTTCAAGAATATGAACTTATCCTATACTCCCAACATCTGCTAACAAAACTCCACGATTTTCAAGGGGCAAGGTTAGCCCCGTGGAATGTCCAGTGGAGGATATTGCATGGGGCATGGTTATACTAGAATCGTTTGATTGAAACAAAGATTTGACTGGGCACCCTGTATTTAGTCTGGCCATGGATCCCCTCTTCCATGCCACCTTCTGCCTGCACAGGACTGGGGCTCTGCTCTTCTTCCTAGTTTGGTTCTTCACGTAGTTCTTCCCATCCTCAGATTCCCCAAACCCCCCAACCCAATCTGCTTTCCTCTCCTGTCATTGAAATGGCTTCCCAAGCCTCACAGAAAAGTGACCCCGCGTCCTCCTGGCCCCAGCTTCCTTTGGCTGACCTTAGAGTCAGCATACACGTGTGCTCCCTTCTCGTCACAGGTTTTTCATCTTCCCATCACAGGAGCAAGCAGAAGAGAGGTGCTAACAGGAGTAGTAAGCAAGGTGAATCACAGAGTTTCTTGGTATTTATTTCCCACATTCTCAAGGATCCCCCCGCCTCCACATTCCTTTGCTGGTTCTAGAAGTCCCCCCAGTGTGGTGCCCTCAGTTCCACAATCTGCAGGTTCTATCTTGTCACTCCAAAGGCGAGGCTCATTCATCCGTATTCTCCTTCCTCTTCCCTTTTGATTGAAAAATGGCCAAATTCTGCCTCCCGCCGCTACACTGCAAAAAACTGTCCAGGGCAGAGATGTCCCTTCTACATGAACTCCCTTGCAAGCCTGAGTATCAACAGAAAACAGCAAACACTCTTGCTTACCGCCCTTTGGAGTCCTTCTCTTTAAGCCAACATCCCTGGGTAACTGCACATATGTTCCTGCCTTTGACTGCCTCTCATTCTCTTTGCACCATCCTCAGAGCCAGACGCTCCCAACACAGCCAGGATTCCGATGCCCCACTTCTATTGATTTCTCTTTTTTTCTGATCTGTTTCCTCCATTTGCTGGGCACCTGAAGATGAGCAATCATTGCCTGGCAGTATACTGGCTGATTGTGGACCACAGGCATTTGGGAGATGGAAGGGAACAGAATGGATTGTATAATACACTTTTAAAATATTTGACATTTAAAATTATAATATTATAACCAGCTTCCTGGAAGACCTGGTGCCCCTGGATCCTCTGCCCCTATTACGTGGTACCTACACTCCCTGCATTTCCCCTCTTCCCTCCTGCAATTTTCTATCAGGCCACCATAGAGACAGAAAATCAGCTTTCTTTGGAGAATCACAGACCTTCAAAACCTTGATGGCTGACTATGTAGTGAATACTCATAAACACATTATATAACCAACTAAGAAATGGGCACAATTATAGGAGTCTTAGAAAATGGTTACAACATTTCTATAGGAAACCAGATACATATTTTCACTTTTGACTGGAATTGTGATTTTGGGAAATATTTAAATATTTTCATGTTGCTATTTGATTGTTCTTTACAGATTTAAGATCAACTTAATTTAGTACTATTAAACATATAGTCTTAAAAAAGTATGTTTTGTTAAATTTAAAGGAAAGCTGATTGGTAAATAATTGCATATTTACTCTTTGAATTTATTTTTAAATATTTTCATGTTTTATTAATGGAGCCATCACCTGCTAAATGTTGTGGAATCCAGTGTCTCTTCACTATTGCCAATAGTAGGCCAAAACCATGGACAAATGAAGAAAATGTAGAACTCTACTCCTTCTGCAAAGATTCAGAAGGAAAGACGTGTTGCCTCACATCCTGATGTAGCACCACAGGAAAGAGGATGTGGGATCTGTGCTATGTTCCCAGAGGTGGAGAAACAGCTCGTGCTTCATTTGGAGAACAGCACTGCTCATCCTCAGAGTTCAGAAGCTATAATCATCAGATACTATTGATCATTTTACCTAAAAAATAATTGAATCCTATGAGAAATATATCTTCTTTCAAGCACTGAATAAGCCTTTGAGGAAATAAAGCCATTCCTACTATATTATGTTAATTATAGAAATACATGCAAAATATTAACATATAATTGTTATATATTTAGCATTATAAAATACATCTTCATGCAGAAATAGTTTATTCTTATTTTTGTCAGAAAAATCACAAGATCTTAACCACCTACCTAAATTTGGCATGTGTCACTAAAAGGAAATCATGGAAGTATGGAGTCACAGATTTTTTTTTAACTTTTATTTAATAAATATAAATTTCGAAAGTACAACTTTTGGATTATAACGGCTTCCCCCCCATAACCTCCATCCCACCTGCAGCCATCCCATCTCCCACTCCCTCTCCCATCCCATTCTTCATTAAGGTTCATTTTTAATTACCTTTATATATATATATAGAAGATCAACTTAGTATTTATAGTATATACTACATATAGTATATATATAAAGATTTTATATTTTTATATTTTATATTTATATAATAATTTATATATAAATATTTGTATATATTTTATATATTATATATTTTATATTTATATTTATATATATAAAGATTTCAACAGTTTGCACCCACACAGATACACAAAGTATAAAGTACTATTGAGAACTAGTTTTACCATTTACCATTAAGGACAGAGATCCTACATGGGGAGTAGGTGCACAGTGACTCCCATTGTTGATTTAACAGTTGACACTCTTATTTATGATGTCAGTAATCACCAGAGGCTCTTGTCATGAGCTGCTAAGGCTATGGAAGCCTCTTGAGTTCACAAACGCTGACTTTATTTAGACAAGGCCATAATCAATGTGGAAGTTCTCCCTTCAGAGAAATATACCTCCTTTTTTGATGGCACAGTCTTTCCACTGGGATCTCACTCACAGAGATCTTTCATTTAGGTCATTTTTTTTTTTTTTTTTTTTTTGCCAGAGTGTCTTGGCTTTCCATGCCTAAAATACTCTCATGGGCTTTCTAGCCAAATCTGAACGCCTTAAGGGCTGATTCTCTGGCCAGAGTGCTGTTTAGGACATCTGCCATTCTATGAGTCTGCTGTGTATCCTGCTTCCCATGTTGGATCATTTTCTCCTTTTTAATTCTATCAGTTAGTATTAGCAGACACTAGGCTTGTTTATGTGATCCCTTTGACACTTAATCCTATCATTATGATCAATTATGAACTTAAACTGATCACTTTGACTAGTAAGATGGCATTGGTACATGCCACCTTGATGGCATTGAATTGGAATCCCCTGGCACATTTCTAACTCCACCATTAGGGGTAAGTCCAAGTGAGCATTTGCCAAACTGCACATCTCCCTCTCTTATTCCCACTGTTATATTTAACAGAGATCACTTTTCAGTTAAATATAAACACCTAAGAATAATGGTGTGTTAATTAAAGAGTTCAACCAATGGTATTAAGTAGAACAAAAAAATACTAAAAGGAATAAAATAGTAAGTTGTTCCTCGACAGTCAGGACAAGGGCTGATCAAGTCATTGTTTCTACAGGGTTCTTTTTAGGTGCTCAATCAGTTGTCACCGACCAGGGAAAACATATGATATTTGTCCCTTTGGGACTGGCTTATTTCACTCAGCATGATGTTTTCCAGATTCCTCTATTTTATTGAAAATGACTGGATTTTTTTTTTTTTTGGTTTGTTTGCTGCTGTATAGTATTGTGTAGAGTACATATCCCATATTTTCTTTATCCAATTTTCTGTTGATGGGCATTTAGGTTGATTCCAGGTCTTAGCTGTTGTGAATTGAGCTGCAATAAACATTGAGGTGCAGATAGCTCTTTTATTTGCCAATCTAATTTCCTTTGGGTAAATTCCGAGTGGGATTGCTGGGTCATGTGGTAGGGCTATATTCAGGTTTCTGAGGAATCTCCAAACTGTCTTCCATAGTGGCTTTACCAGTTTGCATTCTCACCAACAGTGGATTAATGTGCCCTTTTCCCCACATCCTTGCCATCATCTGTTGTTAGTTGATTTCTGTATGTACGCCATTCTTACATACAGGGGGTGAGGTGAAACCTCATTGTGGTTTTGTTTTGCATTTCCCCGATGGCTAGTGATCCTGAACATTTTTTCATGTGTCTGCTGGCCATTTGGATTTCCTCTTTTGAAAAATGTCTGTTTAGGTCCTTGGCCCATTTCTTAAGTGGGTTGTTTGTTTTGTTGTGGAGTTTCTTGATCTCTTTATAGACTCTGGTTATTAATCCTTTATTAGTTGCATAATTTGCAAATATGTTTTCCCATTCTGTCAGTTGCCTCTTCACTTTCCTGACTGTTTCTTTTGCAGTACAGAAACTTCTCAATTTGATGTAATGGAGTCACAGCTTTTTAAAAATTAAGACACTTTGGAGATCATCTAACCAAATCTTGACCAAATTTTGCAGATGAAGAAGTGGAGTCCAAAAGAGGGGGCATCACCGTCCAGTCTCACACTCTGATGCTAGCAGAGTCGACAGTAGTTCTGGCAACACCTCTGGGTTTACTTTCCTTTCTGATACATGGCATTGCTTCCTTGAAAAATGCAAACGACATGGAGGTTCCCACATAAGATTTCAGGAGGACATACAGTACACATGAAGAAAAAAATGAAAACACAATGTTGGAAGGAAAAAAAAAGAAAAGAATGTGTCCATACATATATCTGGAAGAATACATGCTCCATGAGAACTGTGATCAGTGTTACTACTACAAGTGTTATATTTTATATTCATGAGTATCTTATATTCATGAGAGCATGGAATTTTGTCTATTTTGTTCACTGAAGTCTCTCCAGGCACAAAAAAGTTGGGGACATAGTAGGTGTTTGGCAAATAGGATGATGACCACATATGTGCCACTTCCCAGGATACTCCTGTTTATGCCTAATTTTGGGAGTCCCATACCTTAGTGTCGTCTTTCATTTCTCAAATGTGTTGCCTTATTATTGAATATTTTTGAATGAGTAATTGGTCAAATATGGGTTTATGGATTTGTTTATATTTCCTTTTGATTTATGTAAATTTTCTAAATCTTATACAATAAACATGTTTGTTTGTCTAATGAGGGGGAAAGTGCTTTGTTTCTTTTTTTAGATTAAAATTAAAATTGGCTCTTGACCAAATCAGCTACAATTGTCCAGGGTATTCATTTAAGAGAATTATTTCATTTCCTGATAATAACCTACACATTAAAATTGACCTCCAAAACATAGATTTTTTTTTTCAAAAAAAGCAAAACTACCCAGTTTATATATACAGTATTAAGATACTCTAGAATGCCACAGCAAAAAATGAGCCACAATTTTTTAAGCTCAGATGATAATACAGTTTAGTTTTCAAATTATGCAACTTTAAAAAAATTATGTAACAACAGAGCATTGGTAATGGATAAGCACAGAAGCTCTTCAAATGTCTTAATTTTTGTAAAGGTTTTAAAGAATAATTTTTGTCAATTCCTCAGAGTGTTTTGTTCTTGCACAATGTTAAGAATGCCCAGTTGTCTTCCATTACTATGAAAAGTGGTTGTTCATAAAAATGTAATAAATATCTGCCCATCCATAAGCCTCATTAAAAACACATTTTATTATTCTCTCTTTTTAAAAGATTTATTTACTTATTTGAAATGCAGAGCTGCAGAGAGAGATGGAGAAACAAAGAGAGAGGTCTTCCATCCACTGGTTCACTCCCCAAATGGCCACAATGACTGGAACTGGGCCAGTCCGAAGCCAGGAGTCAGGAGCTTCTTCCAGGTCTCCCACATGGCTGCAGGGGCCCAAGCATTTGAACCGTCTTCTGCTGCTTTCCCAGGCACATTAGCAGGGTGCTGGATTGGAAGTGAAGCAGCTGGGACTCAAACTAGTGCCCATAGGGGATGTTGGCCCTGCACGCAGTGGCTTCACCTGCTACACCACAATGCCAGTCCCTCTTATTCTCTTAAGTTGAAGAAACTATATACATGTGTATATATATACACACACACACACACACACACACATATAGTGTATACGCACACACACATAACACTAAGTTTAACAGTGGTTTAACATTGCAGAAATACACATCAGAATTTGGTGAGAGGAGGTATGGAATAGGGAAAAGGTATTGGTGAATCCTGAGAAAAATAAAAGAGGGAAACAGGGTAAGCCCTTCCTACCCTACCCCTAACAGTGGAACTGATTACAACAGCAGAGTTGGAGCTACAGGACTAGAGAGAGCAAGAAAGACATCCTTGGGCACCATGCCTGAATTCTCTGCCCTTCCTGCCACTCCCACCTCCTGGTTCCCAAGACGCTGAATTTTTGATCCTCCAACTCATCAGACTTGAGCCTTGTCTTCTTCAGCATGCCTGAGACTCGGTCCTAAGCATTCTGCAGTAGTTCCCTTTCAAGGTCCCTCCTTCAGTGGGGTGTTGGTCTCCCACCAATGGCTCCTTCTTGTATCAGTAAATTTCTGTCTCACTCAGCATCACCCCCAGAGTGCTGCATGTCCAGCTGTCTTCAGATTGCTTTCCTTCAGATGGCCTGCCCTTACTGGAATACAAATGAATGAATGGAAGCCAAGCACCTACTACGTGCAAGCTGCCCATGGGGATGCATTTTCATCTTTTTATATCATCAGAGTTAATTGGAGGAAATATAGAAAAATATTGGCTCACAGAGGGAACTGGAAGTGGACCCCACCTGGGCAAAGCATATGTGCATGGGACCCATTTACTGCTTTCATCACTTGCCTTCGTGGGACGGAGCCACATCTGGATCCCATTACAATTATGAAAGGTGCAGGCTTCATGCTTGTTCCAAAGTCCGGCTCTGATTTCACAACCAGCCTGGAGAAGCACGAGGCAAGTAAATACTTCCTGTTCCATTTGTAATCAACATGCACTTGACATCAATAAACTGGGATAATTACATTATCATTATCATTACCATCATTATTATTGGACACAATCGAGGAGATGTTAATAGAGGTTTTTACAGAATACTCCTGGGACAGATGCAACTGAAAATAGAGTGGAGGGTAGGGAGAGGATGCCATTTGTCTCTTTCCTTAGATAAGTAGATGGGAGAACTTTTTAAATGTTCTCAAAAAGCTGTGGAGATTGAACCAATAGAATAGCAATTGATGGCTTCCATTGTTTTGTCCACAAAAAAAAAAAAACAACAACAACAATCACACACTCTCCAGGACTTGAACATTTTCTGGAGCCCTAGGATGTTAGGAAAGCAGAAGACCTTGGAGACAGTCATGTTCAAGCTCCTCTCTCTCTCTCTCTCTCTCTCTCTCTCTCTGGATGTGTGTGAGTGTGTGTGGTTGTGTGTGTGTGTCTGTTTCGCTGTGAGGAAATTGAGACCCAATGAACTTGTGCACATGTTCATTTGTAAAGCTCAAGCTAGAACACTGGCCATGGCCTATCTCCTCCCTCTCTCCCATTGCTTAAGAAGAGCTAAGCCAGGCCACCAATACTGTTAAAGGGCAGTTTCCTAACTGGAATTATACTTTTTCATGACTTTTCTCTGGCCCATGGGCTTTTTATGTATTGTCCATTATCTAATGCAATATAAATATTTGGAAAACAGATACTCTACCCCTGAAGGTGGAATTAGGATGAGTGAATTTTGTAGCAGATTTATTCCACTGAAAATCTTCTAGGTAGTGTGAGTTGTAAGACATTGGCAAGAATTGTAGCAAGATTTTTCTTCTCTGATTAATGTTTGATATTCAGTCAACTCTTCTTTTTTGTGAATTTTTTGTTTACAAAAAGGGAACAAATTTCATGTATTTCATACATATAGTTTTAAGAGCATAATGATCCCCTTCCCGAATTCCATTCTCATGGATTGAAGCCCAGGTAGTGCATGTATGTGTGTGTGTGTGTGTGTGCTGGGGGTAGGGTGCAGGGGGCAGATGGAGATAGGCTCATTAATTATTTTGTGTTCTCCATTAGTTTGCATATCACACCTATGATCCTGCTGTGTTTTGGGAAGTGGTTGAGCAATGGATAAATTACCCATTCAATGGAACTACCTGGCATATCCATATTTGCAAATGTGAATGTGATTGTTCACAGACCCCTCCCTGCCCCCATCCCTTTTAGGCTTATTTCATCTCCATTAGTTTTTACTCCATTGTCAAAAATGTAAAAAAATAAATAATACCACCTAGGATCTATATTCTTAGAACGCTCCCCATGCACTGCTGGGAACCAGGTGACAAGATCATCTCTACATGTATCCTTAACTCTTTTGATTAATAAACAAATACTGTTCATATGAAAATAATTTTAATTATAATGAAAAATAAAATATGATTAATAAGCAAGCACCCAGAAGCACTTCCCAAGTCACTACTTCTATGAGTATTTTAAAAGAAATGAACCATGGATCTTATGTCTCGGCTACAGTGGTCAATCATGTGAAAGCAATCCTTTGCAAAGTCAGCTTTGTCTAAAAAGGGGGGGGGCAGACAAAGGTGCATGCAGGGTGGCTGCTCCTAAAAATTGGGCAAGAGGAAGAGCGATGTTCACCTTCAAATTTGGGTCTTGGGCTCGCTTCATTCAATTTGCTCACCTTTTTGGTATGGAATGGCCTTCTGATTTTTCTCAACATCTTGATGATTTATGGTAAATAAGGATTACTTCTAAGAACTCTTCCTGGAGGAATAGCAGAATTATGTAATGGCCTCCCAAGAGGCCAGCTTAGCATTGTAGCTCCCCTTCCTCTAATTCAGGGCCGAAACAAGAAAATAAAACCTCATTTAACTGTTTATTCAACCCAAATAAATGTGGCTCCAGGCCTGCCTGCCAAGATTTTACAGTGCCAGAGGCAAAGGGACAAGAAACCAGAAAGGGAAAGGAGGAAAGAGATTTGTAAGATGTGGGCAGGCGAGGGAAGGAAACAGCTCACAGGGCCAGTGAGCTTCCTGCCTCCCCAGACCCTGTTTGTGAAATCTGAGCTCTCACTCCCCCAACACATGGGGCCAGGACACAAAATGGATGAAAAATAGGAAAGCATCAAGCCATTTCCTGACTTCTCCATTATGGTCTCACCTTTTACCAACTGGGCCCCAGACTGGACAGGTGTGAACATTTTCCTTCACATTGCATCCTGTCCCTCAGCCCTTCCCTGGAGTTCCAACGGGTTTGCATGCCCTAAGAGACCCCAAAAAGTAAGTTGGTTGATCCTCTTCCCTCTGACCTAGCTGTTGAATATTGCATCTGCCATTTGGAATATTCCAGGTACAAATAAAACACAACTCTACTTGCCTGTTTCAAACTTGAACCACTCCATTTCCAAAATGTTTTCTGCTTAGGAGCAAGAAAGGGGAGAACTTAAAAAAAAAAAAAAAAGCCTGGCTTATATTCCTTCCCTGTGCTCTTCTGTCTATTGTCTTGTGAGTTTTTCTCCCAGCCTTATGTGACAGGCAAAGAAAGTATGTTATTGTGATTAACCTGAGACTGAGGGATTACATGATTGCTCTAAATTTCTGAGACCTGTGGCTTAGGTCTCACATCTTGTTGATGACTTAGCCCAGATCTTTCTCATTTCATGACTTGCACTGATTCCTAGAAAAATTTCAGGACAGCATGCGAGTCTCTGTTTAGCAGAGAAGAGGAGCTGAGATTGAGCAGAGCTTTAAGAACCAAGTGCCTTCCTAAGAGCTTCATACTTGGAGGGTAGAACTTAAGTGGGAAGCCAGAAAACCAGGCACTTTCCAACAAGCAGAAGGAAACTTGAATGCTAGCTGAGCTGGGGGTTTCTGGGGACTCAGTCTGGAATGGTTGGAAAGGAGAGAAAGAGGTTTGTTAGAAGTGAAAGGAAACATGTTGCCTTGAAGGACTTGCTGCCAGAGTTCAGTGGTCTTTTCTTAGACTCATTGTTGCAGTTCCTAGTGGTTGCTGCGAAAAAGAACCTCAGTGTATCCATCAAGGAAAGAGGTCAGGAACGTGGATACTAAAGCCAAGTTCGTGGACTTGAAATATGTTTCTGCACTTATTAATGTGCAATGTGGGACAAGTTATTCAAGTTTTCTATGCCTTATAGTAAGATGGGAATAACAGTAGTACCTTCAGAGAGTTGTTGGAAGGACCAAGTTAACTAAAATGTACAGAAGCCTTTAAATCAATGTCTAGCACAACGAAAGTGCTGTATTTTTATGGATGAAGAAACTGAAGACCTGGTCTTAAGATGACTTCTTGAGGTCCCATACCTTTGGACTAGCCTTAATGAAGCCAGAAGCCAGATCTCACGACTCACATAACAATGTATTTCTACAAGATCAAAGTACTGGGAACTGAATGGAAGGTTACAATGCAGAAACAGTGAGTTTTGGCTCAAGATCAAAAATATTTGCTGTGAATAGATGTAAATTCTCACAGTAGTTGAAAGATGTCCAAGAATCAGGGGAAGATATTTATTTAATTTTAATACAGAAGATCACTATGTTTATAGGGTAAGAGAATGAAGACAGTGATGAGGGCAGTGTTGAATAATTAAGGGGTTGAGAGAAGACCAAAAAAAGGAATAATTAGTGGAGTGGGAGCCTGGAAAAGGTAGAAGGATTTTTGGTACAGAACCCAGGCAGAGGAATTAGCCTTGGATGTTCAGAAGGACATTGCCTCCTCTGAGACCCATGGTAAGGGGGTAGGGTGGAGGTGGAGGGAGTCTACCTGGGGAGCAGAGGACAAAGTCCTTGGCTGACAAGTGTGGCAGAGATTGATAAAGGGTTGGAGAAAAGCAGTGAGGACTTTCAGTGGCTACTGTGGGAATAGAATAGAGCATTACCTAGCAGGTGAGCTTTACTGAGCAGAGGGGAAGAAGACTCCTACGCTTTAAAGGGAGTCAGTCATGGTTTCCATCCAACATCATAGAATTCTTTCCAGTATCACTCAGAAGTTTGGGTTCAGAAAAGGGGATTCCATCTGGTTGGAATAACCCAGAGTTGGGAGTTTGCAGGAAAATGTCCAGAAAAAAGAGGTATGAAAATTGAAGTTCCCCACAGGAAGGACCTAGACTTAGGTAGAAAGAAATAGAGATGGGAGGAGACTGTGAGGGAGAAATGGAGGGAATCAATAAGCTGAATGTTGCAAAGAGTCAAAAGTCTGGAGGTGAGGGAATGTGGCCAGATGTGTTGACACTAGGATTTAAGATCTTAGAGATGGAATGATTCAGCTAACCCAGAAGGTGTGTGGCTGAAGAGGAGTGTCATATGAAACCAACAACCTACCCAAGGCTGTTCTTTGGGTAGGGAATCTGGGCATAGTGACCCTTAGGTAACTGATTTTAGATAACTTTATTCTCTTCATAAAAACATCTATTTATTTTGAATTGTCAGAGAGAGAGAGAGAGAGAGAGAGAGAGAGATCTTTCATCTACTTGTTCACTCCCAAATGCCCACAAAAACTGGAGCTGGGCCAAGCTGAAGCCAGAATCCCAGAGCTCCATCTAGGTCTCCCACATGAGTGACAGCAACCCAAGTACCTGAGTTACCATCTATTGCCTCCTGGGTTTCCCATTAGAGGACACGGGATCAGAAATAGAGCAGCCAGGACTCAAACCAAGCACTCTGATGTGGGATAAGGGTATCCATGCAGTGACTTAACTCCTATGCCAAATATTTGTGCCCCCCTCCCATATTCCTCTTTTCTGATAATAATTCAAAATTTCTATCATCAGTATGATCCTGAGGGTCCTATGAAAGTTGCTGACAGTCAATTATGCCTCTGCAAGTATGATTTTCCTGGATCTACTCCAGACTGGTGGGTTGACCCAGACCTCATACATCTTTCCAGGGTAGGTCTTACATATCCAGCCCATATTCTTTCCCATTTCTGACAGGTACTAAGAGACTTTGGGGGATCATCTTGATTCCAATCATAGGTGTGTGCTTCAAAGAATAGTAGTACTTCTGAATACTTCCTTAAGTATTGCTATAAATTAATGTAAACTATAAAAATCCATTTATATCTTCAGCGTGTATCACACTGTGGGGAATTATTACATTAATTTTTCTTCTATTATATAAACAAACACTTCCTTTTAATTGGATTTGTCTCAGGTTTCTAAAGATTCTCCTTGGGGTGGGTATGATGGTATAGTGGGTTAAGTCACTGCTTGAGATACCCACATCCTATATAGGAGTGCCTGAAATGGAGTCCCACCTGTCTCCAATCCAGCTTCCTGCTAATGTGCAGCTGGGGAGGTAGCAGCTGATGCTCAAGTACCTGGGTCCCTGCCGCCCATGTGGGAGATCTGGATAGAGTTCCTAGTTCCAGGCTTTAGCCTGGCCCAGCCCTGTCTCTTGTGGGGCATTTGGAGAATGAAACAGCAGATAGAAGACCATTCTGCCTCACC
The DNA here is from genome assembly GCA_949820135.1 of Sylvilagus floridanus. Taxonomy (NCBI): domain Eukaryota; kingdom Metazoa; phylum Chordata; class Mammalia; order Lagomorpha; family Leporidae; genus Sylvilagus; species Sylvilagus floridanus. The sequence continues at coordinate 65,882,122 of OX463239.1, forward strand.
CACCTCTTGCTCTGCTTTTCAAATAGAAATAGGCTTTAAAAAGGCTACTTCTTAATTTTGGAATCTTGGACCCACATGCTTTCTGATTTCAGAGACTATTTTTCCCTCGTACTTTACCTTTGTAGAGCTGAGTTCTAACATTTTTGTCTGTTTAAATCCAGCCTCACTGCCTTTATCTCAGGTCCTTCTCTGAGACGGAGGTTAGTCACTTTATTAAGGATAATGACCATGTACTTTGTTTACTTTCACATAACTCATCTTTTTGAGTAACTATAATCTTAAAAGTTAGGAAAATCATTCTTCCTGTTGCATAGATTAGAAGGATGTGAAGTGACTTCCCAAGGGACATACTTATGACTCCAAATTCTGGGCTTTCTTTATCGCCCCCCTCCCCCCAGGTACTGTAGTATTATAGTTAGGAGCATGAATTTTTCTGGCCCTACGCTCAAAGTTCCATCCTACTGCTTTCTATGAATTTTAACAAGTTGCTTAATTTCTAGTAGTCTGAATTAATATCCTTATTAGTAAAACCAGGGTAGACGTTTCTATGTGGGTGAAATGAGGCAACATCTTTGAGCACTCAGTCCCTCATAGCTACAATTTCAAATCCTTTATGTCTTTCTTGAGAACAAAATTCCTGCTACTTTTCTTGAATTACAAGACCTTGAATTTATAATTTACTATTATATTTTGGAAAAATTTTCTGTTACTTAACACTTTACTGAGTGAAGCTAATTTGTACATGTTGTGTCCACTCACATGTCACTGAAACAACTGATCTACAAAAGAATAGATTTTTTTTTCAAAGTGCACATGTAACATTTATGAGGTCAGACCATATTCTGGGCCATTAAACAAGCTTCAGTAAATTTAAAAAGATTAACACCCTATAATCTTTTTCTCTGACCACAATGAAATAAGTAAGAAATAGCAAATAAATAAATCCTCAGATACTTGGAAACTAAATAACACACACACACACACACACACACACACACATGTTATTCTGAATAACCCATAGGTTTATAGATCAAAGAAGAAATTAAAGGCAAGTCTGAATTTGAACTGAATGAAAATGAAAACACAGCATATTAAATTTGTAGGATGCAGTTAAGTCATAACTTAACTAATTATATTGTAATATTATCAAAAATCAATTTAGTTAACCATATTAGAGTAAAAAATAAAAATCATATAATCCATGAGTGCAAAAAAATGCACATGCATTTATGCTAAAACATTAGACCTAGAGTGTAACTTCCTTTGCCCAGTAAAGGCCATCTTTGGAAATACCAGCATCTTACTTAACAGTGAAAGACCCAATGCTTTACCTCTCAGCCTAGGCATAAGGTCTGGCTGCTCTCAACACTCCTTTTCAAAGTGTGCTTGAGACAAGAAAAGAAGGAAAAGGAATCCAGATAGAATACTTGATTATCAGACGAGGTGGTCATTTGTATAGAGGGAGGCTTTTGTGTTCTTCTAAAGCCAGGAAACTAATATATGGGTTTATAGTAGCCCTAAAATGCATGAAGTGTATAGCAACAAATCTTACAAAATATGTGTAATATTTGTACAAACATAAAAAATGCCACAACACACACACACACACACAAACTACAAAACACTGATAAAGGAAACTAAAGGGGATCTAAATAGTTTGTAAGATACACAATGTTCATGGATTTGAAACTTAATAAAGATGTTACTTCAGATAAATCTATAGATTCAAAGCAATTCCAATCAAAATCTGTCTCAGCAAATCTCTGTGCGTGTTTGTGTGTGTGTGTGTGTGTGTGTGTGTAAATAGACAAGCTGGCTCAAATTTTTTGAAAATATCCTATACAGTTTTAAAAGGAACAGAGTTGGATACACACTGTACCTGATTTCAAGACTTTCCATACAGCAAGAGTAATCAAGACAGTATAATACTGATGAAAAAACCAACATATACTAAAGGAACAGAGAGACCATAAATAGGTTCACATAATTACATAGTATGAGATTTATTCAATTGGTTTTTATCAAAGGTACAAAGAAAATTTAATGGGTAAAAGGCAATTTAATGTTTCAAATAAATGGTATTAAAACAAAGATAACTGTATGAAAAAAATGAAGTAAAACCCCTATTTTATATACTATAAAATTTAAAGATGATAAGAAGAAACGTAAAACTATAAAACTTTTAGAAGAAAATCAGGAGAATTCCTTGGATAACTTATTTTTTCAAGGACTTCTAAATTATGATAAAGTGCCCATGCATGTATCACGTTTCATAATAAAGGTCTCTCCTGGGAACTAAGAGGTACAGAGAGAGCACCTTTGTTGAATGTTTTCAACTGTCCTAGATCTTCTATTTTTAAAAAAGATTATTTATTTATTTATTTATTTGAGAGGTAGAGTTATAGACAGTGAGAGGAAGAGATAAAGAGAAAGGTCTTCCTTCTGTTGGTTCACTCCCCAAATGACCACAACAGGCTGGAGCTGTGCTGATCTGAAACCAGAAGCCAGGAGCTTCTTCCCTGTCTCCCATATGGGTGCAGGGGCCCCAGCACTTGGGCTATCTTCCACTGTTTTCCCAGGCCATAGCAGAGAGCTGGATTGGAAGAGGAGTAGCTGGGAGTAGAACTGGCTTCCATATGGGATGCGTGCACCACAGGTGGAGGATTAACTTATTGCTCCATGGCGCTGGCCCCTGTTGGATAACTTAAATTTCTTAAATACAACACCAAAAAGCACCATTCAACAAAGAAAAATTCAAAAATTGAACTTCATCAAAATTAAGGACTTTTGCTCTTTTAAAGAAATTGTCAGAAGGATGAAAATACAAATCACAAATTTGTGGAAAATATTTTAAGTCATATCTGATAAAGGTCTTACAGCCACAAACATAAGGAACTCTGAAAACTTAATAGAAAATAAACACACAATAAAAATGTCTGGGAAGATTCGAATAGACACTTCACTGAGAAGACATGAAAAATTTGGGAGGAAATGGAATTCAAAGATGAGTTTATTTTGGCATAAAAAATCTGAAATCCATGCATAATTTTTTCATAATGCATATTTTTTCTTGAACTTTTTGAAGACCTTTCATATGATGGATTTCAAAAAAGATTATATCAAAATAAACTTATCTTCTAATTCCATTTTTCATGGATGTTCTGAAGTGTTGTATAAGTGACAATAAGTTCCTATAAAGATAATCAACATTGTTAATCATTTGGGAAATGGAAATTAAACACAATATGATATCATTATCCAGCTATTACAGAGGCTAGCAACCAAAACCTACACAACCATCTTTTGGCAAGGATTCAGAGCAACTCAAATTCTCATCTATTCCTCACTGGAGTGTAAAATGGCCTGGTCACTTTGAAAACCAGTTTGACAATTTCTTAAAATGTTAAACATACACTATGCTACCCAGAAATATCTCTCCTAAGATATTTACCCAAATATATACCTCAGTATAATGATATCTAATATTCACACAACTTGCCCACAGATGTTTATATGAGTGTAATTCAAAAGTCTGTAGAAAAATGGAATTTAAGGGTGAGCTCTTTTCTGGTGCAAAAAAGTTTAAATCCATGCATACTTTTGTCATAATACACATTTTCCATGAACTATATAAAACCCCCTCATAACAGTTTTAGATACAACTGGCAAAAACTGGAACCAAGTGTTCCAGTTCTGGTGAACAGGTAAACAAACTGTGGTACACCCACACACATGAACACTGTTGGGCAATAAAGAGGGATAAGCTACTAATACACACTGTGTCATGGATGGCTCTCAGGTGCATTTCACCAAGCCAAACTTAAATGCTACATATTGCAGGATTCCATTTGTATGACATTTTTAAAAAGGCAAACTCCAAGGACAGGAAACAGATGAGTAATTACCTTGAGCTGGAGGCAGGGGAAAAGAGTGAATTGTAATCGGGCTTGGAAGATGCCTGAAGGGATCAAACTGTCGTGGTAGTTATCCTACTGTATGCATCTGCCAAAACCTAGAGAACTATGCATTAAGGAGAGTTCATTGACTGCATGTATTTTATTTTATTTTAAAAATGAAAAGAAATCAGTTTTATGTTGACCAGGCTCCATAATGGGTGAGCAGAGAAACTGACATTTGAATCCAGTGCTTTCTGACTCCAAAGTGTGGCAGAGACAGTGGGACTCACATGTCTAATTCCCAGTCTTTCCCTTGTTATGATGGCTAAGGAGAGTTTGGGTTCCACACAGCCCCACCAAACATCAATGGATCCTCGGTCAGCCTGGGTTCCTGGATGCCTGCAGGAAACGATGGCCCCACTGATTTGTACAGGGCAAGTTGCATGTATGGAATGTAACGCCTCTTGCACGTTGAGCCACTGGGATGAGGCTGTTTGTTCTTGCCGCATAACATAGGATGCCCTGACTGGTACAACACTGCTGCACTTCCCAGTATTTCCTTTTTTCTAAGACCCAAGGATCTGTGTTACGACTTTTGGTTTATAATCCTGAACAAGAGAACCAGGAGATAGTTCTTGAGGGCCTTGAATCCAAGATTTGGAAATAGTTCTCAGTGAGTAGGAGACTGAGACTCCCACATAGTGGATATCAGGATCCAGTCTAAAAGAGCCCGGTTAGGACTGTGCCTAGCTGCAAAGCTTTGTTGACTCTTTAACTTGGCCCCTTATGACTCTGCCTGGGACTCATTTTCCTTGGTATTGAACATCTAAATTCCTCACTGGCAGTCTCTCCAAAGGCCACAGTCTTTGGGCAACAAGAGTATACAGGGCCTTCCTATTTGGGACCGAGAGCCCTGGCTGGCTCCTGCACTCACAGGCAGTGTTTCCTGTACAGGTTGCAGTGTTCTGTGGAAAATGTGAAGCAGAAATTGTTGTGATAAGCCTGGAGCTGAGAGGCCTCTCGGGAGCAGCCCTGGTGAGCTGGGTCACCTCATTTCACGAGGGCCAGCCCTCAGGGAGACTCCCCAGGCTTAATTAAAGCCAGCAGGAGCCTATTTGACATGAACGGAGCCAAACAGCAAGGGCAGCAAAAGGCAAGCTAAGCCAACCCAGCGCATCCAGCTAGGAGTGAACTTGGGGAGTCCTAACAAGCTCGAGCTGATCCTGGAGGCGTCTCGGGTCTTCTTTTAAAAACTGTTTCCCAGGGCAGAGTTACGGGGAATCACCAGGGTGTGCAGCTGGGGCTGTGTGGGTCGGGGCACACAGGAATCCCAAACAGAAGTGCTCATCAAAGGAACAAACGTTTTGAAGCCAGACACCGCCATCTTACCTCCTCTTGAAAGATTTCCTCATCTGCTCCTGCCCGGATAAGCTTCTCCCGCTCCTGGGAGGAGCTCTTTTATCTCCACTGGTCACTGACTCCTGCATGAGTAGTCTGTGGGCAGCAGGGACCTGGTCCTCTATCGCTGTGTGTCCCTCACCACCGCTGCTCTAGGCCCCGTCTGCAGACCCAGCAGGGGCTGACCCTGGCTCTGGGGCTACCTGCCTCGTGCCATGCTTTGGGCTGGAGCAGAGCAGATGAAGAAATTCTGCTGGTTTATTTTTCACCTACACTCACATGCTTTGGGGTTGCTTTTGAGAAGACTGGGTTTCTAGACCTGCAGAGATGATAAAGCAGTTGACAACTGGTCTCATGAAGCTTTTGCAGATCTGCGCAGCGCTCTGGAGTGCAAAGCTCTTTCACATACCTTCTCTCATGTTCCCCCTAATTACTTATGGGGTCATTAGGACAGGGCATTCTTATCCTCATCCCACAGATGACAGAAAGGGGGCCCATGAAATAGTAAATGACTCACTCAAGTCACAGGGAGAGAGCCAGTTCCATCTGTGGGTTTTCAAGCTATTTGGAGGTACCTTGGCTATGTGTTTGAAGCTCAGGGTGTTTTGAGTCCATTTGGTACCACACTAACAGAACACCCGAGGCTAGGTAATTTTCAATGAGCAGAAATTTACATTCACAGTTTTAGGGGATGGGAAGTCCATGTTCAAGGTGCTGGTAGCTGGTGCTGCTTCCAAGATGGCACTTCAATGCTGAGTGTCCTCACAAGACAGAAGTGCAGGAAAGGAAGAGGTAAAAGAAGGTCAATCCTGTCCTTGTATCAGTAATACCAACACCAGGCAGAGTCCTCATGGCCCAATAACTTCCCAAAGGTTTCATGTCCCAATGCCACCACAGTGTCAATCAAATTTTCAACATGTCCTCAAAGAGGAAACACTCGAACCTTAGCAAGGGTAGAGAGGGTTCCTGGGTCTTCTCCACCACTTCACCCAGGAAAGTTTTTTTTTCTTACTGTCATATTCTCATATGGGACCTTAGTACATGATTTCTCCTGATTTTTTAAACCAGGTGTTTAAACTACTCACAAAAAGTTTGGCGATCAATGCTCTCATTTTTTCAGATGAGTAGACAGAGACCAAGAGATGTAATATGATTTTCCCAAGGTCATGCAGAATAAACAGCCAAGATGGTGACAGACCCATTTCTCCTGCTTCCAGGCCAGGTCTCACTTTGTTACCCAAACTGTGTTCCTGGGCCAGGATCTTGCAGTGTGTTTTTACCCCTTCCTGTGCTGACCTTTCTTCCCAGTATCCAAACAGAACCTCTGAATTTAGGGCAGGAAAAAGCCCAATCCCAGGAATAGGTTTCACATTTCACTAATGACAACACCGAGGCCAGGGAGGCATGCTTTTCCCACAGAACACAGCACATCAGGGGCAGAAGCAGAATGAACCCAGAGCCCTTGGCCTCTGGAGCACCAGTCTTCCATGCCACTGGGTCCCTCCACCCCCAGCCCCTTGAACTGTCCTCCCCAGGTCACCACCCTCCTTCCACCCCAGCCCAGGCATTGACTTTCTACCTTGAGTAGTCCAAATCCCTTTCCTCACTGACATTAAATTACCTCCTCCCTTGACCAGGATAGATGGTCCCTCAGAACCAGATGACCACCCTTTCCAACACACCTGGGCCTCAATCCCAGAATGTCCCCCTCTCCATCCCTGTCCTATCACCTGGTTACAAGTCACCATACTTAAGACTGCATGTGTCCAAAGTGTCATAATATATGACAGAAGAAGCAGGTGGGGATGGGGTGGAGGGGGAGGAAGTGTCCTTCCAGGTCTCTAGCTCTGGAGAACAGGCTTGATTTATCATATCTACTGTTTAATTACATTACTATAACATAACATGCTTATTAACTAGTTTGTCATGTTGATATTTATTATAATTATATTATAATACATTATTCCATGATATGTAATATTATACTATAATTACAGGATGAGCATCTTTAATCTGAAAATCTGAAGTTTTCCCAAATCCAAAACTTTTTGGGTGACATAATGACAGTGAAAAATTCCACACCATGAAACCCCTTGTCTCATACATAAAATGACCTAAAACATTATATAAAGTTACCTTTTACATATAAAAGTGTATGAGGGGGTCTTCAAAAAGTTCATGGAAAATTGTCTAATGAAAACATGTGCCTGGAGGCATGGGGCATTTGGTGTAGCAGTGAAGGTACCACTTGGGACACCTGCATGCCATATCAGAGAGCTTCTCATCCAGCTTCCTGCTAATGTGCATCCTGGGAGGCAGCAAGTGATGGCTCAGGTATTTGAGATCCTGCCACCCGGAAGGAGCTCCAGGCTCCTGGCTTTGGCCAGATCCAGCCCCAGTTGTTATAGGCATTCAGGGAGTGAGCCAGCATATGGAAGATCTCTCTGTCTTTCTTCATCCAAATAAATTTGAAAAACTATGCATGAATTGCAATTTTTGCACCAAAATATATTTGTCTTTTAATTCCATCTTTGCACAAACTTTCTGAAATCCCTTTAAAAAAGATTTATTTATTTATTTGAGAGGCAGAGTTACAGACAGAGAGAGAGAGGGAGAGAAAAAGAGAGGTATCTCATATCCACTGGTTCACTCCCCTAATGCTCGCAACAGCCTGAATTGGGATGGGTCAATCCGAAGCCAGGAGCTGGGAGCTTTTTCCGGGTCTCCCATGTAGGTGCAGGGGCCCAAGCACTTGGGCCATCTTCCACTGCTTTCCCAGGCCATTAGCAGGGAGCTGGATCAGAAGTAGAGCAGCCAGACTGGAACTATGCCCACATGGGATGCCGGCGCCGCAGGCGGAGGCTTAACCTACTGCACCACAGCGCCGGCCCCCTAAAGTCCCTTTGTACGTGAAACATATAAATGCAAGTTGTGCTTAGCCCTGGGTCCAATTTCCAAGATGTCTCACTATGCTTACACAACTACTCCAAAATTCAAAACAAATCTGAAATCCCAAACACGTCTGGTCCCAAACATTTCAGATAATAGGTACACGTAGCCTGTATTGTATTATATATTGTCTAATAAAGTGTTATAATTATACATAATGACTTGTATTATTATACTATGAGTTGATTAGTAGTACATCTCTGTATACTTGTCCAGGATTAATTCTTGGGGAGGAGAGAGAGAAGGAGCCTAAGCAGTATATTTCATTTGTTAGAAGAATGAAAACTAAATTCGAAATGCATTTCCCCACAGTGTTTGTCTTGTAACTCTCCAACATTTAAATGCTCCTCAGAACCCTTGTCCTTATGGGTTTCAGTCTCCTGAACTCAGAGCTTTCTAAACTGAAACGTACTAGCTTCTGACAAGCTGTCAAAATACTTAATAGTTATCAGCAGGATGCTATTTCCTGGCCAAACCAAACAGATGCCTGAGTCTGATGGTCCGGGTTGAACTGGAAACATCCAATCTGTGAGTTCGGCAAATGTTCTAGATTTGGAAACTGCCTGTCTGTGTCCCAGGGTTGGGAGGACGAACCACTGGAGGTTACTGTGTCTCATGTCACCCCTTTTATGAGCTTCAATTTACTCACCTGCAACAGGGCTGAGTAAGGGAGCTGGAATAATTATCCCTCACCACGGACCTGTGAGAAACAATTAGAGAAACATTGCAAAGTGTTTGCATGAACAAATTCATCTGAAAAACCACTTGAACGGGTCTCTGGGGAACAACAAACAGACTTTTACAAGTTCACAGTTACTTAGCTAAGATCAGGTGATGATATTTTATTTCAGGAAAAGAAAACACCATGTGCATGCCTGGGCCCAGGGAGGACCATCTGGGGAGGAGAGTGGGGAGCGCTGCCCCGAGTGGCCCCAGCACTCACCCTTTCCGGTCCTGCAGCAAGGAGGCATCTTCAGGGACATCCTGAGTCCTGCGTCTCTTCCCAGATGGTTGGCTTTTCTGGGCGTCCCTCTCTGTGGCACCCACTCAGCTTTGTGTGGTCTTCTTGAGTTCCATTTTTCTTTTCTTTTTTTTTTTTTTTTTTTTTTTTGGCTTTTGCTTTCTTTTAGAAAGTTTTCAGATGAAAATGCACCAGGTGGGAACTGGCTGAAAGTATCCTCTTCTTTACCTCCCCATTTCCCAAACTGTTCTTCTGGAATAAAAGGATCCCACCTCAACAAGTTCATGGGATGGGGCCTGTGTTGCGGTACAGTGGGTTAAACTACCGCCCATGACACTGACACTGGCATCCTTTATGAGCGCTGATCTGAGTCTCCCAGCAGTTCCCCTTCTCCTTCTCCTTCTCCTTGTTTTAAGATTTTATTTATTTGAAGGAGTTACAGATAGAGAGAGGGAGAGACAGAGAAAGGTCTTCCATCAGAAGAGGGGCTTCTGTAACTCAAATGGCACCCACATGGGATGCCCGAGCTGCAGGCGGAGGCTTAGCCCACTATACCACAGTGCTGCACCGGCGCCCCTGCTGCTCCTCTTCTGATCCAGCTCACTGCTAATGCACCTGGGAAACCATCAGAGGATGGCCCAAGTTCTTGGGCTCCTGCCACCAAAGTGGGAGACCCAGATGGAGTTTTGGGTTCCTGGCTTCAGTCCTAGCCATTGCAGTCACTGGCAGAGTGAACCAGTAGATGTGAGATCTCTTTCTCTCTCTGTTTCTCCTCTCTCTGTGTAACTCTTTCAAATAAATATACCTTTAAAAAAAAGAAAGTTCATGGGAAAATGAAATTAAAAGATACATTCAGGGGCCAGCGCTGTGGTGTAGCTGGTAAAGCTGCCGCCTACAGTACTGGCATCCCATATGGGTGCTGGTTTGAGTCCCAGGCTACTCCACTTCCCATCCAGCTCTCTGCTATGGCCTGGGAAAGCAGGAGAAGATGGCCCAAGTCCTTAGGCCCATGCACCTGCGTGGGAGTCCCAGAGGAAGCTCCTGGCTCCTGCCTTCAGATCGGCACAGCTCTGGCCGTGTGGGGGAGTGAATCAGTGGATGGAAGACCTCTCTCTCTCTCCTCCCCGCTGCCTCTCTGTAACTCTGCCTTTCAAATAAATAAATAAATCTTTTAAAAAAGATATATTCAGGGTGGCAAGATGGCAAAGCAGGTTAAACCATGGCTTGACATGCCCACATCCTGTATCGGAGTGCTGGTTTGAGTACTGACTACTTCATGCTTCCAACCCAGCTTTTTGACAGTGTGCTTTGGAGGCAGCAGATGATGGCAAGTCCTTGGACCTCTGCCACCCACGTGGGAGACGTGGATGGAATTCCGGCTTCTGGCCTCAGTCTGGCCCAGCCCTGATGTTGTAGGCATCTGGAGAGTGAACCAGCAGATGGAAGATCTCTCTCACTCTGCCTCTCCCTCTTTCTCTGTCATTCTGCCTTTCAAGTAGATAAGTTTATTTGAGTGAAAACAATTTTTGAAATCCATGCATAGTTTTTTCCCCCATGATATGCACCTTCCATACCCTTTTTCAACACCCTTCATGTTTGGCAAACAATTTTCTCCTCCCTCCCTCCCTCCTTCCTTCTTTCTTTCTTCCTTCATTCCCTCTTTCCTTCTGTTTAAAGAATTTCCAGGATTCTTAGCTCTGGGATCAGGGTGCCTCTACTTGGTGAGGTGATGTTAGCAGCTTTGTGGATCCCGACAGCTCAGAGAGAAAACTAGTGCTGCTTTATCTCAAGTGCTGTGTGCGCTTCTCTGCTGTTGACCTGGGGAACTGTACCCTTACACCTCCGGACACAAGAGGCCTTTGGGCCTCAATGCTCCCTTGAACAACTGCAGTTATGAGAGTCGGTGTGGAAGGATGGACATGAGCTCAGGCCCGACTCATGGGTGTCCCACCACAGGAGGAAGCAGTGGAGGGCAGGAGACCCCAGGTTAGGCAGGCTATGTGTGCAGTGACTGCTGAGTCACTGTTGTGACTCATCACTCCACGTCTCTGGTCCCATGAGCGCCTTGGAATCGATGAGTAGATTTCAGACTTTTACTTGTTACATTTTTTTTTTCAGCTGCGGAATCTTTTTCTCAAGATCCCAGCATAGGACCTTATTCTTGGAAATGGACCAAGGGGAGCTATCTTCGGTTGAAGGGGGTTGGGAGGGCATGCTCAGCCAGGCCACTTCTGATTCTAGGACCCTGGCTGAGGGTCCCGGGAGGAATGCCCGTTCTAGACCCTTTCCGGCCTGGTGGCCCCTGCCAGAAACCATAGCATAGCCCCCTCTCCCTGGTGTCCAGCGTCCCTGACGGCCTCCCCTGTTGCCCAGAAACCGGCTGAAACGAGGCATTTGGATTCTGGCTTGAGGCCCCCGCAGATGTGAAGGCTGACCTGGGACCTGGGAGGGGGCCCGGGTTGGGGGCGCTGGTGACCTCACAGGGGAGGAGATCAAAGGAGGCTAAGGGACAGCTGTGCGTGCCAAGAGCAGAGAGGGCGGGCCCCGATCGCTGCAGGCGCGGAGCAGGGCGGCTCCGCGGCCACCTTCGAGTTCCAGGCGGTACCTGCTTTCCCTCGCGGCCGCTTCCACGGCGGGCACTTGTGCAGAGGGAGGCGGCGGAATTCCTGGCTGTTTTCGTTCGCCCCGCCCGCACCTCCTCCGGCCGCGCCGGGATCGCTGGTCCTGCAGCGCAGCCGCTTTCCCGTCAGTCCGGACTTCACGTCTCACATTCCACGCGGGGGCCTCGGCCCCGCACCGCCTTCCCGCCCGCCCGCCCGGCCGCCCCGCTTCACCGAGGCGAGACGTTGAACCCCGCCCGCCCCGGGAGGCACCCATCCTGGGCCCGGAGCCCGGGCTCGCTCCCTGGTGAAACCAAGGCGATAACAGTTCTCATGGTATTTTCAATTAAAAATTCCTGAAATGCTTCCAGCATCAGCCAGCCGGAGAGGAGGGTGATGGAGAACAAATGGTGACAAGGAGAGAAAGGAAGCGGGGAGAAGGCGCGAGGGGGTGGGGAGACCGGGGAGAAATCTGCCAGGAACCAGAAGCCAAGGGCGCGCAACGACAGAGACCTGAAGCCAGACCGGCCATGGCGCAGAGGAAGAGGGAGGACCCGAAGGACAAGGCAGGGAGACCCGCGCACCCAGAGCAGCATCTGGGTGTGGACACACTGGGAAAGATCGGGGGCTTGCGAAAGGAAGCGGCAAAATCCAGAGAGGTGGCTGGCACGGCGTGGGCATTCCCTAGCCGCCTCCTGTATAGGGTTCCTCACGCTTCCTTCTTTATTCTTTATCACAGTCTTTATCAGACTGACCAGAGGGGCCATCTCCAAAGTACCCCTAAGGCCACAGGAAACACGATTTTCATGGCAAAGCCTTTGGCTGGCTTTTGAACAATTACGGAGAAGGCAGCGCAGCCATGCCCCTCAAGTCAGGGAGTTGGCACATTTATTTTGTGGACTCGGCTGTGGCCATCCATCCGTCCTGCTGGGGGATGGTGGCCCACAGGCAGAGATAACCCCAGGACGGGAGAGGAGGAAGGCCGGTTCAAACACACCACCACGGAGTGCTTGCCAAGCGGGATACACAGACCAGTCATTTCACAAGCAAATAGCAGACCCAAATCCCACAGGCACCCACTGCCACACCAAGACGCGCAGAAGAGGGAAGTCACTAAAATCAGCAGGGAGTGTGGCCACCAGGAAGCTGCCTGTGGGATCCTCTGCAGCAAAGAGCCATACAGATAAAGTTGGGACCCAGTGGCTTCTCCTGCTGGATCTGACACCCCCAGGGTCCTCTGGCTCAGACGACCACACCGCCTCTGATGCAGCGAATGCATGTTAGAAACATGTTCCTCTCACTCACTGTTACTGTCCGTCACTTCCTACCTGAAAACCACCTCCTCTCTATGTCCCCCCCCCTGCAGTCACCCAACTCTGGCCATCGGCCCCTCCCACCTGGGGCATGGTGCTGGCTTCCTAATGACCTCTTTCTGTCCATTCTTGCTGTGGCATTTCACAGCTTAGACTGAAGCTTTACTGTGGCTTTTCACTGCCTTTGTATGGAGTCTAGGAGAACAGGGAAGGGCTACACATCCTCCGCAACTGGTCTCTCTGTAACCTACACCATACTGGCCCCTTGGGTCTCTGTCTCGCCTAGGAACACACTAAATTGCTTTCTGCCATGTAGCACTAGCACCTGTAACCTGTAACAGAGTTCCAGGTGCTGGGGCATGGGGGTTCTCCTCGCCATCTTCTGGGGGAAGGGAAGCATCAAAGGGAAGAAGTCCTCCGCCTCTGCCGATCTACAGTCTAGTCCTGCCTGGTGATTGCTGGCTGTAGCAGCAGCTGACCATTTCAGAAAACTGAGGGTCCTTGGAACCCCCAGCAGCTCCAGTACCTCCTGACTTCTACCGGCGTCGTATCTGCTTCCCACTGACTGGGCACCTGCTACCTCCAAATTAACTGTAAGCCGTTGTTGTCCCAAAGAGTCAAGAGAGCAACCCCAGACTGTGCTGGGTGGGAGAACAGGGAGTTCTGAATTATAAGGCTAATTCACCCCATCAGACTGAAGTAGAGGTCAGGTGTAAGGGCTTACATTGGTTTGTTATTATTATTTTTATTGAGAGAGAGAAAGAGAGAAAGAAAGAGAGAACACTCCTGTCTACCTGGCTACTGATTCACTCCCCAGATGCTCACAACAGCTGGGACTGGGCTGAGTTGAGGCCAGGAGCTCAGCACTTGGTCCCCATGTGAGTGCCAGGAACCCAACTTTTTGGGCCACTATCACTGCTTCCCAGGGTTTGCATTGGCGAGAAGCTGGAATAAGGGGCCTGAACCAGGTATCAAACCCAGGCACTCCAGTGTGGGACGGGGTGTCCAGTCACTAAGCTAAGTGCTGTTGCCTCTCATGTAGTGGAAGGTCCCCTACTTCCCCAGCCCTTGTATCTCCTCCCTAAAAGGTTCTTTGAACTCTGAACACCCAAAGCCCCACCCTCATTCCCCAGGACATTCACTCCTCTCAGCCAGAAACCAGAGCCCCACAGCAGCCCCCAGTGCCCCTGGCTCAGCAGCAGATGCCAATGGGCAGATCCTCTGCCAGGGCTTCTCCTCATTCAGAGGGCAATGGGCAGCCTTGCCTTACAGGCAAAGTGACCTGGAGTTTTGTGTTTATCCCTGGAGGATGCTTGTCACTAGTTCTTTTTACATTTCCCACGAGCAAGTGCCGCTGTAAAATTTTAATTTTATTTTCTGAAGATGCTAAAGTCTAAGGCAGAAAACTAACTTTCTACTTACAGGATTCTGACCTTATGGAAGAACTCAACCTTTTAATGCCATGTGTACACCTAGATATATAGACATAGACATATACAGATATAGATAGAGATACAGAGGTAGATAGATGATAGATAGATAGATAGATAGATAGACCTCCTTCTTTAACCATGTTCATTTTAAAGCCCCCTCCTACAGCAGGCACTGCCTCTGTCGATCCATGCAGGCTGGAGGGCGCCATCTGCATATAGTTTCTCCCACTCTGACATTTTTTTTTCTGATTGGGTACTACTTTTCTTTCACTTCTCAGCTCAAACATCTTCAGGGAGTTTGTGCTGTCTCCAAGCGCTCTCTCCCTCCTTCTCTTTCTTTCTCTCCCTCCCCCTCCTCCCTCTCTCTCTCTTCCATCATTTTTTCCTTACTGTACTGTATGTCAGGCTCTGTGCCAAGTGTTGAAGATGTAAAGATGAGTCAAAACAAATGTACCTCTGTCCTTTCAGGGCTTCTGTCTGGAGAACAGGGGAGACAGACAATAAGCTTGTTGAGTCTAAGCGAGCTCCAGGTCTGCAAGGTGCATGTGCTGTGAAGAACTGTAATGGGGAAAACTGACCCAGTCAGGGAGGTCAGGAAAGCTGCCTCGGGTACCCAGGGAGATGTAGAAACTTCCAAATAGGCCGGCACTGCGGCTCAATAGGCTAATCCTCCACCTGTGGCGCTGGCACACTGGGTTCTAGTCCCAGTCGGGGCGCCGGATTCTGTCCCGGTTGCCCCTCTTCCAGGCCAGCTCTCTGCTATGGCCTGGGAGTGCAGTGGATGACAGCCCAAGTCTTCGGGCCCTGCACCCACATGAGAGACCAGGAGAAGCACCTGGCTCCTGGCTTCGGATCAGCGTGGTGCACCAGCCATTGGAGGGTGAACCAACGGCAAAAGAAAGAACTTTCTCTCTGTCTCTCTCTCACTGTCCACTCTGCCTGTCAAAAAAAAAAAAAAACATTCCAAATAGAGGGAAAGCCTACATAAAGGTCACTAAGGACATGGTAGAGCCTCAAAGAGCGCTAGGGACATATTCAGGAATCTGTCTTGATTCTAAAAGCAAAGAGAAGACGTTGAGGTTTTAAGTATGGGATGGGGTAGGAGGATGGAGTGTGAGGGTAAAGGGTCACAGTCTTCTTCCACGGTGTCACTATGGCTGAATTGTGTTGGAGTGGATTGTAAGGGCCCATACTGGGTGGGTTAGACCTGGTAAAGGGTCCTGAAGTGGTCCAATCAAAAGATGCTGATGAAGGGACAGGTGTTTGGCCTAGTGATTGAAATGCCAGTTAAGATGCCTACATGCTTTATCAAAGTCCCTGGGTTCAATTCCTAGCTCCTGGTCCTGATTTCAGCTTCCTGGTAATGCAGACTCTGGGAGGGAGCAGGTGATGGCTCATGAAATTGGGTTGGGTTCCTGCCACCCACCTGGGGGACCTGGATTGAGTCCCTGGCTCCTGACTTCAGCCTGGCCTAGTCCCAGCTATTGAAGGAATTTGGAGAATCAACCAGTGGGTGGCAACCCTGTCCAGCTGTCTACTTCTACCTCTCAAACACACACACACACACACACACACACACAGATAAATAAATAAATTAATTAATTAAATGGTGGTGTTAGCAGGGACAATGGCAGGGAAGATGGAGAGAGGTGCAGATTTCTGGGAGACACTTAGGAGTGAGCTCCAGGCAGCTTGGCGAGGTAGTGAATAGAGAATGAGGGGTGTGGGGATTCCCTGGTTTGGGACATACACACAGGTAGGGGGACGGTGCTATTCCCTGAGTTGGGTAGGGCAGGGCATGAGTTCCGTGATGCACCCACCCCTCATCTAGGCCTGGCTTCCCTGTATAAACCCACCCAGAACTCAGCACCGCTGTAATTACTCATTATCTGGATAGCTTTGTGTTTACTGCATGAATTTCTTGGACAATTATTAGCTCCATGAGGGTGGAATTTGAATTTGTATTATTCACCAAGAAATCTGCAAGGCTTGGCTTGTTGGCATTCAGCAAACATTTGTTGAATACATTAGTGACCATCTGCCTCGCTCCATCCACCCAAGGGAAATCACCATTTGAAACATTCACCATTTCTGTAACCTCCATGTTTCCCAAAAAGAATTTGTTACTAACTTCACATGCTGGAGTTGAAAAGCACTGGGCTTGGAGTCAAGAGATCTGGGTTGAAGTCCCAGTAGTTATGTGCTGTGCTAGCAAGAGGGCTACAGATGAGTCAGAAATATTCAGAAACACTTTTCTCTGTGGTGACCTGAAAGCCAGGTGGAACAGAATACCACATAGCAAACCAAGATGCCAAGGTTATCATCCTGAAGGCATAGTCTCCGGCATGCAATATGGCTCACTTTGTTTTTGTTTTATTTCTTTTTATCATTCCTATTTTTTTTAATGGCAAGGGACCTCAGAGTGAGCAGATCAGATATCTCCAAGAAGGGACCACATGTTTTCCAAACAGTGGGTTTGCCTTTGAAAGAAATTTCTCCAAGAGCCATTCTCTAAGAGACACTTGCCTCCCAGCATCATTTCCCTGGGAAGAAGTCAGAGGGGTCAGGGTCTGTCCTCGAGTCACAGGTGGTAGAGCAGGAGCACTCCCTTGGACTCAGGAAACCTGGTTCCAGATCCCTCCTGCTGTGGGAGTGGACAAGCAACAACCCTGCCTAGCCCAGGCCAGGGTTTCTGCATGTACAGCATAAAAGCTTTGTGTTACTCTGATGGAACCTGGTATTGGGAGTGTTGTTGCAGAAGTTGACGGAATGGAAGCTTACAAGGCCAGAGCTGAGAAATGCCAGAGCTGATAACATGCACCTACTGACTTAATCAGGAGAAGCTATTGGGTACAAGTTTGAATCCTCAACTCTTCAATCTCCTGGGGGTTTTCTATCTTTTCATCAGTAAAGCACACCCTGAACCTCATCCTAAAATAGGTCCCCTATTATTTTCTATCCTAGCATCCTATAAAGGTACCCTAAACCCATAAAAACTGCACAATTTAACACTAAATATTCATATGACTATGTTTTAAAGTGTGTGTCTGCTCCTGGGCTGTGAGCTCTATCAAGTGCCTATTGTGTTTGAACAGAACTACACACAGGGCCTCCCAGGCACAGATTAAATGAAGATCTGTTGAATGAATGGATAGGTAGAAGGGTGGGTTGCCCTTCAAATGAGCCACCTGCTTTCTGTTTTTTTTTTCATAAGTTTGCTCTATCATCCCCAATAGCTGAACCCCCATCCCACAATCCCAGCAGAGCCCAAATGATTTTCCCCGGTCCCAAGAGAAGGAAGGGGATCTCCTCCACTAGCTTGTCAGACGTAGCACGGGGACCCTGTTCGCTGATGACATGGCAGTCATCCTGACAGTTTGTCTTTTATGATTAATGAGAGTTAGAAATTAGCCCAGCCCTAAAGATTACTTCGGGGCACCAGCCATCACTCAGTTTCTGGAATAACTTGCCAAGACCCCCAAGACCACTGTGGTCCCAGCAATGATGGCAGTTTCCTTATGTGTTCCTGTTGCTCGCCAGGCCTGTGCTGACCACATCCCAAACAGTATCATTCCTCCTCCCCAACACCCTGCAGTAGACACTATTCAGGTCTCCATTGCCCAAATGAAGGCACCAAGGCCCAGAGAAGGACTTGCTCTAGATCATGCAAACTGCAGTGAGCTGAACTGGGTCGGGATACCGGCAGCCTTGCCTGTACTCAGTAGAGAGGCCATTGCCACAGGCTCCCTCCTGTCCTTAAAGTGTGTTCCTTTCCATTAAGTTCTGCTCCAGCTGTGAGTTTTCTAGTTGAGGGTTCATATTGGGTCTCCAAGTAATGCCCAATTGCAAAGCAGGCGGGTGTGGAGAGGGCTGCTGTGTCCCGGGGAGAGGAAATATTTTGATTTTCGAGTGTAAATGGTGCATACAAGCTCCACAGATTGTCCTCCAGGGGCTGCAGGCTGTGATTTCAGGAAATGCTCAAGTGTCCGCTTTGGACAGGCTCAGCCCAGGGAGGAGAGGCAGGTGCCCAGCTGCTCCTGCCAGGTTTGGGCATGGAGGCCCTGACCAAGGCTACTCCCACACCTGGGCTTCCCCAGTAGAAGCCTGTCACTGAGGGTCCGATTCAACAGAGGTAAGCTCCTTCTCACAATTGCATGTATTTCAATTTTAAACAAGAAGAATCAAAAATAAAATATAGGAATTAAATCCAAAAGTGTGCCAAGCAACAGACCACAACACATAGAGGATTGATGGATAGTTCCTAAATCATCATGTTAGAGTAACAGGAACCCTTCCAAATTAGTGCTTGTTAACCCCTTTTTAATTGCTTGGATTAAAATCAACTTTCAAACAAGCCTGGAACCAATATGCTGTTGTTTCTCATGTTTGTATCAATCTTACAGCTGTTGCTTTGCTAGGATTAATTTGTCTCTGAGGGGTTTCAACACTATCCTCCCTGGTGCATTTTCAGAGCCCATAATGTCATGTAATCGGGACCATGTTATTTTTGTCTGAATCTCTGGGAGTGATGTAAGAGGAAAAAGGAAACTAGCTAACTCCCAACCATTTGACCAAAGGTTAAATTAGTCTTGGCCTTTCCCCAGCTGGACAGAAGACCGCTCAAATATTTATTCCACCCAGCCAGGCAGAGTGGACGGCCTCTTCCCTTCCTCTGGAAGACTTCTCCCTAAGACATCCTTCCCCTTATGCCCCGAAATAATGCACCCATACTCTTGCCTCCTTTCTCTCCCCCCACCATCTTCACATGGTTGCAAACAGATCATTAGCACAGGAGAAAAGTGTGCGGAAAGTCATGGAAGGAGGAGGCAGGCTCAAATGTGGGAATTGGGAGTGTTTTTTTTTTTTCCTTGAAGAAGACGTCCCTTTGCTCGGTGACCAAGTGGAGGGCACACCTCCTGGCCCCTTGGCCTCATCACCAAAGCAGATGGCCTGCAGCACTGGGATCTCAGGAGCACCCTGCTAGCTCTGAGCAGGGTTTCCAACTGAGACTGCCAAGCAGTGCAAGCCAAAAACTCTGCCCACACCCTATTGTAAGTCACATAGACATGTCAACATGTCACGCTGTCAAACTTACCTTTCTTCCATATGTGGGAGGTTCCACTGGGACCTGTGAGCGGGTCTCAGAAAGTTACCATCTCCCCACTTCTGCCATCTGCTTTGTGTGGTGGATCTTCAAAAAGTCCCTGGAAAATGTGTATTTCTGTAAAAGCTATGAATGGATTTGAGGTTTTTTACACTAAAATTTATCTTTTAATTCCACTCTCTACAAAATTTTTTAAGTTTTTTTTTTTTTAATTTGCTTAAAAGTCAGAGTTACAGAGAGAGAAGGAGAGGGAGAGACAGGGATCTTCCACTCGCTGGTTCACTCCCCAGATGGTCAGCCGCAACAGCTGAAGCCAGGCCAAGCCAAAGCCAGAAGCCAGGAACTTCTTCCATGTCTCCCACGTGGGTGCAGGGGCCTAAGCTCTTGGGGCATCTTCCACTGCTTTCCCAGGCCACAGCAGGGAGCTGGATTGGAAGTGGAGCAGCCAAACTGGAACTATGCCCACATGGGATGCCAGCATCACAGGCAGAGGCTTAACCAGCTACACCACATTGCCAGCTCCCTCTTTACAAACTTTTTGAAGTACCCTTGTATTTTAAGTAACTTTGGGGCATGAACTGTGGCTATGGGACCCTATACTAAGCACAGTGAAATATTCATGCTTTATTTTGGCTGTTTTATTTTGTTAGGAAGCAGAAACTCATCAGTGACTTGTAAGGCAAACCACTGTCTTCTAAAATAACATCTTCTGATCCAGGAGCAGGCGACACTGGACACACAGGAGAATGAGCTAGTGTTCTGGAGCTAGAAGACTTGTAAAGGCGATGGCTAATGTTGGTTTAGAATTCACCAAGTCCATGCCAAGTGCTTTATATGCATTATTTCCATTAACCAGTGCAACAATCCCAGGTGGTGGGACTTTTATTGTCCTTGTTTTCAGAGGTGGAAAGTGACACTTCGAGAGAGGCCTAAAATCCCAGAGGCAGAGAGGTGGGAAATCAGTGTGGGGCTACTGAGTTGGGTTCGCCCAGCTGCTCCAGGATCCTTCCCCAGCAGAAGGCTACAGGCCCAGCCTCAGTTTCTTCCTCTCCAAAATGGGAGAATAAAATTTGTCTCTTCCATAATCAAGGCTTGGTCCTAAGACTCAAGTGAGGCATAGATTTCAAAACACTAGGAACAGTGCAAGTGTTCTTGTTGGTATTTTTAGGCCTGAGAAGTGATGCACAGAGGCCTGCTGCCTCCTGAGCTTCTGTTGATGGCCTCAGCTCTCGGCATTCTTGGAGCAGTTAACAGTGAGGTAGACCCGTGTGGACGGTGGAGGTGATGTTTAAGTTCTCAATGGATGCAGTGTAACAGGAAGTAGGAGCAAGATAGGGAAGGGATCTAAGAAAAACAAGGGCGGGCCGGCGCCGTGGCTCAACAGGCTAATCCTCCGCCTTGCGGTGCCGGCACACCGGGTTCTAGTCCCGGTGGGGGCGCCGGATTCTGTCCCGGTTGCCCCTCTTCCAGGCCAGCCCTCTGCTGTGGCCCGGGAGTGCAGTGGAGGATGGCCCAAGTGCTTGGGCCCTGCACCCCATGGGAGACCAGGAGAAGCACCTGGCACCTGGCTCCTGCCATCGGACGAGCGCGGTGCGCCGGCTGCAGCGCGCCAACCGCGGCAGCCATTGGAGGATGAAGCGATGGCAAAGGAAGACCTTTCTCTCTGTCTCTCTCTCTCACTGTCCACTCTGCCTGTCAAAAAAAAAAAATACAAAAAAAAAAAAAAAGAAAGAAAAACAAGGGCACAGGGCAGCAAGGAGAGAGAAGAAACACAATATCCGAGTAGCAACCCTTGGTCAGTTTCTCTGCTTCCTCCCATCCTGATGTCCATTTGGTCCGTTTTGTCTATCCTCATCCAATCAAAGTCCCCCAGACGCTTCTTTCAGGCAGCTCTCACATGTGATGTCCCTGCTTCCCTGCATCACTGTCTTAGCTCAGGTGCCCATCCCCTCCATCCCCTCGCACTAGGGCTTTGTCACAGATGCCTTGGCTAGCTCATCCCCTTCCAGCTCAGCCTCCATCCTGCCATCAGAATTCTTATTCCTCAAAGACTACACCATCCTGTCTTTAATTTCTGAGGGTGCTTAGCTACCCTTCACCACCTGAGCCTGTGTGCAACCACAGGTGAGCCACATCCCTCAGTCCTGTTCCAACCACACTGAACCACTGACTGTTGCCCTTCTGTGACATCCCCTCTCTCATCTCTGTGCTTCAGTGTTTAGGAAGTGGGGAAGATGTCCCTTCCTGTCTTTACCCGTGGTTCTCTCAAGCATCCTGCAAAGCACAGCTCATGAATCAGCTGTATATCCAGACGGCACTCTATTTGAATTGCCCTCAAGCAATTATTACCTGTTATTCTTCCTCAAGTTCTCTGAAATGTGTGTTAGTCAACCACAAAATCCTAGTCTTGATGTCTGCTGCACAGAAAACACTTGATAGGAGTTATCTGAAAGTATGAATGAGCCACTGAGTTTGGAGCTGGGGTTGTGTGCTAGATGACGTTTCCTCTTTTTTCTCTGTTCATTGACTGGGTTCTCACGCATGCTTTCATGAGCTTTCCAACCATTGCAGAGACTGTACTATATGCCTCACGATGCAGTATGACTATTTCTGATTCTTCTTTTTTTAAAAGAAAAAAAGATTTAGTTATTTGAAAGAGAGAGAGGTCTTCTCTCTATGGGTTCACTTCCCAACTGACTACAACAGCCAGGGTTGGGCCAGGCCAAAGTCAGGAGCCAGGAGCTTCTTCCAGATCTCATGTGGGTGTTTGGGGCCATCCTCCACTGCTTTCCCAGGCACACTGGCAGGGAGCTGGATTGGAAGTGGAGTGGCTGGGATTTGAAGCAGCACTTAAATGGGACATCTGCCCCTCGGATTCTTCTTGCTTTGGAGAATTGGGTGGTATAAAATACATTAAAGCAAGAAAACAATGCTTTTTTATTAATTGAAGTTTTTATTCAAACGCACACTTTTAGTGAACCCTTGAGATCCTTGGAAAAGATTTTAGGTCAAGGCAAGGTTTGAACAAAACCTTGGCCAGCAAATTAATCCAAGAGAATGGACCTCCACACCTCCTTTGTTTTTCTGTTCTCATTGGTTTAATGAAAAGGGTTGGAATGCCATTGATGACACTGTGTAATCCAAAGAGGCAAGACTTGGAGCTTCTGTCCATTGAAAAGAATGCTTGGCAAGCACAGGCGTGTTTCCATTATTTTTCATGAAAACCTACTCCATTTTCCTGGGCTAACCACAGCTATTTTGGGGATACATGGATTAGATATATGGACCTGCAAAACCAAAATGTCATAGAGGTTTTAATTACTCCAGTATAGCATCCATTGATTACACACACACATGTATAAATATTCTGTTCTGAATTGTCCCCGTGTACCAGCATATATAACAACCTAAAATAGAACAGATTTAAGTTTTAATTTTTACTGGCCTCATTACAAATGAGAATTAAATCATGTGTGCTTAAAAGCAACTGCAAAAACTTCAGCCAAGTTAAAATGAATGATTTCCACAGAAAGCTTCTTAGAAATATTTCTTGGGCTTAGCCAGAATGCTAGACAAAACCAATTTATTTTCTGGGAAATTACGGTAGAACTGAGAGTGGTTATCTGGTCAGTGGCTCCCAAATACTCACCCGGGGATTAAGGTGGCTCGTGGCTTTCAAAAGGAGGTCTTCAAATGTGCTCCGCCAGATCCTGGCCCACATAGATAATATGACCTAGGAGCCTGGAAACCGGCACCTTTGCAAACCCCCCGTGATTCTGATGCACCTTACTCCCCCCTTGCCTAGCCGGGTGTAACCTAGGCAGCACCCTTGTAATGCTCTGGCTGGCAGCTCTGTCCAGGGATCTGCAGTGCTGGTGGTTATGCCCTGCCTTCTGGTGTTCCCTGGCGAGAGCCACAGTCCAAACAGATGCACTTGCCCCTCAGAGACCTGGAGTTTGGCATTAGTGGGTAGTCTACAGGCTTTTCACCTGAGAGTGAGTCGTCGCCCCAGCTTCATCTGGAGTTGCTGGATTATGGACTGGCCCAGGTGAAACCGCTCCTCGCAGGTCTGTTCCTAGGCATCCTGGAGCTTCCCTCCGATCCAGACCAGCCTTTCCTTCTGGTGTAGACCTGGCACCCTGTGTCCAGCGGGAGCCCTGCTTCCATGAGGTCAGCAGGCAGCACTGGCCTCAGCCTGTTTCCAGTGCACAGGCCAAAGGCCTGACTGATGATAAAGCCCTGGGGAAAGCTGCCCGAGGATGACACAGGTGCAGCCGCCTTAGCACCCCCAGTGCTGGCTGGGCCCTTTTATTTCAAAAGCTGCGTCGAGCAAGAGCATAGCACATTACCGGGAGATGGCCGGCATCCAAGGCAGCAGGTGACCACCGGACAGCACCTTCTTTAATATGAATCATTAAGCATTTCCTTCTTTGTCATCAGATATATGTTTTAAGAATATTTTTAAATATGTAAATGATTTCATCCTCAGAATTGAGGAGAATAAAAAAAAACTCAAACTGAATGCATGATTCTTATATAGGTCAAGAAAGTAATTTTAAAGTTTTTATTATTTATTTATTTATTTATTTAGAGAGAAGGGAGATCCCATCCACTGAGTTAACTCCCCAAATGCCCACAACAACTGGGGCCAGACTGGGACCAAAGCTAGGAGCCAGGAACGCAGTCCAGGTCTCCGATGTGGGCAGCAGGAACCCATTACTTGAGCCATCACAGCTGCTTCCCAGGGTCTGTGTTCTCATCAAGCTGGAGTCAGGAGCTGGAGCTGGCAATCAAACCCACTGTTTGCACTCTGTTGTGGTAGGCAGGTATCTCAAATACTGGGCTAAACACCTGACCAAGAAAGTAATTGAAATCTTGAAAAGGTAACTGAATCTTTACCTTCATCTTTTTTTTTTTTTTTTTTGGAACAGATAGGAATTTGCATTCCTGCTTTTTTTCAGTGTGTTGATTTCTTATTATAAAATGGATTGTTCTGGAGTGAAAGCAATTAATTACGTACCTACAGAAAAACTGCTGTTGAGAGATGAATACCCGGGAGCTATGCACTCCTGGTGGAGATCATTTCAAGATATCAACAAATCTTTGCTGTTTCACACTTAACTGAGATATTTACTGTACGAGAGTACTTCAGGAAGTTTCTGGAAAGGGAGTTAAAAGGTGTTTTTTTGGTACAAAAGCATTGAAACCTTTGCCTAGTTTTTTCATAATACTCATTTTCTACAAACTTTTTGAAGTACCCCCCATCTGGAACTGCTTACAGATGAATCCTGGAATCATCCCTTCTCCATGGTGAAGAGGAGCCTTGGAAAGTCTCACATCCAATCTTGTTTGCAAATGAGGCACCAAAGTTGTGTGCTGCCTCATGACCCAGAGATGTAGGCACCACGCTGGCTCTGAAACCTGGGGTGTCTTGGCTCACAGTGGCTCTCCCTGCCTCAGCTCTGAATGAGAGACTAAAGCCCTCCAAGCCCGGGCAGATGTTTGGCTTGGCAAATAAGACACTGGTTAAGATGTTGGCATCCTACGTAGAGTGCCCAGGTTCCAGTCCTGTCTCTGTTCCTGCTTTCAGCTTCTCGCTAATGTAGGCCCTGGGAGGCAGCAGAAATTGGTTCCTACCACCCATGTGGGAGGTCTGGATTGGGTTCCAAGCCCCTGGCTTCAGCCTCAAGACCAGCCCTGGGTGCTGTGGGCATTTGGTATGTGAACACTCAGATTTCTCTCTCTTTCTCTCTCTCTCTCACCAACATAAACAACTACCTATCTCGCATGTGTTTCCCTCATACTGATGATGGACACTATCACTGTTTATTTCCTCTTTTTGAGGTCTCCAGTTTCTCCCAAATCTCAAAAATATTCCAGGGAATATGCTCATTCCCTGGACCATGTTCAAGGCTAAGGAAGCAGCCAGGTGTGCAGCTCTTGGTCACCTCTCTCTGGCAGATGATGTCAAGAACAAGGTCCAGGGAAGGAAAGAAAGAAGGGAGGGAGGGAGGGAGAGAAAAAAGAGGGAGGGGAGAACAGTGGGTGGAAAGAGGAAAGGGGAGAAGTAGGGAAGAAGGGAGAGAGGGAGGTGGTAGGTGGAGCCTCCTCAGGGTAAAACAATGGAACAGTGAGTCCTTCTCTGTCTGACCCCATGGACAAGTTGAACATGGAGTAGTGACCTGATAAATGTGCTTTTTTTTTTTTTAAATTAACTTGAAAAGCAGAGTTAAGAGAGAGGGAGAGACAGAGAGAGAGGTCTTCCATCTGCTGGTTCACTCCCCAGATGGCCACAATAGCCAGAGCCAAAGCCCAGGGCCAGGAGCTTCCTCCAGGTCTCCCACATGGGAGGCAGGCCTGAGCTCTTGGGCCATCTTCTGCTGCTTTCCCAGGTGCATTAGCAGAGAACTGGGTTGGAAGTGGAGCAGCCAGCAGCACACAAACTGGTGCCCAAAGGGGCTGCTGATGCTGTAGGCAGAGACTTAACCCTCTACACCTCAATGCTGGCCTCCTCTTTTTTTTTTTTTTTTACTTATTTTTAATTTGCCCCCGTCTCAGGCATCTGTAGCCCAAGGTGCGTTGAAGGAGTCCCATAGCACATGTGGGTGGCTGGGGCTTCCTCCCCTCCCTGTTCTTTGCACCTCCTGTCGTGTAGTGCAGTCCCCCCAACAGGAGGCCTTGGCCTCTAAGTATCTTTCTGAAGAGGTTATAGCTTTCACCATGAACTTGGTAAGCATCCTGCTCACTTCGAGTGTATTTCCTGTTTCCTTAAGGAACTGAGCTTCCTTCCATGGCTATATAAGCACAGTTTTTGCTCCTGCCCACTTGTGCCATGTTCTTTTCTTGCTTAGCGGTTCATCTTGTGACGGCTGTCCTGATGGGCATTCTCTTGGTGTCAGGTTCCAAGCCATGCCAACTGGGTGTGGGTGCTCTACCAGCCCCCGAAAGAATTCATTGAATGAAGAAACTTTTAAAATATTCCTATGGGTGGCACTTAGGGACTATTACAAATGTATCCGGGTTATCTCTTTCGTGGAGATTTTTAAAATAATATTTGGAGCATGGAGAGATATTCCCTGACCTCTCCTGCATCCATAAAGAGCCCTGAAGAAAGCAGAGAGATATGGAAAGGAAAATCAGCGCAGTAATGCGTATGCTTCATCATTGCCACAGAGCCTCCGACAGCGCGAGAGGACCATGTGCCACTCACACTGTCCCAGCTGTATCTTCAAAGATGATAGGTCTGGAGAAGAATAACAAAAGTGCTCAGATGCTGTTGTGAGAACCTGATCATCCCAAGTCCTCCAGGAGGTGGATGGGAATCCGAACATTGGTGGAGCCCAGGAGCCAGGCTCCATCCATCACCTTCAAAGCAGTGTCCCTCAAGGGGTGCTTCCTGGGGGGCTCCCAGGGCAAACAGGCATCCCATTTGCATTTCTTTGTTGCATTGTTTGCATTTTGCACTTCACCACCTGCTGTACCCAAAGGTAGAAGTTCATTAAAATATTCTCCAGCTGAGGCAGGCAGTCCTTCTTCTCAGGAGAGAGGCCTCCGTTTCCCACACAGCTCCTCCCAGGCCCAGGTCTTAGGTCAGGCAAGCTCAAGGCACAACTTTCTCTTCAAGTCGGAGAAACTTGCCATTGTAGAGCATCTTCCTCCTTTGATTTCAGAACCCCTTCCTCCTCTCATTCATGTCCAGTGGTTTATGCTTCCTTGGACACACTCGTGTTCCTCTAATAAGCCTCCTTCAATTTATCTATCTATCTATTCCACTTTTTGTAAGGGAGAGAGAAGGAAAGTAGAAGGAGAGTGCCCATTTGCTGGTCCTCCCACTCCCCAGTTGCCCATGATGCCCAGTGCGTAGCTAGGGTTGGAGCCAGGAGCCAGCACATCAATCCAGGTTACTTGAACCATGACCACTCCTCCCAGGGCCTGTGTTAGTGGGATGCTCAAGCCAGGAACAGAAGCCAGGACTTGAAGCCAGACATTCCAACGTAGGGCATGGGTACCTTAACCTATAGGCTGGATACCTGCTCCCAGCCTCCTTCAGTTTAGCTTTGTGGACCAGAGAGAGTTAAATGCTTGACTCTGTTCACACAAACCTACAGATGGACAGTGGATCTGATTTGATGGAGTATCATAAACCAACACATCTATGCAGATACACGCTAAGCTTTTGAGAGCTGAGCATTTTTCTTCCCAAAGTGCTCTTTCTGGAAGGAATGAGCACTGACTCCCATGGAGAGGAATATTTTTCTTTAATATTTCTATGTCATCTCCAGCTACTTCGGGACCTATCTGCAGATGGGCACCCTGTGAAGAGAGCCCCTCACAAAGTTCTTGGCATGTTTAGATGAGTTTTTGAAACTTTTCTTAAGGACGACTTGGCTGTATTTGTTAAGTTACATTTATTTATGAGCCAAAATTAGTATAACATGTTAACAGTTACATTTGATCTTTAATGTCTCTGGAGTGAAAATATTTTCATGCGGGAATGGCAATTGTATTTTCTGAAACAAACACCAAGATGCCTGCTCTTTCAATAAGCTTAAATATTTGAAGATGGATTCTGTTATAGAATCGGAGATGTGTGTGGTTACCATATGAAGGCATCTTCAAAAACCTAATGACAAATGAATATTATGAAAAAAATGATGTGTGGATTTCAGACTATGTTTGCACCAAAATAAACTTCACTTTTAATTTCATTTTCCATGGACTTTTTGAAGTACCCAATATTTAACCCACACATTTAAAAGAGAAAATGTATTTTGGTGAAAGACTTTCAAAACCACAGCATAGTGTTTTCATAACATGCATTTTGCATGAACTTTTTGAAAATCACTTACATGCTCTAATAAAGGATATTTGGACCTGACTTGGTTCCAAAAACAAGAATATCATTCCAAGTTATTCAATTACTTATTTTAAAATTACTTTTAAAGTTGCCATTTAATTTAGTAGAGAGCTAAATATTCTCTAAGAGTCTGGAGCAAACTACTTAAGCTCTCCAAGTTGAGTCTCAGTTTCTTTCTCTGTAAATTGAAGATAATGGTGATAGCTGCCTCACCTGGTTTTGGGAACCCAAAGGGTAACATGTGAAAGTGTTTTGAAATGCAAATGTGACTTGTCAATGATTTGTGTCCTTGAAGCATTGATTGGGAGCCCAAAGCTGACTTTCTCTATGCCGGCAAGCAAAATATTCATGCTGTGTATAAGATTTTTTTAGGAGCTGCACTTCTACTAAAGAAGTCTGGTGAGGTGTGTGTTAAAAAAAAAATTAAGCTTTTGCAGAATCAAGACCCAGCCTGGATGTTTTTATGCCTCAGAGAAATTGACTTTGTATTAGTAGAGCACTAAAACTTGAGCATCAGAATCTTGACTCATGGGTGAAAGTTCACTAAGTTGGACAAGCCTTTGGGTTTCTCTGGCCCAAGTTCCCTTATCTGTAGAATTACATTGGGGTAAATGTGGATTTTTCCCCCTCCATGTGGGCTGCTTCTTGCTGACCTGTGGGTGTGGGAGGAAGAGGGGTTAGGATCACAGCAGCCTTGCAACCTCCGGGTACTCCCTCATGACTCCCCTGGGCAACATAACAATGCCGTTATGTTCATATTAAGCTCGAGGAAACAAAGAAGGGCAGAGGACTTAGCTAAGCTCACACAGAGTATGCACCTTTCAGAAAGTCTGTGTTGAGAGCCAGATATACTGGGATAAGCTATTATATGTACTGGAAAATTTTATTCCTTTGATTTGCCCATTCAAATTAACCTATGAACATGTTCTTACCAGAAACTGGAATTTTCCTGATAAAGCTAAAGTACCCTTTGACAATCCCACGCCCATGCCAGGCTCTTCCTCAGAAGTAACACTGATCTTTCTAAGTCCTTCTGTGTCCCTTTACAATGATGCATACACATTATGTATGTTTGGTACGTTTGCAGCTTACATGGTATCATGCATTATCTGTTTTTCTGCAACAAGCCTTCTTCATTTAGTAGTATGTTTAAAAACACATTGTCCTCCCTCTTCCTGGCACATGTAAGTGTAGTTCATGGCAGAGCTACACAAAAATGTCACTGTTGCCAGAATCTCACTGCTGACGGCACAGCTGAGATTACTGGTAGAAGTGATGGTCTTTTCATGATCTAACTGGCATTTTATACCAATTCTTCAGTGAATTATCTACTCATATTCTTTGGCTTTCTGTTTGTCTTTTTCTTACTGATTTTTAGGAGCTCTTTATATATTCTGGATATTGATTATTGATCTGTTATATTACAAATATTTTTCTAGCCTGTAATGTATATATTTTTAAAGATTTATTTGAGAAGAAGAGTTAAGACAGTGAGAAGGAGAGACAGAGAGAAAAGTCTTCTGTCCGATGGTTCACTCCCTAGTTGGTCACAACAGCTGGAGCTGAGCCAATCCGAAGCCAGGAGCTTCCTTGAGGTCCCCCACGAAGGTGCAGGGGCCCAAAGACTTGGGCAATCTGCTACTGCTTTCCCGGGCCATAGCAGAGAGCTGAATCGGAAGTGGAGCACTGGGACTAGAACCGGTGCCCATATGGGATGCCGGCGCTGCAGGCAGAGGATTAACCTACTGTACCACAGCACTGGCCCCGTAATGTACATATTTTAAAAATACCACTGTTGAGTGCTTATCTGTAACTTGGTATGCATGGTCAACCACCCCATAGCTTGGCAAACTATGTATTACTCACTCCCTCAGTCTGCAGAAGAGAATATGAGAGGGAAAGGGTAGGCACCCTGCCCTATGTCCCACATAAATGACACAGCCCAGCTGTCTGACTGTCTGCCTGCCTGTCTGACTCCAGGTGCAGTCTTACTATCACTCTTGACCTTTGTCTATAATAATGACCTCACTTGACCAAGTGAAAGCATTATTTTTTTTAAGATTTATTTTATTTTATTTATTTGAAAGAGTTACAGAAAGAGGTAGAGACAGAGAAAGGTCTTCCATCCGCTGGTTCACTCCCCAAATGGCTGCAACGGCTGGAGCTGTACTGATCCGAAGCCAGGAACCAGGAGCTTCTTTTGGGTCTCCCACACAGGAACAGGGGCCCAAAGATTTTGGCCATCTTTTACTGTTTTCCCAGGCCATAGCAGAGAGCTGGATTGGAAGAGGGGCAGCCAGGACTAGAACCGGTGCCCATATGGGATGCCAGCACTTCAGGCCAGGGCGTTAACCCACTGTGCCACAGCGCCGGCCCCTGAAAGCATTATTTTTAAAATCTCAGGTATACTCTTCATTAAAGACAAATTTTTTAATTCAACCAGCAAATTCTCATGTATTTGTCACTAATGTCATTCACTGTGACAATGTGCAACAGAAGCAGGCAGTATAAATCAAACTGCAAACCCTTTGGAGTTTGCCGTGCCAAGCAGAGCCCACCACGGTGCCTGACATGGGCAGGTGCATGGAATTGATGAGGTGAAAGTTTCTCTCTCTAGTGGGCGGAGTTCTCCTTGCCAGGAGGCAGTTTATTTCCACTCCTGGAACCCCCACCCTGTGAACCATGGGCTGAGAGCTGTGTGACAAAGTGCTTTAGACCTACTCGGCCTCTCCTGGATTCCCTCTTTCTCATCCTTCATTGCTCCTCTGGGATTCCAGAAGAGTAGCCTTCAATTCACAGGCCAGTGGGGACACCAGAGCAGCCCGGATGGAAATCAGCCACTGTGGTCAGAGTCAAGAAGTAGAGCCCAGGCCCTGAGTTTATCAGTAAGAATGTTCTTGCAAATCATGGCACAGCCACTTCCTGCCAAGGTCCATTCAGAATTTCAGAGGAGAGCATTAAAGTCCTCATTTCCATTTGTGGCCAGAAAGGAGTTCTTGTCACCTCCTCCCCACTTTCAGGATCAGCCTGCCTGCCAGACCTACCAGCACCTCCCAGTCTTTTTATGCACACTTGGGAATGGATCTGCCCTTGGGAGATGCATAGATAATCTCCCCT
The DNA here is from genome assembly GCA_949820135.1 of Sylvilagus floridanus. Classification (NCBI taxonomy): domain Eukaryota; kingdom Metazoa; phylum Chordata; class Mammalia; order Lagomorpha; family Leporidae; genus Sylvilagus; species Sylvilagus floridanus. Next base: position 65,913,750 of record OX463239.1, read on the forward strand.
TAAAGTTGATTCTGGGTACTTCTGGTTTTCTTTTGTAACTTATCTCTGCTTATTTTTTAAATAGAAGCTAATGATCTAGAGAGAGTCAAGCATGAGGTTGAGAAAGATCCTGGGCTTTGGACATGCCTTCCATCTTCTGTCTGTGTTTCACCAGGCAAACAGCAAATGCCTGGTACATAGCAGGCTACGTAATAAACTGTAATGTTCTTGCTCTCTGCCCTCCATTCATTTTTTTAAAGATTCTTTTTGGAAACAAGGAGATATGAACTAACTCAAATGTTACCTTCTCTACAAAGTTGCCCCTAGACTATCCCCAGCCCAGTTCTCTTATCAAAATGTATTAGTTTCTTCCTCTGCCTTCCCGTTGCAGGTTATTGGCTTCCTAAAACAGCATTTATCGTAGGATATTATAGTGACTTATGTGCGTCGTGGTATCCCATATTGGACTTGGCGCTTATGAGGACCAGTGCTTCTCCTTCACTGGTGGTCCCGTACTTGGCATTGAGCATTCCGCAGCTCAGCCTTGCTGAAAGCCTGAAGGAGGGGGTGGCAAGAGGAAAGAGGAAGAGGAGGTGGGGAGGGCCTCTGGGAGAAGGAGTGGATACCCATGAGTGCAGAGCAGGAAGGATACCAAAGGAGTCCACCGGAGACGGAACAAGAATGAGTGGAAGGTGGGCGTGGTTTGGCAGAGGCTGGGGGTTGGGGTCTTTGCCGCCTCTCCTGAACGCTCCGCCTCTCTTGAACGCTCCGCCCCAGGGCCTAGAAGAAGAGTGATTTCTCGCTCCTGAACTGCTGCCTTTGCGATCTTCTGAGTTCCAGTGGCAGGGGCAGGCACTTGGCCTAGTGCTTAAGACTTCGGTTAAGATCCCTGTGTCCCATACAGGAATGTTTAGGTTCAACTTCCCACTTCAACTCCTGACTCCAGCTTCCTACCTACGTGGACCCTGAGATGAAACAGCGCTGTCTCCAGGACCCACACGGGACACCTGCACTGAGTTCCCAGCCGGCTCCCAGCTCTAACACAACCCTGCTTGTTGCAGACATTTGGGGGTGAACCACCGGATGGAAGTTCTCCCTCTCCCCCCCCTCCTCCCCCTCTCCCTCCCTCTCCCTCCCAGCCCCCAGCCCTGAAATAAATAATACTTAAAAAACGTCTCGGCCAGTGCCTCGGCTCACTTGGCTAATCCTCCGACCGTGGCGCCGGTACTCCGGGTTCTAGTCCCAGTTAGGGCGCTGGTTCTGTCCCGGTTGCGTCTCTTCCAGGCCAGCTCTCTGCTGTGCCTGGGAGTGCAGTGGAGGATGGTCCAAGTGCTCGGGCCCTGCACCCCATGGGAGACCAGGAGGAAGCACCTGGCTCCTGGCTTAGGATCGCACAGTGCACCGGCCGTAGCAGCCATTTGGGGGGTGAACCAACGGAAGGAAGACCTTTCTCTCTCTCTCTCTCTTTCTCTCTCTCTCTCACTAACTCTGCCTGTCCAAAAAAAAAAAAGTCTCAATTACCATCAACAAAACAAGAGTGATCAGACCTCACCCAGGGTAGTGGTGAGATTTACACAGAACAATGTAATGTGAAGAAACATCATGAATGAGAGGAACACACATTGGGAAGAACAAGCCAGCCCCTGAGGTTTAAATGCCTGTGCACAGGGGGAGGAGTCACTGCACAGCTGGGACCAGAACCCAGGCACCTGACCTCCTCGTCAGTGCTCTCTCCTGCCACATCAGGGTGTCCCCATGGGAGCTCAGGGGTGAGGAACAATGGATTATATGAAATGCAGAGAAATTCTTGCTACACTCTTACACACAGACCATACTTCTGTCCAGCTTCCAGCTCCCAGGTGAGCCAATTGGATGCTTAGAAATGGGAAACAACCAAGCTATGAAGTAAACTGATCTAAGTGTTGAAAAGATAATTTGTCCAAAGCCAGACCCCTGGTGAAGCTTCATTGTGGTATCTGTTAGCTAAGGGTAGGAGGCTGTGGAAAGGAGGGGTTGCTGGGACCAGTAAAGAGAAGATCTGTAAGGCCATTACTGACGCAGACATCAGGAACAAGAGGCCAAGGCTCTCTAGAATTCCCAGCTCCTTTTCTGGTAGAGTTTTTCAGATGTGAAATCAGCCAACTTTGAGAAACAGCCTTCGCAGTACAGGTTTTCATGCCACAAACGATAGTAGGAAGGAAAGAGGCGGTACCCACGGTGGAGCCTGCGTCTCTCCACAGGCGCCTGGGAGAAGGCAGTTTCTTCAGCAGCAGCAGCGGGGCGCCTCGGGGTGTTCATCCAGCACTCGAGTGGGCTTGAAGCCTGGGAGAAGCCCTCCCTGGCAAGCTTCCAGGCTGGAGGGGCGCTCAGCTTTCCTGCTGGCATGGGGGAGACTCCAGGGTGAACATGGCCATAGCCCTCCAGTCCCAGGGCAGCAAAACAGCATGAGCCAGTACAGGCTGGGCCCTGGGGACCTGGCAGGTGCAGAGGGAAGGGCACGGCACACAGGACCTGCTGTCATCCCCCGCCACTCCAAGCCCCAGCTGCCTGGGCTGTGAGATAAGGAGACTCCAGAGAAGCCGCCATGCCTGCCTGGACACCAGCTGCAGCACGAGCCCTTAGGCTGAGCATGGAAAATGTCCATGACATCTTTGGAACGGCACCACGAAAAGGATCCCAGGTTTGCTTCTGGAAAGAGCTTGGAAGGCTGAAGACAAGAGATGGGAAGGAAATCTCCCACTGCCAGGGGGCTTTAAAATGTTCGTGCACAGACGGAATGAAAAGAGAAGTTTATTTTGGTGCAAAATATCTTTTTAATTACATTCCTAATTTTTTCATGATACACATTTTACATGAACTTTTTTTAAGATTGTGTGTGTGTTTGCTTTTGACTTTTAAACCTAATACGTGCCATTAACCACTCAAAAGAGTCTAAAATTATTCACATTTAAAATAAGATGAGCAACAACTACAGATCTCTGGGCCCTGCCCTGGTCTGATTGAGTCAGACTATCCAGAGAGGAAATGGGACAGTTGTTTTTAAGCAATTTTCTAAAGTGATTCTGATGCCAAGTTCAAGAGCTATTGCCCTCAAGAACCACTTTCCCTCTCCACTCTTGACCCCTGTCCCACTGATAAGCAAACTGAATGCCCAGAGTGGCACTGACTGGGCCAAGTCACCTACTTGCTTAGAAACAGAGCTGCCGGTGAAATCCTGGTCTCCAGTGTCCAGATTTCCACACCTTGATGTCACTCTCACCTCACTGCAGCCCCCAGCATCTTTTTTTTTTTTTTAAAAAGATTTATTTAATTATTTGAAAGTCTGAGTTACACAGAGAGAGGAGAGGCAGAGAGAGAGAGAGGTCTTCCATCCAATGGTTTACTCCCCAATTGGCCACAATGGTTGGAGCTGCGCCAATCTGAAGCAGGAGCTTCCTCCAGGTCTCCCATGTGGGTGCAGGGGCCCAAGGTCTGGGCCATCTTCCACTGCTCTCCCAGGCCATAGCAGAGAGCTGGATCTGAAGTGGAGCAGCCAGGACTCGAACCGGAGCCCATATGGGATGCCGGCACCCCAGGCCAGGGTGTTAACCCACTGGACCACAGCACTGGCCCCAGCCCCCAGCATCTGTCTCTGAATTCTAGGAGGTCACCTCAAAAGGTTCTTGGGAAAAGGAGATTCAAAGACAAGTTTATTTTGATGCAAAAAAATCAGAAAGCCATGCATAGTTTTGCATAGTCTATTTTTTCATGAATTTCTTGAAGACTCCCTTGTGCTTTTCTCTACAAAGAAGATTTTTCTTGGACCAGGTCACTTGCCCTCAAACTCTGCTTTCTTCAAGCTACACTGGCAAACTGAATGATGCTCTCCACACCTCAATATACTGCAAGCGTGAAGGGTTGTCTTTTGGGGGTCAGGCTTATCTCACTTTGTGTAATGTCTTCAAGATTCATTCATGTTCTAGCATGAATCTCCTTCCTTTTAAAGGCTGAATTACACACACAATATATATTTTATGATATTATATATCAACAATGCATTTTGTTTTAAAGATTTATTTTATTTTTATTTGAAAATCAGAGTTACACAGAGAGAGGAGAGGCAGAGAGAGAGAGAGAGAGAGAGGTCTTCCAGAGCTGCGCCGATCTGAAGAGAGGAGCCAGGAGCTTCCTCCGGGTCTCCCACAAGTACGCAGGGACCCAAGTACTTGGGCCATCTTCCACTGCCTTCCCAGGCCATAGCAGAGAGCTGGATTGGAAGTAGAGCAGCCAGGTCTCGAACCGGTGAGCATATGGGATGCCGGTGCTTCAGGCCAGGGCGTTAACCCACTGAGCCACAGTGCCAGCCCCTAACAATGCATTTATATATAACTGTGGGTGAATGAGTAGCTCTGGAAACCAGGAACACGGTTTTAGCCACTTAAGGACTAGCTAAGTGGCAAAGGTGCCAGTTCAGCACAATGTGATCAGGACAGAGCGAGAAGCTTGGGGTTCACTAGAAGAAAAAAAAATATGTATGTGTCTGATTTTATGTATCGATGGGCACTGGGGTTGCTTCCATCTTTGTCTATTCTGAATGACCCCACCAAGTGCATGAATGTACGGGTACCTGTTTGAGCCCCTGCTATGAGTTGATATTGGTGAGACAGCCCTACCTGGCAAGTAGGGACATGGAGACGAACTCCCAATTTGCAAGCTTTGCACAGTTTTTCCATGGGCTGGCACCAGCCCACCTCACGTCAGCTCTGTGCACACCCAGCACCTGCTATAGCAGGTGGAGCCCTGCCCTCCGCTGGTCTTCCTTTGGTGGCAGCTGTGGCCAGCATCCCCCAGGCTCCCACTCCTTCCCCTGGTGGGCTGGGCCCAGCACCGTGGGGTCCGTGGAACAAGGCTTCCGCCAAAGCGCCACACCTTCCTGCCTCCACAGCCAAAGACACAGATGCCTGACTCCAAGCTGTGTAGATAAGCACATCTCCCAGAGTCTCAATGACCTTCAAAATAGGAAAGAGCTTAATTGGAGGGTCTGAGAACCTCTCTCCTGGAGTAGAGTTTTAAAGGTTACCAAAACATTTCCGAACAATGTGTGGAATAGACAGGACTAAAACTGTGGTTTCATTTCCTGAAAAGAATTCATGACAAGCTTATTATTACAAAACCATTGATATCATTGAGGGTAAGTGGAAAAAACATGACAAGTGTTCCCAATATGTATGTGGCTTTGGCATTAATTTATTTGTTATCTTTGAGAGGGAACAGAATGGAAAAAAAAAAAAAAAAGCCAAATCAGAATCCTGGGTCATCACACCCCACACTAAGCCTTCAGGGTACAGTGGGTTTCTGCTGTGTGGTTATTTTCCCAGGGTTTTTTAAGGTTATCAGTTCCTCCTGTGAGCAAGCCTTGTGTCTACTTCGCAAGAATAAGGTTTTGTGAGGGGAACAAACAAGCAAGAAAGAACTGCTCCGAGCGTCCTTCAGTGTTGCGATCTGCTCTTCTGTAGCATTGGCTGATTCCACTCAGGCCCCTGCTCTCAACATCTGGCCCTGAAAGGTCTCTGCTCTTCTTGCAAAGGGTCGCACTTAGTAGCCTTGGGGAGAAAAGACTTTTTTTTTTTTTTTCGGAAAATTACCCATCCAGAGGGGTCACCAGCACCTTCCTGAGAACTGCCCTATTCAACCAGCACATCCAAGTCCAGCAAGTCATTTTCCTTCCCAGGCAAAAAAAAAAAAAAAAAGTCCTCAGGATCTTTCTGCCAGGTGATGGCCATAACCAGCAACAAAAATCACAGCACGCAGTAACAGCAACAGCTTCAACATCTAACATCCATTCAGCACAAGGCAGCACCCAAGTTCACGTGTGCCTCTCTCACCCGTTACCCTTCTTGCAGCCTGTTCTTTCAAACAAGCAGGAATCGCGGCCACACCTCCTGTGTTAGAAAGTCTCTGGGTCTCAGTAATGCCTCAGGTGGAGCAGAACCAACTGGGCACAGACATGTGGTTTTCAGACAGTCCTTGTCCTCCCCGCGTCCTGGCATTCACCACCGTACGGATGCTAATCCCACCACTGATGCCTGCCGCGTGGCTTCCACCTGGGAGCTGATCCCAAGCAAATGTGAGATTTGCAGCCTCTTTGGGACGACAGCACTAGCAAATCCTGACCTAATGAATCATCAATTGCTGTCACTGTTTTTTTTTTTTTTTTTTTGACAGGCAGAGTGGACAGTGAGAGAGAGAGACAGAGAGAAAGGTCTTCCTTTGCCGTTGGTTCACCCTCCAATGGCTGCCGCGGTCGGCGCCTGTGGCCGGTGCACTGCGCTCATCCGATGGCAGGAGCCAGGTGCCAGGTGCTTTTTCCTGGTCTCCCATGGGGTGCAGGGCCCAAGCACTTGGGCCATCCTCCACTGCACTCCTGGGCCACAGCAGAGGGCTGGCTTGGAAGAGGGGCAACCGGGACAGAATCCGGCGCCCCGACCGGGACTAGAACCCGGTGTGCCGGCGCCGCAAGGCGGAGGATTAGCCTGTTGAGCCACGGCACTGGCCAATTGCTGTCACTGTTTGAGTTCTGTTAAGCACTCCATACACACATGCTCGTTCCATGCTCAGGATGGCTGTGTGAGGCTGGGAACGGCCCGATGCCACAGGTGAGGAAACTGAGGGTTTGGATGGCTAATTTTCCGAGGGCACACAGCGGGTGAAGAGAGGAATGCTTTGGAATTCTGTTCCTTTGCCCACGGGAGAAGAGTCTTGTATTATTGACAAACTTCCCTTTCTGGAATTAGAGCATGTTAGACTTGAACTTTAAGGACAAAATGTGTGCTGATTGGACAGCCCCCTTCCCCACACACATGCTCCCGGATGCCCAGCCTTTGAGAAGCCCCTGTCCCCCCACTCCCAGTGGCGGCACAGCATGTCTGTAACACAACAGTTCTGGGCAGGAAAGTGGCCTTGCTGCAGGTTCTTCCAGTTAACAAGTGGCATCTGGATCGTATTCAACTTTACACAAATCCTGTATTGTGTATGAATGAACCTGCTCGGGAAGGGGAGACTGGGTCCCTGGCTTTTTCACAGACAGGCCCTAGCATTGAGTTTGCCAAGCTCTGGCAGGCTAGTGAAGCACTATGGGCTCTTGTTCATTGTGGCTCAGCTATTCCCATGGGAGACTTGAGGGTTGCCCAACCAAGAGGAACTGGGGAAAGGTACCTATCAGTCCATAAACTGAATTTTTCTTCCTGGCACTGGAAAGAAAGAGGTCTCCCCAGTTCTAGAACACTTGCATTTGGCTGCAGGTGGAGTAGGGACTGAAGAGTCTATTCTTTCCAGGGCAGGTGTGCTAGCATCGATGGGCTTTTATCCTGCCCAGAATAAAACACATGAACCCAGACTCGGAGACCTGTAGCTAGACTGGGGAAACCACATTGTAATAGAAATTTGGCAACTCCTGATGAATAGCATCTACTGCATGAGATGCTCTTGAGAAACACACCCAGAAAGCAAGGCCAGAAGACCTTGAAGCCATTAAGAGATGCTCCGGCGCCAGCAGTGATGGGGCCCAGGCCACGCTGGTTTCAGGTTCCTCCTTGTTACACAGATAAATGGCCAGAGGAAACATTATCCAAGCAGTTTCACATCAAAGGCTAAATGGCAAGCTGATCCGCCTTTCAGTCTAGCCAACAAGCAGGCGAAGATCAGACGAGGGGCCTGTTTACGAAGAGGATTCACACCGTCCAGAGTGGACGCCTCCTCGCCACTGCTGAGCAGGTGCTGGAGGAGGCGCTCAGGGTGGTGGAGACGGCCCTGCCAGGGCCTGTAGGATCGTAATCACTCTGCAGAGCATCTGCATTGTGCGTGCCAGGACCGAAACCCGAGGGAAAGTCAGGGCTGCAGTCATCCCCCTGACCCTTAACCGGCTTGAGATGGTCAGATGATGGCTGACCCCTGGGCAAGTAAGATCCCTGGAGACCCCCCCTGGCCTGGAGAGCAAGGGTCTCCATGATGGCCAGCAAGCGAGGTGAGACAGGATGAACTGTGACATCCTACAGACTGACCCACAAAGCAAAAAAAGCATTTTTCTTCTACTTTTTGTCATTGCTAAAGGTCATGTGTGTGCAACAGGGGTCTCCCATCAACTGAAGAGATCTGCCCACCGTGGCGTGGCATGGCGTGGCGTGGCCTGGCGTAGCATGGCGTAGTCCTCAGGCAGGGTGAAGATGGCCACCTTGAACCCACAGAGGGCGCGAAGGCCACAGCTGCACGGTGACTTGCACCCTGTGAGTGAAAGATAAGGGGGCTGGAGTGGGGACTTTTGTTTCCATTTCTGATCTCTGGTGCAATGTGCTTTTTCATTCTGACATATTACTCGCCAGCCCACGCCATGGGCAGAGTTGTCCATGGGTTACTCACTCAGCAGACCCGGGAAAGGTACCATGTGACCCTTCCACACACTGAGTGGACGTGCCAGGGAAGCAGTTACAGTGAGATTGCAAAGGAAGCCTCTGGCTATGGGTGGAGTGACCTTGGGCTGTGAGCTTCACGCGGGGGTGGGAGCCATGTCTGGCTTGCTTTGTGTTCCCAGCCCTGTGCCTGTGACTGGATGGTAAACATTTGGGCAGCTGGGGAGGGATGGGGGTTAGTGTTTCAAGGTCACTGAGTATGCAACCTCCATTCTCATCAAATAGCAGGGTGATTTAAAAAAAAAAAAAGGTGTAGTGTGAAAATGGAGACTTTGAAAAGTTTGTGGAACATGTGTATTATGAAAAGACTGTGCATGAATTTTAACAAATTTTGCACCGAATTATGCTTATCTTTTAATTCCATTTTTTCCATAAACTTTTTGAAGTCCTTTACATTTTCCAGTCTCATTCTGACTTTAGTTCCTCATCTTCATTTTTTATTCACACTTTAAATTCATATGACTTTTCTTTTTATTTGTCATTGCTGTTATCATTTAAGTCTACCTGGTGCTGAGTTTAACATTTGTGAAATATTAATCGACACCCTAAAACTCAAAAACTAACAAATGACAATATAAATTCATGTAACTGACAACAAGCATTTCTGTTCTGGATGCACCTGCACCCCTGCCCCTGCCAAGATGCCATCAATAGAGAACTAACAAATTCTGCATGGCGATTTTGTTCCCAGTTGTTCACTGTTCACTCCCCAAATGCCCACAACAGCCAGGGCTGGGCCAGGGTCAAAGCCAGGAGCCAGGAACTCAATCTGGGTCTCCCATGTGAGGAGGGACCCAACTACTTCAGCCTCTCAGTGTGTGCGTCAGCAGGAAGCTGGGACTGAGAGCAGAGTTGAGACTCAAACCCAGACAACTCCAATATGGGATGCAGGAAGAGGCATTTTAATCACTGTGCCAAATGCCCTCTCCTCTACTCATCCTTGAACAGAAACTATGAGGCCAGTTTCCTCCTTTCCCACCTTAGCCAGCTAACCTAATTTCTTCTAATGTACATGGCCCTTATCAGCTATGAGTTCCTGGCCTCTCCTCCTGTGGGGTTGTGAAGTGGACAAGAGCATGGAGGGTCAGCAGAACACGGCAGGTGCTCTGTAGCTCCCAGCAGACAGACCACTTTGCAAAATGGCTCAGAAGGGACCTGATGCTTAGAGCTATCCTTGGGCATGGTAGTCTCATGGAAGGCTGCATGGTTCCCACCGTGGAGCAGGGAGCTGCTCTTCAGCTCCCTCAGCTAACACACACATCAGTCCCAACTTCATAAAGACAGAGATCAACTCAAATGTCTTCAGTGCATCACCCTGCTACCCTCGCCCTCTCTGACTCCTTCCTCGTGGCTGCCTGTGGTGTCATCCCTGACATGCTTTCCTCCCATGTCTCTGCCCACAGCCTCCACTTCTGCTGGGCCTTCTCCACTGCGTTGGTTTTGTTCTCATTCTCATTCTTGTTGTATCTAGAGCTGCCCCTATGGTGTCGATGCCACCGTCCAGTCACGAGAGCCAAATCCCCAGCTCCTCTCTATAGGACTTTTAAATGACTATTCACATCCACCTCTTTCTCATTTGCTGCCTGGTAGCTCAAGGTGCTGAACATGGGGTTGACTTGTTGGGCATCCTACATCTTACATTTTAGAGTTTCACCCATGTTCCAGGGCTGCAGAATGCCATGTGCCATTTGTTCCTCCAGAGAACAAGATACCATCAGAGCAGTGAACCCCAATCCAGAGCAAGGCATCTTTCCCCAAGACGGATTCACTCTGGGGCCAGGTCAGCAGGTCTAGATTTTTATCTCTCTTGATCAGAACATGGGTAGAGATTCAAAGAATTGGAAGTGCAGGATGTGTTGGTCCGGAGGTCAGGGACCACTTCTCTAAAATTCAGCTCCCACGACACAAAGAGAGCAAACAAGCTCTAGCTGGTTGTACGGTCTCCATTTACAGATTTCTTTTTACAGGCCCCCAAATATTCCCCAGGTTGTCAGCCTTTGACTTCATTTCATGTTGGTAAATAAAAGTTAAGCAATGTGGCTTCTCACTGGGGAGTCTGTGAGAACAAGCCCCACAGCCACGTCCACACTTCTCTCTCATGGAAGAATTCTGAATGAAACTGGTCATCTCATGTATGTCTTATACACAGCTACACTTATCCGCTGCCCCAAATGACAGGCACGCATGGATTTTACAGCGTCAGAGAATGTGGTGTCTGTTTACCTCAGTGCATTCGAGAAAACGCCCTCCAGATTCCTGCTCAGTGATCTGGGTGAGCAACACAGCCGAGAAAGCCAGCAGCTGGGGACGGACCTGAACGCACTTAGTGAGACACAAGGACTTACAAACAAAACACAGCCGCAGAGTCCCAAGGAGTACACAATATAAATGCTTTATTGCTAGCACAGAGGTTTCTTTCTTAAGTAAATTAAAAGAAATAAATCTTCATTTTCACATTCTATATTGCAGTTCAAAGATAACTAGTTGGTTAATGGGTATGTTCACTTGGGCACACTACGGGAGAACTGACATTCATGTGAAGAACTCAAAAATGGGGCACTGGGCTGCTGAATGCATTGTCATTTGTAAGTAACAAGAAGTAGATATTTCTTGAGAACATCAGTAACAGAGAGGGTTATAAATAGAAAACTGGTGTGGTTAGAAAGCTGAACTGCTCAATGCAGAAGGCTATATATATATATATATACATACATATATATATATATCCCATATTCCACATACTCTAGGTTATGTTTGGTACTTTTAAATAAATGATCTTCAGCTAGGCTAGAGAATGGATTGGGTTTGGCATCTGGAGAGGGAAGGAGGAAAAGAAGCTAACATCACCCACATCAGATTGGTGGATTCACTGGAAAGCAGAGGAGTGAGAGGTCAGGAGGAGGGAGAGAAAGGCCTGTTTCGTGTCTCCCCCTCTGCAGGCCAGTGCTCGCTCACTGAGAGGCAAGAATGTTGTGGGGACTGACAGAGGAGGAACGTGGCACCCTGGAACTCTGCAAGAGGAAAAGGAAAGCCCCTGGCTTGCCCAGATTTTCCAAGGTCACTGCCAATGGACTGAGGGCACTTTATTAGGCATGATAGTCAAAGTAACACCTGCAGTGCTGGGAGGAGCAGAGGCTGGTGCACTGGGGGCTGGGATGTAGTAGGTGCCACAGATTCCAATTACAGAAATAACTCCCTTGGAAAGAACTGTCAGCCAGAATTGCAAACTGAATTATTTCTGCAAGTCATCCAGCATTCCCAAATTCTCAAGCCTAACTGGATGGCCTTTTGGGTTGGCTTTAAGATAAGCTTTGGAAAAGATCTTATCCATCTACGAAAAACAACTCACTCCCTGCTTATTCCAGAATAACCAAAAAAAAAAAAAAAAGTAGTGTGCGCACACACACACAGACACACACCCCAGGCTCAGAAGCTGCGAACTACAGATGGGGACTTCTGATCTCCATCATCCTGGTCTCCTCGCACTCATGTTATGTAGAAGCATAAGAAAACCACACTGGGGAAGGAATACACCAAGTTTTAACTTCTTAGAACAATTGTAGTACACCAGCTCCTGGCATCTGCAGTCTGGTCTGACTCTAACTAAAACCACTTCATGCTTTGCTTTGAAGAAATGGGTAACATGAAATGGTAATTTGGCTGCAAAACTTCGGAAAATTGTTCCCGGCCCAAACATTTGCCCCAAAATGAGCTCAGCTGAGAATTCGCTGGAGGACAGGGAGGGTGCGTGAGGGAGGAGAGCCCAGAGGGAATAAAATGAAGACAGTGGCAAGGCCGCCTTTTCCCAAGATGAAGGTTCTTTGTGGCAAAAGGCATCAAACAACAGAGCTCCCTTATCCCATCCCTTGCTCCAGAAGGAGATACTTGCTGTGCCCCAGCACTCCTGGCATTTGCATCTGACCTTTACCCCACTTTCCTCCATGTGTAGTGTCATTTGGGTGACCCCTTACAGAGTGCCAAGAAACCACGCCCAGCTGGTTTGCTCTAGCTGTGCGGTGTCTGCCTGGCCTGCACGTTATCATTTCCATCTTTAAATCAGGACTGTGGCTCAACTTTGTATTCCTGAGAGCTGGGTCCTACAGAAAAAGCAGAGAGGGAGAGTCGTGCAGGCTGCCTTCACCTTCTTCCGTGGCCTTCTTAGGAGTTCTTCTGAGGGATCTTTACCGTCACAGTCTTCACTTCCGAGTATTCCCGCAAGCCGAATTCTCCCCTGAAATACAGAAACAGACGGTATCAGACACCAGAGGCTGAGCCCGCTGCCCCCGAGTGATGGAAGCAGTCTGGGGAAGGTGTGGCTGATCACCTGCTAGGAGCTTCCCCATAAAATTCCTAATGGACGGACAGTCCTCCCATCCTCTAAGGAGCAGAGAACGGCCAGCTCAGGAGCAGTCATCATTTCTTAAGGCTGGACTTGTCTTCACGACATGGCACAGAAAGGCAAGGACTCCCAACCACACAGAGAGCCAGGCCTGGGGTTAGCCTTGGCAGGAAGGCACTCAGGCACCCACAGGCTGTGCTCCCAGGCTGAGCACTGCAGGCAGCCCAGGAACCAGACCCAGGTCTCTCACTGAATGCACTCGCCATGTCCCACCCCCCCCACCCCACCCCCCGCCCCCAGCTGCGGGTCTTTAGGATGACAATGTACTTTGCTCCTCAAAACCCCACCCGCCATTACATACCTGCCCTCTGCAAGTCTATTCTAATCTCCTGCCTAAAGATCTGGGCCACTTTAACAGAGAGAAAAGGCTAAGATCCCAAGTTGGGATCCTGCGTGTTTGCTATTCTCAATTCTTTCCCATTGGTCGTTGCATTTAATACAAGAGAATGAAAAGTCTACCCCAGAAAAGCAAACATCACCAGTAGTGCTTTCAAAACAATCCCAAATAAGTACTGTCCACAGACCCCACAGAGTCGGGAGAGATTTAGAAAATAAAAATAATGGCCTACTGCAGAACTGGGAACTGTTAGTAAGCCCCCACCACCCAGCCTAGTCCTGAGATTCTGCTTTGACCACTTCCTCTCTGGGATCTCTGACATGGATCAAGGGTTACCATTCATTCAATCAATAAACACTGACTGAACCATTACCATGGAGCAGCTTTGTGCTGGACTTGGAGCACATGAGCTTGTAGGCACTGGGGACTGAGAGGGAGAGCAGCTGCAGGGTGACAGGAGACCCCACCCTCCCTGGTCCCCTGGACAGTCCCGTCCAGAAACAAGGGCGCTGCCTGTGTGACGAGCCTGCTTGCTGCGAGTCTCCCTTCCTTCCACCTGTCTCCTCACCTCCATCCTCATTTTCACTGTCATGGTGTGTCTCTTCCTCGCTTCAGTGTAAAATCCAACATGTTCCAATTTACTTTTTAACGACAGAACTTTTTCTTCTACTTTTAAAAAGTTGGCGAAGCTTTCCCTGGGCGCCTCCTCCTCCTGTGTCGCAGAGCCCCGGCCCCTGCAGCACTTTCCATCGCTGCAGGAGCTGCGGCTCCCCGCTGGGCTGCAGCTTGCTATTTGCTTTGTGACCACCCCTGGACCACCCCACACTGTGTCACCTACAGATGAGGCCCAAAGGCAGCACCTGGTGACTGAGGAAGGGAGGGAGGGCAGATCTTTGTCCTACCCCCTTCCCCACTTCCACCCTACTGCCAGACTCTTCTCCACCTGGGAAAATCAAGAACACGTAGAGATGCACTTGACACCAAAAGGCTGGAGGAAGGCTGCCTTTCAAATGGCAAGTTACAAGAGGTACAGGGTGACCATAACTGGGCTTTACCAGGGAGACCTGCTGGGACTGGTTCGTTCTGGTTCCTTCCAGGAACCCCCATGACCCTGTGCAAGGCTCTGCCTGCTTTGCCAGTAGCTCCTCTGAGTGCCAGGGGCACCTGAGTTGTCTGGGCCCCTCTAGGACATGAGGGGGTCTCTAAGCGGGGACCAGAGAAGCTGTTTGCTAGTCTGGATAGGTTATTTCACTCCGAGAAATGTGAAGAGCACACTGGCTTGTCCTTCTCATTATATACTTCCTCATTAACTCCAGGCACCGAGTCCATTACCAGCGCAGCTCTGGCTCTCACTGCACTGTTTCCTGCCCTTGGGCAGTTTCAAACGTGCCTCTTCAGCAAGGATACCATATGCCTCCCGTTGTTAGTAGCTTATTCCCTTCTGGTTTCCTGGCCTGGGCATGCGAGCAGACCCTGCACCACACTTTCCTCCCACTTGCATCCCTAACTGGGTTGTGAGAATGCAAGGCAGTCTACAGGGCCAGACCACTTGTAGAAGACTGCTTTCCACTGAGACCCACAGTCTTTGCGTGTGGGATGTGATGCAGAACACTGCCGGGCTGGAGGCGTTCCCCTCCGGGGCAGGGTAGCGATCTACGCACAGCCTGCTGTGAGAAATACGGGAACTCAAATTCGCCACCAAAACGACCGCCCATGGGCCCCTGGTAAGAAAGCAAGCCAGTGAGAGGTCTTAGAGCAGTATGACCAATGCAGCTTGCAGTGGGAAGAGGATAGAGGACCAGGAGCTCCAACACAGCTCTGTCACTAACAGGATGAAGGATTCCATCTGGTGCCCACTCACCTCTCTGGCAGCAGTTCCTGAAGCTCACCACACATGAGTATCACCTAAGGGGCCTGATTAAATGTAGATGCCTCGTCACTCCCTCAAAGAGTGTTTTATCAGGTCTGGGGCAGGACCCGGGAGACTGGAATACAGGTGGTCATTTGATCCACACCTTGGGAAATCCTGATGGAAGGTCTCCAAAAACCCTGAAGTTTGGGTTATTCAGTAATTTCACCACCTCACTCCAGAGTCTTTCTCTGAAATCTATTTCCTCCAATTAAATTCTATGGTACATCCAGTTCCACAGTGCAGAAGGAAGAGCCCTGTATCCTAATAGACATGCCCCTGTGTCTTTGGAGGGTCACTTTCCCACCTGGACAATGCATCGGGGCACAGATACGATCAGAAGCCTGGGTTCCAGCTTCTTAGCAGACTGGGTTACATCCCCTCAGATGAGCAAATGTGGCACAGTTAGACACACGGCAACACGTTCGCTCAGTCACACCCGCCCACTCAACAAATAAGGCCTTCTGGTTGGGCTCTGTGTTTCCCTGCCTTTCCTTTGGCTTGCAGCAGCATTTCTCAGGGAAAGGTCCCCAGACCACCTGCAGCAGAACCATTCCAGAAGCTTGTTAAAAATGCATATCCTGGGCCTTGGCCCAGAGCTACTAAATCAGTCTCTGAGTGTGGGTCCCCAGATAGGTATGCTTAACAATCCCATCCCCCGGATTGCAGGTGACGTCTCTCTTGCACACACACACTACACATGCACCCATGTGCATGTATGTGTGCATAACTCCCCCACATACTCACTTTAAGAAGCCCCGATTTCGAGTGTTTTAATAATGCTCCTCATTTTCAAAGCCTGTGCTGTTAGTTTTTAAAATGCTGAGTTTCACAGTTTTCCTTTCATTCCCCTGGTTTGTGACACATATTTTATAGCTTATACTTTACCACCCAACATCTCAGGGGAAGCTTAAATGAGGAAGTGAGGAAAGTGATGGGAAGAGTGAAACAGATGGAATTAGCTGGTCAGGCAGAGCCCAGAGCTCTGCTCAAGTTTCTGACCCCTGGAATGAGAGGCCAATCCGCCAGATAACCTGCAGGGGGCAGCCCTCCCCACAGCTCTCTGTGGGGGAACTAGGGGACCACAGCAGCCATCCTCAGAGCGCATTTCTGGAAGTGCTGCTTCCCCTCTCTGCTCCCTACAAGGGAGGGCAGGAAGGTGTCAGAGACCCAGGCCACACGAACTCTGCAGGCCTTGAGACAGACGGTTCTGTCCAGATCCAGAGTTAGGTAGAGTTTCAGGGGATGTGCAAGCTGAGACGGAAGATGGGGACCAGGTTCTTCTTAGCAGGTTCTTCTGCGGGAAATGTTTCCTACCACTAGGTCATTCAAGGAAGAGAAAATACTACATGTTTTGGGGTAAGTAGAGACAAAGAGCTATGTGACTTACACAAGATGAAGTGGGTCCACTTCCTAATTTTTTTTTTCATTTCCTAATTGCTTTTAAACTGCACTGTAAAGGCCAAATCCTGGTGGTGCCTCTGAGACAATCAGGGAGAAGCTGCTCTTTAGTCTTTCGAGACCGCTGTGATGGTGACTCTGACTCAGCCAAACAGTCTCCCAGACTATCTGTCTAGGCAAAGGGATCCTTCTGATGGAAACAGACCACACCTGGACAATGTCACAAGCCTGGATCTTGGCAGGGGGCCTGCCCATGAAGAGGGATAGGGGGCTAGCCTGCGATTAGGCTCCATCCACTAGTGATCATTTATAACAAGTTTATTTTATGCTGGTGATTCACCCTGTTGAAGATCCATAACAAAACAGTACAAGCAGTATTCCCAGAGCCAGTGACTGCCCTAACATTTCAGAGACCCAGAGAGCGAACACAGAGACAGGAAATGAAATAACAATGGAATGCATCTTGAAAAGCGGCAGCAGAAAGTGAAGGCTGTGTGCGAGGGCAGGAAAGATACCTGGAGCACATGAAGAGTTGATAAAAGACAGAGGGCACTAACAACTGAGCAAACAGGAAGCAGACTGGCTGTGGATTCTGCCTACAAAGCTAGTCTCGGGCACTGATGGCCAGAGCAAAGGTTCGAGTGAGAACAGTTCCTCTCTGGCACTACCAGGCAGAGCATAAGTTTGTGATGTCAGCTGGAATTTAGGGAAGTCTCTGCTACACTTCCAAAGGTTGCAGAATGGGCACCAGTGTTCATGGCACAGCAACTTAAGTGGCCGCTTACTGTTTTGAGTCCTGGCTGCTCCACTTCCAATCCAGCTCCCTGATAATCTGCCTGGGAAGGCAGCAGAAGATGGCCCAATTACTTGGGTCGGGGCCACTCATGTGAGAAACCAGGATGGAGTTCCTAGCTCCTGGCACCAGCCTTCAGGATGGCACAACCTCAAACTTTGTGGCTATTTGGGGAGTGAACCAGGGGATGGAAGCTCTCTTTCTGTCTGTCTCTTCTCTGTCATTCTTTCAAATAAATAAAAAATAGTCTTTTTTAAAAAATGATCTACAAAGTCATCTACTTGATCAATGATGATGGAAGCTAACGCTTTCTAAATGCTCTGTTGCATGTTTTGCTTGCTTAATCTAACATTTCACCCTCCCAGCAACCCTCTGAAGTTACTCCCCTCTTGTAGCCAAAGATGCTGAAGCTTAATAAACTTAAATAATGTGTCCAGTGTTGCACAGGTGGTAAGCAGTAGGGTCAGGATTTTTATCTGAGCAATGTGATTATTGTCAAAACTACATGTGGCCTAAAGCTGTGCCTACCTAATGGTTTAATAGGAGCCAGGTAGTGCTGGCTACAGGACCTGAAAGATGGAATTCTCTGCTCCAGTCTATGGGTTCAAGGCACTTTCCCCAAACACCATTCTTATTTCTTCCATGACGCCTTTACTCATTTACACTCATTTACTCATTTACACGATGCTTTTACTAATCTTTCACCACTGCTACCTTGCTTTACCCACCAATGCTGAAAAGATCCCCTCTCTTTCACCTGCTCAAGTGTTCCTGAATTGAAAGGCAGATTCCGATCCCTATACTAGATCTCATCTAAAGACTTCCCAGACACCTCCAGCTCACAGCTCCTCTGTCATTCTGCAGTGTTTTCTGGGATTCTTCCGATTCTTTAATATTATATACCTCTTTACACAACCAAGTACCCACTAGCTGAGTCTTTCCCTATAGATCAAACACAATGCTCTGTACATAGTTTATTCTCAAAACTTGTGAACTAAACATCACTCAAAAACATATATTTAGTAATGGTGGGGGAATGGGCATGAGATGTTGCCTCTATGAGTCACAGGATTTAGAAAGTATATATCAACTCCTTTCATACTGAGGGAGAGTGTGTTTTTTTTTTTTTCCCCCTGGATGAAGGTGTGCCTCAGCTCAAGAGGATCCTGGCTATCAACCACCCTGTGAATGCTACTGAGAAATTCAATTTACACTGAAGTCTGCCCTAAGATCTCCCTTTAGTCTACCTCTGTGACAATGTATATCTGAGGTCTCCAGCATCTCTAGCTATAACCCTGTCCCCAAAATGTCCCTGTGGCTGGTTTCTAGGCGTACCTAGTTGGATCTCACATGAGTTAAGTGCATTTCAAGTCACTGAGATTGGAAACTCAGATCTGCTACTGACTTGCTGTGAAATGGACAAGCAGCTGAAACACTGTAACCTAGCTACTCATCTAGGCCATCCATATGGTAACACTGAGCACTGAGAGTATTTATGACTTCAAGTCACTGTTAAAATCAAATGCTTTAAAGATAATGCTTAAAAAGAAGCTAGCATAAGGCCAAGTATCAACTTACATGTATTCAATAATAACTGTTATGGTTTGAATGTCTGTGTCCCCCAAAATTTGTATGTTGGAATCTAATATTTGATGGGGCAGTAATAAAAAGTAGGACCTTTTAGAAGGGAACAAATCATGAGGACCCCATCCTCATAAATGGGATTAGTGCCCTTTTAAGAACCCCCTTTCAAGGGGGTTCAAGTGAGGTCCCTTGCCCCATCTACCACATAAAGACACAGAAGGTGCCATCTATAAGGAACAAGCCCTCCTCAGACACCTAGTATTCTGGCACCTTGAACTTACACTCCTCAGCTTCCAGAGCTGTGAGCAATGCCATTCTAGTGTTTATAGATTACCATGTCTGAACTGTTTTGTTACTGTAACTCAAATGGGGTAAGATAACATCTATTACTGTTATTGCAAAATCCTTTATGGTCTTCCTCTATGTCTCTGCCAGGAATCCTAGGCTTAAAAATTTCTTGTGTCTCCTCAGCTCCTAAAGAATTTCCTTTGAATCCTGTAGGATGTGGATTAAACCAACCTTTCCACGTGTATATTCAACAATTCCCCTCCATCATTCCTATGCCCTAACCCTGCAATTCCAAACTCAAAGAACCTGTGGAGGCTGAGCAGGGGATAGGGGTAATGAATTGGGTGGGTGTAAAATCAATGGCAATGAACATTCAGCCCCCTGATGCAACAGGGGTGGTGGGGAAGTGTGGCAAACTGCAGAGCTCTCAGCATCAGTGATTTTGTTAGGGAGAATAAAAATAAGAAAGAAGTCTAGGTGTTATGTACAGCCACTATATCTCAGAATGTCAGTTAAAGATTCTCAAATTTTGTGAAGGCAAAACAAAGCTTTTCTACAGGCTAGGTTTGTCCCTTGGTCTGGCAGCTGATGACCTCTGTTTTTAGCACACCCAACTCTGTTCTGTTCCCTGATGACTCTATTTGTAGCTCCCTCAAGCCTTTGTACCTGTTGGTCCCTCAGCCTGGAGTGTCTGCTCCTGAAAAACTGGAATGTTATTTCTCCTATGAAATCTTCTTTGATACGTAGTAGACAAAATTAACTGATTTTTTTCCTCTGTATTTACAAGATGTTTGGCTTTCTTTTATAATAGTCTTTAGGTAGAATTTCTGATACACAGTAG
The DNA here is from genome assembly GCA_949820135.1 of Sylvilagus floridanus. Lineage (NCBI taxonomy): Eukaryota > Metazoa > Chordata > Mammalia > Lagomorpha > Leporidae > Sylvilagus > Sylvilagus floridanus. The sequence continues at coordinate 65,933,725 of OX463239.1, forward strand.
TTAGCATAAAGCATGTTTCCTGCTCATTTCTGTAATAAGTAGAAGTTACATTATAGCAAGCAGTAGGTACTCAACAAAATGTTAAGGAGTAGATGAGTTTAAGAGAGTTAAACTATTCTGTGAGTACTCCTTCGTGCTGATATTCACAGTCCCTATTTCTCTTTGGGCATCAGCAACTCGGACACTTACATTTCTCTCCCATTTCCAGACATCTTGAATCCCCCGAAGGGGCTCTGGGCATTTAAGGCATTGTAACAATTGATCCTAAAAGAAGAAAACATAGTATTGTGAGTTAATGTGAATTATGCCTGTTCAGAAAAAAATCCCACTGGCATATTTCTTTTAAAAGTTTTATTTTTTTCATCCCTTTTTTTTTCAATGAAAATTTATAATTTAAAATTTACATCTATTTCCTGATCTACCAATAAGGAAGATATCCCTTCTCAGGAAAAGTTTGGTTCCCCTTCGTCTTCCCCACCCTTCTGGAGGATGTTTGCTTATTTCACGCTGTCCTGTAAGAATCCAAAGGCCCCTATGCCACCAGTGGCATTCATTATGGCCAGGACAATGATACAGACTCTGTTCTCACCAGACAGTCCCAGCTTGCATTGCAGAAGACACTGTGAGGGCCTTGTTGATGTCATTAGTAAAAACAGCTGCTACGAGTCCAAAGTCTGAATTATTGGCTCTTTCAATAACTTCATCCATAGTCTTAAACCTCAGAATTTCCTGAACAGGACCAAAGATCTGTAACAAGATAGTCTGATTAAACATAGTTCCTCTGCTATTTCTTTACCTGCCTCCCCCATTTCAAAGCAGGTTCATTCTGTCTTGTTATTTAAATGTTTAAGTTTGGCTGCTCAATATCATAAAACACCCAAGCTTTCCCAGGATAAGATTATACAAGTGGACTACAAAAAGTTGACTGAAAACAGAATGGAAACATTTATGTTGGTGTAAAACGTTTGAAATCCATGCACAGCTTTTTTCACAGTATGCATTTCCATGAATTTTTTTGAAGACCTCCTCATATAAGTTTCTAACATACGACTTTAACAAAATCCTCCAGCTTCCCTGGCACTGCTTGATCCCACTGTGTGTACCTGGTTATGTTCTTTAGGTATTGAAGAGGAAGTGGCTTTCTCCAAGATTGCTCCCTACCTCCCAACACCACCAAACACTGTTCTAGGACTGAGACTCTGCACTCATGATTGTTGGCTGACCTGCTCCTGGTACCTCACCTACACTGACATAGGGATGTATGAATGTTTTCTGGTTCTTGGTTAGCAGCCTAGTGACCATATATTTGGGGAAACTAGACTGTTGTCAGTGTATCAGAGGGGCCAATGACTGACAATTACAATTGTCCTCTTGGCTAATACTAATCACAATTACATTACACATCATCTGGCCTCCATCCAGCTTGCTTGCTTGAAACTGGGCTCTTCATATCCCCAGATTAATGCTAAATGTAAAGAGCTAAAACTCCAATTTCATCAATTAGAAACACACTGAAATTATCCCAAGAAAGATGCACTTTTCTAAGAACAGTGTGTCTGTCACCTCTTCCTTCGCAATCCGCATGTCATCAGTGACATTGGAAAACACCGTAGGTTCAATGAAAAACCCCTTTCGGCCCAGTCCTTTGCCTCCACATTCCAGCTTGGCACCCTCGGCCACACCACTCTGGATGAGTTCCAAGATCTTGTTGTATTGTTTCTTATCAATCTGTGGGAGAAATTACCTAATGAGTCTAAGTAAAAGCTTCTATGAAGATAGAAATAAGTATGTCCAAGAGATGAAGATTATGAAAATGTTTCAAAATTTATTCATGGTTGATATGAGGAAAAGGGCCTTCTGCCATCAAATGAGTAATTTAGCAAGTTAGTAAGTTGTACTGATATTGATATAGAAACAATAGATAAGTTAATATACAGCCGCTTGGATAGTGCCACACACCCAATCCTATTGAGTTTATATTTAAAGACATTCCTATTATACCTTTAGAGGAAAGGGTTAAGCATAAGGTGTAAGGATGTGCTTCCTAGTCCAGAGAATAAAGTCAATCTTGTCCCTCAAAACTGTTACAATTCAATTATTTTTCTTTCTTTCTTTTTTTTTTTTTTTGACAGGCAGAGTTAGTGAGAGAGAGAGACAAAGAGAAAGGTCTTCCTTCTGTTGGTTCACGCCCCCTAAACGGCTGCCATGGCTGCCACGGCTGGCACACTGTGCCAATCCAAAGCCAGAAGCCAGGTGCTTCCTCCTGGTCTCCCATGAGGGTACAGGGCCCAAGGACTTGGGCCATCCTCCACTGCCTTCATGGGCCACAGCAGAGAGCTGGACTGGAAGAGGAGCAACCGGGACAGAATCCTGCGCCCCAACCGAGACTAGAACCCGGGGTATCGGCGCTGCAGGTGGAGGATTAGCCAAGTACACCACAGTGCCAGCCTACAATTCAATTATAATAGATAATGTAAGAACCTACATTCACTGGAGTTTAAGCTGCTAAGCCAGGACATCTGTCTTTACTACAACTGAGGACATGTTTCCTTCATCAGGGAAACTCGGGTTCTACTGACTCAGGGGAGAGCCTGTCTAGACCTCCCTTTACAAATCTTAAGGCCCTGTCTATACAGTTAAAGTCAAATTCTATTTGCAAATATGCCTAGATTGTGGCCTAATGCTCAGGAGGGGCAGCCTGGAGGCTGGAGCTGTGCCACAGTGGTGGTGGTGGGGGGTGCTGTGGCACAGCTGTGGCTTGCAGTGTCCCATAGTGGGGCCTGTTCAAGTCCCAGCTGCTCTCCTTCTGACCCAACTCTGTTAATGCACCTGGGAAAGCAGTGCAGGATGGCCTAAGTCCTTGGGCCCCTGCACCTACAAGGTAGACCTGGAAGAAGCTCCTGGTTCCTGGCTTTGGCCTAGCCAAGCTCTGACCATTGCACCCATTTGGGGAGTGAACTAGTGGATGCAAGATCTCTCTTCCTCTGTTCTCTCTTTTACTTTCTCTCTCTGTAACTCTTCTTTTTGAATAAATAAATAAATAGATCTTTTTTAAAAGGCAGCCTGGCTTCTCATAAGGGACATGGGTAGCCCTATCAACCCCACTCCAGCACATGGAACAGATAAGAGAGAACCACACTGCCAAGGGACAGTCAGCCAGTCCTTCATTTCCCTCACATGGACAAAGTGATCTCTCTAGACTAGAGCAGGCTGTTAAGGATAATCCTTGGCAGTTAGTGAAAGGACAAATGACACTGGGAAGGAGAGCTACCCACCATCCTGACCACGGCATCTGTAGGCATGTCTTCTAGTTCAGTGGTTAGGACTGGGAATAGGTTCTATGGTAAAGATCCATTTTGTCATGCCCAGAGCTTTCTTTAGAACTGAGACACTTCAACTTGGCCCCCAAATTCAAAGTATCCTTAAGGCAACTCCAATCCCACAGGTCTTCGGAGTTAACATTAGAAATACGCACTGTCACTGGCTACGTTTCTAGCCATGCAGACAAGGAAGAAGAAAGAGGAGGCAGCAGAAAAAGGAAGATGTTGCTTGGTTGGGTCCCACTCCAGTGTTCACTATCTGCACTAGCCAGGGATTAAGTAACAAAGGGAACTGTTAGGATTTGTCTACCTGAGGACCCTGCTCAGTGGTGGGGTCAAAGGGACTTCCCACTATGCGCCTCTTGGCCCGCTCCACGCTTCTTCTCACAAATTCCTCGTAGATGGACTCCTCCACAAAGATGCGCGATCCTGCAGTGCAGCACTGGCCTTGGTTGAAGAACACACCCTGGTGTGCCTGCTCCACGGCATAGTCCACTGCAAGAGGAAACATCCACGCTCTCAACACTGCCTGCTACTCAGCGGCTGGGGGAAACAGGGTAGGAAGCCACCTTCCCCATCTCTGGAGTCCCAAGTATGGTGTCGGGCTCACCGCGGAGAGAACCAGTGAATGCACAGGCCTGAACTGGGAACGCAGCTTAGTTCTAACTAGACTCTGATAGCACATGCTAGGTGAACCTTGATAACTTCACTGCTTTAAGGTTTCTTGTTCCAGAAACAGAGGGATTGGACAACATCATTTGTAACAATCACCTCAAATCCCAGCATGTAAATGGGTCAGGCAGATAACATAAAGCTATGAATCTGTCATGTGAAGAAGCAAATGTGATGGAGAAACTAAGGAAAGAAGCCTCTACATTTGGCTATCACAGGCCTGAATATATGCCTAGATCTTTCCAGTCTTAGGAAAATCCAGACATCTTTTGAATGGGCAGGTTTTTTGTTTTTAAGCATGGCATAATGTTTAAACAAGTAAACATGGCTGTATTCTGCAACAGACCTGCCAACTGCCTACCTGCAACCCCTCAGCTGTAGGGCCCTGCAGCTACATGTTTCTTCGATGTTTTGGTAATTAAATTGCAACATCAGCAGGTCTTTTTTTGAAGACACTAGATTTCTTGTATTGACATGGAACTATACAACAGAATATGATAAATCTTTTGTTGTCATCTCCTTTCTTCACATTTCAAGATAATGTTTCTAAATCTGGCATGTTCTAGTTGACTGAACAAATCAATCAATCAATCAATCATCATGCCAATGGAATACCTACTCCTCGAGAGAATTCTGATTCCCCTGACACATAATAAGCTAATTCAAGCACTCTGCTCTCTGATCTTTCTAGTGGTGACACTGGGAAAGCAGATCTGACTGGTAGGATGTAAGGAAGAAAAAGAAGGACTTAATCAGACTTTGGAATTTCATTCTTTGGAGAGCTTTTCAAAACAGAAGGACCACATCTATGCAGAACAGAGCAGAAGGCATCCTTCCTGGAGACACGAGGTTTCCTGGTTCACTGCTTTACCTCTCTGTAAAATCCTACTGATAAGGTGCAATCATCTCAGGTTCAGGACTATTAAGACAGAAGTGAACCAACTTGTTGTTAACCTAAATGACAGTCATAGCAGCAGAAGAGAGGGGTTGGGAAGACTAAACAGAGAAAGCATTGGGAGCATTATGACAATCCTTGCAGAGCTAGTGAAGTCGGTTTGTTTTGTTTTGTTTTGTTTTGTTTTAGTGATCTACCAGCCCCAGGCACATTGAGAAGTTTTAGATTTCTTGAATGCAGGTAGAATGATTATACTTCCGGTGTCTGGAGGCTTGGACCACTGCTCTTTCCACTATATACCACTGACGAAACCTTAATTTTTGGTACCCTGTTCTACAACATCACAGATTCAAAAGTGGCTCAATGGTGTCTAAGGAACAAACTGTTCATCTATAAATTGGTAAGTGCTCTTTCTCCAATATTAGATATTTTCTCCTCAGAAGGAAATCATCTTGACTGACCTTAGCATCAAATATCTTTTTCCCATGTCCTTGCAAAAATGGAGATATAGGGGAAGGTGTTTATAGCCTAATGGTTAAGATATCTGTATCCCACATTGGAGTACATGGGTTTGACTCCAAGCTCCAGCTCCTGATTCCAGCATCTCCCTAATGCAGGTCCTTGTAGTCAGTGGTGATGGCTCAAGAAATTGAGTCCCTGCTATCCACATGGGAGACTGGACTGGGTTCCCAGCTGCCAGATTCAGCCCAGTCCAGCCACAGCTGTTGCAATTATTTTAGGAGTAAACTTGCAGATGGAATTCTCTCTGTCCCCCCATCTCTGTCTCAAATAAACAGAATTAAGCCATCACTTGGGAAGCCCACATCCCATTTCAGAGAACCAGTTTGAGTCCCAGGTACTCTGCTTCCAATTCAGCTTCTTGCTAATGCACCTGCTGGATGATGGTTTGGGTCCTTGAGTCCCAGCCACCCACTTAGAGGAGACCTGGATGGAATTCCTGGCTCCTGGCTTCAGAATGGCCCTGTGCTGGTTGTTGAAGGCATTTGGGAGGTAAGTCAGTAGATGAAGGATCTCTCTCCCTCTCACTCTGTCTACCTTTTTCTTTCGAATAAATCTCTTAAAAATTAAAAATAAATGATAAATATTTAAAACTGAGTTTCAAAGAGATTATTGAAAAAGTAGTATGCTGGGACATAATAGGACTCTTGAAAAAATGGAAATAAAAATGTATATTTTGGTGTGAAAATTTTCTAAAATCTATACCTTGTTCTTTCATAATATATATTTTCAATGAACTTTTAAACTACCCCTCAACCCTATGCACAGATTTATATTTTTGTGCCACAATGAATTTATCTTTTAATTCCATTTTCCATGAACTTTTTGAAGTACTCTCATATATGAGATTGGTTGTTGACTTACAATCGGCATCTGCAAAAATAATATTAGGACTTTTCCCTCCAAGTTCCAGAGTTACTCTCTTCAAATTACTTCTTCCTGCTGCTTCTTGAATAAGCTTTCCAACCTAAAAGAAAATAAATGAAGAAAGGTTTCACACACTTTGAAGTTGAGATGGTCTGTGGCAAAAGTCAGCTCTGGGCAGCAATGGGAGGCAGCAGTAACTGATTCTAACAGGAAACTCACCCACTGAATGGCACAGGGACAGCTCTTGTGCCCAGTACGGAGGACAAGATACATCAGCTGGGGTACATATCAATAACCATGCTAAAGTGAATCAGAGAATTACTCTAATTTTGTGATGGGAGGTACAAAACAAAGTGAGTGGCACCTTGGGGGCTGGCATTGTGATGCAGCAGGGTAAGCTGTCACTTGCAACCTCAGTATACAGTATCTGAGTGCCGGTTTGAGTGTTGGCTGCTGAACTTCTGATCTGGTTTCCTGCTAATGAGTCTAGAAAAGCAATGAAAGGTGGCCCAAGTACTTGGGCCCTGTTTCCTATGTGGGAAACCCAGAGTTCCAAGCTCTTGGCTTTGGCCTGAATCAACCCTGGCCGCTGCAGCCATTTGGGAAGTGAACCAGTGGGTGGAAGATCTCTGTCTCTCCTTCTCTGTCACTCTGCCTTTCAAATACATAAAATAAATAGTTTTTAAAAATATCAAATCTTGAGCATCGAAAGATTTCTCTAAAAGCAAGCAAAATGTAACTAGGGAATTCCATCACACTTTAGTCAATAACTTTGGACTCTGGTTTCCAGGTGTAAAGTCAACCGGCTCTCCTTTTAAGACATGATGAGGGTGAAAAAAATGGTTCATGTATGTCTAGAAATTCAAGTATGAGTTTTATCATAAAGTCCAAAGAGATGATCAATATTATACCATTGGCTCTGCCTAGAATTCTAGGTTGCTAAGGGTCTTTTCTCTGCTCATATAAAATTGGAAATGCTCACTTATCTAAAGAAAATCAAACAGGAGACTGACTTTGAAGAAACATTTGCCATTGAGTAGGCTCATCATTTAGGATAAAATTCAAAGTAACAAAATGGAAACAAGAATATACTATATAAGGGGTGGGTGTTATGGTAACATAGGATGGTGTGGTGCAGCAAAATTAAGTGCTGGCTTGGGACATCCACTCCCATATCAGAGGGCCTGATTCTCTGCTTCTAATGCAGCATCTTGGAAATACACCCCGGTGGTGGTGGGGGTCAGCAAATGATGGCACAAGAACTTGGGGTCCTGTCATCCATGTGGGAGACCCAGATGGAGGTCCTGACTCCTGGCTTCAGCCTGGCCTGGTCCTGGCTGTTTCAGGCACTTAAGAGGGTGAACCAGCACACAGAAGATCTCTCTCTCTCTCTCCTCTCTGTCATTCTACCTTCCAGATAAATAAAAAAATTTAAGAGCTATCTACCATTAACAAAAGAATGCACCATGTGGAGTACCTGTGCACAGAACTCATAGTCGCAGTGGTGAGAATGCTATCAGAAGGCCTGGAGCTGCCCTGCCCACTCTCTCAGGGTCGGCCTCAGGTGGAAGGCTCTGCCTTGCTCGAGGGTTTGCTCTCCCAAGTGGCTCTCATCTACTTCCTTTCTTTCGGGGCAGCTCTGAGAAGCCACATGTGCTTCGCTACACTCCACGTGGTCGCCAAGACTGTGTCCAGCTCTCACTGCAGTTTTACTTCTTGTGCCACTCCTTCAGCAGAAATCTTTAATCAATACCCTGAATGCCAAACTCTGTCTTAGCAAGTGCTCCCTGAGATCTGACTTGTAACACAGTATTTCTCTACTGTAGAGCAGAGACTGCTTATTGGAAAATGTTAAGCCAGCAAACAGCCTGTTGAGGCAGTTTGTTCTTGTTGAGATGAAAAATGCTAGTTGTGCCCAGAATTCTAATTTTAAACTAAATATTTATAAAGCCTAGAGAAGATAAATGATAAATTTATGTTCACCTCTTCCAGCTTTTTGTTGAGATCCTCAAGTAAAACTAATAACTTCTCAGGCAGTTAAAAGAAAAGGCTCTGGGGGTGGGCGTTTGTTGCAGCAATTAAGCTGCCACTCGGGACACTCACATCCCATGTTAGTGTCTGGGTTCAAACCCAAGTTCCAGTTTCCATTCTAGCTTCCTGTTGATGTTCATCCTGGGAGGCAACAGGTGATGGCTCAATTATTTGAGTCCCTGTCACCCAAATGGGAGACTCAGATTGAGGTTTGGACTCCCGGCTTTGCCTGACCCTGCCCGGGTTTGTGGGCATTTGGAGTATGAATCTGCAGATGAATCTCTCTGTTTCCATGTTTCTCTCTCTCCTCCCCCCCCCCAGCCTTTCAAATAGATATAGTAACAACAGTAAGTAATGAATGTTTTAAAATAATAACAGTTAAGTAATAAATGGGCTAACAGAGAAAAAGAAAAAACTGAAGAAAAGTAGAGGTGAAAAAATGAGACACCATAACTGATACCACAGAAAGACAAAGAATCATAAGAAACTACCATAAAAATATAACTAACAAATTGGAAAATCAAGAAATGGATAAATCCCTGGTCACATAAAACCCACCAAGGTTGATTCAAGAAGAAACAGGAAATCTAAACAAGGCAGTAACTAGTAATTGGACTGGAGCAGTAATCAGATATTCTTAATCAATTATATTCTTTACCAAAGTAAAGTCCAGGACCTGATGGCTTCACTACTGAATTCTACAAAGCATTTAAGGAATAACTAATTCCAAGTCTTCTAAAATTATTCCCAAAGATCTGAATAAAACTCATTCTATGAGGCCATCATTAGCTTGATACCAAAATTAGACAAGAACTGACAACAAAAAGGAGATAATTTTAGGTTAATATACCTGATGAACATAGATGCAAAGTCTCTCAACAAAATACCAGCAAACTAAACAGCAGCATATCAAAAACACCGTACACCACGACCAAATGGGATTTATCCCAAGGATTCAAGAGTGACTCAACACATGCAAATTAGTAAATGTGATACAACACATTAACACAATGAAGAATAAAAATCATCTCAACACGTGGAAAGTGTGTTTGATAAGATGCAGCATCTCTTCAGTTAGAAAGGACAAACCTCAACACAACAAAGACCATATAGAACAAATCCATGGCCTATATCATAATAATGGAAGGAAGTTAAGACCATTTCTTTTAAGATTTAGAATAACAAAAGGATGTCTGTTCTCACCACTGTTATCCAACATAATACTGGGGATCTTAGCCAGAGCAGTTGGACACCCAAATCAGAAATAAGGAAGTTAAATTATCCCAATCTGCAGACTAAATAATTTTATATACCCAAAAACCTAAAGAACACCAAAAAACTTTTAAAACTGATAAATAAATTTAGTGAAGTTGCAAGAAAAACAGAGCAAGAGAGTAATTATATTCACAGTAGCTACAAAGAATAAAATATTTAGCAATAAATTTAAGGAAGTAAAGTATCTCTACAAGGAAAATTATAAAATACTGAAGAAAGAAATTGAAGAGGAGACAAAAAATGGAAAATCACCCTAAGTTCACAAGTTAGAACAATTTTTTTTAAGATTTATTTATTTTATTGAAAGGCAGATTTACAGAGATACAGAGGCAGGGGCAGAGGCAGAGGCAGAGGCAGAGAGAGAGAGGTCTTCTATCTGCTGGTTCACTCCCCAAATGGCTGCAATGGCCGGAGCTGCACCAATCTGAAGCCAGGATCCAGGAGCTTCCTCCAGGTCTGCCACGAGGGTGCAGGAGCCCAAGCACATGGGCCATCTTCCACTGCTTTCGCAGGCCATAGCAGAAAGCTGGATTGGAAGTAGAGCAGCCAGGACTCAAACCAGCACCCATATGGGATACCAGCACTGCAGGTGGTGACTTTAACCACTACACCATAGCACCAGCCCCAAGAATATTTTTTTTAAAAGATTTATTTTATTTATTTGAAAGAGTTACAGAGAGAGGTAGAGACAGAGAGAGAGGCCTTCCATCCACTGGTTCACTCCCCAGATGGCCGCAACGGCCAGAGCTGCACCGATCCGAAGCCAGGAATCAGGAGTTTTTTCTGGGTCTCCCATGCAGGTGCAGGGGCTCAAGGACTTGGGCTTCTACTGCTATCCCAGGCCATAGCAAAGAGCTGGATTGGAAGAGGAGCAGCTGGGACTAGAACCAGCGTCCATATGGGATGCTGACGCTTTCAGGCCAGGGCTTTAATCCGCTGCGCCACAGCGCCTGCCCCAAGAATATTGTTTTTTATTTTTAAATTCAGAATAGTTTTAACTTTACAAAACAGAAATTGCAGAGTTGTACACAGAGTTCCCATATACCCTACATCTAGTTTATCCTATTATTAACATCCTAAAATCTTATAATTATCACAACATATAAACCATACTCAACTTTCCCTATTTTAATCCTCTGTTAATCCCACTCTTCTCATCCTCTAATAATCAACATTCTGTGTTCATATTTTGGTGTTTTTCAGCTCCCACATATGTCTTTCTGTGTCTGACTTATTTCATTTAACATCATGTCCTTTAGTTCCATCCATTTTGTTGCAAGTGACAGGATTTCATTCTTTTTTTTTTATGACACTGGTATAGGTGATGATTTTTTTAAAAAAATATTTATTTATTTGAAAGTCAAAGTTACAGAGACAGAGAGAGAAATCTTCCATCTGCTGCTTCACTCCCCAGATGGCTACAACATCCAGCGCTGGGCCAAGCCAAAGCCAAAAGCCAGGAGCTTCTTCTGGATTTCCTAAGTGAGTGCAGAGGCCCAAGGGCTTGTACCATCCTCTACTGCTTTCCCAAGTGCATTATCTGGGAGCTGGGTTGCAAAAAAGGCTCCGCTCTCAGGCGATATGTTCTCTCTCCTCTGAGAAGAAAGGAGTACACACGGGCAAAGAGAATATGGCCCTCCAATCTGACAAAACAGTGTCAGATGAAAATAATGACTGGAATGTGTGAGATCCCCAGTAAGAATGGAGAATCTCATATATGGGCAATTCTGGAAACAGCAACCTGTCAACTTCATGCTAGCATCTGGGACAGACACTCAGAGTGCTGTCACCTTTAGCTGCCTGCACTTATAAGAGTGCTTGGCTGGATTCCGGGGAAGCCATATTAATTGGACTCCTAAAAGTCCAAGAAGATAAAAAGGCAAGTCCTTTCTCAAAGAACACAATCATAGGAATTCATAAACATACAAGAAATCTCCAAAAGGTTTATGGAAAAGGTGTATTATGAACAGAACTACACATGGATTTTAAAATTTTTGCACCAAAATAAACTTATTTTTTAGTTCTATTCTTTCATGAACTCTTTAAAGTGCCTTCATACTATTCGCTATATTCAAAAACTAACGTTTATTGAGTCAATCTTTGCCAAGCATATATGATATTCACTCATTTAAGCCTCTCAAAAAACCCTATGAGGAGCTGGCACTGTGGTGTAGTAGGCTACCACCTGTGGTACCAGCATCCCATCTGGGTTCCAGTTCATGTTCAGGCTGTTCTTCCTATCCAGCTCTCTGTTATGGTTTGGGAACGCAGTAAAGGATGGTCCAAGTGCTTGGGTCCCTGCACCCATGTGGGAGACCTGGAAGAAGCTCCTGGCTTTGGCCTGGCCCAATTCTGGCAGCTGTGGCCATTTGGGGAGTGAACCAGCAATAGAAGACCTTTCTCTCTGTCTCTCTATCTGTCTGTCTGTAACTTTCTCTCTCAAATAAATAAATAAATCTTAAAAAAAAAAACTATGAAAGAGGTATTACTTTAGAGATGGGCAAATGTAAAAGTCAATGAATGGGGGCTGGCACTGTGGCATATGGGGTAGAGCTGCTGCCTGCAGTGCTGGCATCCCATATGGGTGCCGGTTCGATTCCTGGCTGTTCCACTTTGATCCAGCTTTCTGCTATGGTTTGGGAAAGCAGTAGAAGATGGCCCAAGTCCTTGGACCCCTGCACCCGCATGGGAGACCTGGAAGAAGCTCCTGGCTCCTGGCTTTGGATCAGTACAGCTCCAGCCGTTGCAGACATCTGGGGAGTGAACCAGCGGATTGAAGACTTCTCTCTCTGCCTCTGCCTCTCTGTAGCTCTGCCTTTCAAATAAACCAATTTTTTTTAAAAACATCAATGAATGTAAGCAGGCTATCTAGCTGCTTAATGGCACAACCTATGAACTCTCTGCAGGCTTACACCAGGCCTCAAACCTGAAGCTACTCCCCCCTCCTTGCCTTCATCCCACCCAGCAGTCTGTTCTCTCTTTCTCGATTTACTGAGCACCTTTTGTGTGCCAAATACCACCCAGTTCTTATCCCCACGTTCCAAATTGATTTCAAAGTGAGTAGGAATATCATCTCCTGTAGCACAAATAATGTTCACAAGTCATCAATTACAAAGCCTATATTCTATCTTCATAGTTACATTTAATAAACAAGAAAAAAATAAGGAGAAACTATGTGTTTTATACACAGTAAGATGCTGAATAAATATTTGGGATTGGTAAGAAAGTTCTGGTCCAGCTGGCATTGCCTTTCTGCTAGCCCTGCTCCCTGACATTCATCAGACCTCTCTATGGGCTGATCATTTTTTGCCACTAGGAGTGTTGTCCAGTGATTATTTTCATGGCTACAGTAACTATACAAAGTCTAACTCAGTCTATGGTCATCAGAGAAGAATACCAAAGAATGTTTCCTACATCAGTGCTTTGCCAGCCTTTCCTTAGAAACCAAATTTGTGCTAAACACTGAAGGGCAAATCTCAGATGAATAATGCCTTTCCTCTTCATCCCTGAGAAGAAGGTCGGGTTGCAGCCTGGCCCCAAGAAAAAACTGAATGGTTAGGCCACGGGAGGACTACGTGTGGCACCAGGACAGGACACTCTTGGGAAACTGCAGTTTTCATCAATCTCCTTCATTCAATGCACATCCACTCTCCTATTTGCCAAGCGCAATGCTAGGAATCACGTCTCATAGACAAAGAAGTCACAGCTTAAAGGACTCCCAGGTAAACTTAGCATGTACTCAATTAAGTGTGGCTTTGCAGTTCACTTAGAAAAAAAAAAAACCTGGATCTAATTTACTATTTGCTCTGAGCAGATTAAACTATAGTTTTTCAGTGCCTTGCTATAACCCCAAGTCAGATGTTTCTGGTCCTGACCCACAGAACTGGGATTCAGTGCAACAGCCTTCATCAGTTACAGGATCAGAGGACAGATACCTTTCCAGGATGCTCTCCTTGGAAAATACAGTACTACTCATGAATTCTCCCTAGGAGTGGGGCAAGGTTAAGTGACCCTGAATGAGAAGCACTCCTCATGATCATTAGGAAGGGGAAAGAGGTGATGAAAAGGGGAACAGACTCCAAATAGGGGGTTCTAAATAGGCACAAGTATTACGTTTACTAGCACAGAGTTCAGTGAGAAGTGATTCTAAGTCCTCTTACAACATAAGTAAGTCCTAAGCAAACCAAGCTAAAATATCATTTACTGATCCTGTGCAGACTTCTAAAGTCAGCACCTATGGGTTAAGAAAGTAAGAGAGCAAATTACAGACATGAAACAAAGACCTGGGACTGACCAGCCCTTCTCACATGGAAAGGGGCAAGAAGGCTCCTTCAGGATCCACGCTACATACTTAATCCCTTTCCAGGTGAAGCAGAAATGCATGATGAGATAAAGGATACTGCCAGGTTTCTAGTGGTTGAAAGTCAAGTGCACAAGGACAGACATCATAAAAGCAAGCCCTTCTGTGATGAAATAAGCAATCTGTAATAAACAACTGATTAAGAGCAGGTTGAGAAACTAAATCCTGTATATAATATGAAAGATTAAATAGGATAAAGGTGCAGAGACCCAATCTTGAGTTCATTATAATCTTTTTTTTTTTTCCAATCAGAAAAGATTTTAAAATATGCTTACACACTCCTGCTCCATTGCTGACAACCTGGCTAATTACAAACAGATGTAGATTTATGGGCCACGGTTTGCCCCCCGAAGTGTCAGAGACCTAGGTACAACAAACTCTGGTTCGTGTGCTAACAAACCCTCTATTTAGGAAGATGCTTCGCCTGTCCCAGTGTCTCAGTTTCCTCATCTGCAGAATGAAAGCAGGGCCAAGCAACAAATCTGTCCTCTAGTTAAAAACCATATAAAGAATTCCTGGGGCCCCTGTTAACTCTGAACAAGAACTCAGTTCTTACGTTTTTCTTGCCCAAAGGAGAAGTAGCTTTTCACAAGTGCACTACAGCTGCATGGAATGACAGAAACCCCTGATCTCTTTTTGGTTTCCTTCAGAGCTCCTTATGACAGAGTAAAGCATGGTGTTCCTAAAATGTGTTTCTTAACTCTGCCCTCACCCCCTACAGAGCCTCTCAGTTGTAGCTGTGAACCCTAAACAGGCAAGGGTGGTGAACTGGGGACTCCCACACACATAATGAAACTGGGCTAATTCTCAGCAGGAATGTTGGCACAGATCAACTCGGACTCCCATGTGCATCTGAATAGGTTTCAAGATTGATATCAGGAGTAGCCCTGGAAGAGTCACAATGTACTGAAATCCTGTTCACAGTGATACAGCAGTTAGGGGAATGTAATTTGGTGCTTCACAAGGAAAATAATTTGTTACACAGGACAAAAAGGAAAACAAAAGGCTTTTCATACCCTCTTTATTCAATGCAGCTGCTCCCTCAACAGTCTGTAAAGTTGGGCAACACTTTTATTTTTATTATTGGTTAATTATTCATATAAGCTGAATTCCTTTTCAGGGTTATTTCATGTATTAATTAATTTACATTTATGAGTGAATTTCTTCTCAGAGATATGACAATATTTTAAAAATAGAGAAATAAATCTCTATTAGAGATCTCAAGTGATGATGCCTGCTTTCCACAAGATATTTTCATTTCTTAGAGCCCAAACATTAACTCCATCCTTCCTCCTTTCCATTCCTAATTTTCATTGTTGTGCTTCCAGTTGTGATGGAAATAGAAATGCCCAAAGCATGCAAATTGCGAATTTCTTTCTTTCTGAAATATGCAGAAATAACAGATGTCCACCCGAAAATAACAAGATCAAGGTATCTATGTAGTTCGTCTAATTTATATGCTAGCAGCAATTTCAAAATTTTATCTATGAATTTCAGGTTATAAAAAGCCCAAGAGAGTATTTCAGGCATGGAAAGCCAAGACACTGTGGCAAAAAAAAAAAAAAATGACCTAAATGACAGATCTCTGTGAGTGAGATTCCAGCCAAAAGAACTGCCATCAAAGAAGGAGGTACCTTCCTCTGAAGGGAGGAGAGAACTTCCACTTTGAATATGGCCTTGTCTAAATAAGATTGGAGTTGGCAAACTCCAGAGGCTTCCATAGCCTTGGCAGCTCATGACAAGAGCCTAGGGTGATTACTGACACCATAAATAAGAGTGTCAATTGTTAAATCAACAGGAGTCACTGTGCACTTACTCCCCATGTAGGATCTCTGTCCTTAACGTGTTGTACTATGTGAATTAACAGTATAACTAGTACTCAAACAGTACTTTATACTTTGTGTCTCTGTGTGACTGCAAACTGTTGAAATATTTACTTAGTATATACTAAGTTGATCTTCTGTATATAAAGATAATTAAAAATGAATCTTGATGTGAATGGGATGGGAGAGGGAGCAGGAGATGGGATGGTTGTGGGTGGGAGGGAGGTTATGGGGGAAAAAACCGCTATAATCCAAAAGTTGTACTTTGGAAATTTATATTTATTAAATAAAAAAATAAACCCATTAACTATGTTTCCCACTGTTCCTAATGCACACTCCATCGACTACCTGGGCGCCTCTGTGCTCCATACAAGCTGCTTCATCTGCACGACCTGCCTTGCTATCCCTCTGAGAAGCCAGCTGGCTTTCCATCTCTACCCTCCCCACAGGATTTGGCGTTCCTCCTCTGATCCCGTGGTACTTTGCACATAACTCTTTCACTATACTTGTATGACAGGTGTCTTCTCTATTAGACTGAATTTGTCAGTGAACAAACTCTGATTTATTTTTTACATGTATCCATATACATATAAGATTTTCAGTAACCTTACCACATCATTGAGTTGGAACATGACAACTTTTCTTGAGATTTCTAGGATGTCTATGTCCAAGGCTTAGCTTTGCTACAACTAGCAGGAGAAATCCTGAACTTTCTCCTATTTATCTTTGGCTTGAATTTCCTCATCTCTATGGCTCTGACACTGGCTGCACATCAGAGTTTCCAGGACATTTAAAGTCTTTTGCTAGATCTGGGCCCTGTCTCCAGAGATTCTGATCATCTTTTCATGGAGTGGAGCACGCAGGCATAGGTATTCTTCAAAAGATTCCAAGAACATTCAATGTGTCACCAAGGTTCAGAACCACAGAACTGAAAAGTTTTTAAAGACATTTCTCTCATACTGGTCTCTAAGCTTTCATCATTTATTCTGTTATTCAGTTGTTTAATGTTTTCACTGATTGAACATCTATTCTGTACTACTTCTTTTCATTAACATTATTTAATCTTCTTGGTGATCCTGGGAGGCAGGCATTGTTAGCCCCATTTTATAGCTGCATGAAAACAAGCCTTAGAGAGACCAAGAAATGACTTGGTGACAGGCACCCACTGAGTGGCAAAGCCAGGCCTGAACCCAGAATGCTCAAAGCA
The DNA here is from genome assembly GCA_949820135.1 of Sylvilagus floridanus. Lineage (NCBI taxonomy): Eukaryota > Metazoa > Chordata > Mammalia > Lagomorpha > Leporidae > Sylvilagus > Sylvilagus floridanus. Next base: position 65,950,694 of record OX463239.1, read on the forward strand.
AGCCATGGGCTCTTTTTGCACTGCCAATGCTTCTCCCTGTGGTCTCTCTGCTTCTCTAGACCTTCTCGGTGGATGGGTCACACATATTACCTTCAACTAACATTTCTAGATCTACTGTCCTGTACATTTAGCTATCTTTTTGTTATATAAGACTCCCCATTTCCATTTCAGATTTTTAATTAACTTTTTTTTTCTTTTCCTTCCTTTGATAGGAAGAAGCATGGAATATTCAAGTTAGAGGTACTATCCTATACCCACTAACAGGTGAGCTAAAGGCACCTGTTCTTACTCAGCATGAGTTCAAAGGAGAGAAACCTGTAGAATCTTCCATGTAGCCATTTTACTCTCTCCTAGAGAGTAAATCAAGGAATCTCAGCCAGCCAGGGTCTATAGCATCCTTTTGCTTGTTCTTCAGTACCCAAATTTAGATTGAACTAATGAAAAAGGGAAGAAAGCTATAGACATGCAAAAGTTTTGCCACATCAAACTACTATTTTTTGTTAAAATACTCAATAGTTCACCAGTAGACTCACACAACCTTAGAAAAAGGCCTCACTGCTTGAAAAAAAAAATAGCAAAAACTGTAACAATCTGCTTTCCTCACCTACAAAGAAGGGTGAGGCTAAACAGAGTAGAGAGCTGACTGAATTCATTAGTCAAGCAGCAGAGATGGTGTCTGTATCATGCAACATGACATTCATCTCACTTAGGAAATGAAAGGAGAACCCCAGCTGTGTAAATCAGAATCAGTGATAATACAGCTGTTAGCTACAAACATTTGTTTGGCACGAATCAATCTGGACTCTCCCGTAGTTTTCTTTGATGGTCTCTCTACTATCTTGTTGACTAATGATGAAATCATGGTTTGTTAATCCCACTGAATAAAGAAAACACTATACCAAATGAAATGCAAACTCTATTCCTGTACTTTATTAAGATTGTTTATTGACTCTATGTTTATAAGAGCCCTTTCATATTCACTTATTAAATATTTACATGCATTGCTTATGTATCTAGCTGCATAAGGAGAAATTAATCCTATCTTTAATCTGAGTAACTCTGTTTGCTTTTAAAAGGCCTTTTGCTAAAGTAAGATGGAAAGCAGCCACCTCAAATAAGTTTTTTACTGCTGATTCTTCCAGACATTTTGTGATGTACCAATAGGTCTCATCTCCTAGGGTAATCATAACAGAAGCCATGTTCAAATCCATATTTAAGTGACATGTTCACTCTGGAAGACCGATACAATTTCCCAAGTAGCCAACAAAGTTACAGAAGAATAAAGAAATAACTACACGCTGATCCTCTTAAAGTCATTGCAGAGAAGAAACTAAGAGATAGACCAAAAGCCACAGGAGTGTTCCTCTCCAAATGAAAGTAGGTTTCCTTAGAAAAATATAAAGAGCAAATGTAGACTCTGTAAGAAAAGTTTAGCTGAAATCTCTCTGTGTAAACTACAAAAAGTTACCTGTCGGGAGAAATTCCTAACAGCAAAATGCTTTCCATGGCTACGCTCACCCTATTTTCTTTCCTAAATTCTCCCTTCTCTTTCCTTCTCAATTCCCCAATGAACAGTTCCATCTTTGAAGATGACATATCTAGTTGTTAATATTATTCCATGAAGATAAAGAATTTCCTATGTTATTACAAAGCTACAGTAATCAAAATAGTGTGATATTGGTGGACAGACACATGATCAGTGAAAGAAAATGGCGAGTCTATAAAGAGATCTAAACATACATGGACAAGTCATGCTTGAATGAGGCTTGAAAGCAACTAAATGGTAATAGGACAGTCTTCCTAACAAATGGTGCAGGAACTACTGCCATCCATATTAATGTGTGTGTATATATAGCCCTTACCTTAAAACATACACAGAAATTAACTCAAAATAGAATACTTAGGCTTAAATGTATAACAAAAACTTCTAGAGGAAAACACAGACGAAAATTTTTGTGATCTTACATTAGGTAAAGATTTCTTAGACATGGCACCAAAAGCCTAATCCATAAAATAATTTGATAAACTGGACATCATCAAAATTAAGAATTTCTGCTCTTCAAAAACTTATAAGAGAATGAAAACACAAGCCAAAGATTGATAGATAATATTTACAAAGTATATAGGACTTGCATCTAGAATATACAAAAACTTTCAAATGCAACAAAAAGAAAAAAACTCACCACTTCTAATTAAGTAAAGACTGAAAGACACCTCACCAAAGACTATACAGTAGCAAATATACAAACTAAAATATGCTCAACAATAGAGAAATGAATATGTAAACCACACTGAGAAAACTTAAAGGACTGCCAATACCAAATGTTGGCAAGAATGGGAAGGAGTTGGAAGTCTTACATGAGTACATCACTGTAAGGAATATAAAACTGTACAACCACTTTGGAACACAGTTTAGAAGTTTTTTAACCTATCATATCCATTCATTCTATACCCAAGTATTTACCCAAAAGAAAAGCATATATCTATGTATCTGTATTTCTATATGAATGTTCACAGAAGCTTTTATTTTTAGTAGTTCCAAACTGAAAACAATCCAGATGTCTATCAACAGCTAAATGGAATATTACTCAGCAATTAAAAAACAATGAATTATTGATATACAAAACAATACAGATGGATCTCAAAATAATTGTGCTGAGTAAAAACAGCCAGACAAAACAGTATACACTGTTTTTTTCCATGACACAAAATTCTAGAAAGAACAAATAATAAACAGTGCCAGAAAACAGATCATTGTCCAGGAATGTGGGGCTGGGGATAGAGGGAGAGATTATAAAGGAGCACTTGGAAAATTCTGAGAGTGATGGACAAATTCAGCATCTAAGCTATGTTGATGGATAAGATATATATGTCAACACTAAGCTGTACATTTTGAGTATATAACAACTACTGTATATCAATTATATCTCAATAAAGCTATAGTAATGATACATTAATAATATAAGTGTTACTTTATTAGAGCTCATATGCTATGTATGTCTTTGTTGTCTTTAGTGGACTAATGGCAGAGAAACTATATTGAATTTATATAACTACTTAAAATATGATTTAATGATTTTAACAGGAAAATTAAACAAATGAGGAAAATTTAATTACAATCATTTTGAAGTAATTAGAGCTTGAAAAGGAAAAAAATAATGAAACGAACGAAACTTTAAGCAAAGCTAAAGTGATGATAGCAAAGAATATCTCAGGGGACAATACAATAAATTACAATGATTGGAATGAAATGGAGGCAACATTTGAGATTATTAATCTAAGAAGAAAGCATCATAGTCACAGAAGTTGATCAGTTCCATTTATTTATTTACATAAATAAGGTAGAAAAAAAATCACTGAGCTAAGGACTCACTAGGTAGACTAAAGGAAGAAAGTTCATTACAGACAGAAGAAATGTCACACACGACGTCATGGAACATTTGAGGGTCTGTAAGCAGACTGGTGGGGCCAGCATGCCTGGCAAGGTGCAGCAGGTGAAGGGGGTGAGGAAAGCAAGGGCCAGGTTATGTATTAACTTGTCTGTTAATCTAAGGAGTTTAGACATTGTCTAGCAGGTGGTGGATGTCTAAATAGAGATCTCCATTCTGCACTCAAGTTTAGAGCTCAAAAGACAGGTTAATAATTAAATATCCTAAATTAAACTGATTCACTCATTTGATTATTTTCATATAGGTAAATAAATAATTTAATTGATCAATCAGATAGTTTACCACAGATGAAAAATCTTGTAGGCTGACAGTCTTGTGGGAGAAGGAAGAGAGCCAGAGTAGGAAGTAACTAGTTAACTTCCATGTTCAGAAAGCCAGTTATTACTGAAATGAATCTTGAACTTTCTCCAAGGAATATTGCTATACACAGATAAGGAATAAATCAACAATAATTGCTTAAGAAGAAAGTATGACCAGCTCACCCATGAGGGTAAAATTTCCTATAAATCCATCAGCTAAACATTCTACACGAGGGACATAATTGTCCTGGGTGCATAATGGTGCCATGAGACAGAACAGGAGCTGCACTAACCTTAGAGACTCCTCTGATGACCAGGACTGCAGCACAGAAGAAACAGAGGAGAGAGGGAGGGTCAAATTCATAAAAAATTCAGGTGCTTTTTCCAACAATCACCTCTATGCTCTCTCTGTATGCTGGGTGAGTCCAGTTCCTTCATTTGCATAGTACAGAGTAACTTGCGGGCATCTTTATATACCAGGCAAAGAGTAGAGACTCAAAAGCTTATTGGATGACACAAGAAATCTTAGTTCTGAGATTATCAAAGTCATTTCTCTATTGCAGCTAGAAACCTCAGTAATGCTTTTCTGGACTAAAGAGCTGCTCCAGAATGAGAGTGCTTCAGAAAGCTTAGAGAAATAATGAAACTAAGAGAAGCGGTGTAAAACTTTAAAATACATGCAGTTTTTTTCATAAAATGATTTTTCAATGAGCTTTTGAAGATCCCTTGTTTACAAGGAGGAAGGACAAAATAAAATGTAATTAACTACAAATAGATTGAGAAATGGCACAGGAGATACTATGTTACCTGTTTACAAGGTGTAGCTTATGTAAGTAAGTTTTACTACTTTATAGTTGCCCTGTGTGAATCACAGCTTCATCCTGAGACATACAATCAAAGCAGACCTCTATTCACACCTCAGAAAGATCCTCTGCCTTCAGCCAGCTCTTTACCAGGTCACCAATACTATATAGTTTTGCAGTTTGTATGAATCTTTAGAAATTTGCAAACGTTTAATATAACACCAGCATTTCTGTTTGTTTCTTTGCTGAGTAATTCATGGGCACAAGGAATGCTTGATGATGCCTTGCTTTGCTAATCTGATTTGAAATTCATTTTTCCCCCTTAATGTGTTTAGGAGAGATAACTGCTGGAATACAACTATAGACATAGCAGGCAAAATGAATGATACCTTTGGGGTTATACAAGTGCTCTATTTTTACACAAACAAATTCAGAACTAGTTCTTTCTTTTTCTCAAAGAGGCCCTAAGAACAGGTTCTGGAGTATGCCCAAGTATTCAAATTATGTATAAACTAGTGATTCTTGAACATCAAGGAACAAAAAAATTACTAGAAAAGTTTATTAATACAAGAATCCTGATCTCATTTACAAAGTTTCCAATTTGGAAGACTTTGGGTGTTGCCCAGAAATCTAGATTTTAACAAGCATTCCTCTTACCCCCACTACCGTAGGTGAGGTGGCCCTAAAAATAAGAATAAAATAAAGATTAAAACAATGGTAACTGGAGAACACCACAGTTTTCTGCAAAGATATTTCTCTCTACACCAAAACTCAATACTGGAAAACCCAGGTTGAAGGAGTGCCCACTCCTCAACTGTAGCCACAGCAATAAATCATAACTGAGTTAATAGGTACCAAGCAACCTCTTCTAAATGGCCCCCTACAAAGAAAAAGGATTGAAAATTGATTTGTACAAGCAAGCACTCAGGCAGACTTCCAAAAAATGAAACAGAAGAGCAAACACACACAAAAAAACCATTTATTAGAAGCCAAACATATTTGTAAAAATATTTATAAAAGCCACAAAACAAACTCAAAGAAAGTAAAGCTGCCAGAGAAGAACAGGAATTAGTTTAACAGATATATTATTTGCAAATGGATGCTTCAGATTCAATTAATATTTACTGAGTTCTTAAAGTGTGCCAAGCATATGATTAGAACTTTCAAATATATTTAATTCACAAATAACCCTGAATGAGGTTACTGATAAGCAATCTTAGTAGATGTAGGATGAAAGACCAAAGAGAATAAATACTTTGCCAAAGATCACATACAATAGGAAGGCTGGAATTTGATCTATGATTTGTTGATTCCAATGCCCTTTCTATTATACTAAGCATAAATTGTTCTGTAACCTCATCTAAAAATAAATAGAAAACAGTAAATATTTATTGACATTTTACGGAAAATTAGGCCCTGTGCCTAGCACCTCAAATAAATTAGTTATTTCATTCTTATAATCTATGATAATATCTACAAATATGAAAGCTTAGGCCTTCAGAGATTAAAAAATAATATGTACCATGAATAAATCCATACAACCATAATAGATGTATTAATTAGGCTACGTCCAATATGACTAGGCAGAGTCCAATATGACTCTGACATATCTAATCTTGATTGTATTTACACAATTTGAAGACTATTTAAAATTTCTTATTGAAAAAAATGATTATTTCCTCTAGTCTTCTTAGATAGAAAAAGAGTATAGTGCTGCAAATGCAGCGCTCTCTCAAGCTTTCATTTTAGCAAGCACAGAAAAGCACCTTATTTTCTTTTTAAGTGACTCTCAATAAAGAAGGAGAGAACTGAATTCAACCTAACTTACATTAAACTTCCTAAACTAATGTAAAATTCTGTGAGGAGTATTTGTGGATCATCAGGTTGATCAGACTTTGATCATTAACTGCAGCCTAAGAATTATCTTTGCTTATAGTAAGCCATAGATGTAGTTTGTAGATGGAAATTAACTTGGCCTGATTGTGACTGAGAGCAATATAATTTGAAGATTAGCTAGATGATTTATGAGAAATAGATATAAAAGAATACCTACTTTGTTACCTAAATTTACATACAGTGGTGTCTCTTAAATATTAACTACGTACACTAGAAAAATAAAGTTTTGTATTTAGTAGACATAGAACTTTTGGTAGCTAGCGTGGGCTCACCCTTCCGAGTGTTGAGGAGCCTAAGAAACCAGACATACATTAACTCCTCAACATGTCCCATCTGATATGATTTAGAGTTTTAGGGCTAGACTTCTGCTCAACTTGGGCTTTTCATAACCCATTAAGGAGACTCTTAAAGAGAATTAATTTAAAATTTTAAACTCTAGAGTTTAAATGCTGTTAAAAGCAGAATTGCTAGAATGACAAAAATATCAAGAACTGCATTTGCTATGAGAGGGAACAACATACTTTAATTGCTGTTCTGTACTCCAGCAATAACACACACACACACACACACACACACACACACACACACATACACACACACATATTGAGCTTGTGTGAAAATTCTGGGAAAGATTTTGAGAATGATACCAGTACTTGTTGATTATCTGTAATATCCCCAAACTGGCATTTCTTTCTTCCAAGTTATTTTTATACTTGGTTCCCAACCATTATAATTTTATTCTCCAAGAGATCACTAATAAGAGAAAAGGAGCATAGACCTAAATTCTTCCCATGGTGGTATTAAAATGTAGCTTTATCTTCTCCTTAAAATATTACCTTTGAATGAAATGGCATTTATGCTAAATGAACAGATACACTGGAAAACTATGTCAAACAAGAGAATTTTAGTTCTAGCCTTTGCCTCAGAATTATCTTGAAAGTTAGGAAATTTGCAAGGAAAAAGGGTGCAGAATTGTTCTCTTTCTCCACGCTCCCAGATATGCCACACTGTAATAGTCATATATTCATCTGAGCTAGGCTGAACCCCACAAGAGTTCACCTTTGCATATCCAAAGTCTAGTATAGTTCTTGACATTTAAAAGTTCAATAAATAATTGTAAAATTGAGTTGAGAGACTTTGGGTTTAAAACTCTATCCTATATCATAGATTATATTTTTAAAATAGAAGCCCTTTCCACATATCACATGTGATTTTTTAAAAAAAGATTTTCATTTATTTGAGAGGCAGAGTTATAGAGAGAGGGCGAGACATAGAGAAAGGTCTTTCATCTCTGGTTCATTCCCCAAATGGCCGCAATGGCCCAGAACTGTGCCAATCCAAAGCCAGGAGCCAGAAGCTTCTTCTAGGTCTCCCTGTTGAGTGCAGGGGCCCAAGGATTTGGGCCATCTTCTATTGCTTTCCTAGGCCATTAGCAGGAGGCTGGATCAGAAGAGGAGCAGTCAGGATATGAACCAATGCCCATATGGATGCCAGAGCTACAGGTAGAGGCTTGGCTTATTAATGCCACAGTGCCAGTCCCCATATGTGATTTAAAGAGACTAAACTTGGAATTTTGAAGTGAATTTTAGGAAAAAAAAGGAGGACAATGGAGTTAGAACAGTCTATGACCTTTCAGAATTGGATACTTTTGGGGGCTAGTACTGTGGTGTGACAGGTCAAGTCTTCCTGTGATGCCAGCATCCCATAATAGTTCTGGTATATGTCACAACTGCTCGCTCCTCTTCCAACCCAGCTCTCTGCTAAAGGCCTGGGAAACCAGTGGAAGATGGTCCAAATGCTTGGGCCCCTGTACCTGTGTGGGAGACCCAGAAGCAGCTCACGGCTCCTGGCATTTGATTGACCCTGCTTCGGTCATTATGGTCATTTGGGGAGTGAACCAGCAGATGGAAGACCTTTCTGTCTCTGTAACTCTACCTCTCAAATAAATAAATAAAATCTTTAACAAAGAGTGCTTTTTCTAAGTCTATGGGATGATTATATCGTTCTTGTCTTTTATGCCATTAATATGGAATATATACATTGATTTTTCTTTTTATATTAAACCAACCTTACATTCTTGGAATAAATTGCACTCAGTTGTTGTAAATAACCCTTTTTCATATATTGATATTCTGTTTGCTTTTGTTGAAGATTTCTGTAATTATATTAATCATAAGGAGTGTCCCCTTGACACATCAACTTTGATTCTGAGACTGAACTTTTATTTAACAAGTTCAGTGTTTCCTCCCTCATACAGCCAACAGAGTGTTTTTTGCTATACATCAGATACTAGTTGAGATACTGAAGAGAATGCCTAAGGGATAAACTCCAAAGAAAATGCCCCTGATATGCAAATGATATGCAAGTTATATCATCCAGAGAGCTTTTTAAAAGTATTTATGAAACTAAACTACTATTTAAATATTCTATACCACATACAAATTTTCTTACTCCAAATGTCCTTAGGTTGTAGTCTAAAGACTTTAGTTATCTCAACTGAAGCAGGTAAAGTTGTAACTCACTAACCACCATATATCCAATCTGAAGCAATGATTACCTATGAGCATAAGGGTAATTTGATACTGCATGAAACATAGAGAAAATCAAAGAACTAGATCAAAATTAATAAAAAGGAGCCATGGAGACTACTGCTTCTAGTCATGATTGAGTAACTGGTACTGATTTGTCCTACCATCTTCAACAAGAAAATTATATGAAATTGAATTCTTCAAACGTTGAAAAGACCAATATGGAACTGTGATTTAGTGACAAATGAAACAAATAAGAGACATACGTTTTGCCAAGAGACTTCCTAGATTGCCTTATAGAATGAGAAGACAAAAGCAAAACATGCCAGTCTCACTGAGTTGATAAAATAGAGGTTGGAGCCCATGGACTCTGAGATGACTACAAAGTGACAACTGAGTACCAGAGAGACATAACAAAGCCCAGGAATCCACCCATCTACACTGGAGGTCCTGTTGAGTCCTAGGCTGAATGCTAAGCTGGGAATGTACAGGTTGAGACTTGAGACTCCAGAAGATTGGACCAAAAAACCAAAATTCAAGAAATCTGTATGCTGAATAATTCCCAGAACTCAGACAGGGCTGGAGACATTTGAGTTCTGAGAATGGAAAGTCCTTGAGTCCTTGTTGAACCCCCAAAAGAATCTCAGTAAGGATAAAATAGTCCTAACAAAGCTTAAAAAGTTGTCTCAGAAAGTCAAACTGAACCACAAGGACTTACTCACCAGTCAGGAAAAAAGGCCTGTCACTCTTTAAAGAATGACAACAAAATCCATATGTTCAACAAAATAATGACCACAGTGTCCAGAATATTTTGAAAAATTAACAGAAATGAAAAGAAACATAGTCAGAAAAAACATGAGGCAACATAAATAAATCCAGGTATTGCCAAGATATTAAAATTAACAGATACGGACATTAAAAGCTATTGGTATAGGTGTGGTACGGCAGGGTAAGCCATCACCTGAGATGGCCGCATCCCGTATCAGTCTATCCCATGCAGACCCTGGCTGCTCCAAACTTCCAATTCCACTTCCCACTGATAAGCCTGTGGGGCAGCGGATGATGGCCCATGTGTTTGCATTTCTGCCCCCAACATGGGAGATTCAGATAGAGCTCCTGGTTCCTAGTTTCAGCTTGGCTCACTGTGGGCATTTGGGGAGTAAAGCAGCAGATGTAAGATCTCTCTCTCTCCCTCTCTCTCTCTCTCTCTCACCACCCCCATTCTCCCTCTGTCACTCAGCCTTTCAAATAAGTCTTTTTAAAAACTAGATATCAAAAGTCTATCTAAAAAGTTAAAAACAGGAACACAAAGAGGAAATAAATAAAATATATAAAAAAGAACCCATAGAACTTTTAGAGCTTAAAAATATAGTATAATGTCAGGTGATTTAATGTAGATGTAACCGGAAAGGGAAGTGGGAGGCAAAATATAATTGAAAAAATATTTTTGAAGAAATAATGGTCAAAATATCTCCAAATTTGGAGAAACCTATAATATTCACAGACCCTAAAATTTTAATGAACTACAAGACAGAAAACTGCAAAAAAAACCCACATCACAATAAACTACTGAAAAGTAGAAAACATCTTAAAAGCAAGCCAAGAAAAAAGCATTATATACAGTAAAACAAAGGTAAGAATGATTACTGATGTCTCAGAAACACTGCAGGTCAGAAGAACTAGAATGACATCACTAAAGTCTTCAAACTACCGAATTGCAATTCTATATGGCAAAAAAGGTTATTTTCTAAATGAAGATATAATAAAGATATTTTTAGACAAATGCTGACAAAATTAATCACTAAGAGCCATTCACTGCAAGAAATACTAAAGAAAGATCTTTACAGATCAGGAAAATGATACCAGAAGGAAACTAGGGCCTACACGAAAAAAAACAAAAAGTGGGGGAGGAGGTTGTCAGGAATGAGTAGTATGGGAATGAGTATAAAATAACTTCTTTCATTAAGAAAATTTATAAACAAAAACAATGGAGGGGCTGGCGCTGTGGTGTAGCAGGTAAAGCTGCTGCTTGCAGTGTCAGTATCCCATATGGGCGCCAGTTCTAGTCCTGGCTGCTCCATTTCCCATCCAGCTCTCTGCTATGGCCTGGCCTGGGAAAGCAGTGGAAAATGGCCCAAGTCCTTGGGCCCCTGCACCCACGTGGGAGACCTGGAAGAAGCTCCTGGATCCTGGCTTCGGATCAGTGCAGCTCCAGCCATTGTGGCCAATTGGGGAGTGAACCATCAGATGGAAGACCTCTTTCTCTGCCTTTCCTTCTCTCTCTGTGTAACTCTGATTTTTAAATAAAATAAATAAATCTTAAAAAAAATAAAAAACAGTTGAAATTCATTTCGGGGCATGTAACATATGGAGAAGTAAACTATAGTACACCAATAGTACAAAGAACTGGATAAGGAACAGAATGATACTATTGTACAGTTATCACATTCTTTATGAAGTAACCCAATACTATACAGGGTAGACTGAGACGACAATGCAGGTTGAAAACACTAAAACAACTACTTAAAAAAGAGGTCTACCTGATCATTCAAAATAGAAGACAAAGTGCAGTGCTAACATGACTCATTTCTTCCAAAAGAAGGCAGTACAAAGAGGAGAAAACTAACCAAAAACCAGATAGGACAAAAAGAAAACAAAAATCAAGATGGGGGACTTAAACCTGACAGCATCAATAATACATTAAATGTTGAACAATAACACACACACACACACACACACATACACAGGGGAGTACATATTTTATCGTTCCATTGACACAAAATCTTAAAATAGGCAACCTTAATATAAAAGCTCAGTGGCTGTCCGGGGCCAAAAGTATTAGCCACAAAGAGACATAAGAAATCTCCACAGGGTTGTGCAGTACTCTACATCTTGATTTGAGTGGTAGTTACATGGGTGTGCGTATTCAGTACATAAAGGGCTATGTAAGGAGATGTAAACTGTGCTTCAATAACATCACTTAAACTGTTAAAAGGAGATCTTTAGATTTAAGCCCAAGAACCCTTAAAACAATTGCTTATGATTTAACTGACTCATATTACAACTTTCTGTTAGTCATGAAAGATGAAGTTCCATCTATTCAGTATAGTTTTCCCCTACATGATACTGTAAATTTTAAAAAGTGCTTAGTTTTCCTATTTAAATGTCATGGAAGGGGGCCAGCACTGTAGCACAGCAGGTTAAGCTGCCACCTGCAGTACCAGCATCCCATATGGGCATCAGTTTGATGCCAGCTGTTCCACTTCCGATCCAGCTCCCTGCTAAGGTGCCTGGGAAAGCAGCAGAGGGTGGCCCAAGTATGTGGGAGTCTCAGAAGAAGCTCCTGGCTCCTGGCTTTGGCCTGGCTCAACCCTGGTGATTGAATCAGCAGATGGAAGAGCTCGCTCTCTCTCTCTCTCTCTCTCTCTCTCTCTCTCTCTCTCCCCACACACACATACACTGTAACTCTTTCAAATAAATAAATCAATCTTTTTTTTAAAATGTCATAGAAGGCCGGCGCCGTGGCTCAACAGGCTAATCCTCCGCCTTGCGGCGCCGGCACACCGGGTTCTAGTCCCGGTCGGGGTGCCGGATTCTGTCCCGGTCGCCCCTCTTCCAGGCCAGCCCTCTGCTGTGGCCCAGGAGTGCAGTGGAGGATGGCCCAAGTGCTTGGGCCCTGCACCCCATGGGAGACCAGGAAAAAGCACCTAGCACCTGGCTCCTGCCACGGATGAGCGCGGTGCGCCGGCCGCAGAGCGCCGACCGCGGCAGCCATTGGAGGGTGAACCAACGGCAAAGGAAGACCTTTCTCTCTGTCTTTCTCTCTCACTGTCCACTCTGCCTGTCAAAAAAAAAAAAAAGAAAGAAAAAAAAATGTCATAGAAGAATATATTAAGTAACATAGAAATTAACTTATAATAGATGCCTAAGGCCTATTTAATGACATCAGTGATGAACACTACGGGACAAAGAACTGAATAGCTGTTTACCATGTTCCTGATGAGAAGTTAATGTAACTGAGAGCACTTACCTGAAATTTAATACAGACATGCAATATTAGTCAAAACTCCAAAGTGAGTTTTTTGGGGGGAGGCAAGTTGCTTAGAAAATCAATCTGAAATTCCATGTGGAAAAATAAACTTCCAAAAATAACCAAAAGATTTTATAACACCAAGTAAGAAGGCATCTCTATATCATCTTAGAAAACTTAATTTTAAAGTGGTCTGTTACTTTTGAAAGAATTAAATAAAATTATTGAGTTCTGAAACAGAAAAATATATATAGAAATTTATCATGTAAGGTACATTGTATTCAAATAAGTTGCAAAGGGGTACATGGTTTAATAAATGATATTAAGTAACTGACTGTTCGTCTATAAAAAACACTTCCCCACAATCTTTCATTATCCATGAAAATACATTATAAATTAAAGATTTAAACAAAAAATTAAATTGAAAGAAAATGTTAAGGATAATTTGTATAATTTTGTGGGATTTTTGCTGAGATAATAGGAAATCCAGAAAGATTGAAAAACATTACTAAGTGAACTTAAAATTTGTGCATGGCAAACAATTTTATTTTTAAAAAAATTAAAAAGCAAACAGCAAATGAACTCATATTTGTAGATTCTACAACAAACAAAAACTCAATATGCTTAACACGTAAAGAAATCATACAAATGAAACTCATCACCCAATGTATTCTTGTTAAGTGAGTAGAAATATAAATATCCTTTTATTTCACAATTTCACTTCTGGAAATATATCCAACAAAGTATCTAACACACACATACACGCACACATGCAACACAACAAATGAAAAGTTTTCCGAGATTTCTCAGGATTTATATTTCAGTAGTCTAATAGGAAAAACAGTAAAGAAATGAAAACAAAATTCCTGAAGTGTCCATTAATGGAATATTAACTAAATCATGATACAATGAAACACAGTCCATGCAACTACTAAGAAGGATGATTTAGATACTGACATGAAAGTTATATTTCATTTTATATATTATGGCCTCATTCTTATTAAAAACTTTTATTTAACAAAACTATATGCTAGAAGTCAGTCAATAGGGACCACCAGAAAAAGAAGGTAAAAGTAGTAAAAGATACATTAAATGTTTCATTTTAGTTTTAAAAGTATGTATATTAATTCTCCAGTCTTTTGTAATAGGACCAAGAACTCTTCTCTCATAATGGGTCCACTTGTCCTCTGATCAGATCATGCCCCTAGGACACTATTTAAATTTTGAGTTCAGTTTAAAGTAAAGTGGGGACTTAAAAACATCTGCTAAGCAATTCAGGTGTACGCTCTAACTACATTTATATTTTCCCCCAATCTTTTACAATTGTCTTGCCACTCCTGATTGCATTTTTTCTTACCATCTATCCCACAGAAAATATTTTCAAGCATTAGATTGAGTTCACATAGCAACAATAATTTTCTTTCACAATCACATTTTACTTTATACACATATCACTAAATTGCAAAATTACTTTAACACATACAACTGAAATAAGCTTGGAAACAAACAAGATTCACTCTTGAAAAACATAAAATTCAATCATTTCTAACTGAATTAATATTAAAACTTATTAATCAACTTCTTATGAAATTTATTAACATGAGTTATTTTAACCAAATGCCATTAAATCTGTTCTGATACAATCATATTTCTGCTAGTGCTGTCCCATATGGTACCACTAACCACACATAGCTATGCAACACCTGAAATGTGGCTAGTCTGAATTGAGATGTGCTACAATGTAAAAACACATCCCTTATTTCAAAGACCTCATATGAAAAAGGAATGCAAAATATTATATTAATATAATTCTTATATTGATTATATGATGGAATGATAATATTTTAGACATGATGCATTAAATATAAATCATTAAAACTGATTTCACTTATATTTTTTAATGTGGCTAACTGTATATCTTCAATGAAAAATGTTGCTCATTCTATTTCTACTAAGTAGCACTATTCTACACCTGCGCACATCCTTTGTTCAATGATAGTGTCATCCGTGAGATTCCATGTAAGAGGATTAGTTGGATTCTCTTTTATCATGTTACTTGAGTCAAAGACATATTACAGTAACATTCTATAAATTTCCTAAGCAGTTAGTCTTGTGATTCTATACCAGGGGTCTGTCAGATTATGACCATTCCACGGACCAAATTTGGCCTGCTGCCTTTTTTGGTATAACCTACAAGCTAACAACAAATATGCATTTTTAAATGGCTGGAAAATAAAGCAGGATTAACACTTTGTGATTCATATATATTAAGATTAGGGCCAGTACTTTGGCACAGTGGGTTAAACCACTGTACAATGCTGGCATTCCACATGAGCACTGGTTCAAGTGTTGGCTACTTTGCACTTTTGCTCCAGCTCCTTGCTAACATGCCTGGGAAAGCAGAATATGTTCAAAGCGCTTGGGTCACCCCCACCCACATGGGGGACTTAGAGGGAATTCCAGGCTCCTGGCTTTAGCCTGGCCCAGGCCTGGCCTTTCTAGCTATTTGGGGAGTAAACCAGTGGACTGAAAATTTCTCACTTTCTGTCTCTCTTTCTCTGTAACTCTGCTTTTCAAATAAATTACTTTTGAAAATTAAATGAAATTCAGATTTCCATGCACAAAAAAGTTTTACTGACATTTAGCCACGTTCATCAATTTTATTTTTTAAAAAGATTTATTTATTTATTTGAAAGGCAGTAACAGAGAGGCAGAGGCAGAGAGAGAGAGTGGTCTTCAATCTGCTGGTTTACTCCCCAAATGGCCAAAATGACCTGAGCTGAGCCAATCTGAAGCCAAGAGCCTGGAGCTTCTTCCAAGGTCCCCCACGTGGGTACAGGGGCCCAAGGACTTGGGCCATCTTCTACTGCTTTTCCAGGCTGTAGGCAGAGAGCTTGATTTGAAGTGGAGAAGCTGGGACTCCAAGCAATGCCCATATGGGAGGCCAGCACTGCAGGCGATGGGTTTACCTGGTAGGCCACAGTGATGGCCCCTCATCAGTTTATTATCTATTACTGCTTGGTGCTATAAGAGCATGGTTAAGTAGCTGCAAACAAGCTCTCCAACATTTACTACCTGACTTTACAGAAAATATTAGTTGACTCCTGCTCTGTGTCCTCCCTTATGGCTCATGGGACACAGACATTGGTTCCATCTATAGGACTTGATGAAACAATGAAAACAGAAAGCTGTATTTCCCTTATCTCTACCAGAGACTTCAGATTTTCAGCTCCTTAATTTGCTTCTGTCGTTATTGTTCTTGACTCAAAGTGTCCAAACAGTAGCTTCTAGGACAGTGTTTACACAATGGCATCACAGTGCTCAGAGAAATGGTGAACATGCACGTTGGCTTTGCCATTCACCAGTGTTCTACATGTAATACCAGTGTTCCCTTTGTGAGCTTGAGCACTTGCTGCCCATTTGATGTCCAGTATATGGGTACGATTTTCAGTGTTCTTTCATCTCCTCTACCCATTCTCAGGACGGTTCCTCAACCCATGGTTGTTCAGGCACCTACCTCAGTAGATCCTGTGAACGCAATCTTGTCTATGCCAATGTGAGAAGCTATTGCTGCCCCAGCTGTTGGCCCGTATCCTGGCAAAATATTGATGACTCCAGGTGGAAAGCCAGCCTAAGAAAACAGGGTTGGAGGAAATGTGGCTTGTGAAAGCTGATGCATCACGTTAAATGGGACATGCTCTAGCAAATTCCAACTGTTCGGGGAATCGGAACCATACCTCAAGTCAATTTCTCTTACCTCTTTGATAAGAGCTCCCATGTACAGTGCACTGAGTGGTGTCTGCTCTGCCGGCTTAATGACTACTGTATTGCCGCAGCACAGGGCTGGAGCAATTTTCCAGGCAAACATCAGCAGGGGGAAGTTCCACTGAAAGGAATAAACTCAAGGTTGATAGATGGAAAAATAGTCCTCTACTACTTTGTTTTCAAGCTGTGACTCCTCAAATTTCTCTAGCTAGTCCTCAACATAAATCTTGTCCACCACAAAGTATAGATGTTTGGATTTGTAATACTTCCTTAAGAACAGAAAAGCACTGGCCTAAAAAAAGTTCTCCTTTTCCCTCTGTTCAACAGATGACTCTATTTCAACTACCCACCAAAAGAAATTTCATTGCAAAAAAGGGAGTTTTGTTTTTTCTTTGTTTTAGTCTCTCATTGTTGCTGTTTATATATTTTTTAAATTGTAATTTGGTTCCAATATGCTCCTGTGTATGAAAACTTCTGCATTTGGGATTTTTACACCAGGATCTTCACACTGCTGAGAAAGTTCTTCATTGCCAAAGAACTAGAAAAGGAAATTCCAGCTGTAAATTATATTTAAGTCACTGAGTTTTTCAAGGTAGCACTTCACTCTTTACATACATATTTTATCACAGAACACCATTACAAAAAATAAAGTATCTCCACTGAGGAGTATGCAAAATTTTTTGTTTCCATTTCCCTGCAAAATAAGCTAATGGAGACTACAATATATTTTTGTGAGTATAAGAACTCGGAGTCTAAAATAGTTTAAACTGGTTTTCATAGGATCCTAAGCTTGCATTGTCATCAACTTAGGCATGAGTCTTAGCACTATCAGGTGTCATTGATAATTTCATTAGGAGAGAAAACAGAATTCCTGGTCGCCTGGCTTCGGCCCCTGACCACAACGTGTTTCTGCCTGAAGCACCTCAGCTGCCACCCTTGAAGGATTCTCACTGGCTCTGGCAAGCTTGCAAAAATATACAAGTGTCTTGCCTTCACCAAACACCCAATTTCTTTTCCCTTTAGTTGTTTATAAACTTGGGAGTCCACGGTGATGTTTTAATTCCATCTACAGTATATAAATCTTGGAGGGCAGTAATTGAGCTGGAGCTAGCTGACAAGCAATTCTTGTCCTGTCAGTGACGCTGCAGCCCTGGGAGTCTGGGGAAGGCAGGAAGAGCAGGTTTGAATCCCGCAATCCAAGAGACAGAACTCACCCTTGCCCAAATAGGATTTCCCCGGGGTGCAGGGTAGGGCTGGGAGCAGAAGAACTTCGATCAAACCTCTCATTTTCCCTTTTCTTTTTCTAATAAATTTCACAGTATGTCAGGGCTTATCAACCATTTGAACAAGTATTAAGGCCTCCCAAAAATCTTTGGCTCCCCAAACCAAAGATTATCTTGAGTTATTCTCATGTATTTTGAAAAGGGAAAATGTCTTGTCTGTACTTCAGGAGTTTAATTTGAGCTTCCCCTTGAAGCCCCTGCCAGAAGTATTAGCTAGCACTGTTAGAAGATTCAGTGATGTTTTGTATGGTGCCAAGGGTGTGTGTGAGAGAAAGAAAAGGACAATGTTTAATGTTCCAATCCAAACACTAAGCACTACATCTATTTCCCTTTGCAAGACAGACAACAGCCCGGCATGGTTTCAATTATGACCGTGACGTTAATTGTACTGCTGTGTCTTCTGCAGTGTCTTCTATCTAGATTCTTGTGAAAAGAAACAGTGGGAGAGAATGGCATTAATAGACCATATAAAATAATATGCCTGGAAAGATGGTGAGTCATAATTCTAAAAAATAAACAAGCAAATATAACAAAGCATTAATTTTCTATAAGCAGAATGGACATCCATAACCAAGGGCAGGTTATTAATACACTGTGCTTTGCTTTGCTTATTTTAATCATGAGAATTCCATGACTTGAGAACTCAACTCCTGGTAACGGAGCTAAAACCCTATTAACCTGTTCAAATAAGCATTTGCAGGGAGGCTGTTAAAGATATGTCAACAACATGAACTCAGTTTTTTCCGCAGTAATGGAAAACACACATTGCAGAGGACCATGTTTTATGTGTCTTTAATAGAACTGGGTCAAATGAAAATAAATACGAGGTGCAAGGAGATGCACTCACTGGGATGATCTGTCCACACACTCCAATGGGTTCATGTCTTGTAAAGGTAAAGTAGTCTCCATCTGAAAGAAAGAAGCATGGTCACTCCCAACAGGACAGATTAGAGGAGAAAAATGCAGAGGGAGAACTTTCGTGGCAGCAAAAGTAGAAATGAAATGAAGAATCATCCTACTCTGGTGTGCCCAAAAGCTAGCAGAGATGTCACTTGGCATAGCGTTCCTCTGGCATCTCCTGATACGGCTCCTAGACACCTAGAGATGTCTAGGACTTCGAGGGCCAAAGAAAGACAAATGTGTGACTAAATTTAAAACTAAAAGAAGTCCCGTGTTGGTGCCAGTGTTTGGTGCAGCAGCAGCTTAAGTAGCCACCTGGAATGCCCACATCATTTTTGGAGTGCCTAGTTTCAGGCTACCTCACTTCAGATCCAGCTTCCTGCTAATGCACACTCTGGGAGACAGTGGATAACTGCTCATGTACTTGGACCCCTTGCCACCAACAGAAGGAGTTATTAGAGCCTCCTGGCTTTAGCCTGGCCCAGCCTTGGTGATGTAGGCCAAGAGTGAACCAGCAGACGGAAGATTCTCTCTCCCTCTGTCTCTCTGGATTTCAAAGAAAATACAAATAAATAATTTTTAAAAGAAATCCTGTGGGGTGAAACTGAAAATACAGAAAACTGTGTGTCAAATTAAATATTAAAAATATGTGGAGGGACTGGCACTGTGGCATAGTGGGCTAAGCCTCTGCCTGTGGTGCCGGAATCCCATATGGGAGCTAGTTCAAGTCCCAGCTGCTCCTCTTCCAATCTGGCTCTCTGTTTTGCCTGGGAAAGCAGGGGAAGATGACCCAAGTGCTTGGGCCCTTGCACCTGCATGGGAGACCCATAAGAAGCTCCTCTTTCCTGGCTTCAGATTGGTTCAGCTCTGGCCATTGCAGCCATTTGGGGGGTGAACCAGCAGATGGAAGACCTTTTTCTCAGTCTCTCCCTCTCTCTGTAACTCTACCTCTCAAATAAACAAAAAAAAAATGTTTAAATTGTGGAATAGTTATTTGATTTAAAAAAGGAGGTATACCCCCAAATTTAAATATCTTTCTAAGTATTAAAAAAAAAGCTAGATAAAGTGTTATGGGGCAAATTTCAAATACTAAGCAACTGGAAAAAGTGAGGAGAAAAGCTAAGATATATTTCATATGAAACCATGTATCAAAATGCATTCCCTGGAACATGAGCATGTCAGAGCTATTTAAAGAAGGCAAAAGTGGGGCTGGTACAGTGGCATAGTGGGTCAAGCTGCTGTCTGCAGCACCGGTATCTCATATGGGTGCCAGTTCGAGTCCTGGCTGCTCCATTTCCAACATAGCTCCCGGCTAATGTGCCTGGGAAAGCAGCAGATGGCGGCCCACATGCTTGTGCCCTTGCACCCACATGGGATATCTGGAAGAAGCTCTTGCCTCCTGGCTTTATCCTGGCCCAGCCCTGGCCATTGGCAGCTATTTGGGAAGTGAACCAGTATATGGAAAACCCCTCTCTCTCTCCCTCTTCTCTGCCTCTGCCTCTCCCTTTCTGTAGCTCTGACTTTCAAATAAAATAAATATTAAAAAAAAATAAAGAAGGCAAAAGTTCACATCAAAGGCAGCCATGAGGATGTCCTTGTATCCCTAGAGCAGGGGTGGGGTACCTTTTCTCTGCCCAGGGCCATTTGGATATTTATAACATCATTCGTGGGCCATGCAAAATCATCAATTTAAAAAAGTATCCGCTATGGATTTATTCAATTGTGAATCCTGCCTGTGACTGCTTTGGCAGAGGCAGAGAAAATGATTTCAGGGTCTTGTACGGTCTGTGGGCTGGATGTTCCCCAGTCCTGCAGAGGTTAAAGTAAAGGATCTTAAGAGAAATTTAATAGCTATGTTTCCCTATAGGACCAATAGGCAATAGGAATAATGACTCTGGAAGTCCAAACCAAATTCTTCTTCAGGAAAATTTTATGATCTGAAAAATATTTTTATCTGAATTATATTAAATGACTGGTTGAAATAACCAAAGAATGGCTCATTTTTAATATATAGCTTTTCATTTTTCATTCCAGAACTGGACTAAATAGTTTTTCTTCGATTGCCAGACTTTTGTCTTTGTAACTGGTATTTGTTTCCTCTTCCTAAAGCAGCCCCTTGGGAAAGTGAAGACACTCAGGAAATTCTTGGAAACACACCCCTATTAGGGAACAGAGATTAACTTGGGGACAGAAATGTGTGGGTTGGAGGAAGAGACATGATGTAAATTAGATTGTTTATCATTGTCTCTCAACTCATCTAAGTCACTAACATTCATCACACAAAACTGTTTCAACTAAATTCAAATTACAAGTTTTAAATAATTAAAACCTCTCTCTCCCCTGGACCTCTGAGCCCAGTCCCTCTTGCTAGAATTGACCGCAATCTGTTGCTGGTGTACCTTTCCAAAGAACTTTCATTCACATACAAGGACACGTGGCATCATCCACCTTCTCTTTTAAAAATACGAATGGGGTAATATTGTTCAGTCTTACAGTTAATTTTTTTTCATATAGGCTAACACATCTTTTCCATGGTTCATGCTTCTTCACTGGCTCAATAAATAATGGTAGTCCTGACCAACAGGCTGACCAACAACACTGACCAACAGGCTGGGGAACTCTGGTAAGTTGGCTAAGTGGTAAAAGCAGGTAGATAATCACAGGGAACAGAATCAGAGTGTAATGTCAAGACAGGGTAAAAGAGCTGAGAAAAAATAGGAAGATAACTGAAAATGAACAGTAGCATTTGTAGGAAACTGATTCAGAAAAAAATCACCAGGCAACTGTATAAGTACAGCATGGTAACTCACAAAGCATCTCCCATTCTACATTCTAAATGCTTAACAATTTAGTTAATTGTGTTAATTGTTGTGTTAATTATGTAATGTCAAAAGTTACTGAATAAGATTAAAACAAAAGACAAAAATGTAGACAAAATGTTAGAAAACTGACCTCATGAGGAATTGAATTTGACTCCATAATTGTGTCCCAAAAGAAACTGAGCTATGGAGAATGAAAATTTTCTTGAATAAATTATTTACAGATTTGACAAACATTTAGCTATAAAGACTGGCACAGGGAAGTGGCTCAATCTTCAGTCCTTACAGTTCCTGTAAGAGGTGAACATCAAGTAAAGGACATTTTGGTGTGTGGAGTCTTCACAGATGGCACTGAGTGGGAGGGATTAAGAAAGGGCCCAGGGGTTAGTGCTTGGGACACCCACGTCCCATATGGAGTGCCTGAGATCTAGTCTTGGCCCCACTCATGATTTCAGGTTGATAACCCAAGTGCTTGGGTCCTTGTCACCCATGTGAAAGACCAGTACTGAGTTCCTGGTTCCTGATTTTGGCTTGGCCCAACCCTGGCTGTTGTGGGCATTTGGGATTTGGGGAGTGAAACAGACAGAAGATTGATTCATTCTCATTCTCTCCCTCTCTCCCTCTCTCTCTCTCTCTGTGTGTGTGTGTGTGTGTTTATCTCCATATCTATACCTCTCAAATAAAATGAAAATTTTTTTTTTTTTTTTTTTTTTTTACAGGCAGAGTGGACAGTGAGAGAGAGAGACAGAGAGAAAGGTCTTCCTTTGCCGTTGGTTCACCCTCCAATGGCCGCCGCGGTCGGCGCGCTGCGGCCGGCGCACCGCGCTCATCCGATGGCAGGAGCCAGGAGCTAGGTGCTTTCCCTGGTCTCCCCATGGGGTGCAGGGCCCAAGCACCTGGGCCATCCTCCACTGCACTCCTGGGCCACAGCAGAGGGCTGGCCTGGAAGAGGAGCAACCGGGACAGAATCC
Organism: Sylvilagus floridanus; assembly: GCA_949820135.1. Taxonomy (NCBI): domain Eukaryota; kingdom Metazoa; phylum Chordata; class Mammalia; order Lagomorpha; family Leporidae; genus Sylvilagus; species Sylvilagus floridanus. The sequence continues at coordinate 65,973,437 of OX463239.1, forward strand.
GGTGCCCCGACCGGGACTAGAACCCGGTGTGCCGGCGCCGCAAGGCGGAGGATTAGCCTGTTGAGCCACGGCGCCGGCCTAAAATGAAAATTTTAAAAAGGAAGGGCCCTTATTAGTTCCATCTGTGTTTCCACCTGGACAGTGAAAGGTGACACCCCTCCCTAGTATGACCTGGCATGTCTGGCAAACCTGAGAGCTGTGCATAGGCACCTTTGGCCAGGACTAACAGCTCTCCATGAGTGCTTCAGAGTTAATCTGGCCCTGCTCTGAATGCATCAAGCTTCCAGATCAGAGTTATTCTAGGAGCAATCCCTCAAGAGTTCACCTTTTTAATTTTTTCCATCTCCCAGAATTACCTGCCCTGTAACTTAGTAACCTCTGTTTAGTCATGTCATCTTTTAAAATACGTAAATAGCTACCTGCTACCTTCACATTAAGGAAAACATACGAAATAATGGGCTTCAAGAGCTAATAAAAGTTTCTTCTATATTCTTCAAACCTAGTAGTTAAATATTGTTCATTAGTTCACTGTGCAGAATCATCCTGTTCTCCATTCTACACGGTGCCTCTCCAACTGAAATGTGCAAAGTACCTGGAGCCCTTGTTGAAATGCAGATTTTGAGTCAACAGGTCTGAGATGGACCTGGAGAGTCTGCATCCCCACAAGTTCCCAGGTGGTGCCCATGCAGCTGATCCAAAGACCATGCACCAAACAGAGAGGATGAGAGGAAACCAGGAGGTAAAAGAAGTCCACATAGGCATCACGATGATGTGAAGTTACTTCACAGTTGTGTAACCTCCATTTATTTATTTATTCTTTGCCTCTTTGGTTAACTTCACTAATTTGTCTGAAAGAATCTTGAAGTAGAGGAAAATCTGGTCAGTGGTTTTTTTTGTTTGTTTGTTTTTTGGTTTTTTTTTTTTTTTTTTGACAGGCAGAGTGGACAGTGAAAGAGAGAGAGACAGAGAGAAAGGTCTTCTTTTGCCGTTGGTTCACCCTCCAATGGCCGCCGCAGCTGGCATGCTGCGGCCGGTGCACCGCGCTGATCCGAAGGCAGGAGCCAGGTGCTTCTCCTGGTCTCCCATGGGGTGCAGGGCCCAAGCACTTGGGCCATCCTCCACTGCACTCCCGGGCCACAGCAGAGAGCTGGCCTGGAAGAGGGGCATCCGGGACAGAATCCGGCGCCCCAACCGGGACTAGAACCCGGTGTGCCGGCACCGCAAGGCGGAGGATTAGCCTGTTGAGCCACGGCGCTGGCCCTGGTCAGTGTTTTTAATACTCTTTAAATGGTGAAATAAGTATAACAACAATACATATTTCAACAGACTTATGTAAACTATTTTCACATCCTTATCTCACTTCATGCTCACATCTTTGTGAAAAAAATAAAACTAATGCAATATTAGTATTTTATAATGGAGAAAATACCACATAGAGAGGTTAAGGCCAAAGTGACATAACTGGTTAAGCTGTGGCTCCTAGAGCTGGATATGGTCTTCAGAATATAAGTTCTTTGCCCATGAAATTATATTCAACCCCTTTGTTTTTGTTTTTTTAAGGGAAAGGGTTTATTGGGGGAGACAGGACAGACTGGAGGGAAGGGGTGGAGGAGAAAAACAGGGAGAAGGAGAAAGAGAGCATGAGAGAGAGCGAGCGAGCGAGAGAGAGCCAGGAACAGGAACAGGTCCTCTTAAAGCTTTGCCAGGGGTTGGGCAGGGAAGTAGGAACAGCGAATCCCGTTAACATGGGGGTGGAGCTGACACCAGTGGTTGTGCCATGGGATCACCTGGCTTCCCAATGGTGGAGGGGGCTAGAGCCTATGATGGTGTCTGGGGTGTAGATCGCACCATAGAGAAGACTGTGCCACTTTACTAACATTTCCCCCTTTTGTTTTTTATAAAGCAAGAATTGTATGGGATTACATTAGCCCCCAAAATCCAGGAGGGGTAAAGGGACAATGATCTGTCTTTAGAGTTACTTCTTGCTGACATGGGGTGTCAAGGTACTCTCTGTTGGCATAGAGTGGTGTCTAAGACTTTTTGTGAGGAAGGAGTTGAATGTAGATGGGTAATCACAAACAACAGGGTGATAGTATAAGATCAAGAAGGATAACTAGGGCAACAAAAGGAAAAAAAATGACAAACCAAACAAATGACAAGCCTTTTGTGATGAAAGATAAAAATGATTCTTTAAGGATTTGGACAGAGAACCCACACAAACTCTGATTTCTTAAGTTCTGAAGGGAACACTACAAAGCAATATTCCCCTTGGATGGGGAACCCAAGACTGAACGCCTCTCTCCTGGTTACCTAGGCTGAATCAACTCCATGGGAAGAAAGGGTGTAAATTCTTTCTCTCTTCTATACCTGAGATAACACACAATGACTACTCTTCCTTGTCTAGAATAAAGTACAGCCCCTTTTCCCATGTTTTATGTTAATGTTGTTTTCTAAACATGACAGGATAACATAGAACTTATTTCTTCATTCTTCTACCTTTATCTTACAAGCTTAAAAACCTGATATGAAAACAATTTCCACCGAAACTCAGATATTCCATTTTAGGCTAAGATGAATTTAAGTTTAATTATTGAATATGAGGGATTACAGAGAGTGCTTAGACTCAACTAGAAAGAATTGCATTTGATGAGGATATTAGAAAAATGTCCTAAATACTGTGTTTTGAATCAACAAGTTAGACCCTGTTTACAGCGAGATAAAGAAGAGATGAGAAATACTGAATCAGTGGTTAAGACGCCTGTGTCCCACACTGGAGTACTTGGGTTCGATTCCTGGCTCTGGCTTCTAATTCCAAATTCTTGTTAATGTGAAGGCAGCAATGATGGCCCAGATAACTGGGTTCCTGCCACTCACGTGGGAAACCTAGATTGGACTGAGTTCTTGGCTCTGGGCATTGCCCCCTTCCCCAGGCCAATGCAGGCATTTGGAGAGTGTAGTGGATGGGAGTGCGTGCGCACACTCCCTCTCTCCAAGCAAAAAATAATTTATAAAAAAAAGAAAAAGAAATAGTAAATCATATGTACAGAACTTCTTTCTTTCTCACTCTTTCCTCTTTCATTCAAGAAAGTAAAAAGTTCTGCTCAAAAGGGGTTTATTTTAAGGCATAGCCAAGAAAACCTTTCATACCTAAGTGTTTTTAATGACTGAACAGTAGTTTTCAACTCATAAAGAATAAAAAAGCCTTGCAATTAAATACTTCATTACACTATGCATTTAAATTAAACTGTGGATATGGTGCATATTGAATATGTGTGCACTGAGACATTTCTGTAACTATACGAAGAAAAGCCTTTATTGCTAGAGATGAGTGATGGAATACACTTCTGCATCTATGGAATATGGGGAACTGACCCATGTTTGTTTGTTAAGAAAATAAGTTTCCAACTTTAGCCATCACCTGTTGCCCCGAGGTGCATATTTGCAGAAAGTTGGAATTTGGGAGTGGAGTCAGGACTTGAACCCTGGCACTCCAATATGGGATGTGGGTGTACCAAATGACATCTTAACTGCTCCAACAAATGCCTGCCTCTGCTCTGTGTTTTCGATGGGGGCTCATCAAATTACAAAGGAGAGACAGCTGTACTTACCTAGAGCAATTTAATTGGATAATCATTCAGTGAAAACATTATTTATTAACACTGATTTTATAGTTGTTAGATAAAATTGATAGAATTGATATATTGCATATATAAAGTAGAAACAGTATGATTAGGTGGTCTTTATGGTCAATTAAATAAGAAAAATCTGAAATGTACCAGAAATGAAGGATAAATGTATCAAATACAAACCTTAAGAAACAGCTCCTAATTATAGCTAATCTTTTACACACAGTAACAATAAAAATGAGTTTATTCAACAGAACTAAATTTATTTATTTATTTTTATTTGACAGGTAGAGTCATAGATAGTGAGAGAGAGAGAGAGAGAGAGACAGAGACAGAAAGGTCTTCCTTCCTTTGGTTCACTCCCCAAAAGGCACTGCGCCAATCCGAAGCCAGGAGCCAGGTACTTCCTCCTGGTCTCCCATGCAGGTGCAGGGACCCAAGCACTTGGGCCATCCTCCACTGCCTTCCCGGGCCACAGCAGAGAGCTGGACTGGAAGAGGAGCAACTGGGATTAGAACCCGGTGCCCATATGGGATGCCGGTGCCGCAGGTGGAGGATTAACAAAGTCAGCCACGGCTCTGGCCCAACAGAACTAAATTTATAATATAATTCAGAGAATACAAATAATCTTGTATTATCTGGTACTGAATTAACTCTTCAAGGAGCAGACAACCCTTCTAATGATCCCAGATATAAACAATCAGACCAATTACACTGACCTATCCCACTATGTGCTCTAGAAGATTCCTATGCATGTAGATACTGAACAGATCTCACCAAGCATTTTACAACCATAATGATAAATTCTGTCAATGCCTGCACAAACACCACAACATTATTTTAGCAGGAAGTAGTGCTAACACTGTTCTTCCCAGAAGTCTGCTGGTAGCTTCTAGAAGTAGGATCAAGTGTTCCTGAGTCTTTCATGAGGATATCTTAGCTCTGCCATTACTGCTTTAGATGGTCTTGAAAACGATTAGTTTACTTATTTTGAGCTTGGTTTCTTAGTCTGTAAAATGAGGCGACTGGCCTAGGGAATCGCAGAGATCCTTTTCAGTCCCAGCTCCTCAAAGGGGTTTCTTGTCAAGCTGACTTCATGACCCCTGTTCTCCACTAATCAGGTTCCCTTATCAACCTCGGTTTTTCTTAAGTGAATAGAATAATTTCTTCTCACTCTCATTCTGATTGAACAGTATTTCAGATTTCACCCTATCTATTTACTGTGAACAACACTAAACCACACTGAGCTGCCTAAAGGCAAAACCCTAGGATCCAAGTCAGTGTGTGTGTGAGTGTTCAGCCTATTCTTTAATCTAACAGGTGAAACTGGAAGAGGGTGCAGCAGATAAATAATTACATATGACCTGGATATTTTTAACATCTTCTATATATTATTATCTTAAGGCTATTTTATGTCAGAATTCAACATAAAGCATGGACTACATTTTTTTCATAAATTCAATAAAACCAACACTTGTTACAGAGACAATTGAAGGTGATACAAATCAATTAACCTCCATTTCTCCCTCAGTAAATTGAAAACAAGCTTTGATCCTCCATCACAAGGGAGTCATGAGTATGAGGAAAGCAAAAGATTCTGATATAGTTGGAAATAATCAAAAAGGGAAAATAATACTTCTACTCAGGGTTGCTATGATATTAAAGATAATATAACATGCACAGAGAAAGCATTCAATAAATCATAGTAATGATATTATTTGTCACTGTAATTAAGAGTTGCCATAGTAGAAGGATCAAAGAATAGGATTTATGTTCAGAGAGAATAGCTCCACTGGGTACCATGGCAGGAAATAATGGATAGTGTTTTAAAGGTAATAACATCAAGACCCTTGTGAATCAAACTGGTACTGCATAATTCTGCAGTAACATCCATTTGTGGGCCTTGCATGGGATAGACCTGGAAGAAGCTCCCAATTCAGAAGGAAAAAACAGCTGTCCAGTTAATAGCTCAAAAGTGGTTATAAAATAACCTTTTTCTCCTCTTCCTAAATATTCCAGTGGGAGGCTACCCTTCAGGAGGAGAAACAAATCAGATACAAGTTCTCTAAAAATGATTACTCATTTATAGTCAAAGTGCTCTTTCTAAAGTGCAATTCTGATCCGGGCATTCATGTAGTTAAAATAATTCAGTGACTCACCATTGTTTACAGAATAGAACTTGCCCAGGGCCCCACTGTCTTTCTCTAGCTGGTATAGTTTCAGACCCACCACTGCTCTGTACTTGCCTCTCTCCAAGCTTTGCACAGGTTATTACCACTCTCTGAGCTCCCCCAAGATTTTCCCTCACTTCCTCTTCAGGTGTCATCTCGTATAGCCTACCCACCTCCTTCTACAGGAAGCTTAAATACTGGGTGAGAGGTCTCTCCTATGCACTCTCAGAAACCCATGCTTTCAGATATAAATAGGCCATACTGTACTGCAGTTGTATGTCCACTTGTTTTCCTTACTCTTCTAATAACATATTAATCTCTTGTACATCTCCAGTGCCTAACAAAGAACCTTGGAAAATAGCAAGTGCAATGTTTAATGAATGAATGAAAGTATGAACGAATGAATGAATGAATGAATGTGATGTTGGAGTTAATGCCTGAGACAAAAGCATAGCTCTTCTCATTACATGGTATGTTGGCCCAGCCTTCCTAAATGGGAAGGTGTGAAAGACATAATACATAATTCTTTCCACTCTTTGGTTCTTATCCTCTAATGTCAGAGATATTAAATTGGATGAACCATGGAGTGATTTAATGTAGCAAAGCAATGTAGTCTTATATTTTTAATTAAAGAAAAACCACCGTTCAGACTGAACTGACTGGACAGAATTTTGTGTTTTTCTCTCATTAGAAAAGTCTTAGTTACTCATTTGGTCAAGGAATGGAGATTCATAACCGTACGGGTTGTAGAATATTCGAGATTCCTGAGAGTTATCTTAAGAAATTGAGGTTCCAGATACAGCTGAACTTCATTATTCATAGATTCTGTATTTGAGATCTTGCCTATTCATTAAAATTTATCTGGAAACCAAAAGTCAGTACTGAATATTTTCATAGTCATTTACTAGCATGTATATGCAGAGCAGAGAGAAATTTACGTCATCTGGAGCACACATTCTCAACTAAGGTTGAAGACTGAAAAAGGAGAAACTGCCTTCTTATTTCAGCTCTGATATTGTTTTAAAAAACAATAACAGGGGCCGGTGCTGTGGCATAGTGGGTAAAGTCACTGCCAGCGGTGCCAGCATCTCATATGGGCACTGGTTCGAGTCCCGGCTTCTCCACTTCCAACGCAGCTCTCTGCTGTGGCCTGGGAAAGCAGTAGAAGATGGCCCATGTCCTTGGGCCCCTGCATCCACGTGGTAGACCCAGAAGAAGCTCCTGGCTTTCGGCTCCTGGCTTTGGATCGGTGCAGCTCTGGCTGTTGTGGCCATTTGGGGAGTGAACCAGCAGATGAAAGATCTCTCTCTCTACTTCTTCTCTCTATGTGCAACCTGATTCTCAAATAAATAAATAAATCTTTAAAAATGAAAACAAAAAACCCTAGGGCCAGCGCCATGGTGTAGAAGGTTAAGCCTCTGCCTGCAGTGTCAGTATCCCATATGGGTGCAGATTCGAGTCCCTACAGCTCCACTTCCCACCCAGCTCCTTGCTAATGCACCTGAGAAATCAATAGAATATGACCAAGAACGTGGGCCCCTACACACATGTGGGAGACTCAGTAGAAGCTCCCGGCTCCTGGCTTTGGCCTGGCCCAGCCCTGACTGTTGCAGCCATCTGGGGAGTGAATTAATGGACGAAGATTTCTTCCCCTCTCTCTCGCTTTCTATTTCTATCTCTCTCTTATCTCTCTCTCTCCCCCTCTGCCCCCCTTTCTGGTTCTCATTCTCTGTAACTTAACTTCCAAATAAATAAAAAACATCTTTTTTTTTTTAATAAAAAGAGCTTCCTGTCATCAATTTAATGCTATTTTTTCTCATTTTTGTGGGTTTTGTTCATAATTTCATTGCTTCAAATAGCCGAATTGCTCGTCTAGCATTCCTAAGTGCAAGAAGGCTATGATGTGTCTTATGTAGAAATTAGGTGTGTTAATCCAACTTTGTTTAGGCTTGAGTTACAGGACTACTAGCTGACTTATTATGAGTTTGATGCTCATCAATAAGCAATATATATTAAACAGAGTCTTTCAAAAGAAATACACACAAAAAAAACAAGGTCATGTTCTGGTTAGCTGACAAAAATGTGACCAGAAGCTCACAGGAGCCTAACACTATATGTTCTCTAGGAGCAAAAGCTCTTTGTATGCTAATTCAGTGTCCACTCAAACTGTATAGAACATAGCTATTGTGAATAAAAACAACCAACTGTTTACTAATCTAAGAATCTACATCATGTAAAGATGTTGCTGTCTCATTCACCTTCCTGCTCTGCTGAACCAGCTTCCACAGAACAGGGTTTACAACAGTTTACACTGAAAGAGACTTGGGTTTCAATCTTAGGCCTATCACTTCATAGCCACACATGACTTAGTTCAAGATACTAAACTCTTATTGTCTCCTTTTCTTACCTATAAAATGGGTACAATGGCTTTTCAGATCCAGACTATCTCACAGAAATACATACAAAATTATACAGATGTTGTATATTAAAGAATTGTTTACACTTTCAAGTGCTATACAAATTAAAGCACATTATATGGTGTAATTTCCAACAAAAATTAGAATGTTTGCAGTGAAATACATGTAACATAATCAGGACATCAGGGTTAAAGTCTAATTATCGGCCTGCGCCACGGCTCACTAGGCTAATCCTCCACCTTGTGGCACCGGCACCCCAGGTTCTAGTCCCGGTTGGGGTGCTGGAGTCTGTCCCGGTTGCCCCTCTTCCAGGCCAGCTCTCTGCTGTGGCCCAGGAGTGCAGTGGAGGATGGCCCAAGTGCTTGGGCCCTGCACCCCATGAGAGACCAGGATAAGCACCTGGCTCCTGCCATCAGATCAGCGCAGTGCGCTGGCCAAAGCGCACCAGCTGCAGCAGCCATTGGAGGGTGAACCAATGGCAAAGGAAGACCTTTCTCTCTGTCTCTCTCTCTCACTGTCCACTCTGCCTGTCAAAAAAAAAAAAAAAAAGTCTAATTATCTTCCTGCATTAGAGATTTCAAGATGGGACAAAGCCAAATATGCAGAAACAAAATCCAGCTAATGTTAAATCATGGAGTTACAAACAAGTAAGTACAAATGGACTTGACTTACTGAACACATCTGAAAATAAATATGTGAGTTATTAACAACACCCTCCTTTATCCTGATTGTCTTCTATGATCCCCCTGGTTTAGTCCAAACAGATTACTACACACTGGACTAACCAAAGACAATGCTGGCTGAATTCCCAGCAGGATCTGGGCAAGACCAAATGTATCTAAGCCAGAACAGAGAAGAACACTGTTCACCTTGTCCTCCATTCTTCCCTCACCTCTTTGAGGCACCACAGTGACACCTCTCATAATCTAAACCCCAGCCTGCTAACGACTCTGCCTATGGACCAGACACCATAGAAGTCATCATCCCAATATCCCTATAAATATACTTTAAGAAAAACAGGACAGGCCGGCGCCATGGCTCAATAGGCTAATCCTCCGCTTTGTGGCGCTGGCACACCGGGTTCTAGTCTGGTTGGGGCACCGGATTCTGTCCCGGTTGCCCCTCTTCCAGGCCAGCTCTCTGCTATGGCCTGGGAGTGCAGTGGAGGATGGCCCAAGTCCTTGGGCCCTGCACCCACATGGGAGACCAGGAGAAGCACCTGGCTCCTGCCTTCGGATCGCCGGACGTGGCGGCCACTGAAGGGTGACCCAACGGCAAAGGAAGACCTTTCTCTCTGTCTCTCTCTCTTTCACTGTCCACTCTGCCTGTCCAAAAATAAAATAAAATAAAAAATTATTTTAAAAAAAGAAGAAAAATAGGACAGAATGGGCATTGTGGCACAGTGGCTAACACATTGCTTGGGAATCCTGCATCCCATAGCATAGTTCCTAGGTTCAAGCTCTGGCTCCACTTCCAATTCAACTTCCTGCTAAGGTATATCCTTGGAGAAAGCAGATGATGGAGTATCTATCTGGGTTCCTGCCACCAATGTGGGAGATCCAGATGGAATTCCAGGTTCCTGGCTTCAGCCTGGCCCCAGCCCCAACTGTTGGAGGCATTTGGGGAGTGAACCACTAGATGGAAGGCCTCTCTCTTGCTTTTTCCTGTCCCCTCCCAGTGCCTTTCAAGTAAATAAAAAAGAAATAAAACTTTTAAAGAAATAAAATTTGGGAAAATAAGTCTCACTGCTTAAGAGAATTCCCCATTTTTTTTTTCTTTCATGGGCTGACCAGTAATTAATGAATAAAAGGGAGAAGACTACTATGACAGCCTAGTAAAAGCCCCCTATTTCTAACTCCTCGGTCTACAACTTCAGTATCTCCAGAGCACTTCAGATGAACATGGTGAGGCTTAAGAATGAAGTTACGTTAAAACATCAAACATTATCAAAGCCTCCAACAAATTTTTACCTAATCATGGTCTTCCCCCTTGAGTAGGCAGAACAAAACTAAGACACCCTTAGGCCAAACAGATCTGTGTTGTATAGCCTTCTGTTTCATCTTATTGCTAAGATATTTGGTAAGCATTGAAAAAATATTTAAATGTTTGCAAGATTGTTGTTTTAATAGTGAAATGGTAGGTGGAGTAGAAGGCAAAAAAAAAAATAAGGTCTTTGTTCTTAATTTACCTTTCCTTATTGAAACAGAAGAGTTCAACTCCAAAAGGCTGATACATACCCTCTTTTTAACAAAAGTTGTAATCCTCAGGTCTTCTAATAAGCATGCTAATAACAAACAGTAACCTGCCTCATTGATTGGGCTATTCACAAATCCTGTAATGATGCTGCAGAACAGTTGCTCTGTAGTCTCCTTAGAGACAGGATTGAACTAAGAATCTGTTCTTTGCCCAGAACAATCTTCTGCAGGCTTGTGAATCCGCTGAACAAGGAAGCCTCTGGGTAGTGAGAAAGAGCACCTCTAGTCAGAAGTCATTTTCTCAAGACTAATAGTTTACAGGTCATGACCACTCTCAGAGGCAACTGTAAAGTAGTTTTTTGAAACCCTTTGTCTCTGTCCCTTCTCTATGCTCACTGTGACTGTTTCCCATTTACCTTATGGCTTGATGAGACATCCCAATGGAACAGTCACCCAGCTTGGTGCTGTTCTCTGAGTCCCCTCCTTGTTACTCAATGCACTGGATCAGCAACACAGGTGGGATTTGACAGCAGGTTAAAAATGGAGACGCTCAGGCCCCATCCCAGATCCATTTAAGCAGAAATGGTACTTAAAGAAGACACCTGGTGACTGCTGTGCACATTAAAGTTTGAGAAGCAATGCTCTAACCCATCCCTGCTATCAGCCAAACCACTCTTTTCTCTGGTAAATTGATACCGTTCAGCCTGGCAAGGAAGGCCCTCACACGGACATGCCAACATACCCAGCCTTACTTTCACTCTTACTAGTATGCACTCTTCAGGGAAAGCACTGTTTTCCAGAAAACACGGATAGAGTACCCAGTGCAGTACTTGGCAGCATCCAGTATAAACACACAATAAACGTGTAGTTTCTTTCCTTCTGTCTACTCACTACTGACAACACCCTTTTTTCTCTTTGAGTCTGTCATGCTTTTTATAATGGTATGTCTTCTTCCCAGAATCTAACATAGATCATCTAGTGAAATGAGTAAGAGCCTACTTCTAATACCAAAATATTAGCTCTAAACTTATTTGCTGAGTGAATTACAAGAACTATTTAATTTCTCCAGGCCTGCTTCCTCTTTTGTGAACTGAGGATGTTAATAATACTGCCTTCCTCTTGGGGTTACTATGGAAGTACTCAATTGGTATTAGCTGTCATTAGTATTCAAGCTCAGAACAAAACCTACCACTGACCAGGGAGAACACGGAGCACCTAAAAGGTAATCTATAGAAGTGAAATTGACACTTTGAGATTCTGTGACTTTGAACAGCTCTTATCTCAACTGTTGAGGGACAATTTTTTTGTCATACTATTTGTTGACCTCTTTACTTAGTATAGGGTTGACCTTATGTGTATAAAGTTAATTGAAAATATATCTTTGTAAAACATAAGAATTGGAATAGGAGACTGAGGAGGAAGAAAGGTAGACGTGCAAGCCAGAGGGAGGGTAGGGTGGGAAGAATCTTTATGTTCCTTAATTTATATATATGAAATACATGAAGTTTGTATACCTTAAATAAAAGTTTTCTGGGTAAAGATAAAAAAAACCTCCCACTGACAACTTCAGTCTTGGATATTTTCCCTCTCCTTTAAACGACTACAGTGCAGACATGCCCAGTCTCTCAACTTAGTACCAATTGTAACTCATTCTGTAAAGACCTTTAATTGTTCTGTGTTGTCAGTTTTCTCTTCCGGCCTGGATCTCAATATTAAAAAAAGAGAAAAGGATCATGATTACTGTAGTTTTTCAGGTTATGAAAATAACTCATGGTTATCATAGAAAATAGAAAAATGTTTTTTAAAAAAAATTTAAAAAGTCATCCATAATTCTACCACTCAGACACAACTATTCACATTTCAGAGTACTTCCTTCCAAAGAACAGATCTTATGTTTCAGGAAAGCAAGAACCAAGTCCTGGTCCTCTTGAATTTTCCCTGACACTTGTCCCTCTGGTACTCCCTCCACACTCCCAGCACCTCACTGAGCACAGTGCTGAGCTCTGGGCAGTTGACAAATATATATCTGATCCTTTGTTGGTTGATATATTGATTTCAGTGGCTTGTCCCTACACATAAATGTGGACTGCCTAGGTACAGGAGAGGGGACTTTGTTCAAGTTAATGATGTAAGTTGGTTCTTCAGTCAGTTTCAACTGCTCTAAGTGTGCTCATATCTGTGTTCTATGTGACTGTTGTTTGTATTTGGTGGTGAACTTTTTCTGATAAAGCCTCACATTTACCTTTCTGGCATGCTCAAGACTTCACCTACCTACAGGAATGGTCATCCCGTGAATTTTATCAGCCCACCCTGCGTAATATCGAAGGGTTTTGATGACACCCTGCAAATCCACGTAGAAAGCTTGCAGGAATGGTTTGCCTCCATTTAGGGATTCCATAGTCTGTAAGAAAAGAAATGAAGAGGACTGAAGTCCGCAAAATATTTCAGTGACATACTAATCAGCTTGTGAAGCAGAAGCAACAAGAAAGAGAGAATACAAATGAATACGAATGGTCAACTCTGAAGTCTCAAATAAAAAAATTTCTAGTACTACCAGTTTGATTTAGTTTCTAGTAAAAACTACAATCAGTATATATGTGCATGTTCTGGTGCTTGTGTGTTTTCAGTAACCACTATCCAAAATACATAACACAACATTTCTTTAACTGATAATAAAGAAATGATCTGCTTGTCAAACCAGCCTCTGTTATATTAATGATCACAGCTGAATGGGGATTTTGGGGAGTATACACCAGTAATCTGAATCCATAAAGAGGAGAGGGGACATGGGCTCTTTATGCAGCTGATGAGAATATAAAATGTTCTCCACAGCTGCCAAGATCCCTGCTGAGAAACGGAATATCCACGGTGCACAGCGAGTTTATTTATTACCACCAAATAAACAAGATCTCCTCTAGGGCAACCCAGACTTTAACAACTTGAAGGCAGGTTTTTTTGGTAAACATTTATATTAAAAAGTATTATCTATTAAGAATGAAGTATTTAGCCCATTTAATAAAAAATGACAGAACTAAACAGCTTTATATTATAAACATTATTTTAATGACATTCCTAAACTGGTAAATTCTGTAACAAAAACAGTGACAAGGAAACACATTGTAATGAAAAAAAAAGTATTTTGACTTGAAAGAGATTAAAGATATAACAAGTTTAACAAATGAAATAAACAAAAACATGTTTGTAGTTTCACATTTTTTCTATAAGGACGTTTGATAACATACACTAATGTGGGAAATTATTCGACTGCTGACAAAGCTAAAATTGGAATATTTTCCCCATCACTGAGATGAAAATACTATTGTTTACAGTGCAACTTATCTACTCACCAGATGAAACTTATTTTAAAACATCCTGAGACATCATTTTCATGCTCAAAGTGGCTTACTTAAGGGAATAAAGTCATTTCCTAAGGCTTTTCAGAACATGTATGTTCTATGATGAGCATCACATCCATGAGGTTGGCACAGATCAAAGGTCTACACAGCATAAAGTAGAGTCAATAATCAGAATCAAGCCTCATGAATGATCCCTACGAATTGTTGACAACAGTCAAATGCATCTGAGAGCTGGCAGTCTTAAATCTATTTTCAACTTTGCTTACTTTGATGCAGTATTAATTTCACTTCTCTGGGCAGATGTTCACCTCTGTTCCAGAGGCTGCCTCTCTTGTGGCTTGGGAATATTTAAAAATAAGAATCTCATTTAAGTGTTATGGGAAAAGAGACTTGAGCACAATGAAACAAGGTAGAAAAAGGCCTGTGAACTTTGTAAGAAAATATAATTATAGGGTTTGGCACTATGGTGTAGCAGGCAAAGCCAGGCCTGCAACAACAGCATCCCATAAGGCACTAGTTCAAGTCCTGGCTGCTCTGCTTCTGACCCAGCTCCCTGTTAATGGCCAGAGAAAAACAGTAGAAGATGACCCATGGGGGAGACCCAGATGAAGTTCCTGGCTCCTGGCTTTGGCCTAACTTGGCCCTGTGGCCATCTGGAGAGTAAACCAGCAGATGGAAGATCTCTCTCTCTCTCTCTCTCTCCCTCTTTCTAAAACTGACTTTAAAATAAATAAATAAATATTTTTATAAAAATATACTGTAAAAATGAACTATCATATTCTAGTACATACTGTTAATAAAAGGTTGTAAATACATTTATGTGTCATAATACATTTAACTCAATTAAGCAGACTTTCATTGATCATCTATGTGCTCTCATTTACCATTTATGCACCAGGAAATGTGGTAAGAATAGAAAAAAGGAGTAAAATACAATTTGACTCTCAAGAAATCATACATTCTTCAAGGCATTCCAAAAAAACTTAATTTTGCCCAATATCAGAAGGCAGGCTGAGGCTCAAATAAATTTGAAAAACATTAAGTACAACTTTTTGGAGCTTTTCATAGGGTCAGCGTCTTGCAAATTTCCAAAAAAGGAGCCACTTCACCAGAAAATGCCTTTTCACAATATTATAAACACTTCACTGGAACAGTATTCCCTGAAATACCAGATCAGAAATGTTTTCATAGACAAATATCTATAGCTAAGTATCATGCCATCTCCATAGAAGGATCACTTTTGTTACCATGTCTTGAACAAATCTCTCAGGAGCAGAGTAGGAAAGAACAGCAATGGTAGGAAGGACACTGAGGAAAGACAATAATGCCTTCTTTCTCCAAAGGGAGCCCAACAGGGGTCTGTTTTCCCAAGCAGAGGGAAGGATCTAGCACCCACTGCTTGCTTGCCTTGACTCAACAAGGAAGCCCTAACAATTAACTGGTCAAGTGTGGTTCATCCTCATGAAGAACTCTGGTGTACAGTGTGTATACCCCTAAATGGTCCAATTTCCAAAAAAGCTTATATTCTCTAAGAAATTGACTTTCTTTGTCAAAACAGCAGTAGCAGCAATAAAACCCACTAGGACAGAAGAAGTTGTTATGTGAGAAAAATGATTGCTTTAGTGAAGAATGCTGGTTCCTGCTGCCTCTCTTTTCCATGGGTTCTAGAAAATAGTACAAATGGAGCAAAGTGCATAAGAGGTCCCTATTGTCTACTGCTTCTGAAAGATTCTCTAATAAAAAGGGGTTAACTCTAGGGAGGTAAAAACTATTCATTTTTGATTCTCAAAAAAAAAAAAAAACCTCATTTGAAACTGGTTATAAGCAGCATGCTGACTCTCCTTTTGCCTGTTTTTGTTTTGTTTGTTAAGGGGGTGTCTTGAAGGGGTCCTCACTAGTCATAGAAAGTGAGTTTTCTTTGAAATTCAGTGAGGAGAGACATTCAGGCTTGTCCCTCCACTTCCCCGATCCCTAAATCCAGACATCTCTCATTTTTCATGGGTATTACATACTTTTAGCTTTTTCCCAAGGTATCCTTCCCGGCATACTTTCAGAAAGACTGAAGAATCTAAATTTCAGCAGAATTTGGGGTAGAAAGCTACTATTCCTTGGATTACTTACTGCAAGAACTGCCCTGTCGCGTTCCACCAAGTCCGCAAGCTTATCCAACAGGCGTCCTCTTTCTGAAGCATCCATCCTTCTCCACACTGAACCAAGAGAGAAAGCCAGGCGGGCTGCTCGCACTGCTTTGTCTATATCTGCCTGTTAGAGAGGGAGAGGCACAACTGAAGGCAGAATGACTCTCTGAATTAAGGATGAAAACAAAGTGACAGATGAACTTAAGTGGTGTCATCAGAAGAGCACGTGTTTACTACTTTGCTGTTTGGAGGTAGTTATTTCACAGGAAACCATTTTCTGCAAAAGACGTACCTTATCTGCTTCTTGAACTTCACACACCTGTTCTCCTGTGGCTGGATTATAGACAGGAAAGACTCTCCCACTCTCGGAGTTCTGCCACTCGTTGTTTATAAAGATCTAAGGGAGAAAACAACAGAATGGGAACTGTGATGCAGGTGGTACAAAGCCAGTCAATGGTCAAGTGTTATGGAAATATTGCAGTAATAAAACTTGTTCTGCATGCTTGCTGGTATACTGGTATATAACAGAAGCACAGAAGCTAATGTAAAGCAACAGTCCTTAAACTGTATCCTAACCAGCCCCAACCCAAATTTATAGTTTCCTCTATGACATGCTTGCTTCACTGTCACCCAGAAACCAAATACAGTTCTTAACTTCAGTGAACCTGTCAACCAATGAGAGGGACAAACAAGGATGGAAGGATGGAGTCTGAGATACATACAAACCATACACTGAGGCTAACAAAATAGGTCAACAAGCTTTCCTTCCTTGAAGACATTTTAAGATAATGTTTATGAGCATTTAACAGAATGAATTTAAACGGACATAACTGTATATCATAAACTATAAGACGTTATACAATTACAAGGTCATTATTTTTTGTGCTCTAGACACAAGAAAGGCAAAGGTGATTAAGAGAGCTCCATCCCTCCAGGGTTCACACAGTTTCCAGGAGTTCATTAAATATTCACAACAAGCCTATGAGGCAGGATTTTGTTATATTAAAGATGAGAAAATTTAGAGGCAGGGAAGTTTGAGTACAAAGCAGCAGGTTCTTGCCATGGCTTGGATTCAAAGCCCCTTTCTACCATGCTTGGTTTCCAGGATTACTCAGCCCAAATAAACAGAATTAGTTAATGTCCAGGACTGAATTGAAGTTATAGTTCTTGGACATCTGGCCTAGTTCTCTTTTCATTCCATGTTACAAATTTTCTCACATTTATATGTTATTCATGCCTACATACTCCTTTGAAATACAATATGGTCTACAGCTAACAAAAGAAGAAAATTCAGAGGACCATTTCATTAAGAAATTACTTCTGGTGTATTATCTGGTTTAGGGAAAAGAAGACTTTAATAATGTTCCTTATTTCTTTTATTCACTAGGTGACTGAATCACATTTCTAAACCTTTAGAATATCATCAGGGTCTACTATATCCAAGTTTAATTTTTTAAAGTTTCTTTGTGAAGAAGTTCCACCTATTTGCAGGGGTTGGTATTTTACAATCTTTATCGTTTCTTAGAGGTCATCAAAAGCACAAAGAGAAAAATTATTTTTAATAAGATGAAACTTATTTTCTTACTATAATCAATTAGGGCCATTGATCTTTTTATAAATCTCGTTCACATTATGGGATTTTCAAGATCTTACATTTCTTATATTTTAAAACATTTTGGCATTTTATCATATATGAATTACTTCATTATCACTCATTTGACTTCTACTATGCCCCCCAAAACACCAACCTATTAAAAAAAAAAAAGGTGAAATTCAGAACAGATAAATTGTGTTAAAAGTTTACACTATGGCGCAGAAGGTTAAGCCTCCATCTGCAGTGCTAGCATCCCATTAGAGTCCTGGCTGCTCTACTTCTGATCCAGCTCCCTGCTAATACACCTAGGAAGGCAACAGAAGATGGTTTAAGTCCTTGGGCCCCTGCACCCACATGGGACACCAAGAAGAAGCTCCTGGCTGCCAGCTTCAGATAGGCCCAGTTTATGCGGTTACAGCCATCTGAGGAGTGAACTAGCAAATGGAAGACCTCTCCCCACCCTCCATCCAAGAACTCTGCATTTCAAATAAATAAATAAGTTTTTTTAAAAAGTTTTATATCACTATGGGTTTGTGGATGCCTTGTTAATTCTATGGGTAATAATACATTACTGTCATTATTCACCAATTTTATTGTTTACATTATCCCAGTAATAACCATTCATGTTGGCTCCTATGTTCTTTTATAATGTCCCCATTAATTTTTGAACATTTACTTGATTTCTGGCACTACAGTGTTCCAGACACATACTGCAATTTCCCTGCTGCAAAAAAAAAAAAAAAAGTAAACAGTCTACAAAAAGGAAATATGACAACTCATTATTATTCAAGGAAACCATCATTTAATACTATGCAATGAGAACTAAATCATCCTGGTTTTTTTTTTTTAAACCTTTTTTTCCTTTTTTAAAAGATTTTTATTTATTTATTTGAGAGAGAGAGTTACAGACAGTGAGAGGGAGAGACAGAGAGAAAGGTCTTCCTTCCGTCGGTTCACTCCCCAAATAGCCACAACAGCCGAAGCTATGCCGATCTGAAGCCAGGAGTGAGGACCTTCCTTCTGGTCTCCCATGCGGGTGCAGGGGCCCAAGGACTTGGGCCATCCTCCACTGCTTTCCCTAGCCATAGCAGAGAGCTGGATGGGAAGAGGAGCAGCTGTGACTAGAACCGGTGGTGGAGGATCAACCTACTGCGCCACAGCACTGACCCAATCATCCTGTTTTGTTAAAGGTATAGATGGCAATTCTTTTATCTTTTTATGATACTCATGAGTAAAAGTTCATTTAATGTCAGTTAAAAACAGACAAACGCTGATGTTATGAATATATACAAAGGTAACTGGAAGGACAGACTTGTATAAATTTAAAAAATTAATTAGTATATCAATACCTTTATAAAAATAAAAATGAAAATATTTTTGTAATGATGGAATAAAACTATGTCCATCATTTTTCTTTTTTAAAATTTATTTATTTATTTTTATTTAGTAAATATAAATTTCCAAAGTACAGTTTATGGATTACAAAGGCTTCCCCCACCCCCATAATTTCCCTCCCACTCACACACCCCTCCCATCTCCCGCTCCCTCTCCCATTCCATTCACATCAAGATTCATTTTCAATTCTCTTTATATACAGAAGATCGATTTAGTATATATTAAGTAAAGAGTTCATCAGTGTGCACCCACACAGAAACATAAAGTGTAAAATACTGTTTCAGTACTAGTTATAGCATTACTTCACATTGGACAACACCTTAAGGACAGATCCCTCATGCGAAGTAAGTATTATGAGCCTTCAAAATTTTCAAGAGTACCACATAGTGCTAATACATATACAAGAAAAAGCAGAAGTAATGAGAAGCTGGACTCTATTAGACCTGTGTTTAAAATCTGGAGTCAGTATGATGACGTGTGTATGATCAAGGTCCCTGTGTGATGGCTGATGAACAGGGAGTTGCACATATACTGCCCAAGTCAGGAAAATATGGAATAAAAATTTGATTTGCTATGTTTAAATTTTATTTTCACTTCTCTTCATTTACTTCTGTAAATTATTCATAAAATTATTTAGATTTTAAAGATAAAAAAGGTCCACAGGGAACAAATAGTAAATATAATGCATACTTTTCCCAGTATGCCAAAGGTAGGATTTTTTTGTATATTATTCTTATAGACCTAGTCTTATGATATTTTAAAAACTTTTAATGACAATTTCATTGATACATGGGATAACAAATTTCTCTGCCATATTTAAATATTTTTAGCTTTCCTGAGCAATTAAAAAAATTCCAAATTCTCTATAGTGTTCTTCTCTGTCTAGGTCTATTTCAGGGCTGCAGCAGGGAAAGTACAGGATGAGTCTGAGACACTGCAGTGCCAGAAATACAGTAAACGTTCAAAAATGAATGGGGACATAATAAAAGGACACAGAAGCCAACATGAGTGGTCATTACTGGGATAATGTAATCAACAAAATCAATGAATAAAGAAAGTAATGTATTATTACTCATAGAATTAAAAAAGGCACTTATGAATCTATAATGATATAAAACTTTTTTTCTTTTTCTTTTTTTTTGTCAGGCAGATTTAGACAGTGAGAGAGAAAGAGAGAGACAGAGAGAAAGGTTTTCCTTCCATTGGTTCACCCCCCAAATGGCCACTACAGCCGGTGCTGCACCAATCCGAAGCCAGGAACCAGGCGCTTCCTCCTGTCTCCCATG
This sequence comes from Sylvilagus floridanus, assembly GCA_949820135.1. Taxonomy (NCBI): domain Eukaryota; kingdom Metazoa; phylum Chordata; class Mammalia; order Lagomorpha; family Leporidae; genus Sylvilagus; species Sylvilagus floridanus. Next base: position 65,993,615 of record OX463239.1, read on the forward strand.
CAGGTGCAGAGCCCAAGCACTTGGGCCATCCTCCACTGCACTCCCGGGCCACAGCAGAGAGCTGGACTGGAAGAGGAGCAACCGGGACAGAATCCGGCACCCAAACTGGGACTAGAACCTGGGGTGCCGGAGGATTAGCCAAGTGAGCTGTGGCGCTGGCCTAAAACTTTTTTTTAAAATATTTATTTTATCTATTTGAAAGTCAGAGTTACACAGAGAGGAGAGGCAGAGAAAGAGAGAGGTCTTCCATCCGTTGGTTCACTCCCCAGTTGGCTGTAACGGCCAGAGCTGTGCTGATCCGAAGCAGGAGCCAGGAGCTTCTTCCAGGTCTCCCACATGGGTGCAGGGGCCCAAGGACTTGGGCCATCTTCCACTGCTATCCCAGGCCATAGCAGAGAGCTGGATCGGAAGAGGAGCAGCTGGGACCAGAACAGGCGCCCATATGGGATGCCAGCGCTTCAGGGCAAGGCTTTAACCCACTGTGCCACAGCACCGGCCCCAAAACTTTTTTTTTTTAAGATTATTTATTTAAAAGGCTGAGCTCCCCTGGGGCAGGGCAGGAAGAGAAAGAGAGATGAGAGGCAAGGTGGAGGAAGAGAGATCTTCCACCCACTGGCTAACTCTCCAAATAGCCGCAATGGCCAGAGCTGGGCTGATTTGAAGCCCAAATCAGAGAGCTTTTTCTGGGTCTCCCAAGCATCCTCCGCTGCTTTCCCAGGTGCATTAGCAGGCAGTTGGATGGGAAGTGGAGCAGCAAGGACTTGAACCAGTGCCCATATGGGATGCCAGCGCTGTAGGCAGTGGCTTTATCTGATATCCCACAGCACTGCACTGATATAAAACTTTCATATGAATCAATATATAAGTGAAATATAAGGAAGAGCTCTTCTTCACAGAATTCCAGCTAACAGACATGAAGGAACGATGGAATTAGATGATTATCATTTGTCAAACTCCACAGTAATAACTGCTTCAGGCAAAAATCATAAATGGCTAGTAACACTGGTAGGCAAAATTATAATGAAAAACTGGATGTTCATGTATTTTCTTTTTTTTGTTTGTTTGTTTTTAGAAACCTTTTATTTAATGAGTATAAATTTCATGAGCAACATCTTTAGGAATACAGTGATTCTTCCCACCATACCCACCCTCCCACTCCTACTCTCTCCCCTTCCTCCTCCCTCTCCCATCCCCACTCTCATTCTCCATTAAGATTCATTTTCAATTAACTATATACATGGAATACCAACTCTATACTAAGTAAAGATTTCAACTATTTGCACATGCACACATACACAAAAACATATAAAAATCTGTTAGAGAACAAGTTTTACAGTTAAATCCCATGGTAGGATTCATTTAGGATAGAGGTCCTACATGGGGAGTAAGTGCACAGTGGCTCCTGCTGTTATAACAACTAACACTCATATGCATGACGTCAGTGATTACCTGAGGCTCTTGCCAAGAGTTGCCCAGGTTATGGAAACCTTTTGAGTCCAGTTCTATTTTTCTTTTCTTTTTTTTTCTTTCGTAATACCATTAGTTGAACTCTTTACCTAACAGAATTAATCACATGTGTACAATGTCAATTGAAAATTAGATCTCAGTAAAAACTAAGAGTGGGAATAGGAGAGGGAGGAGGAGGTTTGTAACTATAAAGCTCTATAGTTCTGCATACATGCCTACAGACTTACTTCTAAGTGCACAGTTGAAATACTTCCCATGGAACCCCAAATCCCATTATGCTGAGTGGTAAAAATGCCATCCTAAGTGTTAAAGTAACCATATTAAGTGTTAAAGTGATCATGTAGTTCCAAAATATCTCCTGTCAAGACACTTGTTACTTACAAAGGAGACAACAGTAACTTCACACTGGAGAAACTTGGCAGACACTATCTTAATCAAGTGATCAAAGCTGACATCATTGGAAATGGGACAAACTTGACATCATGTGCTGCTAACATAAATGCACTGAGAAAGAGACAAGATCATTTCTGTGGTATTCTTACCCTTTAAAAGGCATAACCTGAATTTAATCATGAGAATTAGGCAAATCCAAATTAAAGCACACCCTACAAATATAACCGGCCATCACTTTTTTTTAAACTGGTAAGGTTATAACATTATGACTCCTAAAAATGATTCCAAATTTAAGGACATTAGTAAGACATAGAAATTAAATGCATCATATGCAACCACAGATTGATTTCTGAACCAGAAAAACCAAACCAGGTTATTGGGGCAATTGGTTAGATTTGAATAAAGTCTTTAGATTAGATGATATTGAAACAATGTTGATTTTCTGATTTATACCTTACTGTGGTTATTTAAGAACATAAATCAGGGTGAAGGGTATACGGGAATTCCTTGCATTATTTTCGCAAGGTTATTTTGGTGCGAATCTTTAATTATTTCAGAATGGAAATCTTAAAAAAGTTTAAAAGTTAATGTCTTCTGCAAGGAAGACCTTTCTCTCTGTCTCTCTCTCTCACTGTCCACTCTGCCTGTCAAAAAAAAAAAAAAGTTAATGTCTTCTTTAGAATGAGGATTTATCATCCTTCTTTTCATAAGTTTCTTTAAATGTAAGTATGTGGAAATTGAAACAATTAAGTCCTATCTTGAAATATGGCCCAATACTGACAAAAAATTCATTTTAAACTTTATAAATTATTCTAATTCAAATGCTTGTTAACGAAAAAGCCAAAAAATTTTGCTTTACAGTTGCTGAATTACCTTGTAAGGAAAGATATGGTCTTTTCAATTCTAGAGCTCTTTGAGAGTCAACAAGATATTTGAACCTAAACTGCTTGACATGACTGTTGCTCAGTTTCTTCATTTGTAAAATATACAGCTATTCACTTAAAACATTATATAATTCTGTGATGCTATAACCAATGGCAAAAAAAAAATCAGCTGAAGAAACATACTTGTTTACTTTATGTTTCTAAGATGACAGGACTAGATGATAGGATAGATGGTAGGATTAGTTCATAAGCCTTTCTTCCCATAGTTGTGAAGGACTGACCATTGACATATTAGGGGTTGTTGTGGGTATTAAAATATATAATGGATTGGTATGCATTTAGTTAATGTTAATTGGAATGGAATGTCTGCTGGGAAAGGATATGAATCATTGTCTAACATCTTTCCTGATAACACAGGAAACAGCACCTCCTACACTGAGATATAATCTGAAATACACTGAAGAATGAAAATCATATCTGGGAAATAATTTTTATGCTGTATTTAAATTAATACATACAAAGGACATATGTAACATAAAAGTGAGTTCAAATCCACCATATTAAAACACACCATTTAAGCACCAGGATGTCAATCTCACTGAAGACACTCTTGCATCCTTCATGCTGACCCAACCTGATGGAGTGGCCAATAGATATTTCAATGCCCTAATCTTTTGACTGTTCAAAGCAGGTATCTACTCGTCTGTTTTATCCATCTTGTGAAGTGTATTGTTCAGACCACCTTAATCATAAACATTTTATCTGTTTGTCTTATGATAACTGTGAATGTGAGTGGTTATTTTACTAATGAATATAGGTCTGCAACTACTAGATCTCTCTGGCAAACTGCTTATTGATAGTAAGTGATCTTTACTGATAAAGCTTTGTGTTGGGGCCAGCATTATGATGCAGTGAGTTAAGCTGCCACCTCTGATGCCAACATTCTATATGAGCACCGGTTTGAGTCCCAGGTGTTCCACTTCCAATAGAGCTCCCTGCTAATGTGCCTGGGAAAGCATGGGAAGATGCTACCTACATCCAAAAACCTGGATGGAGTTCTAGGTTCCTAGCTTCAGCCTAGTCCAGTCCCAACCCTTGAGGCCATTTGGGGAGTGAATCAGAGGAAGGAAGACACCCCTCTCTATATAACTCTGCATTTCAAATGAATAAGTAAATCTTTTAAAAAATAAAGTTTTATGTTTTACAGCCTATTTTGTTTGATACAAATTGAACATCTTCAACTCAAAAACCCAAAATATTAAATGCTTCAAAATCCAAACTTTTTGAATTCAGGTGTGACATTAAAATGCCAGTTAGAGTTTTCACAAATATTTGAAACTCTGAAATCTACAATACTTCTGGTATCAAGCATTTCGGAGAAAGCATACTAAACCTGTTATTAATATAGATACCTAAGATTTCCTTTAATGTTTACTTAATATATCTTTTTACATCCTTTTGATCTCAACTATGCATTTATTATTTTAATATATCTTTGTAAATGATGTATGTCTAGATTTCACTTTGTTCTATAGAAAAATGTACATTTAAATATACTTTAGCAATTTTAATACATCTGTATTTATTGTAGTTATATTTTGTGTTATGCATCATGTAAGATTTAATGCTTTTTATCCGTTTTGCTCTATTTTCTTCTTTATTGAATCTTTTCTGGTTGATTAAAGTATGTTACTATCATTGTTTATTTTCTAATTCAATTACCTATTTCTATTGATTTGGAATTAGTACACCATATTTCTATTCCTTATTACCTATGGTAATTTATCATGCATATTTAAAAACTTGAAGTCAAAAGTTAATCAATATCTTAATCCTCCTCCAAGCATTTACAATGGCCTTAGAACACTGAATGTAATCATTTTTATTGAGAAGTTGGTCAGAAAATTATTATTTTATATAGAAAGCTATTTCTTATTTTTAAGATTTTTTATTCTCATTATGCTTTAAAATTTTATTTATTAATGATTTATTGGAGGTAAAGTCTCAATTCTTATTTTTCTGAACTTGTATTTATTATACCCTCTTTCTCAAAAGATACCCCAGGAGGTTACACAATTTAAATAGAAACTAACTTCTTCACAACACTTCATAAATATTATTCCAGTTTTCTATCTTGCAATGATGCTTATAAGAAGTCTGCTATATGTCAAATCATCTCAGTGATTTGATGATTTGTCTTTTCTATCTGTTGCTTTCATTTATTTGGTATCCTCAAATTTCATCAAAATATTTCTAAGCATAATTTTTTCTTTCATTTATCTTGACAGTTATGTGTGTGCTTACAGTGTAAGTGAATTTTTATCTAAAATCTAAAATATTAATATGATTCTATTATCTCCTTCTAGAACTCTAATTGCTACATCATTTTAGTCCATCTTCAATGTCTCTTAACCACTCAAATTTGTCACTGTGCACTTACTCTTCATGTAGAATCTCTGTCCTTAATGTGCTGTACATTGTGATTTAACGCTATAACTAGTACTCAAACAGTATTTTTCACTTTGTGTTTCTATGTGGGTGCAAACTGTTGAAATCTTTACTTAATATATACTAAACTGATCTTCTGTACATAAAGAGAATTGAAAATGAATCTTGATGTGAATGGAAGGGGAGAGGGAGTGGGAAAGGGGAGGGTTGTGGGTGGGAGGGAAGTTATGGGGGGGAGCCATTGTAATCCATAAGCTGTACTTTGGAAATTTATATGCATTAAATAAAAGTTTAAAAAAAAGTGTGCTGCAGCTCAGTAACTTCTTCCATTTCACCATTTCTTACTTCACCTAAATATAATCTGTTAATTTCAATGTATATATTTTTATGTCTAAAATATTTAATTTGTTCCTTTTTCAATCTGCTTGGTCATTTCATTTTGGTTTGTTTTTTAAATTAATATGCTTTATTTTTAGAATGATTTTAGATTTATAGAAAACTGAGCAAACAGTACAGAGAATTCTTACATATCTCCTTACTTCCCCAATCAGTGTCTTCTATTATTAACATCTTGCATAACATGTTACAACTGAGACTTTTATTCATATATTATTAATTCAAGCTCATAGTTTGCATTAGGTTTCACTCTGTGTGTTGTAGAGTTTTGTCTTTTTTTTTGGCTTTGGAAAATGCATGGTACCATGGACCCACCATTACAGTAACAGTGCACATTTTATTGCCCTAAAAGTCCCCTGAGTATTGAATATATAATGCAGACATTTTAGTTATAAAAGAAGTAGTTGCAGATGGACTTACATTAAAGGTGTAGAAATATTCAAGAAAAATAAATCTGTGGGGAAATTAAGCAAATGTTGATGATGGGAAAAAATTTAATCAATTAATTTAGAACAAAAACCTTCTGCCTGTTACCAATCCAACTTTCTGCTATTGTACACCCTAGAGGCAGCATATGATAGCTCAAGTACCTGGGACCTTGCCACCTCCATAGGAGACCCTATGTCTTACCTACTCATCCCTCCATCCTCCCCCCAAACACCTGAGAAATACTGACCATTTTACTGTCTCCACAGTTTTGTCTTTTCCAGAATGTCATTTAATAGTAACACAGTAGGTGCACAGGCTCTTCAGCCTGGCTTCTTTTACTTACCAACGTGCATTTAAATTTCCTCCATGTTGTTTAGCAGCATGAGAGCTCATTTTCTTATCAAATAATAGTCTATTGCTCAGATGGATCACAATTTGTTTACCCATTCACCTGTATAAGAACATCTTCGTTGATTCCAGTTTTAGTAATTATCGTTCCAATTTTAGTACATGTGCTGCTGAAGTGAGCACAGCAATTATCAATAAAGCTACTGTGACACTGTTGTGTGAACCAAGTTTTCAGTTCATCTGGTTAAATGCCTAGGATAGTAACTGCTAGGTCACACATTAAGGCTATTGCTAGTTCTGTAAGTAATTGCCAAACTGTTTTCCAAAGTGACTATACTATTTTGCATTCTCACCAGTATGGAACGAGAACTTCTACCCCACGCCCTCATCAGGATTAACTATTGTCATTTTTTTAAATTTTAGCCACTCTAAAAAGTACATATTGGTATCTTTTATTGTTTTAGCTTGCAATTCCCTAGTGAAATATGATATTGAGCATATCTTCATATTCTTATTTTCAATCTATATATTTTCTTGGTGAAGTGTGTCTGTTTATATTTTTTGCCACTGTTTGGGTTTTTTTTATTGTTGAGTTTTAAAAGTCTGCATATTTTGAATAAAAGCCATTCATCAGATACATGTTTTGCAAATATTTTCTCAGAGTTTGTGACTTGGTTTTTCATTCTCCTAAAAATGTCTTTCACAAATCAGAAGTTTTTAATTGAAGGAAGTCCAACTCGGGGTGAGCAATGTGGTGTGGTGGGTTAAGTTGCTGCTTGTGCCCACATCCCATATCTGAGTGCCTAGGTTCAAACCCTGCCCCTGATACCAATCTAGCTCCCTGCTAGTGCACACCCTAAAGGCAGCAGATGGTAGCTCAAGTACCTGGAACCTTTCCACCTTTGTGGGAGACCCAGATGGAGTTTCCGGCTCCTCATTTCTACCTGGCCCAGTCCTGGCTATTTGGGGTATTTGAGGAGTGAACCAGAGGATGGAAGCTCTCCCTCTTTTTGTCATTCTGCCTTTCAATTAAATAAATAAACTGTAAAAAAGGAAAGAAGTCCGATTTATTTTTCTTTTGTGGATCACACTTTTCATGTTGTATCTAAAAGCAAGTTTCCAAACCCAAGGTTTTCTCAATTTTTCCCTATGTCATCTTCTAGAAGTTCTATTCCTTCTACATTAGTTCCATATTACATTTTGAGTGAACTGCTGTAAACAGTGTAAGGTTAGTGTCTAGATCTATTTTTTTTTTTTTTTTGCCATCAGGGTATCTAATTATTCCAGCACCATGTGTTGAAAAGACTATTCTTTCACCAGTATTGATCTTGTTCCTTTGTCAAAGATCAGTTCACTAATAGGCATTGTGGCATGGATTCTGGTATCCCATATGGGTGCCAGTTTGTGTCCTAGCTTTTCCACTTCCAATCCAGCTCCTGCTAATGGCCTGAAAAAACCATTGTTTGAGCCCCTGCCACCCATGTGGGAGACCAAGAGGAAGCTCCTGGGCTCCTGGCTCCTGGCTTTGGCTTGATCCAGCTCTGGCCATTACAGCCATTCAGGAAGTAAACCAGCTGATGGAAGATCTCTTTCTGTAACTATTTGGAAATAAATAAATCTTTTTTTAAAAAAAAAAAAGACTAACTTACAATGTTTGTGTTATCTATTTCTGGGTTCTCTATTTTATTCCACTGATCTGTTCTTTTACCAAAATCACACGGGCTTGATTACTACAACTTTACAGTTAGTCTTGAGGTAGGGTAATACCAGCACTCCACTCTGCTCTTTGTTCTTTGTGTTCACTATTATATGTCTTTAGCTTTTTCATATAAACCTTAGAATCAGTTTGTTGGTTTTCACAAAATAACTTATTGGGATTTTTACTGCAACTGCATTAGATTTACAGATCAAGTTGGGAAGAACTGAAATCCCGACAATGAGTCTTCCTATCTACATTTATTTCAATCTCTTTTGACTTCTTTTATCAGAGTCCTGTCATTTTTCCTCATAAAGATCTTGTAACTATTTCATTAGATTTATAATAAAGTATTTATTTCCTCTTTTATGGTAATATAAATAGTGTTGTGATTTTAACTTCAAATTCTAATTGTTCATTTCTGCTTATGTGAATGACCTTGGATATTAACCTGTTATTTTGCAACCTTGTTATAATTTTCTTATTACTTATAAGAGTTTTTTTCTTCCCTTTTTGGCTGATCCCTAGAGATTTTCCACATACACAATCATGTCATTTATGAACAGAGACCATTTTATTTCTTCTTTCCTATTCTGCACTCCCTTTATTCCCTTTATTATCTTATTGCATTAATTAGGGGTAATAAGAGGGGGCATCTTGCTTTATGCCCAAGCATAGTATGAAAGCATCTGGTTTCTTACCCATTAACTATTTTAGCTATGGGTTTTCAGTATATGTTCTTTATCAAGTTGAGGAAACTATTTCTAGTTTGCTGGGGGATTTGTTTTAATTGTGAGTGGGTGCTGGATTTTGTAAAACACTTTTTATGCATGTGTACACTTGATATCATATGACTTTTTTTCTTAGCCTACCGATGAGACAGATTTCATTAACTGAATTTTGAATGTCAATCAGCCTTGATGAAATAAATCTCACTTGGTAATAGTGCTCAATTCATTTTTATATATTGTTGGATTCAAGTCGCTAATATCTTATTGAGGATTTTTGCATAAATGTTAATAAGACATACTGGTTTGGAGATTCATTTTCTTGTAATGTCTTTTATTTGGTTCTGGCATTAGAGCAATAATGGTCATATACAATGAGTTAATGTTGCTTTATATTCTGCTTTCTGGAAGATACAGGCCTGTTCAGATAGATCTATTTCTCCTTATCTGAATTTTGCTCAAATGCATCTTTCAAGGAACTGTCCCATTTCATCTAAATCATCAAGTTCATGGGGAAAGAATTATTCACAATATTCCTTTACTATTATTTTATTGTCCACTGTAATCATAGTAATGTCTCTTCTCTCATTTCTGATATTATTAATTTGTTTCTGTTGTCTTTTGGTTAGCTGGGTTAGATATTTAAAAAAATTACTGATTTTTTGCAAAGAATCTGCCTATGGTTTCATTAATTTTCCCTACTGCTTTCCAATTTTTCAATTTACTTCTGCTGTAATTTTTATTATTTTTCTCCTATTTGCTTTGGTTTTTTGCTGTTTAATTTCTGGTTTCTTAAGGGAGAAGTTAAAATTATTTCTTCTTGGTTCCAAGAAGGCAGAGTAGGGAGGGAGCTTACTGCTCTAGCCCAGGAAAAGATGTTTTTTTTTTTAAAAGTGGAGATAGTTTAGTCTTAGAGGAGAGTTAGGGATAAAATGGCAGAGGAAACTACCGAAATTAGAGGGACATGGTGGACCTACAAGGAGGGCATGGGTGCCTACAGCTCAGGACTCCTACAGCTGAGAACTTAGGCATCAGCGTTGAAAAGTGAGGTAACACCAGACCACAGTAGCCCAAGCCTCTGGTGGAAAAGTGGCAGGAAGAGCCTAGAGGGAACCAGACTTAGAGCCCCTTGGGGGAAAGTGCATCAGCCAAACTTGAGGAGGGAAAAAAAGGACAAAACAGACACATTTCTCTCTCCTCAGTCACTTTACAATGGCATACTGTAACAAGCTGATAGAGCAGGTACCATTTTGGATATATGTAACAACTGTGCCAGCTCCTGTCTGTGCCCAGCATCCAGCTGAGTGGAGACTCCTGACTCTGGTTGGGAGAATAGGGGGCAAGGAGCTTGTGACTTTGTGAAGCTTCTGAAACGGAACTGTGAGAAAAACTGAGGATGTGTGGGAGGACTCCTGGGACTTTGAGCAGTCTCAGTGGTAGACTCCACAACCTCAGGGGTTCCTGGTTACCTGGTGAGAGACATTGCTGGGGAATATGAATTTATATTGAGGACCACACAGATCCTTTGTGTGGTCCTTGGGACAGAGTGGATGAATATTATACACACTGGGGCTAGCACTCAGGCACTGATGGCCATTGAGGAGAGGAGCTCAGCTGAGCAGAATATACCTCCCTTCTGATTAAAGATATATATATATATATATATATATATATAGAGAGAGAGAGAGAGAGAGAGAGAGAGAGAGAGAATTTATCACACCAAACCTGGGTGTGTCACCTTAGGCATGCCCTTAACCCTAGAGAGCTCTTTAGCCACACCTACTACAAACCTCTAGAGATTCACTGAAAGCAGTCCATTATCTACAGAGTCTCAGTACAACAATAAAAGCCACCACAGCAGAAAGAAGAAGGAGAAGAGGAGGAGGAGGAGGAGGGGGAGGGGGAGGGGGGAGGAGGAGGAGGAGGAGGAGGAGGAGGAGAAGAAGAAACCAACAGATTTTTCCACAAATGCCGAACAACAAATGCACTGATCCAAGAAACAAGAATAAGACAACATGATGTCCCCAAAAGAACAAGACACGTCAATACTAGATTGTGAAGATGATGAGATAGAAGAAATGTAAGAAATGGAACTCAAAAAATTGATCATAAGATTATATAGAAGTAATCAAAAGTAAATGCATGAACTACTGAATGCATGCATGACATGAAAGAAAATTCTCCCATGAAATTGAGATCCTAAAGAGGAATCAAAATGAAATGAAGAATTCAATAGAACAAATAAAAATACAGTGGAGAGCCTTAAAAACAGAATCAGTGAAGCAGAAGAGAGAATATGGGACTTACAAAACAAAGCATAGGAAAGTATACAGTCAAACCAAAGACAAGAAGAGGAAATTAGAAAAATAAAAAACACTGTTGGGAATCTACAGGATACTACTAAAAAAAAAAACATATGGGTCATAGGAATTCCTGAAGGCATGGAGACAGAGAGAGGATCAGAAGGCCTTTTTAGTGAAATAATAGTGGAAAACTTCCCAGGTTTGGAGAAAGAAAGGGACATCTAAGTACAGGAAGCACATAGAATTCCCAATAGACATCCCCAGAAAAGATCCTTGCAATAACACATTGTAATCAAACTCACCACAGTGAAACATAAAGAGAAGATTATAAAATGTGCATGAGAGAAATGCCAATTAGACTTACAGTGGACTTCTCATCAGAAACCCTACCAACTAGCAGGAGAGATGGTGAGATACAGTCCAAGTCTTAAGAGAAAAAAAATGTCATCCCAGAATAGTATACCCTGCAAAGTTCTCATTGGTGAATGAAGGTGAAATAAAGACCTTACATAACAAACAGAAACTGAAAGAATTTGTCTCTACCTATCCAGCCCTGCAAAAGATGCTTAAGGATGTGCTGTACACAGAAACACAGAAACATGGTCATCACTACAAAAGATGGTAAAGGAAGAAATCTAAAAAGAGGTGGTGTAGTCATCTTAATATCACAAAATAGACTTTAACACAAAAACTGTTAAAAGACACAAAAAGGGCAGTACATAATGATTAAGGGATCAATTCAACAGGAAGACGTAACTATTATAAACATATATGCACCTAATTATAGGACACTTGATATTTAAAAGAAATGTTTAGGGATCTAAAGGGAGACATAGACTCCAATACAATAGTATTGTTGGACTTTAATACTCCACTTTTAGCAATGGACAGATCAACCAGACAGAAAATCATCAAGGAAACAGCAGAGCTAACCCACACTATAGACCAAATGGACCAAACACCCATCTTCAGAACTTTTTATCCTACAGTTACAGAATACACATTCTTCACAGCAGTGCATGGAACGTTCTCTAGGATTGACCACATACTAGGCCATAAAGCAAGTCTCAACAATTCAAAAGAATCAAAATCATACCATGCTTCTTCTCAGAGAACAAGGGAATGAAGCTGGAAATCAGCAACACAGGAATCTCTAGAGCATATGAAAACACTTGGAGACTGAACAACATGCTCCTGAATGAACAGTGGGTCATAGAAGAAATCAAAAGAGAAATCAAAAACTTTCTGGAGACAAATGAAGATGACAACATAACATATCAAAACTTAGGGAATACAGCAAAAGCAGTGTTAAGAAGAAAGTTTACAGCAACAGGTGCCTACATCAAGAAATTGGAAGGAACCAAATAAATAAGCTAACAATACATCTCAAGGATTTAGAAAAACTACAGCAAACCAAATTCAAAACTAATAGGAAGAAAGAAATAATTAAAATTAGAGAAGTAATCAACAAAACTGAATCCAAAAAAATGCAAAAGATCAGCAAAACTAGAGCTGTTTTTTTTTTTTGAAAAAATAAACAAAACTAACATACCATTGGCCCAACTAACCAAAAAAAGAAGAGGGAAGACCAAAATCAATAAAAAGAGATGAAAAAGGAAATGTAAAAACAAATACCACAGAAATTAAAAAGAATCATCAGAAATTACTACAAAGAGTTGTATGCCAACAAATGGGAAAACCTAATAGAAATGGATAGATTCCTGGACATATACAACCTATCTAAATTGAGCCATGAAGACATAGAAAACCTAAATAGACTTGTAACTAAGATGGAAATTGAATCAGTAATAAAGGCCCTCCTAACAAAGAAAAACCCAGGACTGAAGGGCTTCACTGCTGAATTCCAACAGACATTTAAAGAAGAACTAACTCCAATTCTTCCCAAGTTATTCAAAACAATTGAAAGAGAGAGAATCCTCTAAAATTCTTTCTACAAAGCCAGCATCACCTTAATTCCTAAATCTGAAAAAGTTGCAACAAGATAGAGAATTACAGACCAATTTCCCTGATGAACATAGATGCAAAAATCCTCAACAATATCCTAGCCAAAAGTCTCCAACAAAAGATCACAAAGATCACCCACCCAGACCAAGTGGGATTTATCACAATACAAGATTTCAGGACATATTATAGGGCAGTTATAATCAAAAGAGCATGGTACTGGTACAAAAACAGATGGATAGACCAGTGGAGCTAAAACCAATTCCTGGAGCAAGGACAGTCTCTTTAACAAATGGTGCTGGGAAAACTGGATTTCCACGTGCAGAAGCTTGAAGCAAGACCCTTGCAATATACCTTACACAAAAATGCACTCAACATGGATTAAAGACCTAAATCTATGACCTGACACCATCAAATTATTAGAGAACACAGGAGAAACTCTGCTAGATATTGGCACAGGCAAAGACTTCTTGGAAAAGACCCTAGAGGCGCAGGCAGGCAAAGCCAAAATTAACACATGAGATTACATCAAATTGAGAAGTTTCTGTACTGCAAAAGAAATAGTCAAAAAAGTGAAGAGGCAACCAACAGAATGGGAGAAATTATTTGCAAACTCTGCAACTGATAAAGGATTAATAACCAGAATTTACAAAGAGATCAAGAAACTCCACAACAACAAAACAAACAACCCACTTAAGAGATGGGCCAAGGACCTCAATAGACATTTTTCCAAAGAGGAAATCCAAATGGCGAACAGGCACATGAAAAAATGTTCAGGATCACTAGCCATCAGGGAAATGCAAATCAAAACCACAATGAGGCTTCACCTCACCTGGGTTAGAATGGCTTTCATACAGAAATAAAAAATGACAAATGCTGGCGAGGATGTAGGGGAAAAAGTACCCTAATCCATTGTTGGTGGGAATGCAAACAGTTTGGAGATACCTCAGAAATCTGAATATAGTCCTACCATATGACCCAGTCATTCCACGCCTCGGAATTTACCCAAGGGAAATTAAATTGGCAAATAAAAGAGCTATCTGCACCTCCATGGTTACTGCAGTGATTCACAATAGCTAAGACATGGAATCCACCTAAATGCCTGCCAACAGAAGAATGGATAAAGAAATTATGGGATATGTACTCTATGGAATACTACACAGTGGTTGAAAACTATGAAATCCAGTCATTTGCAACAAAATGGAGGAATCTGGAAAACATCACACTGAGTGAAATAAGTCAGTCTCAAAGGGGGCAAATATCATATGTTCTCCCTGATCTGTGACAACTAACTGAGCACCTAAAAGGAAACCCATAGAATTGACACTATGAGAAACAATGACTTGAACAGCCCTTGTCCTGACTGTCAATGAACAACTTATTATTTTATTCTTTTTAGTATTTTCTTTTTCTACTTAATACCATTGGTTGAACTCTTTAATTAACACACCATTATTCTTAGGTGTTTAAATTTAACTGAAAAGTGATCCCTGTTAAATATAAGAGTGGGAATAAGAGAGCGAGGAGATGTACAGTTCAGCACACATTCCCATGGACTTACACCTAAGGGTAAAGATAAAAACTTGCCATGGGACTCCAAATCCCATTAAGCTTGGTGGTACAAATGTCATCTTACTAGTGAAAGTAATCATTTTAAGTGTGTAACTGATCTTGTGGATAGGAATAAGTGTCAAAGGGAACACATAAATAAGACCAAGTGTCTGCTAATAAAAATAGATGGAATTAAAAAGGAGAGAATGATCCAACATGGGAAGCAGGCTACACCGCAGACTCATAGAAAGAGAAATACCCTAAACAGCATTCTGGCCTCAGACTCAGCCCTTAAGGCGTTCAGATCTCGTTAAAAAGCCCATGAGACCATTTTAGGCATGGAAAGCCAAGACATTGTGGCAAAAATTGGCCTACATGAAAGATCTCTGTGAGTAAGATCCCAGTGGAAAGAAGGGACCATTAAAGGAGGAGGTACCTTACTACTTTGTTTATGGCCCTGTCTAAATAATGTCAGAGTTTGTGGATTCAAAAGGCTTCCGTAGCCTTAGCGACTCGTGACAAGAGCCTCGGTGATCACTGACATCAAAATAAGAGTGTCAATCGTTAAATCAACAAGAGTCACTGTGCCCTTGCTCCACATATAGGACCTCTGTCCTTAATGAGTTGTACTATGAGAATTAATGGTAAAACTAATTTTCAAACAGTACTTTATACTTTGTGTCTGTGAGGGTACAAACTGTTGAAATCAGTACTTAGTACAGAGTTGATCTTCTGTATATAAAGGTAATTAAAAATGAATCTTAATGAAGAATGGGATGGGAGAGGGAGTAAGAGGTAGGATGGGGGTGGGGGTGGAAGGATGGGTATGGGGGGAAGAACCACTATATTCCAAAAGCTGCAACCTATGACATTTATACTTATTAAATAAAAGCTTTCCAAAAAAATCCTATTTCTTCTTTTCAATATATACAGTCAATGCTATCAATTTCTCTCTACATATTGATTCAGAAGCATCCTCAAAAAAATTTTTTTGACAGGCAGTTAGACAGTGAGACAGAAAGAGAGAGAGAGACTGAGAGAGAGAGAGCTATAGACAGTGAGAGAGAGACAGAGAGAAAGGTCTTCCTTCTGTTGGTTCACTCCCAGCCGGCAATCCGAAGCCAGGACCAGGCGCCTCCTCCTGCTCTCCCATGCAGGTGCAGGGCCCAAGCACTTAGGCCATCCTCCACTGCCTTCCTGGGCCACTGCAGAGAGCTGGACTGGAAGAGGAGCAACTGGGACAGAATCCGGTGCCTCAGCCAGGACTAGAACCCGGGGTGCTGGTGACGAAGCCAGAGGATTAGCCAAGTGAGCCACGGTGCCAGTCCTGCATCCTCAAATTTTAAAGTCTTATTTTCATTTAGTTCAAAAGATTTTAAATTTCTCTTGAGACATATTCTTTAGCTGGTATGTTTTTCTATTTTCTATTCTACTTTAATTCCATTGGGGCTTGATAGTATATTTCTGTACGATTTTTTTTACTCCAGAAATATTTATGTAAAAATATTTTTGGCCAGTGCCATGGCTCAATAGGCTAATCCTCTGCCTGCGGCGCCGGCACACCGGGTTCTAGTCCCAGTCAGGGCACCGGATTCTGTCCCGGTTGCCCCTCTTCCAGGCCAGCTCTCTGCTGTGGCCCGGGAAGGCAGTGGGGGATGGCCCAAGTGCTTGGGCCCTGCACCCCATGGGAGACCAGGAGAAGCACCTGGCTCCTGGCTTTGGATCAGAATGGTTCACAGGCCACAGCGCGCTGGCCACAGCGGCCATTAGAGGGTGAACCAACGGTAAAGGAAGACCTTTCTCTTTGTCTCTCTCTCTCTTTCACTGCCTATTTTTGTAAAAAATTATGTATTTTTTATAGCCCAGAATGTGATCTATCATTGTGACTGCTATATCAGAGCTTGAGAAGAGCATCAATTCTGTTGATGTTGAATTTACAGACTGACTTTACTATTCCTAGAACTAGTATTGGCATTCTCTTCTAGTGAAAATCCATATTTTGTATTTTCCTTCAGCTTCTGATCCACTGTTAGATCACTGTTCTTTAAATTAAAAATAACGTATGCAAGGATAACTCCTCTTACTATTTCCATTTGGTATAGTATTTGGTATTGTAACATATAATATGGCAAGAAAAGAAATAAAGGCAAAGTAGTTAGAAATGAAAATAATATTGTTGGGGCCAGTGCTGTGGCATAGTGGGTAAAGCTGCCACCTGCAGTGCTAGCATCCTATATGAAAACTAGTTCAAGTCCAGGCTGTTCCACTTCCAATCCAGCTTTGTGTTATGGCCTGGGAAAGCAGTAAAAGATGGCCCAATTCCTTGGGCCCCTGCACCTGTATGGGAGACCTGGAAGAGGCTCCTGGCTCCTGATTGGTGCAGCTCCAGCCATTGAAGCCATCTGGGGAGTGAACCAGCAGAAGGAAGATCTCTCTTTCTCTCTCCTTCTCCCTTTGTATAACTCTGACTTTCAAATAAATGAATCCTTTAGGGTGGATCCAAGATGGCGGAATAGTGAGGGCGCACACTGATAGTCCAGGAAAAGAAAGTTTAATAAAAGTGGAGTTATTAGGCCGGCGCCGTGGCTCAACAGGCTAATCCTCCGCCTTGCGGCGCCGGTACACCGGGTTCTAGTCCCGGTTGGGGCAGCGGATTCTGTCCCGGTTGCCCCTCTTCCAGGCCAGCCCTCTGCTGTGGCCCAGGAGTGCAGTGGAGGATGGCCCAGGTGCTTGGGCCCTGCACCCCATGGGGAGACCAGGAAAAGCACCTGGCTCCTGGCTCCTGCCATCGGACGAGTGCGGTGCGCCGGCCGCAGCGCGCCAACCGCGGCGGCCATTGGAGGGTGAACCAACGGCAAAGGAAGACCTTTCTCTCTGTCTCTCTCTCTCACTGTCCACTCTGCCTATAAAAAAAAAAAAAAAGTGGAGTTACTGTAGTCTCAGGAAAAGGCTTGGGAAAAAGCTGCAGAGGAAACTCTTCCAGATCTAGTGGATATGACACAGAGGACCTACAGGATGAGCAAGGACACCCATGGTGCCAGAGAAAGATGCAGCATTGAAAGAAAATTACAGACAAATATTCCTGATGAACATAGACGCAAAAATCCTCAATAAAATTCTTGCCAATAGCATACAACAACATATCAGAAAAATCATCCAACCAGAGCAAGTGGGAATTATCCCTGGTATGCAAGGATGGTTCAATGTTTGCAAATCAATCAATGTGATACACCACATTAACAGACTGCAGAAGAAAAACCATATGATTATCTCAATAGATGCAGAGAAAGCATTTGATAAAATTCAACACCCTTTCATGATGAAAACTCTAAGCAAATTGGGTATAGAAGGAACATTCCTCAATATAATCAAAGCAATTTATGAAAAACCCATGTCTAGCATCCTACTGAATGGGGAAAAGTTGGAAGCATTTCCACTGAGATCTGGTACCAGGCAGGGATAACCACTCACACCACTGCTATTCAACATAGTTCTGGAAGTTTTAGCCGGAGCCATCAGACAAGAAAAAGAAATTAAATGGATACAAATTGGGAAGGAAGAAGTCAAACTATCCCTCTTTGCAGATGATATGATTATTTATTTAGGGGATCCAAAGAACTCTACTAAGAGACTATTGGAACTCATAGAAGAATTTGGCGAAGTAGCAGGATATAAAATCAATGCACAAAAATCAACAGCCTTTGTATACACAGGCAATGCCACAGCTGAGAAAGAACTGCTAAGATCAATCCCATTCACAATAGCTACAAAAACAATCAAATACCTTGGAAAAAACTTAACCAAGGACGTTAAAGATCTTTGCAATGAGAATTACAAAATCTTAAAGAAAGAAATAGGAGAGGATACCAAAAAATGGAAAAAATCTTCCATGCTCATGGATTGGAAGAATCAACATCATCAAAATGTCCATTCTCCCAAAAGCAATTTATAGATTCAATGCGATACCAATCAAGATACCAATGACAATCTTCTCAGATCTAGAAAAAATGATGCTGAAATTCATATGGAGATGCAGGAGACCTCAAATAGCTAAAGCAATTTTGTACAACAAAACAAAGCCGGAGGCATCACAATACCAGATTTCAGGGCATACTACAGGACAGTGGTAATCAAAACAGCATGGTACTGGTACAGAAACAGATGGATAGACCAATGGAACAGAATAGAAACACCAGAAATCAACCCAAACATCTACAGCCAACTTATATTTGATCAAGGATCTAAAACCAGTTCCTGGAGCAAGGACAGTCTAGT
Source organism: Sylvilagus floridanus (assembly GCA_949820135.1). Classification (NCBI taxonomy): domain Eukaryota; kingdom Metazoa; phylum Chordata; class Mammalia; order Lagomorpha; family Leporidae; genus Sylvilagus; species Sylvilagus floridanus. The sequence goes on from OX463239.1 coordinate 66,012,495, forward strand.
CAATAAATGGTGCTGGGAAAACTGGATTTCCACGTGCAGAAGCTTGAAGCAAGACTCTTACCTTACACCTTACACAAAAACCCACTCAGCATGGATTAAAGACCTAAATCTATGACCTGACACCATCAAATTATTAGAGAACATTGGAGAAACACTGCAAGATATTGGCACCAGCAAAGACTTCTTGGAAAAGACCCTAGAGGCGCAGGCAGGCAAAGCCAAAATTAACTATTGGGATTGCATCAAATTGAGAAGTTTCTGTACTGCAAAAGAAATAGTCAGGCAAGTGAAGAGACAACTGACAGAATGGGAAAAAAATATTTGCAAACTATGCTACAGATAAAGGATTAATAACCAGAATCTACAAAGAGATCAAGAAACTCCACAACAACAAAACAAACAACCCACTTAAGAGATGGGCCATGGACCTCAATAGACATTTTTGAAAAGAGTAAATCCAAATGGCGAACAGGCACATGAAAAAATGTTCAAGATCACTAGCCATCAGGGAAAGCAAATTAAAACCACAATGTGGGTTTCACCTCACCCAGGTGAGAATGGCTCACATTCAGAAATCTACCAACAATAGATGCTGGAGAGGATGTGGGGAAAAAGGGACACTAATTCACTGTTGGTGGGAATGTAAACTGGTAAAGCCACTATGGAAGTCAGTCTGGAGATTCATCAGAAACCTGAATATAACCCTTCCTTACAACCCAGCCATCACACTCATTGGAATTTACCCAAAGGAAATTAAATTGGCAAACACAAAAGCTGTCTGCACCTTAATGCTTATTACAGCTCAATTCACAATAGCAAAGACCTGGAATCAACCTAAATGCCCATCAACAGTAGACTGGATAAAGAAATTATGGGATATGTACTCTACAGAATACTATACAGCAGTAAAAAACAATGAAATCCGGTCATTTGCAACAAAATGGAGGAATCTGGAAAACATTATGCTGAGTGAAATAAGCCAGTCCCAAAGGAACAAATATCATATGTTCTCCCTGATTGGTGACAACTAACTGAGCAGCAAAAAGGAAACCTGTTGAAGTGAAATGGACATTATGAGAAATGGTGACTTGATCAGCCCTTGCCCTGACTGTTGATGAACAACTTAATACTTTATCCCTCCTAGTATTTTTTTTGTTTGTTCTACTTAATACTATTGGTTGAATTCTGTAATTAATACACAGTTATTCTTAAGTGTTGAAACTTAACTGAAAAGTGATCCCTGTTAATTATAAGAGTGGGAATAAGAGAGGGAAGAGATGTACAATTTGGGACATGCTCAAGCTGACTTGCCCCAAACGGTAGAGTTAGAAATATACTAGGGGATTCCAATTCAATCCCATCAAGGTGGCATGAACCAATGCCATCTCACTAGTCCAAGTGATCAATTTCTGTTCACAATTGATCATAATGATAGGACTAAGAGTCAAAGGGATCACATAAACAAGACTAGTGTCTGAAAATACTAACCGATAGAATAAAAAAGGAGAGAACGATCCAACATGGGAAACGGGATGCACAGCAGACTCATAGAATGGCAGATGTCCTAAACAGCATTCTGGCCTCAGAATCAGCCCTTAAGGCATTCGGATCCAGCTGAAAAGCCCATGAGAGTATTTCAGGTATGGAAAGCCAAGACACTCTGGCAAAAAAAAAAAAAAAAAAAAAAAACCTAAATGAAAGATCTCTGCAAGTGAGATCCCAGTGGAAGGAACAGTTCATCAAAGAAGGAGGTACCTTTCTCTGAAGGGAGGAGAGAACTTCCACTTTGACTATGACCTTCTCTAAATATGATCAGAGTCGGTGATCTCAAAAGGCTTCCACAGCCTTGGCAACTCATGACAAGAGCCTAGGGTGATTACTGATGCCATAAACAAGAGTGTCAACTTGTTAAGTCAACAACAGGAGTCACTGTGCACTTACTCCTCATGTAGGATCTCTGTCCTTAATGTGTTGTTCAATGTGAATTAATGCTATAACTAGTACTCAAAAAGTATTTTACACTTTATGTTCTGTGTGGGTGCAAACTATTGAAATCTTTACTTAATATATACTAAACTGATCTTCTGTTTATAAAGAGAATTGAAAATGAATCTTCATGTGAATGGAAGGGGAGAGGGAGCGGGAAAGGGGAGGGTTGCAGGTGGGAGGGAAGTTATGGGGGGGGGAGGCCATTGTAATCCATAAGCTGTACTTTGGAAATTTATTTTAATTAAATAAAAGTTTAAAAAAATGAATCTTTTAAGAAAAAGTAATATTGTCTTTATTTTTGGAAGACATTTTTATATAAATACATAAGAAATGTATACAAATTATCTGAAATATAAAGGTAACCAAGTCCTAGAATATAAGCTCAATATTGCTACCAACAAATTACCGGAAACAAATTTAAGTACATACTCATAACACACACACATATATACATATATATATATATATACACACACAGATACATTGACACATACAGACACACATGCACACTTGTATACTCTTTTGCATATATAAGTATAGTTTACCTTATTGCCAGAAATGGTAATTCTGGGCAGCAACATTTGGCACAAACTTTTAACCTCTTAAAATATATAAATTCAAAAATAATTTCACAAAGAAAACCTAAAGAAGAATTATAGTTCTAAGTTGCAGAACAACCAGTTAATAAGACTAAGAGGTTTCCGAAACTTCCTCATCACCCTGCCACCATTGAAACAGGTGTTAGAACAAAAATAGCAAAGTGGAAACTAAAAGGGAGAAGAATACCCAAGAATAAATCTGATTTCATAGAAAAAAAATACAAAATATTTCCTAAAGGCTTATTCCAAGCATGGAATTTTTTGTAGGCACTATTGAAAAATCATAGACAACACATACTCTGTTGTTTTGGAGCTCATAAAAATGTTTCAATTACAAGATTATTTTCAGCAAAGTTAAATAATGTACAACACTCTGTGATTTAGTGCCAAGATACATGGTAGAGATAAGCATTGCCGGAGTTTGCTTCAGAGGAGAGAGCGCTTCGTATAGCTGACATGTTAGAAGAACACTTCAGGGAAACAAGAAATAATGAGGGAGTACGACCTGGGGTAGGGAAGGGGGGGAAGTAGAAGAAAGAAACCCGATCCCTAATAAAATGATTCAGCTGGCCTGATCGGTCCCTTTTACCTGATTTTGGCTCTTTTCTGAAGATTATCTGATACCCCACTTTGAGAAGTGTGACAGAGAAGAAAGAAATGGAAGCTTATCCACTCCTTCCCTTCTATAAGTCCTCTGGCCCCACCACAAGCTCAAATGACTGAGCACCCTCTGGATTCTCAGCACCAGCCTCTACCCCAGCACTGTCCTCAGTAAGTAAGGCGCATTTAGGCAAGCAAGTCCAAAAAAATCATGAAAATCCTAAAGAAACAAGAGCAAATAAATCAGAAAACTCAAAGGTAATCAAATGGAGTCACAGAAAGAAGGAGGACATGAAAAAAAGAAAAAAAAATTAGCTTGTTCTAAATTAATCATGCATTAGAAAGAGTAGTGATAGAATTTAATGAAAAATACTATGGAGAAACAGAATGAGGAGACTGTTAAAAATAAGGAAAATGGAAAATGAATATTGAAAAATAGTGTTAGAAAATACTTACACTATATATATAGTTCAGATAAAACAGAAGGGACTGAAAGATAGATTTCATAATTAGAAACAATGAAACGAGAAGGGAACCAAGGATGAGGAAAGAGTGACATGGCAGAGAAAAGGGAGGGAGCTTGACAGGGCAAAGAGAAAGAGGCAGAACTCATGTTCCATGAAAATTTAGGCGTTCAATATCTTGAATTTTTCAGTAATAAATAACTAGCTTTCTTTTATTTCCAATAAAATATTATTAGAAAAAACATTATAGCACTACCAGTTAGAAAATAATAGCTTGTGGCATGAAAAAAAATTGACAGCCATATACTTTCATCATAATCTTGCTTTTGCAGACTTCAGTCATACTTTCGGTATTGGACAATTTCTTCCTTTTGGTAGTATCACACACAATGAAGAAGGAATCCCTGTAGAGAAAGTGTGCTGTTGCTTGGGTAGCTTCATCTTGATATTCATAAGTATGTGTTCTTGGACCAAACAGTTCTAAAAAGGTATGCAAAGAAAGGTAGAAATGACAAGGAGCAGAAACAAATAGTTCTAAGAAGCCACACAGACACAAGTAGAATCAAAGACAAGGAGTCCCTGGCAACTGGCAATCTTTGATCTACAGGGACAACTAACTAAAGGACTTTGAGATCAATGGAACTCAAAAAGTTGCACTTTGTCTTTTTTATAATGTGGGTTCCACTCTCTGCTCTCTATAGCTATCTCTCTGTCAATGTTTGCTTATGATTGTTTCAGTTTTTCCATATGTGGCCCCTCATTTTTCTGTGTCTTCCTGCCTCCTGAAATCTAAACACAGCTGAACTCATGTGAATGTATCTCTTAAGATATGCATTTCTATGGTCTCTATTAACAACCTCCTTCCCTTCCTTTTAAATCTTCCTCAACATAATTACCGTCTACTTCCTTCTAATCATTGTGCTTGCTATGGTTTCCTTAGATTTCTATATTTTCTTGCTTATCTAGGCCAAGCAAATTATGTCTCTATGAGTAAATATATCTGCCTATCTCCAGTATACAACACCAGGAGTCAAAAAAATGGATCAAGCAGTTTCCATGCCAGTTCTCCCAAAAGATAAAGGCCATTGCTTCCATGTACAACATCATAACATACCTAAGTAATTATTAAGAGAAAATGAATGGCTTCTGGGGCGGATTTCTCTTGTAGAAAATAGACTTGGCTAATGCTTACCTACCCCATGATTCCCATATCCATGCTGTCAACATCTGTTTTATGAAAAATGCAAGAAACAGCCAACTGGCCTAAGCAGCCTTGATAGAAGTACAACGGCTGACAGCACTTGTTACTCTGTTGAAGTAACACAGCATTAAAGCCAAGTACACACCAATGTCAGTTGTGACATATTCCCAAATTGGAGAAACTAAACTTGCCGTCAATGTTGTGGTAGAAGGCAATGGAAATTGCTACTGGTAATGGTTAATGTTCATTTCTTCCTGTTCCACTTTCTATAAACAAGGTAATGCCTATACAAGCTCATTACTGTAAACTGAGCACATTTAAATTGGCAGTAAAACCAGAGTATTTACTCTAGTGCACATATAAAGTGCCTCATCCAATGTTTTGGAAATGTTTCAAGTTTTGAAACCAAGCAGCTGGCAGCTTTACAAGCCAAACCTTACACTTAAATCACTCACTCTGGAAAGTTTTTTGGTGTCCCGTGTCAGGTAGTACCATTCAGCAGACATTCATTCCTCCACCCCTTGGATTCTTTTGCAATAAATTTGCATCCACAGAGTTCTTATAACCCTTCCAGCACCATGGACTCCAATGGCTGTTGATTAAATGTATGCATCCTGTGCATTTAACCTGACTTTCATTATGGCCACTTCGTAAAACCGCCACAGACTGGACAAGCGATGACACATAGCTAGAACCTGGAATCCCTGCAAAGTCTCAGATTAGGTTTTTTCCTCCTTCTTTATTAATAGTGACCATTTTGTGGCCTAGCTCTAAATCAGCAAAAGTATTTGACAGCAAATGTTCCTATCTATGGATTATATATAACCCGTCCTAAACACCAGATGAAAAAGGGATAACCCCGGGAAAGGAAGGGCTTGCTTCCATGTAAATCATGTTACAAATTGGACAACACCCAGAGAGTTCATTGTTCAACCTCAATTGTGAAGGCCATTCCCATTTACTATTCCCCTGGAATCAATGTTAATTAAGGCAGACTGAGACTATAAATCAGCCGGGGAGTTTTACAATGTAATTCAGCATTCAGCATATATATTTAAATAAAAGGTAACTGATTAACCACTAGAATTTTTCCAGAAGTTGCAAAGGCCATTTCTTCACAACAGTACCATGTCACTTTTCATTTTATTGAAGAGAGGAGATGAGAGAAATATTATCATCTAAAAAGGTGAGTTAAAGCTAGTTAAGTAACTCAATACTGTTTATCAGAAGGGAAGAGTTGAAAAGAAGAGAACAAAAATGGAGGAGTGTTACATCTAAAAGGGGAGGTGGATAGTATCTTTGTTCTATTTCCCTGCAAGTAATTAGTTCTTCCTTTGTTCACAATCATTTATTCCACACCTATTGAATGTTAGATCCTGTGATAGGCACGGAGGGGATAAAGAGTTAATTAGAATCAGTCCCAGCTCTCGAAATAAGCAGCACTATGTTGGGTGGGGCCAACTCAGTAACTCTTCCGATAATATGATGTGGTATTGTTCTCCAAATATCTACTATGTTTTAAGATAATGCAAGGGTTGGAGGAGGCTCTAAAAAATTCATAGCAGGGGAGGGGGGAAAGGTCACCTGTTTGGTGCAGCAGTTAAGATGCTGATTGGGGTGTCCGCATTCTATATTGGAGAACCTAGCTTCAGTCCCAGCTCCACTTCTGATTCCAGCTCCCTACTAATGGGCACCTTGGGAGGCAGCAGATGATGGCTCAAATAACAGAATCCCTGCCACTCATGTGGGACCTAGATTGAGTTCCCCACTCCTGGATTGAACCTGGCTCAGTCTTGTTTGTTGGGGGCATCTGGGAAGTGAACCATATGTACAATGTCTCTCTCTCCTCTCCCTCTCCCCCATCCCCACCCTGCCTTTTAAATACATAAAATAAAAATAAATTTTACAAAGTTGAATGAAAATAGGCAGTTGGTCCTGCAGTGTAATTTCCATTCTATTCTGTTACTAACCAGGATGACAGCCCACCTTTTCTAACAGTTGACCCTAATTTTAATTTACCCTCAAAAACTAATCACGTGTTTACATTCTGATTTTATAAAATACCAGAGAGGCAATTTGTATGGCTCATAGAAATATAACAAAATCAGTCACCTCTCCTTGACAGAAGTCAACAGAACATCCCTCTGAAGAGAAGACTTGGGCTTCAGTAAAGAAAGCTCTGACTCTCTAAGTATGCAGTTGAGGAGACAGGATTGTTGAGCATTCTTCAAGAGCTGTGCTACCAGAGTACATCTACACAGCTCCAGGCATACTACGATGGTAAAACCACCAGCAGACAAATAACCTAGACAGAGGAATTTGCTTCTGTCCAAAGTGCATGGATAACACACATCCAGTAAATAATTCAGATACTACAAACATTATTCAGTGTCCATCACACACCGAAAACTTACCCTATTTCATTTCATCTATAACAAATCTATGATGTTGGTATTATTTTCCTTTCCAGAGAAGCAAATTAAGGTTTGTGTTACAAATCCAAGCTCACACTGCAAATAATTCTCAGGGAAAAAACTTAAATGTAGGTCTTCCACTGCTCAGTATAGAGCTCCTTCCAATCTGTCCAACATTACTGGTTTCCTCCTCTTCTCTGCTAAGATATAACCTTAAAGAGCTGTGTTCTGTTATAGCATATAATTATGACATTCACTGGAAAGTCAGAATTGAAAATCAAATTTAACAATAGAATAGTAATAAAAATGAACACTGAGCACTTACTATATACAGACACTGTTTTAGATATGTCTCATGGATTAACTCATACAGGCTGCACAACTACCATGTGAAGTAGGCATTCTCATGACTTCCAATGAAGAAGGTGAGACTGAGACTTAAAGAAACTTGCCCATCAATACGAATGTTAGTGGAGCAGATATACAAAACTTTAATAGCCTGGCACCTTAACTTCAGTCTTAGATACTAGAATTTCTGACAGTACAGTGCCCTCATATAATTTCTTTTATGTTTCTTAATCTTCAAGTAGTCATTAATAAAATAATTAAACATGCTTCTTGCCAGGAGTAGTTTCCTTAATAATCTGGTCCCAATCTCTCCAATCTCTTCTCTGCACATTCCCATCAAGTATCTAAGCCAGAATGGCATCCACAGAACATCACCATTTATGTAAATAAAAACATATAGGCAAAATAATACCATATTTCCAACGGAAAAATAAACATTCTGTAGTAACACTTTCTGGTTCATAGATGGTTCCTCTTGCTCTGCTGACCTCATCTGAAAAAAGAGACAGATTAGCTTTCTAGGGTCTCTTTTATTAGGACACTAACCCCATTCATGAGGACAGAGCCTTCTTGACTTAAACATCTCCCAGACTTTTACCTCTAATACCATCATCTGGATCTCAGAATTTCAACTTACAAATTTTGGGATGGCACACATATTCAGATCCTACTACTCTCATCTCCCTCCCAAATTTTATTTTATTTTATTTGACAGGCAGAGATAGACAGTGAGAGAGAGAGACAGACAGAGAAAGGTCTTCCTTTTCCATTGTTTCACCCATCAAATGGCCGCTATGGCCAGTGCGCTGTGGCCAGTGCGCTGTGCAGATCTGAAGTCAAGAGCCAGGTGCTTTCTCTTGGTCTCCCATGTGGGTACACGGCCCAAGCACTTGGGCCATCCTCCACTGCCTTCCCCGGCCACAGCAGAGAGCTGGACTGGAAGAGGAGCAACTGGGACAGAATCTGGTGCCCGAACCAGGACTAGAACCCTGGGTGCCGGCACCACAGGCGGAGGATTAGCCAAGTGAGCTGTGGCACTGGCCAACCCTCCCAAATTTTAAATATGACATCAAGTTTTATAAATCAGGATATTTGAACATGCTGTTCCTTCCTTTCTTTTTATTTTAAATCACTGAAATATTGGTCATTTTTCATATTCAGTTCAGATACAATCTCTTGACAAAGACTTCCCAAATCCATTCAGATAGAGCTATTGGCTCTATGACATCTAGCTACCAGTGATAGTGTCCTGAAATACTTTACTTATGTTCCCCACTAACCTGTTCACTAAGGACAACTACTATATCATTATGTTATCTTTATTTTCATATCTCTAGTACCTAAAGAAACTGTGGGAAAAAGTAGCTGTTCACTAAATGTTTAATATGTATTGGTGTTCTATAAGAAGCAAGTCCTGGAGCCGGCGCTGTGGCACAGCAACTAAAGCTGCTGCAGTGCCAGCATCCCATATGGGCGCCAGTTCAAGTCCCAGCTGCTCCACTTCCAATCCTGGGAAAGGCAGTAGAAGATGGCCAAAGTCCTTAGGCCCCTGCACCCAAGTAGGGGACTTAGAAGAAGCTCCTGGCTCCTGGCTTCAGATTGGTTCAGCTCCAGCCAATGCTGCCATCTGGGGAATGAACCAGCAGATGGAAGACATTTCTCTCTCTCTCTCTCTCTCTCTCTCTAGACATTTCTCTCTCTCTCTCTCTCTCTCTCTCTCTCTCTCTCTCTGCCTCTGCTTCTCTGTAATTCTTTCAAATAAATAAAATAAATCTTTAAAAAAAAACAAGTCCTTTTTTTCCAACAAAAAGCAAACAATGTATGATTCTGAATTATAGGAGTCAAGCTTCTTGAATCCAAGAATCCTTTTCATGCCATGTCCCAGAGAAGCTGTCCTCAATCTACATTAAATACTGTCTCCTTTATATTGCATGCTTCCTATTTTTTTCTTGTCTTAATTGAACAGTTTTAATCCAGAACATGGTTTTGGATATTGACTATGACCACTAAGACAATGGAGTTATTTATTTAGAAAAATGCAGTATTGGGGCTGGCACTGTGGCTCACTTGGTTAATCCTCTGCCTGCGGTGCCAGCATCCCATATGGGCACCAGTTCCAGTCCCGGTTGCTCCTTTTCCAGTCCAGCTCTCTGCTGTGGCCTTGGAGGGAAGTGGAGAATGGCCCAAATACTTGGGCCCCTGCACCCGCATGGGAGACCAGGAAGAGGCTCCTGGCTTTGGATTAGCACAGTGCCGGCGACGGTGGCCATTTGGGGAGTGAATCAATAGAAGGAAGACCTTTCTCTCTGTCTCTCTCTCACACTGTCTATAACTCTACCTGTAAAATAGAAAGAAAGAAAGAAAGAAAGAAAGAAAGAAAGAAAGAAAGAAAGAAAGAAAGAAAGAAAGAAAGAAAGAAAGAAAAATACAGTACCACTAGCATCACACTAAAGCCCTTGAGAACAAAGGTGGTTCACAAAAAACTGCTCTTCTTTGGGCCACTAGACCCTGTACCATGTAGTGGAGTTCTCAAGCAGCCTGCAATGCAGCAGGTCCAAGTGCATCTAAGGTCTCTTCATCTAATCACCACTAATTATGTAGTGTGGCCATTGTATAATTCATTATTTCAGTTGGCTATGCCTTATGGGCTTATATATAAGGATATAACGCTTGAAAAGTTTCATTTTATTCCAATACACAAGGAGGAGGAGGAAGAAAATGTATGTTTTAGTTCTGGCTTCATGCTAAATGGAAAATAACTCAGCTTCCCTAAGCCCTCAGTTTGTCCATGAAAGCATTAGACTTTATAACAGAAAGAAGGTTAATCTATGGCATTTGTGACACAAATCTGTTTTCCTGCTCCTTCACAGACATTAATAATTGATCATGACACTTTTCAGCTTACCACGTGAATACTTCACAAGATGGAACCTCAGAAAGCTACTTTCAATTGAATGGAAGATGCCATTTATTATTAAATCTACTGCCATCCAAATGACCTCTGCGTCTAAACTCTACATCTGAGCTGCTGATATAGAACATATATGGACGCCAGTGGGCGCTCAGTAGGAAAATTTATCAGTTTTGTGATACTGTATGTTTGTCTTGCTCTTTCTCGGAGTGCATGAAAAAGTTTCATAGACATGTGACCACAGCAGAATCCACCCTCTGCATTCAAACGTGACTGCTTCCTTTCCCAAAAATACAATATCTTATCACACATGAATGTATTAGAAAGACATCATATGAAAAGCTGAAATTGAGGTAGAAGAGTTCTACAACATTTTTAAATCTGTGCAGTCATCAAGAAAAACAGCCATAAATATATTTCCAAAAAAAAAAAAAAAAAGGAAAAATCTGGCTTTTGTGTCCTGTTGTGAAACTATTCAGTACGACAAGATCCATACTTCAACAGCCAAATTCTATTAAAGCATTATTTTACAAGGCACTTGTGAATGAGATTCTTTTTCTTGGACTAAATATAATACAGGCTGTTTTGATTAAGAAAAGATAATTCACAGAGCTGGAAGGAGCCTTAGACACTTATCTATGCAAATGAAAATTGTTATACAACTAAACTTGTCAAAAGATGTCCAATCACTTGGCTCAAGGCCATATGTCAGGCCCAGTTAGTGGCAGACCTTCACAAGGCTTTTTCTAAATTTGATTTTTGTTGATGTTTACTTGGAAACAGATCTGACAGCCTCCCAGGACTATGGGCAATCCTCACTGTGTGTTTTTCACAATGTTTCTTAGGTAGTATTTGGCACAAGAAGTTTTACTTGAGTTCCCCTTTTCTTCAGTACAATCAACAGAGGTGACAGTAAAATAATTTTTCATTTCCTTCCTTGAAAGAAAAATGCATTAGGGAAATGTTGTTGATTTACATTCTTAATGTGACAGGACTTAGGGATGAGATCCTGGGACATTTTCTGCAGTCTCCGCAGGTGCAGACGCTGGAACTTCTGCCAGAGGATAGACAACGGCCAGACGATTCCCATTCTCAAATAGGAAATTATTTTCCTAGGCTTATTAAAGAATAGTCTTGAGTTCTTTCAACCACAGGGCTGTAACTGACGATGTCCTGATGACTTTCCACAAGAAGGCTGAGTTTGCATGAACATAGTTAAAAGGTTATGGCTCATTTTAATTAATTTAGGAACTGATTACAGTAGCATTTCATCGAATTTTATATCATTTTATTTTATGAAATTTTACATGTTCCTTTCTCTGTAGCTCTGGGTATCAAGGCTAAATAAGACTGGGACAGCAAATGCCAAAATCTTTATAAAATGATCACAGTTGTTCAGTTCACAGTTCTTTCTCCCAGCTAAGAGAATTAAAATGAAACTTCATGATGAGGCTTTAGTAGAGACCTAAGTAAGTACTTGGAAAAAAGTATCAGTACATGTCCTTTAATAAATATTTCATTTGATAAACATTTCATAGCATCCTAAATTCTGAGCACCTAGGCAGAAAATATCCTTTAGAGTATTTTCCTATCTCAGAAATCCCACCTTCCCAGTGGAATGCTTTTAAGAACTCTAATAAGGACAATGCTCCATAACAACAAAGGCTTTCTCCCAACCAAGTGTCCCCATGGTGGCAGCTATTTGACACAGTGGCTAACATACTGCTTGGAATGCCCCCCATTCCATATCAAAGTGCCTGGATTCAAGTCCTGGCTCTGCTTCCATGATTCCAGCTTCCTGCTAACACACATTCTTGGGAGGCAACAGGTAATGGCTCAAGTATGTGGGTCCAGACTGAGTTCTGGGCTCATGGCTTTGACCCAGGCCCTGCTACTGCAAGCATTTGGGAAGTGGAGCAGGCGACAGAAGAGCTCTCTCTCTCCCTCCTTCCTTCTCTCTCACTCTTTCTGTCTCAAATAAAAATACATAATAAGAGAGACCAAGGTAGAAGCTTCTAGTTCTCTTAAACGTTATACCTAGAACTAGCACAGCATTACTTCTGCCATATTAAATTAAACAAATCATAAAGGAGGAGATATCTCATATTCTCCAACAGACGTGATCTGCTAACTTGCTATGTTCCTGGGTTTAACAGTAAAGATGCTAAATCTGGGCTTTTTGAAATCCAATTACATCCAAGTCTATTCCCAACCAAGACAAGAGTAGAATTCCATGATTTAAGCAATGTTAAAGGAGAAACATATGACAGCTGTGTTATATACTTAAGACAAAGTAAGGAATTAGAAAATTCATTAAGGACTGATATGATTAACCTTGTATGTTAATCTTCCTTCATCTTCTTATAGAACAACCTAGAATGGAAATACCAGAGTTGAATGATTTCCATTTTAATACTAGTCTTCCCACCTTTGTTTCCTCCTCTATAAAACAAAGATAAGACCTGCTTTTCAGAGGTGTTACACAATTAGTGAGATAAAATGTGAATATATCTGAGGCGGTTAATAGCCAGTTAAGTCATCACTTGGGACACCTCCATCCCATATCAGAGTGTCTGGGATCAAGATGTCCTGCCTCCCTTTCCCACCCAGCTTCCTGTGAAAGCATCTGGGAGGCAGCAAAAAAATGACCCAAGTAGTTAGGTTCTTGCTACTCACTTGGGAGACCCAGATGGAGTTTCTGTCTCCTGGCTTTGGTCTGGCCCAGTCCTAGCATGAATCAGCAGGTCAAAGATTCTCTTTCTCTCTCTCCCACTCCCCCTCCCCCCACTCTGTCTTTCAAATAAACACAAAGAAATTTTTTTTTTAAAAAAGTGAATGTGTTTTAAGTGACTAAAATGGAAGTTTTTTCCTTTTCCAACTTCCTTAAAGAAAGATATCTTGGATTCATATGGTTTCCCTCACCTCCATACACAACATGCCACATGCAGTACATGCTCAAAAGATATAATAAATCATTTCCATGGGAAAGAAGTGGGGACAGAATAAGAAACTCAGATTGGTTGCCAAAGGAATCACATTCATCTAAAAGTTGCCTTAGTTGTTTTATAAACTTCAGCAGTCACTTGGATAAAGATTAAGAAACAGTGCAACTTAGCCACACAAGCTGCATCACTTGATCACTTCTGAAGCAGGAAATACCAAGGCCAAATCTGGCTTGCCACCGTTTTCAGCCCACAGCAAAGCGGTCCTGACTGTGGCATACAGAGTGGTTACCATGCCTTTTTTAGCTGGGAGAGCCAAACCCTGAGGAATTCTCAAAGCAGCAGGCATTAATCACAGTTAGGTGTAAATAATTTCCTATCCTCAATGAATCTCTGACATAAACCTGCCATGTTTTATTTCAGTAATAAAATGTTTTGTTTTTTTAATAGTAAATGCTTCAAATGATTTGTATGAAACCCTGCAGCAGATTATGCCTTGGAGAGTTCAATGCTTCTCAGCTTGCCACTAAACTGCCTTTGGTTCATCATAGTAAAGTAGCAGGTAGAAATCAATAGGCAGACTGATCTATTTGTATGAAAAAGGTCAATTATCTTTAATTAAGCAATACAACAAAGAAATAGTTTGGGGACTTGTCATATGGCAGTTATCTCCTCTTACATGATTGCTCCATTGTTTCGACTAATGTACTTTAAAGTGATTTGTGGACGATACAGACAGCACTTAATTATAATTATCATTTAATGATATAAAATTTTTGAACTGTATTGCTGATATTTTCAGCCCAGTTCTCTGTAGAGCTAGTGGCTCTGTATATTATAATCAAAGGTAATAAAGATATTTTTAACTTCAAGCAAAAATAATCTTACCTTATTTTACTTCAAATAAAGAGTCTACCTATGCAGAGTAAAATAATGAAACAAGTGTTCAGCTCATTTACGGGAAAGGGGGAAATAAAGCTTCCTCTTGAAACATTTACGTAGTTAGAGCAGAAGTGGTTCTGTCGACTTTCATTCTTTGCTGTGCTTCACGCCAAAACATCTGGCTAAAAAGTGAAAAAACACCCAAATGGCATTGTATAGGAAAAACACCTAGATGATTGATTGCATTTTTCACTTTAAAGTCAATGTTTTGATATTATAGAGACATGGCCTTTGTTCAATAGGTGTAATCTTTTGCTGGCTGAAACAGGATTTTACAAAGCTTGCTTTGACAAGGACTAATTTATCAATTCTAATTTTAAGTGAATTAACAGTTTTAAATAACGGATCCAATTATATCGTATACCCTGTACTGCACCTATGCTGAGTCCTACCTAACTTGAAAGGAGAAAGAAAAAGCCTTCAAAGAAAAGACTGCAAACTATATACTTTCAAAAGGACTCAGCTCAGGGTCAAAAGAAAGGAACAACTAGAGGCTACAATTTAGAACAACTTGAAAGTATTCACCTAAGAACACTGCACCACAGCAAGAGCCTGGGTACTTTAAAGTACTTGTTGTATGCCCAACACACTACACTAACATGCAGTGACTACAGAATTGTGTTAAAGCTGTGAAGAGAAGTAACTGAGGACATGAGCGGTGAGGCAGCAAGGATTCACCCAGCTTCTCACGTATCCATCTAACCTCAAGGTCTGTTTCTGAAGGTAAAAGGACACTGATGGAGGAAGAGACAAAAGGTCATTAGTCACGTTCCCCAGAGCACAGTTCAGTTTGGCCAACCTAAAGAGGGGCAAGGTTAGATTCCGAATGAATTGGAGGGAAATTATGGGGGGACCTGGCCCCTTTCCCAGAATGAGGGTGCTTGAGATACTCAATGTTATCTTGGATCAACCCGATTAAAGGGCCCTAGGGGGAATCCACGAACCTGTGATACAGATTTAATATAGATCTAGTGTTCCATTTGATTCAGGATTCTAAAAATTATGACAGGATATCCCTACAACAGACCTAAACTGTCCAACTTTTCCAGCATCCCTAAGTCACATGCTGTGTTTTACTAATACTTGGGTTGAAGTCAATGGAGACATTTGTGGTCTTTTAACCACAAAAATGGACCAAGGTGTTCTGCGTTCAGTTCTGCCCCTATTCCTCTCACATGATTTCTTAATGGGTCGACCTCCTATATGTACAGAAAGATTAAGATGGTGTGTCTTAGGTGTGTCATTTAAACTTTCTGCAGCTCACTTTTCCCATCCGTAAAAGAAGATAAGAAAACCAACTGGCCTAATGGTTGTAAGGATTAAATAAAGTATTGCATTACTGAAAAGCCTGGCACAGTGTTCTTGCAGACTTTTTACTGATTCTGATTCTGAACGTAAACAATCAGTTCAAGACAATTTACTGGTGCTCTCAAACAACTGGCCACCCCCTTTTCTGTACATGTTTGCTTATTCATTCATTTATTCTCTATTGCTGCCAACTAGGACCCCTAAGCCAAAACACCCAAGACACACAGGGCAAAAAGAAAGAAAAAAGGTAAATATGGTGAGGCCACTCAACACATTGACTGGTCTTCCAGAATATCCAGTAGGCACTCTTCTGATTCTGCCCTTAAGACAGACTAACGCAGGGCAGCGCAAACACTGCAGAACTGCCTGGGCCTGGGAGGTCTGAGTAGTGGCCTGGGAAATGTGCTTTGGGAGGAGAAAGCTCAGGGAAAGGGCTTTCCTGGCCTCCCGTCAGTCTTGAGAAAGCAGAACATAACATGATGTCTTTTTGTCTTCTGCTTGCAAACAAATGTGCCTTTGCCTATCTTCCCTGGGTTTAATTAGTCTTCTGTCTTCCTCAGAGTTCAGGCTGTTCATTTGCAAATGGAAGACATCAGAAAGGCGTGTGGGTGTGGGTGTGGGTGTTGGGGGGGACAGGGGGCTGAAGTGTTTATTTTCAAAGCCACAGGGGGTCCCCATTTGAAAAAGCACCCAGCTTATCTCAATGTTTTTGTTTGTATGATTTTGAATTAGAAGGTTGGAGCAATTCATTTAGGAGATTAAGCTGTCTTTACAATGGTCCTAGTTGTCCTATTTATTCAATAGTATTGCCAGGGTTAAAAAGAAAAAAAAAAAAGGCTTTTTACTGCACTCTTCATTATTTGAGTGCAACAATTTTAAAGGGTTCTTTTGATTTTAATGGCAATTAATTTTACATCAAAGTGATGATTATTTGCAGACCACAGATGAAAATCACAGCCAAACTGTACAACAGATTAGAGTTGTCAGTTTCAGGAAATAAAAATACAGGAGACTAGTTAAACATGAATTTCAGAAAAACAACAAAGATTTTAGTCCAAGTATGTTCCAAATCACCAGGCATGGGGTACACTTATACTAAAAAATTTTCAGTTATTTACCTAAAATCCAAATTTAAGTAGACACCCTATATTTTATTTGGCAATCCTACCATGTTTTCATGGATGTTGTACACGTTCCAAGAATGCTAAGTGAAAAATAGGGCAAATTCCATTTCATTATTGCACTTAAACTTGCTCTCTAAAGAGCTGAAGTACTTCATCAGTCAGAATAATGACTCTCAGTTTATTAACAGATAAAGTGATACCTCAGCAACTCAAGTTAATGTTGATTACAGGATAAGACCTAGTGCTTGTCTCTGAAGCCCATTCTGTTCATGCCAAGTTTTCTCATAATTGAAAAAGGAACACCCAAAAGGGGCAGCTGGCATCTTTAGTTGAGCCATAAGTTACTGTGCTGAACTACTACTTTTAACTGTGAATATCATCTTTCTTTCATTTACGATACAAAGCAAACATCCTGCACATGGAGGGGCTGACTCACCGCACTACATGCCCCAAGATGGAAGAGGCCTTTGAACCAATAAATGAGTGATTTTCCCCACAGGAGACGAAACAGTTGGTTTTGACTATAAATAAAAAGCAACCTGAATTTATGTGGCACAATTGTTTTCACATATCTGCTGACATAAATAATTAAATAAAAAGAGATTTTTGCCCTTGATTTCGATCTTAGCAAACAGAATTACACCTATTTTGTACTTAAATGATTAAATTCTTCCTCATGGTTCTTGGCTTTTACATACATGCAAAAAGGTGTAGGTGATGCCTCCTCCTATCCCAGGAATTAGGTTATTTGTAGGAATTCAGTCTGAAAGCTTCTGATGTAATAAAATGTGATGATAAACTAGTAAGTCTAATTGTGCATAGTTTATAAAGGCAATATCATTATCTTAAAGTTTTATCTAAGCTTTTGAAGGTAAGGGGTATTTTTTTGGTAGACCCTCAAAGCACCTTAATTTTTCTCTTTTAATTTTTAAGTAGATATCATCCTGGAAAAGCAGAAAGAAGGAAAGAAGATATTCAATGACAAGCTCAAATTAACCATCAAATATATGGTCAAGAAATTCCCATTTACCATTTAAATAAAATATTAGAAGACTCTTGTTAGGACTTGGTTTTGAAACAAGCCCCATGTTGAAGCTAAGTCCTGCTAAGAAATACCTCTGAAAGCTGCCACTTGACCTGGAATTCCTCTACAGGAAAAACTAGCCATAACGACAAGAGAGGCCTATATGAGAAACTGCCAGAATGTCAACTTCATTTGCAGTGGCCCCATATGGCCTGATCACTCTCCCTGGCATGATAAATCACTGGCAGAATCCTTACCTTCCTACGTTTGATCTCTGCTCAGCAAGATGTGGTTTTGATGTGAAGAACTCCAGATCTCTTAGGTCAGAGACAAATAGCAGTGGCACTGACCTGCAAAGTGCTAAGTCTCTATTAGACTGCAGTGCAAAGCCAGAAGCTTCTGACAAGTTCCCTCGCCGCAGTTTCCCGACCCACCGTGGCTTTCATGAGCTTAGCTTGGCAGAAAAGCTGCTGAAATGGTTTGGAGGAGAAATGATAACAAATCTTTCCTTTCTATCACTGTGACCAAGTACTAAAATCAATTTTCCGAAGACTGAAAGGAGAACTTCTCTTGGGACTCATTGCTCTCATTTCTAGTACTATAATTTTTTTGGCAAATGTGAAACATTTTGATTTCCAGTGGATCTTTATGACACCACTAACCACTCATTTATATAAGGACAATCATTACCAGATTGCTATGGACCATTCTTTGGTAATTATGAGTGTATCCTTGGGAGATGCTTTTAGCAAAACTGTTTTGAGTGCAAATTTTGGTTGCCAGAAAGACTAACTAGATATACATGCATGTTCAGTATTTTCCTCTGATCCTCATAATCCAGGTCCTAGACTCAGCAGAGGAATGAGTTTTATATAGTCAGGGTGGGATATATCTAAATAGTCAGGGTGGGATACAGAAATCTCATAGCTCTTCTAATCCAAAACTTCTTATAAGCAGGTAGGCTAATAAATAAGCATCTCATTCTACCTTCTTATTATCTAAGTAATTAAATTGATGTCCAGGAAATTCAAGGGACTTAACCAATAGAACAAAGCATTTTCATGTCCCCAGAGCCTAATATAGAGAAGGTATTTAACAAATGATCAAGTGATTTCATTCACACATTAATTCAATAAATATTTATTGTACAAGGAACTGCTAAACAAGAATACATTAGAGGCAGAGCTGGGGCCAAAATGCAGGTCTTCTAATGCACAATCCACAGCCTTATTTGCTGCTCTACTATGTACCCTGAGGAGTTTCTGTTTCAAAGAAATGGAAAAGAGGGGCCAGCCCTTTGGTGCATGGGGTAAAACCGCCACCTGCAGAGCTGATAGCCCCTATGGACTCTGGTTCCAGTCTATGGCCTGGGAAAGCAGTAGAAAATGGCCCAAGTCCTTGGGTCCCTGTACCCACGTGGGAAACCTGGAAAAAGCTCCCAGCTCCTGGCTTTAGAGCAACATTACTCCAGCCATTGTGGCCAACTGGGGAGTGAGCCAGTGGGTGCAAGATTTTTTTTCTCTCTCTCTCTGTAACTCTGCCTTTCAAATAAAGAAAAGGGAAAGAGAGTAGGAGTGGAGTTTTCCATGCATTTCTGTACGTACATGAGTGTGTGTACTTTCCTTTAAGGAAGTACATAAAAAGGAAGTAAGCTTCTTCATTAACACTTTATCCTGGAATTAACTTTCTAGTCCTGGCATTTTATCTGTTAGTGACTCTGAAGATGGAATCACATAATTTTTCTGGTAATGGAATATATGTGTTTATTCATCCAAACACAAATAAGTATAGACCACACTCTATCACAGCAACCATGATACTAGCTCTTGTGAAAACTCGAGTCCAGGGGTGCTGGCACTGTGGTGTAGTGGGTAAAGCCGTCACCTGCAGTGCCAATATCCTATATGGGCACAGGTTCAGATACTGGCTGCTCCACTTCTGATCCAGTTCCCTGTTAATGTGTCTGGGAAAACAGCAGAGGATGGCCCAAGTGCTGGGGCCCCTGCACCCACATAGAAGACCCTGAAGAAGCCTCTGGCTCCTGGCTTCAGCCTGGCCCAGCCCTGGCTGTTGTGGCCATTTGGGGAGTGAACCAGTGGTTGGAAGGAAGACATCTCTCTATCTTTCTCTCTCTCTGTAACTCTGATTTTCAAATAAAAAATAAATCTGAGTCCAGGAAGAAACCAGTGTAGGCATTAAATAATAAATGAGCCCCTTGATGTGACATTATCAAACACATGCTATTTAATAATAAAAACAAGCATTTGAAATTAATCTACAATATCACATTTGAAAGACTTCTTGCAAGAGATCTGGTGTGTTCTGAAGTCACGTGTGTCTGTCAATATAAAAATGACAGCAGAAATACTCCAAAAATTGTTACTAAAATTGGCATGAAATTTTAGTGATCTAAAATAATGAATTCTGAAAAAGGAAAAACAAGCTATCATCTTCATAGCTGCACTGTTTCAATAGTCATCCTCTTTATGTAAGTGGAATAAAACACTCATAAATTAAATCCTTCATTATCTTTCTTTAGAACTACACTGGTAACTTTGCAAATGTTGTTTTAAAACAAAATGTTTGGCTTATTTTTTGGCTTAACATAGTTTATGTACATTTATGCATGTATGTCTATACTAAGTGTTGAGCAATAATCTCTCCTTGATTTAGATAATGAAAAGTTCCAAAAATCACTGTTTTGTGTACTTCTTTTCTAAGCCTTCTCTTTTTCCTTTTTCTCTGTTGGAATTCCTGGTAATGATACCAGAATGTAGGCAAACCTCATTAGTCTCCCTGCTGTTTACAAGACAGGATTTATGCTCAATGTGCCGAACACAATGGCACACATCACTAAATGGCTAGAACTGCCACCCAGGCTTTAATCTGAGAAATTTTTCACTCAGTACAAATACCTATCGGCATGGAGAAACATGGAAGAGCAATTACAGCCAACACTTGTAGTCTTTTAAGAGTACACCAATAAATACCCATTTGTGAAGGTTAATTTAATGCAACCCAGGCTGTTATCTGAAAGAGTATATGTGGCCAATTCAATCCATTAAGTAATTACTAAATTCTCAAGAGGGCTCACAGAAGTCAAATGTGGTTATTCCAGGTTCATTGCTTCTGCTCTCCCTAAGGACCATTTAGACCAGCAGCAGGGAGGTCCAACTACAAAGGTTCTGGGGCATTTATGAAAACAGGTACATGAGTCTAACCAAGGAATCAAAGTCACAGAGGGCCAATCCCTAGAGAAACACTTAGGGAAGCAGAAGAGAAGCACAAGTGGAGAAGAATAAACAAGGGGATGGAAAAGGTGAAAAGAGGTACATTGACTGGAAAATAAAGGACAAAGAGAAGTGTGTTCTCTCTGAAAGGGAACACAGAAAGAATTGAAAGATTACAAGGTCTGATTTTAAAGAGACACCTGTTAGCCCTTTCTTTAAATGGGATTCTTTTTAAGATTTATTTTATATGGGCAGAGAGAGAGAGAGAGAGAGAGAAAGAATACTTCAGAAAGGATTTCTGAGTCATTTACAATGAAACACTAATTGCACAACCCACTTCCAACATCTTCTCTTATTGAAACTCTGAAAGTATGAATTTCTCTATCCTGTTACCCAATGACGTTACATTTAATAGAAGAATCTGAGTTGTTAAGTCATAGTGAGAGATGTTTGCGCATAAGAGGCAAAACGGAACCTATCTACCCAACTCTTTTTTGCAAGTATCTCTTTCACATGGGTTAGAGTTGAGTTATAGCAAATGATGGCCTATTAGGGGAAAGAAAGCACTAGACAGAATGTAAAAATATATTAGTTTTCTTTTTTTATTTTTATTTTTTGACAGGCAGAGTGGATAGCGAGAGAGAAAGAGACAGAGAGAAAGGTCTTCCTTTGCCGTTGGTTCACCCTCCAATGGCCGCCGCGGCCGAGGGCAGGAGCCAGGTGCTTCTCCTGGTCTCCCATGGGGTGCAGGGCCCAAGCACTTGGACCATCCTCCACTGCACTCCCTGGCCACAGCAGAGAGCTAGCCTGGAAGAGGGGCAACTGGGACAGAATCCGGTGCCCTGACTGGGACTAGAACCTGGTGTGCCGGTGCCGCAAGGCAGAGGATTAGCTTAGTGAGCCACGGCGCCAGCCAAAATATATTAGTTTTCAACAGTTTTGCACATTCTCACTCCCAAGTGAATTCTAATAGTCGTAACAAAGAAAAACATGGTTGAATGAAAAAACAAACAGATGTTATTAAGGGCAATGTGTGAGGATCCAACCAGTGATAACCCAAAACCACAGTTGCTTATTAGACCCTGAAGAATCACACATACCCACGTGATTCATACCTACAGAGACAAATCCTATCACCCGCTCCACTTTTTTTGTCTGAATTCACACTCCCATCTTACGGATGCCTTACATTGTTGCTAATGATAGTTTCACACGATACTAAATGGATTTAATTGTGGAATTTGTAATCAAAGAACTGAGTTTGGTATTACCCTGTAAAATACTTAGCAAAGTTACTGTCCAAACATCAATGCTTTCTTGTGGTTCTTATGCTTATTCTGGTTATGTGCATGGAAGGAAGGACTGCTACCCACTATTGCTACCTGCTGTTATTACTGAGCCTGGAAAGACTATTTAATTTTAATTTGCTTTATTTCTCACTTGTAAAATGGGGATATTACTGTACCATTTCCATCATAGGGTTATAAGAATTACATGTAATCATATGAGAAAAGTACTCTGAATATAATAAAAGCTGTAGCTATTAAGAGCTATTAACAATAATAAAATAAACCAAAAACTCATTGAACAAAATTTTTTGAAACATGTACACTATCAGACATTGAGCTAGGTGCTTTAAAAATACCAACATGAGTAGGAATTTTAATCTAGCACAGGAGGAGTAAGTACACAGAAAAACATAATTCAAGGCAAAAGTTGCACTATTTAGGAGAACAAACAAGTAATACAGGTGCTCAAAGACCTTAAGTTCATGGTCAAAAAATCATTTGGACAGTCAACTTTGTTAGATGTTATACAAGTATATTATAACATACACAGAAGGGCTAGATTCAGTTTTAAGTTTGGAGGATTCCACTCTTCTACAGTATCTGCTTTAAAATTTGAGGCACACATGAATCAAATCACTTATGAAATCCAAACATAAAATGTAAATGTACAATACCATCTTTGTCTTTAAAACAAAAAATAAAGTGTTAACCAAATGTAAAATTCAGTAGTGTTATTTTCAAGTCTGGTGCTAAGGAATAATTAAATTATAACAACAGGATGGAGCACAGTATTGAATTAGTCAAGATATGGATATTTCTACTGGAAATTATTTTTCAGATTGTTACATATCCATGCTATCTCCACTGCTAAAAACAAAAAGCATACAGTGAAGAATTCATCTATTTACCCTGGTCTCTCAAAAATGGGTGGTGTGTGCACTGAGAGAGGGAGAAAAAGAAAGGAAAGGAAATTAAGTCATGATGTGAAGAAGTTATAAAAATCATGTTATCCAGGAGTTTTGTATGTTGGCCACTTAAAGGCAGGTTTATGGGACACATCACTTTTCTTAGTTCAGAGAAACCAGCATATATTTTAATCATCCATTAAAGTAGAACTAGTGTCTCATCTCCCTCCCTAAGGGAAAGACTAGGCTTGGGAAGATGAACTTTGGAAGAGGAACTTCCTCATTTGATTCCAAGATTGCATAGAATATACTTTTTAAAAATTCTTTGCACATTAATATTTTGTCTTTCATATGTCATATCATTTGTCCTTCAGATTTATCTGTGCCCTTTTATTTAACCAAATAACAGCTCCAAGGAGGTTAAGACACAAATGTAAACAGCAAAAAAATTTAATAAAAAAATACAATCTCCATCTTATGACGTCAGACTAGATTTTTCAGCTTTACAACGGCGCAAATACCCATTTGATAGAAATTGCAGTTTGAGTTTCAATCTTTTCCTGGGCTAGCGATACACAAAACTATATTCTCTCACAATACTCTGCAGGCTAACACAAAAGTTTTGGGCACGTTTAAGTTAGACTAGGATAAGCCTTGATGTTTTCAGATAGGTAGGTGCATTAAATTCATTTTCAACTTAATATTTTCAGTTTACAATGGGTTCACTGAGACATAACCCCATCATAAGTCCAAGAATATCTATAATAAGCTTACAGAAGATTGTAAGGAGAGAAACTGGAAAAGTGTGGAATAAGAATGGATTTCCTAAGCAAATAACTAACAGGAAAAAATGCTCTTCATTTGCATTTAAAACTGGTAATTAGACACAAAGAGGAAAGTGGAAGGAGAAAAAGAATTGAGGAAGGACATGTTATTAGACAGTATGTAACTTGAGAAAGGATTAAAATCCCAAATATAACCAAATTGCTACAAATTAATAAATACATATACACAAAGATGTGCATATGATAAAACCAGCCAATTCACAAAGGGAGAAGGTCAAATGGGCAAAAAGTATAGAAAAAGATATTCAGTCTCATAAGAATAATTTAATTTCATACAAAATCAAAGAAATGGAAATTAACTTAGGAATGGGATATAATTTCATAGTTAACAGATTGGGAAAATTTATTAAGTGTGAGAACTCCAAGTGTAGGTGAGAATGGAACAACAGTGTCTTGATAAACTCCAAGCAGAATTAAAGACTTGTATAATCATGGTGGGAAGAAATATGGCAATTCCTATTTATGCTACAGGTATTCCATGAGCCAGCAATATCTTCTATTAGAATATATTCTAGAAGCTTTCTCACCCAATATAGAGAAATGTGTTCAGGAATGTTCAAGGCAACATTATTACAGTATTAAAATATTCAAAATATTTTAAATGTCAATAGAACAAATGAAAAATTGGACTGTATTCATCGAATAGTGTATTATACAACAATGACAATGAATGAAGAGCAGGTGTACCCAACAGCATGCTAAGCAAACAAAGCAAATGGCATAAAGATAAGTAAGGCATGCTACTCCTTATAAAACACTATAAAACATCTTAGCATATAAACACTAGCATATATTGTTTATGGATACATACACATGCATGGATATAATCTGTGATTAAAGCAAATGTCTCAGAGGAGGAAAGGAACAAGAGAGGGAAAAGGAGGCTTCTCAGGAGGTCTTCAATGTAATTCTTTCAAAAATCAGAAGCAATTATTGCAAAACGTTAAGAACTAACAAATCTTAGTATATTGCTGTCTGTACTCTTCTGTGTGATTGAAACAAATAATTTTCCACCAAATAATACAGTGTGCTCCTGATTTGCTAAGGCCAAAACATTTCTTTATTTTTCGAATTCTCATTGTACTTCAACTGCATTCATTCCTAGCACTTAGTGTCTTCTACCATGCACAATAGTTCCATGCATGCCCATCCTTACCCCACAACAAGTGGGAGACTACTTCAGCTTCTTCAAAGCAGGGGCCCCAGCTATCTTTTCATGCCAAACAGTAATTAACAATGCACAGGAAGCCTAATACATGTTACATAAACAAACAAATGAATAAATTCAAGGAAGCAAAGCAGTAGCTCTTTTTGCAGCCAAAAATAAAAATGACCCTGAAGTAATACAACTAGACAACCATCCCTGTGAAAATTAAGTTGTATTGGTACAATGGGTATCAGATTCTAAAATACAGATGAGGCAGAATCCACTGCTTTCAGGTTTGCCAGGGTATTTAACAAAACGGTGTCACATAGATTCCTGACTTCCTCCAAAGAAAAGGTTTTGTGAGGAAGCCCAATTTTAACACCTAGGGAGGAAGACTGTTTAAGTTGTTCCCCATAATGTCTTGCAGGTATTTTGTAATTTCATCTTCCCAGGCAAGGCCTTCCTAATTCTCCTCTTCTTTTCCACCCTAAACCCTTCTACCATGACACATACCTGGGGATTTGAAGTAGGTGTTGGTAGTAAAGGTTTGAGGAGAAGGGAAAGAGGCTATTGTACTTGTTAGTGGATTTGCTAAACCCCAATCTTTTGCCAGATCCATTTACCTGGAGGTAGATTCCATCCTACTTGTGGGAAAAGTCACACAATTTGTCACTTTCTGACTCAGTTTAATCTTTAAGCAATACCTAAAAATGCCACACAGCAAAAAACTTGAGTCACCTGACTTAAAAACGGAAGAGTCAGATGAACGAGAATTATGCATGAGAAACTACTCATATATGAAACATAATCTTTTAATTATTTTGAAGGTGCTTCCTATCTTTTACAACCAAGATTGGAAAAGATTTGGGGGCCTATGATATCCTAATTTTTTAGATATGAGATTAGTGTTTTCAGTTTCATCAGGACAATAAGTTTTATCTTTCCAGAGACATAGCTATAAAGAAAGGGTTACTTTGGCTCTCCAAAGGTCAGACAGTGATGAGGAAAGGAAATAGAGTAGCTAACTACTTCCAGAGGTAACAGAGCTGAACTGGTGAACAAGGAAGGTTTCCTTCTATAATACAAATTAGAATGTTCATTTACAGATTCTAATTTTTAGCCACATTCTAGAAAGGTCAATTAACCCCCACGCTTGACCCCATGGAAGTGTTAAGAGCTCAGCAGATGACCTTGTAGTGAAATTACTCAATTATTATTCCAACTGGAATTTTCAAAGTCTGCAGATGTCTTCAAATCATGTGACACAATAAAAAATTGTGTAAATAAACTCGTAGGAGAGAAGATTTTGCAGGTAAACATTAAACATAACTCAACCTTAACAACACAGCTAACAGAAAAATACCAAATTAGGAATTTCCAATTTAGATAATCTTGCATTTTTGAAAACTTAAATGAAAGATATCCCAAAGATATGTCTGAAAAGGTGACATTATGGTATTTACCTCTATACATACACTTAGTATTTGAAGGAAAATGAATGGCTTTGAAGTGACCTGTCACAGCAAATAAATTAAGGAAATGTTAAGAATGCTTTCAAAATGATCACTGCCTGGTGCTTTTACTTTCTAGAAGATGATTTCTTGGGATGTACCAAAATTCTATGTGTTATCTTGGACAGCTAGGATTAAGTTTCTTCATTTTTTTTTTAAAAGGAGTTTGTTTTTTAATATTGATTTATCTATTTGTTTGAAAAGCAGAGCAACAAAGAGAGAGCTATATGTTCCATCTGCTGGTTCACTCCCTAAATGGCTATGACAATATCCGGGCTACACCAACAGGAGCCAGGAACTCTATCCTACTTTCCAACATGGGAGCCATCACCTGCTGCTTATCAGGTATATCAGAAGGGAGCTGGATGGAAAGGTGAGCTTCCTAACCAGCACTCTGATACGGGATGCTGGCATCATAATCAGTGGCTTAGTCCACTGTACCATAATGCTGTCCCTCTTCTTCAGTTTTTAAATTATATAAACTAAGATACTCTCTCACAGCCAAAAGATATCTACCTTCATACACACACACACACACACACACACAAATATATATATATATATATATGTATATAAAATTTTGTTTAGGGAATACAACTTCATGCACATACTAAACACAGAAGAAACATGATGCTTCTTCCCTCCCAGCCATTGACTGCCGGGGAAGATATCTACCTTCTGAGAATCTTCTCAGAAGCTACCATTCATCCATGATTTGTGTGACAATGACTTGCCAACAGATTTGTCTAAAACTACTGTAAAAAGCAAAAATGCTTATTTGTAACCTGGAGTTTAGACTCAGCCAATTGGGCATTGTGAGGCATAATAATGCTGAATTTTGGCAAAAGTGTCAGATATCTAATTTGATTATTAAACTACTGTCTGGGAGATGGTTTGATTTAGTGACCTTTCAGTAAAGACTTTGCTGGACAAACTTCTAAGGAGTCCCATTGGTTGAAAATATAGTACAAACATAATACCATAGTTACCCAAAGTATGAAATTCTTTTGAGTAATTAAAATAGTAAATAAACCACTGACCTGCTTACAAAACTTTATTGATCACACAGCTCTTACCTTTCTTAAAATGGATCTCCATTCATTTGCTACTATAACAATCCAAATGTAATTAAAATACCATCACCTAGCACTGACTCAACACTATATGCCATTCACTTTCACACAATTTCTGTTTAGTCATCTTAACAGCCTCATAAGGTAGGTATTAAATTAATGTTGACAGATGTATAAACTGAAAGTGGTGAAGAAACTTCTTAAGTGAAGACGCTACACATGCCTTTTTCACCACTGCATCCCTAGAACCTGGTACCATACCAGCATTATGCATTAAATGTCAACTGTCCAATAACAAGCAAGTACCTGCCTGATCAGGATCAAAGACCTATTTTAACTCAGAACATATCTTTTTCCAAGTTAAGGGCTTATAAACATTTACTTAAGTGTGGGCCATATGGGGCCAGCATTGTAGTGCAGTGTGCTAAGCTGCTGCCTACAATGCCAGGAACCCATACTGGAGTCCTTGAGATCCACCTACTTTGCTTCTTTTTTTTTTTTTTTAAGATTTATTTATTTGAAAGTCAGAGTTACACAGAGAGAGGAGAGGCAGAGAGAGAGGTCTTCCATCCACTGGTTCACTCCCCAACTGGCTACAATGGCCAGAGCTGTGCTAATCTGAAGCCAGGAACCAGGAGCTTCTTCTGGGTTCCCACGCGAATGCAGGAGCCCAAGGACTTGGGCCATCTTCTAGTGCTTTCCCAGGCCGTAGCAGAGAGCTGGATCAGAAGTGGAGCAGCCAGGCCTCGAACCGGTACCCATATGGGATGTTGGTGCTTCTGGGCATTAACCAGCTGCGCCACAGTGCCAGCCCCTACTTTGCTTCTGATCAAGATCCCTGCTAATGTGCCTGGGAATGCAGCAGAAAATGGGCCTGCATTCCCTGTCACCCCTATCACCCATGTGGAAGACCCCAATGAATGAGTTCTCACTCCTGGCATCAGCCTGGTCCAGTCTTTGCTGTTGTAGCCATTTGGGGAGTGAACCAGAAGACTGAAAAATCTGTCTCTTCCTCTCCATCACTCTGCTTTTCAAATAAATCTTTTTTTTTTAAATGTGGCACATATGGCTTCTGTTGCTACTACTAATTCTTAGATGGCAGGTTCACAGCAAGCATAGATAATACACAACAAAATGGATGTGACTGTTAACAGTAAATCTTTATTTTTAAAACCAGGTGAGGCCGGCGCCCTGGCTCACTTGGCTAATCCTCTGCCTGTAGCGCCGGCACCCCAGGTTCTAGTCCTGGTTAGGGCACCGGATTCTGTCCCGGTTGCTCCTCTTCCAGGCCAGCTCTCTGCTGTGGCCCGGGAGGGCAGTGGAGGATGGCCCAAGTGCATGGGCCCTGCACCTGCATGGGAGACCAGGAGGAAGCACCTGGCTCCTGGCTTAGGATCGGCGCAGTGCACCAGCCGTAGTGGCCAATTTGGGGGGTAAACCAACAGAAGGAAGACCTTTCTCTCTGTCTCTCTCTCTCACTGTCTAATTCTGCCTGTCAAAAAAAAAAAAAAAAAAAGAAAAGAAAAGAAAACAGGTGAACAATCTATAGTTTTCTGACCCCTGCAAACTGTCACTAAGATAACTAAAAAGACAAAAACATACATCAGTGTTAGGATTTAATTATCCAGCTGAGAAAGTCTCAGAACCAAGAACTGGGTGTATTGGAACCTGAGATGCTTATTGCTTGATTATGGTGCTTCACCAATGCAATAGAGAAGTAACTAAGCTGGCCACAAGGAAGTCTGATCACACAGAACAAGAATCTTCTACCCTAAGACAGAAAAACTAGCATTCACCATTTCATAGACATGAAGGATCAAGAATGCCTTGGCAGATGATGATTCGTCTGGCAACATAAGCCCATGGAGTAGAATGCATCAGGACAGGCCCTCAGAATTACCTACTTCAAGTCTTATGATGAAGCTTTAATTTCATTGGGTTAAATGGAGATGACATGAACAACAAAATTCTGTATAATTATGAAGAAACTTTGACAAACCTCAAGTCCCCTATAAACATGGAGCTTGACTGACTACTTATGAAAAAAAACAAAAGCTTCAGAAAAAAACAGTTGGAAAGAATTTGACCCATACCTAATTTTTTTAAAGATTTTATTTTTATTTACTTGAAAGGCAGAGTTACAGGGACGTGGGGCAGGGGATAGAGAGAAAGAACTTTCATCTGCTGATTTATTCCCCAAATGGCTACAATGGCCCTGAGCTGGGCCGCCCCCGGGCCAAAGCCAGGAGCCCAGAACTTTATCTAGGTCTCCCATGGGAGTTAGGGGCCCAAGTACTTGGGCCATCCGCTGCCACCTCCTAAGCATACTAGCAGGGAGCTGGATCAGAAGCGAAGCAGCTGGGACTTAAATCTAGTGCTCAGGTACAGAACGCTGGTGCAACAGCCAGCAGCAAACCTGGCAAGCCACAATGCTGGCTTAGCGTTGCACTCTGCCCTACATCTCCTCCACCTCCACTACCTATTTTTAAGAAATTATTCCTAGGATAGGCAGGAATCCTACTTCAGATTTTAAAAACTCATAGAAGTGTTTAAAAATGTAACTCAATGGCCGGCGCCGTGGCTCAACAGGCTAATCCTCCGCCTTGCGGCGCCGGCACACCGGGTTCTAGTCCCGGTCGGGGCGCCGGATTCTGTCCCGGTTGCCCCTCTTCCAGGCCAGCCCTCTGCTGTGGCCCGGGAGTGCAGTGGAGGATGGCCCAGGTGCTTGGGCCCTGCACCCCATGGGGAGACCAGGAAAAGCACCTGGCTCCTGGCTCCTGCCATCGGACGAGCGCGCCATCCGCGGCGGCCATTGGAGGGTGAACCAACGGCAAAGGGAAGACCTTTCTCTCTGTCTCTCTCTCTCTCTCACTGTCCACTCTGCCTGTCAAAAAATAAAAAAAAAAAAAAAATGTAACTCAAAGCAAGCGAATAAAAAGCCACAAAACATTGCTCCTTCTTAGGAGTAAACCAGTTCACATTCTCCCCATTTTTGTTAATAGAAGCAATACACAAAAATAAAGATTTAAACTCAAACTCTTTCTTCCTCCCTCTTCCTCCCCCTCCCTCTCTTTTTCTGCCACAGACTATTAGGAAAACCAAAATGTATGGTGAGGAAAGCTCCATCAATTAAGTCAAGGCCAAGGTCTTCCTTATCAATTATTCTTACTTATTAAAATATATATATATGTATATTATCTATATAAATATACTACAAATCAAAGTACTAGGCAAACTGTTGTGCCTCATAAAAATGTAAGTAGCACTGTATGTATTATAACCATTATTATTATGTTGATCAACTGAACTACCACCAAGCTGACAACCAATTTTTGGCACTCAATGTTTCTAAAAAGACCCGAAACTCATCAAGGCCGACGTTTCTAGTGCAACTAGCATAGTGGAAAGCACTGCTGTAAGGATTATGGCCTCTCCTTTTGAATTAAAATTGACCCAAGAAAACAGTAGATATTTAATTTTAAAAGTTGCTACATGAAAAACTAAAAGCCTTAAGTAGGAGGTATGTAAAACACATTAGTTGTTTTTCCAGGTGATCACCTTTTATTTTTTTCTCTTCTAGTTTAGTAGGTCAGTACCCTCTAGATGCTCCCCTCCTCTCTTGTTTCAGATCCCACAGTATCACAGGCTGGACAAAAACATTATCCTTTATGTTACTGTTAGCCATGAGTGGAAACTCCTACCAAAGAAGTGATCAACAAAGACACAGCACAAGACTTCTGTGGGGAGTGGGGATGGGGGTTAGGAGGAAACCTAATAGAGCCAGAAGAGAGAAAATGGATAGAGGAGGAAAAAATGAGATTAAAAAAGGCAAATTTCCAAAAACTTGGGAACCTGAAAAAGATGGTATCTCTTGTAGTCTGTGCTAAACCTTGATCTTTACAATGTATGTAACTCCCATAATATATTCAGGTAAACAAAATTGTAGAACTCAAACTGATAAAACAGAAATAAATCAAAGTGTAATTCATAAAAAAGCATAGCTAAAGGCAATCAGAACCCTATGCTAGATGTTAAGCTATCTTCTTTGGCTAGCGACAATGGATTGCACATTCTCTCATCTCCAGATCAGTCCCCTTACTACTTCATGTCAGTTATCACTCCTTCACCGACACAGTCTTTATACATCACATTCCTTCATAAGGGCTCACATTTAACACCTGGGATCCAGCTTGCTGTATTAGTAAAACAGAAATGATACTGTCATTGGACATTAATCTAAAATGGATATTGGAACTTCAAAGTGGCAAGCTTATTTTTAAAATGAAATGTAATTGCCTAAACATCGATGCAAAATCAATTTCAGCATCCCTGCAGACTGAACTTTAATTCTGTAGCATTTCTACTGGATCGCTGACAGGTAAAGGCAGTACCTGTCAATGCAGATGATCTGCCACATTCTCTTTTTTTTTTTTAAGAAGATATTTTGAAAGAAGAAAGGAAAAGGTAAAAAAAGATCACAAATGCAAGATATTCTGAGTGCATGTTTCTTGAAATTCTCACAACTCAGTAAGTTATTTGTAAGCCACGACTTTGTTTATCCCAACATCACACCAAAAAAAATTATCCAGAAAAATCACATTCCAATATTTCACAGGAAAGATTTACGTTTAGCAATACAAAATGATCAATAAGCAGTACACCTTGGTTTGTCCCACATTGCCATTTTCTGATGCAAATATTGTTTGTTTCATGCAATTCAACAGGCCCTGAAGCATAATACTTTTTTTTTATCCATTACCGTCTTAAAATTACCTAATGAATATGGCATCATTGTTCTAAAGGATTAACTGTTCATATACCTTGTTCATTCTTCTGTTTGAAATTGATAATATAATTGCCCTTACTTCTGATTCTAAGTGAATTTTTAAAACATTCTCCATTAATCTAATTTTGCTTTAAAGTATAAAATCATTGCCCATTATCTTGAGTTATCAAAAGAGCAATTTCTGTTCTTCATGTTAAAAAAAAAAAAAAAGCTTGCCCATGACGCTTGTCTGAGAAAATTTAGAAGTCTCACTAAAGAGCTGAGGAGGAAAGCAGCTAGGAATGTTCGCAAATACTTGATTTTACAAGTTCTGTGCAAAGAGCTCGCCTTTGGATTAGTGTTACTCAGTGTTTATGAGGTTGGTTTGTCAAGACAAAAATAAGGTGCCTCCTCCCCACAAATTAAAGAATCAGGTTACAATCCATTATTTCATTTCTGATTGTTTTTCTTTGTAATAAGTGGGAAAGTGGATACTGGATAAAAGTCTTCCCCGAGCTAAAAGACTCCACATTAAAGGCTCCAATTAGCTATAAATCAGTTGTCTTTCCTACTGGGGGAGAACAAGAGAGAAAAGAGACTGGGGGGTAGTCGGAAAAAAAGAAAACTGGAAGAGCCTCCAAATTAAATTCTGAAAAAGATACCTACTGCATACCTACAACTTCTTTCAGGGACTGCTGGGAAAATGCTATCAAAAGTAAGACTAAAACCAACCTTGCCCGAATCTGAGGGTTGGGACCTTTCTCCTGCCTAGATCTTGCATCTTAAGACCTTTAAAGACAGCCTATGGAGGTTACAGACCCTCATAAAACAAAACTTTTATGCTGCCTGCTTTCCCTGCTTGTCCCTAAACCCTGAGATGTGCCACACATTGGCAGTATTGTTACGCAAACAATGCCTAAAAGGCTATAACCGTTAACGACCTCTCATTAAAATGGCTTTCAAAAATTTGTCACACCATCTAAAAAAGCTAACAGGTACATGAAATCCATCTAAATCGACATTCAAAACACGAATCTCCCTCATTTGTATCCTAAAACTCAATGCAAGAAAAATTTCAGAACTCTGATTTTCTTTAATTTTTCTTTTAACCATTAAGCTAGAACCAATTTACTTCTGTACAAAATTTAGTTCATCTTGTAATAAACATACTGATATACAACTTTAACCATTACTGTGTGCGCACATGTGTTTAAGTTGGTCGGGAGAAGTTTGTGGTAGAAATCTAATGAAAGCAATAAAAAAAAAAAAATCAAACCAGGGAACTGAAAAATGAATTGCAAGAAATTTGGCTTTAAATTCCATCCACCTCCCCTCTGTTCCAAAAATATTTTAACATTACAATCCCCTAGCCCGTGTGTGTGTATGTGTGTGTAACCGATAAATTTTATCCATGATGAATTTATAGAAAGAAAGCAAATTCAATTTACATTAGGTAGCGCATGCACTTTTTTTTGTGGTCCAACAACAACAAAAAAATTGCTACTTGGCAAATTCAAGATGTCAGAGTTCGTTATTAAAAAATCAAGTGTCTCCGTTCAAAAGCGAACCCACCAATTTGCACAAATCTGCACGCTTTTCGAGCTTTCCAGGGAAACTACCACAGACTACAGAATTCAAGAAATACTGGGACATTGGATCCCCCGTGCTTAGCAGCCTGGCTTCCCGCGAAATTTGTCAAAACCAGCCGGAGCGCTGGAGCCCTGACAATTTCCTTCGGGGAAGCGCCTCTGCGCTGTCCCGGCGCCCGGGGACCTGATGGCGAGCAGCAGCCCAGCGGGCCCAGAAGGGACCGCCGGGTTTGCCGGGCCAAGCTGGCGGGGACCCGGCCCCTGGTCCCGCCGTGGGGGCGACGAGCGGGTTCCGACTCCTTCCCCGCGGCGGCGGTCGGGACCGGGCGAAGCGGACCCGAAAGCAGCCGCACAGACGGCCGGGGCCCGGAGCGCAGACGGCGGCCTCGGGTTGCCGGGGGTCCCCGGGACGTCCAAGACTTCAAAAGCCTGGGTCTCCGCGGAGGAGCTCGGGGCGTCCCACTGCCGCGCGGGGGTCGGCCGGCGCGTCCTGGGCGACCCCGGCCTCCGGCGCTGTCACGCCGCCTTGGCCCCCCTAACGAGATCGCGGAGCGCAAAGAAGGTTCTAGAAAGTCTCCGCAGACAGCGGGCCCGCCGGCCTCCGCTTACCTTGGTGTACTTGATTTCGAGGTTGGGCGTGGGCGACGGCAGGAGGTGCAGGGACGCCATGAGCGCGGCGGGGTCGGCTTTCACCTCGCCGGGCATCTCGATCTTACTGGAAGTCATGGTGGCGGGCCGAGGTGTCGCTCGCCCGCGGCGTGGGGCGGTGCGGGCTGTGCGCGCCTTGCGGGGCCGGGGATGCGCTCGCCTGTATATAGGCAGGTGTCAAGCTGGGGCTCTTCTTATTGGACGTGCGGGCCGAGGCGCGGGGGGCTGGGCCGTCCCACCTAGGACGCCCCGGCGCAGCCGCGATTTACATAAAGCCCGCGCGGCGCGGCCGGGACGCCCCACGGTCAAGTCCGCCCACTCCCGCCACTCTGCGCGCAGGGAGCGGCCCACGGGCGCGCGGCCGCCGCTGTCCTCGACGGCCGAGACGCAGCGCAGCGCAGCGCGGCGGCCGGCGGGGCTCGGCCCGACCGGAACCCGTCTCCCTCCCGCCCGGTCAGTATCGGCGGGAGGCGCGCCGTGGTCCAAGTCGGCCGGGGGTCGTGGACCCAGGAAGCAGAGCGGGGCCGGGGCTGAAGGGGGATCGGAGCTGCCTCTCGGTGGAGAGCGGCGCGCCCTGTAGGCGCGGGAAGCCCAAGGCTCTGAGGGCGCCGAGGGCGGCTCTAGGGGCTGAGACCCTCTCCCACCTCGTCCCGGGACGCGCCGACCCTCACTTCCCCTTCTCTCCCCGAGGCGCCGGGGGCTGTGGCGCCCGCCGGGCTCTCCTCAGCGCACCTCCTCTGCTCCCCACCCGCAGTGCTCTCCAGGTGGCCCGAGGTGCGCCGGGGCCGGAGGGTCGGGCAGAGGCAGCGCTGAGTGCGAGGGCCTCTCCCCGCGCTCAGAGAGAGGCTCCCCGCGAGCCGGTCCGCGCTGCGAGGCCCGCGCCCGCCGTCTCCCGCCCGACTGCTGCCCTCTGCCGGCCGGGACCGTTGCGGGCGGCCCGGAGGATGTAGGCCTTTGCCTCTCCTCAGAGTTGCGTGCTTCGTGGGTCCCTGGTGTCTCTCTCTCTCTCTCTCTCTCACACACACACACACACCTTGTTTTCTCCTGTTTTTAGCATAACATCTATGATCCTAAGCTTTGGGGTTGAACTTCCAACTCCATACCCCCTAATTTGTTTCTGCGCTGTGCCAAGTCCTCTTCTAGTTCATGGATCAACCTGTGATGTAAATCAAAAACTGAGACCCGACCCCAGAATAGGCTTTGCGCTCATTGGGCTAACTCTAGGTCCCATATGAAAATACCTTTGTAGGTGCCTTCCTCTCCTCATTCCCATTGGTAGCCTGTTAGTGTCTAACAATGAACACCTTTCTACCCTATTTTTACATGGAAAGGGCTTTTTCATGGTGAGGGGCCAAACTACCAAGCAGAT
The DNA here is from genome assembly GCA_949820135.1 of Sylvilagus floridanus. Lineage (NCBI taxonomy): Eukaryota > Metazoa > Chordata > Mammalia > Lagomorpha > Leporidae > Sylvilagus > Sylvilagus floridanus. The sequence continues at coordinate 66,048,732 of OX463239.1, forward strand.
CCTTGTTTCTCATCTTAATACCATTTTCAGAATCCCTAGAATTCTGTTCTCATTTTAAATGTCAGCCAGAAAACACCTGCCTTGGATACTTTCAGTAGCTATGACGGCTGAATTGTGGCTCTTTGAATGCTAAGCAGTGGTAGGAATTGACATATATTTCCTTTTAGTATATGGTTTATAGACATGAGATGCAGGTTTTCAGATTGCAAAGTGACCTGAGTGAGTTGTTTTTGTGGAGAAATTGCAGATTTTATTGTAGGTAGCTTGAGGGATCTTGATTCAGAGAGGAGTTCTATAACCAAAAAGTATGGTTTAGCAACTGTATACAAGTATGTTGCTGTGATATACATTTATTAAAGCCTTGGAGGGTTAGCTGTTAAACTGAGAGATAAAGAAGTAAGGTCTCAGATTTTGTTGGAGAAAGAAGGTCCCAGCAAGGAACAGCCATGATACATATGGAACAATTCTTCTAACATATTTTGAGCACTTTTTCAGTGCCAAGCCTAGTGCTGGAGATTGGTTTACAGACTACACCAACAGCCCTTGCCATCAATGAGCCCATAATCCCTCCTTAAAAATAGGTTGACCAATAGCTATCAGAGTTTCTGGGGGAAAATTGCATAGGAGCATTGACATGATTTGGGTGCTCCATTAACTCTCTGGGGAAGTTGACCTTGGAGCTGAACCTCTGAGAAGTGAGGCTTCAATGAGACGAGGCAAGGACACAATTGACAGAAAAGCTCGCGAGAGCGAAGGCATAGAGATGTGAGCATACTTTGAAGGGCTATCAACTGTGGGTGGAGGAATGCAAATGAAGATGCAAGGCACTTACGCTCAGGCTGCAATGATCTGCTTGCCTGAGGTACTGAAGAGCCATCGTGAGGTTCCAAGGATGAGAAAAGGAAACTAGCAGAGACTGGCCTGACAATGAACATTGTCAGGAACACTCACAAGTGAGAAACCATTGGTTTAGACTCCTCTTAAAGCATAAGATAAAATTGTTCACTCTTTGCCGACTTCTTGCCTGATTAACCCCAATTCCATCACCATGGCTCAAACATCTCTCCAGAGGAAGCAGCAGTATCTAAGAATAATGGAATTATCAACATTTTGTCACACATTGAGGTGGAGCAAATAGATATTTTTTTCTATACCAGGCAGAGAAGGGAGCATCTCTTGGTTTATCCAGGGGTGGGGAGCATCTGGCCCATAGGCCATAGAAGGCCCATAAAATCACTTGGTATGGCCCTGCCAAGCCAGCTGCACAAGGGACTCTAAGGTCAATAAATCTATACTACACTAGTTTTTAAGTTGGTCAATCTGTATGGCCTACCAAAGATGTTATAAATATCCAGATGGCCCTTGGTAGGGAAAGGTTCCCCACCTAACCGTCTCTAAGAGGTCTGTCTGGTCCAGTGACAGGTGGCAGGCTGGTTTGAATTGTACCTTCCTGGCTCCTTTTCCGAGATACTGACTTTCCAGCTCAACAGTAAAGTGATCCAAGCAGCCTGGGTCTTCCGTTTCCCTAGGGCTTTCCTCGGTTCCTAAAACAACACAGAGTACATTAGAACTATTTAATAGGAACTTTTATTAATAGATTTGAGCAAAAGACAGCATTCAGTGACTACTTCCATTACAAATGGGAGTAACTTCTGTACACTCTCTGATTATAGAATATGATCTCTTGGGTTTTTTTTTTCTTTTCCTGATCTTTTGCTATGAACTTTTTTGTTCATAAATTTCTATGACTTTTTTTCCTTCATGTAATTGTCCTCTGGAAAAATATTTTCCCCTATCTTCAAGTCACAATGGAAGCCACTTTTTGTCCCAGCTCTTTAATTCAAAGTGGAGACAAGATTTATCAGAGAATCCAGTTGCTCCTCTTCCAGTCCAGCTCTCTGCTGTGGCCCGGGAGGGCAGTGGAGGATGGCCCAAGTGCATGGGCCCTGCACCTGCATGGGAGACCAGGAGGAAACACCTGGCTCCTGGCTTTGGATTGGCACAGTGCTGGCTGTGGTGGCCATTTGGGGGTGAACCAATGGAAGGAAGACCTTTCTCTCTGTCTCTCTCACTGTCTAACTGCCTGTCAAAAAAAAAAAAAAAGATTTAGCAGAGAAGAGTAGTAGATTATAACTCCTCCTTCAGTCTACATCTTGGTTTCTATTAATAGGACTTACAGTGCTATTCCTTGTAAGGCTACCTTAAGATTTCTTCTCACATTTCCATATTTTTTTTCTTTGTTGTCTTTTATTATTTAATTATCTCCTGTTTCCACCATACATTTCACAGCAGTTAAGGAGTCAGACTTTGCCACAACTACATTCAGATTTCTAACATTTTGAATTTCAAGTTTTTCCCCAATTTGGTTAAGAAACATTTTCCCCACCCTTACAATGTTTCTCTCCCTTCTGTAATTATTTATTGTTTAGGATACATCTTGCTTGAAGCCCCCTGCACAGGGGACCCTAAGCTGCAGCATACTCTATTTATTTCCTTGTGAAAACAATTTATTGGGCCTGGTGGAGCCAATATCCTGGAGTTGCAGAGGAGAAAAATAAATTCTTGCCTCATATTTCCTCACCTGAATAACAAAATGCAAACTTGTACCTTGAAGACATTAGCTTTATGTGAAGTTTGACTTTTAGGCATGAAACCATAGCAGTTTAGGCATCTTTTCCACTGCAGTTAAGGGTACAAAAGTGTGAAGTTGAGAACTATGCCTTGGAAATCAATGAGGGAAATGGAATGCAGCACAAAGATGCCTGTCAAGGAAGATACACCTTTGGTTTTCACAGTAACTGATGGTCAGCTTCGATGTCAAGCTTTGATGTCCAGAAGCTATGCCAACCTCAGGTGGCCCTATTTAATTGCCTTCCTGTTCCTATTACTAACCATGATGACAGCCCACGTTTTCTAACAGTTCCACTTGCATTTTAATTTATCTTCAAAAATAAATCACACATTATAGCAGTTCCCTCTTCTGGGTTAATTGAATCAGTTCCTTAAATGTCTCTATGTCTAATGATAGGAAAGAGGCACGTTGTTTGAAATATTTAAAAAATTAGGGCCCTTAGGTTGTATGCAGCATGATCTCAGTGCTTATTTCAGATGGAAGTGTTTCCTAATGATCTCATTCATCTCAAATGGGATATGCCTGGCCACTCTATTTAAAATGCTTCCTGAAGACTCTAACAGGAAAGCTTAATGCAAAGTATATTTATAGAGAAATGGTATTTAATTTATTAACAAAAGCTTATAAAGAGCTTTACATATTTTTACCCAGAAATAGCGAACGAAGTATTTTGGACCCATTATGAAAACTTTCATAAAATAAATTCATTTTTTAATATGTAATGGGAACATTAACTTTTTATTTGCAATCTAAATGCTCATTTAATTATCCTTTTCTTTCTAACATCTAGAAGAAAAGAGTCTGAGATTGTGACGTTTAGAACCATAAAAATTCCCTAGATATTAAGTCCCTCATTCCTCAATGTGGCCTCTGGTCACTCTACCTATTGCGAGGGATATTTGTGGTGGCAGAGAGTAGAGTCCTAATTATTAGGTTTTTTAATGACTCCAAAAACAATTTTCAGATATGAAGCACAATTCTTTCCTTTAAAAATATGCCCTCCACTTTGGGGTGGGGGGGGCAGGGAATCCCAGTAAACTATTTTAAAATTGGATACTACATTCGTCTTTTTTGGCTCCATGTCTTCTATGTTCTAAAGCTTCTTTCCAGAGGCAAGGATTAGCTGAATTCTTTATCACTAATCATTCTTAACAGTCATAGGGGAAAACTGAAATTCCAGCGCTACAGCCTTTTCTGGTGGGCCTGAGGAAAAAGGCATTAGCTCCCTCTGCAGCTGGTGGTGTGTATGTGCAAGTGAGTGTTACCAATTTAAACTTGATAGCCTGGCTTCGGCGTATTTTACCTGATGCGAGGGAGAAATTTTAGAACATGTTACCATTTAATTTGGATTTTTGGGGAGCAAAAACATCAAAGATTCATTTTCAAATAAGGACTTTCGTTAAATACTTTTGAATTTTTGGAAAGGACAATAGCGTTAATTAGCCACATTTACTGTAGAAAGTGTGATACTCAGAACCCTTGAGTCCTGTGGCTTGGTGGTTAAGACACCCTTGGGATACCCACATCCCATATCAGAGTGCCTGCGTTCAAATCCTGGCCCTGCTGTCCATCCTAGTTTCCTGCTAATGTGCACCATGGGAGGAAGCAGCAGGTGACAGTTCGGGTGATTGGCTCCTTGCCACCTATACGGGAGACATGAATTGAATTCTTGGCTCTCAGATTTTGTCCCAACCAAGCCCTGGCAAAACAAAACCAAAACCCTTCCATCCTACTCATTAATGGCCCAGATCACTCAGCATCATACAGCAAGTCACATGAATGTGTTTCACATTGGAAGTAGTTATTTTTTATCATGATGTGAGAGGAAGAGTTATTAGTAGGCAGATTCCAGAATTCATTGCATTTCTTGCCCAGATAACTACTTGGCATATAAAGGTAATTTTGTTGTGTTTTTTTTTTTCTTTCCTTTCACCTTCCTTACTTTAAATTTTTTCTTTTTGCCTTTAAAGCCTTTATTTCTATATATAATTGTTAATGTGTTATTTTAATTTTAATTAGTTTTCAACAGATTCAATATACCTACATATAATTCTTAACTGTCATATTTGCCATAGGTCTCTCCTATTCCTAATCACAAACTCCTGCAAGTCTTACTGTCCTTATACAGTGCTGTTCATCTCAAAGGATCTTTGGGCATAAGAAATGTTCACATGAACTTTGATGATACTTGGAATCTGTATTTACATCACTAGACAGTGGGGCTAAGTAAGCACTCACTATGCTGCTCCTTTACATGCTGGGAAGGGCCTCTGAAGAGAGAACAAGGAACGTGTCAGATGTCATGACAACAGAAGTGGAACACCAGCCTCTTTCTTTTCAACCACACAATTCACCATGTGAAGAGCGCAGGGCACAGGCATCCAGATTGAACATCATGCACCAAACAAGATTGGGTCTTGCTATGGTTATGCGTATTCTCCCTTTCAGAGCAACCATGACTCCTTGACTGCTGTCACTAAACCTAGACCTTTTTTTCATCCTTTAACAATCAAATAAATTCAACTGGACAAATATTCATTGACCACATAGTACGTGCCAAGTATTGGCAGAGTCTGTAAAGGATATAAGAGGAGTATGTGACACATCCCTGCTGGCACGTTAACATTGAGGTTGGAATGACAGTAACTGAAGACATGAAGCTATTCAGGGTCATGTGAGAAAAGAGAAATTGCAATATCCAGTGCAGAATAAGAGTGAAAGAGGATGTCAGAAAGCAGACAACTCACTCACAGATATTTTTGTTGGGGCTTTCCATGGGCCTTTGAATACCTCTACATGCTATGGGGAAAATAAGACCAGAAGATAAAGATAGGATGGGCATTGTGGTGTACCAGGTTAAGCTGCCACTTGGGATGCCTGTTTCCCTATCAGAATGCCTTGTTCAGTTTCTGCCTTCCTGCTAATGTGCCTTAGAGGCAGAAGGTGATAGCTCATGTACTTGGGTTCCTATCACCCATAAAGCTGACTCTTGGCTTCAGCCTGGCCCAGCCCTTGGTTCCATGGGCATTTAGGGGGTGAGCTAGGGTGTGGAAGATCTCTCTCTTTGTATCGTCCGGCCCCTGTCACTCTGCCTTTTGAATAAATACATTTTTAAAAACCCCAAACTTAGAAAAAGGTAAAGATAACATTTCCCCAAACATGACCCAATAAATAACTTCTTTGACCTTTTTTACTGTAAAGGTAGTATAAGGAAGTTACCCAGCAGTTAACTCTTTGTAAAATGGGATTTCCAAAATTAAATCCTTGGAAATGAGATTGCCTCCCTATTTCCAAACCCAAGTTCTGTGATCCCAGGTTTAAGTTTTTTTGGTACAGATCTTCTCAGAAGAGAAAATAGAGGAGAAACCAAGGGTGGCTTATTTTTTCCTCACTTAATAAGACAACATTACATATGATGCTACATCACGTTTCTAATGTTTATATATTTGCCATAGGTAGATGTTGCTGCCTTACTCCTCCTTAGCCATAGTCAGACATTCATGGAAGTGTTCAATGGTTTTCTGTCCTGGTACCAGTTATAAGCATTTAGAGAACTTCAAAAAATATGAATGCCTGGACTCACCTGCAAAGATGTTAATTAGAGCCAAGGCATTGAATTTTTTTAAAAAGTTGTTTTTTTGTTTTTTGCTTTTGTATTTTAAAGGGAGAGAAATAGAGAAAGAGAGAGCTTCCATCAACTGATTCACTCCTCAAGTAGTTGCAACAGCTGGGACTGGAGGAGGCCAAAACCAGGAGTGAGGAACTCCATCTGGATGTCGCATGTGAGTGACAGGAATTCAATACTTGCACCATGATCTGCTGCTTCCCAGGCACATTAGCAGGAAGGAAGATTTGTAGTGGAAAGGCCAGAACTTGAAACAGGCTTTCTGATACAGGATCTGGCAGTTCCAAACTGTGGCTTAACCCTCTGCACCACAACACTCACCCTGGCGTTGATGTTTTTAACAAAGCTTCTTGGTGTCTCTAATGCACAGATTGGTTTGAAAATCACCAGTTAATCTGCAGAAGGTTATCTCTGAGGGATTATTTGAATCCGCTTAACAACCCCTGAATTGGAAGAGGGATTCCATGCCTTCCCACTTTCTAGTGCTCTTTGATTTGCTATTTTTAATTTAGTATTTGAAAAACACATCAAGCCTCAAATGGACTGACCTTTCTGCTAATGTATTTCACCTAAATTAACAGAGGCAATTAACTAATTTATATTGGAATTGTGCACTTTCCAGTTCACATTTATCAGCTCTTAAATGCTTGATCTGGTGTTGCCGTTTAAATTTTTTATTATTACCCTTTAAATCTGAAGAAATGTCTTACATCTAATTAGCCAAACTTACATATTCCATTAATAGATTCATTATGGGCTAATGAATATGGAGGCAGCACTGGGGCAGCATCTGCCAGCCAATTGAAAGGACTCAAACTTTTCTGCTGTGAAGAGAGGAAATAGTCTGTTGTGTAACTTACACAGCTTGAACTTTCTGCTTTAACATTTCTGTGTGTTCTCCTGATCTTAAGGTGTTTTTGCAGACCTGCCAACATAGGAAAGACAATACACTGTTCAGAAAGATCTGCCTTTAAAAAGAAATGTGGAAATCAGAGTTGCAAAAGAAATATGCATTCCAAGGTCCTTTTTGGTATAAAAGTATACACATCTAGGTTGTCATTCCCAATTATTGAGATTTTCTAATAATTTTCATAATAACTGCCTGAGAAAGTGAATTCAATGAGAAAGTAAATATCACAAATGAAAATCTTTTAACTTGCTATGGTATATTTTAGGATAATTCCAAACTCATGTAATTTTACAAACATATGTCCAAGGTTATTTTGGGAACTGGATGTTCTTGGAGTCAGTTATATTTGGAATTTAGATAATTTAGAGATCTAAAATGAATTTCAAAACTATTTTCAGCTGCTAGAATTCTGGCTTTTATTTCTCTGGTTATAAAAAACAGTCATTTCTAGTCATTATGAAAAAGCCATGAGCTTCAGGAAAGGTGGGAGAGGGATAGAATTCACTTGAAAAAGTATTTTGAAGGTGGCAAGATGAAGAAGATGATATTCAGTAATCACTTCCAAAGCATATGGTATCTTCCACATCAAAGAAGAGTTGAGGGGCTGGCACCATGACACATTAAGTTAATCCTCCTCCTGCAGTGCTGGCATCCCATATGGGCACGGGATTCTGGTCAAGACTGCTCCTCTTCCAGTCCAGCTCTCTGCTGTGGCCTGGGATAGCAGTGGAGGATGGCCCAGGTCCTCAGGCCCCTGCACCTGTGGCTCCTGGCTTCGGATTGGCATAGTTCTTGCTGTTGCGGCCATTTGGAGAGTGAACCAATGGAAGGAAGACCTTTCTCTCTCTTACTCTCTCTCACTGTCTGTAACTCTACCTGTCAAATAAATGGAAAAAAAAAAGAAAGAAGAGTTGAACCAATGTCTGTAATGTGACATAATATGTCAGGGAATGTGCCTGCAACCCACTAAAGCATTAAACTCTTTTTTCTCATGTTTTTACATCTTTCTCTCTCTCTTTGTTGTTTTTTTGTTTTTTGTTTGTTTGTTTGTTTTTGACAGGCAGAGTTAGACAGTGAGAGAGAGAGAGAGAGAGAGAAAGGTCTTCCTTTTTCCGTTGGTTCACCCCCAAAATGGCCGCTACGGCCGGTGCGCTGTGCCAATCTGAAGCCAGGAACCAGGTGCTTCCTCCTGGTCTCCCATGGGGTGCAGGGCCCAAGCACTTGGGCCATCCTCCACTGCACTCCCGGGCACAGCAGAGAGCTGGCCTGGAAGAGGGGCAACCGGGACAGAATTCGGCACCCCAACCAGGACTGGGGTGGCATCTCTTACATTCAACCTGACACTTGGGTTATTAAAAGACCACATTCCTTACTTTGATTTATACAGAAACAAAGCCCCAGTATTCTTACTAGAGTGTCAATGTACATTTATCGAATGTTCTAAGAATCAAGTACTACAAATTCCTTTGTTTAACATTGATGACCTCTTATGTGCCTTGCACTGGCTAGACTTCATGGGGGTATGGGAAAGAAAATGTAAGGTCTGACAATGGTTCCAGAAATTTATTGTTTGATTGACTTTACAAATATACCTATGCCCACAAGATCCTGTTTAATGTGTTTCCATGGTGGTTTACCCTCTTTAGTGTGTATGTATGTGTGTGTGTGTGTGTGTATATATATAACATAATATGATATATATATATATATGATATATATTATGTTATATATATATATATATATATATATATATATATGCCTATGTGAGTAGATATGCCGCAGGCTCTCATTGTAGAAGTGAGGAGCACAGGAAGTAAAGAAATGCAAAAAAAAAAAAAAAGTGTGCTCAGAGGATGGATGGAGACTGTATAAGCATCATCAGAGATAAAGTTGTATCTGGCCCAGTACTCATCCCATAGAAGGGCCCAGTAGTTACAAACACATGAAAAGCAACGTGGGCCCCTCTGTTGCTTGGGATCTGATGCTCAGGCAGTTGAAAATGTGTGCATCATCTGAAACTAAACAGTTAGAACCAACACCAACCACGTTCCAAGAAAATGCTCTTCCACATCTCTTGCCCCTGCTCTTAAAACCAAAGAAAACATCCTTGGCAAGGAATGCCAGGAAGATTAGTGTGCTGAGCAGCTGTCATCATTGGAGTGCCAAGTGTCACTCCAGTGGAGGATTGGACACCTAAGTGGGAGAAATGACGAATGACTTAACTTATCACGTCCTCCTCTCAGCATGAATGCAATGGATTCATCAAAAGTGGAAATTGTATTTCCCAGGAGTGTTGTGTCTCCAGTTTTTTGCTTCTATTTGTGTTTAGATGGTTGTGTCACAAATTAGCCTGGTGTTCCTAAAAGTTATATGTAATGACTAAGGGATATTTTTCAATAATAAACAATATAATATTCTTCTATTTGTATATTTGTAGATCTAGAATAACATGCCCTTGGTGTTGATTCTTTATATTGGCAACTGAATAGACACTAAACTCTAGAACTGCTGATAATTTTATTCTTACAAAATATTTTATAAGATGTAATTATATTTTTAAAAATTAATAAATAGCTTATTTCAATAATTTTATTTATAAGTTTGATATTCAATAATTTTAATTTCTATTTTACCTTTTAATACAAAATTTTTTAACTTTTAGAAAAAATAACTTTTGAAAACATTAATTAGAAATAATTTGATATTCTTTTTTTAAAAAAAGATTTATTTATTTATTTAAAAGGCAGACTTACAGAGAGAGAGGGAGGGACACAGAGTGAGATCATCCATCCACTGGTTCACTCTCCAAACGACTGCACAATCAGGGCTGGGCCAGGCCAAAGCCGGGAGGCAGGAGCCATGAGCTTCTTCCAGGTCTCCCATGTAGGTGCAGGGGCCCAAGTGCTTGTGTCATCCTCTACAACTTTCCTAGGCACATTAGCAGGGAGCTGGATCAGAAGTGGACTAGCAGGACTTGAACTGGCATCTTTATGGCATGCCAATGCTGCAAGCCATGGTTTAATCCACGGTACCACAGCACAGGCCCCAGTGTTTCTATTTTTATATTAAATATTTATATTAAATATTAAATTATTTATATTAAATATTTCAGTTGAAAATATATTTAAATTTGTGCCTTTCAGATATAATCTTTTAAAAATTTACTTATTTATTTGAAAGGCAAAGGTACAGAGAGAAAGGGAGAGATGAGAGATCTTTCATCTGTTGGTTCACTCCCCAAATGTCCACAATGACTGGTGACGGTCCAGATCAAAGTCAGAAACCTGGAACTCCATCCAAGTCTCCCACATGGGTGTCAGGGCTCCAAATATTTAGACCATCTTCTGTTGCTTTCCAGGGCATAGGCAGAGAGGTTGACCAGATGCGGGGAATCCAGGACACAAATTTGCACTCATATAGCATACCAGCATTGCAAGCAATGGCTTAAACCATTGCACCACAAAGCCAGTCCCTCATATATAATTTTAAACACGTATTTAAATAATTAGTCAATATCACAAAATCATATGAAAATTTGGATTATAATGATATAGTGGGTTTGGTGAAATAAAAGCAAAGTCTGCATTTTATGGGATGAATATGTAATTTATGAACCATTGAATCTTTATTTTATACTTACTCAAACATTGCTAGCTAACTGAACTAAGACATACACAATTAAAAAGTAAACTTAGGGCCAGCGCTGCGGCTCAGTAGGCTAATCCTCTGCCTGTGGTGCCGGTACCCCAGGTTCTAGTCCTGGTCAGGGCGCCGGATTCTGTCCCGGTTGCCCCTCTTCCAGGCCAGCTCTCTGCTATGGCTCCGGAGTGCAGTGAAGGGTGGCCCAAGTCCTTGGGCCCTGCACCCCATGGGAGACCAGGAGAAGCACCTGGCTCCTGGCTTCGGATCAGCACGGTGCACTGGCAGCAGTGTGCCGGCCGTGGCGGCCATTGGAGGGTGAACCAATGGAAAAAGGAAGACCTTTCTCTCTGGCTCTCTCTCTCACTGTCCACTCTGCCTGTCAAAATAAATAAATAAATAAATAAAATAAGTAAATTCAGTGGGCTTCATATTTTGATTTCGTGAAATAAATATATGACTTTGCATAATTGAAAATATTGACGTAATGACGGTTTATTTATCAAGGCAGGATAGAACACTATATTTAACAATTAGTAAGTTTAAAGTCGTAAATCTTTTTAGATGTGTGGTGTTAGGGACTCTATTTGTTTTCTTTCCTTGCATCCCACAAATGTTAGAGGTAACTCCAGATGGGAGTAGTTGCTGTTCTCTTATGATTCAAGAGACTGGTATTTCTTCATGTCTGATTTCATGTGGCCTCTCAGAGGTATTTGCTCAGTTTCCACTGCTTTCTTCAGCTGTCTTGTAATAACCCTCCTGCATATTTCAGAAGTTCTCCTTGAAAAGATATACAGACAACTTAACAGAAACTTTGAAAATTGAACTCAATACATTGTTTAAGTGGTTTTCATGTATTGTTAAAATGTTTTTCAATATCATTAACAATTTTTTGTTTGTTTTCCTTATTAAATAATGGAAAGGACACGAGATCAGGATCCAAGAAACTCTGATTCTATTCCTAGCTATTCCATTGGTCACTATATTGAACCACTCACTAACAATGTCCACTACTTTTTTTTTTTTTTTTTTTTTTTTTTTTTTTTTTTTTTTACAGGCAGAGTGGACAGTGAGAGAGACAGAGAGAAAGGTCTTCCTTTGCCGTTGGTTCACCCTCCAATGGCCGCCGCGGTCGGCGCGCTGCGGCCGGCGCACCGCGCTCCTCCGATGGCAGGAGCCAGGAGCCAGGTGCTTTTCCTGGTCTCCCCATGGGGTGCAGGGCCCAAGCACCTGGGCCATCCTCCACTGCACTCCCGGGCCACAGCAGAGGGCTGGCCTGGAAGAGGGGCAACCGGGACAGAATCCGGTGCCCCGACCGGGACTAGAACCCGGTGTGCCGGCGCCGCAAGGCGGAGGATTAGCCTGTTGAGCCACGGCGCCGGCAATGTCCACTACTTTTCTCAATAGAAAATGTCAATGCTAACATGAGTATATACCAATGAGAATACACCGAAACTTATGTTAGAGCTTATGTAGAGTTGAGCTGTACAAGTGGTGATATAGGTGAGATATGATCATTACATTCCAGCCTTATAATACAACAAAAATATTTACAGCACTTTTAGGAACTTGGGAGTATAAAATTCATACATCATCATCATATGGCAATGAGTTCTGTGTTCAGGCCACCAGGGAGCATAGTGATAGCATTGTTCTCTTTTGATGTGCAGTGCCTCTACAGAAACCCAAAAGATAAAGTAGTTATGTCTACTTGGGGATCAGAAAGGTGACATCTGAGTAGACCCTTATAGAGGAGAGGAGAGTACATAGACACATAGGAGAGTACACACACACACACACACACACACACACAGTATGTGATGGCAGGAAGAGTGAATTTGAAACAGAAAGTTTGGCTACAGTAGAACATACCTATGGAGGAAAGCCTACGACATAGCCAGTCTATTCGATAAGCTAAGAAATTGGTTTAGCAAAATAGGGAGCTAGAGTAAATCAGCTTTCTCTCTCTCTCTCTCTCTCTCTCTCTCTCTCTCTCTCTCTCTCTTCCTCCCTCCCTTTCTCCTTCCCTCCCTCCCTCCTTTTTTCCCTCCTTCCTTCCTCCACCTCTGTTAGACACACACACACACAATGTACTATTTTGTAGGTTAGATGGTAGTCCTACAGAAGTGTAATGTGTAAGTCAATGTCATTCAACATCAGAAACAGTCAGGCCAATGCAGAAATGGTCCAAAAGGTTTGTACATGGAATCAAAGGATCCTTAGATGTGGGACAAATTCCCCAGGGGCCATAAGAGAAGGAAGAGTCAAGGTGATGAAAAGGAAAGGGTTGTGAGATGCCTGAAGGTGTCGCTAAGTTACAAATGCACTCACTCTCACTCCATTGGCTATAACACCCTACAAGGTACAAATTGGTCCCCATGTTAACCCTTTCTTCACCAAATTCTGCATCTTCTTTCTCACTATCATTCCCTATGTCCAGTCCCTTATCTCACTTCTAATGCTACATCTTTGGTCCTGGCCCTCCACCTCTGTTAAATAGCATATGTAGCTCTACAAAGTTATATGCTGATAAGAATAAATTATACCATATCAGTCCCTGTGGGATGTGGGTGGCTGGAATGTGCTGAATCATTGATAGGAGAAGATATTTGGACTATTAGAATAATTTTGTCGGCCAGCGCCGTGGCTCACTAGGCTAATCCTCCACTTATGGCACCGGCACCTTGGGTTCTAGTCCCGGTTGTGGCACCGGTTCTGTCCCAGTTGCTCCTCTTCCAGTCCAGCTCTCTGCTGTGGCCCAGGAGTGCAGTGGAGGATGGCCCAGGTCCTTGGAAGCCCTGCACTCGCATGGGAGACCAAGAGCAAGCACCTGGATCCTGGATTCAGATCAGTACAGCGTGCCAGCTGCAATGCGCCAGCCATAGTGGCCACTTAGGGGGTGAACCAATGGAAAAAGGAAGACCTTTCTTTCTTTCTCTCTCTCTCACTGTCTAACTCTGCCTGTCCAAAAAAAAAAAAAAAAGAATAATGTTGTCCTTCCTGCTTCTGGTCTTCCATTCCGGTTTACTCTACACAGATGATAGTGTGGTCTATTGACAGCTCAGGATCATGTTATTCTGCTCCTTAGTGGCTTCCCATTGCCTTCAAGATTAAGCCCAAATTTCTTGAGATGGCATAACCTAATCAGAACTGTAACTTTGGAAGGTTAACTGGATAATTATTTGTGCAAAAAAGGAGAAACTTTAGAGGTATGACATTCTTTCAAACCTAGCAAGGAACTCTGAGGGCATCTAATCCAGATGTTCCTCAATTTACATCATCACTTGCAAATGCAGCAAATCCTTACGTTCCTGCTAGTCCTGCTGGATAGATCTGCTAAGGAAAGGACTCAAGTTCTGTGTGTTTATCAACATGAGTTTCTGCAGGAGATTCTTAAACTCAAGCAGTTTTGCAAAACATTGACAGAAACCAACAGCTTTGATGACAGGTAAAGGAACCTAGAATCTGAGAGACACTTGGGTCGCTGAAGCCTAGAAAATGAGAACAAGGGCCAGAATGGGGAGACTGGAAGGCAAGATAACTGTGAATGAAACTGCGGACTTCATCGTCACCTCAACAGTGTCCGTTCCAGAGCCCAGTCTGAAATCCATTTCAGAGCTGCTGGGAGGTAGGATCTGGCAGTGGGGGCCAGTGCCCATCAGCCCCGTGGGGCCACGGGAGCAGTGATGCTTGGACAGAGTGAGGAAGAGGCAGTGGGAAGGAAGGAGAAGGGAGGAAGTCCCGGGCTGTGCTCCCAGTGGAGAACCAGGACCAGAAAGAGCACAGGATACTTTTAGCTTCGACTTCTGTTTGTCCAGGGACAGCTGAAGCTAACAGGATCTGCAGAGGGCAAAAGTTGAGCTGGTAGAATTTGTGCCTGGTCTTCCCAGCCCTCCTTTGTGCTTCCTTTCACTCTCACCAGCGTCCTCGCCCTTTCTTCCCTGCAGTGTGTCCTGGCTGTCAGCTCTTTCTTCCCGAGATCCAGAGATCTGTACCATATGGAAAAGTGTTTTGCCGTGGTAATGCATTGTAGCCATAGCTGGCTTTTCCTCCTCTTTCTCTCTGTCTTAGGGCCCCTGCCCACCGCTCCAAGCATGCTCCAGTGAGGTGAGTATTTTGAGGGATGAAATGTTATTACTACTTGCAAGCAAGGAGGCAGGCAAGTATAACTCAAATATGCCTCCCTGGGTTAGGATGGGGGAGAGCTGTATTGACCAGGCAGGAGAAAGCTGGTATATGTAAATGCCCAGCAAGACAAATTTTGATTAGAAAGTCTGGGAATCAAGCCAACATGGTAAGATGGATAACTTTAACCTGGATTTCCATGTTTAGAGAGCTCTCACTTCTGAAAGGGCTCAGGTCTACCCAAGTCACGGTACTACTCTGACTTCATAGTTTCTGCCAGTTAGATTTTCCTTCTTTTGTACATGCCCAGGCGGCAACATGTAATTCTCTGCTCTGGGTTTCCTCTGTGAGGATGCAACCATGTCCTAAAAAAGCAAGGTCTTGAAAAATATATGATCAGACCCACTGTCAAAGCATAAAATGAGAAAACTTTCAAGCAAAGAATGGGGAGGCAGAACAAGAGGGATTTGTGTTTGGAGCATACAGGGCAAGCCTGGCCAAAGAGTAGACTGTCATCATAAATGTATAACTTGAAAGAGTGAAATATTTCACATAAAGGTGGCAGTGGGAAAAGTATTTGTAACAGGAAGCCAGGGAAGCCACTTACCCTTGAAATTAGAATTGCTCAAAGATTACCTTAAAGTTTTATTCAGCCATTCAACACAAATTCAGTGAATGCAGATCTTGTGTTAAATATTTGGCATTCAGAAGAGAATGTGGGGAACACTTAAAAATAATTGAAGAAGGCCTTCCCTTTGAGTGCTCACATTCTGGTAAGGATAGCAATTCAAAGTAGTACTGTGGGCTTGAGACACATTTAACATGTATAGGAACCCAGGAAAGGAATAGTTAACCTTCTCTGGGCAAGGACTAGACTTTATAGAGATGCTGCAATTGAATTTGGACTTGAAGCATTATAAAGTTTTCAGTAGGGGGGTTGTTAGGGAGAAAGAAGGACATTTAAAAGCACAAGGAGCCATGTGCACAAGGGAACAGAGGCATGGAAAATTTTGTCACTATTCACAGAACAAGACAAAATAAAACAAGCCAATGACAACACAAAAAGATCACTGTGGAAACAGTATAGAGTAAGTGGCAAGCAGTCCAAGATCAGGTGATGGTAGCGTTGATTTCTCTCAAGGCCTCTCTCTACTTCCAGATATCCATGGCTTGTCTCTTTTCATGGCCTTCCAATGATGCAGGTATATTCCTGGATTCTCTTAAGTGCCCCAGTTCCCTCCTCTTACAAGGACAGCAGCCAAGCTAGATTAGGGCCCACCATAAGGCTCTCATTTTGACTTAATCCTCCCCCCCTAAGGTCTTATCTCCAAATACAGCAACATTCTGAGGTAGAAGTTAGGACTCCAGCATTTGAACTTGAAAGGGTTGAAACAATTCAGCCCATACGTGACTATTTAGCTTATTTTATCTCAATATTTCTACTGGCCAGGAGCTAGGATCCCTCACTTCTTTTTGAAGTCCCCATAATCACCCAAAAATACTGCCCCAGGCAGCAGGAAACTTAAATGGACACTTGGTTGAAATGTGGTGGCTTATGGCTGGCGCCGCGGCTCAATAGGCTAATCCTCTGCCTGTGGCGCCGGCACACCAGGTTCTAATCCCGGTCAGGGCAATGGATTCTGTCCCGGTTGCCCCTCTTCCAGGCCAGTTCTCTGCTGTGGCCCAGGAGTGCAGTGGAGGATGGCCCAAGTCCTTGGGCCCTGCACCCCATGGGAGACCAGGAGAAGCACCTGGCTCCTGGCTTCAGATCAGCACAGGGCACCAATTGCAGTGGCCATTGGAGGGTGAACCAACGGAAAAGGAAGACCTTTCTCTCTGTCTCTCTCTCGCTGTCCACTCTGCCTGTCGAAAGAAAGAAAGAAAGAAAGAAA
Source organism: Sylvilagus floridanus (assembly GCA_949820135.1). NCBI lineage: Eukaryota > Metazoa > Chordata > Mammalia > Lagomorpha > Leporidae > Sylvilagus > Sylvilagus floridanus. Next base: position 66,065,555 of record OX463239.1, read on the forward strand.
GAAAGAAAGAAAGAAAGAAAGAAAGAAAGAAAGAAAGAAAGAAAGAAAGAAAGAAAGAAAGAAAGAGAAAATAAATGTGGTGGCTTGTAAAATCTTCTTGAACCTTGAGATTTATTGCTGAATTGTAAGGGAAAGTGCATGAGAAGTGAAGCCACTCCTTAGAAGCACCTGTACGACCTCCCATTGACCTTCCAGGTGCGGCTGTGCACATAGGTAAGGTAGAGCTAGGTGGGACACAAAGAGTGTATCTGCCAGAAAATATCAAGGTGGGTCAGAAGATTTTCTGTCGCTTTACTTCAAAGAGTGTGATCATTTACGTTTAAAGTAACTATAGGTCGGCTTTTTCAAGGCAGTTCTTAGAAAACCTAAATAGAAGAAAACGAGGGAGGTTAGAGCAGCTGAGAATGTGACGGCCCAGTTCACATCATGTGTATCTCTCAGCTCTAGGATGTACAAAGAAATTTGTGTGACAGTAAAAGTTCCTCAAGTGGCCTTAATCCATGAGTTCCAACCATTCTATTTCTCAGCTTTCTGACTGTCCAAAATCTTTGAGGGACTTGACTCTCCTTGGAAGCAGCAAACAGTAGGGTAAATAATGAAATAAGGAGGCTACTACTGGACATTAGTTAATAATAACTGAGACTAATACAAAGGAAGTTATTTTATTGTGTATTTTAACTTTTTATCTACAGACAGGAGACAGAGAGAGAGCACTCTCAAATGCTGGTTCATTCTCCCACATGCCTACAACAGCCAGGGCTGGTCTGCGGTCAAAGCTGGGAGCCAGGACCTCATGCCAGGTCTTCCACATGGGTGGCCATCACTGCCACTTCTGGGGTTCTAAGTTAGAAGGAAGCTGGAGTCAGGAGCCAGAGCTGGGACCTGAACCCAGCCACTCCAATATGGGGCATGGACATCTATCTACCAGGTTAAATGCTCACCCTAGAGGTAGTGATTGATAAACTAAGTTAATTCAAAGGATGCTATGCCAGGAGAAAAAGCATCAGTGCTAAAATTTCTTCCCATGAAATTTGTCCCTGCTTTGAGCCTATAGAGCAGGATGATAGCATAATCATTTTCCTTATTTACACCTATTTTCACTGCATCAGTGGAATATGTAACAGAACTGCAGAACCCGAGTCATTGTCAGGCTTGCAGCTTGCAGGCATAGCATGATTAGTTTTACTTATAAACCAAGTCCATCTCCTTTAATCCATGCATTAATCTCCTGAAACCCCTTCCTAGACTTTCTCTAAGGAATATATATATATATATATATATATATATATATATATAGAGCTTGGCCCCCAGAAATATTTTACCTTATTTGCAAGTGACTTTTACCTCATTTATAAGTGACTTTTCTCTCCAACATGTCATTACTGTAAGAACTGGATTGTGTAGTGAGGATAGCTAGAAGTGGAGACATTAATATCCTCAGAATTATGTTTTCTGATTTCCTCTGTTTTCACAGAATTCTCACGCTTTCTTTCTTCTAATATTTAATGTGAAATATGTTTCTCTCTTAAAGTAGATGTCCTTTTGGATCTATAATACTCACTGCTTCCTCACCAGTTTTCTTTCTTGTATATTTAGCCTCTTAAAGAAAGAAGACAGCACTTGAATTTCTCATATCCCTCTCTTCTGATCTGTCTCCTCATCATAATAGAAGAGAATTATGAGTTTTGTTAATATTTTGCAAAAAATTTTGATAAACTTATGAAATAGCTGTGATGTCGCTGTGAAATTTTGGATTTGCATTCTATTTCCACTATTCACCAACTGTGTTAGCATGATAAATTCTTTAATTCCTTTGAGCCTCTGCTTCATCATATATAATTGGGAAGAGGGATACCAGGAATTATGTAAGATACTGTATTAGTAGATCCTCATTGTGGCAACAAAATACCTGAGACAAACTTCTTATAAAGGAAAGAAAGGCTTATTCAGCTCACAGTTTTGATGGCTCAAGTTCAAGATCAGGTAGCCCCATTCTTTGAGTGTCTGGTGAGGGTGAGAAATGGAAATGAATGGAAGATCCCATGAAGATCCGGGAAGTAGACAGAGCAGCTGTGCCAAGACCCAGGCTTTTATAACCAACCTGAAATGCAATTAATTGGCTTAGAAGTGAAAACATCAGTTAAGATGCCTGTGTCCCATATCAGAGTGCCTGGATTAGAGTCTTGGCTCTGCTTCTGATTCCAGCTTCCTGGTAATGTGCACCCTGGGAAGCAGCAGGTGATAATGCAAGCTGTTGAGTCCATGCCACCCATGTGGGAGATCTAGATTGAATTTTTGGCTCCTGCCTTCTAGCTAGCTCAGCACTGGTCATTGTGGGCATTTAGAGAGTGGACCAGCAGAAGGGTTCTCCTTCCTCCCTCTCCCCTTCCTCTCAAACAAAATGTTTTAAAAGATTGTTTTTAATTCAGAGGCTTCAAAACACTGGGTATGGTTCCCCTGTAGGTAAGGGATGTCTTACATAGAAAAGTGAAACAATATCACTGTAAATGTACTAAAAGCATTGAATTGTACACATTGCCTGGATGAATTGTATGGAGTAAGAATTTTATCTCATTATGGTGATCTAAGAAAATAAATGATGCAGTTAATGCTGAAAGTTCAGGGAGGATAAATACTGAGAAAAAGTTACAGGATTTTATGATTAAAAGTTCATTGGTAACCTTTAAAAAGGGACTTTCTTCTCTGAAGTGGCGGGAACAGAAGTGAGTGGGTGAGGAGGAAGTGAAGGTAGAATTGTCTGAAGAAGTTTGACTGTAATTGACGAGGCACTAGGACATGAGCTCCTCCAACTTCCCTGAACTCAGCCTCAACGCTTATTTTTTAAATCTTCTCAGATGTAGATCTTACTTCTGAAGAATCCCTTCCTGTTGGGCTTGTTTGCCTTCCCACCTGAGCTCTTGGGCTCAGTCTGTATTCTTACCTTCAGAAGCTTTCCTCACTTATTGCATCCTTTGTGAACTGAATTGTGAGGAAACATCAGGCAAACCCAAACTGAGGTACATTCTAGAAAATAATTGTCCTGTAATGTTGGAAGATGTCAAAGTCAAGACAATCCAGAAAAGACTGGGCAACTGTTCCTGTTTGAAGGTGACTAAAGAGCATGATAACTAGATGTATCATGTGATTCTAGACTAGCTTCTTTTGTTAATGGGACATTTGGTGAAATTGAAAAAGTCTGAGGATTAGCTAGTAGCAATATAACAGTGTTAACTTCCTTTTATAACCAAAAGAGTTCATTTCACCAGAAGAATAAAATTTCCAAAATTGTGTGCACACTAATATGTTTTAAACACAAAGAGAAATAGGCAAAGTTTCCATCATAAGGACAGACTTTGATTTAATTTCCTCAGAACTCTTAACGTTTCTAATTGATAAACTAAGCAGAAAAATATCAGTTGGCTATTTGGAGAATACACAGTGAAGTTTTAATAAATTTAAATGAGAGATATAATAAGGTCATGTAATTAATGCAAAAATGGCTAGGAAAAAATCCCTTACATTTTAATACTCATCTAGATAATTAATGATACCAAAATTTCAAAATGGAAAATAGAAACTAATAGAGCTACCCTATCACAAAAAAATACACCTTATCAAAATGTTTTGGATGAAGCTATAACTGTACCTAAAAAGATATTTTATGACTTTACATGCTTACTGCAACTAAACTGTAGTAGTTAAGACACAGTGGCCTTGGTATAGGGATAGACAAATAGATCAATGGAAGAGAATGGCTTAGTCATAGGCAGATCAATACATGTATGGTATTTGCTTTGTGACAGAGTAGTAAGTGAAAGGACACTTTTCAATATGCGGTGCTGAATCAAATGGATAGCCATATGAGTCAAAGAAGAACTCACATTATATATTAAATTAATTCCTGATGGATTGTGTATTTACATGAATAAGGTAAATCAATAAAGCTTTTAGAGAAAATCTAGATTATTTCCATATTTTCATGTCTTTAGGGTTGGAAAAGAATATTAAAGGGAGTAAAAAGGATCAATCATAAAGATTGATAAGTAGGATTATACTAACAGAAGAACGTTTAATTAGGCAATACCATGAAGAAAATGCATTGGCAAGACACAAAATAGAGGGAAGATGTTTATAACATATACACCTGGTAAGGGCTCATATCCAGATATATAAAGAACTTATGGAAATAACTTTTAAAACATTGACCTCTTAACAAAAATTCAGTTGGAGACTTGAAAAGACAAAGGAAACCCAAATAGCTAATAAACATATGAGAAGAGGATATGTGAAGTAAAAGCACAATCAGAAACTACTGCATACTCATTCAAATGTCTAAAGTGGAAAAAGACTGATTATTGAGTATGATAAGAATATAAATCACTTGCTATGTGAGGGCAAATGGTTTAAAATCTTTACTTAACACATACTAAACTGAGCTCCTGTATACAAAGAGAATTGAAAATGAATCTGAATGTGAATGAAAGGGGAGAGGGAGTGGGTAAGGGGGGAGGGTAGCGGGGGGGGGGGGGGGGAGGGTATGGGTGGGGAAGCCATTGTAATCCACAAGTTGTACCTTGGAAATTTATATTCTAAATAAAAGTTAAAAAAAAAGAATATAAATCACTGAGAATTTTGATATACTATTTTTTTAAAAAGATTTATTTTTTATTTATTTGAAAGGCAAAGTTACAGAGAGTGAAGAGAGAGGGAGAAGGAGAGGGAGAGGGAAAGAGAGAGAGAGAGAGATATTCCATCCGCTGACTCACTCCCCAAATGATCACAACGGTAGTGGCTGTACCAAAGTGAAGCCAGGAGCCAGGAGCCTAGGGCTTATTCTGTATCTCCCATGTGAGTGTAGGGACCCAAAAACTTGGGCCATCTTTGACTGCTTTCCCCTGGAGCATTAGCAGGAAGCTGGATTGGAAGTAGAGCAGAGAGGACTTGAACCCGTGCCCATAAGGGATGCCAGCATTGCAAGCAGAGGCTTAACCTGTTATGCCACAATGCCAGCTCCTTTGATACACTATTAATAGGAAAATAACTTACACTAATCTATGTATATGAAGTTAAGAAAATGCATACCTTGCCATTGAACTTGAGTATAGGTATATCACAAGAGAAGTACACAGATATATATCAAATTACATGCACATGAAGTGGCATGGGTTAAAGATAGTCACAAATTATTTGTGTTATTCTTATCAAGAGGTAGAGCTGTTCCGTTTTCCTTGTATTTGTCTTGGTTTTGTGATCATATACACCATAAAATGTGGTATAATTGATATTATACTGGTTTTGGGACCAAGTTTTAATAAAGCCTGGAAGCTTCTGTACCCTTGGAAATCCTGAGACCCCATGTAAAAGGTCCAGTTCTCTTGCTGGAGAAATCATGTGAGAAAATCATATAGAAAATCTCTCAGGAGAGAGAGGGACTCTGAATCCACATGGAGAACATCTGTCTTGAGAAATTTTAAGAACATCCACACATTAAACCCAAATGAGTAGAAGCAAAGAAATTATAATAAGAGCCAGAATTAATGAAATAGAAAAATGTATATAATAGAAAAAAGTCAACAAAACCAAAATTGGGCCGGCGCCGTGGCTCAACAGGCTAATCCTCCGCCTTGCGGCGCCGGCACACCGGGTTCTAGTCCCGGTCGGGGCACCGGATTCTGTCCCGGTTGCCCCTCTTCCAGGCCAGCCCTCTGCTGTGGCCCAGGAGTGCAGTGGAGGATGGCCCAGGTGCTTGGGCCCTGCACCCCATGGGGAGACCAGGATAAGCACCTGGCTCCTGGCTCCTGCCATCGGATGAGCGCGGTGTGCCGGCCGCAGCGCGCCGACCGCGGCGGCCATTGGAGGGTGAACCAACGGCAAAGGAAGACCTTTCTCTCTGTCTCTCTCTCTCACTGTCCACTCTGCCTGTAAAAAAAAAAAAAAAAAAAAAAAAAAAAAAAAAAAAAAGATGTTTGAGAACAAATAATAAGACACAAATTACTGTTGAGTTTAATCAAAGTGAAAAGAGAGAAGATACAAATAACTAATATCAGAAATTTATAGATTCATGTCTCTCCAGTTGCTGTAGGTTTTACAGAGTAAGGTGATATTATAAGTGACTTATTGCAATAAATTTGAAAATTTAGATAAAGTGAATGAATATCAATAAAAATATAGCTTACCAAAGCTATTTCAAGATGAAATAAAACATTTTAATGTTTCCATATCAGTAAAGAAATCAAATCATTAGTTTAAAAAAATTTTCCCTAGGAAAACTCGGTCTGTGGCTAGTTCTTGAAAACATTCAAATAATAGACTCTTCCCGAAAATAGACAAAGAGGGAATTCCCCAACTCATGTTCTAAGCCTCCTATAACCTTGATACCAAAACTCCAAAACCACATTACACCAGAGGAAAATTATAGGCCAACCTTACTAATGAATATAATTGCATAAATCCTAGACACAATATTAGTAAGCCTAAAATAGCAGTATATACAAAAGATAATGACCAACTTGAATTTTCCCAGGAATGCAAGGCTAATTTAAAATTGAAAAAATCATATAATGAAAGTCACCATATTAACAGATTAAAGAAGAAAAATCATGACAATCTTAGTATATACACAGAAAGTGTTTACTGAATGTCAACATTCATTCAGCATAAAAAAATTAGCAACTGAAGGACAAAAGGGAACTTGCTTAATCTAAGAAGGACATCTTTTTTAAAAAACAAAATATCTAGAGCAAATATTTGGCTTACTGAAATAGTTAAAGCTTTCTCTTTAAGATCATGTACTAGAAAAGGATGGCTTATATTTAACTTTTAGATCTGGCAGGTACATTAGTCAAAGAAAAGATAAAATATAAGGATTTGAAAATTCTTACTCATAGATGATATGTTTAGGCATATATGTCCAAAAGAACATATGATTAAAATATTATACTTAATGATATATACAAAATCAGCTGCATTTTAATTGATCAACAAAACATAGAAAATAAAAAGATGTTTAAAATATCACTCATAATAATCTAAAAATACAAAAGACTATGATAATTTGCATAAGATATGTTCAGGACTACTTCAGAAAGATTTATAAGACTTTAATGAGGGATTTTCAAGAAGTTATATAAATGGATTTTTTTGTTGTTTATGACTTGGAAGACAATATAAGATACCAATTTGCTTCATATAATTAACATATTTATTGCAATTCTAATCAAAATCCCATGAGGTATTTATGTGGAATTTTATAGGCAGATTCTAAGAAATGTATTTGGAAATGTAAAACGTCCATGAGATTAAAGATGCTCTTGAAGATGAACAATGTCAGAGAACTTGCTCTACACATATCAAGATTTATGACAAAACCATAGTGATTGAGTTAGTGTGGCATTTGTTTAGGGATAAAGCAATAGACCATTTAAATTGCTATATGGGCCAGAAGCAGCTTTATGTGAGAACTGGCAGAGGAGCACTGCAGAACAGTGAGAAAAAGAGCACACTTTTAAAACGAATGAGATTGGAATAACTGCCTGTCCAGTTGGAGGGAAAATGAAATTCAATTCCTATCCTATGCTATACATAAAAAGCAATCTTAGATACTTAGAAAACCAATGTGAAAAGCCAAATTAGGGGCTTTGACTCAGCAATTGAGATGCCACTTGGGATGCCTAAATCCCATATTGGAGCATCTGGGTTCGAGTTCTCACTCTACTTCCTGTCCAGCTTCTTGCTAATGTGCAGCTGGGAGGCAGCAGGTTATGTTCAAGTGCTTGGGTCCCTGCCAGCCATGTAGGAGATGTGAACTGGTTCCTGCATCCTGGCTTTAGCCTGGCCTGGAGCCAATTGTTGCACGGATTGGGAGTGAACCAGCAGATGGAAGATCTCACTTTCTTTGTTTCTTTTTCTCTCCCTTTCTGTTGATTTGCCTTTCAAAAAATAAATAAAAAATATTTTTTAAAAAGCAAAATTAGAAATATCTAAGATTGTACAGAGGAATATCTTCATGATCTCAGTTTTGTAAGGATTTCTTATATAAAATATAAAGTACCATAAAGAAAATGATTGATAAACTGGACCCCATTGAAGTTAAGAACTCTGGTTCATTAATTTTTCATTTAAAATTTTGTTTTCCTTATAAAATGAACTCAAAATACTGGATAACAAAATAATCCAATTAAAAATGAGCATACAATATGAACAGACATTTCTCAAAAGAAGAAATACAAATGGCCAATAAATATATGTAAAAATAGTATCATTAGCCATCAGGGGAAATGTAAATGAAATGAGATATCATTTTGCCTCTGTTAGAATCATTGTCAAAAAGACAAAAAATAACAAATGCCTGTGCAGATAGGAAGAAAAGGAAACCCTACACACACACTAAGAGTGGAAATGTAAATTAGTGCAGCCATTATGGAGAATAGTATGGAGTTTCCTCCAAAAATTAAAGTAGATCTATCACATCACCCAGCTATTCCACTTCTGAATACATAGCTGAAGAGATTGAAATCAGCATAGAAAAGAGATACCTGCACTCCCTTATTCATTAGAGCACTATTCACAGTAGTCCAATTAGGGAAATAACCTAGGTGTCCATAACTAGATGAATGGATAAAGGACATATAGCATATGTACACAATGGAATTCTAGTCAGTCATAAAAAGAAGTAAATACTTCCATTTGCAGCAAAATGGATGGAACTGGTAGACATTACGTTAAGTGAAACAAAGCAGACATAGACAAATATCACCTTTTCTTTCTCATATGTGGAAGTTAAAAACGATAAATTTGAATATACTGTGATTACTATAAGCTGGGAAGGATGAAGAGAGAGAATCGAAGGAGGTTGGGAAGCAGGTGCCCAAGCACAGTTAGATGGAAGAGATAAGTCCTGGGATTCCACGGCACCGTGGGGTGTCTATAACTCACAAAACCTATTATATGAACTAGAAGAGAGGAGCTTGTAGGCATGGAAGAGGTAGAAATGGTCAGTGCACTCTGTATCCATGCATTGAAATATCACATAATATCTCATATATGTGTATAAGTATTATATATTAATAAAAATAAAACAAAATCGTCATTATTTTCTTAAAGAAGATACCCAAGTGGTATAATCTGAGGGCCCACAAAGCTAGGACCCACATCTAGTCTCTTCAAATGGCACGTGCTTTTCTAAGTAAACTTTATTCGTAAAGACAGTATTTTAGATGTAGAACAGTTTTCTATTTCCTTCTTAAGCTTTTTCTATTTCCTTCCTTCCTGTTAGGTTTGAAATAATTTCATTGAGATGTTTCTCTTTCTCTACCTAAGAATATAAAAATCTTTTTATTACAAGTGTTTCTATTCCTTTTGAGTTGCTGATAAATAAAATAGCATTTTTTCCTCTTTGTGGAAGAAACCAGACCCTGGGACTCAGATCTCAAACCATGGTCAGAAATGACAACAAAACCAGAGCCGACTCAAGGCCACTTGAGCTGATGAACAAACTGCGATTCCAAGAGGCTCCCAATCCCCCACTACCTCTGTGGGTCCTAGTGACAGCTCAGACACAGAGGCTTATGTGGATCTTCCTAAGCCTGGCAAGGAATTCACACTCTGGTACCCTTTGGTCCAAACAGAACTAATCTAGCTATCTACAGTTCAAAGTCACAGTTGCTAACCTTACTGATAAACCAAGGCAATTAAAATTGTCCTACAAAACAATACCCTAAAACATCTGTATCTGGGACTTTTGCCTATTTGGGGAAAAAATTTTCCTGGTGCTGTCAGACACATTTCTCAATAATTTAACCCCTACTACATCAAGAAAGAGGCGAAGCTGAATCAGTGGAGGCCACGTTGTGCCTAGATAGGTGAAGTCCAGGTCTTCCATAAAGGACCAAGCAGTCATACACCTACGTAGCCTGAGTTGGCCCTTCCCAGTGATAAACAAACACCCCGTCAGCAAAAGTTAGCTAACATACAAATGCTTTCAAATCATCATGGATAAAAGCTTGACTTTCAAACAGATTTCACTGGGGGACCTGGAACATTGTAGTCCTGAAGTTCTTCAGTTGGGTGCCCCAGAAATTTCAACTGCTACATAATATTTTTATACTCTATGGCATTGTCCTTGTCTATTTGTTTAAGATTTTCAATCAAGTTGGAAACCAGATGTTTTAGAAGGCCAAGTTCAGAAGCAGTTTCAAAATCACACACAAGACTTTTATACACAGAGAATTTTAAAAAAAGCTTTATTTCACTTATTTGAAACGCAGAGAGAGAGAGAGAGGGAGGGAGGGAGAGAATCTTCCATCTGCTGGTTCACTCCCCAAGTGGCCACGATGGCCAGGGTTGGACCAGGTTGAAGCCAGGGACCAGGAGCTTCTTCCAGGTCTCCCACATGAGTGCAGGGCCCAAGGACTTGAGCTTCCTTCTGCTGGTTTCCCAGACACATTATCACAGGGAGCTGGATCGCTAGGGGAGCAGCAAGGACTCAAACCAGTGCCCATATGTGATGCCAGCACTGCAGGTGGCAGCTTAACCCACTATGCAATAATGCTGACCCCTAGAAAGAGATTTTTAAAGATTCATCTTTTTGGTGAGCAGGAGACCGTGATCGGATCCACACCCAAATAGGTGTCCTAACACATTGCCTCTGAATTGAATGGTCTCCCAAGGATGGAGACCATTTTTTCTCCCCAAGCTCATCATATGAAAGCAGAACAAAGGTTTCCTTCCACATTGAGTCACCACTGAAAGTGACTGAAAGCGGATTGGCCCTCCAGGCTCAGCTCCATCTCCCAGACTCACCAGTAAGAAGTCTTCTTGTCACTCAGGAAGGAGTGAGTGAGGGGATGGGGAGTACCAAGGATGGCCCCCAATCAGCACTCCTGCATGGAAACATGAGAGAGACGAATGCAGGATTCTTTACCCAACATCTGGTTGGATATCCAGTTCTTCAGAAATTAGCTTCTTCCCGATTCCCCAGAAGCATCTATTTCTCAATATATTTGTGGTTGGCATTGCAGGGAACGGCTCTGATACCAACTTGATTATTGTTTTACTGTGGATAACTATATTTGCTTCCTTATGTTTTTTTATTTTGATGTTTGGAGAATTTTTTAGTCTCTGGAAAAAAATCTCCAGATTCTGAAAGTACTGTCATTAGTTTTTATGGTGCTCAGTAAGCCCTGTAGGCTGTACCTCAACCACTACACTTCCCTACTCCTAGTTACATGAACATACTGAGTTTTTTCTGCCTCTGGGCCTTTGTACATTCTGATCGCTCCTCCTGGAACATGCTTTCCTTATCCTAGCTCATTTCTATTTTTCAAAATAGAAATTTTCAAAATTCAAATGTAACTTTCTCAAATATCACTCTTTACTGGCGTGTCTAAGCAGCATATACTCACTCCCACTCTTGCCGCCTTCTCCTTCTTTTTAAGATTAATTTATTTGAAAGGCAGATTTACAGAGAGGCAGAGGCAGAGAGAGAAAGAGGTCTTCCATCTGCTGGTTCACTCCCCAGATGGTCACAATGGCTGAGCTTCTTCTGGGCCTCCCGTGTGGGTGCAAGGGCCCAAAGACTCGGGCCATCTTCCACTGCTTTCCCAGGCCATAGCAGGGAGCTGCATTGGAAGTGGAACAGCCGGGACTCGAACTGGCACCCATTTGGAATTTTGGCACTGCAGACCAGGGCTTTACCCACTATATCACAGCACCAGCCCCCTTTTGCCTTCTTAGTTTGTATTATATTACACAGTTATATTTCTTTGCATATAATCATAATATGTTTATATATAAAAATCTAATTCATATGTATAAAATTAATGATATATTTATTGTGAATCTCTATGTATCTATAAAATCAATTGGTTATTTTATGTTTTTGTATGTATTAGTTTTTGTATGTATTAGTGAATTAATAACAGCTCCATACTTTAATCCAATCTTAATATCAATTAACAGAAATTATGTACTCATTTGTATAAATTATAAATACGTATTTTCTATACATAATTAACTGTGTACATATTATAGAGATATAGATATGGGTATTTTTCCCTGAGATATTTGCTTAAAAAAATTCTTTCATTAACTAGAACTTCCCCTATTGACCATCCTGGTTTTTTTTTTTTTTTTAAAGATTTACTTTATTTATTTGAGAGGCAGAGTTATAGACAAAAAGAGGGAGGGACAGAGAGAGAAGTCTTCCATCCGGTGGTTCACTCCCCAAATGGCCAATAGGAAGCCAGGAGCCAGGAGCTTCTTCTGGGTCTCTCACATGGGTTCAGGGACCCTAGCACTCAGGCCATCCTCCACTGCTTTCCCAGGCCATTATCAGGACACTGGATGAGAAGTGGAGCAGCTGGGACTTGAACCAGCACTCATATGGGGTGCTGGTGCTGCAGGCGGAGGCTTAATCCGCTACAACGCCAGCTCTCATTCTGCTTTATTTTTACTGGTATATTGTCTGTCTTTTCAGTGTTACAATTCTGTTTTTCATTTACATTAGAAACTTTTTAAAGATGGTGTTTCTGGGGTCTGCATTGTGGAGTAGTGAGCTAAACTGCCATTTGCAATGCTACCATCCAATATTGGAGTGCTGATTCGAGTCCTGGCTACTCTGCTTTTGATCTAGCTCCCTGCTAATGTGCCTGAAAAAGTAGCAGAAGATGGCACAAGGGCTTGGGTCTCTGCCACTCATGTAAGAAACCAGGATGGAGTTCCTGGTTCCTGGCTTTATCCTGGCCCAAACCTCTCTTTCTGTAGCTCTGCCTTTCAAATAAACAAATCTTTGATAAAAAAGAAAAGATGTTTCTAAAACATTTTTTGTTTCATTTTTGGAGCTTTATCTAATAGAGACAGCATCTACCCTTGTGTTGGGTTGCTTTTTGAATTTCCTTCTTTCTACTTGCTTTAATCCTCCTGTCCTAACTGCCTTTTGTTTTCATTTGCTATAAGGATCTCAAGACTCATCCATGCAACCAATTAGAATTTTAATCATGACTGTTCCTTGCTGTTTCTAATTGGCTTGTAAGATTCATAATGATGTTGTTTTCTTCTCAGTTCTTTAACTATTTAAAATCCCTTTGTATCTCTTTCCACTTTTTAAAAAAGTCAGTTCTTTTCTGAATGCCTTTCTTACTGAGCTCTTGATTTTTTTCCTTACTGAGTTCATGATTTTACAAAATTATTTGATAGCTTAAACTATTGATAGAAAGTCTTGCTTCTTCAAGCCAGCATTGTGGTGTAGAGGATTAAGCTGCAGCTTGTAATGCCAGCATCCCATATAGGGGCTGGTTCGAGCCCCAGCTGCTCCACTTCCCATGCAGCTCCCTGATAATGCTCCTGGGAAAGAAGTGTAGGATGGTCTATCCATGCATCCAGAAGCTTCTAGCTCCTGGCTTCTGCCTGACCCAGTCTTGGCTGTTGCAGCCATCTGGAGAGTAAATCAACAGATGGAAGATCTCACGACCTGTCTCTCTCTCTGTCTCTTCCCCTCTCTCTCTAACTCTTACTTTCAGATAAGTAAATAAATCCTAAAAAAAAAACCACTATTTTTGACTACTGTTTTCTTCCAAAATCATATATATAAACACATACACACACATGTTTAGTTTTAAAATTTAACAGTGTTTAATGTTTTGCCATTCACTTCATATGTAGATGTATACATACACATATGTACTATTTTTGAAGACAGATATTAATATCACATTATGAGGGATTCATGACAATGATCATAATGTGGAGAAAGAAGTATATATTGTCATGTACATAGTGTGATTCCGTGAGGGAATATTTATAACTGTGTACTAAATGATATGACATCCATATAATTTTTTTTTAAAGATTTATTTACTTATTGGAAAGGCAGAAGTAGAGAGAGGTAGAAAGGTCTTTCATCCCTGGTTCACTCCCCAGGTGGCTGCAATGGCCAGAGCTGTGCTATCTGAAGCCAGGAGCCAGGAGCTTCCTCCAGGTCTCCCACGTGAGTGCAGAGGCTAGACTTGGACCACCTTCTATTGCTTTCCTAGGCCATAGCAGAGAGCTGGATCGGAAATGGAGCAGCAGGGATTTGAACCAGCGTCCATATGGGATGCTGGCACTGCAGACCGGGGCTTTAACCTGCTGTGCCACAGCGCCAGCCCCAATCCACATAATTTTATACTCTCTAAATATTAACTTCCACAAATAAAACATATGGTATCTCTTTTTCTGGGTCTGGTTTATTTCAGAAAGCACAATATTCTCCAGTTCCATTCATTTTGTTGCATATATCAGAATTGCATTTGTGGCCGGCGCTGTGGTTCAACAGGCTAATCCTCTGCCTGGCAGCACCAGCACACGGGGTTCTAGTCCCGGTCAGGGCGCCAGATTCTGTCCAGGTTGTCCCTCTTCCAGGCCAGCTCTCTGCTGTGGCCCGGGAGTGCAGTGGAGGATGGCCCAAGTCCTTGGGCTCTGCACCCCATGGGAGACCAGGATAAGCACCAGGCTCCTGCCATCCGATCAGTGTGGTGCGCTGGCTGCAGCGGCCATTGCAGGGTGAACCAACGGCAAAGAAAGACCTTTCTGTTTCTCTCACTGTCCACTCTGCCTGTCAAAAAAAAAAAAAGAATTGCATTCTTTTTTAGTGCCATGTTAAAGTGGCCAAAGATGGCATTGTGGACTCTGTTTCTTTTGCTATGTGCATTTTATCCAACCTCATGGCTGGAGTCCAAGATACTGCTTTTAATCCACTTATTTTGTTTGCAGGAGAGTCCAGATGGGGGCGAGAAAGAGCTTGGCTGAGATTGAATGTACCCCAGCAGAAAGCGTATCTCTGTACTGTCCTCTGAAATCTTGTTAGATGTTAATGTAAACAGAAAAACAGTCCCCAAAAGCATCTATACTTCAGTCCTCAAGGTTATATATTACATTATATGGAAAAGGGTTGACTTAAAGACCTGGATTATTCAATGTAATAAGAGTCCAAAAAGAGGATCAAATTAGAGAGAAGACACAGTAATGGAAGCAACATCAGAGTGGCACTTTGAAGATGGAGCAAAGGTTCTGTCTCTTTCCTGATTGATCGCTATTGATGAATCTTTCACTCTTTCCTATTTATTTTGAATTAATTTCCTAAGGAACTAGAAAAGAAAAATCAGTGATCTTGCTTCAATTCACCATATTTACCTGGAAGTTTTTATTGCTGCTTTATTATTATTGTTGTTGTTGTTGTTATTGTTATTATTATTATTAGAGAAAGAGCTCTCATCCACTAGTTCACTCCCCAAATGCCCATAGTAGTGAGAGCTGGGCAAGGTAGAAGTCAGGAGCTGGGAACTGAAGGTGGGTCTCTACCATTGACTTCCAGATTCTTATATTAGCAGGAAGCTTGGGTCAGAAGCTGGAGTGGGTATCAAACCCAGACACACTAATGTGGGGTGCAGGCTTCTCAACTGACATCTTCATCACTCACCAAACACTTGCCCTCGTTGTAGTTTTTAAGTTTTCATCTCCATGCCATTTGCTTCTGCATCTCAGATGGTTCCTTCTTTAGCACTTGTATCACCTTAAAATCATGAATTGCAAATTCCCCCAAAGTAACTTTTTTATAAATAAGAAGTGATTTTTTTTTCCCTAAAGCATTTGCTCTAATTACATAAAGTATTTCTTCTTTTTGAATTGGCTGAGTTTTTCATATACCTGGAGACTTTCATTCTGAGTGTTTTCTCTCTCTTTCTCTTGGCAAGTGGCAGTAACATTTTGGAAATAAACTGCCTTATGGGTTATTTATTTATTTACTTATTTATTTAAGAGAGAGAAAATCTCCCTTCCTTTGGTCCACTTCACAGATACCCACAACAGCTGGGATTGGGCCAAACCAAAGCTAGGAGCAGGAACTCCAGGTCTCCCTGGTGAATATCAGAAACTCGATCCATCACCTGCTGCCTTCCAGGGAACACATTAGCAGGAAGTTGGAGTCAGGAGGTGGAGCTGGGCACTCCAACCTGGGATGCGAGTGTCCTAGTGGCATCTTAAAAACTAGGCCAAAATGCCTATCCTCTCCCTGCTTTAAAAAAAAAAAAATCATTAAGATTGTAGTGAAAAAAAATTTCCAAACTCATTATTCTGGTAGAGTGAACCCAATAGATTAGTAACTTTAATTGTTGAAAGGGCTGGTAAAATGTCACTTTCCATATACAAGGACATCCTTCTCTCTTTGTACTCATAAGTCCCCAAATGAGACCACTCTTTAACAGCTCTCATTTTCACTTTGTATATCTCCTACCACAACCAGATTTACTATCCACTGATGATAGGCTCTTAAAATAATTAGGCAACATCATGGAGCTATTAGCAAAATGACATAGATTTAAGCTATTTCTCTAAGTGAATAATAATGAATTCCTGGCTTTTCTTCTCCACACAAAAGTTTGGAGGCTCTAGAAGCATGATGTTTTTGAAACAGACCGTTTATCCTCCATTTGCCTTCTCTGCAATAAGTCTCAGAAAGCAACTTGCTGGAGAGAGTCATCCTCAAGTGCTACTTTAATTCTGGTGGAGAAATTGTTGGGATTATACACCAAACTCTGTAGGGCTGTAGAAGGTCTTAATAACAGCAGTCAATAGGTCCTTGGGATTCATTTTGTGCCAAGCATTATTTTAAGTGCTTTACTGAGATTTAATTATTCCTCACAACAATTATAGGCACTATAACCATTACCATATTATAGATGAGGAAACCAAGGCAAAGAGAACTTAAGTGACTTGCCCAGTGTTGTGCGTTTTTGTTAAGTGGAAGAGTCACAACCTGAATGCAGTCTGGCTCCTGAGTCTGCCCCATAATTTAGTATTGAAGAGTGAAAAGAATCCTCAGGGACCATTGAATTGAACCTCTCCCACTCAGAATGAAGAAACTAAGGTTCAGATTGTGTGGGTCACCTAAGACTACTCAAAGTTAATACTAAAATAGATATCTTGACAACCTATAGTTCTTTGTGCTTTTCCCATGGAGAATAACATTTGATTATTAATCTGTATGTGTCGGCTCCTTCGGCCGCAGAAGGAACGACGCTGCTTGCAGTTAATCGGTCTTCAAGAGACTTTTACTTAGAAAGAGTGGGAAAAAGAGTGGGGGACCGGGAGAAGGGGAAAGAGATGGAGATGGCACGCACGTTCCTTAAAGGGGAAAGCTGGCGTGCCCCCTTCTCTCTCTCGCTCTCCGCTTATATCCAGAATTCAACCAATCACAGTCAATCAATTACAGTCCATGCACAGAGCTCTCCAATCCGGCACTTGATCACGATCAGCTGTGGAGTCACGCAGCAGGCAGGGCATCAGCGCCATCTTGTTTTCCACGATCCTCAGCTAGATGAAAAGTTCAATCAGCTGCTACATCCACATTACTGCTATAAGCCAAGCCCAGCATGGGGGGGTCCCATGGCAAGCCTATCCATGGGTCCCCACATGTATGTTCACATCCCTTATTGCACTTCCTTTCACCACATCTCATGTTTACCAAAAATTTCTTTGATTTTGTTCTGGCTTACTCAGGTGATGTTCTGTACTTTATAAAATTCCATGGCTCCATCCCTGCTCAGACAGGATAGTGTATCTGGGATAAGTTTTCCTGACTACTGTAGCCACAGATCTATACTAGATTTGTATCACACTCTCCACTTTGACCTGACCCTGTGCAGTGTTGCAAAAGGAGTCAAACCCATTACTGTGTATTCAGTTCGGGCTTAAATTTGTTGTGTATCTGAGCAGACAATGACATGGAAGAAAAAGAGAGAGCAAGAGGGAAGGAGGAAGAAGGAGAGGGAGAGATGTAGGTTCTAATCTCAGAGATAATCTAAGGCACAAATAGTATGCCAGATTCTTTCTCCACTGGAGCAAGGACATTCAACAAGCAGTGTGTGGTTTTTTGGGACTGGCTTGTTTTGCTTAGAATATTTCCAAAGTTCATTCATATTTTAACAAATATCAGTAGTTTATGTCTTTTATAGAATAATGTTTCTTTGTTCTACTATCCCACGTCATTAGCTGATGTTCACATTTTGGCTATGATGAATAATATTTCCATGAACATTCATGTACAAGCTTTTGTGTGTACATATATTTTAATACTCTTGGGTACAGACTTAGAAGTGAAATTACTGATAACTGTAAGTGTTTGGTAGAATGCACTAAAGAAACTATTTCATCCTAGGCTTTTTTGTGGAAGGTTTTAAAACTACTAATCCAATTTCCACTTATTATATAACTATTCATAATCCAATTTTGGTAGTTTGTGTCTTTCTAGACATTCATCCATTTCCTTCAGGTTATCTAATTCATTGGAATTGAATTATTTCTTTTTTATAAAATTTATTTTCATATATTCAAAAGGAAGAGTTACAGAAAGAAAGGGAGAAATGGAGAGAGTGAGAAGGGTCTTCAATCCTCTGATTCACTTCCCAAATGGGTTCAACAGCCAGGTCTGAGCCAGGCTGAAGCCAGGAGCCTGGAGTTTCTTCCAGGTCTCCCACATGGGTGCAGGGCCCTAAGCATTTGGGCCATCTGCTGCTGCTTTCCCAGGCGCATTTGCAGGGAGCTGAACAGGAGGTGGAGCAGCTGGGTTTGATCTGGTGCCATATGTATGGGATGCTGTCATCACAGGCAGTGGCCTAACTCACTATGTTACAATGCCAGCGCCTGGATGGTTTCTAATATGAAAGCTATTACTTTTGTAAGAGCAGTGGTGATCCACTTTCATCCCAATTTTAGTAATTTGATTCCCCACTCTTTTTCTTGGTCATTTTGCTTAAAAATTTATCAATTTAGTTGGTATGTTCAAAGAACCAAATTTTGATTGCATAGAATTTCACCAACACTTTTTGATTTCTTATTTTATTTATGTTTGCTCTGATTTTCAATACTCCCTTCATTTGACTTCCTCTGTGTTTAGTCTTATCTTTTCCTAGTTTCTTAAGATGGAAGATTAGTTTTCTAGTATAGGTATTTACAGTTATAAAGTCCACTCTTAAGAAGGTTTTCAATACACCCCAAAAGTTTATTTTTAATTTCAAAGTATTCTCCAACGTCTCTTTTATTTATTCTTTGACCCATTGTTTATTAAAAATATGTTATTTAATTTCCTCATTTTTGTAGAATTTCCCAATTTCTTTGTATTACTGATTTCCAATTTTATTCCACTGTGTTTGACCAATATACTTTGTATGATTTCAGCCATTTAAGATGTATTGAGACTTGTTTTGTAGCCTAACATATTCTGGACAATGTTGCATATTCATTTTGGAGGAGTACATATTCTGTGGCTGCCTTGAGTGTTCTATAGATGTTTATTAGGTCTGGTTGCCATATTGTACTGTTTAAAAATTTTATTTCTTGGTTGATCTTCTGTCTAGTTGTCCCATTCATTAATATAAGTGACATATTGATTTCTCCAACAGTTATTGCTAAAATGCCTCCTTCTCCTTCTCATTTGGCCAGTTTTGCTCCATGTATTTTGGGCCTCTGTTTTTGGTACATATGCTCTTGTCCTTTTGGATAAGCATACGTAGTATTGCATTCTTGATGGATTAATGATTTTATCATTTAAAATGTCCAACTTTTCTTAAAGCCAAATTTCTCTGAGAGCTTAATCCTCTTGAGTTGCTGTAAAAACGACATTTATTTCTTATAGTTTTGAAGGCTGTGAAATCCAGGATCAGGGTGCCAACAGATCCACTGTCTGGTGAGAGTCCCTCTTGTGGTCCATGGACTGACGGGCAGCTCTTGCTATGCTTTCACATAATGGAAGGGGCAAAGGGTCTGCATCTCTTTTATAAGGGTACCTATCCCACTCACCAGAACTCTGCCATCTCCCAAAGGCCCTACTTTCTATGAATATCAAGCTGGGGATTAGAATTTCAACATACAAATCCAAAGAGAATACAAATGTTTAGTCCATTTCAACTGATATTAATATAGTCAGCTAAGCTCTATTGTTATTACTATGTGTATGGTGTATCTTTTCCCATTGAATACTTTTAACTTATCTGTAACTTTTAATATAAAGTATGTCTCTTGCAGACAGCCCACAGTTGAATCATGTTCTATTTTAGTTTATTCTTGTAATCTTTGCCTTTTTATTAGAGTATTTATTTACACTTATTATAAGTACTGATAAGGTGGGTGAGATTTATGCCTCTCATATATCTATTTGTTTTCTTTATATCTTATGTCTTCTTCATTTCTTTATTCCTCTATTACTGTCTTTTTTGTTTTAAAATTTTCTGTGTGCCATTTTAATTCCCTTGTGTTGGATCTTGTCTATTTTGCAGGTCAGATGTTTCAGAAATTCTCAGTTTTTGTTTATATGGAAATATCTTAATTTTGGCTATATTTTTGAAGGGCCATTTTGCCAGATGCAAGAATCCTAGCTGACAGATTTTTTTTTTTTTGTCCATTCACTAAGAAACTGTACTAAAAGAAAATAAATTGTAAGTCTTAGCTTGGAATCTCACCTAACGTAAATACTATAACAAGGCTTTTTTATTTGAAAAGTGATTCCAGGAAGTACAAAAGGAGCAGTGGGGAAACCATGACAGAGAAGGAGAGAAAGCCAACAAAGGATGCATCAGTGAATGAGTTGTCATTGTGGACAACTGTGTCTCGATTGCTCTAACAGACAATGCCTCAGACTCTGGGTATTTATCCACAGATTTCTATTTCTCACTGATTGGGGTTTCCTTGGAAGCAACACATGCTTGACACTCCTGAGTTTCTCTAGAGCCATGTAGAACAGATTCCCTTGCCATGAAGAGAGACATCAGGCAGCAAGGCCAATGGATGAAAACCTCAAATTTGAAGGCTCAGAGTGTAAAACACCTGTCATCTGCTGTGGCAGGGGAATTTAGAGGTCAACTAAGAAAACAGAGGCCAGGAGATCGCCATTAACTACTCTGTAGTCCTTGATTTCAAGAGGTTTTCCTCTAGTGGGTGGAGACAGGCATGTGAAGAACTGTGTTGTAGTCTTATGAGTCACCTAGAGAGTCCAGTCTCTTTCACTTGACCTAACTGATTCAACCAGTTGGGACAGGGTGGGGGCAGGTTGACAATAGGAGAATTATATGACCCAGTGTGCACTTGAGAGATAAGTCTTTCAACAGTGTGGAGGAAAACAAAACCAGAGGTAAAGCTAGATTCATTAGATAACTTTGTCCTAATCCAGGTAAGAAAGTATGAGACCCTTGGATAAACCTGTGGCGATGGGACTGGAGAGGAGAAAACAAATTCTAGAAGAATAGAAGAATTGAGAAGAATTGAGAGACCGTGGAAGATGGGTCACAAAGTTGGCACGAGAGAGGAGTTTAAAGATGTTTCTGGAGGAAGTGACTAAATGTGCAACAATGGTGTTCATGGAGATGGGGACACAGGAGGAAGAAATGAAGAAGAGGGTGGACTCAGTTTGGGGCATGAATGGAGAGTTTAAAGCAGTCTTGAAGCCTTAAACACAGGAAAGTGACAACAGGATGATAGAAATAAGAAAGAGTACATGATAGTACAACCCAAGTATTTGGAATTCAAAGAAATGAGGATAGGGGAAATAACTGAAGACCAGAAAAGTTGATCTCTTTCCCCTGTTCCAGAGATACAGTAAGAAAGGAAACGCAGAAGAATGAGCCATTGAAAATATTCACAAAAGAAACCAGGTTCTTAAAGGAAAGACACTTTGTGATTAGAACCAAAAGAAGAAACTGGAGGTGAGGGTTGAAGGATCCTCTTACTAATCACACACCTGCCTTGTCCAAGGTTCTAAAGAGGAATTTATAAGTTGTCCGGGGCTGGCGCCACGGCTCAATAGGCTAATCCTCTGTCTTGTGGCGCTGGCACACTGGGTTCTGTCCCAGTTGCCCCTCTTCCAGGCCAGCTCTCTGCTGTGGCCCGGCAGTGCAGTGGAGGATGGCCCAAGTCCTTGGGCCCTGCACCCCATGGGAGACCAGGATAAGCACCTGGCTCCTGCCATTGGATCAGCGCAGTGCGCTGGCCACAGCACACCGGCCGCGGCGGCCATTGGAGGGTGAACCAATGGCAAAAAGGAAGACCTTTCTCTCTCTCTCTCACTGTCCACTCTGCCTGTCAAAAAAATTAATTAATTAATTAATTTTTAAAAAAAAGAAGTTGTCCGGGCACTTTGGCCAAACCCATCCCTAATTGATGGAAGTGGAAAGGATAGGCTGAGTATATTTCCAACTCACTGCCAACAAAATACCACTTTATATTTGTACTAGGTAAAATAATCTCCCTTTTTAAACATTTCTAAATTGTGTCTTTATGGAGTCCTTCATGGAAGGAAAAATACCTGCAAGCTATCTCTCTGGATTTTACATAGTGGTTGAAATAAAAATGTTTTTTAGTTGAAAACTTTAAAAATTCTTGTTCGCCAAACTATTTTGTGTGTGTTTCTTCTTCTCTTCCAACCCCTTATAATGGACCATATTTCAGAAAAGCTATTGTTGGAGGTGGACAGAGGACCAGAGGGAAGGATGTAGTATGTTTGCGAGGTAGCAAATTGTTTTCTGGTGAAATATAGAAAGGAATTTTCCATTCATAAGCTTCTCTAGGTGTCCTGGAGAATGTATAAGAAGCTTTTGTCCTCAAAATATTTATTCATCCTCAGCTAGAGGATGACTCAAAGTAATGGATGATTATAGTTTTGGTCCGTGATGATTCCAAGGCCTCCCAAAGGAAACAGTCACAAATGCCATGAAGGAAAGTCTTTGATAAAAAGGGAGGGAACTACACTGGTGGAGAGGAGTAAGATAAGAGCACATTCTTGGCATGGAAACAAATGTAGAGTTAGGAGTAATAACACATTGTCAAGGGAATGACTCAGAATGTTCCAGCTGGGAAACATTGAGAATGAAATTGGGGAGATAAATTAGGGTCCGTCGTCTAATGGTCTTGAATGTTGGGCACCTGGGATGGATTGATCTGTAACTGAGTTATGCTCTTGTGCTAGAGGAGCACTTTGGATTGCCTGTGTGGTGTCAATGTAATGATAAGTGTCCTCGTAAGAGGGAGGCAGAAGATCAGACTGAATAGCAAATAGTAGAAGATGTGACAAGATAAGCAAGAGGTGGGACTGACACAAGGAAGGAACTGCAAGCCAAAGAGTCCAGGTGGCCTCTGGAAATGAAAAAAGGCAAAGCCACGAAAGTTTTCAGAAGGGGGCTAGCCTCCCAACAATTGGGTTTTTTATTTCTGATGTAAGAGAATGGATTTGTGTTGTTTTAGGCCACTAACTTTTTGATAATTATTACAGCAGTTAAAATGAAACTGTTACAAACCCCTTTAAGAGACTAATGAAAACTATTACAGAAAAATGCATATATGCATACAAATGAATTCAGAGGTTTTTATATACTTGCTAAAGTTTAACTGTGGACCTTCAGGAAAGTGCTTTGGTCCCAGGTTTAAAAAAACCGTGGGACTAACAGGCCATTTTATACAGTGCTTAATATACATAGTGAAAAAATTTAGGGCTGTGTTAATGTTGTAGGAAAAGATGGGTAAATCTAAGAGATATTATGGTAGAAGGCTAAGTATTCAGTAGAGGGACAAGGATTTCAAACTTGGAAGATCGAGAGACTGAATATGTTAACAGAAGATGGAGAAGGTGAGGAGAAAAGTGTTCATAGAAAAGGAATGAAGTGGAGCCCATGATACAGAGACCACTATGTGAGGACTGTACCAGAATTCAGTTAATCTTAGGACATCATCTCATCGGAGTAGAGTACTCAACCTTGAGGAAAGCTAGAGGCTAGAGCTCAGTCTGAAAGAGAAATTCAAGTGAATGAACAAGAGAGTCCAGGGATGGAGCTGTGGAGGCTGTTTTGGCAGCAAGGAATTGAGTGGAGCCAGAGTTGACTAGACATTGATCATGATGGATGCCATGGTGGCGAGCATGAGGACAGTGTCCTTACTCTGTAGCCACCAATTCTTCCAATCAACTGAATGATTGGCTCCTACCTGAGTTTTAGTCTCAGGACCAGTTTTGTCTTTCAGAGGAGGAGAATTTGAGAATTCTAGGTCAAGAACTCATAAACTCTTAAGATTAGTAAGGTGGTCTTCAGTCAGAAGAATGGTTAGTCAAAAATATAGTTAGCTGGTTCTTATTGGGGATAAGAAATCCTGGATTGGGGCCAAAATAACAACAGGGGCCCGGCACTGTGGCATGGAGGGTAAAGCTGCCACCTGCAGTGCTAGCATCCCATATGGGCCCCAGTTCAAGTCTCGGCTGATCCACTTCTGACCCCGCTCTCTGCTGTGGCCTGGGAAATCTGTGGAAGACGTCCCAAGTCCTTGGGCCTCTGCACCCACATCGGATACCTGTAAGAAGATCTTGGCTCCTGGCTTCAGTTTGGCACAGCTCTGGCCCTTGTGGCCATCTGAGGAGTGAACCAGCAGATGAAAGACTCTCTCTCTTTCTCTTTCTGTCTCCCTCTACCTCTCTGTAACTCTGCCTTTTAAATAAATAAATAAATCTTTAAAAAAGAAGCAAAATAAATAAGCAAAATACAGAAAATCTGAATGCTAAAAGGAACCAGAGCTATCCCAGGGAATTCCAGACACCTGGTTTGAAGTAACTATAATGATGTCTATGTCATTACTTTAGGAGTTTCTAATAAGGTGTATTTAGAACATGCAGTTTAAGGAAGAAGTCACTATGAATTTTATGAGGGAAAGAAGTGAGAATTCTAGACAAAACCATTGGCTCTAGAACCAGGAAGATCTGTGTTCAAATTAGGACTCCTCCAGTTGCTGCCCATGCCAGACAAATGTCGAAGTCGTGCACCCAGTCTCCTCATCTTTAGAACTGCAATGGTAATGCCTTTCTCTATAGGGATTTCATCAGTATGGTGCATGAATTTTCTATAAATTATGATGTTTTGATATATTAAGAAAACTTTTCTTCCTGGGGAGGATCCACACATCCCAGGGCTAGCGAGTTCGTAAAGATTGGCATGGCCATGCTGTTGATGTAAAAACTAATCAGATCTTCCTCTCTCTTGCCCCTACACCCCAGAGGACAATGTCCATCTGCTTTAATAATTCTAATTCCATTCAAGTTCCTGGTGCCAAGCAATCAAGGAACACCCCATGAAACCCAAAGCCCATCCAAATCATCAAACTATCCAGTCCTAACCTACCCACCCTGTCCTGATTTTCGTTTCTTTTGGATGCCCCAATAAAGGAAGAGGCCCAAACCTTCCCTTCATTCCTATCTTCTGCCCTTGATCTGACTAGTGCTCTATGGGGAAGCATGGTGTGTTATGCATCTTGTCTGCAGGACCTGTGAGTATAATAAACTTTGATTTTTTCCCCTGAGCCTTTCCTGTACCTCATCTTGTATTCATACCTTATTGGTCATCACATAAAATACAAAATAATACTCATAAAGCAGTTTGCATGGTACCTGGCACATCCAACATACTCAATAAATGGTGGTGGTTGTCACTGTGATGAGAGAGCTGCTAAAGTTACACCATGGAGATGGTGCACAAAGATGAATGCACTCATCTTTGCAGTCACATCCCATCTAACCTAATATGCACCTGCATCAGATCAAGAAGGTATGACCCTGTAACTATAATCCACTCAGTAGTGTTGTGCAAAATCTGAGGCCATGGTGTTCTCATTTAGAAAAGGGGCTGCTTGAAATATAGACAAATGTATAAGCTAAGAAGAGTAACAAGTATTGTGTGCTTCCAATGTGTTGTAAGAATTCTGTTATATGAAATAGTTTATTTATTCTCATAACAGTCCTATGAGGCATGAGATATTAAAATCTCCTTCCTGTAAGTGAGGATACTGAGGTGCAATGCTTCCAAGTTTCCAAAGCTATTAAGTGGTAGAAGAGAACTAGAACTTCAAGCTCTCTATGAGCTTTTACAGATCAACCCTCTGCTCTTCTTGCTCTCAAGAGTACAGGAATGATCTCCAACACTGCTCTGGAGTCATGACCAGTGACCACAATGTTCTGGTTACTTCCAAAACTAGATCTCCACAGTAGAAACAGAAACATTAATCAAGTTACAGCTCAACTTGCCTCCAGGAGGCTGAGGGTATCAGACTTTCAGTTGAGAAGATTCTGGTTCCTGGGTTGGATGTGGGAATGAGCAGAGACAGTACCAGGAACTTTATGAAGGACAGAAGTGGGGGTGAAATTTAGACTGAGAAACGGGAACCATCTAAAGAAGTAACAAGGGGTAGGTGTTTGGTTCAGTGGTTACAACGCCACTCAGACTGTAATATATCAGAGTGCGCAGGTTCAAGTCCTGGCTCCACTTCTGATCCAGTTTCCTGCTGCTGGTGGGCACTGGGTGGGTCCCTGCCATCCATGTGGTAGACCCAGACTGAGTTCCTGCCTCCTGGCTTTGGTCTGGCCCAGGCTTAGCTGATGTAAGCATTTGAGGAGTAAATCAGCAGATGAGAAATCTCCCTCTCCCCGTCCTTTCTCCTCTCTGTCTTTCAGACAAATAACAAATAAAAATTTATTTTAAAAAAGCAGATGAACCGAAAGGTGAAAACCTCACTGAGGAAAAGGGAGAATGAGACAGAACTACAAGATTAAGTCATCAAGTTCTGGAGCATCTGGAACCTGGCAAGAGAAGCTCTGCGTGTGGAATGTGAAGGAAATTCTTTCCTGAAGGGAACCGGCTTCTGTGGTTGGAAAGAGCAACTCAGTTAGAGCAATGACTCATTAAGGCAGCCAGTTTCTTCTGCTCTAATCCATGTTTTTCAAGCTTCCAAGAGTAATTTGGCTTCTCTTTATTTTACTACTGCTCAGCCAACAGCAGTAATGTGGTTGTTCTCACATTGTAAATGCATAAACAGGCATCTTTTTTATTAGCCAATGTCTAGTGAATTTGTTAGAATGCATAAGTTCTACAGGGCTTAGTCACATTTGGGTAATGTGATAAAATTAAATTTCTAGATAGGTAAAGCTTAAAACAGTATCCTGGATCTGAGTTAATCCTACTCAAAGGACAATCTCCTTTCAAGACAGAGTAAGTCAATCTTTCTGTGCAACTGTTTTTTGGGGACAAGAAGTGCCAAGAATTCTTAGTACTCAGAATTTGCTTAATTCAATTGCATAGAAATTAAGTGACAATATTGTAGTTCATAAACGGCAGTGGCACCAAGAGGTGGCTCATGGGACGTTTAGGAATCTCTGAATCTCCATCATCTTCTGCAAACCTCCACAAATTTACTTAGAACGAACCTATTTTTGTTGGATACAACTGACATTTTCCAAATCTTCTATAAAGTATCTTCACAGAAAAGTCCCTTCTGTTGATCTGTATCATACACAAAACACAACTACAGAGCAAATCTTCAGCTCCTCTTTCAGCCACACCTTTGACAAAGGCTTCCGTAGTCCACGAGTGAAATCTTTGGAAAAACAGGAGAAGCAGCACATTCTAGAGGGTAGAGAGCAGAACTAAGAATTAGAAACCTCAATTCTAGTGTTCTAATCCCAGCCCCACCATGAACTGATGCCCAGGAAGTCACTGAGCGTGTCATACCCTATTTTAGTAAGGTTAGGTGAAGGTCTTTCTCAATCCTAAACTTCTGTGATCATTTGAATTTCTCTGAAAAAAAAGAAAAAAAGGCAGAGGGATATTGTTTTATTAACTTCTTTGAAAATAGTCTTGTCTAACAAAGTGGTTGGCATGTATCAATAATCTAGTTTTCATCTCTGATCTAATCTCATCTTGGATTACTTCATAAGATGAAGATTCCATACATTGATCAAACTTACCAACACTCTGATTCTTTATTGTACTGAGGTATTCCTCAGTGCCAAGACTGTTTTGTTTTTCGATCTTCCTGTGCCCAGAAGCTAGCGTAGGCATGCCCTCAAAAACATTTGCTGATCTGAACAGACTCTGTGTCGATAGAAACAATATATCATTCTACAGACAAAACAAGCAATACATACAATAAATATGTTGTAACACAAACAGGTTAAAACCACCTTCAAGAAACTGCCTCACCTCTTTTCAAGTAGCAAACCTAATTAGTAATTTAGAATTATAGATAAAATGTGTATTTTAAAAGTGTTACTGGGTACCATTTTGTATTAAATAGATTGATATTTTTCCTTCATGTCCTTTAGTAGCACACCATATTTCAACAGTCAAAACCATTTGGGATCATGCAACAAATTAAACAAAAGCAACCTTGCTTCATTTAGTCAACACATTTGCCCTTAAACAAATTCTTTCTGAGCAAATATTTGAGTACACAGCTGATTATAACCTTTGTACCCAAAAGATCAATGAACCCAGATCATAGAGGACAAAAAAAGTTACAGGCTCAATGACTGCTGTGGTGAAACACACATTAGCCATGACCATGTTTAATGCAGATCACTCAAAACAAAGTTGGCATTGAACTTTTTCTCTACTGCTGATACTACTGTTAATTGATTGATGCCTTCATCACTTCAGCTAGTATAGCCACTCAGCTATGTGGGGATTTGATCAAGTTATTCAGAAAGTAGTTTATAAAAGTTTCTCTGAGTAGATATGACTGTAGTCTCCAAATTATTTGTACTAAACCAAAAGATTTTTAGAGATATTTAAGAATTTATTTGATTTAGTTTCATTTTATTTGCAAGTAGAGAAACAGAGAGACAGAAAGAGATCTTCCATCTGATTGTCCTCTCCCTAATTGCCTGCAGCAGCCCATAACTCGATCTGGATCTTCCACTTGGAAGGCAGGGAGCCAGGCAGTTGAGCTGCTGACTCTTAGGATTGAGATCAGCAGGAAGCTGGAACTGGAAACAAAATCAGCACTCAAAGCAGGCACTCTGATATGAGATACGGGCATCCCAAGTGGCAGCTCAGTCACTGTGCCAAACGCCTGCCCCCAGAGGTGCTTTTTGAGTGTACTTCCAGGGAGAAACAGGGCATTTATAAACATACCTTCAACTCATTAGCAAACATTCCTTTAACTCATTACTCAAAACCAAAGGATTGTGTTGCCAGTGGAATATTCTGCAATGAGTTTCTAAACAATGGTCTGTTGAAACTAAATTATTTTGCTTTACTTTGTATTTATTTTCATTTATGTTTTTAAAATTTCATTTCAGAAGTTTTAAATCCTTAGAACAAAAAATTTCAAGGTAGTAATACAGAGTTCCTTTATACACCTCATCCAATTTCCCCTATGAACTTCTCATATTAGTATCTTTGTCACAATTGATGAACTGCACCTAACTTCCCCTATCTTTTTTTGTTTTTCAAAAATTTTTTTTTGGACAGGCAGAGTGAACAGTGAGAGAGAGAGATGGAGAGAAAGGTCTTCCTTTTGCTGTTGGTTCACCCTCCAATGGCTGCTGCGGCCAGCGCGATGCGGCCGGCACATTGCACTGATCCGAAGCCAGGAGCCAGGTGCTTATCCTGGTCTCCCATGTGGGTGCAGGGCCCAAGGACTTGGGCCATCCTCCACTGCACTCCCGGGCCATAGCAGAAGGCTGGCCTGGAAGAGGGGCAACCGGGACAGAATCCGGCACCCTGACCGGGACTAGAACCCAATGTGCCGGCGCCGCAGGCGGAGGATTAGCCTATTGAGCCATGGCGCTGGCCGACCCCTATCTTTTTTTAAAGATTGATTTATTTATTTTGAAAGTCAGAGTTACAGAGAAAGAGAGGGAGAGAGAGAGAGAGAAAGAATCTTTCACCTGCTGGTTCACTCCTTATATAACCACCAGGGCTGAGCCAGGCCAAATCCATGGGCTTCATCCTGTCTCCCATGTGGACGGCAGGGCCCCAAGCACTTGGGCCCTGAGTCTCTCAGGCCACATGCAGGGAGCTGGATTGGAAGAGGAGCAGCTAGTACTTGAACCTGTGCCCATATGGGATGCCATAGTTGCAGGCAGCTGCTTTATCTGCTATGCCACAAAGCCAGCTCCCTATCTTTTTAATACAATTGTTTTTAAATTAAGGTTATAGGGGTTGGTGCTGTGGCGCAGCTGGTTAACACCCTGGCCTGAAGTGCTGGCATCTCATATGGACACCTGTTCTAGTCCCGGTTGCTCCTCTTCCAATCTAGCTCTCTGCTATGGCCTGGGAAAGCAGTGGAAGACGGCCCAAATCCCTGGGTCCCTGCACCCATGTGGGAGACTGTGAAGAAGCTCCTGGCTCCTGGCTTCAGATCGGCGCAGCTCTGGCTGTTGCGGCCATCTGGGGAGTGAACCAGCAGATGGAAGACCTCTCTCTCTCTGTATCTACCTCTCTCTGTAACTCTGTCTTTCAAATAAATAAAATAAATCTTTTTTAAAAATTAAGGTTATTGTCATATATTTTCGCCTCCTAGTAAGTTCGTTTTATTCTTTAAATTTCTTTTTTTCTAACATTTCATTTCAGAATAGTTTTAAATTTTCAAATAAAAGATGTTGGGCCGGCGCCGTGGCTCAACAGGCTAATCCTCCGCCTTGCGGCGCCGGCACACCGGGTTCTAGTCCCGGTCGGGGCACCGGATTCTGTCCCGGTTGCCCCTCTTCCAGGCCAGCTCTCTGCTGTGGCCCGGGAGTGCAGTGGAGGATGGCCCAAGTGCTTGGGCCCTGCACCCCATGGGAGACCAGGAAAAAGCACCTAGCACCTGGCTCCTGCCATCAGATGAGCGCGGTGCGCCGGCTGCAGCGCGCCATCTGCGGCAGCCATTGGAGGGTGAACCAAGGGCAAAGGAAGACCTTTCTCTCTGTCTCTCTCTCACTGTCCACTCTGCCTGTCAAAAAAAAAAAAAAAAAAAAAAGATGTTCCTTTGGGAAGGATGCCAAGTCTTCTCTGAAGATAAGGTAGAGGTCAGCTCCCTGAGAAGTCAGTCAGTGACCACAGCTGTTTCTCTCCATCATGTTACAACAAATAGGAAGTCAGGGAAAGAGCATTACCTTGGAAAGAACTCTAGACGCCGATTTCTGTGTCCTCTGGGCTTCCTGACGCAGTGAAGAACTGTAATTTGTGGAGTAACTTCTGCAAGGAAACTCTTCTGATATGGCGCTTCTAACACGGCTGACAATGCGATCAATCAAAAGAGTGATCATTACTTACTGGAACGAAAACTCAGACTCTCTGCACTGTGTGGAGAGCACACTGGTCTTATATACAGTGACACAAAAGGCATTTGGGAATTCCCACTGACAGAGCTCAAAAGCAAGCAATGGACCCCTGTCCCAGTTGCTGAGATCGGGGACGGGGGGGACTTCAATGCCTTGCTCAGGGTACTGTGTTCAGCATTCATGCTTGTGAGGGGTTAGGTTTGGACTTAGGAGGAGACGGAAGTCCTTGATTTCTTTGGCCTACTATTAATGTGGGAGACATGTGCTCCTGCCCTGTGATCTCCAACTTGTAGATAATTCTGGCTCCTGAAATACTAACGTTGCAGTTATAATATGAACTGCCCTGTACATAGTTCTTGCTAATGCACTATCAGCAGAGCGCGTGCTTTCGTCTTTTGACCGATCTGGAGCGAGGTTTGCACTAGGTCACTTCTGGCCTGTGTTTCCAGATGGCCTGGACTGTGGAGTTCACCCAAGCCAAGCAGCACATGCAGCACCAGGCCTGTGACTTCAACCTCACTATCACAGAGACCTGCATTTCTATCCATGGAAACCTTTCCCAACTTCAGTGTACTCAATCTGCAAATCAGCATAAATGTAACAAAAGTAGAAGTTCACAAAAATTCTATTTATAAGCCAAAATCAGTTTTTGTGAACTGTGATTTCTCCATTGTGCTTAAGCAATGGCAGATGATACGATACACTGGATCAGGAGTCCAGAGGTTTAGTTTTGAATTCTCATGCTCACACTAACTATGATTTTGAAAAAGACACTGCTCTTTCATGAGCTTCAAATTTCTTAACCATAAAGTGAGAGTTCTCTTCACTTCTGTACTCAAGATGTGTTTATTAAAAGATTTTGCACATGGCCGGCAACGGGGCTCACTTGGCTAATCCTCCGCTTGTGGTGCTGGCACCCTGGGTTCTAGTCCCGCTTGGGGCGCCAGTTCTGTCCCGGTTGCTCCTCTTCCAGTCCTGCTCTCTGCTGTGGCCCGAGAGAGCAGTGGAGGATGGCCCAAGTTCTTGGGCCCTGCACCTGCATGGGAGACCAGGATAAGCACGTGGCTCCTGGCTTCAGATCGACGCAGCATGCCAGCCGTAGCAGCCATTGGAGGGTGAACCAACGGAAAAGGAAGACCTTTCTCTCTGTCTCTCTCTCTCTCACTGTCTAACTCTGCCTGTCAAAAAAAGAAAGATTTTGCACAGGAACACACTAGATACAGGGCATCAAACAGTCAACATAGGTCATATTACTTCTAAGAATTCACAATATAGTAGGATCGACAGATAAGTAACAAGAAAATGCAATGTATATATGCCCCTTTTATTTTATAGGATTGTTTTGAGATACAAATAAAATAATTTATGCCAATGTTTGATAAACTGTTAATGACTTTTTTTAAAAAAAGTCCAACACTCTGCTCCTACTAGATTTTCCATGAATATTTATTAAATTATACTTTCATGATAATTTTTATTGTCACAGATTTTATGAGTTTGGTAACAATACATTTGTTAGTTCATGAGAATGGAGTACATTCAAATGAAATGATATTTCTGAAGCAGAGCCTTATCCTTTCCCAAAGCCTTATCCACCTCCATCAACCACTTTCCTTAGTGCTGTCGCTAATTATTTTGTATGTATTTCCAGGTCAAATATATGTAATCTCCTTGATGACCTTGCTCCTGAAGTGTCTTTTGTTTTTGTCAATCCATTTCATGTAAAATGTCATCTCACTGGGGTTTTAATTTGTGCTTATTTAATTACTAGTGAGGCACAGAATATATATATATATATATATATTGGTTTGGCGTTCTTCTTTGAAATGTCCCTCTAGATCTTTTCACCTTCTCCCCTCAGATCTCTTACTTTTTCTCTATGTATGAGCAAAATATATAAAGGTCTTTGTCTACCTTATGTGGTGCACATATCTTCTTTCAAATGTCTTCTGATTCCTTTTATGTTATCTTTTGGTAAACAGACATTCTTGTAGTCAAGTACATCAACACTTTCTTCTATGGTTTGTGCATTTTGTGTCTTGTTTAGAAAATTCATTGTATGCTGACAACATAGGTCTAGAATTAAATTTTTTTTTCTCCAGTTTATTGAAAGGAGGAGAAATGAGAATTGACATGTATCTCTACAATACTGAGTAGTCCCTTTTCAAGTTCCAAGGACTGCTGTCTTGTGATATTTAGAATATGAATGATTGTTAAAGGAAAAGCATTTGTTAGTTATTTGTTGTTGAAAATTGTATTTGTACTCTATAGCTGTAAATATGGTAGCAATAAGCAGCTCTTACTTTACTCACCATGTGCTAATTAACTAGATTCCCATGACTTCACTAATCTAGTTCTTTTTAAACAGACTGTGAGGATTCAGAATCAGGAACACAGCTAAAGGCATCTCTGCTTACAAAATTATATTTTTATAGTAAAATAAATAGGTGAATCTGAAAGATAAAATGTGAAACACAATATAGATCTAATTTTGTCAACAGATTGAAAATTGAGGGGTGGGCACAGATTTAAAAAACAAATACAAAAAAGAGAGGTGACAACATTAATATCACATAAAGTATGATATGAGAGTACTTCAGAAAGTTCATGGAAATGCAGATTATGAAAAAATATGCATAGATTTTAAAATGTTCTGCATAACATAAACTTATCTTTTAATTCCATTTTCCATAAACTTTTTGAAATCTCATATAAGACAAAAAACATTTTATGGTTCAAAAAGAAAAGTCTATTTTGATCAAGACAAAAAGATCACGAGGAAGTCATGATGGTCATGAAAATCTGTAGAAAATGAATTGCTGGGTTCAATCAGAAAAGTATAATCATATATATAATCTATAGATAGAGAATGTACATGTGTAGGTACACAGTATACACACCCGTGCACACACACATATATGTATATATGAGCATATGTACATGTGTGTATGTATGAGTATAAAGAAATCTGTTACAAGGATTTGACCTTAAACAATTGTTGGGTTATCCGTCTCATTTAGCACCATTACTTTCCTATCTGATGATGAAGCTTGAGGTCCACAGGGCAGGCAATCAGGAAGGGAATATAGATGTGAAGCAAAGGAGAGCAAGAACAATCCAGAAACAACTAGGACAATATGGAGTTCACACAGATGGACTGCTGCCTCTGAAACCTGTGGCAATCCCTGTTGCCTGTGATCTTGATGGCAGGGATCTCCTACAGAAGCCGAGACTCTCTGTAATACAGTGATAGACACACCTACTGTAGGAGTCA
The DNA here is from genome assembly GCA_949820135.1 of Sylvilagus floridanus. Lineage (NCBI taxonomy): Eukaryota > Metazoa > Chordata > Mammalia > Lagomorpha > Leporidae > Sylvilagus > Sylvilagus floridanus. The sequence continues at coordinate 66,099,925 of OX463239.1, forward strand.
GAGGAGCTGAAGGAGGATCCAGGGCAGGTGGAGAAGTCGCAAGTCCAGATGTAGCCTCATACCAAAAAGGTGAGCCAGCAGCCAAGTGACAGTATGAGCGAGCTGCCATATGGCTGCTGCTTCAACGCTGCTGTCCACATCCTGCACAAGAATCTCTCTTAGACACTCATTTAGCTTAGCCACGCTGACAGACTATAGAGCCACTGCACACAAGGTAGTATTGGCATGTATAAAGCAAAAACTTCCAGTAACACAAGGGGAATTTCACAACATCATAATTGTAGTGGAAGATTTGAACATACATTTTCAAAATTTCCTGGGTTCAAGTGCTGGGTAGAATTCTAAGAGCTCCCAAGTTTTCTGCCTGCTAGTATACACATTCTCTATAATCCACTCCTCTTGAGTGTGAATCAAATTGGTGTGTGCTATGTTATTACTCTTATGATTATGTTATAGTATATGGCCCAGGAGGTTTTGTTGCTTTTAAATAAAACAAAAACAACTTGACAAATAAAATCAAGGCACAGTTATTTTTTTTTAAAGATTTATATATTTATTTGAAAGGCAGAGTTCCAGAGAGGCAGAGAGAGAGAGAGCAAGAGAGAGAGAGAGCAAGTCTTCCATCCACTGGTTCACTCTCCAATGGCTGCAAAGGCTGGAGGTGCACCGATCCGAAGCCAGGAGCCAGGAGCTTCTTCCGGGTTTCCCATGTGGTGCAGGGGCCCAAGGACTTGGGCCATTTTCTACTGCTTTCCCAGGCCACAACAGAGAGTGGGATCAGATGTGGAGCAGCCGGGACTCGAATTGGCACCCATATGATGCCAGCACTGCAGGTGGAGGCTTTACCTGCTATGCCACAGCATTGGCCCCCAGAGGCACAGTTCTTAAAAAAAAAAAAAAACAATAAAATTGTTATACTTCCATCAACTGACAACAAGGTATATAGAGAGGAAAACCGAAGTGAATAGTGTTGAAATGGAAAAACCATTATTTAAATTATGTACTACAATGTGGCCGGCATTGTGGATCATCAGGGTAAGTTGCTGCCTGCGATGCCAGCATCCCATATAAGTGCCAGTTCGAGTTTCAGCTGTTCCACTTCCCAATCCTGTGTCCTATTAATGCCCCTGGGAAGGCAGCAGAGGGTGGCCCAAGTGCTTGGGCCCCTGCTACCCATGTGGGAGACCCGGCTTAAGCTTCTGGCTCCTGACTCTTGGTTTTGGCCTGGTGCAGCACTGGTCATTGCAGCCGTTTGGGGAGTAAACCAGTGGATGGAAGCTCTCTCTCTCTCTCTCTCTGTCCCTTCTTCTCTCTCTGTAACTCTGCCTTCAAATAAATAAATCTTTTTTTAAAAAAATCCTTAAATTATATATTACCTAAATTAATAATTTTGATTATGTACATTAAAAAGAACAATTTATATGAAATTATAAATGACTAAAATTCATTTAGGACATATAAGTAACAGTAATTGCAGTAGGTAGTAAAACATTCTTAAGATTCTATCAATAGGCCGGCGCCGTGGCTCACTTGGCTAATCCTCCGCCTGTGGCACTGGTACGCCGGGTTCTAGTCCTGGTTGGGGCACCGGGTGCTAGTCCTGGTTGCTCCTCTTCCAGTCCAGCTCTCTACTGTGGCCAGGGAGGGCAGTGGAGGATGGCCCAAGTGTTTGGGCCCTGCACCTGCATGGGAGACCGGGAGGAAGTACCCGGCTCTTGGCTTCGGATCGGCGCAGCACTGGCCATGGCAACCATTAGGGGAGTGAACCAATGGAAGGAGGACCTTTCTCTCTGTCTCTCTCTCACTGTCTATAACTCTCTCTCTCTCTCACTGTCCAACTCTGCCTGGAAAAAAAAAAAAATATATATATATAAATTTTAAAAAGATTCTATCAATAAAGAGGCACTTGGCTCATATTTTATATAAATGAAGTCCATCAACTTTTTAAAGAATATTGTCCCATAGGATAGAGAAATATGTAAATATGTAAATCTTTTCAGTTAATTTGTTCATAACTAGCATAATCTAATATCAAATTGTGAAAAATAAAGATCACCTTTTTACCCTTTGTAGTTTTACTTGTGACTGTTCAAAGGCTCAATATTTACATATGTAAATATGTGCAAATATATGTATATGTGTGTATGTGTACATCATGACAAAGTATTGGCTTTTCTATGAGTGTAAAGCTGGCTCAACAGTAGACTATTTAAAATGTAACATAACTGGGGCCACCACTATGGCGTAGCAGGTAAAGCCACCACCTGCAGTGCTGGCATCCTGCATGGGTGCTAGTTCAAGACCCAGCTGCTCCACTTCCAATCTAGCTCTCTGCTATGGCCTGGGAAAGCAGTAGAAGATGGCCCAGATACTTGGGCCCTTGCACCCACATGAGAGACCTGGAAGAAGGCTCCTGGCTCCTGGCTTTGGATCTGCTCAGTTGCGGCCATTTGGGGAGTAAGTCAGCGGATTGAAGATTCTCTCTCTCTCTCTCTCTTTCTCTCTCTGCCTCTGCCTCTCTGTAACTGTGCCTTTCAAATAAATAAATAAACCTTAAAAAAAAAAAAAAAAGGAAAAGAAAATAGAGTAAAAGGGGACTAGCATTGTGGCATAGCAGGTTAAACCGTCTCTGTGACACTGGTATCCCATTTTGGAGAACCAGTTCAAGTACGGTCTGCTCTGCTTCTGATCCAGCTCCCTACTAATGCTCCTGGGAAAGCAGCAGAGGATGGTTCAAGTACTTGGTCCCTGCTACCCACGTGGGAGACCTGGATGGAATTCCTGGCTCCTGACTTTAGCCTGGCCCAGCCCCAGCTGTTGCTGGGCATTTGGGGAGTGAACTAACAGATAAAAGATCTCTCTGTGTCTTTCCATTTCTCTCTCTGCCACTCTGCCTTTAAAAATAAGCAAAGAAAACAGAATAAAAAAGATTAATCATAACTCTAAAAATTAATACTAATAAATATCAAATACCTAGAAATAAACTTAACAAGATCCAATGGGATAAAGTACCTTTACTTAATAGTGCAAAGAAAGATTGAATAAATAGAGAAATGGACTATACTTCTAATTCAGAAAATTAGATAATGACTTTTTCCATAAAATTAATGATTTTTATTAATTATAATTGGAAACAAAAACTTTAAAAATTATTTGAAAGTTCATATAACTAATAAATGTATGAAAATTATCTACTATACACACATCAAAAATATAAAATATTAGAATAATAAAATCACAACTTTTTTCTTCTGAAATTTTTATACATGAGATGGTATTTCAAATCAAATAACTTTGGAATACTTGTCAAAATATTTGGGAAACAAAATGATATGAACCACTAACTACCAAAATAAACATGAATAGTGCTACATATCATTTAAAAAAATCTCAAGTGAAATAATGAGTAAGTGAAAGTTTAAAGTAATTTATCATTTTTGCCTATCATAGTTCTAACATTTTGCCCCTCTTCCAGGCCAGCTCTCTGCTGTGGCCCGGGAATGCAGTGGAGGATGGCCCATGTGCTTGGGCCCTGCACCCCATGGGAGACCAGGAAAAGCACCTGGCACTGGCTCCTGCCATTGGATCAGCACGGTGTGCCGGCCGCAGCGCAGTGACCGCAGCGGCCATTGGAGGGTGAACCAACGGCAAAGGAAGACCTTTCTCACTGTCTCTCTCTCTCTCACTGTCCACTCTGCCTGTCAAAAAAAAAAAAAAAAAGATGAAACACATTCAATGTTAGTAAGGATTTGAGCACATACTATGGATACATCTTTAAATTAGTAGCTATCTGGGGGCAACACAAAAATATTTATCAACATAAAATGTACATTCCATCTGACACAGCAATCTCAGTTCTAGATATTTACTTTTACAGAGACATAGAAAACAAAGATATATAGTTATTGTGATGGTCAACACATTATTGAGTTTGTTTTTGTTTTTGTTTTGACAGGCAGAGTGGACAGTGAGAGAGAGAGACAGAGAGAAAGGTCTTCCTTTGCCATTGGTTCACCCTCCAATGGCCGCTGCGGCCAGCGCGCTGCAGCCAGCGCACTGCGCTGATCCGATGGCAGGAGCCAGGTGCCAGGTGCTTTTCCTGGTCTCCGATGGGGTGCAGGGCCCAAGCACCTGGGCCATCCTCCACTGCACTCCCGGGCCACAGCAGAGAGCTGGCCTGGAAGAGGGGCAACCGGGACAGAATCCGGCGTGCTGACCGGGACTATAACCCAATGTGCCGGCGCCACAAGGCAGAGGATTAGCCTGTTGAGCCATGGCGCCAGCTGCATTATTGAGTTTTTTTTTTAAAAGTACACTGAAATAATTTTTAAAATTTTCTCTTTATTGGGAGAATAAGTGACAAGTAAAATTGTGTACAACGATCCTACCAATACTGCTAAGTTTAAATATTTCTTTAAAAATATTTAGGAAGGGATGGGCACTGGGACACCCGAATCCTATATAGAATGCCTAGTTCAAGTCTTAGCTTTAGCTACTCTGTCTCCAATTCAGCTTCCTGTTAATGCGCCTTGGAGACAATAAATGATGGCCCAAGTACTTGAGCTCCTGCCATACATGGTGACGACCCAAGTGAAGTTCCTGGCTCTTGGTTTTGGCCTGACCCTGGCTATTGTGGGCATTTGGGGAGTGAATCAGCAGATGAGAGATCTCAGTGTTTCCCTCTCTTTCTTTCTCTTTTCTCTCAGCTTTCCAAATAAATTGTTCATTTAAAATATTTAGGAAAAAGTGTTAAGAGTCCTACTTTACACTAGAAATCAAAATATATTCCAGAAAAACTAAATATCTAAATGTAAAAATAAAATCATGAAATTACTGGTATAAAATATAGGACAAAGTTTAATGTTTTTGTAACTTGAAGGTATAGAAATTTTTTTTTTTTTAGCATAAACCCCAAAAGTTAAAAACAGAGTATATAAAATTATCTAAATTTCTATATGACAGCAAAACACAAGCATCATATGTTAAAAGATTAACAACCAGGGCAGGCACTGTAGTGCAGTAGGTTAATCCTCTACCTTCAGCGCCTGCATCCCATATGGGCACCAGTTCTAGTCCTAGCTGCTCCTCTTCCAGTCCAGCTCCTTGCAATAGCCTGGCAAAGCAGTAGAAGATGACCCAAGCACTTAGGCTCCTGCACTGTGTGGGAGACCCAGAAGAATCTCCAGGCTCCTGGCTTTGGATCGGCTCAGCTCCAGCTGTTGCAGCCATTTGGGGAATGAGCCAGCAGATGGAAGACCTCTCTCTATCTCTGCCTCTGACAGTAACTCTACCTCTCAAATACATAAATAAAATCTTTAAAAATAAGGTTAGTGATTAACTGAAGATTATATGCAGCTAAATTATTTATAACCTTACATTGTAAATATATAAAACAAATTAATAAAAAGTAAACAATGAGATAGAAAATGGGTACAGGACATAAATGTTAAAGATTATGAAAGTCCATGTGTGAAGGTAGAATTCTTCACAGTGAGACACAATAAGTTCACACCCTTTTCCATCCTAGTCCTTTTATTCAGAAAGATGTCTTTGCAATGTAGGGATAATTTTTCTGCATAATCCTTATCAACACATAGATAAGAAAAAAGCATGATTAGAAGTAAAAAAAAGCTATAAAAGAAGAAAAACAAATAATTAACATGTGAATGATGATTAATCTCACTGTTAACCCAAGAAATGAATACTAGCATTATTTTTAACTATTAGATTGGAAAAGATCAAAAGGTTTCACATTACACAATATTAAAGACATTAGAAGAAACAGACCTTTAAAAACATTAAATAGGCATAGCAAGTACCAGTAATTCAACTTCTAGGAAGTTCTGCTAAGAGACAGAGAATCATATACAAAATGATACTCATCACAGTGTTGTTTAAATGGAGGAAGATGAGAAACAATAATCTATCAAAAGAACATAGTATAAATCATGACATTTATACAAGAGAATATCACATAACCATTGAAACAGATGAATTTTACACACTGGCCTGGAAAAATTAACAGAATCTTTTCAGAGGGAAAAAAAAGATTATTCTAGTAAAGACTCATATAACAGAATTCCATTTTTAGAGGATAAAAAGAAGAAATATTTATTTATTTTTAAGATTTATTTACTTTATTTGAAAGTCAGAGTTACACACACACAGAGAGAGAGAGAGAGAGAGACAGAGAGACAGAGAGATCTTCCATCTGATGGTTCACTCCCCAATTGGCCCCAACAGCTGGAGCTGTGCCGATATGAGGCCAGGAGCCAGGAGCTTCTTCTGGGTCTCCCACGTGGGTGCAGGGCCCAAGGACTTGGGCCATCCTCCACTGCACTCCTGGGCCACAACAGAGAGCTGGATCAGAAGTGGACTAGAACTGGCGCCCATATGGGACGCCAGCGCTTCAGGCCAGGGCGTTAACTCACTGAGCCACAGCGCCGGCCTAAGAAGAAATATTTAAATAGATCTACTAAAAAATTATATAGGGGTATATTCCAACCAGTTAACAGTGGTTATCTCTGAAGACAGGGATTATGAGAAATTGTAAAGTTTTAATTTAGATAATTCTGAATTTTTTCCAATTTAATAAGATTTTGTATTTAGAGAAAAAAAATTATTCCCCCTCAAAGGAAAAGAAAATGGAAGAAACAGATGAAAAGATAATTGAAGTGAAATAACTTTAAGGATTTTTTTCATTATATGAGAGAGTCGAGCTTGTTTTAGGCCCCAGGAAAAAAAGCTAATTTAAGAGAGAATAAGAGGGTGAGTGGAATGTTAATTGACCAAGGTCACAGAGGGGCTGGACTAGAACACCAGGCTAGGTGCCAACTTTGGAAAGAAAGAAGAAAGGAAAGGAAGACAGCATAAATAAAACTTGGGCAAGTTTTTTGATGAGGAGGGACACAAAAGGAATTACAACCAATGAGCCTTATTTGTTTCACCCATAGATTGGAAGAAACAACAATAAGCTGACTAGGAGGGCTGGGCTGGGAGTGGAAGGACACAGAAGTGTGCTGTTGGCACAGTGGGAAGTTGGGCATGGCATCTGAATGCTCAAGTACTCCTGTGAGACTCCTGGGCTGCGTCCCAGCACTACTGAATTGGAGCCTCTGCGAGTGGGGTGGTTGTAATCCAAACTGAAATCTGGAGCCTTAGAAGATGAAGACTGTGGAGCTGCTGTATCACAATGACCTACAATAGTGTCGGTCGATAATCCATTTACTTGTTTTTCTCCAGCATTGTTCAGCAGCCTGAGAAAAGAACATTCAAGATAAATAGATGGCTGGTTGTACAGAGAATTGGGCTTTGGCAACATGACTGTAGAGGAAAGCCAACAGGTCAGTGGAACCTGAGATGCTGGTCAGTGCATCATTAACCTGGGTAATCACAAGGTAAGACTGAGGTGGAGAGGGAGGAGTTGAGGGACTGGAATTTAGGAGGAGGACGGAAAAAGATTTAGGAAAGTCAGAGAATGGGTAAAATGTGAGGACTGAAAGTTTCAGTCAGTGAGATGAGTCTTGGTGTAAAAGATTGTGATAGGGAAGCAGTACTGGGTACTAAGTCGCAACAGTGGCAGGCAACAGGACTCTGAAGTCGAGGGGAGGTAGAGTTGGCCAAGGTTGGAGAGATTAGGAAGTAAGGTCAGAACCTTTATAAATGCCAGGCTTCTGTCCTGGGATCCTATGCATGTAGGCTAAGATGGTTACACAAGGCAGAACCAGGTAGACAGGAGAATATCTGGGAGTCAGGAAGGGACAGAGCTGGGGGGACTGGAGCAGCTGCATAGGCTGACCCTGCAGATTCAGAATGACACGGTGTCCAGGGAGCACAATTGTAGAACTACTGACAGCAGGATGAGTTGGCAGAGGCAGAGTGACCACTCAGATGCCCATGTGCTGACAGCTGGAATTTTGGTTTGGTATCATGTATATCACTAACTTATTTTTTTTTACAATATAATGTATTCTTTTTATTCTTTTATGTTTTAAAATTTATTCTTGATGCAGAGAGAGAAAGGTGGCGGGGGTAGCACTTGGTAGTTCACTTCACAAATGCCCACAAGGGCTGGGCCAGAGTCAGGAACTGGGAACTCAGTCTAAAATCTCCCACATGGGTGACAAGAACCCAGTTACCTGAGCCACCACCTGCTGACTTCCAGGGTCTGCATTGGCAGGAAGCTGCAGCCAGGCCTCTAGCCCAACTGGTGTCTTAACTGCTAAGCCAAACACATGCCCCTGGTATCTATTTGAGATTTTTGTCACTTGGGCTAAATTCCTTAGCAGCAGAAATCTATACTCCTCATTTGCAAATCCTCCATGCTTAATGCTGTGCCTAACACATTGTGAATACTCAATGGATGATTTTTCTGAATGAGTGAAAAAAATAAATTAAGGAGCCCTATGCCTCCAACTGATGGTAGTTCTACAAAGGCCCCCACTCGGGTGCAGGAAGAGAGTGATATTGTTCACTGCTGACCTTCTTAGAGTACTACTGAATATTCTGTTCAGAAACCAATCCTGAGGGGCCAGCACTGTGGTGTAGCCAGTAAAGCCACTGCCTGCAGTGCCAACATTCCATACGGGCGCCAGTTTGAGACCCGGCTGCTCCACTTCTGATCCAGGTCTCTGCTATGGCCTGGGAAAAAAGTAGAAAATGGCCCAAGTCCTTTGGCTCCTGCACCTGCCTGGGAGACCTGGAAGAAGCTCCGTTGCAGCCTACAACTTTCAAATAAATATATAAATCTTAAAAAAAAGAAAGAAACCAATTTTGATGAGTGTCTTTTTTTTTTTTTAAGATTTATTTATTTATTTGAAAGTCAGAGTTAAACAGAGAGAGAAGAGGCAGAGGCAGAGAGAGAGGTCTTCCACCCCATGGTTCTCTCCCTAGATGGCCGCAATGGCCAGAGCTGTGCCAATCCGAAGCCAGGAGCCAGAAGCTTCTTCCTGGTCTCCCACGCAGGTGCAGGGGCCCAAGGACTTGGGCCATCTTCTACTGTTTTCTCAGGCCATAGCAGAGAGCTGGACAGGAAGTGGAGCAGCCGGGTCTCAAACCGGTGCCCATATGGGATGCCGGTGCTTCAGGCCAGGGTGTTAACCCACTGTGCCACAGCACTGGCCCCTCCTAGTCTTCTTTATTCTAACTCACCAAGTCCTTCCAGGATTAAAATATAAAGAAATCTTGAACCCATTTCCCCATTGTCAAAGCCAATACCCCAGTCCAGGAATTCTGCAATATTCCCCAAATGGATGTACCTGTGCCCACTTTGGGTCCCCCCCAATCCACTCTCCACTACACAGCTAAGCTGATGTTTCCAAAACTCAAGTCTGATGGTATTACCTTGCTGCTTATTATTATTATATCTCAATTGTGTACTAGGCTTTTAGCCCTAAACATTACTTAGATGATTCAGTGTGGTCCAACACATGCCCAATGGCTTCAGGCTTATTCTGCGAACTTGCTCCTTCACTCTGGCAACCAGCCACAGTGGGTGTTTCTCTTATTCTTTGATAGGTATCATGCTGTGTCCACCCCACTCCCACAGCCTTTGTACTTCCATTTCCTTCCCCAACTCGTGTAGTTAACCCTCATGCTTTCTTCTGATCTCAGCTCAGACCTGATTTCCCTGGAGAAGCCCCCAGTGCTCTCTCTAACAAGGTGAAATCTTGGTAAATTTGCTCACAGAAACATGAGGGTACTGGAAAAAGATTGCAGAAAATGGAATGAAAAAATAAGTTTATTTGGTGCAAAAATACTGGAATCCGTGCATAGTTTTTTCATAGCACACATTTTTCGTGATCTTGTTGAAGACACCTCATGTGTGTGGATTTCAGAACTTTTTGTGCCCAAATAAATTTATCATGTAATTTCATTTTGCACAGACTTTTTCAAATACCTTTGTGTGGCAGCCCTCCTTACAGCATACATCTCTCTTGTGATGCCGCATGTGTGCACGTGTGATTATCTCCCTTAGGTCTGCTTCCTAACTAGACACAGGGCTCTGTGAAGGGCTAGAACCAGGTGCAGTTTTGCCAAGTGCTGTGCTTGACAATGAGTATGCCGTAAATATTTGTTAGATGAGTGAACAAAGAGACCAGAGAACACCCTTGTGTATTATTAGATGTAATCACAGTAAGAAAGTCCTGTTTCTCTGGTCCATCCACTGAGGCTTGGGAATAATGTGGCCATCTGTAATTCTTCCAAAGAATGATATCTATGCTAACCAGGAGTTAGTTAAATGCAAAATGCTGTGGGTTAGTCCAGGTTCTGCAATGGTGTGACCTCAAACAGCACACAACTTCTTTAGATCTCAATTCAAAATCTTACCTACAGAGAAATCATCTCCATTTGCCCTTGGACTCTCCCCAGCTGCTTCCTCCACGTCTTCACCTCCAGCCTTCCTGCCTGCCTGCCTTCTCAGCTGGAAATGACTGAAGACCACCTGAAAAGGTAGGGGAGAGCCTGACACAGAGCTGGCTTCTCTGTGGGAGGTTGGAAGAAAGCACACGGGCGTGGGTACTAACTCTGGCACTGCCAGGGTATTGAGAAACAACTGCCAGATTCTATATCTAAAGGAAAATCAACTTTAAAAACAAGGCTTGACTATTTGGCAAGACAAAAAGCTATTCCCAAACACAGTTTGTTGCCTGCAAGCATGTTAATTCACCAGATTCAAACGGGATAATCTATGAGCCTTGGTCAGGTGCATTTATTTTCTTCCTTGTTTAGCTGAAATGCATATTGTCAGGTTGATTCTTTCTGGCTCAGTCATCTCAATGCAGTAAGAATCTCAAGCTGAAATTGTTTGTTTTCTATGTATTTGGTCTAAATATTCCATGGTCAATGAAGGGGAATAACTTGGTTTCCAAACTGTAGTGCTTTAGAAGAAACTCATAAAGTTGCCTTCTTCTACTTTCCATCTCCAGGGAGATGACACTGTAGACTCCCAGTGTGAAGCTTGCAATCTTCTCTCTGCGTGTCAGTTTCTCTGTCTCTAGAAGGTCCCAGTGGTTCTTACCACCCTCAGAGTGATGTCAGGAAGTCATTGAAATGAACCTGGAAGGAGACAAGCATGATTCCTTTTGTTGGAGAATGAACCTGTATTTTCCAAATATTCTCAAGTTTGCTGGAAAACTCCTTCAGTAAAGAATGTTTACATCCGATATTTATTTACCTGCTTTGACAATTCTAAACTACACCCAACCACCCACTTCCGAATACAGGAAAAAAATCAGAAGCCTGCAATTGTGTAACATGTAAATCTCTTCTGGACCAGGGCCCATCTCTGTGGTTTGGCAACACAACCAACACAACATCTCTTGAAAGAGAAAAAAGAGAGAGAGAGAAAAATACCTTGAGAATAAAGGTAATTATTAATCTGTGAGGCACAAGAAGGATCACATTGAGAATTTTAGGTTATAATTCACTCATTCGAACAGAGCAGTGACTAGGGCAAGGCAGTGTCACCAGAAGAGAAGTAAGTCAGAGACTTTTAATTGCAGTCCGAGAATCTCAGCAGACATCTCCGCAAGGAATCGTCTGTTGGGAGTTCCATTTTCACGTGCCAGTGAGAGTGGGGACCCGACGAAGCTGACAGCAAGAGTAGTCCTTGGAGAAGCCCCAGGATGCAGCCCGAGAACGGACACAAAACGAAGAGCTTCAAACAGAGACTGGTCTTGAAGAACAGCTTGGCTAAAGAAGCACTCTCCGAGTTCCTGGGCACATTTATAATGATCGTAAGTATTTCCTGATTTTCTCAATTCCGATCCAATTACGCTCCCACCCCCATACCCCCCCCCCACCTGCCAAGCCAGTGGTGAAGAGTTGTGTTTCATTTTGTTTTATTGAAGCTACTTACCAGATTTTTTGTTCTGCCAGGAAGCAACAAGTTACCTCTAGACTATCGGGCTATTTAGTGGCCATTATGTTGGCTTTTCTTGTCCTCAAAGCATCCACAAAAGTTGGTGGCGATGGAAGAGGGTGACTGAAGTGCTTCCTTCATTTCAAGCATTTACGCAGACTCCGTAATGGTTCTGTGATTTAGAAGTCAGTCTTTAGAAATTTTTCTCATTGATTAATTGATTTGTGCTCTGCCTGCTTTCCACAAACATTGGAGTAACTCAGTCACCTGAAATAAGTATTGACAATAAATAAATATTGACAATAAATTTATATAAATATAGGTAAGCATGGTGTAGTCAGATCATTTAACTTTTAATAAGTTAGAAATTGTATTCAGTAGGAATAGTTTACCATGCAGTGGTCTGGCTTTGACTTTGTATAATTTCCCCTGTGTTTAATTCAAGATGATCTCTAAAGATCTTAATTAGACAGTTACAGGAACCTTCTGGATATACACGAGGGACTGATTCTGAGAACCTCTTGAGTATTTGTCCAGAGATTTGTGGAGCTTTTAACAAGAGGCTGGAAAGGACATTTAAGAGGCATAATCTCTGGGCTTTCATGCTGCTGCATGTTCTAGTATTCTTTGGAACCTGAATATTTAGCTGGAGCGAGCCCATTTGAGAATATATAAATACTGTCATGTAGCAAAACATGCCTGCTCAAAGGTTCCCTACTCCAGGAATAAGTAGTTTTATTTTTCTTGATATTAAAGACAGTTGCTCATAAACTTTGTATGTTGAAGATTCTCTGCTTAGGGTAAATATATACTAGTTTAGAACAATAAGCTTGAAATGCATCAGCTAAGTCAGGCTTGGAAAAAAAAATAGGAACTCAAACATTGAGCTAGTGTAACATGAAGAGAGAGCCACAGGTTTTCTTACTCTGAGAGACTCTTCTTACCTGACTGACTCAAGTATTTCCAGGACGTTGTGGACATTTTCTTACCCTCTTCACCCTCCTCTGGCAGACCACTCTGTCCATCTTCACTCTCAGAATTTAGGTAAGGGAGTTAGAAGCCAAAGCTAGAAAGTAAAAGGCAACGACTCTTTTCATCCCAATCTCCTCTTGCTGTAACCGCTTCTAGTATCACATTATGTGACAATAGAGAGTTGATGTCACTACAGCCTGCGTTCAGCCTCCAGTGTCTTCTGGCACAGAAAATTGAAGCAAATTCCGTTACCACTCTTAGTGCTCTGCAGAAAACAAAGAGGAGGAAGTGAACTGCACATCCTTTTTTCGTAACCGAAAAACTTGAAACCCTGCTTATTTCTTAACAAGACCTGTTTCATAATCCCATTCTTTTTTTGTTCAAAGATTTATTTATTTATTTGAAAATCAGAGTTTCAGAGAGAGGTGGGGGGGATGACAGAGAGAGAGACACAGAGAAAGAGAGAGAGAGAGAGATTCTTTTTTTAAAGATTTTATTTACTTATTTGAGAGGTAGAGTTACAGACAGTGAGAGGGAGAGACAGAGAGAAAGGTCTTCCTTCCATTGGTTCACTCCCCAAATGGCTGCAACGGCCAGAGCTGTGCCGATCTGAAGCCAGGAGCCAGGTGCTTCTTCCCAGTCTTCCACGCGGGTGCAGGAGTCCAAGCACTTGGGCCATCTTCTACTGCTTTCCCAGGCCATAGCAGAGAGCTGGATCAGAAGAGGAGCAGCTGGGACTAGAACTGGCACATATATGAGATGCCGGCGCCGCAGGCAGAGGATTAACCTAAGCCTCGGCACCAGCCCCGAGAGAGACATTTTCCCCTACTGGCTCATTCCCCAATTGGCCACAGGGGCTAGGGCTGCACCATGCCAAAGCCAAGAGCCAGGAGCCTCTTCCAGGTCTCCCATATAGGTGCAAGGGCCTAAGCATTTGGGCCATCTTCTACTGCTCTCCCAGGCCACAGCAGAGAGCTGGATCGGAAATGGAGCAGCCAGGACGCAAACCAGCACCCATATGGGATGTTGGCGCTGCAGGCGGTGGCTTTAGCTGCTATGCCACAGTGCCAGCCACTAGGATCATTTCATTTGAATTACTTTTAAGTAGAAGTTGGAGAAGCTTTTCCAGGTGCATTAGCAGGGAGCTGAATCAGAGAAGGTGGAACACAAACCAGTGCCCATATGGGATGCTGGCACCACGGGCAGAGGTTTTACCCACTGCATCACAATGCCAGCCCCAATCCCATCCTTTCCATCCTTTTTGAGAAGGTAAAAGTTGCTTTTAGCTATTCACTGTTCTGCTCATGCAGCTAGTAACATTTATTATTCAGTAGGATATTGTGTTATGTGTGTGTGTGTGTGTATTTAGTTTTCAGGTATGGTTCCTGGCTTATAATTCCCTCCTCACGGCAGGCCATAGAAACTAGAATTTCTCTTCCCCAAGGTGGGTCACTAAAATACTAATATTTCTCCAGCTTTCTGTCTTGGGATGAACCATAAAGCAAGTTTCTAATGTTCCTTGCCTAATGGTGGCTCATAAGACCCTCATAACAGAGATCCCGCTCCATACCTTGGAGGAATGAGCGTTGCTCAGAGATTCCCAAAAGATCTGAACTCACAGGCCTCGCTGGGTTCCCCTATGTGGTCCATTAGCAGATCCTAGTCTTGTTGTCCAATCGCAGTTTGCCGTGGTTGCCCGTGCTTTAATCATGCCTGCGCAGGGAAGTCTTCACAAAAACCCAAAAGGACAGGGTTCAGAAAGCTGAGAACAGTGTGTGGAGGTTCCTAGAGGGACATGTATCTGGAGATGGCATTCAAGCTCCACACCCCTTCTCCCATTCCTCCCCCATCTCTTTATCTGTGTCCTTTAGTACAAATCGGTACATCTAAATGTTTCTGAGTTAACAAGGTGTGCAAGCAAATTAATTGAACCCAGGAATGGTGTAGTGGGAACCCCAACTTACAACTTGTCAGCCAGAAGCACAAGTCAAACCACTCGGGGCTTGCTATCAGCAGCTGAAGTCAAGGGACTGCAGTCTTGGACTGAGCCCCAGCCTCTGGGATCTGATATCACCTCCAGGTAGATTGTGGTGGAACTGGATGACAGGATGCCCAGAAGCTGCATGCTACAGAACTGCTTGCTTGCTTGCTTGCTAGTAGCGAGAAGTTCCCACACCTTTGAGAAGTCTTTTGTGTTAACTGTCATGGTGTGAGAACAAAGGGAAATACTTGTTTTATTTTCCATATACACATCCAGTATTCAAGGTAGGAGCTAAAGAAATAATATCTTAATATTATGTTGAAAAATTAACTTTGAGTCTCCTGGGCTATGCTAATCATTTTCCTGAAAGGAATGATTTCTATTTATACCGCATATTTATTTTCTAATGTGAACTCTAATGAAATCTATAATTATGACTATAATCTTCAGTTTTGTTGAGGCTTGTAAGGGTGTATAAACAGAGGGCTCCTGCACCAATAAATCTTTGTGGTTTTGCTCAAAGTTCATCCAAAGTAATTGTTTCTGCTTTATTAGCAAATGTGCATTTTGCCTTGCATGTTAATAAGTCATCAGGAAAGAGGACATTAAAAAGATTACAAAGGATATGTAAGATTGACTAGTCCTTGAAGTGTGTGGGATTGGTTTTCCCCCGAACCCTGGGGGTCTGATATCTTTACCCCTTCTCTTAGAAAAATCTGATTTTAGGAAAAGCATCTCAAATACTTTCATGCCATGGTATAAATGACTGGTAAGGTTTGCTGGTAGCATTAAGGGAAGAGAAGGTCCATGACAAACTCTTAGTAAACTGTAAATAATACCAACAATGACTAAGTCATAAGCCAAGGACCCAGCTCTAAGCTGGAAGGCCTTTCTCCTTCACTAGTGTCATGGAAAAGGTTTGCAGCCACCCTGTCTTTCACAGGGAAGAAGTGATTGAGCTGTAAGGGAGGGAATGTGAGTTAAGCACACAATAGATATTAGGTTCTTTAGATAACTTTGTTTAATCCTTATAATATCTGTATTGTTACTGCTAATTAATTACAACTATTTTATACTTACTAATGATGGATAATAATTAAAAATTAGCTGCTTTATTGTTATTCATAAGCAGTTGGAGCAAACAAGGGCTCAAAGAGATAAAGTAACCCACCCAAACCAGTACAGCATTGAACTGGGAGTCTTTCTAATTCTATATACTTTATATATCACTCTCACCCATAAATAGAATCCTCCGGGGGACGCACCTGATATATGGAAAATTCCTCTAAGATTGCCAGAAATGGGAGCCATGAGGTAGTTGTTATTTGCTTATGGGTATAAGATTTGAGCTGGTGGGCATGCTGAGCCCAGACCACTCACTAACCCCAGCTCATGCTTCTTCATTTTCTCTGAGGTGTAAAAGACTGCTCCGTCTGTGTTGGACGGTGTGAGGTGTAGAGCAGGAAACTGTTGGGGGTCTTACACCTGGACTTGTGACCTAGGGATGTCAAATTTCAGAATTGCATTAGCACTGCGACCCCCATGAGAACTGACAGTGTCCCTCTGTTTCCTGCCGTGTTTCTTAAATGTGTTATGATCTTTTGCAATGACTTTAACATCGTGGAGTCTTTGTTTCCTCTGAATGAGATAATACTTCACAGTAGTTTTGTGAGGACTGAATGCACGTTACTATGTAAAATCCCAGACCTAGGAAACACTGGCTCCTTTTCCCCCTAATTGCTCCCCTTCTCTTCCACTCGAGAGTACTTCCAGCTGGAAACAGCTGCCTGTCTCCTCCTCGGCATCTTGCAGGTGCGTCTTTCCCCAGCACTGCCTGGAGCTCTGCACTTGTGTATATGAGACCCCATAAACATGTGTTGAATGAAAATCTGAACTCCCCAGAATCTCTAGCCATTTCAAGTCATTTCCTACAGGGCTTACATTTGTTCCTCACTATGCTGTAGACCCTCCTTTCTCTTCCAACTTCTCAAGATTCTTTGATACAGAGCTCACCTTACCAAAGACGCTGCTGAGAAAAGTGCAGTGGGCTGTCATATTTCCTCCTGAGGAGCAAGGGTGTCCTTCATGGCTGGCTACAAGCGGGTGACATCTCCTTGTGTATGGGGAAAGATTTGAAATTCTTTTCCTGTCAAGCTTCCATGTTACAGGTTACCTTTTGGCCTCTCTAAAAGTGAAAAAATGCATCTTCTGCTAAAAGTAACACCCTTGATCTGTGCCCTGAAGGGAAATAGAGAAGAACAGTCCTGGAACCCCAAATAGGGGTGGAGGTGTTACAGGAATTGGCAGTGCAGGAGGGAAGAAGAAAGGAAGTGGGAGGGTCCACAGTTCCTGAGAAATTTCAGATAGCTCAGTGAGTCCTGCTTCTGGCTCCCGCTTCCTCAATGACTTTGTGGCCAAGTGTCCCTGCCATGGAGTTCACAGTTCCATTCTGAGAGGGGCCCTAGTCAGGCATGCTCGAGAAGGAAATTCTAGAGCTTTTATTATGTTATTATGAATGGGCCGGCAGGCATTGTTGCTCAGTGGGTTAAGCCACCACCTGCAAGGCCAGCTTCCCAAATGAACTCCAGTCCAAGTCCTGGCTGCTCCACTTCCCATCCAGTTCCCTGCTAAAGTGCCTGGAAAGCAATGGAAGATGGCCCAAGGACATAGGCCCCTGCCACCCACCGTGGGAGACCTGGCTGGAGTTCCTGACTCCTGGCTTTGGCAGGGCCCAGCCCTGGCTGTTTTAGCTAGCGGGAAGTAAATGGCCAGATGAAAAAGATTTTCTCCCTCTCTCTTTTGTTTGTGTTTGTGTGTGTATCTCTGCTTTTCAAATAAATAAATCTTTACAAAGGTTATTATTATTAAATGTGTTCAGACTCTGGAGTAGATCTATTCCATATTAGGGAGATTTTAAAACAAAGGATTTTATGGTCAGCATTTAGAGTGAGACAGCTACGTTTCAGAGTATAATCCGGGATGATTTTGGTAGATGTAGGACAGTTGCGAGATTAGAGTGGGCCTAAGCCACTGGCCCATTGTATTGATGGAGAAGCTGAGCCTGAGACACTTGCAATCGCATTTCCTCTGAATCAGCCCAGAGCCCAGCTGCCTGCCTTAGGCACACTCTTGTCCTTGTGTTCCTCTGTGTTTTTCTGCCAAAGAACACAGAATGTTTGTTCATCTATATCCTTATATTTGTTCATAACATCCCTGGCAGAGACAGAAAAAAGAAAGCTAATCAACTCCATTTTGCCAGATGGGGAACCAGGTGTAACATAATTTAGAGACAAGGTCACCCAGTCCATGAATGCAAGAGCTGGGCTCAGTATCTCGCCTAATCATACTTAAAATTCCATTGTTTGATGAGAATCAACTCCTTTCCTGTGAAATTCCAAGAGAACTTGACAAATTTTACAACCTAAAATGTATTAGATACTCATCATTGTTGTCAAAAGATGATTACATAGAACAGATGGCGGTAATGACATTTTATAGACGGTCTGCTAATAGAAACCTTCTATCAGAGACCTCTTGACCACCTACAAGCACACTCAAACCTCTTTTAACTCCAGGCTTCTGAGGAGATCTGGAGATAGCCTCATGGCTCTGATGAACACCGACTATGCGTTGTATTCTACTTTTCTTCTTGTGCCTCTGTTTTCTACATTCTCCTTGGGACAACCCTTTTAGCCTAGAGCAAAAGACCTTCAGGGAAGTGGGCCTCAAGAGACCCCGTAACTCCTCTCTCCTGCTGCTTTTCTGGACCAACAATGCCTTGTCCTTTCTCTGTTTCTGTCCTGTTTGGTTTGTCTAGCTTGTTGTTTTGCAAAGCCATCCCCAACTCCAAGCCAAGGATGCTGAGAACTGAGGATCTTGGAGCTAGGGCTGCCAGTTGGCTGACAGGTAGCAGGTGGGAAGTCTCTGCTGTCAGGAGTGGCTGGCCTCTTCAGGCAACAGACCATTTTCTCTTGGAGTGGGGAAGCAATGCACAGTTCCTGGACCCTCACACAATGGCTTTGAAATGAAGGGATCTCTGACCCCACCATCTTCAGAAAAGGGAATGGAAGCCACCAGCCTCACAGAATTCTGTTAAATGCTCTTTCCACCTCAGCAGAACATCAAAGAGCACTGTCACAGCCCATCCTACAGCTTCTTGTTGTTCACTTCTGAGTTACGTTCAATATTCAGTCCATCACAAGTTGGTACTTGTGAACTTGAATGTTCTATCCATTTAAGAAAGTCCAAGGTTCTAAACCTGAGCGTGTATTAAAGCTAAACACTGAGGATTCCACATGGATTCTTGCCCCAATACCCTCCGTAGAATGTAAACAGACCTGAAGCATGAAGCTAGAGGCACGGGATGAGGGAAAGACAGGGATTAACACTTATTGAGCACACTATACACCAGAAACTCTTTAATCCTTAACAAAATCTCAAGAGGTAAAGGAATTTTCTCATTAACCATATGAGGAAAATAATATCCAGTGACTCGCCCACAGGTGTATGGCATAACTGGGATTAGAATTTAATCTATCTGGTTTCTTTTCACCACACAAAGTTGACATTCTCATCCAGGCTTTAGAATATTTACTATTGTCATGTGTAATGTTGTTTTGTGTGTTTTTAAAGTTTACATAACATGGCTTCCTGGCTTCTATATCTGACAATTTGAGATTGTCACTCAAAGGTGCTTTCTGTGGTTTATCTACTTTGAGATAGGGAGCTGTTAATTCTTTTTTAGTATTTTTTTAAAAATTTATTTGACAGAGTTAGACAGTGAGAGCAAGAGACAGAGAAAAAGGTCTTCCTTCCATTGTTTCACCCTCCAAATGGCCACCACGGCCGGTGCGCTGCACCGATCCGAAGCCAGGAGCCAGGTGCTTCCTCCTGGTCTCCCATGTGGGTGCAGGGCCCAAGCACTTGGGCCATCCTCCATTGCACTCCTGGGCCACAGCAGAGAGATGGAGTGGAAGACGAGCAACTGGGACTAGAACCCGGTGCCCATATGGGATGCCGGCGCCACAGGCGGAGGATTAACCAAGTGAGCCACCGTGCAGGCGCCTTCTTTTTTACCATTGTTAACCCTCATTAACTGTTGATTGCTGTTGGTCACAATTACCAGTACCGTTGCAGTGAACATCTTTTTATGTCCCCTTGCACACTTGTTCAGGAGTTTCTCTTGAATGCATCAAAGGAGTGAAAGGATCCTAGGGTATGTGCATCTTCAACTTCATGTAAAATTTCTCCCCAAAGTGGTTTCAGATTTGAACTATGAGTAGCAACGTGAGTTTCCTTTTCCACACACTCAACCATCCTTAATATTATCCAACTTTAATATCTGTGCTCATTTTACAAATAGGAAATAGAATTCCACTAAGCAATTTTAATAATTCTCAGTGTGATGACCAATTTTTTCACGTTTCCTCTTCTGTGAATTGCCTGCTTATACCCTCTGTACATTTCTCTTTGGGATATTTTACTTTGTCTTAATGATTATGTGATATTGTTTCTTTTAAATTTTTTAAATTAGGATTTGATAGTTTGCTTTTCAATTCCTACTCCAACTTCCTATTAATGTAAACACCAGGAGGCAGTGGTGTTGATAGGTAATTGGGTTCCTGCCACCCATGCTGAAGACTCGGATTGAATTTCTGGCTCCTGGCTTCCATGGGGCCATTGCAGGCATCTGGAGAGTGAAATGGCAGATAAGAGTTTTCTCTCTCTCTCTCTCTATCTCTGTGTGTGTGTATGTGAGTCTCTCAATTTTATAAATAATATTCTCAAATTGCTTTGAGAACAATATTTTGGGAACAATATTGCTTAGGAATAATATTATGTATTTTGATCTTTTAGCCAGAAAATTTGACCATTTTATTATTAATTCAAGTAAGTTTATAGATTCCTACTGATCTACTGTATAGATAAAATATAATAGCCATTAGCCATATGTGACTATTTAAATTAATTAAACATAGAAAAAATAAAAATTTAATTCCTTAGTCTGTTTTTTTTTTAAGATTTATTTATTTATTTGAAAAGCAGACAGAGAGAGAAGGAGAGACAGAGATGGATCTTCCATCCACTTCCCAAATGGCCAAAACAGCCAGAAGTGAGCCAATCCAAAGCCAGGAGCCAGGAGCCAGGAGCCAGGAGCTTCTTCCAGATCTCCCACTTGGGTGCAGGGGTCCAAGCACTTGGGCCATCTCCCTCTGCTTTCCCAGGCACATTAACAGGGAGTTGAATCAGAAGTGGAGCAGCCAGATCTCAAACTGGCACTCATATGGGCTGGTGGAATTTGCTATGCCACAGCATCAGCCCGAATCTCAGTCTTATTTGTCTCATTTCAAGTGCTCAAGAGCCAGGAGTGAACTGTGCAGAAGAATAACTTGACCTCCTTGAAAAGTGTTCCATGATGGCACTAAAACAGCTTTTTTTTTTTTTAATGACAATAATAAGGGCTTTTACCTTCTTTCTTTCTAGGCCTCACATAAATATTTTCTTCTTATTGTCTTATTTTTGTGCCTAAAACCTATGGTACAATGTTAGGAGAAGCTATCATTGTTCTCATTTTATTCTCAGTTTTAAAAAATCTGCTTTTAATGTTTGGGTATTACTTACAGGTCGTTGGTAAATAGTCTTGATTCAAGTAGAAAAGTCATGTCCATCCCCCATTTACTAAAATTTTCATTAGGAGTGATGGCTGAATTTTTTAAAAAATTCCTTTTTCTGCATCTATTGATATAAATACTAGAGTTCCTCTTTTATCTGTTGATCCAGTAAATTACATTGATAACTATTTTTAGCACTAAGTCATTCTTACATTCTTAGGATTAAGAATCACCTAATCACTGAACATTTAGTTTACTATGTTTTATTAAAGATTTGGATTGTAATTTTTTATTATGTTATCTGTATCTAGTTTTATTACCAAGGTTATATTAGCTTAATGAATGAACTGGAATTCTTTTCCCCTTGTTCTAGTTCTGGAACGTTTTGTATAAAATGGGAATCACCTGTCCTTTGAAGATTACTTTCTATGTGTACTGAAAAAGAGAGACAAGGATTTATTTGAGAGTTATAGGTCTAATTTAGATTTTCTGATTTTTATTTCACTTTGGCAATGACATATTTATCTATGAAGTTGTTTTTCGTCCATGGCTAACTTTCTAAACTAATACTTTGAAAGCCATAATTCTGAATAGACTTTTCATAGTAAATTGCTTATGGCTTTTATAACTCTATCTGTGGTGATGTACTCTTTTCAACTTTTAAAAGGTTTGTAAAATTTAAATAAAACTTTTTAAAACACATGGAAATTGTACATATTTATGGGATACCATGTAACGTTTTAATACATATATACAGGTAGAAAGTCCAATCAGGGTAAATATATCTATCTCCTCAAATATTTGCTATTCTTTTGTGGTAAAAAACATTCAAGACCTTATATTCCAGGGTCTATATTTTAGAGACGAAAACCTGCACATTAACATTACCTATAGTGCCTCTACTATTCAGTTTTCTTTAAAAAAAAAAAAGATTTACTTATTTATTATTTGAAAGGCAGAATTACAGAAAAGTGGGGCGGGGGGCAGAGGGGTCTCCTGGTTCACTCTTCAAATGGCCGCAATGACTGAAGCTGGGCAAATCTGAAGCCAGGAGCCAGGAGCTTCTTCCAGGTCTCCCATGCAGGTGCAGGGGCCCTTGTACTGCTTTTCCAGCACACATCAGAAAGCTGAATCAGAAGTGAAGCACCGGTTCTCAAACCGGTTCTTGCCCATATGGGATGCCAGCACTGCAGGCAGCGGTTAAAGCCACTATGACACAGCACCAACCCCCTCAGTTTTCTTTATTTCCCTTTTCTCCTCTAACGGATCTTTCTGTTCTTTATCCACAGATTTTACAAAATGTATTCTTAAAGTT
This sequence comes from Sylvilagus floridanus, assembly GCA_949820135.1. Lineage (NCBI taxonomy): Eukaryota > Metazoa > Chordata > Mammalia > Lagomorpha > Leporidae > Sylvilagus > Sylvilagus floridanus. Next base: position 66,122,667 of record OX463239.1, read on the forward strand.
TAAAGTACATCTCCATCTTTTCTCTTCTGAACTTTAAAAAAACTTTAAAAAAAACATTAATTCCAATTAATCCTTTTACATATCATTGCTACTTAAATCCCTCTCATTATTTATTAAAGATGTTTTAATAGTGAATATTCACTTAAATTCTGTATAATATACTAGCTTGTTTGCTAATGATTACTGCATACTTCCCCTTTGTTTGGGATTCTCTCTCTGTGTAGTCCTTTCTTTAGGAAATCTCTCAGGAAGGGTGTGTGTAATTTTCTCTGTTTTGGTTTATCTAAATTTATCCTTGTTTCACACTTAAGTCAGAATGATAAATTAATGACTGAGTTTTATTTTTTAAATTTTTAAAAAGATTTATTTTATTTATTTGAAAGACAGAGTTACAGAGAGAGGAAGAGACAGAGAGAAAGGTCTTCCATCCGCTGGTTCACTCCTCCAGATGGCTGCAACGGCTGGATCTGCACCGATCTGAAGCCAGGAGCCAGCAGCTTCCTGCAGGTCTCCCATGTGGGTGCAGGGGCCCAAGGACTTGGGCCATCTTCCACTGCTTTCCCAGGCCATAGCAGAGAGCTGGATCAGAAATGGAACAGCCAGGACTAGAACCGGCACCCAAATGGGATGACGGCGCCTCAGGCCAGGGCTTGAACCCACTGTGCCACAGCGCTGGCCCCAATTGAGTTTTTGGATGGTGAATAACTTTTTGTAGCATTTTGCAAGGGTCATCCAATGTTTATTATTGATATGGACAAGTTTGTTTTTGATCTTATATTATTCCTTAATAATCTGTACTTCTCTGACTACTAGTAAGGGTTTCTGTTCCTTACTCTGCGATGTTACTATCATATAAATGACAGGGGAACTTATTTCATTTTTAGTGCTCATGATCCATTGCTCATCTTCAATTAAAAGATTTATAATTTTTGCCCATCTTGGAGAATTCTTGTCTCTATCCCTTTCCTGCCCTCCTGTTTTCTGCTGTTGGAACTCACTGCACTTCTACACATGCGTGACTTTCTCACTTGTTTCCCCCTTTGGGTCTCTTAACTTTTGTGTTTCTCTTATATTCTTTATCTATATTGAATTGTCCATTTTGTTTCAAATCTATCTTCCAGTTCACCAATCCCCTATTCAGTTGCACCTAATCTTATTTCACACACCCACTGAGTCTTTAGTTTCAAAAACATGGTTTAATTTCTGTAAGTTCTCTTTGGTTCTTCTTCACTGCTTTCTCTTCTTACGTGCCTTTTTTTTTTTTTTCACTGACTCACCAAAGCCAGATATATTTATAGTAACTTAGGACTGCCCTGCCATCTCAAGTCTGGGGAGCTAATCCTTCTGCTTAGTTTATCTACCGACTTTCATTCATGAAGGATATTTTCCTTTAGTGTTTTGTGAATTTGTAAATTCTTTAGACAGGTTTATTTTTCTCTACGGGAATTCCATATGGCCTGGGCTGTGGACTTGTTCTTCCACAGCAGGTGTGCATCTGCTTCTGCTGGGTTCCCCAGGTGGATCACAGCCAGACATGATTACTGTCAAGTGGGAAACAGGAAAGACTGATGGACGCAGGTGTCTGTCGAGGAGCACTCCCCCAAAGGTTCCGTTCTTCACTCCCTTGCTCCCAAAGTGGGATGGGAGACCCTGAATGACTAAGCAGCCCCCCGTGCCTCCACCACACGAGGCTGCTGCTTCTCAAGTCCTTAGTCATCCCGCAGTGGCAGCTGAAGGATTTTTCTGTGGGTTTCCCCTTATCAGCAATGAACGTGAAGAGTTGAACTTGCCTGGGAAATTTCAGAGTTCCAAAGGACCAGCGGAGAAAATCTGTTCAGGTCGCTGATCAGAGGCCTGCAGATTCCTGGAGTCAAACTTGCTGCTGCCAAACAGAATTCTGCTTTTGAAATCTGAGTTTCCAACCTGACTCTCAAAACTCTCTACTTTTATTGACCTTAAGGGGGAATGTTTTTTTTTTTTTTTCCCTCCTTTCCTGAAGTGGGTTTTGTTAAAGTCCAATGCAATGTATTCTCCTTACGGACAAGAAAGCAGTAGAATTAAGGGCAGAAGTCGGCTCCTTTTTACTCATCAGATGTGACATAGAGCGAAGGATTGTGACAAACAGAGGCCTCACGGAAGTGGGAAACAAACTTTCAGAGCCAATCAACCCACTAAGACATTTGAGCAGTGAAGACAGTCTTGCGTACCTAGTGGGCACTCATTTCAAGGTAAGATCGCTGAGATTAAGGAAACTGTTTAGCAAAGCAAATCCTTAAGAGAACAAATTCTAGGCAATGTGCCCCCCCTGACCCCAACCCTTTCTCATCTTGGTAAGTTGGTTGATCTTGCTTTGGCCCAGGATGGCCAGTGAAGGCCAAGAAGGACTATAGAACCAGTCCATCTGCTTGAGACGCTGTCTAGAAATTCAAGTTTTCTTATGATGAAATATTTCCCCCCAAATATACGCATCTATATCAGCAGGTGACAGGTTAAAGAAATGGGAGAACCTCCATGCCATGAACCCCTCTGCAGTCATTAAAGATAATGTTTACAGGCCGACATGGAAAGACTCTATAAACTATTCAGATGAAAAAGCAGGCAAAAAATGGGATGTGTAAAGTACTCTCACTTGTGTGTACCTGTGCGTGCGTGCACACACACACACCCTGACACTTGACATAACATACCAGAAAGCTTTGATATTGATGTTAGTTATCTCTGGGGAGTAAAATTTGAAATCTGGGGTGGGAAGAAGACAATTTTTTTTTTGGATTTTATTGTGTACCTTTTTGTCATCTAGCAATTCATATGTTCATGTATATTTTCATTACTCCTTTATACCCTACAAAACAGTTCAGCCACTGGAGTAAGTCTTGTTTTACGGAGTTGCTAAAATTTATTCTAAATACAATAGTTTCAGAAAATGCAAATAGAATTAAGTTAAAGAAAACACGGTGTCCTTCCCAAATATGCTTGGGAAACACTGGGTTAAAGCAAGTTAAGCAGTTTTCTCAACTGCAGCAATTATGTCTTTAAGGTTCACTGTGAATCTCTCAGAAGGGAATAGTATATATTCCCTAGATCTACTTGGCCATAAACTGTCCTTTTTTTCCCTTAAATAGCATCTCAAGGGACTGGTGATCTGTGGAACCTATTATAAGAATTGCAGGTTCTGGAATAAGTCTAAGAAAAACTTTTGTCCCCAGTAATCCCGTCTTCAGGGATCTTGCAGACTGAGTGACTCCCTTGCTGGGCACTGTGGATAGCGGCAGCACTGTCTCCAGTAACCACCTTCCACATACAACACATACACATGCTGGGTATCCTATGATGAACACACCTTAATACATAAATACTTAAGAGTGGCTGTTTGGGGCTGGTGCCGTGGTACAGTAGGTTAATCCTCCACCTTCGGTGCCAGCATCCCTTATGGGCGCTGGTTCTAGTCTCGACTGCTCCTCTTCCAGTCCAGCTCTCTGCTGTGGCCTGGGAAAGCAGTGGAGGATGGCCTAAGTCCTTGGGCTCCTGCACGTGCATGGGAGACCAGCAAGAAGCACCTGGTTCCTGGCTTCGGATCGGCGCAGCTCTGGCCATTGGGGAGTGAACCAGCGAAAGGAAGACCTTTCTCTGTCTCTCCCTTTCACTGTCTGTAACTCTACCTCTCAGATAAATAAATTAATAAAATCTTTTTTAAAAAGAGCAGCTGTTTGGCACAGTGGTTAGGCTACTGCCTGAGACATTTGTATCCTATTATTAGAGTACCTGGGTTGGAATCCCAGCTCTTCTCTCCATTCCAGCTTCTTGCCAGTGCTCACCCTGAGAGACAGTGGTTAATGGCTCAAGCACTTAAGTGCCTACCACCCACATGGCGGCCTGAATTGACTTCTAAGCTCCTGGTATCAACCTGATGTATCTCAGCTGTTGTGTGTATTTGGGGAGTGAACTAGCAGGTGGGAGCTCTCTGCCTCTCTCTGTCTCTTTCTTGCTCTTTCTCTCCCCCTCCTTCCCTCCCTCTCCCCTCCCCCTTGTCTCTCTGCATTTCAGATAAGTAAATTTTTTTTTTTTTTTTTTTTTTTTACAGGCAGAGTGGACAGTGAGAGAGAGACAGAGAGAAAGGTCTTCCTTTTGCCGTTGGTTCACCCTCCAATGGCCGCCGCGGTCGGCGCGCTGCGGCCGGCGCACCGCGCTCGTCCGATGGCAGGAGCCAGGAGCCAGGTGCTTTTCCTGATCTCCCCATGGGGTGCAGGGCCCAAGCACCTGGGCCATCCTCCACTGCACTCCTGGGCCACAGCAGAGGGCTGGCCTGGAAGAGGGGCAACCGGGACAGAATCGGTGCCCCGACCGGGACTAGAACCCGGTGTGCCGGCGCCGCAAGGCGGAGGATTAGCCTGTTGAGCCACGGCGCCGGCCACAGATAAGTAATTTTTTAAATAGATCTCTCCTCTGCTGAGATCATGAACAAGCTTTTGTCCAGGTCAGCATTATTTGGAATGAGTTGAGGGATGTGAATGCCTAGCATAGGTCAGGAAAGGAGAGCATTTTGCTTTTGAGCCTAGTGGAGATAGTGGAATTAAACTTCCTCTTATGTCTGAGACCTGAGCTTGTTCATGGTATTCTTCTCTCAGTGCAGAGCCCTGCGGTTGGCCATTTGCCTACTCACCTGGCTCCCAAATTGCAGATTCTTCTGTTTTTAAGAGGTTTCCCTGTTAGGGCCTCTTTTCAAGTACAGCTAGTTCTTGAGGAGCAATTGATCTCACTCTGATCTAAGAGGTCTCTCAGGCTTTGTGCCATCTAATATTTTATTTTTAACCAGAACGTATTTCAGTGTTGGTTCTTTACGGTTATTTTTGTTATGACTGAGAAAGTTGTATTTTCTAATTGCAAAACTAACTGTCTGGAAAGCTGTGCATAACTATACACTCTGTCCCAATAAAGGGAACAAGAAGACTCATGGAGGCAGCAGCACTGCCACAGGAGGAACAGAGAGCCTGGCTCCAGATTCAGATATTGCCACCTACCAGCAACGTGATTGTCATCAAATCTCTCGGTCTTTCAGTTTTTATTTTTTTTATTTATTTGACAGAGTTAGTGAGAGAGAGAGAGAGGTCTTCCCTCTGTTGGTTCACCCCCCCCCCCCCAAATGGCCCCTATGGCCGGCGCTGCGCCAATCCAAAGCCAGGAGCCAGGTACTTCTTCCCAGTCTCCCACGCGGGTGCAGGGGCCCAAGCACTTGGGCCATCCTCCACTGCCCTTCTGGGCCACAGCAGAGAGCTGGACTGGAAGAGGAGCAACTGGGACTAGAACCCAGCACCCACATAGGATGTTGGTACCACAGGCGGAGGATTAACCAAGTGAGCCACGGCGCCAGCCAGTCTTTCAGTTTTTAAATGGGGATCAGGTACAGAAGGAATGTGACCATACCTGGCCCACGTGCACATGCTGTCAACGTTGGTAGGGACTCAAGTACTTGAGCCACTACCGCTGCTTCCCAGGATACTCTGATATGGGATGTGGGCATCCCAAATAGCAGTTTAAGCACTAGGCCAAATGTTCACCCCTGATCTGAGGCTTCAGATGTGACACAACTGCAGCACAGGCTGGGGGCCACGATGTGTAGAGAATTCCGTGCTGACCAGCAGTCATTTGTTCTTCTTCCTCTCCAGTTATGAAAAGCAAAAATCATACAGGAGCAGTGATTCCCTTCTTGGAAACAAGGATTGGGTTCTTTGGTCTCTCTATGACCCCCAGCTTGGGCAAATTTTCCCCATAGCTCATCCTTTCTTTGAAAGTAGCTACCAATCCCCTCTTCAGGAACTGGGAGGCTGTGCTTCATCTCAGCCCTCAGGTGGTGCAAATTGAAAAACTGATGCCCTGTCCCCCACCTATGGAAATAACAGTGTCCTCAATTATGAGTATTTTCATGAATTATTAGGGGCATTGATTGCTTCTGGTGACTTCTAGTTCCATCCAGTATGCAAAGTTAAGAGCTTAGTTCTCTGACTAAGATAGGCTCATAATCAAATCCTGGTTCTGTTTTCTTTCAATGGATTTAAAATTGGGCAAGTTTCTTGAGCTTGCTCTGTCTCTACTTCTTCAGCCACAAATGGAAATACTAACACTCAGAGTGCTAGTAAGTCAACAATGGGATGATGATAAAGCAATGTAAGTGAAGCAGTTAGTACGGAATCCAGCTCAACAAATGCACCAAATAAATGGTAGCTAGTAGTTGTATTCCTTTATTCACACTAAAAAGATGAGCCAAGATGGTAAACATTTCAGAAAAGATAGAAACAAGACTTTTTTTTACCTTTGAAAACATTTGAGGTACATAAGGAATTATAGACCTCTTGCAGTAATTGTAAAGATTCCTTGGTGGGCCCTGGCCCCAAGTTATGTGATTCACAAACATTTACAAACAAATTCTAAATTTCACGAATTAATGTTTTTCTCAAAGGGTTTAGTTTTTACATATTCACAAAACTAATATTTGTTGAATGTCTGTTATTTACTATGAGCTCTGTAAGGACCAACTTATTTTACACTGCACAGTACGTAATAAACATGCAAGAGATTTGAGGTGGGTCAAATGCAATATCTGTGGGCTGGTTCTTCCCTCTTCCTACCTGCTGAGTTTCAGTTCATGATAATCACTTCATGTTAGGCTTCATATCATGTCGAGTCAAAAGCTTGTCATGGGGTCATGGATCAACTGGGAACTGCCCAGCAGTTCCAAGTGATATTTTTTAGAATTTACACCTCTGATTTTTCACGTCCTCTCCACACACTAATCTTTTATCTTTTTCTGCTTTCTCTTAAAAACTGGGAAAAGGGTTTCCCACTCCTGACCTCCTGCTCATGTTTAGCTATTTAAATATCATTCATCAAATATTATTTGAGCATAAAATATAATATAAAGAAGAATGAACTGCCTGGTAGACAATATAGTCTTAGTGGGTTGCCACAAGAGCAAGTAGAATGCAATGAAGTGATAATGTAGAGTCATGGTTAAAGAGACCAATGAAGTCTTAGTTGCCAGTGAAAGGTCCATGAAGAAGGCAGAATTTTAGCTCAATGTTAAGAATAGATTGAGTCTAGTAGGGGAGATATAGGGAAAGGACATTCCTTCCGTAAGGTACAACATTTGCAGATGTGCAGAAGTAGGAATGATGTCATCAGATCAAAGCACTCAAAGTAACTAGGATTCTAGCCTGGCTGATGCAGACGGCTTGTGCCAAAGAGTACTGGGCAGAAAAACACTGGGGATCATGAGACAAGACAGTGGGGAGCCCCGAGGACAAGCTTGAGGAATTCATTCTGGAACTCCCTGGACAGTGGCGAGGCAGTACATCTATGGTGCTTCATCTGGCATGGTCACTGTATGGGGAGAGATTGAAAATTGAGGACACTGTTCAGAAGCTAGAGAAGAAGGCGCAGCAACATATGGGAAAGATTGCCCATGGTTGACTAAAGGAGACAAGAAGGAATAAGGAATACCAGATGATTTCATAAGGCTTGGGAGATTAGGAATGATGGGAGGGCAGACTGGTACCTTGTACACCAAATCAATGTCTTTCTTCCTTTCATTTTATTTATTTTATTTTTTAATTGAATTTTTATTTATTGAAATTCTTTTTATTTCCTCCGCCATGCATGGAACCTGGTAATAAAAACAGAATTTACCCTCCTCTTTTCACATATTACTTTTCTGCCCAAAGCACTAAAATCCTTCCAGTTATGAAATGACCTATCTTTGGAGAGAAATCACAAATAGGCAAAACAGCTTGCCCGCTTCCTCTCTCCCCTCCAAAGTCTGATCCCATGACCAGGAATGAAATAGAAACTATTTATAATGTCTGTCATAAATGTATTTTCTGTCATGTTTTTATTGCCAGGAAGTAAGTTTGTGGTTAAGCTCATGGGTCCCTGTTCTTAACTCATTCACCGTGAGCTAGTTTTCCTTCTCAGTTTATACTGAAAACAATAATATCCTGCACGTGTTATTGCCCTTTTCTGTTTAAATAGTGTCTTAATTAATGTTACCAATTAATGTTGTTGAACTTTTATTGAAAAGTCCTATGAAGTAAGCCTGCCAAGTATTAATAATATGAATTAATATTTTCATTTACACAACCAACTACAGTCTGACCTGGAAAAAATACCAGGATCTAATTATTTAAATCCATCCAATACAGTAGAAATTGTTACAGAATCAAAGAAAATGAATTATCTAGAACATTTGAATTATCTAGAAAATTAGGAAAACCAAGCACAAATATGTGAACAATTAAATAACATCCTGTGGCTAAACACCTCACCAGATGGCAATAGAAACCATGAGTCAGAAAGTATAGGGTTAATTACTGCATCATAATGTGACATGAAAATATGAGAAAGTGTCATCCGTTTCTGACCGTCTAGATCTTATCTAGGTGAGACTCCCTGAAAGTCTGCACAGCCCCAGGCGTCAACGATGAAGTGAGAGGTATCCAGGAGAAGGGAGAACTTGGAGGGGGCATTATGCTCCTACACTTAATAGGATGTAGCTAGAAGCCAATATCAACCACAGATCACGAATTCAGGAACCTTCAAATTATTCCAGTGCCTCAACCTTTGAACCATCACCTCATTTGAATACAAATGGAACAGAGATAAGATGCCCTGCCAAACACTGCCCAAACTGCAAATTCATCAGCAAATAAATGTTAGCATTTTAAGTTACTGAGTCTGGGGGTGGTTAGTTAAGCAGTGTTGGATAACTGGAACACAATGTTTATGCTATTGAACTTCCTGTCCACTGATAGACATTGACCCAGTTAGAAGGTGATTCTATTTGTAGAAAGGCAGTTGGGTGGGTTGGGCTGATGAGAAGAGAAGGACTGGTGAAGCTAAGGGGAGGAAAGAATGAAAGGTGAATGAGAAGCTTTGGGGGACCCTATGATGAATACATTAAGCAGACTGGGTCTGTGGCTTTCTCATGTCCTCCATAAATCTGTGAGTTTTCTAACTCTCCTAGAGAATGAAGCTAGATTGAACAGCTACTACATTATATCAAAACAGGAGAAGAGAGGTGATGTTTTGCAGGAGATCTACAAAGGGGAGTCAGTGGCAGATGTAGGAAATAATACTCGAGGGAAGAGAAACTAACATATCATTGAGGGAACACTGGTGTAGAAAGGAATCTTAGAGATTGTTTTCTAGATAAGAAAACCAAGATCAGAAAGTTGGAAAACAACTAAGTACTTATTTTACAGTACAGACAGTACAACTGAATTTAAGAGACGAGATGCTAGGTTTGATGAGAAGAAAATGAATGTGTGATGGGCCTTTAAATGCTTTCCAGATGGGGAGATGAGGACACTCAACACAGTCATATGACCATGGGCTCCTTCTGTATCAAAGGAAGGGAAAAAAATGTGCCAGTTCTTAAAGTTTGCAGCATAAAATCATGTTGGAAATTTTATCTACTAGAGTCAGCATTTTGGAGCAGTGGGTTAAGCTGCTGCCCATTTGATCACTGGTTTGAGTCAGCTGTTCTACTTCTATCCAGCTCCTGCTAATGCACCTGGGAAAGCAGTGAAACTGGCCCAACTGCTTGGGCCCCTGAACCTACATGAGAGACCCAGATGGAACTCTAGGCTCCTAGCTTTGGCCTGGCCCATCCCTGGCCATTGTGCCCATTTGGGGAATGAACCAGAGGATGGAAGAGTCTTTCTCTCCCCCGCCCTCCCTCTGTGTAACTGTCTTTCGAATAAATAAATAAATCTTTAGAAACAAAAGAAATTTTATCTGCTACACTATAGTGTGGACTACTCTCTCAAATACACTCAGCATGCAGAGTAAGGGAGCCCAGGTGAGTGACCAATTCTCCAGCAATCAGACCGTGACACATGAGAGTGTGTAAGAGTGTCTTGTGTGGTGTTGTGGATACAGGCAGGAGGAGGAAGGCGAGGGAAGATACTAGTAGGCAGTTACCTGTGTTCCACGTTGCCTTTCAGGCTAAAATAAATAAACTTAACAAATTAAGACATGATGTTGTAAAGCTGAGTGGCAATCCTGAGTGGCCATTCAGGTTAAGGGAACTCGGTTCCCACTGTCCCTCTCTCTCCCTGTTCCTTTCCTGCTGTGCACAGCATTGATGGTCCCCCCCTAGAAGAGCAATCTCATCATCTAGGCTGGGAGAGGAGAGTATTAACCATGGTGAAATTTGACAGAGGGCTCTGCCCTCTCTGGATCCATGTAGAGCCTTTATGCCCTTCTAGACTATCACAAGTGCACACACATAAGAACCATAACAAAAGGAAGATGCCTATTCGGAAAGCATAATTGCTCAAGACTGGCCTCTCTTTGGGTGCATCTCTTCTTAAACCAGTTGTCTGTATCAGGTCATCTCAGCTGTTAGAATTGTTTTATTTCTCTTTTGAGAAGGTACTGCTAAAATGCCAATTACCTTAGAAGTTATACATTTAATTTATTTAAATTAAAAAGCAATAATTCTGACAGTTATAATAGCTAAAGATTCTAGGGAAAAAATGTCAACTCTAGGTAAAATTGGTAGGCTGTAAAACGGATTGAAGGGGTTTCCGAGAAGGGGGAGGGAATGTGTTCCTGCTTTAACTTTACTTAACATTCAGTGTAGGACACAAAGCCAAGAATGAGTAAAGTCAATGACAGCCTTGGGCATATGAGGTGCTGAGAAGGTCAAGATCGCCTACTTTTCCTTAGTGCCCAGCAACTGGAACCAAGACAAGTCAATATATATAGGGTGTGGGGACTAGAAGGGATCTTAAAAGATAATCTATCATCATTTCTCTGCCTTCAGGGAGAAGGAAACTGAAAATATTCCATATGTATTCGACAGCTCTTGTTTGTAAAGTCTGGTTTTTTTTTGTTTGTTTGTTTGTTTTTGAAGGAGCTCCCAAAGGAGCCCTGGGGGAGCCATTTAGAATCAACCCATCACCATCAGGAAATTGTCTATGAGTAACCTTTCATATTTTAGTTTTAGACTCTTCCCTTTTCACCCACTGGTGAAGAGAAACCACAACTGATTACGATCTTCCTGATAAGAACCCTTAACATTCTTCATCTCTTTTTTCTGAAATATATGTTTCTGAAAGCAATGTGTTCATGTGCTGTTTTCCTGTCCTTAAATAATATTTATGGCTTCATTCTGAACCAGCCTTCAAATTATAGCAATCCCTCTTTTCTGTGCTTTCAGCTACCCATGGTCAACAAGGGGGAGCATGAGTTCAATATAATAAGGTATTTGAAAGACACAGAGAGAGGGATGAGCAGAGAGGGAAGTCAAATTACTTTTATGTTGGTAATAGTTATTGCTATTAATCTCTTAAGGTGTCTGGAGCCTAATTTATAAATTAAGCTTTATCAGAAGTCTATATTCACTTGATGATGTCTACAGCCTAGAGCCACACTAGCTTTTTAAACCACAGCCTAATGACAGCTGTTGGTCATTTATTATCATATCATTTTCCTACCAAACTAGTGTGGAATTATTCCATCTTTTCCAAGAACCTTCCTTTGCTAAATATTTCTTTAATAGCCTGTGATTGCATATTTTAACTGCCTTTTCAATGAATATGCAGGACCTATTTTTTTATTTAAAACTATATGGCTAAAAGGCATAGGAGTATACAATGTAAAATTTTCTTCCAATATCTGTTCCAACCACCCATTTCTCCCCCATGAGATTCAACTCCATTTCTTGCTGCATTTCTATTCATGGACAGAGCTCGTGAATACAAAAAGGAATACATATGATTTGCTTTTAGTATGATCAGTAATGTGCTTTAATACTGCACTCCATCTTTTAAAAATTTTAATAATACACCTTGGGGATCTTTTCATTTTGGTACATATACATCTCCCTCGTTCTACTTTAGAGTTGCATAATAGTCTACTAAATGTATGCTCCATAATTCATTTATTCCAAGCCTTTCTGGTACTGATTGCATTCTCCAAAAATACTCTCTACCAGTTGAAGATTGTATAACATATACTATCAGGGCTCTCAAACTCAAATGTCTGCAGGGGCCAGGAAGGTGACTTAAGTGAGTGAAGTGAACCAACTGGGAAGGCACAAACTCTGTGTAAAGGAAGCATCCAACAGCTAGTTTGCTCCATGAAATTATTTCCCTCTGAATTACCAGATATTTGTGATTGATTAGAAGGAATCAGTGGGTAGAATGTACATAGGATCTTTCTGTATTATTTCTTACAACTTAATGTGAATCTACAATCATATCAAAAATATAATTTTTAATTTTAAAAAACCAGAACTCTAGATCCATTTTATAAAATTACCTGATTTTAAAATGTAGGCAAAATTTTAACATTATGTAGGCCAAGAAAAACTCACCTGTCAGTTGCATGCAGCCTCAGGCCCACCACTTTATTGCATATGCATAGCTGATTACAAATGCTTGCTGTAGTTCCATTGCTTTTACAGCGACCATTCCCACTTACTTGTGGAGTTTGTTCTCATTGCAGGTTCTTGGATGTGGCTCTGTTGCCCAGGCTGTCCTGAGTCGAGGACATTTTGGAGGAATTGTCACTCTCAATGTTGGATTTGCTATGTCAGTTGCAATGGCCATTTATGTGACTGGAGGTGTCTCTGGTAAGCAGTAGAAATAACAATAGCTACTATGAACTCAATCATTTTCCAGTGTGCTAATGCAGTGCTGGGTGCTTTACATATATTGATTTACTTACATCTCAACAATTTTTAACAGTTTGTATTCTAGCTCATTTTTTTTTTTATTTTTGGTAGATGATAAGGTGAACTACTGGTGGAAAGGCAATAATTAGCAAGAGACAGATTTGGGGTTAGGACTCACATGTGATTCATTCCTAAGTCCAGCCACTTTACTAATCAATATGATGCTCTACTGCACACTTAGAAGCGTTTACTCAGAAATCCCATAGATAGCTCAGTAAAGGTTACTACAACAAATACAGGTGTCATGTTTTAATATTTGTAAATACAATGTTTATCCGCAGCAATCAGAGCAGGCCCTTGAAAAATGGATGGTGCCTTCATGGAAGTGCAGACCTTATCTAGCAGGTCTTAGCTGAATTCTTCCCTGAGAAGTGAGAGGATTGGAAACCATTCACAAAGTTATGAGAAGCAAACTGAAGTGGCGATATTTAATGAGTCTGAGAACAAAGGGACTATAGAAATGATCTGGTTACCAAAGGCGCGCTGGATCTTCGAGTAGCCTGGGCTGGGCACTGAGCACTGAGCACTGAGAGGCAAGACTGCTGGTGGTAAAGGAAGACAGGGGTCTGAGCAGTCCCTGAAGGCTGGGCACAGTGCTGGGTGTCGGATGTCCTTGACCTCCTTCCTGCTTGACCACAGCCCTCTGAGGTTGGCACTGTGGTCTCCATTCTCCATAGAAAAATAAAACCCCTGACGCTGAAAGTGAACCACTAAATTGCTGGAAGTCCTGCTACTGATTAGGAGACAGAGCAAAGCTCTGACCCAGGTCTATGTGAGAGAGAAGCACACGTCCCCATTCTGACCCATGTCCAGTGGCCTTGTGTGGGAAAGGGCCTTTGGGCAGAAAAACCCTGACAGAGATCTAAGCTGGCTGACCTGGTAACAAACGCTGCCACTGGAGTGTTGAAGAGTGATTTTTTTCTAAGCAGCTCCCTGCAGACTCCCTGGGCTGGGCACCTATGATGGTTGTTTACTTTCATTGCCTTCCCCTGTTACTTATAGGCTCAGACCCTGGGCTAGTCCGAGTGATGGATTCCTGTGTATGTGATTTGCTTGGTATGAGCAATGTCTCCTTTCAAACTCTTGTAAATCTTTGCTGTGATCATAGCACAGTGCCACCTAATGCAAGTCAAACCATATGTAGGGTGTGCACATAACCAGAGAAATGCCCCAAATCTGCCAAGACTGAGTTAGAGTGCAGGTCTTGATACCAGACACAAAATACCTTCTTCTAGGCTTTAAACAAGTGTGCAAGATACCACACTGCTGCCCCATACAAGCTCTGCTACATTCATGTAATTGTGGTTTCTACAACCCATGCAATATAAACATGTGCATATTTTTGGCTACTTTTAAGGTGAAGACATTGTTTGGGAGTATTTTACTTGCTTAACACCCTGAACTGAACACCATCAAGTAGTTACATAGGATCCACCAGCCTCAGACCCTACAATTGTAGTTAAAACCCTTATGACCACCATGGTCCATATCTGTTTGTGTCTTTTATATATATATCAGCAGCTCAACAAAGTCAACATGAAAGCAACCAATCCAGTTGAGAAGAAATAAAAATGGCCAACAGATATATGATAAAGAGATTTCAAAATACAAATCAAGTCTGAACCTGATTGATGAAAGATAGCATTGGCTTGGAAAGGGATCCCTTATCACCCATTTTTGTTTGAAAACCATCATGGCATGAGTGAAAATTAGTGGCTCTGGGAATGCACAGAGACAACACACTTGCCCACCAGGACCTCCATGCAGGCCATAGCATCCCCACTGACTTCACAACTGTAGGAACAGGAGAGGAAGTTTGTATGGGGGAGGTGGCTGTAGCTAACCAACTTATGGGCACATGTGAAGCTCTCCTGAAGATTCCAGAAATGACCAGTGTAGACTGTGCATAAGTAGAGTGTGATATATTTTGTGACCACAGACTGGTAAGGTCAGCTTATATCTGACTTTTAAATAAAAAACATCACCTTCCTAAAAAGGAGTTACAACATCCTACTCCCTTGTGAATCAAATTACATCCAGTCAATCAGAACTCACAATGCCCTAATTATGCAGCATTTAAAATGAAGTGTTTCAAAGTAGTTGTTTTAGTTGTAGCAATGTATAAGTAGATTAAATTCACTGAAAAAGCAAAATAGTGGCACTTAATGAAAAACAAAGAGTTTATCTCTACCACATGATTGTCTGTGGGTGGTAGAGAAGATGGAATTAGCCTAGCAGAATCTAGAAAGAGATCACTTTGTTCACTGAAGACTTTCATCTTGCACTTTATAGGATCTAGCTGCACCCTCAAGCACTTTATGTGAGTAACTTGATGATCATGATGATCTTGATAGAAGTGATATTTGAGAATAGCACTCTATGGCTCTGGTACTTGTGTTCTTTCCACTACACTGCTACACTTTGTCCTTGTGGTGACTCAGTGCTGACCATTCATCTCTGCAGGGAGAAATTTCCAGTAGCCACTTAGCTCCCAGCCAAACATATAAGGATGCCTCTGCTCCACCTCCCTTTCTGAACCTTTCTTCAAGTCTACCTCCTTGCTTCACAAAACACCCTGCCAGGCATATCCTCTCCAGCCCCCAAAACAGCTTCCCTCCCTGTAGATCTCTGAAGTCTCATCTTTTATAGCTCAAATACCTACTAAGTGCCTTCACCATGTGATGAATAATAGTTCTAGCTTCAGGGTGCTGGTAAGGAGCTTAAATTTTTGTTTTCTAAGAGGAGTTTGTTAAACCCGGAAGTCTCTCATGGGTGGAGTCATGAAAGGGGAGGAATTTTGGTTGGAGGTGATTTCTTAGGCCCCTCGTCCTTCCACAGTGGGTAGCTGCTCCCTAACCAGCCTCTGGAAGAAGAGGAGTGGGGCTGGCCTTAGGAAGGCTTCTGGGAAAACTCACCTGTCAGTCCTATGGAGGGTCAGAGGGGACAGGATGGATGGATCATCATCATCATCATCCCCACCATGGTCTCATCTCTCTTTTGTTTACACCATGCACAACTTGAAAGTCCACATTTCAGTGTGGACGCCTTGACAATGACTCTGATTTCCCTCCACACAAAATGTCTTTATCAAATGGATCACCTCCTTCCCTAGAAGTGAGACTAAATGTGCAAAGATGATTTTTAAAAATTCTTTATTTTTTTTCTGCCCATGAAAGCAAAGAAGGCTCCATAGACATGGTGGAAAAGGGTAGAAGTGGTATGATAAAGTACCTAGGCTTTAGAGTTCAGATAAACCTGTATTTCAACCCTGGTTCTACCACTTACTGGCCAGTTGGACTTAAGAATGTTACTTCTATGCCTCAGTTTCTTCAGGGTGAACTGGAGTAGTACCCAGATCACTGGGTTATTAAAAAGATTCAACACCCATAATAATACCCTCAGCAAGTGATAGCATCTGGTAAGAGTTCAGTAAATGTTGCTGCTGCTACGAACACAGCCAGCCAGAGATGGTAGGGACCTTTCATAGAGCAAACCCTCTGTTTAATCTTGTGGTTAGATAAGAATCAAGGAAGCTGATTTCTCTAGCTGTGGTTTGGGTTGGGTGAGAAAAGGGTTGTTACATTTCTGTGCACTGATGAAATATATACTGTTTATGCAGAAGAATTGAGGAGAACCCACTAAGACACTGTTACCAACTCAAAATAAGCTAGGCCCATTACCTGAAGGAGAGCCACAGCCATGGGAATTAACATAGTTTTTATATCCTCTGGGAATGGGCAATGGAATGGCTACATATGGATCCAAATGTTATTTGTATACTGTATAATTATATTACCTTTAAAAATTAAGTAGATTATAATAATCTACTTGGTGTTATTGCATTATGAGTAGACTTTACAAAACATAAAAATGAGCCACTTGAATACATCTTGATCTTTTTTAATGTCTGACTCCATTTTCATAAATAAAATGCATAGTATCTAATGATGTGATGAGAATTATTAATATTCCCTTCCTTCCCCTTCAAACGCAGCTATATGTGTGTCACTTTTTTTCTTCTTCTCTCCCTCTTTCCCCCCTCCCTCTCTCTCTCTTTCTCCCTGTCTTTCTCTCCATTCTCTTCATACACCGTTCTCTACCTAAAACATAGTTATACCCAAGGACTCTAGATAAGGACTTCTCTATAACCATCCTAGTTCCTGGCTTTCACTCTGACATCCTTTATCACCTTCTATTTCTTGCAGGTGGTCACATCAACCCGGCTGTCTCTCTCGCAATGTGTCTCTTTGGACGAATGAAATGGTTCAAATTTCCATTTTATGTGGGAGCCCAGTTCTTAGGAGCTTTTGTAGGGGCTGCAACCCTCTTTGGCATTTATTATGGTGAGTAGGGCCCCTGAATCCAAAGGGGAAAAAGAGCTGATATTAAAGGTTAGAAAGAGGTGACATTAAAGTGAGAAGAAGCATTCTACAATTGACACAAAGTTCTACACATAAGATCGTGAATTCATTATCATTAGGACCAACTCATAAAGTCTTTTAATGCAAATGGCCACACCTTAAATGGGGGGCATGACAATACTATAATGTGAACACACACAAAATGAGTAAGAGACCAATGGTTTCTCCACTGCTTTTTCTAATTTGGTTGGGAAAAGAGTTGCCTGGTGGCAAAGGGTTTGACCAATAAGCATCCTGGAAAATCTCTTTGAACAAGAGGCAGTAGAAAAATTGGCTGGGTGGGGAGCCTTAAATTCCTTTTTGTTAAACAGCCAGAGCTTCTGTTCTGCAATTGTGCTCAAGAAAAACACGATATTAGTGATCAAAGACCCAGAGTTTAGTTCTACTGTGTCAGTAAGTAGCTGTGTGAATTAAATAAGTCATCTAACTTAATTGGCCTCAGCTTCCTCTTCTATAAAGTGAAGAGTATTCAAAAGAAATTCCTTCTGTCTAATCCAATACATGATGACTGTCAAACTGAAGACCTTAGGAACTAGAATTTATGAACCAAACCTTAGAGAAATAAGTTATAGAAAGGGGTGTCTCCCCATACAGTGCTTTTCTCTGAGAGTTAGGGTCTACGAGGACTAAAGGGGACTTCAGAACCAGACCATAAGTTCAGAGAGCCATCCACTATGTCAAACAGGGGCTGCCATCCTCCTGGCTCTAAGAACGCTTTCCCTATGCTGTGATACCCTCAAATTCTAGTCTTTATTAGGGATTACCAAGAACCTTCTGTAAATTATGAATTCTTCCTATAACAGGCCCAAGTGCCAACAAGGCCTTCATTTGATTTTGAAAAATCTAAGAATTCTCCCACACAAAAATTGGTTTCCAGGATCCCCCTAACTAAGGATTTGGTTTGAGGCTGGCATGATCCATCTGGGGCAGCCAAGAGCTTTCTATCATTGAGCCACCATCCTGGGATTCCCATGAGCATCTCTAAAACTACCATACTATGCAGCATTGCTATGGCATGCTCAATATGATTGTTTCACTACGGTTATTTTGCCCAACACCTGACATAATCTTCCCTTAGCCCTTCCTAGAGAACACTAATGTACCAGAGCTCTGTTTTCCATAGATGGATTCATGTCTTTTGCTGGTGGAAAATTGCTCATCGTGGGAGAAAATGCAACAGCACATATTTTTGCAACATACCCGGCTCCATATCTGTCTCTGACGAATGCATTTGCAGACCAAGTAAGTGTAGATTCAACACAGACCTAACTTTGGTGACAAGACATAATCTAAGAAGAGAAA
Organism: Sylvilagus floridanus; assembly: GCA_949820135.1. NCBI lineage: Eukaryota > Metazoa > Chordata > Mammalia > Lagomorpha > Leporidae > Sylvilagus > Sylvilagus floridanus. Next base: position 66,141,123 of record OX463239.1, read on the forward strand.
TGTGCTGGCATGGTATAGGCCTATCAGAAAGGAGAGGTTGTATTTCCAAAGTCAGAGGCCCCTGGGAAAGTTTTCTTGGCAATATTTCACCTTTTCACAAGTTGATTCTAGTAAAAGAGTTTTCTACTTCCTCTTTAATACATACATGTATTTCACATTCCAGATTGAATTACTAGACATTTCAGCCTCTGTAGAGGCAAATGGGATTCATTTCACCATTGTCATCTCTTTTGTGCACATGGTCTAAGTAAGGAGGCCATAGGAAAAGACTTCTGTATCTGAATTCAAGGACTATAAAGTGTGGTAGTTTAGCCTGGGGTATCATGACTCCTGTCTGTCTCAATATGTGCATAGATTTATAAAAATTCTCACTATAGCTAGATGTTTCTATGCCTTATTAATATTTTTAAAAGGAGCTGCACCCAAACATCCATAGTGTAGCCAATTGCACAACTATTTTGGTCAGTGTATGGCCAGATCAACATTATCAACCCAACAGACTTTTCCTACCTCTTCCTCTACTGTGTCCCATGAAGGCTGCTGATCACCTTGATCAGGGCAGAGGGAGAGAAGGGGGAAGGAAGAAGGGAAGGAGGGAAAGGACTGGGAAGGAGAGGAGTTTTCCAGGTAGGGAAAACTGGTGCCATCTGGAGGAAAAGGGCAGGAGGGCAGTTGTTTCATAAACTCGGGAGAGCAACACAAAGCTATGAAGAAAAAGAAATCATTGAAGGCAACACTGGTGGAAGTCCTTTACCTCTCTACTAATACAGAGGACAGACGGGGCGAATCTTTCTAGCTTCAAAGTGCCAGGAGTTACCTCTCATAGACACATCAGGAAGAACAGAATAGTGGAAAATGTTAAGCCCCAAATGCCCATAAAGACCTGGAGCAACAAGCTGTGCATTTGCTGAGTCAGAAGGGGACCAGGGGTACCTCGGAAAGGTCTTTAGAGATAAGAGTTGATGGCCGGCACTGCGGCTCACTAGGCTAATCCTCCACCTGCGGCGCCACCACCCCGGGTTCTAGTCCCAGTCAGGGCGCCGGATTCTGTCCCGGTTGCCCCTCTTCCAGGCCAGCTCTCTGCTGTGGCCTGGGAGTGCAGTAGAGGATGGCCCAAGTGCTTGGGCCCTGCACCCACATGGGAGACCAGGAGAAGCACCTGGCTCCTGGCTTCAGATCAGCGCGGTGCGCCGGCCGCAGCAGCCATTGAGGGGTGAACCAATGGAAAAGGAAGACCTTTCTCTCTGTCTCTCTCTCTCACTGTCCACTCTGCCTGTCAAATAAATAAATAAATAAATAAATAAATAAATTGAGTTGCAAGGTTTCTTGAGGATCCTATTTGCCAATCTGTTCAGGCCAAGTTTATCTTATAATGAAGAAGACAGGGATGGAGGAAAGATCTGTTGAAAGGACTTTTGAGATTTCTCGTGTGAATTCATGTCATTTCCACTGAATTTCCCCAAACCCTGACTTGCCCTGTAAAGGACGTAGTCTTTGTTTCTTGTGTGTTTCTTGTGTGGTAGTATTCTTGGCCCATGGCTACCTCCCTATATTCTCAAGCTGTTTTGAGGATCTAAGAAACAAAATGAAACTTCCAGTTCCAAAGATGTTTGCCGCAGAGTCAACCCTTTGGCTCTGAGTCCTGAAGTGATACTCTGTCCTTCCTACAGACACATCCCCCTTACCCTGTTGAGAGTTTACTGGCCCCAGAGGCATGCTTGACACAAAGCCACCCCGAGGGTAAGACGGTGGTGTGAACTTCCCTCAAAGTCTTGTAATATGCTGGGGAGACCTGGTCCCAGCACTGTCTCCTACCAAGAATTTGCCTTTGAGCAAGTCACTCAGAACTTCCTGGATCCTCAGTTTAGTCTTCTGACAAGACATCACTAATACCTGACTAATACTGCACAGCAATAAAATCCTTGCTGCAGAGTGGGCATTCAACAATAGTCCTTTTTTACCCTTAGCCAACCCCTCCTCACCACCTCCTCCCACCTATAGTCTTCTGATAGAACCTTGTAGAATTTTACATCCTCTCCCAATCCCTAACCTCAAGAAATTTCACCAAGTGCCATGGTCATACAGAAATTGCTTGGTATCTGGTCAGTGGAGGTCCAGTCTCACCAAGGATTATTCACTTCTTGATGTTGACCTACATACCATCTCCTAAACTTTCTTCGTTGTGTCCTTGTCTCAGAGTGAGTTGCCAATGTCTCTGGATCTGTAGATTTTAAGCCAGTTATTTTTATAAGTAAATAGAAAAAATAAATATTAGAAAACCCTGATGTTCCAACCAGTAACAATCCCCACAGGATTTTGGTATTCCTTAGGCTCTGGAGTACATTCTAAGAAATGTCAATTATCAGAAGACACCCAACAGAACTCATCATCACAGATCATTTTGTCTCAAGATGATTGAATTATTTAGCTCTAAATATTCTGTAGTTTTATTAATATTCAATTGTTCATTCAGCTAATAAATATTTATTGAGAACCATCTGGGCCAGGTATAGTTCCATGCTGTTCTTCTTTCAAGGGGTTCAGGGTTGGATGCTCGATCTGACAAGTAAACAGATTGTTCTCTTGCAGGGTGACAAGAGCAGTGATAGACATAACGTCAGAATGCCACGGAAGGGTAGAGGCAGGGGCTTCTGTTCTGCCCAAGAGTGTCAGGAAAGGCTTTTCAGGGAACCGTGCCCTTGGGAAAACATGTGTCTTTGAAGATAAATTCTTTTAATATTGTCATTTTGGAAAGCAGCCGAAAAGGTGAAGACTTTATACTCTAAAACAAGTTGCCTGGTTCCCATCCTGATTCTTTGGCAGTGTGCTCCTGGGCCTCTTCCTGCCTAAGTTTTCTCATCCACAAACTCAAAATAATAGGATTCATCTAGAAGGGTTATTATGAAGTCTGAATAAGATAAAGCATATGAAGCACCTGTCACATAATGTGTTCAGTAAGAAAATAGAAAAGAGAAAGGAAAACATCATCTATAACCCAACACTTCAGGATATTTGTTACTATTTGTGTATAGTGTCTTGCAATTTTTCTCTTAAATGCAAAACATAACATACATACAATGTTTTCATTTAATGGCATAAGCATTTGTAACATTACTACATAGGTTTTATATTTATAGTTTTTAATGGTTATTTAGCAGACTGAAATAGCATTCCATCCTACAGACAGAATAGTCGTTATCTGAAGTGTTTGGCACTGGAGGTGTTTCCAATTTTGGATTCTTTTGAATTTTGGAATATCTGCATATAAATATGATATATCTTGGTGGTGGGGCTCAAGTCTAAACATGAAATGCATTTGCATTTCTTATACACATAGCCTGAAGAGAATTTATGCAATATTTTTAGTGCATGTTGACTATAATGTGTCACCTAAAGTCAGGTGTGGAATTTTCCATTTGTGATGTCATATTGATGCTCAAAAAGTTTCAGATTTTGGAGCAGTTCAGGTTTTGGATCTCTAGATCGGGGATACTCAACTTGTACAGTTAGCTCTTTCCTTATTGGTGTATACTCAGGTGGCTTCCAGTTTTTCAGTACTATAAATAATTCTTAAGGAACATATTTATTTTATGATTTTCCTGTGTTCTAGATTATTTCTATGGTATAATTATCAAATATCCCATACTGTCAAATGGTATGAATACATTTATATTTTAAAATGTGTATTGCTAAATTATTGCTAAATTTCCTTTCAAAGGTATGATTATGTTTAGTTCTACAAGAAAAGCCTGTAAGAATTGGCGTCTTTTCCCACCTCCCTTCTTCCTTTTGTCCTGTGTTTCATTTATTACAAATCAGCTCTTCCCATTGTTTCCTAAGTCGAGCTTTCTTTTATGAGTCTTCTGTTCATTTCCTTTACATCTTTACCTATTGGGGTCTCACTTAGTTTTCCTTGCAATTTGAATAAGCTCTTCATACATCTTTTTCAGCCTGCAGCTTCCATTGCTGGTTAGCCAGGGCACAGCATAGTATACACTGTGTTCAAATAACAGTCTGCAGAGCTGACTTCTCTAGATCCAGACTCGACTGCCACTTCCTCAGCCTGTGACCTTGGGCAGGTAACCAACCTGTAAATGAGCCCTGGGTCAGCCTCTAGGACTACTGTGATAAAAGGAACCATGCACTCACTCAGTGTATGTTAGTTATCACCAGGTTCAGGTTTCATAACAAATTTGAGGTGAGCAAATGAGAGAAGATGATAAGACTAAATAAATCCCTTGCACATTTTCTCCCTTTCCAGGTAATGTCCACCATGTTTCTCCTCATACTTGTGTTTGCCATTTTTGACTCCAAAAACTTGGGAGTGCCCAGAGGCCTAGAGCCTATTGTCGTTGGCCTCTTGATTATTGTCCTCTCTGGCTCTTTGGGGCTGAACAGTGGCTGTGCCATGAACCCAGCTCGAGACCTGAGTCCCAGGCTTTTCACAGCTTTGGCAGGATGGGGATTTGAAGTCTTCACGTAAGTATCAATGGTAGTGGGGAGGGACAGAGATCATGTTGAGCCTTATCAGAGAGGCTGGCTGGGCTTTGACCAGGAAACCCAGGAGAGTTCTGATGGGAAGAAAGAAGTATACACTATGGTTCTCAGTTTGGCACATTTAACTGGTGCTTTTCGGCAAGGTGTCTTACAGGGGTAGAGGGGGAACAGAGAGAGGTAAGCTCTAGATAAATCCAGCAGAGATGGGCCTGTCCCATATGGTATAGCAATAATAATCCTTCCATTGTTCTATGGCTTTATGTGAACACTTTGGTTGTCTTTGAATTCACTTTTTAACAGATTTGGGACTAGAATTTACATCTTCTAATGCTATAGCAGGACATCATGAACCATTTCACTTGTATTTCATTCACTCAATGGATCCTTATGGCACACTATCTATGCTGTGGTCACTGTGCTAGGCAAGGAAATTTAAATGTCAGCTGAGCCTTGAGTAATAAATTAAGTGCTCTGGAAACCCCTGTAAGTGCTGAGAAAGCACAGGTTCAGGGAGTGAGTAAGTCTTCCCAGGAACCAGGAAAGGACATGACTAACAAAGTGAGAGCTGAATTAGGTCTTGAGATGTGAGTAAGAAATTCCTGATGACACAGACATAAAACAGAGCCAGTGCCCAGAAAATGACGACTCCGTGGTTTCTACTTCAGAATGTGCTGAGGAAACGCATCTCCTGGTAGCATCCAGGTCCCTGGACAAATTTTGCCCATTCAGTCCTTCTCACTGCCATGCCATGAAATCACAGAGACCACTCTGTGGGAAAAGAACTCACATCGGTTCATCAGGAAACAGTGCTGAAACAAGGCAAGGGGGAAGAAGAAAGACATGTGTGAGCAAATTCTAGTTCAATATTTACTTTAAGACTCCAGGACATGAGCGCTTTTAAATGCTGTCCTGGTGCCTCTGATGACTTTACTTAAAGGAGAGTTTTGGTTGCCTTTTACCAGGCTGAAAAGGAAGCTATTAAAATAATTGATACCACTTGCCACCACCATGGACTATCTGAGAACCTTCAGTATGTGCATATCAAGAGGACCTTGATAGTTTTCCTGATGTATCTATTTACAGCACCTAAGACAGGGCCTGACTCATAGAAAAGTTCTTTAGAAAGTTATTGAATAAGACAATGAATAAATAAATTCTATGCGTCAGGCATCACCTAGGTATTGAAAGATACAAAGAGAATCAAGTAACCTCAAGAAATTGACAATGTAATGAATTTTCTAGAATAGTGATTCTGAAACAAAGGCAGGCAATTTTGCTCCAGAGAGTTTTGGCAAAGCCTGGAGACATTTATGGATGTCACAGTTTGGAGTGGATAGAGAGGATTACCTCTCTGATGAGTGGAGGCCAGGGATGCTGCTAAGAATGGACAGGACAGACCCCCAAAACACAATTATCCAGCCCAAAATGTTAGTAGTATTGTGCTTGGAAAACTATGCCAGAATATCACAACTAAAACACCAAAAGATTTCCAATTAGGAAGGCTCCTTTGTATTGTTCCAGTGGCATATCAAAGACACATGCCTGGCAGGCACCGTGGCACAATAGGCTAATCCTCCGCCTGCGGCGCCGGCACACCGGGTTCTAGTCCCAGTCAGGGCTCCGGATTCTGTCCTGGTTGTCCCTCTTCCAGACCAGCTCTCTGCTGTGGCCCGGGAGTGCAATGGAGGATGGCCCAAGTGCTTGGGCCCTGCACCCCATGGGAGACCAGGAGAAGCACCTGGCTCCTGCCTTTGGATCAGCGCGGTGTGCCGGCTGCAGCGCGCCAGCTGCGGCAGCCATTGGTGGGTGAACCAACGGCAAAAGGAAGACCTTTCTGTCTGTCTCTCTCTCTCTCACTGTCCACTCTGCCTGTCCAAAAAAAAAAAAGACACATGCCTAAACATCATCTTATTCCAAGAGCCCAGATTAGCCTATGAGTTTCTTTTAATCCTACCTTCTAAAGCCACACATTTGAAGACCACATTCATCCTTCCTCCTTGCCCTCCTTGGTGATTTATCCAAAGCTCTGAGAGTCATGGTGGTTCCACACACAAGTAGAGATCTTGCCTGACCTCTTTTTCCTTTCTTAAGTACATATTAGGAAGGTCCAGATATGGGGGAGGGTGCTGAGAGTGCTGGAATCTCCTAATGCCAAGCTCTGAGTCCCACGTCTCTCGCTAGCATCAGGGTCTTTTCCTTTGTATATTCATTTATTCATTCATGTAGCTATTTGATTTCTTACTCAAGACCCTGTGCTAAAAGTAATAAGACCCTATAGATGTCCTTCATTGCTTTATTTATATTCTACTTACGAGGTGATCACATGGGCTCTAACACAAGTTTGAAGTTGTCAAGTGCATTAAGGAGAGTTCACTAATTAACTCCAGGAGTTGAGGGAAGATTTCGATCTCTAAATGTAGGAATTATGGGGGTAGAAGTGGGAGCATTTTGTAGTATTTAGACCTGCTTAAACAGGCAACTGAGAAGATACCTCAGTCAGGCAAGACAGAATTTTAAAATAACAAGAGATCCAGTCTGGGAAGAGTACATGCAGAACACCTGGTCTTTCTAGTCTCTATTCTATAACTTAAAGGGAGTAGCAAAGGATTTGAGGCAGAAGTCTGGCATGATTAGAATGTCATTTTAGCAAAATGAATCTGGCATCACCACATAAGATATACTGAAAAAGGAGAGAGTAGAGGAAGAGAAATTCATTAGTAAAAAACTGGGCTTGCTAGTAATCCTCAACTAATAAGTTGTGCAAAAACAAAAACACAAAACCTTGGGATGATAACATCCCTGCAATGTTTCCATGTCCAAGATAGACATCACAGCTTAGATCCACACTGAAGTCTCTGGTACAGTCGAGACTGCCTTGTTCTCAAGTCCCCGCTTGCCCCTGCATGGCAAGCAGGGGAGGCTAGATGGCAGGGAGAATGGGAACCAGAAGGTCTGACAAGGGTTCGAGTCAACGGATCCTGGCTGACTCCTGCATTGCCAGTAAATATGAGGCTGCTTCCCACTGGAGTTCTCTCCGTTCATTCCCATGTGGGTATTAATGACTTAATAATAGCTGAAGGATCTCTTAAGTATAATTAATTTTCTAAAAAATGCTACTCATTGTAATAAATTCCTAAAGATGGTCCTTGAGACAATTGCCATGCTCCTGGCATCTCCTAAATCAGAATATACAAATGGTCACCATCCTGCGTGCATGGAAGACCAGGCCAGGCAGGTAACCACATCTGAGCTCCTCCACTTAAGACTTGCGACCCTGGCACAAAGTGTTTGGCCTTTTAGAAGGAAGTGAGCCCAGCCCTGACAGGAGGGCATGCTCCCTGTCCGATACTCTGGACCTTAATCTCCTAAGGACAGGGAGAGTTTCCCTGTGAAAGGAAACGATGGCTCAGATAACGCAGCATACTCCTTCTTGTGAGGACCTCCAGAGAAGGCTCCCAGTTCTTTAAAACCAGGTGAAAGAAGCAGTCGCCCTCCAGAACCTCTCAAAGAAAAGTCCATCAGATTTGGGGACGGGGACATGGTGCTTGGAGAGCAGCAGTGCAATGTCTTCTTTCCCATGCTGTAAGAGTGACATCTGGTGGCTGCCTGCTCCAGCTCAGCGCCCTTACTTAAGCCAGCATTGATGATTGAAGACTTTGAGATCCTGGATGCTCCAGGTGGGAGGGGCCATGCAGATGGAGGAACTGGAGCTCAGAGTTTCAAACACTTTCTAGACAATCCTGAGACTTGAACTAGGTCACGTGGGAACCAGGATAGGACTCCTGTTTTCTGCCACTTTTATTATCCTTTCTAATCAAAATTTGCTGTTAATAAAAAAAGGCACAGGGAATGTACGTGTAGTGATTGAGCATATAATGAAAAGAACAGCCATGAATCCTTCTGGAATACAATCATCACAAATACAATCTGGAATACAATGTGCTTTCATCTTGTTCCCCTGTCTCCCAAGCAGTATCCTGAAATTTTTGTGTTTATCATTCCTATGCTTTAAAAGAAATAGTTTTATTTTAAATGCATATATCCTTGAGCAGTATACTGTATAGTTTTATCTGCTTCTGAGTGTTTGTGGCCCTTTCTCTGGAGTTATTTAAATGATTTCCTCTTTCCAAAAGCCACCTGCTTTCCTCAAAACTTTACTTTTAATAGAAGGCGCTGATACTGGAGGAGGAACAATCATGACACACAAGCTCAATTAGAGAGCAATGTTGAGCTAGGACCTCAAAAATAACCATGAATTTAAGTAAAGTCAGTAATACACATATCCACCTTGGATTTTTAGAAATGCAATCATTCATGGACAAATATTTCCTGATGGTTTATTTTGATTGCCCTCGTATATCAATGATGTGCAGGAATCTTTCTGAATTCTGAACTTCTCCTCCATTCATAATTCCCGGGCCTTGTTGTTACAAGACAAGGGAAAGGCAACTCCTAAACAACTGACCTGCACCTTCCCTGGAGGCCCTCAGTCTTGACCATGGGCTCCGGATCTATGTTTTTCAAAAGGAAATAAACATAAACTAGTCTCTCACAAGTGTTAATAGGACAATGTAATAGATCATCTGAAATCAGGGTTCTAGAAAATCTAGGGTGGTAGTTCCCATGCTATTCCCATATATTTCCATCTCATCCTGCTGAGTTAAGAGAGCTGGGAGCAAGATAAAGATCAGCTGGATAGTAAATAACTAGACAGTATTGCTAGAAGGGAGGCCAAGAAATGTCACTAATTTCTTGTTTGATTTCAGAGTCGGAAATAATTTCTGGTGGATTCCTGTTGTGGGCCCTTTGGTTGGTGCTGTCATTGGAGGCCTCATCTACGTTCTTCTCATTGAAATTCACCACCCAAACCCTAACCCAGACTTCGAGGCAGAGCAGTCTGAGGACAAGCCAGAGAAATATGAATTCAGTGTTATAATGTAGTGCTATGCTCTGAAAGATGACATCCAAGTGCTTGTGTTTCTGTAAGACTCGAGTGGAATTTATCTGCTAGCTAAGTAGCACAGCTGGTGACAAAAGCAACCAAGTGAGGATTGGGAACACTGACCTCTTCTCTACAAGCTTCAGCCCAGAATAACATGGTCTGTCCCTTGAAACAGCCGTCCTTCCTGCCCTGTTGGTCTCCTCCTTGATGGGAATCATTGCCTTATTCCTAAGTGAAAACTAATACTCGGAACTTTGACTACAGACTTATTTTCATGGTCTCAGCCACTATGCCTGCATGGAATAGTGTCACCAATAGCCTTATCTTCAATAACTATAATTAATGAATCCCAACTATCAAGCAAAATCTAAAGTGAAAAAGCAAAGTCATGGTTTCAGTTAAAATATCCATAAGCTAGAGAGCTAGCAGGCTAACTCATTAGTTAAATTCTGCAACTGTATTTGTCTAAATAATTATATTCTGTATCTGTATAAATACTGGCATTCTTGAAACCTAGGGATGTAGGAAACTGTAACATGAAGCTGTAAAGGACATAATGGCATTCAGAACCCCAGGGGACAGGATAAATTTGGGAAACCAAATGGAATTTTTCTAATGGAAACCATTTATCAAATTAATCTCCTGGCCGGCGCCGTGGCTCAACAGGCTAATCCTCCGCCTTGCGGCGCCGGCACAACGGGTTCTAGTCCCAGTCGGGGAGCCGGATTCTGTCCCGGTTGCCCCTCTTCCAGGCCAGCCCTCTGCTGTGGCCCAGGAGTGCAGTGGAGGATGGCCCAGGTGCTTGGGCCCTGAACCCCATGGTAGACCAGGAAAAAGCACCTAGCACCTGGCTCCTGCCATCGGACGAGCGCGGTACGCCGGCCGCACCGCGCCGACCGCGGCAGCCATTGGAGGGTGAACCAACGGCAAAGGAAGACCTTTCTCTCTGTCTCTCTCTCTCACTGTCCACTCTGCCTGTCAAAAAAAATTAAAAAAAAATTAATCTCCTGCATTTCTGCATTTTAAAGGGCAACAATTAATTTCCTGATCTTTAGTATATAATAACCTAAAATACAATTGTAACCTCAGTCATGAAAAATACATCATGCTATCTTTATAGCTCAGATGTATTTTCCTAATCGCTTACTTGAGGACAGACATTTGACAAGTTGAATCAGCGGCTGCACTCATCCATTACTCTACACATGACCCAGAAGTCAAAACTGGAAGCCATCATATCCTGGAGTCGTAGGACCTGCAGAGTAGAAGGTCCCTGGAAGGATAATATTAACTTAGCAGACTTTACATTTTACAAAGCATTTTCACACATCATCTAATTTAATCCTCATAAGGATTGAGGCAAATACCATGCTGTCCATTTTTCAGATAAAGAAACAAAATCTCAGGAAGTTAGGTGAGAGCCCAGGATCACTTGACAAGCTGAACTTTGCCTAATGCACCTCTAACTCTGCAGATGATCAATAACTGCCCGAGAATCCTTGCCAACTCTTGCTGGCTTTCCAGAAGAAGTGGACTTGGCAGCTTCCAGAAGATACACACATACATCTGGACATAACACTGCCACATTTTGTCTGGTTTTGTTCCCACAATTCCTGGAGTACTACCGAGGGAAACAGGTAGTTTTTTGATCATAGCTCTCCTGGGCTAAAAGACATTACTAACCAAGGCTCCCTTCCTAAACCACTTTCGGCATTGCTGAGCCTTGATCTTGCTTCCCTGCCAACCCGAAACATGACACTCAGAGGATTGCTTCTTCCCTAGCCTCTTCTCTGTGAGTTTTCTAATTGATGTCACTTTCAAACAAAGAACCTCTGTGAGTTATAAGCACTGAGTGAAATGTTCTAAATCAAGGGATACACCTTCAGTCAGGCTGCTAAAAAGCCCAGCATTCCCGACGGTATCTAGTCACCAATGGCTGTGTGATGATAAAAGAACAGTAAATAGCAAATGCAAAGAGTCTCTGATGACCTAAGTCCTATAGTTTATGGACATACAGAATGTTCTCACTCTGCAGCTACCTGGATATTTCCTATTTGAAATAAAATTGTTGGGTTGTTGTTGGCCTCTGTCTTTTTATTTTTTATTTTTATAAGTAAAAAGACTACTAAATATACATAGTTCAGAGGTTATCTATTTGCAAAGTTGGATTTCTCTGGCAAGATTTTAGAAAATATTAATGCCCCATTGGTCCCATTTGTCCAAATAGCTGAGGTGACTCTGATAGGTAACAGTTGAGGCCACTTAGTTAAAACACATGTGTATAAGGTTTCTTTGAAAACCATGTCTAATTGTGGGCAGGAAAACCCTGGTAGTAGTCTGAGTCTTGGGAGCATCATGCATTACAGCAATAGGTCTCAACAGAGGGCAGTTTTAGTCCTTTCTCTCCCATGATCCTCAAGGACGATTGGTAAGTGTGAAGACATATATGCTTGTTATAACTAAGGAAGGGGTACAGACCAAGCATACCGCTAAACCTCTTGCAATTCAAAGACAACCCCTCACAACAAGGAATTATTTGACCCCCAAATGTCCATAATGCTGAAGTTGAGAGATACCAGAACTGAAGAAATGTGAAGAGAAGAGTTAAGAAATTGGAACCCTGTGCCTCTACTCAAGTTCTGCCAGTGGGAGAGATGCAAAGCATACCAGGAACAGACCCTGGAGGCAAATTATAATTCTTAGAGCAAGAGAGAACCCAAATTTTGAGTTTCCGGATGGATTGTGGAATCAGTGATTCACACAGGTGTTCATTAAACACTTCCTGGTGATTAATGACTAGGATTTTGAAGAGGAAACATATACTTAGGGAAATCAACCCCAGGAAGGTTTTTTTTAATGGGAGAAAAAAGTCTCTTATTCCATGTGCTTGCACTAAAATGCTTCCCCATCCCCTAGTTTACAAGTAAGTGGATTTGTCTTTGTCAAGTTCTTACCCAAGAGCGTGTTTATGAGGTTGAATAACTGGCATCAAAGTCAACTACATACAACCAAGTAGCTATTTTTAAATGGTTCCTTTTTTTTTTTTTTTTTTTTTGGACAGGCAGAGTGGACAGTGAGAGAGAGAGACAGAGAGAGAAAGGTCTTCCTTTGTCGTTGGTTCACCCTCCAATGGCCGCCGCAGCCGGAGGGCTGAGGCCGGTGGGCTGCGGCCGGCGCATTGCGCTGATCTGAAGCCAGGAGCCAGGTGCTTCTCCTGGTCTCCCATGTGGGTGCAGGGCCCAAGCACTTGGGCCATCCTCCACTGACTTCCTGGGCCACAGCAGAGAGCTGGCCTGGAAGAGGGGAAGCTGGGACAGAATCCGGTGCCCCAATCAGGACCAGAACCCGGTGTGCTGGTGCCGCAGGCTGAGGATTAGCTTATTGAGTCGCGGGGCCGGCCTAAATAGTTCCTTTAGTAGTTAGAATTATTATATCACCTCTTCCCTGTCCTATGACAATTGAAAAACTTGAACTTTTATCTTAATGCTAACACAGAATTTTTCCATTATTCCAATCAGTTAACATCACAGAATATATAAAAATATTTCTTTAATCACTCACAATCAGAGTCAATATTCAGCTGTTGAACAGAATAAATGGAATATAAATGTCACTTTTAAAACTTTGAGGAGCTGGCACTATGGCATAGCAAGTAAAGCCGTCACTTGTAGTGCCGGCATTCCACACGGATGCCAGTTTGAGTCCCGGCTGCTCCACTTCCAATCTAGCTCTCTGCTATGGCCTGGGAAAGCAGTAGCCAATGGCCCAAGTCTTTGGATCCCTGCATTTGCGTAGGAAACCTGGAGGAAGCTCCTGGCTCCTGGCTTCGGATCAGTGCAGCTCCAGCCATTACAGCCATCTGGGGAGTGAACCAGAGGATGGAAGTCCTCTCTATCTCTCTCTCTCTGCCTTTGCCTATCCATAACTCTGGCTTTCAAATAAATAAATCAATCTTTAATAAAAAAAGAAAACTTTGATACTCAAGAAAAAATTACCAGGTTGGCGCTGTGGTGGCTGGAGCACCATCAGCTCTAGAGATCCTGTGATGGGTTATTTGGGCCTAGTTCTTGTGTAGTGTCACAGTTTGCAAAGCACGCTCACATCCAATGCCTCATCAGATTCTAAGAACAGCTCAGCAAGTAGATGACCATACTCATTTATAGAATTTCTGAGGTACCAAGTGATTTGCACCAAACTCCAGGGCTCAGAGGAGCAAAGATGGGATGTGAACGCAAGGCTGAGCGGGAGAACCACAGCCCCAGTCGGCTCGGGCCTCAGGGCTTTCCTGGGACATGCACATCCACCCACTCCACCACCTCTCTCTGACAGATGCTCCCACTCTGCTTCGTGGTCCTCTGGCAGATAAAATGTTCCTTCATTAAGCTGACAGAAAGAGAGAAAGTCTTCATTTTTAATTTTAATTATAAATGTGAATAAATGTTTAAGTGTGGCATAGTAGTTAAAAGCCTAGGCTATTAATGAAAACTCTTGTCAGCTCTGTCTTCAAAATATATTCCAAATCTAACCTCTCAAACCCACGGCCCAGGTTTAAGCCTCTGGCGTCTCTGCTACTGGGTTTAGAAGAGCGTGCTAACTGGCTCCCTCCCTCTGCTTAAATCCCTGCAGCCTGCATGATCTGCAGATAAAAGCTCACATGGCCTTCACAGCATCACATGCTGTGATCTTTTTGTCCTGGTTTCTACTGCTCTCCTCCTTGTCTGTCCTCTACCACCAGTCACAAGGGCCTCTTTTTTTATTTTTTTAAAGATTTATTTATTTACTTGAAAGAGTTGCACATCAGAGAAGGAGAGGCAGAGAGAGAGAGAGAGAATCTTCCTTCCGCTGGTTCACTCTCCAATTGGCCACAATGGCTGGAGCTGCGCTGATCCGAAGCCAGGAGCCAGGAGCTTCTTCCAGTCTCCTACTTGGGCACAGGGGCCCAAGCAGAGAGCTGGATTGAAAGTGGAGCAGCTGGGTCTTGAACCAGCATCCATATGGGATGCTGGCACTGCAAGCAGCAGCTTTACCTGCTACACCACAGCACCAACCCCATACACGGGCCTCTATTATAACCCACCAAGCAATCCCCTACAACAAGGTCTTGCACTCAATGTGTCTCTTCCTTGAAATTCCTTACCCTATCTCCTTCAAGCCTGTCTAAATGTCACTATGTTAGATAAGCCCTTCCGATCACCTGTTGCTCCCTGTCCTATTCTCTGCTTTATTCTCCTTCCCTTCCCTAAGACAGACATAGTATATATTAAGCTTGCTGCATTTTGTCTCTTTCTGCCCATTGTAGTAGACCAAGGCTGGCAAGGCTTTTTGATCTTTTATTCACTACCTGCCCTAGTGTCTGACACACGGTAACCATTAACAGATAGCTGTGACTGAACGGAGTGCACAAACACACTTTCTGGGTTCAAATTTGAGCTCTTCCACTTGCTAGTACAGCAGCCATGTTATTTAGTGCCAGTCTATTTATCTATCAAGTGTGGATAATAACAATGAGATAATCAACGTAAAGCACTTGGAATAGTTCCAGCCTCACAGTGCTGGGGGAGAAGAAAGAAACTTTCTTTTTCCAATAGACTCCATCACATTCAGGACACCTTTGTAAGCAATGACACCAGCTGTTTAGTCCATTCCCAAATAATTGAGGGTCCTGGGACTTTAACCATGCATTACATCCTCTTTTACATTATTAACTGAAGAAAAATAGAAAATGCCCTTCACATTTTTTTTAAGATTAGGAAACAAAAAGAAGTCAGAAAGAGCCAATTCAGGACTACACTGTGAACACCTAGTGATTTCCCATCAAAACTCTCACAAAATTACCCTCGTTTGATGACAGGAGTTAACAAGAACATTGTGGCGATGGAGAAGTACTCTCTGATGAAGGTTTCCTTGGCATTTTTCTGCTAAAGTTTGTTTTTTCCCAAACACTCTCATAAAAAAATAGATATTATTGTTCTTTGGCCTTCCAGAGAGTCAAAAACCAAAGTGCCTTCAGCATCCCAAAAAGCTATTGTGACTTTTGCTCTTGAATAATCAGGTTTTGCTTTTATTGGCCCTTTCCACCTCTTGATAGTCGTTGCTTCAATTGTGCTTTGTCTTCATATCATGCTGGTAAAGCCATCCTGGTAAAGCCACAGTTCTTCAGGATCTTGATCCCACTTTTTTTTTGTTTTGTTTTTGACAGGCAGAGTTAGACAGTGAGAGAGAGAGAGACAGAGAGAAAGGTCTTCCTTCCGTTGGTTCACCCCCTAAATGGCCGCTATGGCTGGCACGCTGTGCCGATCCTAAGCCAGGAGCCAGGTGCTTCTCCTGGTCTCCCATAGGGTGCAGGGCCCAAGCACTTGGGTCATCCTCCACGGCCTTCCCGGGGCCACAGCAGAGAGCTGGCCTGGAAGATGAGCAACCGGGACAGAATCCGGCGCCCCAACTGGGACTAGAACCTGGGGTGCCAGTGCTGCAGGTGGAGGATTAGCCTAGTGAGCCATGGAGCCGGCCAATCATACCTGTTTAAAACCTCCATTGACAGCTCTGCTCTTGTCTGCAGCTCATCCAGGCATAGCAGTTTGGCACCCAGTGAGCAGAAAGTTTGCTCCACTTTAATTTTTCAGTCAGAATTGTGTAAGTTGAACCAATTAAAGTGTCTGTTGTGTTGGCCATTGTTTCTGCTATTATCAGTTCTCTTTGATTAGGGAATGATTACAATTATTCCCTTACAAATTGTTGCGGGTGGTCTGTTTATATGGGCTTCATCTTCAACACTGCATTGTCTCTTCTTAAAATAAGCTATCTATTTGGAAACTGCTTATTACTCTGGGGCATTGTCCCTATACAATTTTCATAAAACATCAATAATTTCACCATTCTTCCACCTAAACTTTACCACAAATTTAATGTTTGTTCTTGCTTCAATCTAAGGAATTCACGTTGCTCAGATAGGGGATCTTTTCAAATTGATGCTTTACTTTTCTTAATGCCACAAACCAGATCCTCTCCAGATATTATGACAAGACAGTGCAAGTTTGTTTTGTTACAAAAATTTTGAAACCCATACACAGTTTTTTCATATTACACATTTTCTGTGAACTTTTTTGAAAGCTCTTGTATTAGACAAATGCAAGTATGAACTTTTGCTACTGCAGCGATTGCTGCTGTTATCACTAACGGCATGTATAATATGTTGCCATTTGAAAGCATGCAATACAGCCATCAAAATGTGATTTCAAGCTCTTCCCTTTCTCTCAATAATTAAATCCCAGATTCAACCATTGCCACAACACAACCAACATTGTTATTTCTATTCTTCTCTCTGCTTCTCACTACTCCCCTTAGTATTTGTTTTAAAAGATTTTATTTATTTATTTGAAAGTCAGAATTACAGAGAGAGAGAGAGATTGAGAGGTCTTCCATCCACTGGTTCACTCCCCAATTGGCCGCAATGGCAGGAGCTGAGCCAATCTGAAGCCAGGAGCCAGGAACCAGGAGCCTCTTCCAGGTCTCCCACGTGGGTGCAGGGGCCCAAGGACTTGGGCCATCTTCTACTGTTTTCCTAGGCCATAGCCGAGAGCTGGATCGGAAGTGGAGCAGCCAGGACTCAAACCAGCACCCATGTGGGATGCCGGTGCTTCAGGCCAGGGCTTTAACCTGCTGCACCACAGTGCCAGCCCCCCCCTTAGTATTTTTTTGAAGCACTTTTCTGACATTATGTCATTTCATTTATTAATATGTAATATGTATCCATAAAAGATAAGGATTCGTTTCAAAAACACAACCACAACATGCTTATTACACATAAAATTAATTACTAATCATTTCTTAATATCCTTAAGTGTTTAGTCATTGCCCGGATTTCCAGTGTGACCAACTTCTGACAGAGGTACACAACAACATGGATTCAATAAAATGAAAACTAGGCTTATTTACCTTGAGGTCTAATGTCTCAGCCGATACCAGTTTTGTGGAAACAATCTACTCAGTTTTGTATTTTTGTATCCAAGTCCTATGTGAGAATTTGCAGAGTATTTTCATTATATAGAAAAAGGAAAATACAATTATCCATTGCTTATAAAGTAGCCATTTTGGGCAGGGATTTAGCCTAACAGGATGCTTGCCAAGATTCCCAGGTTCACACTGAGGCACCTGCGTTCAGTTCCCACTCCTCACTCTTGATCCCAACTTCCTGCTGAAGGGCCCTGGGGAGGGTAAGTGATAGCTCAAGAGATCAGGTTCCTGCCACTGCTGTGAGCGATCCGTGTGAATTCCTGCTCCCGGCTTTGGCACAGCTCATCCCCAGCCTTTCCAGGCATTTGAGGAGTGAACAGCAGATGAGAATGTTTTCTCTCGGTCTATCCACATGCCTCTCTCTCTCTCTCTCTCTCTCTCTCTCTCTCTCTCTCTCTCTCTCCCTTTTGGTCTCTCTGCCTCTCAAATACATAATTAAGAATTCAAAAAATAAATAAAAGTAGCTATCTTCCAAATGTGAAATTATGTTTAAGCAGGGGGAATTCCTGAATTTGTTTGAAATTCTGGGACTATCTTTAATGATTATTATTATACCAATAAATGTACTCTAAAAAGTATTTTCACTTTAAAAGCTGAAATGGATTGTGAGAAAAAAGCTGAGTATTTGACTTCCATACAGGCTTGGGTGAGATACTGTGGCTAATCAAAATAAGTGAAAATTGGGGCCAGTGTTATGGCATAGTTATGTTGTGGCTATTTGGGCCATTTGGGGAGTGAACCAGTGGATTGAAGATCTCTCGCTCGCTCGCTCACTCTTTATCTATATATAATTCAACCTTTCAAATAAATAAAAATTAAATCTTAAAAAAAAATGAAAACCTAGAAATTCCTAAGCTACTGTAACATGCAACAGCTGTATTTATTTGACCTCCCTCGCTCCCTCCCTCCCTCCCTTCCTTTCCTAAAGACTTAAACTCTTTGGAAATAAAAACTAATACAAAGATGGCCCAATATTTTCAAGTCCCAACCTTGGAAGAGGGAAATAACCTCTAATAAGTGGGAAATTTTATGGCCATTGGTTGGCTGATCTCTGGTGATATACTGAGAGTAAGATTCTGATCTAACAGATGATGTAGTTATAGCCAGAACTCACCTCTGTGGATTGTAGTGAAGAGAGGAGCATGCATCTGCTGCCTGCCACAGAATCCATTCTTACCCTGGAGCCAAGGGCAGAGGACTGTGCCCAACGACCTCTGAAATAAGACCATGAAGGGAGTCTGTGTTCACATGTTGGAGGCTGTATAATTAGCACTCAGGAAGTCAGGTCTGAGACATAGCCAGATTGAAATCTGACCCATTGCTAAATAGTCACGTGACCCTGTGAACCTCAATCTTCTCATCCTTTCAATGGGGATGATACTGCCATATGCATTCTGGGGGTTACTGAACATATTAAGAATATGTTTGTGAAATACTTGACGTGACGCCTAGAATTTACTGCTCAGTTAAGAAAAGTCAGCTAATTTTATTACTATTTCACCTTTACAAATTCAGCTATATATTCATCCTGTTTTGCTAGCATAGATGAATTTGAAGGCCAAGAAATATCTTCAGGAATGTAAATTTGCTGACACTAAATAGTCTAACTCACATGACTGGCTTAGACTTGAAAATTCTCTTAATATTTTCAGCTGCCAAGGGCTATGCTTAGTTTGCAAATTACAGAGTTTGGCCTTGATTACGGTATTATTTAATGGCCTAGTGGAAAAAGCCAAATTAATCTGAAAATCTATCAAAAATAAATAAAACATGATCTACAGAGTTCATGCAACTCTAATAAAATATTCAGCAAGCTTTATTTAGGTGAAAATTAACATACTAATTCTAAGATTTGGAAATGCAAGGAACAGAAAAATCAAAACTTGAAAGACAGGAACAAGTGTGGAGGACTTGCACTGCCTAATTTTAAGACTTTCTATAACGCCATAGTAATCAGGATAGTCTACTAATAGTATAATGAGGGACAAATGGATTAATGGAACAGAATATAGAAATCAGAATTTGATTTAGACTTATGTACTAAATTGATTTTCAAAAAAGTAGCTAATGAAATACCACAGAAAAATAAAAGTGATTTCAACAAATGGTACTAAACAACTAGAAAAAAGTAAGCTTTGGTCATTCATAGCAGCATAATATATAAAATTAATTTAGTATGAATCATAGAGTTAAACCAGAGAACTAAAAGCATAAGCCTTCTAGAGAGGAATATGGAAGCATACATTTGCAACCTTGGGATTCGTGAAGATTTCTTATATAGAACACAAAATCATAAAGAATAAATCAAATGGATAAAAACAAAATTTAAAGTGTCCAGCCATTAAAAACATCATTATAAAAAATGAATGAGCTGGGGCCGGTGCCGTGGCTCACTTGGTTAATCCTCCGCCTGCAACACCGGCATCCCATATGGGCACCGGGTTCTAGTCCCAGTTGCTCCTCTTCCAGTCCGGCTCTCTGCTGTGGCCTGGGAGGGCAGTGGAGGATGGCTCAAGTGCTTGAGCCCTGCACCCCATGGGAGACCAGGAGGAAGCACCTGCTCCTGGCTTCAGATCAGCACAGCACCGGCTGTGGTGGCCATTTGGGGAGTGAACCAACGGAAGGAAGACCTCTCTCTCTCTCTCTCTCTCTCTCTCACTGTCTGTAACTCTACCTGT
Source organism: Sylvilagus floridanus (assembly GCA_949820135.1). Taxonomy (NCBI): domain Eukaryota; kingdom Metazoa; phylum Chordata; class Mammalia; order Lagomorpha; family Leporidae; genus Sylvilagus; species Sylvilagus floridanus. The sequence goes on from OX463239.1 coordinate 66,161,253, forward strand.
CAAATAAAAAAATTTTAAAAAAAGAATGAGCTAAGCTAAAGACTCGGAAAAAAATATTTAATGGTTATTTCTAACAAAGGACTTGAATCCAGATATATAAACTCCTTCAACTCAATTTAAAAAAAAAAGGCATGCAAATCAATTTTTAAATGGATGAAAGACTTAAACAGACATTTCATTAAAAAAAATATATATATATGTTTGTGCTTATATATATGGATATATGTATGGCCAAAAAGCATATCATAGAGGCTTGAATTAAAACCACAATGATAGTGTTATAGGCACTGAAATATTTACCTCCAAAATAGATCTACAACATCAAATAGAAGATGTGGAGCAACTGAAAATCTCACCTTATTGCCTGTAGAAGTATGAAAAAAAAACCAACTGTATGTAAAAGTTTCTCACATAGTTATACCAAGAAAAACAAAAACTATGTCCACAAAATGTATTCATAATGGTTCCAATCCTGAAAGATTTCAAATGTTCATCAACAAAAAAGCAGGTAAACAATTTGTGCCTTTTTTTTATTTTGACAGGCAGAATTAGACAGTGAGAGAAAGAAAGACAGAGAGAAAGGTCTTCCTTTTTTCACTGGTTCATCCCCCAGGGTGGCCACCATGGCCAGCACATTGCGGCCAACACGCTGCGCTGATCTGAAGCCAGGAGCCAGGTGCTTCCTCCTGGTCTCCCATGCAGGTGCAGGGCCCAAGGACCTGGGCCATACTCCACTGCCTTCCCGGGCCACAGCAGAGAACTGGGCTGGAAGAGGAGCAACCGGGACAGAATCCGGCGCTGCGACTGGGACTAGAACTTGGGGTGCCAGCGCTGCAGGCAGAGGATTAGCCTAGTGAGCCATGGCGCTGGCCGCCCTTTTTATAATTAAGAATTTTTTTTAAAATTTGTGGTGTATTCTTACAATGAAATATTCAAAAATAAAAAAATGCTATCAGTACATGCCATGACACAAGGAAATCTTAAAAATGCTGAATGAAAGAAGTCAGATATGAGTATGTAATGTGTAGTTCAATTTTTATAGATTTAGAAAATAACAATATTGATAGAAAGAGAGCAGTGGCTGATTGAGAGGTAGCAATGGGGTATTATTTATTTTTTAAACTTTTATTTAACAAATATAAATTGCCAAAGTACAGCTTATGGATTACAGTGGCTTCCTCCACCAATAACTTCCCTCCCACCCATCTCCTGCTCCCTCTCCCATTCCGTTCACATCAAGATTCATTTTCAATTCTCTTTATATACAGAAGATCAATTTAGTATATATTAAGCAAAGATTTCAACAGTTTGGACCCACACAGAAACACAAAGAGTAAAGTACTGTTTGAGTACTAGCTATAGCATTAATTCACATTGTACAATACATTAAAGACAGAGATCCTACATGAGGAGTAAGTACACAGTGACTCCTGTTGTTGACTTAACAATTTGACACTCTTATTTATGGCATTAGTAATCACCCTAGGCTCTTGTCATGAGCTTCCAAGCATATGGAAGCCTTTTGAGTTTGCCGACTTCGATCTTATTCAGACAGGGTCATAGTCAAAGTGGAAGTTCTCTCCTCCCTTCAGAGCTTCAGAGAAAGGTACCTCCTTCTTTGATGGCCCTGTTCTTTCCACTGGGATCTCACTAGCAGAGATCTTTAATTTAGGTTGTTTTTTTTTTTTTCCAGAGTGTCTTGGCTTTCCATGCGTAAAATACTCTCATGGGCTCTTCAGCCAGATCCGAGTCCCTTAAGGGCTGATTCTGAGGCCAGAGTGCTGTTTAGGACATCTGCCATTCTATTAGTCTGCTGCATATGCCGCTTCCCATGTTGGATCGTTCTCTCCTTTTTAATTCTATCAGCTAGTATTAGCAGACACTAGTCTTGTTTATGTGATCCCTTTGACTCTTAGTCCTATCATTATGATCGGTTGTGAACTGAAATTGATCACTTAGACTAGTTAGATGGCATTGGTTCATGCCACCTTGATGGGACTAAATTGGAATTCCCTGGCATTTTTCTAACTCTACTGTTTGTGGCAAGTCCTATTGAGCATGTCCCAAACTGTACATCTCCTCCCTCTCTTATTCCCACTCTTATATTTAACAGGGATCACTTTTCAGTTAAATTTAAACACCTAAGAATAATTGTGTGTTAATTAAAGAGTTCAACCAATGGTATTAAGTAGACCACAAAAAAAAAAAATGCTAAAAGGGATAAAGTATTCAGTTGTTCATCAACATTCAGGACAAGGGCTGATCAAGTCACTGTTTCTCATAGTGTCAAAAATGGGGTATTATTTATAAATGAGGGTGAGGAGGCTTTCTAGGGAGATTGAAATTTCATATATTTTGAAGGTTAGAAGTTTCAATGATATATACATATGTCAAAACTCACCAGATCTTAATTTTTTTTTTTTTTTTGGACAGGCAGAGTTAGACAGTGAGAGAGAGAGAGACAGAGAGAAAGGTCTTCCTTTTCCGTTGGTTCACCCCCCAAATGGCCTCCAGGAGCCAGGTGCTTCCTCCTGGTTTCCCATGCGGGTGCAGGGGCCAAGCACTTGGGCCATCCTCCACTGCACTCCAGGGGCCACAACAGAGAGCTGGCCTGGAAGAGGGGCAACCGGAACAGAATCCGGCACCCCAACTGGGACTAGAACCGGGGGTGCCGGCACCGCAGGCGGAGGATTAGCCTAGTGAGTTGCGGCGCCAGTCTAAGTATAGTGTTTTTAAAGTTTATCCATGCTTAGCATGCATCCATACTTCATTCCCTTTTGTGGGTTTTGAATAATGTTCCATTGTATGGAGATGTAACATTTTATTTATCCACACATCAGCTGATGGATATTTGGACTGCCTCCACTTTTCTGCTATTATGAATAATAATACTATATTTTTGCTGTAAATGTTGAAAATTAATGTATAAATTTTTGTGTGGCGTATACTTTCCGTTGATTTGGGTGTAAAACTAAAATGGAATTGCTTGGCAATTTGGTAAATTGTACTTAATTATTAAGAGACTGTTTTCCAAAGCAAGGGCACCATTTTATATTCCCTACCAAAAGTGTGAAGAATCCAGTTTTTCCATATTCTCAACAACTCTTCTGAGGTGCATAATAAAAAAGATCATTCAAGAGATGATGGTTTTCATTCGCATCTCTCAAACGCCTATTTTGGTGGGAATAGGGTTGGGGAATATGGAAATGCCTTAATTTCTCCTTCATTTTTCAGAGGAATTTTGCCTGTTACAGGGTTCTTGGAGGTCTTTTTCTTTTATTAATTGAAGTATGCTATCCCATCACCTTCTGGTCTCCCTGGTTTCTGATGAAATATCAGTCATAAATATTATTGAAGATCTCTTGTATGAATTATAAATTACAGTAAACTGCACAGATTTTTAAGAGTAAGATCTGGGCCACGCTGCGGCTCACTAGGCTAATCCTCCACCTGTGGTGCCGGCATCCCGGGTTCTAGTCCCAGTCGGGGCGCGGATTCTGTCCCGGTTGCCCCTCTTCCAGGACAGCTCTCTGCTGTGGCCCAGGAAGGCAGTGGAAGATCGGCCCAAGTGCTTGGGCCCTGCACCCCCATGGGAGACCAGGAGGAAGCACTTGGCTCCTGGCTTCGGATGGGCGCAGTGCACCGGCCACAGCGGCCATTTTGGGGGTGAACCAACGGAAAAGGAAGACCTTTCTCTCTGTCTCTCTCTCTCTCCTGTCTAACGCTGCCTGTCAAAGAAATAAAGAAAGAAAACACTATACTAAATGAAAAAAGTCTGACATGAAAGTTCACATGTGGTATAATCTCAGTTATATGAAATTTCCAGAATAGACAAGTCTACAAAGGCAGAAAGGAGTGGTTGCAAAGGCCAGAAGAAGAGGAAATAGGGTAGGAATTGTGAATGGTTACCAAGTTTCTTTGGTGAGTGGTAAAAAATATTCTGGAATCAGATAATCATGATAATGGTGATAGCACTTCTGTGAATGATCTCTAATCTACCGAATGGTGTACTTCAGAGGATGAATTTTCTGGTATGTGAATCCTGTCTCAATCAAGAAAAGAGATGGGGTAGCAGTAAGGTGTTCCAAGTAACCCAGAGTGGGTTACCAGTGGAGTAGATAAGTGAAGGGAGAACAGACCCTCTCCCACTTCATGCAGCAACTAGCCACAATGAGTCAGATGGGCATACTGCACTATAAATAGGTCACTGTCTCAAGAGAAACAGTACTGAGCTAACATTAGGAACAGAATAAAGCCTATAACAACTACCATTTATGCAAATCAGAAACACATAACTATATTCTTCGATGATGCATGCAAATGGAAGGACACAGAATGGCTACAGTGGGTAAGAGGGGAGACAGTGAGTGATGATTCAGGATAACAAGGGAAAATAAAGTAAGAGCAAACCAAGCACAGGCGAATGTTGATAGTATGCCATGACTGAGAAGTATAAATAGCTTTACTCTCTGCCCTTGAGGCCCCAAAAGAAAGAAAAGGAAGAGAAAAAGAAGGGAAGGAGGGAGGGAAGAGGAAACAAAAGAAGCTAGCTATTCCACTCCAAAAGTTTAAGAAATCTTCAGGAGGTGAGATTATTGTGAAGTTTATTTCTCCAACTTTTTTTAAAAAAACTTTTTTCATATTCTTTAGTTCTAAAAGGTTAAGAAATTGTCAACGTTTGCATGGCTTTTGATTGACATTTAAGGACACCTTGGTACTATGGGCAGACAGAGAATTATAACCAGGACCATTCCCTTAGATCATTAAAGTGTATTAGAAATGAGTGCCTCGTGAAGTGTAAGCTATCACTGTCTCTATCTATTCTTACAAGACGTGTTCTAGCTTAACACTGACATTTTGAGTACTCACAGAATCACTAGTGGCCTGAATCCTACTCAGTGTAGTCATATATCGTCGTCTTTCAGAAAGAAGGGCATCTAATGGGTTGCTGACAAGCCCTATAATAAGGTCATCTCTCAGAGACTCTGATTTAACTCAGTACTGGCAGAAGAAGTGAACAGGATGAGCAGGTGTCAGCAATCTTGGAAATTTCCAAGACTTGGTTCTCTGCGGGGGCAGCACAGGAACCACCAGCACTGAGGCTACATCGTACTGGCCATAGATTGACACAGACACAGGATCTGGTACCGACTGTTTCACAAGGGGGATATAAGGAGCTGTGGACGTAGCACTTTCTGATTTCATACTTTGTCAGTCTTGCGGCAGGTGCCACATGACTTGGCACCCATGTCCTTGTTACTTGATTCTGTTTTAATTCTCTTCTTGGTGCCCTGATTTTGCCAGGACAAGGTGCTCTCCTGTTCCCCAGGTCCTATTGCTAACCCAAGATCCTCGGACGTTTTAATGTGAACTGATTCTTTATTCCAGTGCTGGGAAAGATAAAAGACCTCTCAGTCTGGCCTAATTCAGTCCTTGTCATGCCAGATCTGTGCAAAACAGAGCACATGTTGACTTATAAGTCAGGAAATACGAAGGATGGCCTCAGTGGCTCTGTCTGATACCAGCAGGAGTTCCAGACAAATTGAACCATGGAAAGCATTGAAGAGCCATTAGAAGTATGAGTTGGGCATGGGGGTGGGGAGGATACATTTTAATTAATGTGTTGAGCAAGAAGAACAAAAAAAGTTTAGACCCAAGTTTTGGGCAGATGGTTAACGTGAACAGATGGCAAACAGAAAGCAGCACTATTTTTATTTTTGCTATATCCTTCAATGCAGGACTAGGGATAGGCATGTGCTATTCAAATTCTCAGAGGAGAAAGAAGAAAGAGGTCAAGTTTGGAGACTATAAATTGAATAACTTACCATTACAATAATAAAATAGTAACAATAATGAACCTCAACATGTTTTGAATATGTATCACATTCTGCACACAACACTAAGTACTGGCCATACATTATCTTGTTTTGATCATCACGAAAACTCATGAAGAAAGTACTATCAACCTCACTTTATAAATGAAGAAACTGAGGCTTAGGGAAGTTGAGCAATGTGCCTAAGTTTACAATAAAAATGGCCAGAATTTCAGCCCCAATGTGTTTGACTACCAAAACCTCTGCTCCTCAAATTCAAAAATTAGTTGTTCATGACCATGTAAGAAATAAATGAGTGTCATAAAAAGACTCTATGAGTTGATTAATAATCATAGCAGGCTAAAATCAAGCCAGTTTATTGGAAAGTTTTATCCTCAATGTTCAAGGAAATCTAGAGACCAAATACTTCTTAACTTTAACAAAGAGCATTTTCCACAATGTCATCATGAGCCAAAAGAAGAAAATCAACCTGTGGACAACAGATGCTGGGACAACCATTTCCAAAAAGCATTACTCAATTAATGCATCAAAACCTACCCAGAAGCAGGTCAATCGTGCCCTACCAAAAGACTGAGGGGGCCAGCACTGTGGTGTAGCAGGCTAAGCCTCTGCTTGAGGTGCTGGCATCAATACAAGTCCCAGCTGCTCTCTGCTTTGGCTTGGGAAAGCAATGTAAGATGGCCCAAGTCCTTGGGCCCCTGCACCTGCATGGGAGACCTGGAAGAAGCTCCTGGTTCCTGGCTTTGGACTGGCCCAGCTCCGGCCATTGGGGCCATTTTGGGGGTGAACCAACAGGTGGAAGACCTTTCTCTCTGTCTTTAACACCACTTCTTAAATAAATAAATAAATAAATAAATAAAACCTTTAAAAAGAAAAAAAAAAAGACTGAATTTACCTGATCCTATTTGACAATTTTATCGATGATTTGAATAAATTATATATGGCATGTTTGTCATTGTAGAGGACACAAAAACTATTTCTATATTAGATGGCAAAACTAAAATCTTTTTATCAAATTCCATCAAGCTACCATGATGATGAGTCACAACAGACAAGATGAAAATTGTTGAGAAAAATGTTAAATCCTTTATTTAGGTTCATAAAGTCATGTAAGAAGAAATTGTGGAGAAATAGCAAATAGCAGTCTTGTGATAAATGCTGAGGGTACATAGTTGCCTACACATTCAATCTTATAATATGATTGGTAAATGCAAATTAAATCTAGGATTGCATTAATAGGGTCAGAATAAACACAGCCACTGCTCTCTCCATCCTCAGCATTAGACAAATTCATTTTGGTTCTGAGAATATATTTGAGAGTGTTTTTTGTTTATTTTATTGTAGAGTAACCAATCATTCAAATTCAGTGATTAAAAAAAATTACTGGGGCCAGTGTTGTGGCGTAGTGGTTAAAACCGCCACCTGCGGTGCCAGCATCCCATATTGGCACCAATTCAAGTCCCAGATGTTCCATTTCCAATCCAGCTCTCTGCTATGGCCTGGGAAAGCAGTAGAAGATGTCCCAAGTCCTTGAGCCCCTGTAACCACATGGGAGACCCAGAAGAAGCTCCTGGCTCCTGGATTCTTCAGATTGGTGCAGCTCCAGCTGTTATGGCCCTCTGGGGAGCAAACCTGCAGATGGAAGACCTCACTTTCTCTCTCTCTGCCTCTGCCTCTCTGCAACTCTGCCTTAAACAAACAAAAAAAACCACAAACAATTATTATCTTTCATGATTCTGTGCATTGATGGGTTCAACCACGTAGTTGTCTCCCTTTCAAACTGTCCTGCATTTGACATCAGTTGGCAGCTGGGGCTATAATGCTCTGGTGACCCATGTACTGAAACACCCAAGATGGCTTCTTAACTCACACAGTTAATGTCTCAGTTCTTCCTGTGGAATCTTAGACCCCAGGACCTTTCCTCTCCAGCAAGGTCCTGGCTGCTAGTTCCCAAGAGCACAAAGAGACATTTCCAGGTCTTCTTAAGGCTTTAGTTCAGAACTGACACAGAATCAGACCTGCCACATTCGATATAAGTCCAAAAACAGCTATAATTCAGCATGTTAGGAGGTACACAAAGACATAGGTACCAGGGGGTGTTACTCATTGGAGAATGGAAACTATCATTGGAATCCATCATAGGGAGATGACCAGCTACATAATGAACCTTGTTCAAAATCATGTATAAGATGAAAGTCTGAAATAAATTCAGCTGCTACAGCCCCGACATGTTTTACATGCTAACAAGATTTATTTCCAAATTCTTGGAGGACTGTGAACAGAATTGGGCATACATGAACAAAATGAAGACTAGAGGTAGGTGTCAAATTGAATGCTAAGTACTCAGTTGTCAGGGTTATGAGAGAAGTTTCAATTTGGGTAGGAAATCCACTATATCACCTCCAAGCCCCACCCCCCATTTTTGAAAAGAGTTTATTTATTTATTTGAGAGGCGGAGTTACAGAGGGAGAGACAGAAAGAGGTCTTCCATTCACTGGTTCACTCCCCAAATGGCCACAATGGCCAGAGCTGGGTAAATCCAAAGCCAGGAGCCAGGAACTTCTTCCAGGTCTCCCACGTGGCCCAAGGACCTGGACCATCTTCTACTGCTTTCTCAGGCCATAGCAGAGAGCTGGATCAGAAGAGGAGAACCCAGGACTAGAACTGGTGCCCATATGAGATGCCGGCGCTACAGGTGGAGGATTAACCCACTGCACCACAGTGCTGGCCCCATCCAAGGCCTCTTTCAACTATTTAAATCTAAGCTTCTAATTACATGCCTCCTCCTGTTAATTATTTCATGGCTTATTAATCCTGTCTCCTGAGCCAAATTTTAAACTAGAGAAACTGAAAAAAGGAATAAGCAGGTTTCTGGACTGGCTTCCAGCCTTGGCTCTGCTGGCAGCCAGGTGCTATGTGACCATGGGGAAGCCACTTAACGTCCCTGTGCTCCATTTCTTCATCTGGAAAAGAAGGGAATTCATTCTAACCTCCCTCCAGGAGTGACAAGAAGGCAATAAGTAACAACTTTCATAGGATTGCTTTGAGGATCCAATGGAAATGAAAGTAGCTAAAAGGGCTTAACCTGGCCTACTGCGAATGCTTAATAAATATTAGCTGTCTGTATTGCTATTGTCATTGTCTGATTCTATGATTTCCAATAAAATGGCGAGTTATTTTAGACTTTCTCATTTTTTCTGCTCAGTGGTGAACAGAAAGTGACTCATGGGAGCGGATGTTTAGCCTAGCAGTTAAGGTGTCTGCATCCCACATCTGAGTATTTGGGTTTTATTGTCAACTCCAGCTTCCCACCAGTACAGATGCAAGGAGGCAGCAGTGATGGCTCAAATAACTGGGCCCCTGACATCCATGCAGGAGACCAGAATTGAGAGCCCAGCTCCCATCTACCTCCCCAGTCTGGCCCTAGCTATTGTGGGTATTTGAGAAGTAAACTGCATATGGAAGTGCTGCTCCCATAACCTCTACTCCTGGCCTCTCGCTTTCTTTCTCTGTCCTTAAATAATTAAATAATACATCTTTTTAAAAAAGAAAATGGGGGCAGGTGTTTGGTGTAGCAGTGAAACCACAGCTTGGGACGCTCACACTCCACATCTTCATGCCTGGTTCAAGTACAGGCTACTTCACTTCCAATCCAGCTTCCTGCTCAGGCTCCTCTGGGGAGGCAGAAGTGATGGCTCAAGTACTTTGGTCCCTGTCACCCGTGTAGGAGACTGGATTGAATTCCAGGCTCCTGTCTTAGGCCTGACCCAGCCCGGGGTTGTTGCAGGGATTTAAGGAAATGTTCTGTCTGTCTCTCTCCTCTTCTGCCTTTCAAATAAAATGAGAATAAATAAATAAATACTAAAAAGAAAGAAAATGAATCATTATTATCAACACTTTAGGTCTTCTCACTGGGTCCCCCGGGGCCCATCATGACCTAGTAGCATAGAGCAAGACCTTGAATAAATAATTCAATTAAATCCAAAATGACTTTGGCAGCCAAGATGTTTTCTTGCTCCATGCCCAGTAGAGGGAGCAAAAGAAAAGGAACAAATGCTTGCTCAAGATTCAGTAGCACACGTAGAAGACAGAAGGCCCACAGCTTTCAGAGCTCTCCTGGTTGCCCCATCCTCCTCCTCACATTTCAGATAGGGCAGCTGAGGCCAAGAAAGGCAAAGGGATCTCCCAGGGCTACTAAGTAATGCGAGGTGGCCAGGCTCTTGGACAGTCCTGCATGCTCAGTACTCGTTCTTGGGTTTTTGACCCTGGTACTTTGAATGTTGTCCTGTTTCTCTCCTGTTCTCCCAGGAAAGTCACTGTAGATGACTGTAACATTAGCATTCTCTTATCTGCCATTGTTGGACAGCATGGGCTTTGGGTTTGAACCCAGGCACTGCTCCTCACTGGGTAACTTTGGGCAAGTTCCACAGCCTCCTTAAGATTCAGAAACATGGCCGGCGCCGTGGCTTAATAGGCTAATCCTCCGCCTTGCGGCGCTGGCACACCGGGTTCTAGTCCCGGTTGGGGCGCCGGATTCTGTCCTGGTTGCCCCTCTTCCGGGCCAGCCCTCTGCTGTGGCTCAGGAGTGCAGTGGAGGATAGCCCAAGTGCTTGGGCCCTGCACCCCATGGGAGACCAGGAAAAAGCACCTAGCACCTGGCTCCTGCCATTGGATGAGCACGGTGCGCCGGCCGCAGCGCGCCGACTGTGGCAGCCACTGGAGGGTGAACCAACGGCAAAGGAAGACCTTTCTCTCTGTCTCTCTCTCTCACTGTCCACTCTGCCTGTCAAAAAAATAAATAAATAAATAAAAAGATTCAGAAACATGTTTTTTAGTTATTATAATAATTACATTTATTTCAAAAGGTTGCTGGGCAAAAACAAAAAGAATGTGATGAAATAGTTCCTCGTCAGCATCCTACCTGCTTGAGGTGTTGTAATAGATGTATACACCTAACCTCATCAAAGGAGATGGAATCATGAATATACCGAAGCTGGATAACAGATGCTTCCGGGAGTCAGTCATTTAACCAAAACCAGCTGGATACACAGCAACTGATACTGCCATGGGTTGTGCCAAAACACAGCATTCCCAGCCATGAGATATCATCAACCTTTACCAGGAGGAAATGCAAGCCAGATCTCCCAACAGAAGAGGGAAGGTTTTTGTGTGAAAATGTCTTTTTTTAAAGCACTGTACAGAACAAACAAGATATAAGCCAGAAGCTTGTTATGCCTACTTTCAAAGCCACTTTTAGTATTCCATATGCAGACACACACACACCAAACTAGAATTGAGAAAGTCAGCCCAAGGAATCTAGAAAAAGAGATGATGTCTCTCATTTGGAGGAAATGTGCCAATAGTTTAAACCATACACTTGTTTTCTGAAGGAGCTGACTCCACAAATATATGTCATTTCTGGGAATTATTTTGCAATCCCGAGCACCTACTCCAACCTTCCTTGATGACTGGAGATTTTCTGCCCATTTCATGCCTGATGCCATTTAAGTTGCTGTTGTCTTCCAGCTAGACTATAAATTATGCATTCAATACTAATACATTTTTTCTTTACAAGTTAGAAAATAACATTTCACAATTATGTATATCCTATGCATTTTTATTTAACAGCTACCTTCATAAGATATTCATGGAAAAGAGGTTCATTGTAAGCAACAACTAGACAAGGTAAAGGGGCTGAGTGTTTAGAATTTTTTATACCAAGATTCCCAATAGAGATGTAGAATGAAAATCATTTTTTTCTAGTCGAAGAAGAAAAATACACTATAGGCTCATCAGGAAAGAAAAAGTGCAATGTTAAATGCAAATGGAAAACAAAGAGAGCTGCTGGGATGACAATAAACAGAAGAGTTCAATCCAAACTTTTTCAAGATCCTTGAATTACATTTTCACTTCTCTACTTGGGAAGGCTTAAGCTCCTTAGTTCATGCTTCATTTTTGCTAAGCATCTCCATATCTACCTCACTTCCTTTGTGAGAGGAAGGACAGATTAGGAAACTTTTGTGACTTATTGTTTCACTACCTTGCAAAGTGTTCAGGCAAACCTAGCCTGGTGGAGTTTATTTTATAGGCTGAGGTATGTAAATATGTGCCTCTGCATAAGGAACCTTTGGAAATTTGTTTAAAATTTGAGCTTCCAATTAGCATGCTCAAGATATGATTATGTTGACTTAGTTTAGTTAGGATCTATTTCAGTAATAACAAGAAGACATTTTTATAATTTGAGAGGAAGAGAGATAGAGAGATAATGACAGAGAAATCCCATCTGCTGAGTTCACTCCTTCATTGCCTGCCAGAGCTATTCCAGGGCTGAAGCCAGGAGCTGGGAACTTAATCTAGGTCTCCCATGTGGGTGGCAGGGATTCAAGTACTTGACCTGTCACCTGTCTTACATTAGCATAAAGCTAGGACTCCAACTCAGGAATTCTGATGTGTCTTAACCGATCTCATACTCTGTGTCTTTAAAATCATCCCAAGGATTGACTACCCCAGCGACATGGCAGGTCAGCAAGGGTGGCTCTGTATTCAAGAAACAGGGACAGAGCCAAACCACCGAAGTGGATGTGGGCATCGACTGGCATGGGAGCACCAGCGGGTGGGGGAGCAGCAGGACTTCCTGCAGTCCAAGTGCTCAGGCCTAAGGAGCAGGAGAAACCATGGTCTTCAGGAGACAGCCAGGGACCAAAGTGAGGGCATCCTGTGTGCCCTGACTCAATTTGACATAGAAAAGCCACTGTAACACTGGAATAGATGAAAACGGATTTTACCTGCCAGAAAAATGAGATTAATTTTTATGAGAGAAGGCGAAGAGCAGTGGAATCACACCAGAGGCTGAATCCTGCTTCTTGCTAACTGTGGCCTTGGGCAAACTCCTTAACCTTTTTTGGGTTTTAATTTTACAATTTATCAAATGAAACATTTACAAGATAAAAATCCAAGGACTCATCCATAAATTATGTTATGTAGCTAGGCAATTTCCCCCAGTTTTTTATTTTGAAAAATTTTAATTCTATAGAACAGATAAAGGAACTGAACACACAATGTTCTTTCACTCACCAAGTGTTAACATTTTATCTTATTTTCTTTATCTTTTTGTCTCTATTGCTACCTACCTATATACTGAGAAAATACAAAGAATACATATACTTCTATATTAGCAGGAAGTTGTAATCTTCTTATAAGAACATATTCATACATATAGATAGATGTATACAATAATACACACACATATTGTCATGCATTGCTTAACGAAAGAAATTCATTCTAAGAAATAAGCCACTAGGTAATTTTGTCATTGTGTGACCATCAAAGAGTGCACTTACACAAATGAAGACAGCTATGATGGGGCTGGTGCTGTGGCATAGCAGATAAAGCCGCTCGGCAGTGCTGGCATCCCATATGGGCCCCAGTTCAAGTCCCGGCTGCTCTTCTTCTAATCTAGCTCCTTGCTATAGCCTGGGAAAGCAGTAGAAGATGGCCCAAGTCCCTGGGTTCCTGTACCCATGTGGGAGACCCAGAAGAAGCTCCTGGCTCCTGGCTTCACATCGGCCCAGCTCGGGCCATTGTGGCCACTTAGGGAGTGAACCAGCCAATAGAAGACCTCTTTCTTTGTCTCTCCCTAAGCCTCTCTGTAACTCTGCCTTTCAAATAAGTAAATAAATCTTTTTTAAAAAAGATAGTATGATGTCACTAAGTGATACAATCATATGGGACCACTGTCACACATGTCAGCGTCAGTCCATCATTGACAAAAATGTCATTATCTGGCATATGACACTACATTCATATATATAAAGTGGCATTTTTAAAATAACTTAAAACATGCTGCATACTTTGACTATATTTCATCACTAAATACTTCACCATGTGGTTCCTAAAACTAAGAATGTTCTACGTAACCACAATATCACAGTATCTTAATCACATCTAAAAAAATGACAATAATTCCCTGTGCTCTAAATTCTAAGTAATATTCATGTGTGTATAGCTGTGCCTATTATTCCTTTCTCTTCTTCCTTCCTTTCCCTATACCTCATATTACTATGGTCTCATGAATTTCTTTTTAAAATGTTATAATAAGTTGCTTTTTTTCACTCTTTTTAATGTTCAAATGGTCCCTAATCTGGCCAGAAGCTGCTTCTTTAAGATGGATCCTTAAAGGAACATATTCATTTTGTAGTTCCCCCATGCTGTCTAACACTGCAAAAATGTTCCTGATTGGCTTCATATCTTCCTTCACCAAAAGAGGACTGAGCCATTCTCCAGGGAGTCCTGGTTCTGTCCTTTCACTTGTAGATATTTTTGCCATAGTGCTTGACCGAGGGATGGATAGTGATCCAATCCAAGACAACCAGAGTCTCCTCCAGGGATGAGAAGAATTAGAACCAAGGGAAGAGTCTTTTCTTCTCTAACAGCAAATCTCTGAGGACAGAAGCCTGGAAGCTGCTGGTAGCCACACCCTCTGTAAGTAGGGAAAGTTGATCTGCACTACAAAAAAAAAAAAAAAAAACACGAAAGCCAACACTTCATGATCAATGGAGAAACCTGATGGTATTTGAGTCCCTCTGTGTGCCGTCTCTGAGGTCAGCTCTACCTTCACCTTGTCACAGAGGGAACTGAAAAATGACATCATTGTCAGTGGAACAAGTTAAATTATCTTCCCCAAAGACAGAGATGACGGCTAGTGGTAACAAATGTAGTCCAAAAAGCTACAGAATTAGAAAATACTACATCACCAGAACAAGTCATACAACTGCATCAATAAATAGGTAGAGATAGGGGTGAAAGAGGGAAACGATTTCTGTCATGTGCTACAGCTCATTAGTGAGTTGTTTAAAACACAGCCTTTTAAAATTGTTTATGAAACACATGAAATGTATTCCCTTTATATAATAAATAAAGATGCACCCTGTTGTTGGAGATTTCTCCCTCCTCACCCTACCCCTGGCCATTTCCCACCAGCAACACTTGTGACTCCACAAAAGGCCACGAACGGTCTCTCCTCCAGAATGGAATTTACTGGACCTACAAATGTCTATAAACACCATGCGGGGCATGGGTGAAGGGACACTTCATTTGCTTATCAAGAAGGTATCAAAAAGTTTGCTAACCCAAAGCAGGGGTGCCTCAAGTTGCCTGTCTGCATTAGTCAGTTCCATCAGCCACTGGATCTCCAATTCCCTGTCCCAAGACATGGGGGAAGGGGAGGTTTTATCTTTGCAAGTGTTGGGTATTGGATTGTCTTTCTTTTTCTAGAATAGGAAGAATGGTTTTAGTTCAGCACTAAGCAGCCAAGGAAGAAGACCTTTTTTTTTTCCCCAGTGGAATTAATTTATAATTTTGTTCCTCCTTTCAGTATCTAAAGAGGGCCATTTGCTCAAATGACGGACACTATGTATAATTCACTCCCTTCTCGACCCCTGCCCTTCCATGTAGTGCTGGCCCCCTCATATTCAGGCCTCTGAAGCTTTTTCAGATGAAGGATCCCTGGGGCATGAAACCCCCAGGGTTCTTCCTGGATACAAGATGTAACCCAGATGGATTGGTCTCTTCCCAGAGGCTAGATCTGGGAATCCTCTAGGATTGGAGATGAGGTGTTGACTCTGCTGCCTGCAGGGCGAATCATCAAGCAATGGAAAACACCACTTTCAACACCAAACACCAGACTGCAAGACTACTGTTCAAAACTTCTCTCAGCTTCCACTCCTGCACCCAAAAACAAACAAAAAGAAAAATAGCACCTACTCCACCGGGTGTCTTACTCAGGGAATGCTCACTCAGTAAGTGAATCACTGAGATAATTCACTTACTGAATTGATGAGTCAGAGTTCTTATTTACAAGTGCTAGAAACTCAACATGGCTACCTTACGCAGAAAGAGAAATCTATGAACGAGGTGCCTGGGCACTCAGGGACTGGCCAGAAGGCGCAAGAGTCAGCCCACGAATGCCTTCCAGGCAACAGGAAGCCTGCCAAGGTTTGCCACAGGAAGGGTTGGTTAGGGTTCAGCTGTCCTGTTGCACCAGATGGTCCCCAATGCTGTGGGGCTCTCCATAAACCTAGGGGTTACTCTTCTACTAAAAAATTAGAAATCGACCTCATTTTGCATTTCTGGCTTCTCCACCTGATGTTTGAAGCACGTATGATTATAACAATGTGAAAGAAGTGCCGCAATTCTGAAATGCCTATTTCTTCCATGACCTGAAAGTCATTTCAGTTTAGTCTATACATGCTTCTGCCAAGGACTCAGGTCCTAATACATATTAAATCTTTGTCTAAAAATGAATGCACGGATGGGTGAATGGATGGACAGATGGATGGACAGGTGGGTGGACAGATGGACAGAGAGATAGTCCAGTTTAAAAAAAAAACAGTTGAAGGAAAATATATCTCAGGCACCTGACTTGAGCAGATGAACACATTAGGATAACAAATTTAACTTCAAGCTACCTGGCACCCACGACTTGGAGGAAAATGTGATGAATTATATGGTTTTAATTTTCCTTCTCACACTAGAATTTCATCTACACAGACAAAATGTATTCTGGTAACAATCTTCATGCAAAAAAAGAATTCATTTGGGTTTTACACAAAAGGTGTTACATGAAACAGTGGGCAGGACCACCAGTTAAGGTGTCATAAACACAGAAAGGATGGACCTCGTGCAACATTACCTGCAGGCAGACTGTGTCTCAGGAATGTGTCCCTCAGCCCCGCTGGAGAGGCAGCCTAAGGGCTCAAGCTCCTCCTGCAGTCTTACCCCAGATATACCTGAAGAACCTGCAGGTGCGCCCAGCAGATGCCGCCAATGGGCCTCCCTCCCCAATAGCAGACATGACGAAGTAAGTGTTTGGCACAGGCTTCACCTCCACGGATGTGTGAATTAATATCCTAACGGAGCTCTGCAGCACTGCAGGTTCTAGCAGTCAGGTACAGGGACAGATTAGATTCCAGACAAGAGAATGCAGACTGGCATTTTGTTCTGGAATGTTTAAAGCTGACCCAGAAAGCAGCACGGGCCTCAGCAGCAGCAGGAGGACTTTCTGCAGATGGAATTTTTTTTCATTTATCTGGAAGAAATTCAGAAACTGTTCAAACTCCTAACAGTGATGGAGCTCTCATCACCTGGGAGGCAGACTCATTGCCAAGGGTAGGCAAAGAAGTCAATTCCAAGTTGTTACTTTGTACTTAAGAGGACTGAGGGAGGCTGATGGAACATTAAAACAACCTTGAAGTTGAATGCTTGAAAAACGGGCTAAAATGCTGGAAAACTCAGCTTCATCCCCGAAGAAGATTTGAGATGGACTTCCATTACTATTTTAGAGGAAATTATGACAAAGACAAGAATAAGATGAAATGCAGTGTCAAAGTGGATTTTGCAGAAATGTATGCCATAACCCTGTGCAAGTGGAATGAGCCTGCCCAAGAAGTAAGCCCCTGTCTGGGTCTTCCCAGAGAGGGGCTGGGCTATGGGAGGGAGTTGGACCCATGCAGAAGGATCAGCAGGGACCTGGATGGATGGCACCATGTGTGCCCGCCTTGAAAAGGACCACCATTTCTGACACTTTCTTCTCCACTGACTGGGATCTCAGCTCAGACCTCTGGGTTGCTGTCTCTCCCTCTAGGTGTTCCCCCTGTTATAACTCCCTATGCACACTCAGCCACTTCTCTCAAAATCCCTCTGGGTCCCAGAGGCTGCTTACACATTAAATTGAGTGGAGGGAAAGACTTTGCCGCTTCTTAAAGGAGCATCAGTCAAGCAGGAGGAAGTAAGGATAAGGTTTGATGCCACCTCCACACCTGGGCTGGGGTGCCATTAAGGAGTGGGGGCTGCCAAGGAGGCAGGAAGAGAGAGGGAGGGAAAAGAACAGAGCAGAGGTGACGGTGGAGGGGAGGGATAAAGGAAGGGAAGTTCTTGCCTTGGAGTCAAACTGTTCTTAAGACTGAACCTGGGCCGGCGCCTTGGCTCAACAGGCTAATCCTCCGCCTTGCGGCGCCGGCACACCAGGTTCTAGTCCCGGTTGCCCCTCTTCCAGGCCAGCTCTCTGCTGTGGCCCAGGAGTGCAGTGGAGGATGGCCCAGGTGCTTGGTCCCTGCACCGGCATGGGAGACCAGGAAAAGCACCTGTCACCTGGCTCCTGCCATCGGATGAGCACGATGCGCCGGCCGCGGCGACCATTGGAGGGTGAACCAACGGCAAAGGAAGACCTTTCTCTCTGTCTCTCTCTCTCTCTCTCACTGTCCACTCTGCCTGTCAAAAAAAAAAAAAAAAAAAAAAAAAAAAGACTGAACCTGGGGGCTGGCGCCGTGGCTCACTAGGTTGTTAATCCTCCGCCTGCGGCACCGGCATCCCATATGGGTGCTGGGTTCTAGTCCTCGGTTGCTCCTCTTCCAGTCCAGCTCTCTGCTGTGGCCTGGGAGGGCAGTGGAGGATAGCCCAAGTGCTTGGGCCCCTGCACCCGCATGGGAGACCAGGAGGAAGCACCTGGTTCCTGGCTTCGGATCGGCATAGCTCCAGCCATAGTGGCCATTTGAGAGGTGAACCAACAGAGGGAAGACCTCTCTCTCTCTCTCTCTCTCTCTGTGTGTGTGTGTGTGTGTGTGTGTCTGTCTGTCTGTCTCTGTCTCTCTCACTGTCTAACTCCATCTGTCAAAAAAAGACTGAATCTGAAGCTAGAGCACTTTCCCAGGGGAAGTGGTGAATGGGGGAAATGGGAAGGGCCACCCCTCCCATCCTTTTACCCCATTCTTCCAGTCTCCCTCTAGTCTGCTTGTTCCCACAGGCTCTGGCTCAATCTCCACCCCATAAAACCCCACACCCAATCTATGCCTGGCTTTGGTGGTTCTAAAGCGAAAGGGAAAGGCTGAGGCTGTGGGGAGTGAGGGTGTCGGGCTTGAGAGAGGGTCAGGAGGCTGGGGGAGGATGAGAATTTCTGGGCAATATTACAGGAAACTCAGGCCTGGGATAGAGATAAAGGGCAGGGGGTGGTCCAGGAATCAGGAAGTCAAATTGTTTGTTTGAAGGGAAAGAGGGAAGGTGGGAGAGAGAAAGAGAGAGAGAGAGAGAGAGAGAGAGAGAGAAATATAAGGGGGGTAGGAGAGAGAGAGAGAGGATGCAAGCTTCTGTTCACTGGTTTAACCCCCTCACACTCCCAAAATCCTTAAAACAGCCAGGGTTGGGCCACACACTCTGGGTCTCCCACATAGGTGGCAGGAACTCAAGTATTTGTGCCATTACCTACTATCTCTAGAGTATGCGTCAGCAGGAAGCTGGAATTGGAACTTGAGCTGGGACTCAAATCCAGATGCTCCAGTTTGGGATGCAAGTATTCCAATTGACTTCTTAAAAACTGTACTAAACACCTGTCCCAAGATCTGGAATTCTTGTGTTCAGCTTCCATGTGATAACCATGTCCCCAAGACTTGTACCTGGATTACAGAACACTCACTCACAGAGCAACACAGCGACCCATAATTGTTATCTCAACACACCCAAAAACCTATCCCTGGGGAAGTAAAATTACTTTCTCTAAAGAAGGAACAAAATGCACCAATGTCTTCTACAAGGCATGTTGATGATAAACCACGCAGTTGAACAGTTTTTTCAGTTGTTGGGGAAGTAAGAAAATAAAGAATATATAAGAAAAGAAAAATTTACTTGTGTAAAGCAATACCAATTAAACTCCCTGATGTGAACTCTTAATCCTTGTGCCTAATACCTGTGGAGGCTCAGTGTGACAATGGGTATGATGAACCATGTCTGATTAATACAATCCTTACACATTTTATTTGATTATTAGGGTCTAAAAAGGCCTATACACTTAAAATATTTTCACAAATCATGTTCTCCATGCTATCTGATTACAATATTCTTGCTTCCTCTAAGAGATTACAGTACTCGGTTATTGTATATGGCTTCATAGGCATGTGGGATTTCACAAGATGAAGTTTAAAGCAACAATTAAAAATATAGTTTTTGCTCCAGACTGGTCCTGCATCCCAAAGACCACAGTACCACATGAGACAGGTTGGAATGTTTATAACTTGGATTTGGAGACTTACTTCCAAATCAGGAGGCTCTCAGCACACACACAAAAGCAGAGGGTGAAGGGCAGGACTTCATTCAGGTACACTGCCACCAGGTGGAGGCAGAGTGCCATGGACTATGGAGTCCGACCCAAGGTGGAGAATTTGCTACAGACTGAGGTTCTGAGTCCAAACCCCAGATTTAATCCCCAATCTTTCTATTTTTCATGCATCAGAAACATTTACTAAAATAGCAAAATGCAAGCACACTACACACATACATTTAAAATCACTCTTACAAAGGGTTTAACCATTTAAAAATAGTCACATCTTTGCCTTACATCTCTTAAGTTTCCTTTTTTGTTGTTGTTTAAGATTTTATTTATTTATTTGAAAGTCAGAGTTACAGAGAGAGAGGAAAGGCAAAGAGAGAGAGGTCTTCCATCTGATGGATCACTCCCCAGATGGCCACAACGGCCAGAGCTGAGCTGATCCGGAGCCAGGAGCCAGGAGCTTCTTCTGGGTCTCCCACGAGCGTGCAGGGGACCAAGGACTTGGGACATCTTCTACTGCTTTCCCAGGCCATAGCAGAGAGCTGGATTGGAAGTGGAGCAGCCGGGACTCGAACTGGCGCCCATATGGGATGCCGGAGCTTCAGGCCAGGACGTTAACCTACTTTGCCACAGCGCCGGCAGCAACTTTCCTTTTGTCACATACAATTCAGAGAGAAATTATTGGCTCTTCCTAGCATATTGCTTTGGTGTGGAACACCGACTGTCTGGACTGTGTTTGTCCAAAACTGCCAAAGCTCAGTTTCGGGTTGCTCCCTCTCTCTGTTCTCCCCCTCACTCAGTACTTGCAGGAGAAGCAGTGGGGAGGGGATATGCAGGCCAGAGGTGGGGAAGCTCTGGAGGGCAGCCCCTGTCCCAGTTGCCTGACACTTTCCAGCATCAGCAGTGATCATCCTGCCTGCAGAGAAATCCCTGAGCCCCAAGCAAAGCAAAAGAAAAATGTAAGCTCCTATTTCAGACTCTGCTCCAAGCCCTCAATTTCTTCCCATTAGGAAAAAAAGAGAGAGAGAGAGAGAGCAAAAAGTGCCATTTCATCTGATAAGTCTCATACTTCCCATGTATAGAATCTCTTTTTCAGTGTGAATCTTTGCTGCTGGGTTTGAGTTGTGTTTGACATTTTACCTGAAGGTGAGATGTGCAGATTGTGTACAGGTGAAGTGGCATTGAGGAGCAGGTCAGGCCATCCTTGTCAGTTAATAGACTAGGCCTTTAGGGTCTCTCCATTTATCATGCCAATCTCTGTATGTATTTGAAAGGCAGGCCAGCGCCGTGGCTTACTTGGTTAATCCTCCACCTGTGGTGCCAGCATCCCATATGGGCGCTGGGATCTAGTCCCGGTTGCTCTTCTTCCAGTCCAGCTCTTTGCTGTGGCCCTGGAGGGCAGTGGAGGATGTCCCAAGTGCTTGGGCCCTGCACCCACATGGGAGACCAGGAGGAAATACCTGGCTCCTGGCTTCGATAGGTGCAGTGCTGGCTGTAGCGGCCATTTGGGGAGTGAACCAACAGAAGGAAGACCTTTCTCTCTCTCTCTCTCTCTCTCTCGCTGTCTAATTCAACCTGTCAAATAAAAGAAAGAAAGAAAGAAAGAAAGAAAGAAAGAAAGAAAGAAAGAAAGAAAGAAAGAAAGAAAGAAAGAGAAACAGAAAACTTCCATTTACTGGTTCACTCCCCAAATGTCTGCAACAACTGGGGATAGACCAGGCTGAAGCAAGGAGCCTGAAACTCAATCCTATGTGGGCAGCAAAGACTCAAACTCTTCAGCCATTAATGCTGCCTTTCAGGGCGCACATGAATAGGAAGCAGGAATCAGGAGCGGGGCCAGGGCTGGAATCCAGGAACTCCAATATGAGATGTAGGAATCCCAAGCCGCCTCTTAACTGCTATCCCAAATGCCTGGCCCCTAAATGCAACTCTTAGGCGGCTGAGCCTGAGCCTGGAGGTCTCTGATGCGGCTGTAAGACAGCAGGGAAGCTGTCAGCCCTGGCTGACAGAGGACACCGCCCAAGAGCAGGGGTTGGAGTCACTAGAGGGCTATATTTAGCCCAGCTTCTGTTAATAGCTAACCCCTTGGCTCTCCTCAGGAACACAGCAGGCAGAGATCTTGACAGTGAGTTGCAAGTGCAACAACTTGTATAGGCTTATAACTTGAACAGAAAAATAACTTTAAGGAAATGACCTAAAAAAGCATAACTCCACGGGGACTAGCTAGAGATGGTAACGTTGTCTTGTGAATCGCTTTCCCGAGCAGTTTATATTCATTATGCTCATTTCCTGTATTATTTTATGTAATTGGTTCAATCATGATTTAGCTTTTCTTTAGGACAACTATTCTTTTCTCAAGTTCATGTTCTCAGCCACACAGTGCTATGAAATCCTGCTCTGTACACCTGTCACCTGCTGGTGCCTATTGGGGAGGAAGGCCCAGGACATGGTAATGTTCTTAGGAACCAAAGCCTGGTTGGAATGACCTCCACAACCCCCAAAAGGAACAAGACAGACACTGACCACAAAGCCTAGCACCCTGGGATGAAGGGCGACCTTGTGTGGGTCATGGGCTGGAAGCTGGGGGGTGCCTCTGGGCTCTGAAGCCCAGAAGGGGTATAGAGAATGAACAGAGGCAACACAATGGCACAAACTCTATTAAAACAACACATTTATTTATTGAAGCTGAGGCTGGGAACTGACGACAGCTGAGAAATATGGTGGCGCTCCTAGCTTGACAATGAATAAGCAGACTGTAATTTACCATTGTATGGGTGTTAGACTGCCATATGTTATGTAAATAGCTGTAGGTCCTTTTAAGAAGAGAAATTCTGAAAAGACAAGGCCCTTTTGTGCTATGACTGACTCTCCTGTCTGAGACCTTCCTTGATTTGCCACAGATAAAAGAAACACCGCCTGGGTAGAGTTGCCAGAAAAAATACAGGACACCCAGTGACATTCACATTTCAGAAAAATAAGGGAAGTACTTTTAACACATGCGTGGCCCAAATATTGCAAGGAACATCCTTATATGAAAATAGTATGTGTTCTTTATCTGCCATGGATATTAGTCTGACTATAGGTCCACTCACAGGCAAATCGAAGAGGGGAGAGGAAGGCAGTGAGAAGGGGCAGAGAGGTGGGGGAGAACAGAAGGGGATGCAGGAAATGGGCCGCAGTGAGTTCCTGGAAGGTGGAGAACAGGTAGGGAGAGGGGCAGTAACAGCTCTCCTCTCCATGGATGCTCCCAGAGCTGGCAGGGACTTGCACTCAGAGATGCCCGGTATCCAGAGAAAAGGAAAGGGCTGTTCGTTTGGAGGTCCTACGTTGAAGAGTAGAGATCTACAGCCTCCATCCTTCCACCAGCAGCCAGTTGGTTGTCCTTGGCACAGACACTACAGCTTTGTTCTCTGCAGACACTGAAAAGTAAATGCTTCAGTCTCAGCACCTCTAGGTGCAGCTGAGGACAGGAGCCAGGCAGCAGGGCTGAAAGCACCGGGAGTCACTGAAAGCGCACAGATGCCAGGACTGGAGCGCACGCACATGCTTCTCCCTGACACACATTGAAGGCCTGGCCCCCACCACAGGTGAGACGAAGAAGGTTCTTCTCCACGACGGGGAATGGCCTCAGCAGAGGGGCCTCCACATATCGCCCCTCCACCCAGGCACACAAACAACTCGCAGAGCTTCCGATCATTTTATTTATGTCATCATCCCAAATACAAACAACTACCCTTCCCCAAAAGCCAGCCCCATCGCCTACACCAGAGACATCAAAAATTAATTCATTGATTAAGCTAGACAAATAGATGATAATGTCAGGTAGAGTAAAAACTTTAAAATTTCTAAATTTCTAATTAGTATCCTCAAATATACAAGATGGTATGCGTATTACATATTCTTCCACTTCATAAAGGAATAGTATACGATTAAAATGGAAACAAATGGATGACAAAACCATATTGGAAATTTCAAGCATAATACCAAATAAACATTTTATATTGGGACAGATGTTGTGGTGCAACTGGCTAAGCAGCCACTAGATACTCCCACATTTCATATCAAGAGTTTCTGGTTCAAGTCTCAGCTACTCTGTGCTCCCAATCCTACTTCCTGCTAATGCACCTGAGAGGTAGTGAATGATGGCCCAGGTTCTTGGTTTCCTGCCACCCATGTGGGAGAAACAGATGGAGTTCCAGGCTACTGGCTTTAGCCTGACCCAACTCTGGCTGCTGTGGGCATTTGTGAAGTGAACCAAGAGATGGATGATTCTTTCTCTCCCTCCCCATCTTTCTGTCACTAGTAAACAAATAAATCCATATATCTTTTTTTAAAAACTCAGTAGAAAGCTTATAATATAAAGAAAAGTTATCTCACACAAAATAGAGTAAAAGGCAAAGATAAGGAAAGTGTGATAGAAAATATAAAATAGACAATCAATTCAAGAAGACCAATATTCACAAATAGACATTTCAGAAAACAAAATTTAAAAAACAGAAAAAGAAATTATTAAAAATATGTTGAAAATGTACAGAACTGAAATAATAATATTTTATTTAGGGGGTTTACTGTGTGTTGTATAAATGTACCTAATTTAGTCTTTCTAATAGATCTGGAAGTTTACCCTACCCATTTTACAGATGAGGAGACTGGACAACAAATAAATGAAAAAGGTATTTAAAAATGTGAAAATTTGAGCATCAGGAATAAAAGGATGATTCATAAAGGTCTCAAGGAACAAATCAACAGACTGAGAATGAGAATGATACTAGTCTTCTCAATGCAGTACTCAACCTGGGAAACAATAGAGTAATGCTTCAGAACTTTAAAGAAAGTCATTTTCCACCTACAATTTTACATCTAGCCAAAATGAATCAAGTCTGAAAACAGAATAAAGACATTATGCAGACATGTTTAGACTCAGAAAATTAAGCTTTGTTTTCTTAGAAAGCAACTGGAGGATATGCATCAGCAAAACAAAGAAGTAAACCAAGAAAGAAGAAGACACGGCATCCCAGAAACGTAAATCCAACCTAGAGGCATTGCTAGGAGATCTCAAGTTAATAACTGCATTGAAAACTAGAGAACCATCAATCCACTGTGTTACAGGATGAGAGTTTCACAAGGTAGCGTCCAAGGTATGTCCAAGAAGAAGGATGTGTGTCCATTGGAAAGGGTGATATGGCAGATGATATGAGAGAGCACCTGGATAAAACATGACATTGACCATTACCTACACAAGGGATCACAAAAAGCTATACAAGAAAGGACACATCATCATAGTCGGCTGATATATTCCATAGTGAACAATATATATATGGTCATAATATTGTAAATAGTAATTATTGACATAACTAAAAGTGTGATAAACCTTGGGCACAAAGGATGAGGAAGGAGAGGTAGAGATATTAAATCTTCTTCTCTCATAAATTTGTAAATTCAAAATTACTATGTAGGGGCTGGTGCTGTGGCACAGCGGTTGAATTCCCTGGCCTGAAGTGCAGGCATCCCATATGGGCACAGGTTCAAGACCTGGCTGCTCCACTTCTGATCCAGTTCTCAGCTGTGGCATAGGAAACCAGTGAAGATGGCCCAAGTCCTTGGGCCCCTGAACACATGTGGGAGACCTGGAAGAACCTCCTGGCTCCTGGCTTTGGATCTGCACAGATCCGGCCATTGCGGCCATTGGGAAGTAAACCAGTGGATGGAAATCTCTCTCTCTCTCTCTCTCTCTCTCTCTCTCTCTCTCTCTCTCTCTCTCTCCCTCTCTCTGCCTCTCCTTCTCTCTGTGTGTAACTCTGACTTTCAAATAAATAAATCTTTTTTTAAAAAAATAATATGTATATATTATTTAAATGTGTAAGGGAACTGTCAGAAAAAGCAGCTAAAAGTTCAAAGTACCTCCTTCCTGCGAAACACGGACAGCAAGTGTAGGATTGTTCAGGAAACTACTGTTTTGTATTAAAAGCTTTTCAGCACATTGTATCTAATTACTTACATTTTTAAAATAACAAAAAACTATTTTGTTTTAAAAAGAGACAAGCTGGTGAGAGGAGCTCATGTAATTGAGAAGCCAGCCCCTTGCGTCCCCACGTTCCTTTCACAATTCATCTCGTTGGCACTTGACCAGCTCTTCATGAATTCCCGTCCTTTGATTCATCACCTACATCTTCTACTGCACTCCTTTTTTTTTTTTTTGACAGGCAGAGTTAGACAGTGAGAGAGAAAGAGAGAGAGAGAGAGAGAAAGGTCTTCTTTTTTCCATAAGTTCACCCCCCATGTGGCCGCTAAAGCCAGTGCATTGCAGCGGGTGCGCTGCGCCAATCTGAAGCCAGGAGCCAGATGCTTCCTCCTGGTCTCCCATGCAGGTGCAGGGCCCAAGGACCTGGGCCATCCTCCACTGCACTCCTGGGCCACAGCAGAGAGCTGGACTGGAAGAGGAGCAACCGGGACATAATCCGGTGTCCTACTGGACAAGAACCCAGGTTGCCGGCATCGCAGGCGGAGGATTAGCCTGGTGAGCCATGGCGCTGGCCTGCACTCCTTCTTTAGCGTTGATGATCTGGCAACCTCTACCCATTCCAACACCTGTATTCTTTGCAATGTCCCAATCCACTCCCTATATTTGACTTTGATATCTCAAACTTTCTCTTCCTCCCTGCCCTTGCCCCTAATTTATAGCACAAGTGGCTTAGAAATGTGATGTTCAACAACAACAACAAATTACAAGAAATACAATCTGTTGCAACTACTAACCTACCTCTGCAACTTTGGCCAAATCATCTCACTTCTCAAAGTTACCTTATCTGTTAGGCAAGAGATTGACTCTCCTTCATCCCTAATTTTCTGTGTTTTATATTTCAATCTTGTGGCTAAGTTGGCAGAGGAATACAGAAATAATCACAAAGGAAGTAATGTCATCTACTGTGCGAGTAAAGAAAATGATTTACTGAAGATTTGTATTGGATTCCATTCCCTTTAAAAATAAATTGGAAACTCTACACCTGAAGCTTAAACCAACAATGGTCCATATCTGAATTAAGCTAACAGAAGCCTTAAATGGAGAGCAGAGGGTTCCAAAGTCACTGAATTAGTCAGTTTGGATGAAACCTCTTCTGTGAGCCCTTTTATGAGACACATATTCAAATCCTGGTGATAATAATGGCTAAAGTAACCTCTTGACACAAAAAAGGAGTTGATTTTAAATCTCCCCAGACTCTAAGAGAGATAAAAGGTAACTGGAAATAAGCAAGGCATTAGGAAATATAAACTCAGATGACAAAAGACTAAAAACAGAACCCAAAGATATGCAGAGTTCTCCATTTAGGGGGAAAGGCGATTGTACTGTTACAAGTGAACGCCTTTTTTCTTGCTCCTTTATTGTGTGAGTTCATCCACTTGCTGAGGGGCTCTTAGAAACAAAACAGAAACAATGGCATGCATTTATGATCACTAACAGTGAAGATGTAGATGGAAGGTTTAACACCCCTTTTAGAGTTAGGGAGAATACCTTGTTTGATAGATGAGATAATCCAGTCATGTCACTAAGTCGACTTGATGGATCTTTCCAAGGTACCCTGGATCACAGAAGATCAGGCCTTTGAAATATTAATAACTTCTAAGTCCTTCCCAGATATGAAAAGTTAAGCAAATATGGTCTATCTCAAAATAACACACACACATGCAAACACACACGTACACAAAAAAGAAGGCAAGCAATCGTAAAAGAGGAGAAATCACTCAGGACTCATTCCTTTGATAAAACTGAACCAATCATCTTAAAGATTGATAACTCCATCCCTACTGACGACTCATTCTTGTGCTTTTGACATTGGTTCCTCACCTGGGAAACATAGAAACAAAATAATTAAGATATTTACAGCAATAAGTTTTCAAACCACATGTAAATTCAGTACACATTTATTGAACTAATAGGGGATATTTACTGCAACCTCCCCATGTCTCAGGAATGCCATTCAATGTCTTGGCTCATTTTATCCAGACTGTAGCCTTTTCTGGAATTTGACATTCATCACCTGACTGAGGCCTAGACACACTCATGATAAGCAGGTGGGTACTTAAGAATGTGTTTCTACCATGAAACACCTGAGACTTGGCCCCTATAAAGAAAAGAGCTTACTTAGCTCACAGTTTTGGAGATTTAAGGGCACAGTGCTGGCTCCTGTCTAGCTCCAATGAAGGTCTATGTGGACGGCACAATGATGGCAGCAGCACAGGTAAGAGTAAGAGAGAGGAAGTCAGAGTGCAATCCAGGGGTCAGGTTCATTCTCATAAGAACTCTTCAGGATCTGTTTTAGCCCCTTCTAAGGGCCGCACTCCCAATGACCTAGGGACCTCCTGCTAGGGCACACCTCTTAAAGGCCCATCAGGACCATGAAGTGGGAATGAAGCTCCCAGCACCTGTATTTTGGGGGAGAAACCACATCCAAACCATAGTAGACAGGGTCAATTAATAAGAGTAAAGGCAACTAGGGCAGGAGTTGTGGCACAGTAGGTTAAACTGCCACTTCGGGTGCCCACGCCCCGTAGCAGAGTGCCTGAATTCCAGTCCAGTCTTTGCTTCTGATACAGCGTCCTACTGATGTGCACCATGGAAGACAAGTACGCGGGTCTCTGCCACCCACATGGAAGGCTAGGACTGAGTTCGGGCTCCTGGCTTTGGCCTGGCCCAGCCCCAGCTGTTGCAGGCATTTTGAGGTTGTAGATGGAAGATCAATATCTCTCTCTTGCCTTTCAAATAAAAAGAATTAAACAAACAAAAAAGAAAAAAGGCTACTTAGTGTCTATCATGATTCTCAAAATATTTAAACACAAAACATGGACACTGACCAATCAATAACCAGGTGCCAGCCCCACTACCAGGAGGTCTTTCCAGGGTCCCCAGTGGCATATCCGTTCACAAAGGAACGAACAACCTCTCTGCTCCCATCCAGGAGAGAGCCCACAAGGTGTAAAAGACAGCTCTTTCGGTCTGGGCCCACTGGACAAGAGTCAGCTCTTCTGCTCCAGTGGAGGTCTGGAGATGCAAAAGATGGCCAGGTCCCTAGCTGGGATGTCTGTCAGAGAAACCCCATGAGGAAGACACAGTTTAACACATCTATTATAGGGGCCAACGCTGTGGCACAGCGGGTTAACGCCTTGGCCTAAAGTGCCGGCATCCAATATGGGTGCCGGTTCTAGTCCCGGCTGCTCCACTTCCAATCCAGCTCTCTGCTATGGCCTGGGAAAGCAGTGGAAGATGGCCCAAGTCCTTGGGCCCCTGCACCCGCGTAGGAGACCTGGAAGAAGCTCCTGGCTCCTGGCTTCAGATCAGCGCAGCTCCAGCCGTTGTGGCCAATTGGGGAGTGAACCATAGGATGGAAGACCTCTCTCTCTGCCTCTCCTCTTTCTGTGTAACACTGACTCTCAAATAAATAAATAAATCTTTAAAAAATATATATCTACTATAGACTTGCCTGTAGATTTCCCAAATTGAGTAACAAGGGGAGCAGAATCAAGAACTTTCTTCAGATCCTGGACCTAGAGGCCTGTATGTCTGTCCACAAGGCTGTAAGTGTCCACCTGCAGCTAGTTGCAGTGTGTGTCTGATAAATGTGTGTGTGTGTGTGTGTGTGTGTGTGTAGGAATGGAGTCCAAGAAACTCCCTAGAAGCTCAAAGAGGTCTTTGAGTCTCAGATTTTATCTGTACAAATCAGACTCTCTAATTCTTCCCCATAATACATCAGTGTTTGTTTTAAGGCAAACATTTCCCACTCCAGTCAGGAGACCTGACACTCTGGCGAGAGGCCGCATGGCTACCTAAAAGCTTTGTGAACCCTAGCACAGTTCCATTTTTGGTACCCCGAGTGCACTTGTTTCCCCCAGTGAGAAGCAGGCTGGGTGGAAAGAGCACTGTGTGAGGAGCCAAGATGTGCCCCCACCCCTGCAGTTCTCTGTAAGATGAGGATGCTCAGTGCAGGTCAAATGGGAAAATGGACGGAAGAAGGAACAAAGGAATGAAGGGGTGCTGACTCTTCGTGGAGCAGTTCCCTGGAGGTCTGTCCACATGCGTCACAACCTGATGTGGATGCTGACACCCAAGGCACAAGCCAGACACTCACACTCAAGGCAGACGTTCAGGACAGACCCTGCAGATACAAAAGGACAGAACAAACCCAGCAGGAACAATTAATCACCTGGGAAAACACGACCTGAACCAGAGAGACAAAGCAGCTGACAAGAGGGGAATTCTATATGGAAAACCCATTAGACATGGGTGTTAAACATCCCCGCCATCTGTGGCGGGAGAATAAATCATGTTGCCAACAGCAATTTGCAGGCAAGGGAAGGTGAAGGAGAAGAGAACAGGGAAGCCAGGAAACACAGAAAGGTCTCTCAGGTAGAAAATGGACCTCGCACATCCAGGCCAGGACTCTTGCGACCTGGACAGGGAAACACACCAGTACCTAGAAGGCAGAGTGATGATCCGGTTCAAACCCAAACAATGAAAAGGCTTCACAGAGAACCTCTGTTCTCTCTCAGCATGCTGGGTGGCTGCCTGGCAAAGGGGTATGAGAGAAGGAGAAATGTGGCCATTCAAAATCAAATACATGACAGCTAAATAATTGATGCCATGTTTTACCCTACTATAGTACCATAGTTGCATTTTGCATGTTTCACACATGAAGAATGTAGCATATACACATTTTGGGTACTTTCAACCTTTGGGGCCAGTGTAAAAGAAATGGCCAGGGTGGCCGGCACCGCAGCTCAATAGGCTAATCCTCTGCCTGCGGTGTCAGCACACCGGGTTCTAGTCCCGGTCAGGGCGCCGGATTCTGCCCCTCTTCCAGGCCAGCTCTCTGCTATGGCCCAGGAGTGCAGTGGAGGATGGCCCAAATCCTTGGACCCTGCACCCGCATGGGAGACTAGGAGAAGCACCTGGCTCCTGGCTTCAGATCAGCGCGGTGTGCCAGCTGCAGTGCACCAGCCACAGCGGCCATTGGAGGGTGAACCGATGGTAAAGGAAGACCTTCCTCTCTGTCTTTCTCTCTCTCACTGTCTAACTCTGCCTGTCAAAAAAGAAAGAAGGAAAGAAAGAAAGAAAGAAAGAAAGAAAGAAAGAAAGAAAGAAAGAAAGAAAGAAAGAAAGAAAGAAAGAAAGAAAGAAATGGCCAGGGTAAGCACATCTACCCACAGAGACAGAACCTAGCCAAGTTAGCAGCTGCCCAGGGCCAAGAGGGGCAACTGGGGGAAACAGAGAATGATTGCAGAGAGTACGATTTCTTTAGTTCATGATAACAATTTTCTAGAACGGACTGTGGCAATGACTGTGTAACTCTAAATACGTTAAAACCCATTAAACTATGTACATTAAATGGGTGAGTTGTATGTTGTGTGACATGTATCTCAATAAAGCTGCTGAAACAAAATCAAACCTGGGACAGTATCCTATCTGTCACTTACTAATCAAGGGCCCTTGGGAAAGTGCTTATCCTTATCTTAGTTTCCTCATCTGTGGAATGGGATGGTAGGATGGCACCAGGTATATCAGCTAGGTGATGTCACTTCTCAGTGAGATCATACGTGGGACAGAAATGGGACAGAAATGCATTTAATGACAGCTTACTGTGCACCTGGCCCAACATAACCAGTAAATGACTGTGGAAAATGAGGTTTGGGGTTGAATTGATGAGAGCCCTCAAACCTCCAGAGAACCTATCACACGGTCAGCACAGTTCCCCCGGCTATTTCCCACCAGAAAAAGTATCCACAGCTGCAGAGTGACCAGAGGTCAAGCCGCCCCAGACTGACTGTGGAAAACATTATGTCCATGCTTTGGGCGAGAATTGGATTAGCACAGCATAGTTATTTGCCAATCAGAAGTTCTGCTCAGTAGTTATATAAATTTCCGGTAAATTAATTCATTATTACTTGGTAAAAGACTATTTATTTGGGAAGCCAAATGCTTTCAAAATACAAGGTCTATGGAATAAGCCAATAGAAGGGGATAAAAGCGTTGGGACCACTGAACCCAGTGCCTCTGAGCTCCTCCAGCTGTGTTTGATTGAGTTTTGGAGAAAGGGTGCTTATCAGAGATGGCAGAGGAAGGCACTCCGGGCTGCTGGGATAGCAGCATGAGTGACAGCTTGCAGCGTGAAGCATCTGGAGTGTTTGGGGAAGAAATAGAAGTTCCATGACTCCTTTCTGGCTCCTTCTCCATGGCTAAGAGCTAATTTCTGGCTATAGAAGCCATGGCATTTTGAAAGCCACTCAGAGATATTATCCACACATATTCCTGCCATTAAGGTTGCCTTTTGAGTCACTAAAGTTGTCTTCTTTGGTGACAGTGCTGAGGTCAAAGTCATGGTCCTGATCATAGCTACTCCTGGAAAAATACAAGCTTATTTTGCCTCCTAAATCAACTCTTACAAAGCACTTTGAGTTTCCTACAGCAGAATGAAGAACCCCCTGGGACTTGAGCTCCAGGTGGGTCCAATCCTGCTCAGGGCACTCAATGCCTCTGTCAGCAGGACACACAGCACATCAGGCGTTGGCACCTTCCTAGACTTGGGAGCTGTCTTTTTAGTTTATGCTCCAGCTGGCAGAGAAAGACTTCTGCCTGCAGAAATTCAAAGTAACAAAAGGACTTGCCTGGGAGTGCTGGCTCAGAGAAGATTGACAGCTCTCTCCCAAGAGGCTTCCAAGAGGCAGTCATTCCTCAAATGACTTGACCATGGCCGGTGGTCTGTACTTGGGTCTGAGAGTAGACACAAAGAGAGCAGCTGATGGATGCATGAAGACATTCTTTTCCTAAAGATGAATCTAGGAAGGAAGGCTTCTGGCTGGAATGTTCTTTTGTGGCCCTGGGTTAAATGGGTGGAAGCTGACCATTGGCTGATTGGGGCAACTGTCTCCACAGCAGGGTCTGACTGAGTAGTAGGCTTGGAACCCTCAAAAGAAGATGGTTAAGGGTCCCCCACCCAACCACTAGCCAAGACAAAGTTCAGACAAATATTGCCCACTCTTGTCTCGGACCCTCTCCTTTCCTTGGTTTCCATGGCGACTGTACCCTTGTGATAGCCTGATTTTCAATCCATTAAGATATTCTATCGGCCGGCGCCGTGGCTCAACAGGCTAATCCTCCGCCTTGCAGCACCGGCACACCAGGTTCTAGTCCGGGTTGGGGCGCCGGATTCTGTCCCGGTTGCCCCTCTTCCAGGCCAGCCCTCTGCTGTGGCCCGGGAGTGCAGTGGAGGATGGCCCAAGTGCTTGGGCCCTGCACCCCATGGGAGACCAGGAAAAGCACCTGTCACCTGCTCCTGCCATCGGATGAGCGCGGTGCGCCGGCCGCAGCACGCCGTCCACGGCAGCCATTGGAGGGTGAACCAACGGCAAAGGAAGACCTTTCTCTCTGTCTCTCTCTCTCTCTCACTGTCCACTCTGCCTGTCAAAAAAAAAAAAAAAAGATATTCTATCAAATTAGTCAACTCTGAGAGGCTTGAGGGCTAAACTGTCTCTCTCAGATGTGCCCAGAGCTTCTGAGTTAAACAGGACACTTGGAGAATAATCTTGTCTCCCCACTCTTTGAGTTTCTGAGTATTCATTACAGCAGATGAATTTACCAAGTACCCACATTGTGCCAGGCCCTGTGCTGAGGACTGGTCATGTCCTAACTTGTTGAATTTTCACAAAAACTGCCTCAGGGGTGGAAATGATTTGAATATTAGTTTGCATTGTGTGTGTGTTCTCCCAGAGGCTCTTGTGTTAAACGTTTTGTCCACAAAGCCTTATGTTGGTAGGAGGGTAGAAACTAAGAGGGTGAAAACTCAATCCAATCATGACACTTGAAGATAGGAGTTGCTTGGATTGGGTTAGTTGTTAGGCTTGGGGCCCCCGTGATTAAGTTTGAATGACTTCAGGAGACCACACAGAGACACAGGTGTTCCCTTTGACCCTGTGATGCTCTGTGCTATCTTGGGACTCTGCCAGCAAGAACACTATCACAGAGACTGAACCAGTGGGGCCATCTGATCTTTGTGAACCTTGAAAACTAAGGGTCAAAATAAGCTTCTCTCCTTTCTAAGTAGCCTATGCCAGGTATTTCATTACAGTTACAAAAAGTTGCTAATTCAGGAAGGTTCCGTTATCATCCCCACTTAAAAAGGAGGAACCGGAGGCACAGGGGGTCAAGTGATGAACTAAAAAGCATGAAGCCAGGAGGTGAGGGAGGAAAGATGTGAACTCAGGTGGCCCAGATCCATAGCTAACATCCCTAACCCAGTGTATCATAAATGCCAGTGACAGTTTTTGAAAGGTCTTCCCCAGTAAAAAAGAACCAGCTGGATTCCAGAGATACCCAGATTTTGCTGGACATTCAAGACTCTTGTTAAGGGAACATGTGGACTCCATTCTTTATGAATAGACTGTGCAGCTGCTGACTGAGACAGGGTCCTGCAGTGCCACCCCTCCTGTCTGGTTGGAATTTTCTGCTGTTATAGTCTCTCCCTTGGGAGTGTCACATCCGTAGACTTGGATTGAGGTCTGTCCATGTAAACAGACACTAGGGATGTCAAAGGAAGGCATGTGGTGGTTGCCCCAGAGGGCTTTCCAAATATAGTAAGAGATTGCTGCGTGTTTCTGCCCATTTAGACAGTGAATCCTCAGAACCACCCTGTGAAGAAGGCAAGACGAGGATTGATATACCCATTTTATAATTGGGAATACCGAGGCACTATGTAGTCAACTGCTCTGTTCCCATGTCTCCAGTAACCACACACACCAGAATTTCAAATGAAACACTGCTTTGAGCCTTCTGGCTTCTTGCCTCCTTACATATAAGTTACACATCTAGGGGCAATCTGTTAGAAAATTTTCATGAGTCATCGATGAAACAAGAAAAAATAAGGGCCGGCACTGCGGCTCAATAGGCTAATCCTCCGCCTGCAGCACCGGCACACCAGGTTCTAGTTCCGGTCGGGGCGCCAGATTCTGTCCCAGTTGCCCCTCTTCCAGGCCAGCTCTCTGCTGTGGCCCGGGAGTGCAGTGGAGGATGGCCCAAGTGCTTGGGCCCTGCACCCCATGGGAGACCAGGAGAAGCACCTGGCTCCTGCATCGGATCAGCGTGGTGCAGCGGCCGCATCGCGCCGGCCGTGGCAGCTATTGGAGGGTGAACCAACGGCAAAGGAAGACCTTTCTCTCTGTCTCTCTCACTGTCCACTCTGCCTGTCAAAAAAAAAAAAAGAAAGAAAGAAAAAGAAAAAGAAAGAGAAAGAGAAAAAAAAAGAAAAAATAAGGATTATGGGGAGTTTTTTTTTTTTTTTATTAAACTAATCCCTTCGATTTAAAGAACTCTCTTCTATTCTGAAATTATGTCCCTCTTGCTTTTTGGCATTAAACTACCCTTTATTAAAATAATGGGTTTTTTTTCTTTTTAATGTACTTACATGGCCAAAAAAAAGTTGGTAATTCTGTTGGTTTCCAAACCTGTTTGCTGGCCTTTGAACCACTGCTCTAAAATGCACACAATCTGTGAGAGTCCAAAAGACCATTTCATTTTCCAGGTTCAAAGGTAAGCCTCTCTCACCATTTGTAGTATCCAAGAAGTCAGAAAGCTTAGCCTTGATGGAGGGGGACAGGTCCTCTTTGAGGAGCCATGGACTGAATACAGTATGTGCTGCAATCTCTACTCTTATTTACACGAGACACACGACTCTTCATAGCCATGGCAACTAGCCCAAAATGACAGGGCTGATTAATTCCACAAGTGCATTATTCATGTGTCACCAAATATTGACTCTTATCAACCCCCTCCCCCCAGCCATCTGCCCTGGTGTATAAAATCAAAATAAATCAACAAACAAAAGCTGGCAGGCAGATGCCACCCCAGGGTCTCTGCAGCCAACTGCATAGTCTCCAGTGCTGGACTGAGTCCTGAGTGGCTGCTCCAGTTATCTACCATACTTCTTCCCATACATGCACATGCACACACATACACAAACACACACCGAGGTTTTAGATGGTAATGCTGTGGGTATGTGAGGAGGAAAGGATTGAGGGAAACCAGGGTGGAAAAGCCATTGAACATTCTAGGTGAGGTAGGCATTTGGCTTGACTGTTAATTCCCAGGTCATTTCCATGTACCATGTCAGAACATGTAAGTTCAACTTCTGGCTCCCAACTCCAGCTTCCTCCAAATGCAAATCCTGAGAGGCAGCAGTGATGGCTCAAATACTTAGGTTCCTGTCACTCATGTGGGAGACCTGGATTGTGTTCCCACCTCGCAGCTTTGGTCCTGGACCAGCCCTGGTCATTGTGGGCATTTAGAGAGTGAACCAGCAGAGGATTTCTCACCCCCCAATCACCCCCCACCCTGGGCCGTGTGTCTCTGTGTGTGTATCAACCCACATTGCCTTTTCTTTACCTCTCAAAGAAAAAAACATGGGCCGGCACTGTGGCATAGTGGGTAAAGCCGCCTCCTACAGTGCTGGCATCCCTTATGGATGCCAGTTCAAGTCCTGGCTGCTCCACTTCTGATCCAACTCTCTGTTATGGCCTGGGAAAACAGCGGAGGATGGCCCAAGTCCTTGGGCCCCTGCATCCACGTGGGAGACCTGGAAGAAGCTCCTGTTTCAGATCAGTGCCACTCCAGCCATCATGGCCAACTGGGGAGCGAACCAGCGTTTGAAAGACCTCTCTCTCTGCCTCTCCTTTCCTCTCTGTGTAACTCTGACTTTCAAATAAATGGGTAAATCTTTAAAAAAATTTAATCTGAGTAAGTCAGGATAGCAGAAGGCCATGTTTTGAACTCTTGTTATTTATCAGCCCTGTAAAGGTCACATTATGTTTCATCTTCATCACAACCCTCAGATACAGAAGCTATTCATAATCCCATTTTATAGCTGAAAAATTTAAATTCAAATATGTTAATTAACTTGTCCAAGGCTGAACATCTAAAAATTCATGGGATGAATTAACAGCCAGTGTTTTTAATCCCTATTGTGATCATTTGGATAATAGTTTGAGTGGCCCAAGTCCGAAAGGCCTAGTGTGGGAGAGTATGGATAGACTCACGAGGTGAGACCACACAGGAGGTGATGACCATGCTCCCTATCTCCTTGCTTCCTGGCTCGCCATGTAATCTTTCCTCTGCACACACAAGTTCATCAAGATGCTACACTAAGTGGGCTGCTCAGTCTAGGACTGTGACCTCCTGAAACCTTCCTTCATAAGGATCTTCTTTCAGGTATTTAAGCTGTGGTAACAAAAAGCTGAGTAACACTACTACACAAGCCAACTCACCTGTCACTGTCACTTGTATTATTCAATCTCCCTGTGCCTAGGCTATGGTTTGAACAAGAATTTGCACCCAAAATCACATGGGTGTTAAATCCCAAAATCCCAAGTTAATAATAAAGAGAAGGTAGAAATTTAATCGAATTATGTTTGCGGGATGAGTCTAGTGGGAAATCCAAGGTCACTGGGGGCATGACCTTGGAAGGTAGTTCTTGTCAAAGGGTTGTAATACTGATTTGCCATGTGATTTCCACATACACTCTACCACTGTCATCCCTCAGACTCACCAGATGGCCACACCAATGGAGTTTGCCTGCTATCAGACTGTGAACCTCCAAAACTATTAGACAAACCTCCTTTCTTCGTAAGTAGCTTATCTTAGGTATTTCCTCGCAGTAATGACAAGCTGGCTAATAGAGCTTCCATTTCTACATCACCGTACTGGGGTAATTATGGCACTAAGCTTGCAGAATTGTAGTGAGAACTAAGTCAGCTAACACATGTAATACATTTAGAGTAATCCCCGGTACATAAGTGCTCAATATGTATTGGCCATTATTATTGGTGGTGGTGTTTAATTACATTATACTACCTTCTTTTGTTGAATGTAGATAACATAGACAAGCAAAGAAAATTGAGTACATGAGCATCCTTGGGGATCAAGTGCCAAGAGAATTACATTTCTGTTGCCAAGCAGAAGAGTCACTTTTTTCTGCACCTGCTCACACCATGTTGTACATGCTGTGCTCCATGGATTCCTGGGTTTCTTTTCTCCTGCTCTTTTCCTTCAGACTCTTCTAACAATTCCTCAGAGAGCCCCTTTTCCCCATCTCTCATGGTCCTCTCTCCACTCAGTTAAGAACTGCTATACAGTCTGGTCCCCAAACAGTAGTTAGAAGCCACACCAACAGCATGGTGGTGGTATGTGCCACACCCAAAGAAAGAGCCTGAGAACACACAGAGGGAGACCAACAGGTTGCTATGGCCTGATCATTTTTAAAGTCAATTTCCATCACTTCTTCTCCACTGCTTCTCACCAAACTGTGGGAAAAGATACCAATTAACTGACTGTAACATCCCTACCAGCTGCCTCCCATCTCCAGGAAGGGCTGGTGGTACACATCCGTAACTTTACTTTTAGTCTTAACTTTTGTAACTTGGAAAATATTAACAACAACCACTGAGAATGTGAGTTACTTCAGTGATTTCTCTTTTCCGTCATTAGAAAAGGATGCCTGAGCTCCCAGTCACCAGCTTGGGTGCGTCACAAATGTGTTTCATTCCCACATGACCTTCCTCTGTGACTAACTGCATTATCCAGTTGTTTGTTGGTTCCCCCAAGAACGAGTTGCAAATGATGCATGATTGGTTTGTGCTCTTTGCTTCTTTGAGGGCTGCATTTAAATGTGTTAAATGTCAGGAAAGAATAATCAAATGAGTAAAAAAGGGATGCTAAAATGCAAGCATCTACTAGTTACCAAGATATAACTGATATTTTTTAAAAAGGCAGCATCCCCAGCTCCATAATTCCATGTACTGAATGATTCTAGTGTCAGTTGGTTTCAACCTGACAC
Source organism: Sylvilagus floridanus (assembly GCA_949820135.1). Classification (NCBI taxonomy): domain Eukaryota; kingdom Metazoa; phylum Chordata; class Mammalia; order Lagomorpha; family Leporidae; genus Sylvilagus; species Sylvilagus floridanus. The sequence goes on from OX463239.1 coordinate 66,200,051, forward strand.
TGCACGTCCCATAATGACCTACACAGAATGTTCCAACCAAATCTGAATCCTCATGGGATCTAGAAGGCAGAAGTGATAGGCAGCCTCCCCTGTCTGGTGGTCACTGTTGGTGCTAAGAGGTGAGACAAGTACAAGGTGCCAGTGCCTTTCAGATGGCTTTCACTTCTCTCCATAGCACACCCAGCTCCCCTGCCCAAATGCTGAGCCTACTGAGTGACCCCAAACCACCACAGATACTTTGTCGTAGTAGCCAAGATGTACCAGCAACACCCATAGACTTTCACATCTGCCCTCCTTGTCACAGCATTTTAGCAGTTGGAAGAGCCCAGCTTCCGGTTGCCCCTGGAAGTTCTGACTCATTGACCTGCTCTAGGGCTGACCCTTCTTCAGCTCCTCTTTTCACAGCTTTGCTTCTTAGCTCCTCCCATCTTTGTGCAGTCTAATGCCTGAAACATATCCCTTTGTCCAGAATGCTCATAGGCATCCTGCCTTCCTAGTTGGACCCCGATTGATAACTCCTGCAGCCCTCACTAGGATTAGGATACAGAGAGGTTAGAGTGTGAAGCAAAGAGAACTGTCAAGAGATTTCCTTGGCTGTGCTGTGTGCCTCCTCTTTCTTTACATTCAGTCTCACAATGGTCACCAAACTCAACACATCTCAGAGAGCTTCCTGCAGTTGAGATACAGAAAGTGATGCCTAACCCCTGCCTTGGAAAGCTGCAGCAGGGAATTACGGGGGCTGCACTGAGTTCTGCCAATCCCCAGACGTTGGGGATAACAGGCAAGAGCTGCCTAGGAATGCCAAGGCAGTCTATCCTAGTCTGTTACTGATAGGACTACCTAGATGGGTGGAGCAAGCTCTGTAGTAAGAAACGGGAGGTGAACTCTGGCCCCTGGAAGCTGAGGGTAGAGGAAGTAGTCACCAACAGCCAGCTGGGGAGCAGATCCATCCACCAGGGCAAGGATCTGCGGGAGGGTTCCTAGGAAAGGGAATTTTGCTTAGAGCAAACCAGGAAGAAGCACCTCTCCAGATGCGGAACAGTCAATACTTAGCAGCCCAGAGGACTTGCAGATAACTCCTCACACTGGTCACCGCCTCATTTATTCTTTCCTCCCTCCTTTCTCATCCTGAAATGAGGGAGGTGGGAAGAAAAAGGCAGCAAAGACTTGCCATAAAATTCACAGTGTTGATTAATCTCTTGGAATAGACACAGCTGAATTGAGACTGTCCTTTGCCACTTAAAGTGATCACATCACCTGAGAGTGAGCTGGTATGCATGGGCCTGCTGGAACTCCTTATCTAGGGCTGGGGGCTTGATTTACTGAAAATGCATTCAGAGGGCTACCCCAGCTACAAACAGAATTTTCACCACTTTTTAAAAATTATGTAATTATTTCTTTATTTGAAAAGCAGAAAGAAATCTGCTACCTGCTAGTTCACTCCCCAAATGCCCACAACATCCAGGGTTGGGCCAAGCTTTCAAAGCCAGGAGCCAGGAGGCCAATCCAGGTCTCCCATGTGGGTTTCAGGGACCCAACTACTTCAGCCATGATCTGCTGCTCCCCACTTCCCCTTCCCACTAGGTGTATCCTGGTAGGAATCTGGAACCAGCGGCAGAGCCAGAATTTGAACCCAGACACTCCAATATGGGATGAAGAAGCTCAGGCGCTGCAGTGTGGGATGCAGGGATCCCAAGTGACATCTTAACAGCTGCATCAAAAGCCCACCACGTTTTACTCCTTTTTATATTAGAGTTCCTGACAAGCTGCCACTCGAAGGAGGATAAAATTCCACATCACTTTAAACAGATCTTGAAACCCCATTCTGTCTGCCTCCACGTACGCAGCTGAAGAGCAAAGGCCACACAGGAAGAGCATTGCAGATGCAAATACACAGGCAGCCTGGGAGCCAGAGCTCCTGCTTGCAGCCCCGGGCCCCTTCCTCCCCATCCCTGGCCTCCAACACGCATTCCTCTGCTAGTCACTTTCAGATTTCCCTAGGAATATCTCATTTCAGATTTATCAACTCAAAAATAAATGTACAAGCAAGAAGAAATAAAACAAAGAAGAAGGGAGTGGATCAACAAATGCAGAGTCAAGAAGAAGGAATGCCTGGAGAAGAGATGGAGAGGCGGAGCTGACTGGGGACAAGCTTAGCCTCTGGGTCTCCTTTGACATTGGTGGTGCCCTGTTGCCTGGAAGCCCATGAAAAAGCAGGTTCCTAGTCCCCAGGCCACCCTGGGGTAAGACCAAGAATCTCAGTTTTTAACAAGTACCTTGGTGACTTAGTCATTGGCAAGCATCAGGCCAACATGTGGGTGCTGGACTCCTGTCCTAGCTACCTCTGTTTCAAGGAAACACACTATAGAAGAATGTGATGAGGCAGCCTGCAGGCTGGGTGGTGACTCAGGTTCTGCAAAAGCTACAAACTTCTAGGCCAAAGTACATTAAAAATCAGCAGCTCAGGACATCCAAGGAGCAATCCTAGAGGACACCCTGGCAGAGGTAGGGCATTTGGCTGCACAATGGACAAACTCTGCAATAAAGCAGAGGCAAGGACTGGCTGGAGGTCTTGGTAGGGGCAAGGTGGGAGGGATCTCATTGTCCCAAGGACTATCCTGCAACACTACAGGACACACAAGTACCTTTGCATCTCTAACCCCATCTACAAGGACTCCACTCACATAGTGTCCAGCTGACAAATCTGGTGCTTCTTGCAAACCACCAGGTTTGAGGGTTGCAAGGTGGGTAGGGGTGGCCAACTGTGGCATCAGTTCTTCCATTGGGTTCTATGCAATGGTCATCATAAAGTTTTATTAAAAGAAAAATGAACAACCATCTATTGTGTAGCCACAGCAGAAGACAAAGGAGTGGCTAAGGAAAGCACAATGTTTAAAATGCTCATAGAGCCTCGACACAAGAGGCATGGCACAGGACCACACGGGAAAGTACTGGAGTTTGAGAGAGGGGACCATTTAAACCATGACTTTTATTGGGTTTCTGGAGAAGAAGCAAGGAAGGGCAGGGTGAACACCTTTGGACTGGCCCATTTCTGTAATTCTAGCAGGCCTGAAACTCTCAGGGCAGTCGCTAGTTACCTGGCACCTGGCCAGGCAGAGGATAATTGCCTCCCGGAGCCTGGGCCGGGCAGGGGATATCTGGGCTTCGATTGGGTGGTCTGCATACCGAAGATGTGCTCCTAGCTGTGTCTTTGCTGCTTCTGAGAACTGACCCACCCAGAAATAAGCACTCTCATCCTAGCGAGATGAGTTTTTTTAAAATGTCGAAATATCTTAATATTTAAATGTTTATATTTTGTAAGTGTTTATATAAAATATTGAATATCCATTTTAAAATACATATACACTTCTCAACTCCGATGAGCCACTTCACTTCCTGTCTGTACTACTCAGTTTGCAGATACGGTGACTATCACGCCATGCTGATCATGGCACACTGCTACCGTTCAACATCAGGTGTGGGTATTTGTGTCCCCAAAAGACTGCTCCCAACTTGTCCATGCTGCACACGCTTCTTCCTCCAAGTTTATTCTTATTTATTCAGCTCACTGAAGCACTCAAAATCACCCCCTAAAATATCAGGGACATGAGTCTTCTCACAAGTGTGCAACCAAGTCTCTTAATGGGAAAGGAGCCAGCAGGGAACAGAAGGTAGAAAGGTCAGAATTCTCACTCTAGCCAAGCAGGGCTCTGCCAGGTTTCTTTCCACACTGGAAACAAATCTATTCGTTATTTTGAGCCATGACTGGGATGACACTCGATGACGTATAGCAAAGCAGGAATTATCTTTTGGAGCAGAAAGATGAAGACATACCGTGAGTCTGATAAGATAAAGGCTGCGACAGATAAAAACATTTATAAGGGGAGTGGATGGCCACCTGCCAAACAGAAGAAAAGAAGCGCGCTCACTAAATGGAAAGAAGAAAGGAGAGGGAAGCCAAGCCAAATGATGCTGGGGTGCACACAGCATCCTTTCCTGCAAGAAGATTCAGCAATGGGAGAGGAACAGGGAAGACACGTTAGAGCATAGGGGCAGGCACTACGCGACCTTGGACAATGCACTTGGCCCCTCATATGCAGTTTCCTGGGTATAAAAAGGGAGTTTGACCTGCTTGCCCTCAGAGTGATGGTGGTGTTCAAATGCGTGAATGCAGATTAGAATGCACTGTGAGCTGAGAGACAAGCATTGAGTATTTAAAACATGGGCTCTTGAACGATATATCCCAAAGTATGGCCTGAGGAAGCACTAAAAGTACAGATTCCGAGGAGAGATGTTTAGGCTGCCTGATTAATACAGCGACATCCCACATAGGAGTACTTCGGTTTGATTCCTGGCTCTGGCTCCTGATACAGGTTTCTACTAGCGAAGACTATGGCAGGCTGTGGTGTAGACTCAAGTAGTTGGGTTCCTGCCACCCACATGGGGGACCTGGATTTTGTTCCCAGCTCCTGGCTTTGGCTTCAATCCAGTCCCAGTCATTGTGAACATTTGGGAAACCAACCAGTAGCTCTCTCTGTTTCTCCCTGACTCTCTGTCTCTGCTTCCCCTTCTCTCTCTCTCCATCTCTATATATCTCTCTCTCAAATAATCAAATAAATAAGTAATTTTTTATTTTTTTATTTTTTTTTGACAGGCAGAGTGGACAGTGAGAGAGAGAGACAGAGAGAAAGGTCTTCCTTTGCCATTGGTTCACCCTTCAATGGCTGCCGTGGCCAGCGCGCTGCGGCCTGCGCACCACGCTGATCCGAAGGCAGGAGCCAGGTCTCCCTTCTTCTCCTGGTCTCCCATGGAGTGCAGGGCCCAAGCACTTGGGCCATCCTCCACTGCACTCACAATAAGTAATTTTTAAAAGTACAGGTTTCAGCTGGGGTCCAAGAACCTGAATTCTGGTCAAGTACTTCAGATCATTCTGAAGTAGGAAGTCTTAACAAACCTATGAGGTAAACATAGATGTGGCCCCCACTTTATACAACAGGAAAGTGAGGCACAGTAAAATCAGGCAACCTGCCCAAGGTCACCCAGCTACTGAGTGATTGCTGGGCTCAAGGCAAGAACTGATCTCTCTACCCTGTCCTCTGAAGATCAGAGTTGCAGCCCATTTCCAGAAGCATCCAGCCATTGCAGAAGTGCTGTTATCTCTACATCCTCTGAGCTTCTCACAAGCAAATACTCTTGAAAGAGCTATCAACAGTTATCCACATGAATGACAGAGACAGAGGAAGAGGAAAGGATGGAAGAGCCATGCTAAGATTGCAGTTTACACCAAAGATGGGCTCCTCTGGGTCCCTGTGAAGACTCACTGGGGTAAAATGCTCTCAAATATATCAACACCAAGAGGGTGGGAAAGATCTGTGTCCTCACAAAGTGCAGGAGGAACCTGCAACTGGCAGATAGAAAATGGGTAAGAAGAGCTAGAAGCTCCAGAGCCATAGACTGTTAGAGGTGGACATACCTCTGGAAGTTATCTTGGTTCTCCCCTTTACATACAGATGAGAAAATGAGTCTTGGTGAGGGAAATGCCAAGGTGGGCCAGTGGAGCCCAACCTCAGACCTCATCTCACATCACATTCTACTCCAGTGAAGCATAAGGAAAGGAAACCCACAGCACTGCCTTCCTGCCAAACACCATCTAATTCACAGACAGCCTTGGCTGCAAGCTTGGCTGAAGGAAGAACTGAAGAGAGGTAAGGAATTCTGAGCAGCAGCTGAGTCAGTAAATGGGGAGAGTCTCAGACATCCATCATGGCACTGATGGATCCACAGAGCCTGGAACAGAGAGCACAGATGACTAGGGGGAAGAGACGCCAACGAGGGCCCCCACAGGAAGACTTGGGAGCACGTGCTGGGCACATTCACCTCGATTGCCCAGCCATGCTCTACCAGAAAATCAAGAGTTCTGGAGCACAGACTGTAATGGCTGGAGGTGAAGATGAGAGTGCAGGGCAGGTGATTCATTTCCAGCTCAAAAGTCTCAAAGGATACGGTGGCCAAGCATCCCAGAGCTGCTGTCAGTGGCCACACCTTGCCTATCCAATGTCATTTTTGACCACTGCTGTGATAAATGCACACATCCTATCTCCCATGGATTAGCTTGACCTGGTGATATCCTGGGAAGAGTACTGGTGTCTGCCTGAGACACCAGCATGGGGGGAATGGGGAGAGAGGTGTGGTCCTTGGCAATAAAAAAGAATTTTGAGGGAATTGGGGGACTGAGTGTGAGGCTATGTAGAGATTCTAGGACTGAAGTGATAGGACCAGGAACCACTGGAGACAGATCTGGGCGAAGAGTTTCCCAGGGCACCAGCTCCTTTTCCATTCCCTCCATCATCACCGTCTCTCCACACATGTTTGTAGACCAGCTGTGATGTCACATCAACAACAGAGGGGGCAGTGGCCCAGCCGTAATTTCTGAGCACCCAACCCTCCAGTAACCAGGTAAGTCCAGGCCAGCTTTAGAGCTTTAGAGTACACATTGGCTTGTGTTCTGACAACAGGGGGCAAGATGAAAGATTAGTGTCATAGACTGAGTAAGCCCTGAGAGCGACCACTAGAATGAGGATCCCAGGCATGAAAAATGACCTCATCTCAACAGGGAGAGGTCAAAGAGATGTATTCTTATTTTCTATGGAAACTGGCAACACTAACACAGCTGTGACCCTGGAACTGGAGATAGAGTATAGATACCCATTGGGTTTGGCTTTAACTTCATTTAAAAGCAGCTTGCCAAGGAAAAAAAAAGGCAGAAGGGAAGAAGCTCCAGTTGTTACCCATGAAAATAACCCACTGAGTAGCTTACCAAGCATCAGACTTAGCAAATTGTCTTCATTTGCTGTACAAACCAGGATATGTTGGAGCTACTAAAAAGAATGATTACCCTGCCAAACCTAGTGCGTCCCGAAGAGCCTCTCAAAGTTCTCTTTTTTTCTATTTATCTTGGTAATGAATTCTCTGAGCCAGTTCAGTTATCTCCTGCCAATTCAGTTATCTTTCCCCATCTCTGACAAAAGCATGGCTGTGGGGAGCGATAATATTTTACTAATCAAATGAGTATCAGTGAGATCTGTGCAGCAGCTTCTGACACATTTTTTTAATGACTTGATTCTTTAGTAGATTCCTCTTAGGAGAAAGCCTTGGTTATGATGTGAATATGAAGAAATATTCTGGATTTATTCAACTCATCTTTTTTTTAAGAGTTGACTACAAAAACCCTTGAACTTGAAAAGCTTTTTCCACATTGAAAAGGGAAAGGGGAAATTCGAACAATTATTTGAAAGATTTGATTAGTTTCACCTTCCAGTTTAGATCTTCAGGCATAAATACTTGGAGTTTTAGAAGATCCAAGTTAGAATCTTTGCTCCATTTCAGGGCCAGCACTGTGTCACTAAGGGTTAAGCTTCCACTTTCACTGCTGGCATCCCATTTCAGAGTGCCTAGCTGTCTTGCTTCCAACCCAGATCCCTGAAAATGTGCCTAGGAGAACAACGGATGATGACTCAAGTACTTGGGCCCTTGATACCCATCTGTGGTACCTGGCTGGGTTCTTGGTTCCTAATTTCAGCCTGGCCCAGCCCTGGCTGTTGTGCCAATTGGGAAATCAAACAACAGATAGAAGAACTCTCTCTCTCTCTCTCTCTCTCTTTCTCTCTCTCTTTCTCTCTCTCTCTCTCTGCCCCCCTGCCCCGTCATTCTGTCCTTCAAATAAATAAATCAGTCTTTACATAAAAGAATCATTGATTGCTGCTCTGTTGCTTATCCTCTCTCTACTACAGTTTCATAATGCCCTCCTTATAAAATATGATGATAATTATGTAAAATAATGACCATCAAATATTTCGCACAAAGCCTGTTTAGTAAATGTTAGATTTTCATTCCTATAGAAACTACAGAATTATCTCAAATCTCCATCTTGTTTTGCCTTCGCAGACATGGTTTGTAAACATGCCACATGTCACAAGAGCAGCTATAATAGCGAACAAATAATCTGTGCTGTTTATAACTTGGAAAGAAGTCCAAGATAGATATTATTCCTGTTATGCTATAGATTTCACCCTGTTTTTTGGTACACAACTCCATGTTAAGGTCCTTCCATGCTGTCAGGTGTGTGCACACCTGGTCTGATATATCCACCTGAAACAGAATATCCTGTAGTTGACCTCCATCAGCCATTCCTTTTTCACCCCTATAGAAATAGATACCTCCCTACTGCCGAACATCACCATTTGAATAGAATTAAAAATTTTATTTCATCAAGAGGCAGATAATTGCTGATGTGTTGATGCAACCTTTTCATGATCAGGTGAAAAGAATAACAGCTGAGGCCGGCGCCGCAGCTCACTAGGCTAATCCTTCGCCTTGTGGCGCCGGCACACTGGGTTCTAGTCCCAGTCGGGGCGCCGGATTCTGTCCCATATGGGTGCCGGGTTCTAGTCTCGGTTGCTCCTCTTCCAGGCCAGCTCTCTGCTGTGGCCCGGGAGTGCAGTGGAGGATGGCCCAAGTCCTTGGGCCCTGCACCCCATGGGAGACCAGGAGAAGCACCTGGCTCCTGCCTTCAGATCAGCGCGGTGCAGCGGCCGCAGCGCACCGGCCGTGACGGCCATTGGAGGGTGAACCAACAGCAAAGGAAGACCTTTCTCTCTGTCTCTCTCTCATTGGCCACTTGCCTGTCAAAAATTAAAAAAAATTAAAAAAAAAAAAGAATAACAGCTGAGTCAAAAGTACATTAAGAGGGTAAACCATTAGCTCTGTAAGTGTATAACTGAATGATGAGTATGAATCTTGGGTTCCCCTGTCCATCATTTCTCAGGGGTCCCTTTATGCCCTGACCTTCCCTCTCTCAAAGAGATCCCAAGGAATCAAAAGGCCCAACAATTCCAGCTGTCTTGCTTGACAAATTGGAATGGAAGTCAGCAACTGTTTTCCCTCCAGCGTCCTCTGGGAAATCCATCCAACTACATGTTCCCAGCTTGCCCTTGCTTTCAAGGCTATAACGTTCAAATACCAAGTGGCACATGCCATGTACAGGACATTATTGTCAGAAAGCAATGCAAGGGCTGGGAGGGACAGAGAGAGCCCCTGGGAGCAAACAGCCAAAGCTAATATTTAGTTAGAAGAAATGGGGATGAGATGGGCTGAGCCAACTCCAGGAGGGTAAGGAGTAATGCTGAATAGTTGTGTCTTCACTAGTCAGGGAAAACACGTGATGGATCTGAGCAGATACAAAAAAAACCCACTTATCTTAGACATTTGGCAAGATATTTTAGCACATGAGGTTACAGATGGCAATCATTCAGCCTTGAAGGTCGGAGATGTGGATTAGAATAAGCTCCTAAGAGCATGCACTTTGTCTGGAAGGGACCATACTTCATTCTGTTTTCTTTCCTCTACCAGTTTTCTTAAGAATCTGAGGCAAATGCTTTTCACCAATTTCCTCATCTGTCAAGAAGAGGGTTCACAAAATGAACTCTGAAATGTGGCTACGCAAAAGATGTGGCCATGAAGAATTAAATCATAAAACTAAATATTAGGGCTAAAATTTAAAACTTTGAGAAAATCTTTGTGACCTAGACAAAGACTTCTTAGATAGGACATCATAGCATGATCTATAAAAGAAAAAAGTGATTAACTGGACTTCATCAAAATTAAACAAACTTTGCTCTTTAACAAATACCATTAAGGAATTAAAGTATAAATCAAAGATTGAGGGTAAATATTTTAAATTTTTATATCTGATAAGGGCTTATATCTAAAACATAAACAGAATTTTTTACATTTTAAAAATGAGATAAGATTTGCATAAATGCTTAACAAATACATATGAATTATGTACAAACATGTGGAAAGGATGTTTGGCACCATTAGACATTACAGAAGGTGTCTCATGATACCAAGTGTTTGAAAGGATGTGCACATAATGGAACATTCATACACTACTGATGGGACTGTAATAGGCTATCATCAACATCAGAGCAAGTTTGGCAGTTTCCTAAAAGTTAAATACACACCCATAACCCAACTCAGCAACTTCACTTTGTAAACTCAGGAAAGTAAAATATGTTAACCTAGACACTTGTCCATAGAAGCTTTATTCATCATAGTCTAACATTTTAAAAAAAAGCAGTAAATGCATCTTTTAAAAAAGTGGTGTTAGTGACACAATGGAGTAATATTCTGAGCAAAAGAAGAGTATGGATACAAGCAACAACATGGTTGAACCTCAAAAATGTTACACTGTGAGAACCAAACTAAAATCTACATTTTGGTTGATTCCATTCATAAGAAATATCTAGTTGAACTACAGATACAAAAAGCAATGGTGACCATCTGGAACTAGATGTAGGAAAAGCCGACCGCCCTGGTGCAAGGGAACTTTTTGGAGTGATGAAAGTAGTGACGGCTACACAACTGTACACATTTACTACAAACCATCGAGCTGCACACTTACAGCAGACATGTGCCCTGGTTTGTAAATTCTACTTTTGTAAAACTGAATGAAATAAGATTGTGGAAAAAACAGAGATCCCTCATGCCCTTGAAGGTCTATCCAAATGTTGGTTTGTATTGAATACACACAACCCTGGGGCAGAAAGTGACTATGACGAATGATCTAGAAGGTGGTAGAGTGTGGATGTTTTACAAAACGTCAGAGACAGCCTTGGTTAAGACAATATTGTCAAACAGGTGATTCTGTCCTTATGACGTCTGCGCTCTCCTCCAGATTAGCACTTCTGGCCACGACATTTCACCCTTCTGTTACCTCTTGTTCTCAACCAGGTAAGATTTAGACTTACATTCACGTGGGCAAGTTGTGTAGACCGTGAGGGAGAGTTTCTTCCTCTGTAAAGTGGGAATAATGAAACCAACCTCCCAATACTGATGGGAGGATCAGTGAGATTAAATGTCTGTAAAGCTCCCAGCTCAGTGCCCTGCTTATAGGAGCTGCTCCACAAAGGTGAGCTGTTAGCCTCTCCAGTTCTCCTTCCTCAAACCTGCTTCCAGGAACAAGGGCGCCATTCACACCTTAGTGGCAGCGTATTTGCATTAAGCTCCTCCTCTGCAACTGAAACCATCTTCTCAGAGTGGAAGAAAGGCTCTTCGTCCACTAAGGGCAAAGGTGGGCACCAGCTGGTCCTGAAACTTCTGAAACTCGTTCCCTATTCTCCTTCCTTGCTACCCATCAACAACATCAACAAAAAGTCAGCTTGGGACAAATCAAAAACTCCACTTCTCTATCTTGAAGTGCAGAGCTCTAACGAGGATAGTGCAATTTTCAGATTAGATCAGCGGACACAGCCAGAATACCAGGGCCACAGTTAGCCACCCAAATGCTATGTGATCGTATGCTACTGCTCCTGAGAATGGTAAAGACACAGTTATTGCTAGACTGAGCCCAGAGAGGTGGTTAGAGTGCAACAGAGGGTTCTTCAAGACGTTCATAGACAGTGGAATTAAAAAATGAGTTTATTTTGGTGTTAAATAATTTTCAAAATCCAGACATATGAGGGATCTTCAGAAAGCTCATGGGAAATTACATAGTATGAAAAAACTATGCATGGATTTCAAAACGCTTTTTGAAAGTACCTTTTTTCTGACGTACCCATGTTTAAGGAAGTTGTCAGCACTGACCCAGTGTGACCCTGAGAATGAGAACCTGCTTAGGACTGAGCTGCCTAAGGAGGCACTGACCACTGTGCAAGCACAGGGTGGGCCTGGGGAAGGCAGCCCTTCCATGCTGTGCCCCAGACACCTTCCCTGCAGTAGTGGCAGCCCAGGACGAGGGGGCCTACCCTCAAGACCAGATGCTGAAGTTAGAGCACCTGCCCTGCCACCAACCAGCTCAGTGCCCAGAGGAAAGTCTACACCACTCGGTTCTTTACGTGTCCTTGCCCCATGATTTTAGGGCTACTTTTACCCTTCTAGGCAACAGTCCAAAATAATGATGGGAATACTCATCACCTAGGTCTGCTGGATCCCAGCTTGCATGTCATGTCTTCACAGAAGCATTCCCTGCCTGTCTCTAGTCATGTGCTGTTAGCTACTTGCCCATGGTATTCCTTGCAGTTACCCCAACTTAGTTTATTGCATTGCTTCAGATCAGACAGAATAGTTGAGATTATGGTACAATAATAAATACAGTTCTTACACATCTCAACCATTTATACAATAAAGATTTGTAGCCTTTTCATATCACGCATTTGTTGTGGTCACCCAGGAGGTTCAGCTCAGTGACCAGGCTGAGAAGCAGCCACCATATGGAGCCCTGCCCTGCTCACCGTGCCAGAGGGAAAAGAGAACTCCAGGGAGCTGCACATTAACTGCTCAGGCAATTAGCGGCTCAGCCCAGAAGGGGCACACATCACTTCCACTCATGGCTCATTGGCCAGAAGTAGTCAATGGCCCCAGCCACTCACAAAGGGTCTACGCAGTGTGCACTCCTAACCCCTGCACATGATCCTGAAAGCCAAAAAAGGTTTAGTGAGCAACTCTAATGGCTACTGCATAATTTATTTAGTTTTGTCTGCTTCCCCTGATCAGAATGGCCCATCACAGCAGGATGGACTATCTTGTCACCATTTGTCCCCAGGGCTGGCATGGTAACTGCCTATGGACTGAGTGATTCAAGTATTTTAGGACTGGTGACAATGCTTCTGGTTGGATGCATGCCAGCCCCTTGGCCAACTGCTCAGCTCCTGCAGGGCTGAGAGCCCAACTCTCCCTATTAACTGAACACAGGTGAGAAGGGCTGCGATGACTGCTTTCATCATTTTCTCCCTGACTTTCTAACCACCAGACACAATGGCCACCCACGCTGTGGAATCTCTTTGTTACTTTTTTCTTTATCTTAAGAGCTGATGTGAGTTGCACATTTTGTCCCATACCATACGTTTTAACAAAGCCGAAAAATTGAACTGGGTAACCTGCGTCTGCTGCTCCAGCGTTTCAAGGTCCCCCATAAGCCTGTGTGTTCTGCCCCAGGGGTGCATCATTCCAAGCCAGAAACCCCAGCTCTAAGGCTCCCTGGACATCTGCGAAGGCCTCTGGCTCAAGCTGCAAGCGTCAAGAACATCCTCTGTCTTTCTTTCCCACTCTTCATTGTTTCCTTTCAGGAACTATGGCAATCTTTTTTTCTCTGAGGGGGATAAAATTGCAAATGTATGTGGGAGTTGGCCATTGTCTAATGAAATAAGTAAAAGGTGAAGATGAAGGCCTTATTTTTGTACCCACCCATTGATGAACTAATGTCTCCTCATCCGGTATTTAGGACTTTTTTGTTGTTGTTGACCATAACCAGCACTAAGCAGTACATTTCATATAATTTCCATCACAGACACGGTTGGCACACCACTCAGGCTACAGCATCTGACCACTCGCTGCCCACAGCCTCAGCTGCTGATCATGGCTCACTCCTTCTGCGGAGAACTCTGGTGGCAACGCAGGAACTCACCTTCTAAAAGAATTTGCACCCTTCTTCCTCAGTCAGCTGGCAACCCATGACTGTTGGTTGTGGGTTGGATAGGCCAGCTCCCTTCTTCCGGTGGCAAGCTCCAGGGCTCCTGGGGTCTGGCCTGACAGCATACATTTGCTCCACTTTTCTCCCTGCCCCATCCAGCTGCTCCCATGCCTCCCCTTTCCCTGAATGGCTCATACCCAATTCCTTCTCTTGAGTTCTGCCTCTAAGGGGTTTGACTTAGACCCTACCCAACACACATACGTGCGCACACACACAAACCCCTGAAATAAAATTTCAAGAGAGTAATACTCAACACTTAATTCATGTGATGTACTCTGTTATTTTCTATACTATTCATTTACATATTTAATATATGTACATACCTATAGATGTAATTGCCTGTTTGCAACTCTCCAGGTTACTTTATAGCCCACTCTTGGGTCACAGCCCTGCAGTTCAAAAAACATTGCAGTCGTCTTCCCAAGTCCATTCTTTGGAAGCTGTTATGCAGTAACTAAGACAGTCAGGAAGAAGGTGGAATGAAGGGCATCTGTCTTTCTGTGCACAGCACTGAGAATTGTGACTGTGATATTCACTCTCCTGGGGCTGACCATCTAAAAGGAGCCCCAAGCGTCCACTGACCTCTGGCTGTTGGGAGGGCAGCTTACCTCCTCCTGCTCCCTCCTTCCTCCTCACAAATGCACTTTCCTCAAGACTTCAACAGAAAAGGTGGGTTCCAAGGAGAGAAAGCCACTTGACCTTGCCCAAGTGCACAGACATACAGTTTATATAAGTTTATATCAGCGTTATCTGTGATTGCCAAAATGAAAACATCCAAATGGCACCCATACATGAGCCACAGTGCAGCAGACAGAGGAATATCACATATCTATTTAAATAATGAAATGGGTTTTCAAATACAGAAAACTTTCCATGATACACTCAGGGTAAAAATCAATTCCCTCCACCCTACAGTTTGCCAATATAATTCCATTTTTACATCTTAAATGTTTAAAAAAATCATGGTGAAAATATGGAAAAATAGACTCAAAATTATTTGCAGCACTCATCTTCAGGGCAATGATGATGGGAAAGGCGGACTTTCTAAGTCACACATTTCCATAACATTTGAACTTTTTACCGCAAGCATGAATTACGGTTAAAATGAGATAAAGCAATAATTTTTCATTTAAAAAAGGTAAAACACAAAGAGAAGCTATTTATAAGGCGGCAGCATATGTTCCTTTGAAGGCACAAAGGCAGTTCTTCAGCAGGTACAACGCACCTTCAAGAGCCTGAGATAAAAAGCGTTTCTGTAAGTGCATGCTCTGAGGCAACATCTTTGTGCCAGTGTATAGAAGTGTTAGACAAAGTACAAATGGAGGGAATTCATAAGCTGTAGCGAGGCTTAGAAAATGGTTAAATAGCCCTGAGTACCAGAATCAAAGAGAAACCTCATCAGGAATGGGACTGAGGCCAGGATCCCTGGGGTCAGGTTCTGGAAGTAGGTAAAGGTGGTGGCTCCATATTGGTATGGGCACCCAAAAAATAGGGTAAAAGGAGGCAGGGGTGCAGAGTTGGGGTAGTTCTCCAACTTTCTAGAAGGCTAGAACACACTTTTTGGAACACTGCATTTTTGCAGGGGCTCCTGGTCTGACTTCATCTTTTTTTTTTTTTTTTTTTGTCTTAAAATCACCTGGGAGCCTTTAAAAATTCTGTTTCCCAGAAAATCTGATTTGAATTTCTGTATTTTTTTCCCTCTCCACTCCTCTTTCTCCCCCTCTTTTTCACTCTCCCTCCATTTCTTTCCTCTCCCTCTCTCTTTTTCCAAAGTCTCCTTTGGAGCCTTCAACATACACCCAAGGCTGAGACCATATTGAAGTTTAGGGTTCAGGGGACAGATGCTGGCTCTACCTAAGTTCAGGCAAGGAAGCAATGAATCTGATGAGAACTGGGCTCTTCCCTTTGTGACACTAATGGACTGCAAGCTTGGGGATTGGAAGCCTTATGAAGGAGGTGGGGTCAAACTCTGCAATTCAGGGTGACGTAGAATGACAGAAACAGGAGAGGGAGAAAATGCCCCTCTGCGGGTAAATGGATGAGAACAATTTATGCATGACATACTCATATAACAGAACATCATATAGCAATGAAAATGTATGTCCCAGCATTAACATGGCACCAACATAAGGCTCCCTCAAAAACATCCTGGCAAGTTATAAAAGCAATTTGAAGCACAAGGTTATAGGTCATGACACCATTTATTTAAATTGGAAACTACAGGAAACAAAAAACTACTTGCTGTTTTGCTACTAAACAGATCTATACTAACAGTGTAAAAATATTCATGAGACATGAACACTCTAACAGCAAGACAGTGGACACCTCTGGAGGGGGAGGAGGGGATTGGACAGAGAGACAAGGGGAGCAACCAATAGGAGAAGACTGTTCAGGCACACAAGTCTGGGTGAATCCCCAGGACATCACAGTAAGAAGTCAGTGTGTGAAGATCACATACTTTATTGGTCATATTTGGGAAAAGACAAAACTACAGTAATGGAGAAAAACTGGTGGTTGCCAAGGGAAGGGTGTGATTATTAAAGGAGAGTGCATGGGAGGTCTGGGGGGATGGAGTCTTTTGCATACCAATTGTGGTGATGGGAAGATGAAGCTACACATGCATCACCAACTGATGAAACTGAATTTCTCAACATTAGAAAGCACAATGGTGCTTGCCAAGGATTGAGGGGAGGGGGTCATTGTTGAATAGATATGGGGTTTTAAATTGGGAAAACGGTTCTGGACATGATGCTGGTGATGGCTGCACAATGATGTGAATGAACTTAATATACTTAAATACACACAGTTAAGGTGGTAAACCTTTTGTTACATATATTTTACCATTTTTTAAAAAAAGATGTATTTATTTATTGAAAGGCAGAGAGTTTCAGAGGGAGGGAAAGACAGAAAGAGGTATCTTCTATCCTCTGGTTCACTTCCCAAATGGTTACAACTGCCGGGGTTAAACTGAAGCCAGGAGCTTGGAACTCCATCTGAGTCTCCTACATGGGTGACAGGGGTCCAATCACTTGGGCTATTCTCCACTGCTTTCCCAGGCCATTAGTAGGGAGCTGGAACAGAAGTGGATCAGCGGGGACTCGAACTGACATCCATATGGGATGCTGGCAACTTTATCCACCACAACACAAGGCTGGCCCCTGTATGACACTTCTTAAAAAACTAAAACAAAATCTGAAACAATTGTAAAAAAAAAAAAAGCTAAGTGATGGATATATTCACATTTTTAGTCAACTTCTAAAATTTTCTGTGTGTTTAAATGTTTTAATAAGTTTCTAAAAATATGAGATAGAATAAAAATGTTAGCGCTACAAGAAATGTTGAGATCATGTACTCCAAATTCTTCATTTAAGCAGAATCAAATTGGGGGGGAAAAACAGCTAAAGCTCCTGACTCCCAATCCAGTGTTTATCCAAGATGATTACTTGGAGCTGAGGTTTCTAATTGATAATAAAATCGAGCTTCTTCACCTCCAGAAATCTTATGAGTGCCAAGAACCATGAAAAGTGTGCTCAGCTTTCCCTGGTTCCCAAAAAACAATTTCTACATCATCAGAGCAATCTGCCAAATATTCTCAAGAATAGAATTAAAATCGAATCAGCAGCTCTCTTTGGAAGAATTGGTGAAACAATTTTAAAGGAAGAAAAGTCGCAAAACTAATGTGTCAATTTTACTGATGTCCTAATTGATCTCCTAAGACATTTTAATTTGTTTCCTGTCATCCTTACTCCTGCTATCTTAGTTCTCACCCCCGCTCTTCTCCTATTTAAATACAACCTCATACTGAAAAACTCCCGTGACCTCCTCTCACCCGACATCTAATCTCACTCTAATTAGAACTTACTTTCTCTAGAAAATAGTACTCTGCAAGATTTTAGGGTGAGAAAAAAGTCTTCTGCCATTGCATCTACAGGGTTTACTATTGCAAACAAAGAGCTGGAAAATCAGACCTGCAGGGGACAGGACGCAAGGGAGGAAGCCCAGCGAAGGGTTCCAACGGTAAGATTCTGCAGGAGACACCACCTTCGGCATCATGGTCACCAGCAGGATGCTCACAACATAAAGAATTTCTCAGCTGATGGAAAGTCTCCCATGGGTCCTCCCACTGAGGCTGCAGGTTCTGGGTGTGGACACCCAGTTGGTTAAGCCTTGGGCCCTAGTCCATGCTTTCACTGCCAGGTGCTTCTTCAAAGGCAGTCACAGCCTGGCCTTGCCACATCCCCACGATGAAGGCCTCTCTCCTCTCCCAAGCAGGGAAAGAATTCAACACTGGGAAGCACAGGGGAAAACTGTCCCCTGTCCGTAGGCCTCCCCACTTCCACATACATCCTTCTCTCCTTACTTAAATTCTGCTCACTGCCCATCCTTTCCTCACGCTCCCACCTACACACTCTGCTTCAGGCACCCAAAAATGTACTCACCTCCTCTCCAAAGAATACAATTCTGGCATATTTGAAACTCCTGCTTCTACTCCTAGCTCTGTGCAGTCACTTCTCTGCATAGCAACCAGAGTGATTATTTTGAAATCTAAGATAGATCTTATCACTTCTTGGCCCAACGCCCTCCGATGGATCCAGTTTCAAAGAAAAAGCCTCATCTTCACAATGCTCATCTAGGCTCAACCTTATTGACTCAACCCTAGCTGTCTTGATCTCATCTCCTGCTGTGGTCTCCCTCACTCTGCTCCCAGGTCAACTCAGAAAAGGACCAGAAACCAAGAGAGGTGAGACAGCAGGGAATGCAGCCCAAAGGTCAAACATATATTGGTCATAGTGGAAGCTGCCAATGGGACAGGAAAGGTGATCACCTTTCTGCAGAGCTAGATATCTCCACAGTGACTACAGTGCTCCTGTACTCCCCTCCTGTACAGGTAGAGTTATAGACAGTGAGAGAGAGACAGAGAGAAAGGTCTTCCTTCCGTTGGTTCACTGCCCTAATGGCTGCTACAGCCGGTGCTATGCGATCTGAAGCCAGGAACCGGGTGCTTCCTCCTGGTCTCACCTGCTCACCTACAGCTTTTTTTTTTTTTAATTTTTATTTATTTATTTGAGAGGTAGAGTTACAGACAGTGAGAGGGAGAGACAGAGAGAAAGGTCTTCCTTCCATTGGTTCACTCCCCAAATGGCCGCAATAGCTGGAGCTATGCCGATTCAAAGCCAGGAGCCAGGGGCTTCTTCCTGGTCTCCCATGTGGGTGCAGGGATCCAAGCACTTGAGCCATCCTCCATTGCCTTCCCGGGCCACAGCAGAGAGCTGGACTGGAAGAGGAGCAACCGAGACTAGAACCCGGGGTGCCGGCGCTGCAAGCGGAGGATAAGCCAAGTGAGCCACGGCATCGGCCCTCCCCTCTCAATCTTTACTGCAGAATTAGTGTCAAGTTCATGTGCCTGGAATCTCAGGTTCTCCACCCTCTGGCAGCAGCTTACTTTCCCAGTCACATCTGCCCTGGATCTCGGCTTCCACTTTCACATACCTCCTCCCACTCCAGTCCTCACTGCTCCTCAAACGCATCACTTGTGCCCCTAAGCCTTTGCACAGGGCTTTCCCCTAGGTCTCGGTTGCTCTTCCTCCCCTGGTGGCTTTTCAGCTGCATGAGCTCCTACACACACACTTCAAAACTCGGTTAAAAATTTGTGCCTGTGGGAGCCCTACCTTATTCCTCAGTATGATGTATTCCCACTGCACCTAGGTATATTAAAGCCCTGATGATGTTACGTTGCAATTATCTGTTCTCCTGTCTGTCTTCCTCATTAGACTGTTACTTAGAAAGGACAAAGTGTGTGTCTAATAAGTAGTAATTAATTAATCAGGCTACCCTAATTAACCTGAAGGGTAGGGCCAAGTGATTTTTACCAACTTAAGAGAGTATATTTTCATGTTTAATAAATGCTAAATTAATTACTTCATTAATTAATAAATATCCAAGAAGTTTAAATATATCTACTGGTGCCAATTAATGGACCCTCTACTGTCAGATGGGAATCTGTGAAATCTGATGAACTTTTTCCTTAAACTCGAGAAAACACTGGGCAGACATTCTAATACTTCATTTCTCATGTGAAGAAATGTCTTCATGGGGCCTGCACTGTGGCTCACTTGGTTAATCCTCTGCCTGTGGCGCAGGCATCCCGTATGGGTGCCGGGTTCTAGTCCTGATTGCTCCTCTTCCAATCCAGTTCTCTGCTGTGGCCCAGGAGGGCAGTAGAGGATGGCCCAAGTGCTTGGGCCCTGCACCCGCATGGGAGACCAAGAAGTACCTGCCTCCTGGCTTCGGATCGGCATAGTTCCAGCCATAGTGGCCATTAGGGGAGTGAACCAACAGAAGGAAGACCTTTCTCTCTGTCTCTCTCACTAATTCTGTCAAATAAATAAAAAAATAAAAAAAGTCTTCATGCCTAATTAAATTTCTGCTACTGCATTTTAGCAGTTCATCTTGAGTTTTCCAAACAGAAGAAGGAGAAAAGCTCCTCACTGTCACTCACAGAGCTTTTATGCAAGTATAAGTAAGGATGGCCATCTTGTAAAACCTTCTTTTTAGTTTGCCAGAGTCGTCATAACAAAATACTACAGACTGCATGGTTTAAACAACAGAAATTACTTTTCCTCCACATTCTAGGAGCCTCAAGTCCAAGATCCAGGTGTTAGCAGGGTTGGCTTTCTCTCAGTCCTGTCTCCTTGGCTTGCACATGGCTGGCTCCTCCCTGTGTGGTCATCCTTCTGTGAGCACACTCCCCTGGTATCTCCTTGTGTGTCCTAATCTCTTCTTCTGACAGGAATACCAGTTTAGAGCACACTCTAAGGGCCTTGTGTTCACCTAATTACTTTTAGAGGCCAGTGTCCAAGCACAGGCACATTCTGAAGTTCTGAGTGCTAGGGCTTTAATGAACAAATTTAGGAAGACACAATGCAGTCTGTAACACCTTGCAAGCCAGGATTCTGTCTCAGACAATAAAACCAAAGGAGACTCACGGAGAGCTGTGATACTCTTCCAGGTTCATTTTTTCATGTTTTTATTTCACCAATATTTAATAAGAACCATTTATTACATTCACACAAAACCAACACATTGATCTTTCCAAAATGCATTTCTGATCATCTTCTCTCTCTCAGTTAGAAATTACTAAATGGTTCCCCATAGCTTGAAGAAAAATTGCAAACTCAAGCACGGTGTATGATCTGTTTGCTACAATTCCCTCATATGCCTTTTGCTCCACTAAACTATTGGATTATAATGATTCCACAAACAAACTATGCTGAGTCACTCCTAGCACGACCTCAGGCAAAAATGTATTTTATTCAACAAATATCTAATTTTCATCTCCTTTATGGAGCTGTGGTAAACCCTGGACAGATAACGAGATTCCATCCTCAAAGATATGGAAGAAACATGAAGGAAGTAAACACAAGCTACAATGTACTTCACAGGCAATATGGTATAGTTATATGCAGAATGTGTCAGGAGCTCAGAGGTTTCCTTAAATTTCCAAAGCATAAACTTCTCCAGGAAAGCAAGTTGCCAAGCTCCAAAATTAAACTAACGAGAGGGCCAATTTTTAGCATTACCTAAATGTTGCACTAACACGTTACTAAGATAAATCAGAAATGTGTATTCAGTTTATAAGAATGAGACAGGTAGCATTACATATAATTAATGAAATGAAAATTGGCTACACACCCAACAAAGTATATCAAGCCTTCAGGTGGAAATTAAATTCTCTCCTTGCCGGTGGGAACCCACCTTTTCAGCATTTTTAAAATGCACATGTAAAAGTCACATAGGACAACCACTGTATAAGCCATTCCACAAAGCTAGAATTAATCTAGCTCCTTAACCACCTGATGTTAGCACCATATCTGATTATAAACTAAAATAAAATAATGCAACTTGTGGTGGGGGTTATTTTATTCATTTTTAAGATCTTCCAGCACGTATCTCAAGAAGTTACCTGGTCCAGAAAGCCGTGACAGGAACTGAGGAGAGAGCAGAATAGATATTATCGAGAGTGATAGATCTAAGATCACTTAGAAATGTGGAGTATACGGCATGACACTCAGTTTTTGATGCAGAGGTGAGTTCACAAGCAAGGACGGGACATTCTCAGGTGATGATAATGGAAAGAAAATGTAAAAGACAAGAAGCAAGTGATGAGCTGACTGAGTGGGTAACAAATTGGATGAGGGGAATCCACTATCAGTTTTCTAAATGGTTGGGTTTAATGCACATGTAAGAATAAGAAAGGGCTCCTTGGCTCCACATGAGTGAGGAGTAGGAGGAAGGCCCCTGCACTAAGCTCAGACTCTCAAAGGATGGTACTTTCAGAGAAAGGCAGACAATAATCCACCCACTGGCAAAAAGAGCCAGGGAGTGTGTCTTAACTCACTGTAGAGCAGTCAACATGGAAACACTGCTGGATTGATAAATTGAGCCATGTATCAATTTATTGTCTCTCGTTTTCAAATTCATCTTTTAAGATGGTGGTGCTAGGACTCCTTAGGCATTTCTCCTTTACAGGACGCATCATGCTGTCAGCAGAGGGCCCTGAAAGGGCATTGCAGGACAAAGGGGTCTTCTCTTCCTGGGCCCCGTGTGCCAGATCTGGTATCCTCTTGCTCTTGCTGCATCTGTTGGTCTGCAGTGTGAGTAGATAGTAGTGTTCTGAACAGTCCCGAGGAAGGCCCCTGATATCACCATCCCAGTCAGCCTGGTGACCACCCTTCCCATGATCCTTCTGACACAAATCATACATACTGCAGACACCATGCCCACACTGGCATCTGGAATTCCTGTGGGCACTTGCATATCTACCCTAGGACAGCTGCACCCTGCAGAGTTGTTTTCTGCTTGCCCAGAACCTGTGGATGGGTTAGAGTCTGGGAGGCAAGCAAGCTTCTCTGCCTCCCTGTGAGCTGCAACTACTTCCCCACCATGAAGCCTGAACCCTGGCTTTGAGGAGTTCATTTCCAAGTTTGTCCTTCTTTGGGCGCTCCATCTCAGCCCCAGAGTTTCAAGTTAACTTTTTCTTTGTGTATTTGCATTCTTTTATTGTAGTTTAATAATTCATTTTATTCAATTAGCCTATTTAAGTTATTGTTTGGTTTCTGTCTCCTGATCAGCCACAGACTAAGACAACTGAGAAAACAAAATCCCTAGACTATGTTTTCTTATTAACTCAAAACTCAGAGTATACTAGGCTAAGTGCACACTCCCATTCTTTCTTTCTTATTAACAGAACTGCAATTTTGATGTAGTTGGCTATGCCAATTTTCCAAAGTCCCCTGGAACCTGTAAGGGTCAAATGACATAATTCTGGCCAGAGATATGCACAATTACTGGGATGAGCTCCCTGAAGCAATAAAGTAACAAAAACAGTAGCCACAAAGTTTTGTGTATGGGGGAGGCCCCTTTTCTATCTTCTTCCTGCCTGGAATAACAAATATGACAGTGCCATAGCCCTTTCAGGTCATGAGATTAGAAGTCACCTATGTTGGTACTAACGGTGGAGAAGCAGCAGAACAGAAACTTGGTCCTTGTGGCATCTCCAAGATAATGTAATAGCTTTGCACTGCCGGTCTCCAAACTTCTTGTTTCAGTAAAATTAAGAGCTAACTTTTTTTTTGACCGAGTTAGACAGTGAGAGAGACAGAGAGAAAGGTCTTCCTTCCGTTGGTTCACCCTCCGAAGCCAGGAGCCAGGCGCCTCCTCCTGGTCTCCCATGGGGTGCAGGGCCCAAGCACTTGGGCCATCCTCCACTACACTCCCTGGCCACATCAGAGAGCTGGCCTGGAAGAGCAGCAACCAGGACAGAATCTGGTGCCCCAAATGGGACTAGAACCTAGGTTGCTGGTGCCGCAGGCGAAGGATTACCCAAGTGAGCCGCAGCTTAAAGCTCCTGTTTTCATGTTTAAGTTATATGCTCCTGAACCCACCTCATTGTAGTGTATTGGTGCATGGGCTTTGTTATATTATTTTCTTTACAGTGAAATGCATCATGAACAACAACTAAGATTTAAAGAGGTAACAGAACATATAAGAGGGTAGAAACCATTTAATCAAATGAGAGAAGCCCCCGCCCGCCATTCTGCTTAAGCTGACTGAGGAAGGAATTAGTGGTTATCCCAGACATCATTCCTTCTAGTTCACATACAGAATCTGATGTCTGCCCCACGCTTGAGAAATCAATCAAAGCAGAATAGCACTCAGTTCTGCTGTGCCAACCCTCACAGGGCTGAAGATGGTCTTCTTGTCTGATTGACACTACAACCCCTGCTTGTAGAGCTAAGGAAGGGTGATTGTTGTGAATGGCATCGCTTATAAGACCGCGATCTGGGGGCCTGTGGACCCACCTGTAAGGCAAATCATGTTAAGGGTCATTTGTTAGCAAAGAGCAAGAAATAGCTGGGTAGATTAGGCAGCAAGAGAATGGGTGCAAGGAAGCTCTCATGACCCAAGAAAAAGAAAGTACATCAGCAAGAGGCAGAAGTGGCTGCAAAGAATTTTAGCAGCAGGAACAGCTCAGAGGACTTGGAAGAGCATTGGCTGACTAAATGACACCGACCGTGTCTCTCATCCTGTGATGCTGCAGTTCAAATTCAAATCTCAAGAGTTTGCCCGTGTGTGAGAGAGATGGTGGGGGGAAGGAGAGCACAAAAAAGCAACTCACTGGTTAAAACTAGGCCCTAGGCCTTGTTTTCTATTACAGGGTTTGGACTTGAAGAAAATGGCAAACAGAACCTTTAGAGTGTGAAGAAGCAGCACACACTGCTGATTGATGATTTCTCTATAGATTTAAGAGAGATGTTGCTCCACAGGTAATTAGGTCACTGTAGAGGAGGGGCCTTGATGCCAGGGTTGGAGGCTGGGGACACTTAAACTATGACAACTACATTCTACCGATACATGTGTGCAGGAAGAAACTAGTTAACTTCTGCTAGAGATTCCATTAACCACTATTTTTTGATAGTATTAAAGTATATGGATGCTGCTAGTGGAACATCTCATTATTGCAGGCTTATTTGAAAATAGATTTCTAATGTCCCTGTCAAATGAATGCACAGGTCTTATTATCATCTGAAAAGCATATTGCTCAAAAACATGGACTTGTCAGACATTAAAATCAGAAAAGAGCAACTTCTAATTTATAAGGAGCTGTGAACCATGTTCGTGTGAATAGCCACATCCCCAGTGAACAAGAACAAGGAATGTTATAAAAACTCAAAGATCATTCCAAGGTACAGTGTTATCTGATGATATCATTTACTCAAACAAAATAGTTTTTAAAAAATAAACATGTAGACAATGACCTCCCACATACGCAATGCTAGACTTGCTTTTGAAAAAAGCTTTGAAGATTACTTTCTCAAAGTGTTAAATATATTTTCCATCCTTTTGAAGTTCATTAACTAGCTGGTAAATTTTTTACCTTAAAGCTTTGGTTGACATTTCTATGTATTTTTAATCTGTCTTTTTTGTGCCTTTGAAGAACAAAGCGGAACATAATGACATCTTAAGTTTGAAAAAACTGCTGTGGCTTGTGGTTCAGAATAATGCTTGAACACACACACATTTATCTCCCTCTAGAGACAAAGGTAAGATGAAATTAAAGGAAGGGAAAAGGGTAAAGTCAACAACTACGAAGGGAATCACAGGAGACTATCAGTGGATGAGTGATTTCAACAAATTTATGCAAGATGGAAAGTGGCGAGAGACTTTCACTTCTGGGAGTATAATAGACTGGATATTCTGAAGGGTCCTGACATAGAACAACCCCAAACTAGGTTCACTTACCTGACCCATAGAAAGCCCATCACTGACATTTGGATGATGGCAGGAAAGTAGGTATTTATTGTAATGCACAGAACAAGGAACTGGGCACCTATTACTCAATTCTTAGTATCCCCAAGGGAGTAAAGCAGTGATTCTTAAAGTTCAAAGTTGGGGGATGAGTGGTACATGTTTAGCATCTGGGAAGGCAGCAGATGATGGCCTAAGTACCTGGACCCCTGCTACTCATGTGGGAGACCCAGATGGCCCAGCCCAACCTACCGTAGCCATTAGGAGTGTGAACAAGCAAACGGAAGTTCCCTCTCCCTCTCACTCTTCCCTACCCCCTGAATTTCTCTCCCTCTTTCCTTCTATCCCTCCCTCTCTGTCACTTTGCCTTAAAAATAAATAAATAAATAAATAAATAAATAAATCTTTTTTTTAATGGAGAGTCAGAGCCAGTGTTGTGGCACAGTGGGTAAAGCTGCTGCCTGCAATCCTGCAATGTCAGCATCCCATATGGGCACTGGTTTGTGTCCCGGCTATTCTACTTCTGATCCAGCTCTCTGCTCATGACGTGAGAAAAGCACCAGAGAATGGCCCAAGTGGTCAGTTCCCTGCTATCCATGTGACAGACCTGGATGGAGTTCCTGGCTCATGGTTTTGGCCCAGCCCTGGCCATTGCAGCTGTCTGGGGAGTGAATCAACAGAAAGAAGATCTCTCTCTCTCTCTCTCTCTCTCTCTCTCTCTCTCTCTCTCACTTTAAAATAAGTAAATGAATATTTAAATAAAATAAAATAAGGAATCAATATTTACTATCTATGGATTAAGAAACGTAGGCTTAAATATTTTGCAGTTGCCAGAGTGATAAAAACAGAATCTAAGATTAGTGATAAAACTTCAGAATGAGGGTTTATGGCAGGGGAGAAGCAATGAACTAAATCTTCATTTACCATTGCAGGAAATTAACAGGCAATGCCTAATCTCAATAAAGAAACTCACCACCTGAAAATGATAACTATCTGTTTTTTCTCATAAATATATTAATGGACCGGGCAGTTCCTCCTCACCTGTTGATTTTGCTTGAGGCTCACCCATGAGCTGCACTTGGCTGGAGAGATGGCTGGGCTAGACAGTCCCCATTTGTGTTTGGTCATTGGTGCTGGCTGACAACTGGGCCATTTCAGTTCTCCTACACAGCCTCTCATTGTCCTGTAGGTCAGAGCAGCCTTCTTAAATGACAGACAGGGTACAGCCTTCCAACAGCCCAAAGCCAACAGTGCAAGGCCTCTTAAGGACCACTCTCAGAGTTTGCAAAATGTCACTTGCCTTGTGCTTCTAGATAAAGGAGGTCACAAGGTCAACACAGATTCAGAGTGAGGAAATAGTTTCTGCTTCTTGGCC
Source organism: Sylvilagus floridanus (assembly GCA_949820135.1). Taxonomy (NCBI): domain Eukaryota; kingdom Metazoa; phylum Chordata; class Mammalia; order Lagomorpha; family Leporidae; genus Sylvilagus; species Sylvilagus floridanus. The sequence continues at coordinate 66,226,762 of OX463239.1, forward strand.
GGGGGGGGGGGGGGGGGGGGTGGGAGCAACAGAGTCACCTTGCAAAGGAATGAAGATAACAGGGTAGGAGGAATTTGTGGTCATGTTTGCAATTTACTATAATCTACCCTCTGCCCATGATTGCTTCTATTCCTCTCAAAGAACTGAATTTACTAAGTGAAAATTAGATGTCTCTGGGGAGTACAACATGGACTGCATCAGTCAGGGTTCGTGGGAGAACTGAGCCAACTGTGTTTGTGTGTGCATGTGTGTACTTATGACAAGGAATTGGCCATGGACTTACGGAGGCTGAGCGGTGCCACAATCTGCTGTCTGAAAGCTGGAGTCCCAAGAAAGCTGTGGGGTGGATACAGTGTGAATCCAAACCTGAGAGCCAGGTGATAATGTGAGTTCCAGACCAAGTTCAGAGGTCTGAGACCAGCAGCACCCATGTCCAAGGACTGGAGAAGACCAATATCCCCTCTCAAGCAGAAACAATTCTCCTTTCCTCTGCCTTTTTGTTCCATCCAAGCCCTCAGTGATGCCTACCTACATTGGTCAAAACACCAATGACATTCTTTACAGAATTAGAAAAGGCAATTCTTTTTTAAAAATATTTTATTTATTTATTTGACAGGCAGAGTTACAGACAGTGAGAGAGAGACAGAGAGAAAGGTCTTCCTTCTGTTGGTTCACTCCCCAATTGGCCACTACAGCCAAAGCTGCGCGGATCCGAAGCCAGGAGCCAGGTGCCTCTTCCTGGTCTCCCATGCGGGTGCAGGGGCCCATACACTTGGGTCATCCTCCACTGCCTTCCCAGGCCACAGCAGAGAACTGGATTGGAAGAGAAGCAACCAGGACTAGAACCGGCGTCCATATGGGATGCCGGTGCAGCAGGTGGAGGATTAACCCAGTGAACCATGGCGCCGGAGAAAAGGCAATCCTAAAATTCATATGGAATCACTGAAGATCTAGAAAAGCCAAAGTGATTCTAAGCAAAAGAAATCATGTTGACAGCATCACAATCCCTGACTTCAAAGCACACTACAAACTATTGTAATGAAAACACATGGTATAGAAGAAAATCTGATGCACGGATCAATGAAAAAGACAGACAGCCCAGAAATTATTCTGCATTCATGCACCCAACTGATTTTTAACAAAAGTACCCAGACCATACATTGGAGAAAGAATAATCTCTTCAATAAATGGTACTGGCAAAACTGGATGTATATTTGTAGAAGAATGGAATTAGATACCTACTTCTCACCATATACAAAAATCAGCTCAAGATGAATCTAAGACCTGAGACTATGAAGTTGTTGAAAAAAAATGTAGGGAAACACTGTGAGACGTTGGTGCTAGTGATGATAAGACCATAAGCACAGGCAATAAAACAAATTTGGTGAGTGCAAAGGGTTTTTAATTTTTTTTTATTTATTTGATAAGCAGGGAGAAAGAGAGAGACAGTGCACACTATCTTCCATCTGTTGGTTCACTCCTCAAATGCCTGCAACATGGCCCCACCAAGACCAAATCTGGGAGCCAGGAACTCAGTCCACGTGAGCAGCAAGAACCCGATCACTTAAACCATTACTGCTTTTTCCCACAGTCTGCATCAGCAGGAAGCTGGAGTCAGGACATGGAGCTAGAAGTGGAATCCAGGCATTCTGATATGGGACACAGGCAGCTTACAGCTTGATAAACACCTATTCTAGGTGATCTTCATCATTAAGTCCAACAGATCAAATGCGAATCTTATCCAGAAACACCTGCACATGCATACTCAGAAATGATGTTTAACCAAATACCTAGGCATCCCTTGGCCTACAGGGTACTAAAGAGTAGAAATGGGGTATTCATGCCAAGTATTTCCATAGTATTCTTTTTAACACATCTATGTTTGATAAAAATTAACATTTCTAATGTCATATAAAATGTAGTGCATATAAATTCTTTGCTCTGGACAGAAAAATTGGAAAGGCTGTTTCCCCTATTCTCACTTAGTAAATGCTAGACAATATTCATTTAATATGGATTTCAAAAAGTGCAAGATCATTAAACTACCCAGAACACACATTCCTCAGTCTTGTCCTACCCAGCCCATGGGAGTAAGGGTTCAATTAAAAACTGTAATTGCGTACATCAATAATGTTTCTTAAACTATAAATGTTTTCTAACTCACTATACATTATGCAGTGCTTCTGTTCCTACATTGTTCTCAGATTTATATTAAGACATGTGGAAGCCCACAAATGAATCAGAAAATAAGGCTCCCACCAGCAAGGAGCTAGCAGTTTAGGTGAGGAGATCACCCACAAGCCAACTCCAGTATATTATATTAGACTGGAAGGACATGCAGGCAGGGACAATTACTCTTCACCCATTGCAACTCCATTAGCTTCCCCTAAAATCTTAGAGATCTTGAAAACTATGTGTTAATAGACATGTGGATCAGTTACCTGACAGCCCATTGCTCAGAAGCTGGACACAGTGTGTATTACAAGTAATGGAGACATTGGACAGAGATAGAGGCACTGGTTATACCTGACAAAGGCATCAAGGTTAGGCTTTATTTCCAATCTGGATATGACAAAGAGTGTCATGGAGGGAAGCTAAGTTCCCCAGGCAAGGGCAGCCCAATGAGAAAAGATGATTGGAAGGAAGGAGGAGCTCAAAGCAGCTTGGTGGGAACCAAGAAGAGAGAGGAGGGCTGTAGGGTCCATAAGAACTTCTGCCTAGTGCCCCTATGACAGCTAGGCAGGCGGAAGAGGCAGGAGAGTGACAGGATTGAATGGACAGTGATGAGGAGCCCTGAAGCACAGGGAGAATGAAGAACAGAACAAATCCCACAGTCCAGCAGGTGAGGAGGGAGCCTTTTTCACATGTGCCATGGCCTCTCCACAGTAATGAACCTCACCTTTTCCCTGAACTTGTGTTCAGCACTTGGTCCTCACCAAAATCAGAGGGGAAAGGAAAAGCAAGTGCAGTCTCCTGATCACCAGGATCAGGAAACTCACAATGGGAAAGGCAAGTGGTTACACAAACACTGACCATCCTTGGGGCATACCAGGGTGGTGCAAAGCCATGGCTCTGAGCTTCGGTGCACCAGAGTTCCTGTCGCAGTTCCAGTGTGCATAAGCCACGATCTCTAGGCAATTCACTTTTCTAAGCCTCAGTTTTATCATTCAATCTCCATCTCCAGCTGTGAGGATGAAGCTGATTCACTCAGGGGGGCATTCACAGGGTATGTGGCTCATCCCCACAACTTTATGAACCTCTGTATTGTTAGGGGAGCCATGGTCAGCTGACTGAGGAAGACAGACTTGGTGGGGTGCTGGCTTTTGGTCTAGACTTGGAAAGAAGCAAAGATGGGAAAGCTAGGGCCTCCCCAATGGAAGCCAGGAGAGGCAAGCCCAAAAACAGGAAAGGAGTGTGTGGAGAGAGCTGCACAGCTTTCCACGAGGCTCTCTGAGGGCACATGTCTGTAGCGGGAGATAGGGTATCCTGGGATAGCCACACTGGCAATGGAGACCATGCTCTGGAGTTAGTGGGGGAGGGTGAAAGGTCTGAGCAGGGAAGGGATCCAGGATGAGAGAGAGAGCCCAGCATTCCCTGGCAGGACTGGGCTGGATGCCGGTGAGGATGGGATGGATGGAGAAATCCCTGGCCCATGCCCAGCCCCCAGAGACCGGAAAGGTGAGCGCCTTTTCAGTAGATCAACACCAACACATTCTGGGGAAGACCTAATGTGGAGACTCATTGTTGGGACTTTACCTCTTTCACAACCGACTTCAAAGGAGGGAAAATGGGGTGACAAAGAGGAGATAAAGGGCCCTGTTAATGATTGGAGAGGTGATAGGGTTCAGGAAAACATCAGTGTGCCTCCTCTAATCATTTACCAAGTGAGCATCTGCAAGGGAGTTGTCTGAGAGTACAACCTTCCTGCCCTGACAAACAAGCCAGAGTCCAGATCCAGCCCAGGTTGAAGATGAAAACTGGATCGTTGTCTGCATCTCTTCACATGTCCTTAGGGTCAGTCCCACTCCCCTGTTAGCATCACTCCTTCCTTCAGATTCCCAGGCCCAAGGCCACACCCAAATACAACTCTACAGGTGGATGTGGTATAGATATTGAACCCTACAGTACTCTCCCAGATTGGGGCTTTGAACAGGTGGCTAAACTTGGTCACTGGAGACCTCTGCAGTAAATGGGGAGAAAGGTGAATCCTTCATCAGTGGACTTACCATCTGAGGGCCTTAGTGTTTTCCTCCAACAGAAAACAGAAGTTATGAAAATCCCATGAAGCGGGAGCAGGTACTTGACACAGTGATGAAGATACTGCTTGGGACACTGCCATCCCGTATTTCAGTGCCTGGATTCTAGCCCAGCTCTGCTTTTGATTTTAGCTTCCTGAGAATGTACACCTTGGGAAGCAAATGATGACTCAAGGAATTGAGTAATCTTGCCACTCACATGGGAAAACTGGGTTGAGTTCCAGGCCTTTGGTTTCATCGTGGGCCAGACCTGGCTCTTTTCAGCCTTTTAGGGAGCAAACCAGCAGATGGAAGATCTCTCTGCCTGTCTCTGTCTCTGCCCTTCAAATAAAAATGAAGCCAACAAGGAACTGGACTGAGAGTGCCTGTAAGTTCCTGGCTTCAAGGACTGACGAGTGGTTGTTCAAAGAACTTGTGTGCTTCCGTTTCACATTGTTTTTAGATACACACACACTATTTGCTCATCATACAAACATGCGTCAAAATCTGTGAGAACATCTGAACACATAATAAACTTAGAGGCAGGTAACAAAGAAAATTACACAGAGATTGCATGTGTTCTCAGACCACTTTGTTCTTTTCTGAAGAAATCAGGTGTTCATACCAGTAAAGCAGCTCCAAAACGAAATCTGATCCAGAGAGCTTTCTGCTGATTTGAACACAGAACAGATTTCTATGATAGGATTTCCCTTTCAGTTCTAACAATGGTCAAATAGGAGTTTGTTATTGCCATTTGATGATTCCACTAAATTTTCAGCTTTCTGTATCACATATCTATGATATAATAGTCTTAAATATTTATTTATTTGAAAGGCAGGGTGACACACACACACACACACACACACACAGAGAGAGAGAGAGAGAGAGAGAGAGAGAGAGAGAGAGAGAGCCTCCATCCACTGGTTCATGCCCCAAATGGCAACTGGGGCTGGGCCAGGCCAAAGCAGGAGCCAGGAACTCAATCCAGGTCTTCCAGAGGGATGGCAGGGGCCCACGTGCTTGGGACATCACCCACTACCTCCCAGGTACAGTAGCAGGAAGCTGGGAGGGATGCAGAGCAGCCAGGCCTTGAGCTGGCACTCTGACATGGGATGTCAATGTATCTACTGTGCCACAACACCCCCCTTGGGTACAAGCTTATGTTTTGTCACTGGAATTGATAGAAGACTGTCCATTTTATTGTGTTTCCTCTTTATGAGCCCAAAACAGAGAGGCCTAAGAAAATACCCATTTTCTTAGAAAAGCTGCTTAAGACTTAGTCACACATGTGCAGAGAGAATTGAAAGCAAAAACGAAATCACAAACCTGCAGACCTGCAGAGGAAGGAAAATCCCAAGCTGTGGAACTAAAGGGAACCAATCATTACCTGGACTTAAACGCCAGAGTTCCTTCAGAAGTCAGGGGTCCATAGGGCAGGAAAACCCAGTGCTGGAGCTCATCTCACTAAACTTTACTTTAAACGGCCTGGGTTTAAGCCTCTTCAATGAGAACTTGCCTCATCAGCACGTCCACATACCAACTTTACTTACCTTACCCATGAGACTTTCGCCAGAGGCCTGATCAGAGACACAGATTGGAGCCACACCTCCTGTCTCCTTTGCTGGTTGGCCATGCCAGTAAAAGCCTCTTCTCCCAAAAGACTGATGTCAGATGGGTCTTTGTGCACACAGGGCTGCTAACCTATCTTGTTTAGTAATAGGAATACAAGGCTCATGACTTCCCACTAACTCTAATTCTGATCAGAGTTTGGAGATAGACTTTCAGTTTCTACCTTCATATCAAAGAGGCATGCCTATCAATGAATGCAAATGTGGTCACACTACAGAGATCACGTTTGTCCCACATGAAACACCAAAGAGCGTGTCAGTGTGTTAGAGGTACAGTTTCAACAGAACTTTTTCTTATCTGTTCCATCTCCTTTGTGCTCTATGTGCAACCTTTTCTCAGCCCAGGTAAAATTCTTGAAAGCAATGAAAAATAATAAAACCATATATATTTTTTTTATATACAGAAGATCATTTTACTATATATTAAGTAAAGATTTCAACAGTTTGCCCTCACATAGCAACACAAAGTGAAAAATACTGTTGGAGTACTAGTTATAGTATTAATTCACAATGTATAGCACATTAAGGACAGAGATCCTACATGATATATTTTTTTAAAAAAATTGATTAATTTTCTAGGCAATTTCCAATTTAACACCAAGATTTTTTTTCATTTTTAATTATCTATATACAGATTGATTCAGTATATACTAAGTAAAGATTTCATCAGTTTGCACCCACACAGAAACACAAAGTGTAAAATACTGTTTCAGTGCTAGTTATAGCATTACTTCACATTGGACAACACATTAAGGACAGATCCCACATGAGATGTAAGTACACAGTGACTCCTGAAGTTGATTTAACAATTTGACACTCTTGTTTATGGCCTCAGTAATCTCCCTAGGCTCTAGTCATGAGTTGCCAAGGCTATGGAAGCCTTTAGGGTTCGCTGACTTCAATCTTATTCCGACAGGGTCATAGTCAAAGTGGAGGTTCTCTCCTCCCTTCAGAGAAAGGTACCTCCTTCTTTGATGGCCCCATTCGTTCCACTGGGATCTCACTCACAGAGATCTTTCATTTAGGTCTCCTTTTTTTTCCAGAGTGTCTTGGCTTTCCATGCCTAGAATATTCTCATGGGCTCTTGAGCCAGATCTGAATGCTTTAAGGGCTGATTCTGAGGCCAGAGTGCTATTTAGGACATCTGCCATTCTATGAGTCTGCTGTGTATCTCGCTTCCCATGTTGGATCATTCTCTCCCTTTTTGATTCTATCAGTTAGTATTAGCAGACACTAGTCTTGTTAAAACCATATTTTAAAACAAGTATCGGGGCCAGCGCCATGGCTCACTTGGTTAATCCTCCATCTGCGGCGCCAGCATCTCATATGGGTGCCGGGTTCTAGTCTTGGTTGCTCCTCTTCCAATCCAGCTCTCTCCTGTGGCCCAGGAGGGCAGTGGAGGATGGCCCAAGTGCTTGAGCCCTGCACCCGCATGGGAGATCAGGAGGAAGTATCTGGCTCCTAGCTTTGGATCAGCATAGTTCTGGCTGTAATGGCCATTTGGGGAGTGAACCAATGGAAGGAAGACCTCTCTCTGTCTCTCTCTCTCTCTCACTATCTAACTCTGTCAAATAAAAAAAAAATTTGAAAAAAACAAGTCTCAGTAATTCAGGATGGGTTTTGTTCTATGTAATATAAACATGTGCAGTTTCACATGGTGACCTTAAGGATAATGTTGACAGCAGATGTGCTGGTATTTTCAAGCCACTCAGGTCTTCTCCCTCATAATAATCTCCTCAAAATTGAGAGAGAACACTCATCCGAGTGCTTCCTTGCTCAGAACCAAAGCAGACTCATAAACTGAAGCAGAGGAGGGTCATAGTGATGTAGGCAGCCAGATAGGATAAAACTGATTAGATTTGTGAGCTGGAAGACCAAGCCTTCACCACGCCCCCTGGGAGAGCTCATGACCCTACCTGACCACACCTGTGTGCCCACCTGCCAATCAGGCTACATAACCACTCCCCTTTGGAAGTGCATAAAAGACCTGGAACATGGTAGGCCTGGCCCCTTTTCCCCCCCATCTTCTCCCTTTTCTGCCCTTTTCCCCCTTTTTTGCCATTATGGACCTTTGTTGCCCTTGTTATCCTGTGCCTCCAGGGCACGTGGCCTTCCAGCTGCCTGTGCTCTCTGCCTTCTTTTCGCTGCCCTGATAGGCTGCTTGTAACTACTCTTAACCAAATGCTCACTGCACATGGCTCCAGGCCTGCTCTCTGCTTGGTATGGACCCCAACTTAATTTCCAGACTGTTCTTTCTCCCTTAGATTAACGCCCTCACTTTCCCATGCATTTCTCTCACTAAATAAAAAGCTTTAAAACTTACCATGCTGCCTGGTTTATTTGGGCCAGAATTCAGAATTTTTACCTGAATTCATAGCAAGAACCCACAAGGCTTATTAATTTCAGGAAATATTAATAAGCAAATTGGTATCATTTGGCAACCACAAAGGGACCTTACCAGGTGCTACTGACCATGACTACCTCAGTGAAATTAGGATTAAATTTCTACCTCTTAAGTCTTCACAGGTAAAACTCAAAAGACATGCCTGCTTTTTCCTATAAGCCAATCTGAGACCTTAAGTACCTCTTCAAAGCAAAAAAGTAAAGCTTTCACATTCCTCACATCAAGACTACTGCACCTTGAGGCAAACATGCCATACCTGCCTCTTTTGATTCCCTCTGGGAACTGTTACTGACAATAAAACTCCTAATGGGTTCTTCTATTATAATTCTCTATGCTCAAGCTGAATGGGTTTATAATCTACAGATGGATAGCCTTTTCATCTTAAGGGGCACACTGCTCACAACTGATTTTGTTCTGATTTTGCTTATGCTAATTAACAAATTTATGTTTTAGAACCCAACAACTTCTGGGAGAAACTGACCATGCAGGGGACACAGCCATTAGTGGTGACTGAAATTGATCCAGCTCATAAAGCAAATTTATTAGATGAGATAAGCAGACTTCCAGACCGAGGACAGGCAGGGCCTGTGCTACCCACTCGTAAGCAGGAAGCAGCTGGAGAAGATACGATGATTCTACACCATTCAACAGCCCTTAGGATTAAGGGCTGGAAAGTCTTTGAGGGGGGGAATGATGTAGGCAGGCAGATAGGATAAAATTGATTAGATTTGTGAGCTGGAAGACCTCACTTTTACCACGCCCCTGTGTGATCTCATACCCCTACCTGTCTACACCTGTATGCCCACCCACCTTCAGGGCATGTGGTTGTCTGGCCTCCTGCGCTCTGCCTTGCTTCACTGCCTTGCTTCACTGTGATAAGCTACTAGTGGCTGCTCAAAACTAAACACTTGCTGCACATAGTTTTTGGCCTGTTTTCTGCTTGGTATGTATTCCAACTTAATTTCTGGACTTTTCCTTCTCCCTTAAAGCCCTCACTCCATTATATATTTCTCTCACTGGATTAAAAAGCTTAAAAACTTACCATGCTACCTGGTCTATTTGAGCCAGTATTCAGACTTCTTCTCTGAATTCATGGCAAGAACCTACAAAGCTTATTAATTTCAGGAAATATTAATAAGCAAATTAGTATCAATACTGGAAGCATATCAGAAAGCTTGAAGTATCAATAGGATACATTCAAGAAAGTTGAGAGCATAAAAAGTGAAAAACTAACAAAAAACTTAAAGAAAATTTTATTTGAGGAAATAGAAATAAGTCAAGGAATGGACAGTATCCTTTATTACAAATAAGTAAGAAAACTAATAATAACAAAAGACAAAACCTAGTAACTACACAAAGGTATAAAATCTATTTTGTTCATACAAATATATTTAAAAGCTATGCTATTCTTTAGGAACAGTCAAAAACAAGAAGGTTTGAAATTTTAAGTAGATTAAAACTTGACAGTAGAGCTAAAGTATTAAGTGAGTTTTTTCTAGTAGGAAGTCAAAAAACAAGAAATACAGACAGAAAAAATGAGGCACAGAAAGAGAAGTTCTATCAATCTAGAAGGTCTATGAACCAAGTAGTAGGTGTTACAGAAAAGTGAAGAAAATGGAGAGGACTTTACCAAAAATAGAAACAAAATTTCCCAAATGAAATGTATATGTCATCTGACAATGATCTTTGCCCAGCAAAATAAAATGTCTGAAATATCCACAACTAGATGCACACTATCAAGAATTTGGAAATATAAAAAGATTCTGTAATGTTGACTGCGAGGCAGAATAACTCCCCACAGAAAAGAAGAAACATGCTAACATCCTACTGTTTACACACAATATTGGATGTTGGTAGAAACTCGTAGAAAGATGATTTTTGAAGATAGAATTGTATACTCAGCCAAACCATCAATCAAATATGATTGATCTAAATAAAGACATTTTTGTACAAAGAAGCCCTCTGAAAAATTACTTTTTTAACAAGCCATTTAGTGATGCACTCTAACAAAAGTGATTGATAAAAACCCAGAAAGAGAAACATATGGGGTCCAAGAAGCAGTGGATCAAATCTAGGAGACCTGTACGGAGAAATCCCTGAAGGACTGCTATACAGAAGAAACTAGCAAGTCCAAACTCGGGGAGGAGAGCCTATGACCAGGAGAAAGACAAAAACTCTGAAATAGTTGCTATCTTTGAGACTCGGTAAACAGGAGGCAGTGATAAAGGCACAGTCTTCTTTCTGTCAGATAGGAAAGAAAAGAAAAAATAAATAAAAAGGAGGGAGGAAGAGGGAAAAAATTAAAATATGAGAAATGTCAGGGAGACCAAAGTCTATAGAGAGAAGCAGCAATCCAAATTCAAAGTAAAATATTGCGTGGCTTTTAAGCTCTGAGACACTAAAAGAAAAGAAAAACCTGGTGACCTTGATGTCATTGTGCCTCCTCTCTTTCAAGTAGGTCACAGATCCTGACACTGGACCCACAAAGAGGGACATGGAATTTCAACACAATGTCCCTCCTTGCAGTGGTCACTCATGAGTTGATCGTAACAGTGTAAATGCCTTCATTGTGGGTTATAACTTTTCAAGCTCAGAGAAGCAGAGAAGACTTTATTACAGTTGCACAATTGAATGCAGATCGTATGACCCTTGACAACATAAAACAAAGGTGTAGCTGATAGAGGGGGTTCTAGATTAGTTCAACAGAATGGCTGCCATTGCTGAGGAAGAATCCAAAACAATCACATCAATATGAGATGTAAAAATCCTAAATTGGGTAAATTTCAGAGAGCAGAGTAAGATCCTAATTGAAGCTGAGAGAGCAACACATAGAAATTAAGCATATTATTATTATTTTTTAAAGATTTTATTTGAGAGGTAGAGTTACAGACAGTGAGAGGAAAAGAAGAGAGAAAGGACCTCCTTCCGCTGGTTCACTCCAAATGGCTGCAACTTCTGGAGCTGTGCCGATCTGAAGCCAGAAGCCAGGAGCTTCCTTTGCGTCTCCCACGTTGGTGCAGGGGCCCAAGGGCTTGGACCATCTTCTGCTGCTTTCCCAGGCCATAGCAGAGAGCTGGACTGGAAGAGGAGCAGCTGGGACTAGAACTGGCGTTCACATGGGATGCCAACACCACAGGTGGAGGATTAACCAACTGTGCCATGGCGCCGACCCCTAAGCATATTATTTAAGCTTTAAAATATCAGCAAGAGAAGACATTTTAAAATAATATATCTATGAAAAATTAAGAAGAGAAGAGGTGAGGAAGTACAGGACCATGTGACCTAATTCTCATCTGTCAAAACAAGGAGTCAGTAGAATGTTCTAGAGCTGATGAAAGTAAGAAGCAATAATACAGTACTTTGAATTATGACATAAACCACAGAAGAATAAAAAATAAAGGTTTCCTTAGGATAATGGGGCTATGACTCAAGAGAGAGAGAGACCAAGAAGGCAATGCTTTGCATGTTAAGTTTGCTTACGGTATTTCACTTTTATTCTAAGTGCATCAATTATGTCAATATTTCTAGAGGTGTGTATGTGTTCATGCACACGTGTTTTCCTTACAGGCGAAGACTTTATCTTATCAATCCTATTTCCCTGGGTCTGTCCTAGCAGCTGATGCAACAACAATAAAACAACAAGAGTAATAGTAAGAGTGTCTGTTCAGTATCTCCTATGCCCCAGATGTTGCACTAAGTGCTTCACATACATGATCTCCAACACTGCTTCCACAACTCTGCAAGGTCAATACTGTCTCCACTTTTCTCATGAGAAAACAAATGTAAAGGAGTTCAAAAATAGAAATTCTCTCAGGACATATAACTGGATTTGAAATTAATATAATGCCTGGATTTGAGCCTAACTCCGACTGCTTCTAAGACCCTGAGGGTTTTTTTTTTTTCTCTTTTTTCTTAAAATGTATTTGAAAGGCAGAGTGACAGACAGATCTTCCATTCACTGATTCACTCCCTAAATTCCTACAATAGTCAGGGATGGGTCAGGCTGAAGTCAGGAGCTCAGAACTCAATCAAGTTTCCCATGTGAGTGTCAGGGACCCAACTGCATGAGCCTTCACCTGCAGTGCCCCAGGGCATGCATTATCAGGAAGCTGGAATTATAAGCAGACAGGAACTCTGATGAGGGATGAAGGCATCCCAAGCAGTGTCTTAACGGCTACACCAAATAACCACTCCTTTTCTCAACTAAATCAATGTTTGGACAAATGATTATGAATAAATGAATGTGTAGAAAACTGAAAATGTCAGTTATGTTGTTCTAGTCCTCAAAAAATACCATGGTATCTTGCTGCAAAAATCACTACCTAGATCCAAAAAGATTTAGACTTATGAACTTACTATGCCAGAAATAACTTGAAGAAGCTATTATGAAGTAATAAATAAAGTTTGGGAAGAGCCAGGGGGAAAATTTAGATTCTCAAAAGTAAGTGGAGAGATTTTGTCCAGTAATAGAACAAATTGAAATAATCCTTGCTAAAGGAACACCAGGCAGTAAGTATTGAATCAACCTCAAGACTTTCAGCTTTCGGGGCTAAAATATAATTTTCATGCAGCTTTAAATGGCATGGGCATTAAGGCTTAATGCAAAATTAGTTTGCCTAAGTGGCTGTATCTTTGAGCCCAAAGAAGGTCACACAAATGCAAAATTGTGACCTGCCTCAGGAACACAGCACAGATCCCCAGGCCTTTTTGATCATTCATTATATAAAAATAGTGTAATGAACACACACACACATATATATCCCTTATGTATGGATTTCTAAACTGTTTTTACATCTGCTTGATTAAGGTACACATTGCAACACCTACACAAAAGCCATAACTTGTAAGGATAAAGCAGATACCACAACAAAACAGAACTTCTAGTTGTTCCTCTTACCTTCCAAAGAGAGGATCATTACAACTCCAGCTACACCCCATTTTGAAGAACACTGCTCGTTGGGGTGCATTATCACTCATTGAGAAAGTAGCTATGAAAAGCAAGTTGTGTGTGAAAGAAAAAACATTGTAATTAGAGCCTATCTATGCTTAGAACTCACATTGTGCTTGGCCCTGCTCTCAGTAAGTCATGTGTACCCGTTCACTTAATGCTTACAGCAATCCCACGGACAGTTTTATTACTAGTTCCCCCATTTTACAAAAGACAAGATGGAGGCATTGAAAGATTACAGAACTACCTGACATCACACACTCCTATGTGTTGGATCCAGATTGCTTTTTTAATAAATAAATAAATATTTTTCGGAACGATGTTTAATTTCCAGAAAATCTGCAAGCATAGCACAGTTCCTGTATACTTATCAGATGACTTCTCCCCTCATTAGTATCTCATTTAACCATGAACATATGGCAAAATTAAGAAGCCAACATTGCAACATTACTATTAATCAAACTCCCCACTTTATTTGGGTTTCACCAAGTTTTCCTATAATGTCGTCTTTTTGTGTTAGAATCCAACTCCCAGAGTATCACATTGCATTTAATTGTCTCATCTCTTTTCTAATAGTTTATCAGTCTTTCCTTGCTTTTCATGACCTTAGTAACCATGAGAATTATTAGATGGGTATTTTGTAGAATATTAGTCAATTTGAGTTTAGGGGCTGTTTTGCTCCTGATTGGACTGGAGCCATGAGTTTTGGAAAGAGGACCACAGGAGTGAAGTGTTCCTATCACTTCAGGAATATATGTTCTCAATGTGACACCATCATTGATGCAAACCTGCATCGCTTGCTTAAGGTGGTGTTTGCCAGAACTCCCCACTATACAGTGACTATTTTCCCCACTCTATACTCAGAAAGCAAATCACTGGGAAAAGGAAGGAAGTTAAATTTCATTTTTCTGGAGTGGAGGGTTTCTATATATATTATTGGAATTCTTTCATGGAGAAAATTTGTTTCTTCTCCCACATTTATCTATTGCAATATGGGCTCAAATGTACTTTTTTTAAACTTAAGTTTATAACCTAATACCAAGTTACTTACTATTGCACAAATTATTCCAACTTTGGCCATTAGGTACACTTTCAGGTTGACACCTTTGTCCGTTTGATGTATCTCCATCAATGTGGTTAGGTTTTTTTGGTTCATTTGTTTCATTTTTGGTTCATTTTGTTCCAACACTTTCTTTTCTTTTTCTTTTTTTTCTTTCCTTTTCTTTTTTGACAGGCAGAGTTAGACAGTGAGAGAGAGAGACAGAGAGAGAGATAGAGAGAAAGGTCTCCCTCCGTTGGTTCACTCCCCAAATGGCTGCCATGGCCGGCGTGCTGCAACAATCCAAAGCCAGGAGCCAGGTGCTTCCTCCTGGTCTCCCATGCAGGTGCAGGGCCCAAGCACTTGAGCCATCCTCCACTGCCTTCCCGGGCAACAGCAGAGAGCTGGACTAGAAGAGGAGCAACTGGGAACTAGCGCCCCACCTGGGACTAGAATCCAGAGTGCCGGCACCGCAGGTGGAGGATTAGCCTAGTGAGCTGTGGTGCCGGCCTCAACACTTTATTTCTGACACTACCAAATACTCCAGGCTCATCTTACATTTCCCTAGTCTTAGAATGAGCCATTTCTCCAAGGAGCCCTGGTTCCTTTTATTGGAGGATGGTATTTAGAGAACAAGATTTGGATGCTGAGTGTGCTCGTTGCTACTATAATGTCATTTCTTCTGGACCCTCTCAGTGAATACAGCAAGAATGTGTGTGTGTGATAGTTTATATGTCTATATATATATTAAACTGAACATGACTTCATATTAATGGTCTTCAACTCTAATCCAGGACCACAGGGTGTATTTTGGCCTTTCTTGGTTGTTTATCAGTAACTCCCCTTTCTGAAAATAATGTACCTGTCCACCCCAATCTGGCTTCCATTTACTTATCTGTTTTAGAATTGTTAACCTGTAAGAAATAAATGTACCTAGTACAGTGTTTTTGTTTGCAGCCATGCATCACATAATGACTCCATAAACAGCCATGATCTCTTAAGATTATACTGCCTAGTGATGTTGTGACCACAGAGGATGTTTACTCAATGATGAAATTGCATAATGATGCATTTCTCAGAATGTATCCCCATTGTTAAGCGATACATGATTTACTTCCTTTTGACTTTAGCCTTACAGATTCTACTCAAAGTTATTTTTCAAAGTTACTTAGGTCTGTTTCTTTTTACTCCATCCCCTTTGAGGCTGTCATATCACACACTGTGCATCAGCCAGGGTTCTTTGGACAAACAGAGCCACCAAACCAGTGAGAACTTAGCTTCTCAGCTGACAAGTGAGCATTTTCTCTCTGTGAGTTCGCATAATCTTTTCTCAATGCATATCTGTCTGTGTCCAAAATTTCTCCCATTTTATAAAAAAGGTCACAGCTATATTGCAACACAGCCTACCCTAATGACCTCACTTGATCACCTGGGAAATCCTATTTCCAAATAAGGTCACATTCATAGGTACTGAAGATGAGGACTTCTCTGTCTTTTGGGTAGATATAATCCAATTATTAACATTAAGCAAGCCTGAAATGCACGGAAGCACAGGCTGGAAACACTCAGGCAGGGCCTAAAGCTGCTGTTCCAAATAGAATTTCCTGTCTTCAGGAAAGCCTCAGCTCTGCTCTGAAGACCTTCTGACTGATTCACTCAGGACTTCCAAGGTTATCTGGGATGATCTTCTCTATGTAAACTGATTATAGAATTGAATCATATCTAATGAATACCTTCACAGCAACATCTAGATTAGTGTTTGATTGAATACCTGGGGACTGTAGACTTGTCAAACTGACTCATAAAACTGACCATCTCACACTGTAATGCCTTGAGATCCCTTTGCAATAATCTTCATTCCACAAGGTGCACTTTCAATCAGACAACATCCAAAGCAAGTCTGGAAGCTGCTGTAACTTGAGCATCAACTATGGAGTCTCACTTCTTACCAATACCAAACTTGCTCCATGTGTGTGATCTCATTTAATCTTCACAGAATTCTGTGAGTAGCCAGCGCTGTGGCTCAACAGGCTAATCCTCCGCCTTGCGGCGCCGGCACACCGGGTTCAAGTCCTGGTCGGGGCGCCGGATTCTGTCCCGGTTGCCCCTCTTCCAGGCCAGCCCTCTGCTGTGGCCCAGGAGTGCAGTGGAGGATGGCCCAGGTGCTTGGGCCCTGCACCCCATGGGAGACCAGGAAAAAGCACCTAGCACCTGGCTCCTGCCATCGGATCAGCGCGGCTGTTGGAGGGTGAACCAATGGCAAAGGAAGACCTTTCTCTCTGTCTCTCTCTCTCTCACTGCCCACTCTGCCTGTCAAAAAAAAAAAAAAAAGAATTCTGTGAGTTAAGTTACCAGCCTTACTTGCTGAAGAAAGCAAGTGAGAAATACCTGTGTTGGCAGCAGCAAGTTTGGAGCCTTGGAAAAGATCTGTTTGTCTCCAAATATTCTGGGTCCAAAACCTTAGCCACAATGCCTCCTGCCATGCTTCCCTCATCCCTGACTGGGTCTTTTCAAACATTCAAGAAAAGCTACAGGGAACATTTAAGCCTTTTAAAATCATGTGGTTTGCATTTACCAAAAATAATTATATTCATTAAATTTAGTGCATCAGGCTTTTTCATATAAGGACAAAGTTCACACGCAGCATGCAATTTACTATCAACTATTTTCAGTGTACAGTTCTCCCTTTATCTTTTGAGGTTAAAAGGGCATAGGTCTTCTACAATGGAAAATGTCCCTGTAGCATTTATTAATTCATTCTTAAGGCTGTGATGACATCTTCCCTGGCTAATAACAAACAGGGGAAAACCTGGAATATGAAGAGTGATATTCATAGGCAGAGGACAATGGGCTTTGTAAAGCAAGTGCTGAGGAAGGACCAGCTTTCCCTGGCTTTTGCCTGCATTGTGGGCATGTCAGAGGGCAGGTGGTAGTGGTCAAGTCTCCCTACAAACCTCCAGGTTCTGTCAAGATACAATGTAGAGTATTGTACATCTTCCTTTTCATAATACTGATCTTTCAATTATTGTCAAGTTCTCAAGCAAGGATCTTGATAATCATCCAAACAGTGGAAAGAACCTTTGCTTGCAGGCGGATCACCGGATCAGCAGTAAGACAAAGAGAGCCCCACTACCTTCCTCAGCAGACAATGAAGAAATTACTGTTCTGATGCTGTCATTAACTTGCTTGGTGACTGCCAGCAGTGTCCAAGCCCTGGGTGGGGCTCCAGTTATACTTGGAACTATTTTACTCTTTTTTAGAAAGGGCTACAAAGATGGGGGACAGAGTGGAAGGCGCCTCCAGATGCACACCTGCTCTCCTGGAGCTCTCATCTGCCCACCTACAGCTTTTTAAAATATGTTTATTTATTTATTTGAGAGGTAGAGTTACAGACAGTGAAAGGGAGATACAGAGAGAAAGGTCTTCCTTCCATTGGTTCACTCCCCAAATGGCCACTACGGCTGGAGCTACGCCAATCCGAAGCCAGGAGCCAGGTGCTTCTTCCTGGTCTCCCATGCGGGTGCAGGGGCCCAAGCACTTGGACCATCTTCTACTGTTTTCCCAGGCCACAGCAGAGAGCTGGACTGGAAGAGGAGCAGCCAGGACTAGAACCGGTGCCCATATGGGACGCCACTGCTACAGGCGGAGGATTAACCTACTGCGCCACAGCATTGGCCCCTCACCTACAGCTTTCACCTGTGTACCTGATGCCTTCACGTGATCACTTGCAAATGTCATGTATGCACCTGCATCTCTCACCTGCTCCACCTGCAGCTCTGACCTACAGGTCAGAGGCTAAGGTGCTAAAACAGGTAAAATTTTCAAAGTGAAACAAGCAATTGCCCAGCACAGGAAGTGTGTCTGGTATACTGCAAGTCATTCACACAACCTATCCCCAACAGATGAGACCTAATGGTCTGTCCCCTATGGGATCCACAGTTACTACTCAAAGAGCACTGGAAATAAGTGACCCAAATCTACCCCCAGACACCCTTAGGCATCTGTGGGAAATCTGCTTTCCAGCCAGAATCTCAGACCTGTCTGAGAAGCCCGGAGTCAAGGATGTTACAATGTGAAGCTAATTACTGTAGCCTTTTAATATTCTCTTTTCTGAGGCCCTCCCGGGAAGGATAAAGTAAAACGCTGCATGATAATAGGTGAAACCAATGGTGGACAGGGAACAGTCACTAGCTGAGTGACCTTGCACAGAATAGTTGACCCAGACTTGCAATTTCATTAACACAAAGGGGGAGAGAGAGAGAGAGAGAGAGAGAGAGAGAGAGAGAGAGAAGGATCCAGAGTGTGACTGAGTGAGAGGATCCACCCACCTAATAGATGTGGCCTTAGCAGAGACACAGGACTTGGTCATTTGACCCCAGGTTCTCCTTTATGGTAAACCTTACATTTTCCCCACAATTTTTGCTCAGTGGCTTTTTGGTTTTAATTGTGATCTAAATCATATGCACAGAAGGCTACAAAAAAGCTTATACACAGTTCAGAAACTAGTAATAAAATAAATGCCAGTGCAGTAAGAAATAAATCTTACTGTTCCTGAGAAACCCCACATATCACATTCTGATCTCTTTTTCCTCCTTCAACTCTAGAGCCAACTCCTAGCATGATTTTTGCATCTGTATTCTCTTGTATTTTTCCTATTGCCTGTAAATGTACTCATATATATATATCAATTAATTTTATTTTTTATATTTATATAAATATGGTCATATTGTTCAAAATTCATCTATGATTTGATTCCTGTGCTTAATTTTACTTTTTAAAGATTTCTGTATGTTACTGAGGGCAGCTGTGTATAATTCTTTCAGTTTCACACCTGTATCATATTCCCCCATATTTTGAATTGAATATACAGCAGTTTATTTATTCATTCTCTCAGATGGGCATTGGGGAGTTTCATTCATGTGTGAGGGCTCCACCCCATGACCTCTTTGCCCCACCTCTCCACACTGCTGCACTGAGTGATAAAGTTTCCAACACCTGAACCTTTGTGGGATGCACTCAAACCAAAGCATTGGTTCTCAATGCAATCGGGCATCTTTGCATATGATTTTGAATCATCCATACATTCCTCTTCCGTAAATCATATGCATGTTCCTCTCCTGTAAAATGCAATTTCCAGTCTTTTCTGTACTATTCTATTAAGTCATTTGTTTTGCTTTTATTGCTTCATAAGAATTAATATGTGGAGCCAATGCTGTGGCATAGCGGGTAAAGCTGCCACCTGTAGTGCCAGCATCGACATGGGCACTGGTTCAAATCCCAGCTGCTCCACTTCCAATCCAGCTCTTTGCTATGGCCTGGGAAAGAGGTAGAAGATGGCCCAAGTCCTTGGGTCCCTGTACCCACGTGGGAGACACAGAAGAAACTCCTGGCTCCTGGCTTCGGATCGGCACAGCTCCAGTTGTTGCAGCCAGTTGGGGAGTGAACCAGCAGATGGAGGATCTCTCTCTCTCTCTCCCTGTCTCTCTCTCTCTCTCTCTTTCTCTCTGCCTTTCCTTCTCTCTCTGTTAAACTCTGACTTTCAAATAAATATAAATCTTTAAAAAAAAAAAGCTAAGAGAAAAAAGAATACATATGCTGAGCATCTTTTGTAGTTACACATAAAAATATCTTCTCTCCACTAGTGTCACCTATTGATGCTCTTTAAGCTCTCTTCTGATAAAAAATATTCATAAGCTTAACACAGCTGGATTTGTAATAATTTGTAAGAAGTTTTGATCTTAGGAAGGACAGTCATACCACTTTCTGCTGCTTAATTCAAGATTGTTTTGACTATTCTTAGCTTTTAATGACCCAAATAAAGAATCTGTTTGTCACACTTTACCAAATAAATTTAAAAAAAAAAACCAAAAAATCCTATTGGAATTGCACTAAATAAATATATTACAAAGAAGGGAATTTATATCTTTATAATATTGTCTTCCTACTTAAAAATGTGGTATGTATGGAATGTGTCTGCATGGTTTTAGGAGTAACTTAAAGTCCACTGGTAAATGTTTAGGGTTTTATCTATAAAGATTTACATCTCCTGGGGTCAGCGCTGTGGTGTAGTGGGTAAGGCTGCCACCTGCAGTACTGGCATTCCATATGGCCGCTGGTTCCAGTCCCAGCTGCCCCACTTCTGATCTAGCTCTCTTCTATGGACTGGAAAAGCAGCAGAGGATGGCACAGGTCCTTGGGCTCCAGCACCCACATGGGAGGCCTGGAAGAAGCTCCTGGATCCTGGCTTTGAATTGATGCAAATTTGGCTGTTGCTGCCATTGGGGGAGTGAACCACCTGATGGAAGACTTCTCTCTCTTTCTGCCTCTGCCTCTCTGTAACTCTGCCTTTCAAATAAAATAAATCTTTAAAAAAATGATTTACATCTCTTTTAGTATTCAGTTATGTCATATTTTCTATATATCTTTTAAAATTACATTTTCTAACTACCTCTGATATATAGGAATACAATTGATTCTTACACTAATTTCATATCTAGACATCTTCCTAAACTCTTATTAATCTTGATAATTCATAGGTGGATTATTTAGAGTTGTCAGTATCTGCAAAAAGTGATGATTTAGTTTCTTCTTTTTTGACATTTAGACTTTTCATTTCATTTTCTTGTTTTACTACCCTAACCGTGACCTCCAATACATTGTTACATGGCAAACCGAGTAGTGAGCTCTTGTGATGGTTAATTTTATGTGTCAACTTGACTAGATCAAGGGATATACAGACAGCTACTGAAGTGTTATTTCTGGGGTGAGGAGGCTCACAGAAGAGACTGGAATTTAAATCAGTGGACTGAGTACGGAAGATCTGCCGTTACCCAGTGTGGGGGACACCAGCCTATCAGCCAGGACGCAGATAAAACAACAAGGCAGAAGAAAGGTGAATTTTCTCAATGTGTGTGTCTCTCACTCATTGTCTCTAGCTCTGGATTTAGCTCTGTCTCACCACAAATATAAGGGGTTTTTTTTCTAATTATATTTTTGCTATTGACCTTTATCTTAATTACACTTGAAATTTATTCATATAAAGTTACACAGGTGCTTAAAAAGAAGGTGTAATCTCCAATCAATGAGTGTGATTTTCTCTCTATGCCCTTTGATCATGTTTATTAGTGGTGTCTAATTATTCTTTATCCTTAGTAATTTTTAATTGCTTAATCCAAGAATTACAAAGTGCGTTAAAATCCTCCACTAACACAATTGATATATCCATCTTTCCTTGTAGATAGGGCTGTTGTGTGTTTTATGTATCTGAGGCTATTATGAGTAGATTAGGATGTTACAAACTAAGAATTATTATATATTTTTGGAAAGTAAGCATTATGTAGTGACCTTTTAACACTTAATAAAGCTGTTTACCTTAAAATCTGCTTTTTCTAATGTTAGTATGTTTTCCCAGCTCTCTTTTGATTAGTTTTGCTAATCATTTAACATCTATCTTTTCTATCATTTAACATTCAGTATTTCTATATGTTAGATTTGAAATGTGTCTCTTGTAAGTATCATATGCTTGATTATACTTATTTATCCAGGCTATGATTTTTTTGTTTTCTAACTACAGAGTTAAATCCTGTTACTTTATAGTAAATATATTTGAATTTCTTTTTTTTCATCTTACTATGTGTTTCATATGTGTTTCTTTTTCTCTAGGAAAAATATTTCCATCTCATTTTTTTCCACATCCCTTTTCTCATGAGTTGAGATGTTTGTATTTGCATTTTGTCCCCCTCCATGTTTTAATCTTCCTCTTTGATTTTGTTTCAGGCTTTTGCTTGCTTGGAAGTTACGTTTTTTGTATATTTTCTTAGAAATTGCTCTAAAAATTTTTAAATGCATTTTTAGTTATTCTAGAATTAATATCTTTGACTTCCTGAAAACCTTAAAGCTGTAAATTTTCTTTCACTTCCAATCATTCTCTCACCCAATCCAATGCTTATAATGGCTAGTATTTTATTGCTAATATGTTTTTCCCTGAAAACTTAACATTATTTTAGGTTCAAGTTAAGGCTTACTCAGATTTATCCACATATTTATAAATGTGCTTACTTACTATTCCTTTCCATAACTCAGATCTTCCCTCTTGGATGATTTCCTATGCCCCAAAGTACACTGTGTAGAATTCCTTTATAGGGCAAATTCTGATAACAAATTATCTGATTTATTTACTTTATTTGAAATATCTCTATCTTTCCCTCATTTGGGGAGAAATCAAATGACTGGATGTAGACTTTGTTAATAATTATATTTCTTAGCATGCTGAAAATATTCTAATTCCCTCTGGAGTTCATTATTATACATCAGGAGTCATAAGTGACACCAATTAATATTCTTTTGTAGAGGGTCCATCTTTCTTTTCTTGCTGTTTTCAGGATAATCTTTTTTTTTCATTTTTCTCTATGTAGCATAAATATATCTAAATAAAATGTACCTAGGTATGTTTTGCCTTTGGTCTTTCATGAATTTGGTGAAACTTTCAGCCATTTTCACTTTAAATAAATCTCTTCTCCTATGTGACTGGAACTTCAGACTTTGTCCTCTCTCTTTTTTCATTTTTTTCATCTCTTCAATCCTATTTATCAAATTTACAACCATAATATTTCTATTGCATTCATCTTCAATATTTCTATCTAATTTACAGGTTATTTCATCCATTGAGATTTTGATTTTCAATTACATTTTTCATTTTTATAACTTATGTTTGGTTGTTTTTTTAAGTCTACTCGCTCCCTGCCCAAATTTTCAAGCTTTCTGTCTACATCTTTAAAACATCCTTTGCATAATTATTTTACTTTGGGTGTTCAACAAATTCAGTATCTAAAGTTCTTGCAGATATATTTCTGCTACCTGTTTTCTTTTTTCCTACTGGTTCTCCCAATTATTCAAATTTGCTTCCATATGTGCCTTGTCATTTTTGCTTGTAGGTTGCTCGTTTTTATTGGACATTGTGGAAATTCTGAGAGACCTGAGTTGCAGCAGAATTCTTTCAGAATATATTTGTGTTCATTTATCTGGTCATATGAAGCAGTATCAAACTAGGAAAACTTTAAATTTTCAGAGTTACATATGTAAGACCACACACGTGGCGTGAATTTGAACTGCAGGTGCAGGTGGAAGTCAGTTTGTCTCAGGCCAAAGTGTTTATCAGGTTGAGACAGACTTTTCATGCATCTCTTTCTATGTTCACCAAAAATATTTGCAATTCTTTGGGATCCTAGCCTTATTTGAGAATCTCCAATGAGGTGCTCCAGTTTGAACATGCCCTGGACTTAAACCTCTGTCCCCCATCCCCACATGATTTCCAAGGCAACAGCTTAAGGCTGTGGTATTTGGCAGAAAATACCAGGACAAAAGTGGGCTTGGGTATCTGTTCATATCCTAAGGTTCTTGTTCTCAGCTTTTTTGGAGCTCAGAGAAGTTCTTACTTCCACATCAGCTTGCAGATGCACTTTGAAAGATTTTTGAAATATACTTTATCCAGCATTTTAGTTGTTTTGGAAGGGAAAATGTTCTATCTAATTCACTGTATTGCTGGAAACAGAAATGATCCAGCTAGTTTATTTTTAGCCAAAGCTAATTTCCAGATCACTCTGCACCTGTGAACCTGAACCAATTTGCATGAGTGTGCCTCCCTTTTCCAGCTAAAATGAATTTCCAAAGAGGAAATCAATGGACTTCTGCTGGAGAAAAACAAATAGCATGCCAATCTACCTGCCCCAGTCACTCCCAGAATGATGATTCCAACCTACATTTGAAATTATGAGGTCAAGTGCACTGATCAGGGCAAAGCTCATTATAAAGGGCCAAACATGAAGTGTGGTATGTTTTCACAACAACCTGCTGAGGTAGGTACTACAAAGCACTCTGTTTTATAGATGAGGAAACTGAAGAGCCAAATGGTTAAGTAATTTGCCCAGACAACCTGTAGAAGTAGGAGGCAGTGGGCCCCCAGAACACACACTCTCGGTCTTGCTGTTAGGCTATCTCTGTTAAAGGAAAAGCAACCGTGGAAGACCTGGCTGCCTGTGAACTATGGCCCAAGTTGGATTGTTCAGGGAAAATGCATCATGGTTCTTATCTTGAATAGCACTGCATTGTTAATACATCTGGCATCTTCCAAACTCAGATTCTAACTCAGTCTGAGACACAGCCCTCACATCTATTTTGACCAGGTTCCCATGTGTTCTGATGAACCACTTTGATTAAAACCTCCCCTCCATGAGCCACCCTGGCCTACCCCTCTGGAGGGTTTATTCTCTCTCTCTCTGTGTTCATGACAGGAACTCTTTATCAGGTGTCAGTTTCCCAGAAAAGTGAACACTGGTCATCTCACTACTCGCATCTGAATATTTTCACAAATTTAGTTCACCTCCCTAAAACTAAACACGAATCTTGTTAGTGCTAATAGGTAAGACTCTCAAGTTTCCACACGATCATCAAACAAATCCAATCTTTTTTGGATTAGGACCCTGTATCAGCAGGTCAGGACTCAGAAAAGGACAACTCTGGCTTATGTCCGGCATGGGGATTTTTTATGAATTTCAGATATCCATCTGTCTATATGCGTGGATATTTGGGAATGAGAGTCACCCCAGGGTGTTGCCACCTCAGAGACACTGAATAGTCGGCAACACAGAGGACCCTCTTTGAAAGACCCTGCTCTCTCCTTCCCCGTCTAGGTACTTAAGCAAAGCAAAAAATTCAGTTCAGCTGGGAAAGAGTCACTAAGGGACATAGGCCTAAAAAAAGAAGGGGAGCCCAGATTGAAAAATATCATCCACCTCCACATGCATATGTGCATGCGTACACACACACACACACACGCACACGCACACGCACACACACACGCGCACACACACCCTTCTGCCAAGACCGACTGCTAATGTCATTGGGACAGAGAGAAGCTGCTTTTAAGGAATTTGACTTTGTCAGTCCTGCATATAAAAAAATAATTTCAACACAGATGTTCCTTAGTCACAGAGCACCTAACTGCCCTGAACAAATAAGGCAACCACTCGGCTTCCCTGGCTGGTTCTGGCTCAGGTTTGTATCATCAACTCAGTCCATCAGTGCTTCTGCCTGCACCCTCCTAACTGCACTGAATCCCTCCTGCAGGGCTTAGCTGGGAGTCCTCCCCAGTGCTCATGGCCATGGCCCTGGCAAGGCCTCGTGGGTCTGCCTGTTCACCCACAGTAGCCTGGAACCCCCAGAGGGCAGCGCAGAAGTCTCTCCCTGTGCCACTAGCAACACGGAGAAGAACCTACTGAGTTTTCTGAGGATCCCTGATCAGATTCGGGCCTGGATTCCTAACAACCACCTCGACCTCTGCACTGCCTGACGGGTAACTGTGGCAGAGATCCCAAACCCGTCTCTGGAGCTCAGCTACGCCTGGCTCTGTGTCAAGCACCCTGAGACTCAGGGACTGTCTCACTGAGGCCCAGGTGGGGTTGCAGAAGGAACATCATGATGCAGGAGGAGGCGAGGTCTTTATTGTGCTTCCGGCATGGTTGTGGGCTTGTAATCCCTGAGCTTCCTTCTGTGAGAACTCTCTAGGGAAAGAGGGCAGGGCACGGAGGACAAGAGGACCTTGTTCTAAAAAAAAATGAACTAACGTGCTTAGTGCATTGCTTGGCATTTAGGAAGCAAACACCTTGGCTATTATCACAGGGTGCTGGGCACGGCGGCCAGCAGGTGCCCTGTGAAACTTCACGCCTATTCTCCGTGAAATCTGAACACGGTCCCAGCAGGATCAGCATTGTTAGCCCAGTTTTATAGATGAAGAAACGGAAGCTTAAAGAGGTTGAGTCACTTGTCCAGCGCCACAAAGCCAGGGGGCAGAATCAGGACTCAACTATAAGGGAGTTCAACTCCAACACCTGGACCCTTCTCGTGGTTTCAGGCTGTCTTATTTCCCCTTTCCACTAAACAGTAAAGCTTCTCAATGCACTTCTTGTTTAAATGATTAATAAAATAACATTTTTAGAAAAGGCTTAACCAGAGCTTTGAGGAGAAAACCAAAATGCCAACCATTATAATCAATATGGCTGTTGTAATTGAGCATAGATCACACTCTGGCTTCTGAAAGCCCATAAAGGGAAATAACATAAAATAAAGCAAAATAAGTGGCATGCATCTTGCCAGATCTTCCTTTTTTGATGGCTCTTTCTTCACTCCCATATCTACCACTATCCTCTATCAGAGGGATTCTGGGGCCTGGTACTTCATCCTCCCCCTTTACCCATGGCATCTTGTGCCCCAGGCCTGCCCCACCCCCCAGGCTGGCCAGCATGCCATTAGAATGGATGTGTGGTTCTTTGCATAAAAACTAGACAGTAAACCATGTGCAATAAAGCACTGATCTGAGCAGCTTGAGCCATCAGAAACCAGGGAAGAGTATAATGAAGGAGGGAGTGTGAGATTTAGACAGGAAGGGCAATAAGCAAGCGGGGAAGTACTGCCCACAGGCAGCATGAAGACAAAGGGGAATTTGGAACCGAAGTAACTTTGGAAATACTGCATATTATATCATAAGCCCTGCTCCCCTCCCCCGCCCCCGCTTTGCTTTGCCATTTTCTTGGCTTCTCATTCCCTTCACAAGTAGTGCACGATCAAGCAAGGCTCAATATATAATCCTGGGAGAACAAGACTGCGTCCTCAGATGCCACTGCCTCTTCCTACTCTATCAGTGTGAAGGGCAAAAGCAACTGTTAAGTCCAATACTTAAGGCAGAGTAAATCAACCTGTGGAGAAAACAGAGTGTAGATGCTAACCTCATTGACAAAACAACTTCCCAACAAAACCTAGCTTGGTGTTTGATTCAATAACTGGATGATGTAGACCAACCACATTGACACAAAACCACCACACATGAGAATCGAGGAACAGAGGTTGCCCTGGCCTCGTGGAGCCAGGAGTGAAGGATCATTCTGGATCTTTTCATCCCCAGACATGAATGAGGCTCAGTGATCCCCCTCTCAGTTTCTTCTGTTCTCAGTGGAGACACCTTTCTGTTCATTCAGTTAAGACTGTCAAAGGCGAAAATCATATTGCATCAGGTGTTTATTCATACCACGTATATTAGGGCCTGTGTGGGGTTGTTTGCCCTTGAGTCACGTGATCACCCACTGACCAATCAGTGGTTGCCCCTGTGCAAAGAATGGTCAAAAGCTCCATCTCAGCAGGTGGCAGTGAGCTAAGGAGTTTCAGCTTCAAGACAATATTGGGCACAGTAGGCCCCATGACAGATATACTACCCCTTGATTGTACACCTGCAATATACCCATCTTTCTCCATAGCTTTAACCCCATATATCCTTTTTTTTTTTTTAACCCCATATATCCTAATCACTATTCACACAGCTACACAACAATTCACCTGCTCCCAGCAAGGAGGCAACCAAGGACACATGTGCTGCAGGTACTGTGTGCAGCAGCCAGGCCTTGTAGCCCTTGAAAAATTGATTTTCAGTTTCAAGCCCATAATCTCCAATGACATTCACTCCTCCAGTAGCTCCTCTGCAAACTTCTCTAGGGCTTATTCCTCACTGTTCTGCAAACTTGGGGTGCATGGTGATTGGAACCACCACCAGGCACATGATAAACATAATGGAAAGGAAAATGAACATTCTCAAGCAAGTGGTAACTAAAATGGTAACATCCATTTTTTAAATGAAGGCTGGATTGAGCATAAATCCTCAATTTTCTGGTATTTTAGCAGGGAAAGGGAAACACACCTGAAAAAGTGAAGACTAAGCCCTTACTTCTCCAATGGGTCCTGAGACCACAGTTGCCATTTATAACTCCCCTCTTCACCTCTTCCAGGTTCTCTGTGTTTTTGGCCCAACAAGTGATTCTAACTTTTTCTATCAGAAAATCCTTTGGGTGCAAAAGATCAAAAATCCAGGAGCGTGTGGATCCATCTACAAAGAATCAAAAGCTAACAGTGGCTTAAATAAATCAAGATTTGTTTTTCTCACATAGCACACAGTAAAAATCAATTTCTAGGGTGGGTTAGTAGTTATGCCAGGTCCAGGGGTCACACCTCTAAGTCCTCCCTTGCTCTTTGTCTCAGGATCACAGAGGCTGCTGTGGGCACCGTGTTCATATGAAAGACAGGACTGGCCAGGGATTGACCCCAGCTACAAGTGGACTTTAGATCAGTAAAACCCAAGTCTGCCTGGGTTCCACTCCCATCTTCTTGGCCAGAACTGACTCACACCACCACTGCTGGCTGCATCCAAGGCTGTGAGCTCAAAGATGTAGCATAAGGAGAGGATAGCATCACGTCAGCTTATGACAAACATAGCCTTGAACTGCTTAATGGCACAGAACCATCCCCCAAACAAAATGAACAAGAAAGAGGTGTGGAATTGTGAGGTAGATGGCCCACCTATCTGGATGGTATAGGCACAGTTTTCACATTCCCCTGCACCCTAATTTGTAGTAGCGTTTTCCCTTGATAATCTACATCAAGCTCTTCTGAAGCTCCCTGTAACCCCAGCCAGCATCTACTACACTGCCAGCAGTAGTCCAAGTTCTGAAGCATTTTACCATGTCCTTTAGTGGAAGTATCTCTCTGCCGAGTAATAAAACTTGCAGTTCAGCATACTCTACCTGCAATGTGATTTGTCATCAGGTGCAAGTATGAGGGATTCTCAGTGGCCAATGATCATAAACTGAATTATTCACAACTTCTATTTTCAAAAATAAGGAAAAAGAAAGAAAGGAAGGAGCTCAGTTCAAAAAGTCTTAAATCCCCCAGAAGAAAAAGAAAGCAAATTGAAACTGCCTGGATATTATTGGGGCTTTTCACCTCCTAGGCTAATCAGCAATGCATCAAAGGTATCACAAGGTTCTAAGAGAATTCATTAATGCCAAAATTCATTTATTCACACATGGTGCAAAAATGATGGTGTACCATGGTAAAATAAATCTTCATTTAAACAAGAAATGTCAAGGCCATTTGAAGATTTTTTTAAAAAAAATTAATTGTTTCGTTTCTCATGTCTCTCTCTTGCCCATAAATGATTACATGGTGGGTTACAAAAAACTCTGTTCTGGGAATCAGTTACTGAAAGCCATTGAGCTGCACCAGTTGCATGATTTTAACCAAGTGCTTTCACATTCCGTAGCTTAAAATAAAGATGAAAATAACTAACACCCAGAACTTCGGTGACAATGAAATTACACCAGAAATAAGATGACACTATACCTTGAAGTTCTTATAAACTATAAAATAAAACTAAATACTCCGTTTCTGCTAATATAGAAATGATGAAAAAGAATCACTTGTAAAATATGACTTGTAATTAATAATTTTGTTTGAAGTTCAAAAGATCCTCTGCCTCTGACATTTTTTAGAAAGATTTGCCAAAATTTAAAGCAGCTGAATCTATGTACACATACAGACACCCACACAAGTACTCTTTAGTAGGATCATAAAAATAAGTTTTAATTTCTTCAGAAAAACAATTTTTTCATTATCTTAATTGGATTTTTGCATATATATATATATATATATATATGCCCAAACATCAAATTGTACACTTCAAATATGAGTAGTTTGGGGCAGCCATGTGTTGCAGAAGTCAAGATGCTGCTTAGGACACCCATATCCCATTGTGGAGTACTTGGGTTCAAGTTCTAGCTTTGCTTCCAATTCCAGCTACCTGTTAATACACATAAACACACCCTGGGAGGCAGCAGGGGATGGCTCGAGTACCTGAGTCTCTGCCTCCCACATGGGAGACTCAGACTGAGTGTCAGCCTTCTGGTTTTCACCTGGTCCAGCCCTGGCTGATGCAAGCATTTGAGGAATGAACCAGTGGATAAAAGATCTCTCTCTTTCTTTCCCTCTTGTCTCTTCGCCTTTCAAATAAATAATAAATAAACAAAGCCATTCTTTAAAAATTTTAAAACCAGTTTCTCAAGTGGAATCCTTTTTTAAAAAAGAATAAATAAGGGGGCCAGCGCCGTGGCCTAGGTTAGTCCTCTGCCTGTGGCACTGGCATCCCATATGGGCACCAGTTCTAGTCCTGGTTGCCCCTCTTCCAGTCCAGCTCTCTGCTATGGCCTGCAATAGCAGTAAAAGATGGCCCAAGTGCTTGGGCCCTGCACCAGCGTGGGAGACCAGGAGGAAGCACCTGGCTCCTGGCTTTGAATCGGCACAGCTCCAGCCATGGCAGTCATTTGGGGCATGAACCAATGGAAGGAAGACCTTTTTCTCTGTCTCTCTCTCTCTCTCTCTCTCTCTCACTGTATGTAATTCTACCTGTCAAATAAATTAATAAAATCTTTAAAATTTAAAATATGGTTTCATTATATGTCAAATATATGCTAACAAGCTATAAAAAGTATTAATTCTAAAGGGTCATTTAATATTGAGGAGTATATCCTGTTGGACTCAATCTCTAGACTTCCTCCCCCTGCATTTTTCTTCTTTCCTGGACATTATTTGAGGGAAACTAGTCAGTACACAGCCCTAGGGTTGCTTTCATGCCAATCAGAATTAAGAACTAACACTGAGACATCACAACGCCTCTGGGCAGTCCTAAGAGAGTATATGTAGACTGGAACTCTGGAAGCAATGACTGACCCTGGCAGTGAGCTGGTAGTGAGGTAGTGAGGCAGGGGTGGACAGAACCAGCTGCTGGCCATTTGCAGAATTCCACACCCACATAGGAATTCAAGATCAACAGCAGGCTCCTCGGTGCATTTTCCAGGAAAATACACAGATGTGGCCAGACAGGGAAAGAAAGAGTCAGCAGGGGCTGAGGTCAGGGTCAGATGCAATAGCAAGGAAAGTACTCAGATGGTATTGCAGTCTATGCCTCCCTTTAGATCCATTCACATGTCTTTTAAATAGCCAGGCACCCTGTAATTGGGTGTGTATACATTTATTATAGTCACATCTTCCTGTTGAATTGATCCCTTAATCATCACATAGTGCCCTTCTTTGTCTGTTTTAACAGTTTTTATGTTAAAGTCTATTTTGTCTTATATTAGGATGGCTACACCAGCTTTTTGCTTTTTGTTTTTATTAGCATGGAATATCTTGATCCAGCCTTTCACTTTCAGCCTGCATGTATCTTTGTTGGTGAGATGTGCTTCTTGTAGGCAGCAAATAGAATTTTGTTTTATCATCCATTCAGTGAGTCTGTATCCTTTAACCAGAGAGTTGAGTTATTTACATTCAAGGTTACTATTGATAAGTAACCATTTGGCCCTGCCATTTTTCTATAAATATTCCTATTGTTTACTTTGAATTTCCTTTGTACTTTTACTGGGGGATTTTTCTGCTTTCATCTTCTTTCATAGTGATGACCATGTTCCTGTGTTTCTGTGTGTAGCATCCTTAAGCATATTTTTTAAGGCTGGACAAGTGGTGACAAATTCTTTCAATTTCTGGTTGTTATCAAAGGTCTTTATTTCACCTTCATTCATAAATAAGGTCTTTGCAGGATACAGTATTCTGGGTTAACAGTTTTTTCTCTTAAGACTTAGAATATATCTTGCCATTCTCTCCTAGGCTGTAGGGTGTCTGATGAGAAGTCAACTGTGAGTCTAATTGGAGATCCTCTGAAACTACTCTGGCATTTCTCTCCTGCACATTTTAAAATCTTTTCTTTATGTTTTACTGTGGAGAATTTGACTACAATGTGTAATGGTGAAGATCTTTCCTGGTCATGTCTATTAGGAGTTCTATGGGCTTCTTGTGCTTGGACATCCCTTTCTTTTTCCAAATTAGGGAAGATTTCTATAATTATTTCACCAGAAAGGCCTTCTAATCCATTCTCTCTGTCCATGCCTTCAGGAACTCCTGAAGTCCATATATTGGGTCATTTGATAGTATCCCTTAAATCTCCAACACTGTTTTCTAATTTCTTTTTTGTTGTTGTTGTTTGACTGTAAAATTTCCAGAAATTCGCTTCTAACTCAGATATTCTTTCTTCTGCCTCACTGAGTGTGTCGTTAGGATTTCCACCACATTTTTTTTTTATTTATTGAATTCTTCATCCAATATTTCAGTTTGATTTCTCTTTAAAAATCTCAATTTCATGGGGAAAATTTTCATTCATGTCATGTATAGATTTCTTAAATTTGTGGATCTGTTTCTGATTACTTCCCAGTAATCCTATGATCAACTTTCTGAATTCGATTTCTGGCATTTCTTCAATCTCTTCATTTTCAGATTCTAGTATTGAAGTGTCCTGTATATTTAGGAGTTTCATGTTGTCTTTCTTATTCTTGTTTCCTGAATTACTGTATTTATTTTTAGGCATTTGTGGAGGTGCTTGTTGGCATTTTGTTTTTCCTCTGATGGCTTTTATCTTAGGACAACATTTCTGTGGCTTAGTGCAGTGTCTGCTTTCAGTGAATGGCCAGAGGCAGCACTGGGTGTGGCTCAGGAGCTCTCTTTAGTGCTCCAGGGTGAAGGAAGTGTCCAAGGTGACACCCAAGTTGGGCACGGTAAATCTATTTTTTTTATATATATCAGAAGGGAGAGTTTGTTCAGCTCTGTTGGCATAGTCTCTGGCTCACCTCCTCTCCTCCAAGGAGACTAATACCTAGGCGCTAGCCTCAGTGGATGCAATATTCATCAGCATTGCCACAAGAACCACACAAAGGGTACATGCATTTCTCAGTGTGAGTACGGATCCCATAGCAGTGACTCTCACCAGGCAATCAGGGAGCCCTGAGTGTGTGGAGCCACCCATAGTGATTGCTCAGAGACCCAGTGACACCCTGCACCCTCCCATGCAGCCACAGTGTTTTCACAGTCCATCTAGTCGCACAAAGCTCCCAGAGTCATGAGTGCTCAGCTCCTTGTCAATTCTCCCCTGTCAGCTGGTTGCTGGGTACATGGACACAAGCTGCCACAGCTGTTACACATATCCAAAATGGCGCCCACCCTCTCTCAGCTAGTTAGAGAACACTGGTCCCAGGTGATCAGAGAGAAAGAAATGTGCCTGGCCCCCTCCTTTTATTCCATCTAGGTTGTCAGGTACACTGTCCCTCTTTGGGCTCCAAGCTGGGCTCACACAGGCTCTTCCCACAGCTTTATCACCAGTGGCTTGAGCTGATATAGTCTGGTCTCACCTCACTTTCCAAAGCTGGTGCTGAGGCTCTCAGCTGCTGGGGTCCTGAGTTGTGCACGTCCACACCCTCCACATAGATCTACAGTGTCCCTCTAATTTGCATGGGGTTTCCTCTACTGTTTTTCCCTAACTCTTCCTTGAGACTGCACTCTCTCCACTTTTTTTATAACTATCTTCCCCTAGACTAAAGCAGTAAATTCCCTCCCTATTCCACCATCTTAGAACTCTAATTAGTTTCCTGGATACCGATATCTAAATCTCATCCCCACAGACTTTGATTTAACTGTTTTGGGCTTCTATCTTAGGCATAGGGTTTTGTGGGTTTTTTTCTTTTTTTTTCTTTTCATTCTGTTTGTAACTGCAATCAAAGTTAAGAACCACCTTCCTAAGGCAAGGTCCTCATACCTGGCTGACAATCTAAATCCCCTGGCAGCAAAGGAAGCATACAGATGTGTGGGTCTTCCCACATGCAACCCATCCACTGACCTGGTACTAAGGCCTTCCTGAAAGACTACATGCACACAGCCCTCTATCACTTCTCTTACAGGATGAGCCTACATCAGTGCATGGTTAGGTAACATGGGTTACCTAAGGGTCTTGCTAAAATGAAGATCCTGATGAATAGGGAGCAGGTAGGGGCATCTGATACTGCAGTGCCTGCATTCAAGTCCTAACTCTGTTTCTGATTGCAGCTTCCTACTGATGCACACTCTGGGAGGCAGTAGGGGATGGCTCAAGTAGTTTGTTCCTACTACCCACAATGGAGACTGAGATTGAGTTCTTCTGGCTTTGGTTTGGCCAAATCTTGGCTGTTGTGAGCATATGGGGAGGGAACCAGCAAACGGAACATGTCTTTCTATAGGTATCTCTCACTGCCTTTCAAATAAACAACCTAGCAAATAAAATTTAAAAAAATATAGTCAGTCTAAGATTATTCTGCTTTGCAACTATCAGTAGCTTCCACCTGATACCTGAGCTATTGGTCATGAACTATATTTCACTGAGAAAGCCCAGGGAAATGATTTTTAATCTTAGCTACAGGTTGAAAATACTAATGTCTGGAAATTTCTGGAACAATTGGCCTGGGGTGCAGCCAGCGCCCTGGGC
Organism: Sylvilagus floridanus; assembly: GCA_949820135.1. NCBI lineage: Eukaryota > Metazoa > Chordata > Mammalia > Lagomorpha > Leporidae > Sylvilagus > Sylvilagus floridanus. Next base: position 66,261,228 of record OX463239.1, read on the forward strand.
TTGTGTTTAAAGTTCTCCAGGTAGCTCTCACATGCATCCAAGGTTGAAAACTACAAAGTAGAAAAAACAAAATGTTGTTTTTAAAGGAAGTTCTGCTTTAGGCTGTTGACAAATATTCATGTTTTAAGTTCATGATGGGAGCAACAAATGTCCAAATGAAAGTATATAAATCTTCCCTGTGTAGATGTCTGTAGAGAATGGATCCTAAGAAAGAGGCTTCTGTTTGTTGAAGGGATGATAACATTGCAGACACTGGTGGCAAAAATGAGACTCTTTCTACATGTGATACTTCCAAAAGGTCATGGAAGATAGAATCCAAAGAAAAGCTTAGCTTGGTGCAAAAGTTTTTTTAAACCCATGCATACAAGAAATTTTCAAAAAGGTCATGGAAAATGCCTGTTATGAAGAAACTATGCAGATTTCAAAATTTGCAGCACCATAATAAACTTTTTAAAGATGTACCTACTTATTTTTTAAAAGGCAGAAAGAGAGAATCTCCCATCACTGGTTTATTCTCCAAATGCCCACAATAGCCAAGGCTGGGCCAGGCTGAAGCCAAGAACCAGAACTGAATTCAAGTCTCCCATGTGAGTGGCAGGAGCCCAAGTACTTGAGCCATCACCTGCTGCCTCCCAAGGAGTACATTAGCAGGTAGTTGGAATTGAGAACAAAGCCAGAACTCAAAATCAGGTTGTCCAAAATGGGATGCAGGTGTCCCACACAGTGGCTTACCACTGCACTAAATGCCTACCCTGAGACAGCTTTCTGAGTATAAGTTACACAAAGCTGAAACCCCTACTCAACCTGTCCATCATACTGATACTAACTGGTAACGTTCCGTTTTTATAAGAGACAGCTCTGAACCTGAAGGTCAAAACGTGTTTTGTTCCCAAATGTATTAAGTCCACAGTCAGCTGGACTCTGAATTGCCCAGAAAATGAGAACTAAGAACAAAGAAGAATAAAAAGACTCAGGAAATGATCTCATACTTCCCAGCCATCTCTATCTTCCAGGAATACAGACAACAGGCCCAACCATTCTGAGGTCTCAGCAAAAAATTCCTGTCCCCTTTGGGGCAAAGAGTAGGGGATTGCAGCTTTTTGTCATTAGCCAAAGTAAACCACATTAAACAGGACAATCAAGCAACATACAAGGGCAAGCTGGAGGCATTCCACCTCTGTATAAATGGTCAAAGAAAATAAACACAGGCCAATTACCCCCTTATCCTAAATGCTTGTGACCAAGGATTTCTTTCAGATTTTTGGAATATTTGTGTATGCACAAGGAGACATCTTGGAAATGAGACCCAAAGATACACCCAAATTTCATTTATGTTGCATAGATACTGTATACCCACAGCCTGAAGGAAATTTCCTCCCATATTTTTGGTGACGCTGCATTTTGACCTTGACCTATCACATGAGGTCAGGTTCAGAGTTTTTCACTTGTAGTGTCATTTTGGTGCTCCAAAACTTTCATACTTTGTAGCATTTTAGATTTCGTATTTTCAAATTAAGGGTGCTCAATTTGTATAGAAAATCAAGACCATACACTTCACCATTTGTTTAATCTCTTTTTAAATTAATTGCAGGAGAATATAGGTGGTGATAAAGATCTTCATCTTACCCTTATCTCTCTGGGCTTCCCCAGCTTTATTGCCTAATAAAGTGAGCCCTTTTTATTTATGTAGCCAACAGCTGTTGAGTAGCTATTGTTTCTCTGAACTCTGCTAGGAGCAAGGATAGACCACAAGCCTGAATAAGACCTGATGTTGGTTCTCAGGAGCCCTCGGTCAAGGACAGACATTGCAAACAAATAATTGTAATGTATTCTGGGAAACTCTGTAATAGACTCCATACAAGGTACAAAGAAGCTCAGAGCAAAGAATAAACAGTTTGGCTGCCAGCTTGGGAAAGACCCCATAGGGAAGAAGTACCTGAAATAGCACTGCAGATGGATGGGTCCAGATGATCCCTATGGTTTATCCCAACTCTGTCTTCATGTTCTCTAAAAGAAGAGAAAGTACAGTGGGAACACACACTGGGAACAGTCCTGGATCAAGCAGAGTCTCATACTAAGGCTTAGAGATTCTCAGGTATCACTGAGCACCCCAGCGTGTGGCCTGCTACTACCTGATGGGTCTTGAAAGGTATCCAACTAAGTCGTGACTTGGAGTTTGTATCACGACGCTAAAGAGCCAGCCTTCAGAGAGAGCCCTTCACTTTGAACCATGCATTTCCCAGAAGCCGCTGTCTCCCTGAAATTCCCATGGGAAATCCCAGGATGCACTAATGAACTTTTCCAAATGGCACAAATTTAGTTTTGTTTTTTTTTTAATCATACTTGCTTTGGCATTCCAGTAAGGAAAAACTTTTCCCATTGAATATTTTGTTGAGTTTCATTTTTTCACTGCTTCTGTTAATGAGCTGGATTTGGAGTGATGATTTTTTATAAGCGGAAATCTTTGAGGTCCCTAAACGGAGGTGTTGGGGGAACCTGACAACTATCTGGGGATATAGGTTCAGTTACTGAATATTCTTCCCTAAAGAGCAGTCCCCTTTCAAAGCCCACTGTCTGGAAGCTGAAGCAGGGTAGGACAGGGCAAAAGAGGAGAGAAAGCGTTTCAGCAGCACACCTAAGGGAAGCCTGGGACAGAAGGGAAAAATGGATTCTCTCATTCTGACTCTTCTCCCACTCACCGGCCATCACAGCAGATAGGGCTTTCTCTCTAGTTCGTGTAGTGAGTTTTCTAACTACTTTACAGAACATCTATGCACTATGCAACATAGGAATTGAGAGAGAGAAAAACAGAATGTGAAGGTAAAAGAAAGGGTTCTCAAAGAGCACATGCTCTATTTATACACATGTACATTGAAACAAAGCATAAGGAGAAGTGCTGAGTGTAGAATTAGCCAGTTCCTCCTCTAGATTGGCATCTGGTACTAGTTGTGCAAGGGCTACAAGGAAATTCTGTGCCTAAGTATAAGCAGGTCTGAGAATGACAGAGTCCGTTAAGAACAAGTTATTTGGGACATTTCTCTCTGACCAGCTTCTTAAGAATGAACTCTGTGGGCCAGCATTGTGGAGATAGAAGGCTAAGCCTCCACCTGAAGCGCTGACATCCCATAGGGAGCAAGTTCAAGTCCTAGCTGATCCACTTCTGATTCAAGTCCCTGGGCCCCTGCACCCACATGGGAGACCTGGAAGAAGCTCCTAGCTCCTGGCTCCTGGCTTTGGCCTGGCCCAGCCCTGGCCATTGCGGCCATTTGGGGAGTAAACCAGCGGACAGAATTTCTCTCCTCCCCCCCACTCTATCTACCTATCTGTCTATCTCTATGTTTCAAACAAATAAATAAATCTTTTTTTTTTTTAAGAGTAAACTCTGGGGTTGTGGTCTCAAGGCAGTGATCCATATAGACAGGGCACAAAGGCATTTGCTACATTTCACTGAGGATAGCAAGTCTGAAAGAAGATAAATTGTTTACTAAAAAAACTTTTTGAAGTCAAAGTGCTTAACAGGAAGCCAGGATACCTGGATTCTCATCCCTGCTTTGTCATGCATGAAGCTGTCCTATTTTATCACCAGCAGCAGAAAACTCACTCAGCCTCCGGCCTCTGTTTCCTCACCCACCACACAGAGAGGAAAGGATGACATCATCTCTGAGTTTCCTCCAGGCTTCCCTGGGACTGGGCAAATCATCCCTCCAGGGGCCTCCTATAGCCCTCACCTGAGGTTGTCACAGGAGCCTGGGTCTTAGTGGGGTTGAGGTGGGGCAGGGGGAGGAAAACTAATATGGCTTCCAAGAAACTCATCTCCAGAGACAATAATTAGATAATAAGAGACTTCCTGTTCCTAAAAACAATGCCCCTGATGTAAAGTAGCAGGTGGATGGTTTGGTTCACAGACTTCATTTGTCTTCCCAAGCCTTGCCATTTTGGGTCATTGACATTGAGGACTAACTTTGGGGTAGTGCCATCTCCCAGCTCTTCCTGCAGGCTCCTTAATGACTCTTTGTTCAGGTCCCTTTCTTCTCCTTGCCACCCACTTGTCCAGCACCTACTGAGGCCCTTATGGCCCAGCAACTTCCAGTCCAGCTAGGGACAAAGATGATGTGATGTGCTGAATTGTACCCACCACCCCAAATCCATATGCTAAAGTCCAACCTAGTCCCCCAGAATATGCCCTTATTTGGAAATAATATTGTTGCAGATGTAATTAGTTAAGAGGGTGTTGTTAGAGTGGATGCTCATCCAACATGTTTTGTATCCTTATAAAAACAGGTGTGTTAGTCAACTTTCCTCACAATAATGCATACCTGAGAGAAGCAATTTAAGAAGGAAGACATTTACAATGCCTCACTATTTTGGAGCATCACAGTCCAAGATCAAGCAGCTCCATTAGACTGGCATCTAATGAGGTAAGCAGATGGCAGAACACATACAGGGAAAGGATCACAAGGCAGGTCAGGAAGCAGAGAAAACTGTTGAACTTGAGGCAGGTCAATATAGCCAGTCTTTTCACGAAGGCTATATCCCAAAGGCATGTTCCCAGTGACCCGAGGACTTCCCACTAGTCCACCTCCCAGACATGGTAGTCAAATCTCTACCCTTAATCCATTAACGGTTAACATAAGACTTTGAGGACCAAGCCTCCAACATATAGGCCCTTGGGGGACACCGAAACTGACATCCAACTATACCAAAAGTTAGCTGTGCACAGACAGATAGACATGGAGGATGCCTTGTGAAGAACACAGAACTAACACAGCTACCCCACAAGCAAGGGAGAGAGGCCTGGAACAGAGTCTTCCTTGCAGTCCCCAGAAGGAATCATCCTGGACCATATCTTATTCTCAGACTTTCAGGCTAAAGAACATGAAGACAACAAATTCTGTTGTTTAAGCCTCCCAGCTTATAGCACTTTGCTTTAGCAACCAGAGAAAACCAATAAAAATGTATACTTAAAATTATCAAGCACAAGGCACAGCCATGGCTTCCTGGGGAATCTTTCTGATAGAGATGAACCTAACCCATTTTAGACTCAGTTTACTATTCAGTAAAGTGGAGGGAAGAGCAGTCAAGGTGCCAGCTCCTTGTGGTCCTTGTGCAGGATGCCTCCAAAATGAAAGAGAAGCATGCACAGTGGGCTCTGTTGCTGAGTAGTTTTACAACCTCAGCAGCATCCCAAGGTGACAGACAGAAAACCTCACAGTCACCACCACCACCATGAGATTCACGAAGGAGATGAGTAACTCTTAGGAGAGTCCCCATGGGAAATGGAATGAGTGAGAAATGCCATTGTAGAAGCTTCTCACAAACTCCCAAGTTCTCTTCCTCTGGATGGATCACAGGCACTTTGCTGAGAGTCAATCAGCTGCAGGTCAAGCCTCACTTGCATGGTCAATGTGGATACAAGCAATGTCTCCAGGACACCATGGCAAAGCCATTCCTCTACAGCAACACTTACAAGGAGAAGACAAAACTGTGTCTGAATTAGGAGTCCAGCCTCCCAGTTGCACAGAAGCTCAGCAAAAGGAGTACTATGATTTGAATGTGTTTCCTGAAAGCTCATGGATTTCGTACTTGATTCCCCAAATTTTATGTTTATGATATTTGAAAATGGGGCCTTATGGAGGTAATCAGAACTAAATAGGGGCCAGCACTGTGGCACAGAGGGTAAAGCTGCCACCCAGAGTGCCCAGCATCCCATATGGGCACCATTCAGAGTCCCAGCTGCTCCACTTCCAATCCAACTCCCTGTTATGGCCTGTGAAAACAGCAGAAGATGGCTGAAGTGCCTGGTCCCCTGCACAACGTGGGAGACCCAGAAGAAGCTCCTGTCTCCTGGCATAGGATGGGCCTAGCTCCGGCCATTGTGGCCATTTTGGGGGTGAATCAGAGGATGGAAGATCTCGCTTTCTCTGTGTCTGCCTATGCCTCTGCCTTTCAAATAAATATATAAATCTTTAAAAAAGAGAGAGAGATAACTAGATAATATCACGAAGGATGTCCCATGCTGGCATTAGTGGCTTTAGGAAAGATCTGAGTTAGCACTCTTGCTCTGTCTTGCCATGTGGTACCCTCTGCCATGTTATGATACTGCAAGAGGCCCTCACCAGAATCCATGTGCCATGCTCGTGGACTTCCCAGACTCAAGAGCCACAAACCAAATACATTTTTTTGAAGATTTATTTTATTTATTTGAAAGGCAGAGTGACAAAGAGAGGAACAAAAAGAAAGATCTTCCATCTGCTGGTTCACTCTCCAAATCCCTGAAAGAATTAAGCCTGGAAGAAGCCAGGATCTCAGAACTCCATCTGGGACTCTAACATAGGTGGCAGGGGCCAAAGTACTTGGGCCATCCTCCACTGCCTTCCCTGGTGCATTATCAGGGAGCTGGATCAAAAGCAGTACAGCCTGGATATCAGCTGGGGCTCTGCTATGGGATGTCAGCAACACGAGTGGCAACTTAACCCACTATACCACAACAATGGCCACTCACTTCAATACGTAAACTACCTTCCCTTGTGTGTTTTTGTAATATAGACAGAAATAACTGAGATAGGGACTGGGACTGGGGGACAAGGGGTTTGAAGGATATAGCTTCAAACAAGTGGACAGAGACCAAATGTGGACAACCAAAGAAAACAAGGTCCTTGCCTCAATGAAATGATTTTGTTTGAGTCTTGGAGTAGAGCAGGTGCAACATGGAAATTTTAGAAAACTGAAAGAAATAGAAAACTCAGAGACATAACACTGACTGCAAGAAGGTGGACACCAAAAGAGCACATACTTTAGGAGTCCACTGCTGTGAGTTTCTAGAACGAGAAAACTTGTCTACGGAGAAAAATTGAAGAGAGAGACAGCCTCCTGCAAGGAGAATAATCACTGGAAAGGGTCACATGGCAACCTTCTAGAGAGAGAGGGAGGTGTTTTGTGATAGGGGTGTGGGAAACATGGGTGTGGTGTATTTTTCTGTCAAAATTGTACAGTTGGCCGGCGCCGCGGCTCACTAGGCTAATCCTCCACCTGCAGCACCGGCACCCCGGGGTTCTAGTCCCGGTCAGGGCACCGGATTCTGTCCGGTTGCCCCTCTTCCAGTCCAGCTCTCTGCTGTGGCCCGGGAGTGCAGTGGAGGATGGCCCAAGTGCTTGGGCCCTGCACCCCTATGGGAGACCAGGAGGAAGCACCTGGCTCCTGGCTTTGGATCGGCACAGCGTGCTGGCTGTAGCTGCCATTTGGGGGGTGAAACAACAGAAGGAAGACCTTTCTCTCTGTCTCTCTCTCTCTCTAACTCTGCCTGTCAAAAAAAAAAAATTGTACAGTTAAGACTTGCGCATTTTAGTAAGTAAATTTTACCTTAAAATGTGTAAAGAAGACAATAACCATTGCATCAAGTAAAAGTGATCTCCTAACACTTCTTTCAGTGTCAAGTAACTCTTTTTACTTACAAAGTCTATATAGCTGAGATGATACTGAAAATACAATTTTATTTTCTTTTCAATATTTAAGTGTATATGGGGGAAAAAAGTCTCCCCATATCATTAAAATATCTGAATCAACATCACTTATGAATAGCTGCCTGGCATTCTACTGTGTGAGTGTCCTCAATTCATATACCATTTCTACAATAGTGGGCATTTAGGATTCTTTGGTGATAATAAATAACCCCATGACTAACATCTAGCCCATACAGCTTTATCTGCATTTCTGATTACTTCACTAGAAGATTCCTGGAAGAGGAATTACTGGGTAAAGAGTATGAATATTTTAAGGCTTTGCAATGCCTGTTGCCAAATCGCTTTCCTGAACACGCTGCCTTTGGCAGCACAGGTGCAGTTTTCTCGCCACACCCTGGCCTGCCTTGAGTGGTGTCATCGTCATCGTCTCAATCTTGCATAATGCAGGAGTGGTGGAAATGATGCGTTTTGTTGTGACTTACATTTCTGTGATTACTGGTAAAGCTGAACATCTTTCTACAAGCTCGTAAGACATTTTTCAGTTCCTTATCTGTGAACTGTGTACTCATGCCCCCTACCACTTTGCTATCTTGATGTTTTAGTCTATTTCTTAGCAAAATGGAAACTCATGGACTCCTTCTCAATCACATTTGTGTTAAATATTTATTTGTGCTTGGCTTTCAATTTTGTGGGATTTTTAAAACTTGCATTTACCATGCATCCATTCCGAGTCATTTCCTTTGTTTTCTTTGTCAATACTTCCATACCTAGTTACTCAGAGTATGGTATTCTGGTTAGGACCAAGCAAGTAAACTAGGGCCTGAAATCTGAAGATAGATGAAGCCAAAGAAAGAGGAGCTGGGGAAACAGGCTGTAGTGGGGAGAAGGAAGGTCACATGGCTACTTATGTAAGGAGGCCATCAAGTGGGCAGAACTCTTTCTATACAGACTTGGGAACAGGGATGGTGTGGTGGGTGGCTGGATGGGGCACAGACTCAAGAAATGAACTATTCACTGCATAGTCACTAGGCATAAGTAGCTATTCAACATTTGACTTGTGCCTAGTCTCAACCAAGATGTTCTGTGAGGGTAAAACACATCCAGATTTCAAAGACTTAGCTTGTGTTATTAGTCTGCTTTTCATTACAATAACAAAAGACTCAAGGCTGGGTAACTTATCAAGAAAAGAGGTTTATTTGGCTTGCAAGTTTCAAAGCTGAAATTCCAAACAGCATGGTGCCAACTCTAGTAAGGTCCCCCCTGGCTATGTCACCTCATAGAGGATGGCATCATGGTGGGAGGGAGTGTGAGAGGAAGACATCATCTGGTGAGACAGGAAGCCAGAGAACAATTCAGCAGTTAAGTTTATTGTTTTACAAAAACCATCTCTATGGTAATTCCAAGGGCAGCACCTGGAGGACTTAATTGCCTTCCACAAACCCCACCTCTGAAAAATTCCATGCCACTTTCCAACAGTACCACACTGGGGAGCAAGGTCCCAGTACACAAACCTTTCAGGGACACCCTCAAACTACATATGAACCATAACAGTACAGAAAAAAGGAATATCAAATAATGTTTATATTTTTTGCAGGTTGACATGATGATATTGAGTTGAAGAGAATATAATATTAAAATCAATTTCACTTTTTTCTTTATTTGAAAGGCAGAGTTACAGAGAGAGAGAAGGAGAGGCAGAGAGAGAGAGAGAGAGAGAGAGGTCTTCCATCCACTGGTTCATTTCCCAAATAATCACAACAGCCAGGGCTGGGCCAACCAAAGCCAGGAACCAGGAGTTTCTTTCAGGTCTCCCACATGGATGGCAGGGACCCAGGAACTTGGGCCACCTTCCACTGCTTTCCTAGGTACATCAACAGGGAGCTGGATCAGAAGTGGAGCAGCCGGGATACGAACTAGCATCCGTATTAGATGCTGGCACTGCAGGCCATGGCTTAAACCACTATGCCACAGAGTTGGCCCCTCAATCTCACCTGTTACTTGTTACTTTTCTTTACTTGGCTACTTAAAAATTTGAAATTCTATTTCTATTGCGCAGTTCTGGCATAGTCACAGAGCAGACTTCAAAGGAAAATCCTGCTGCTTATCAGATGAAGACCTTTATTACAAGGTGTCTATACTGTGCTAGGTGCTTTGATCTGTGTTTCTTCATGAAATAACGCATAATAGTCCCATAAGTCAGATCCTACAATCCCCACTTTAGAGATGAAGGAACTGAGAATGTGTGTGTAAATAATGTGAACAAAATCATATTGCTTGTGAGTGGAAGGACCAGGACTTCCAATTTTGGTCATGCCATTTCTAGCTCATGATGGGGAAGTCACTTAATTTCCCTGAGACTCAGTTTCCTCTTTAAAATCCGGGTGCTGTAGGTTGAGCTTTCTAGGAAGCAGACTCTGAGATAGATTCATAGATTAGGGTGCAGAAAATTTTATTATGGCATGTTTTCTGAATAAACACTTGTAGGGGAAGGGAAGGAAGCAGGACTAGGCAGAGGGGAAAGCTGGACTGCAAGGCAGGCAATAGGATCTCAACTGACCTCAGAGGGAGCTCTGGAGCTGGTATGGTCATTCAAAATGGACTGAATCAGGGGTAGAGGGCCAGGTTTTGCACTCACGTCCATCAATCATTGGATGCAGTTTCCTTTCCTTCCAAGAAAGGAAGAACCACTAACAGCTGTCCACAAACAACCATGCCAGGAGCTGGGGGAAAACCAATCAGTTCTGAAGGAGGATCCAGGCAGCAGTGCACAGCAGCTATGATACTAGATAGTCATAATGATACTAATAATACATAGCTACCACAAGGGGCCATTTAAGAATGAGATGAGGATATAGAGTGAATAAATATACAAGGAGGAATACACATATTGTATGTAATAAATATTCCTACACCTTAGGATATAGATGCTCAAAATAAGTATCAAATGAGGATCTATAATAAGGAAGTCCTTTATCAAAGCATTATTATTACTGTTACATTTAATAGTAACTATATTCATCATGAATAATAGTGAGCTGACGATTTTTTAAAGAAAGGCAATATCATGGAAAGACTGATGTTCAGAGAACAAACTGACATCTGTGCATGAGATGACTTCCAAATTAGATATACATAGAGAGATCTCATAATGATCAAGAATGGCTCACACTTGAGGTGATGGAAATTTGGACATGGCTCATGTAAATGAACAGGAAGAGAGGATGTAGAAACTTTTTTAAGGGTGTAATAAACAGAATTGATGACTACTTATATATATATGTAACTAGTTTGAAGCTAGAGGTTTCAAACTTGGATGGCAAGAACATTTCAAAACAGAAAACAGTTGCTAAATTTTTAAAAATTCACTTGAAAGGCAGAAAAACAAAGAGAGATAGAGAGATCTCTTACAGACTGGCTCACTCCCCCAAATGCCTGCATCAGCAAAGGCTTGGCCAAGCAAAAGCTGGGAGCCTAGAACTCAATCTAGGTCTCCCACACAGGTATCAGAAACCCAACTACTTGAGCCGTCATATGCTGCCTCCCAGGGTTCCCATTAACAGGAAACTGGAATTGGAAGCAAACTCAAATGCAGGCATTCAGATATGGCAGAAAGACATCCCAAGCAGCAACTTAACCACTGAACCAAACACCAACCTCAGGAGAATATTTCTGAAAGGGTAACAAATTATATTGTTGGGAGGAGCTAACAAATCTCTTACTGTTATTTCTCCAATTGTGAGCAGAAAAATCAGACAAGGGAAGTACACCCTACAAAAGAAAAATACCTTCTCACCAAATTTGCTGCCAAAACCCATACTCAGGCAACACTATCTCAGAAGTAATCTTAATTAATTTATGCCCTTTTCCAGAAAGAATTTAGGTTGACTCACAAAAATGTGTAAAATATATCAAAAGAATATAAATCAATAGCAAGCAAGAAAGATAAGGCAAAGGGAAAAATGAGAGTGAGAAAACAGAGCCAGGAATGGGGCCTATACAAAAACGCATGCCAAGAAGTTCTACGGCGTTCCTAAGGGTTGGCTCTAAATCTTTTAGCACCAAGAGTGAAAAGATGTGAAAGAACACAGTAAGGCAGAGAAACATTGTAGGAAGGAGTTGGGGTGGGTGTGGAAAGAGAGAAGAAAGAGAAGGGAAAAGAGGAAGAGTCTCATGATAGATTTCTACTAAAGCTGAACCACCTTCAAATGAGGGTGCTATGGTTTTGTGGGCTTGACATATGGGAAACAAAACTTCACCACCTTAGACATTGATGTGTTATGTTGGCTAAAGAGAAAAAATAAGATTCGTAACATCTGACATTTACAAGGTGCTGTCCATATTTACGATAAAATGGAATTAAAAGATAATGTGCATTTTCCACACACTTTTGAAGCCCCTCCCATGCAGAGTCTGGAGGACAGGTTGCACAGGGATATATACCCTTCTGCAAATGGCACTAAGCTGTCCAGGCACCACGGTGCCGAGATTGCCAGGACAGAAGCGGGAAGATCATTGTGGCTATCACACGTGGGTGCAAGATGGACTGAGAGCTCGATTAAAACACAGGGCATAGGACGAGACAAGAAAAGTGCACTGGAATTTTCAGGTTCAATTAATGGTACAATAGGTAGTTTAGACCAACCTCCCAATAAAGATAATTCAGTAGAGGACAACACAATGGGCTTTCATGTAGAGGAAAACACAATCAATTGCCTACATAGAAAGTTAACAACAGGAGGGAGAGCGGCGCTGTGGCACAGCAAGTTAAAGCCTTGGCCTGAGGCGCCGGCACCCTATATGGGCACGGGTTCAAGACCCAGTTGCTCCACTTCTGATTCAGCTCTCTGCTATGGCCTGGGAAAGTAGTAGAGGATGGCCCAAGTCCTTGGGCCCCTGCGGCCACATGAGAGACCCGAAAGAAGCTCCTGGCTCCTGGCTTTGGATCAGTGCAGCTCCAACCATTGCAGCCAATTGGGGAGTGAACCAGTGAATGGAAGACCTCTCTCTGCCTCTCCTCTCTCTCTGTGTAACTCTGGCTTTCAAATAAATAATCTTAAAAAAAAAAAAAAAAAGAAAGGTAACAAAGGTTTCTACTAAAGCTCCTAGATCTAGTGAGTATGGCAAGGCTGAAGGATAAGACCAATATTATAAAAATTAACAAAAGCAGGAGTGGGTATTTAGTACAGTGGTCGGGACACTGCTTGGGTTGCGTGCGTCCCAAGTTGTAGAGCCAGGATGGGAACCCAAGCTTCCCTTCTGATTCCAATTTCCTGCTGATGTGTGTACCCTAGGAGGCAGCACGTGACAGCCCAGGAACTTCAGTTCCTGCCAACCACATGGGAGACCTGAACTGAGTTCAGGTACCTGGCTTCGGACTGGGCCAGCTCCAGTTGTTGCTGGTACTTGGAAAGTGAACTAGCAGATGGAAGATTCTCTCTCTCCCTCCCTCTTTGTCTCTGCCTTTCTATCATTCAAAATAAATTTTTAAAATACATTTTTAATTGTGTCCCTATATATTAGCCATAATGTAAAATTGAAATTTAAGGAAAAAATAATTTACAGTAGCATCAAAAATTAAATAGGGCAGACATTTGGGCTAGTGGTTAAGATGCCTGTCAGTGCAACCCTCATCTGAGTGCCTAAGTTCAAGGTCCAGTTCTCTCAATTACAGATCTCTGCTAATGCAGACTCAGAGGCAGCAGCAATGGTTCAAGTAGTTGGGTCTCTGCCAATCAATGGGAGACCTGAATTCAGTTCCTAGCTCTCTGCTTTCACTTGGCCCAGCCCCAGCTGTTGTGTGTATTTGGTGAATGAATCAGCAGATGAGATCTCTCTCTCTCTCTCTCTCCTTTCTCTCTCTTTCTCTCTCTTTCTCTCCCTCTCTGATTCTCAAGTAAATAAAATAAATTTTGATTACACTGAATTTTCTTTTTTGAAAAAAACTAAATTTGAAAAATTTTAAATGAAAGACCTACACAATAAGAGCTATAAAATATTGCTGAGGGAAATCAAAGGAAGCTTAAGTAAACAGTCTTGTTCATGGCTCAGGAATATGGTTCATATGCAGAAGGTTCACTATTGTTAAGATACGAATTCTCCCCAAATTGATAAATTAAAAGCAATCCCAATCAAAATCCAAGATGGCTCTTTTGAAGAAACAAATATAAATTTGAGTCCTACTTCACACTGTATATAAAAATTAAATCAAAATGGATCAGATATACGTGTAAAACCTGAAGTAATTAAATGTGTAGAAGAAAACAGAAGAAACTTGTTTTCATGTGGAATTAGGGAAAAGGATGTCAAAAGCATTGTAAATAAAAATAATGTTATAATGTGGACTTCATCAAAATTTAAAACTTCTGTGCTTTAGAAATTGCTGTTAGGAGAAAGAGAAAAGAACTCAAAAACTGGAGGCACTTATTTAACAAAATACTTATATCTAGAATATATAAAAATTTATTAGAAAGGTTAACATAAAAAACACTAGTCAAACCATGGGTTGGCAGAAACTGGAGAAACTGGAATTTCCCAACACTCCTGATAAGGTGCTAAATGGCACAACTACTTTGGAAAACAGTTTTGGCAGTTCCTTCAAGATATCATGTAATCCAGCTATTCTACTCCTAGAGTCTTCCCAGGAGAAACGGAGATACAGAGCCCTACAGAATTGTACATGAATGTTCACGTAAATTTTACTTCTAGTAGCCAAATACTGGAAGCCCAGAGTTCATCATAAACAAATGTGGCACATCAATACAAATAAATACTACTCAGTAACTAAAATGGTATACATTCATGGAAGAACTTGGATAAATCTAAAATAAGTGTGCTAAATGAAACAAAACCAGATTGAAAAGGAACATACTATATAATCCATTTATACAAAACACTAACCTAGGGGCTGGCATTGTGGTGTAGTGGGCTAAACCTCCGCCTGCAGTGGTGCCATCCCATATCGGCGCCAGTTCATTTTCCAGATACTCCTCTTCCAGTCCAGCTCTCTGCTGTGGCCTCAGGAAAGCAGTGGAGGATCGCCATTGTACCCACATGGGAGACCCGGAAGAAGCAGCTGTCTCCTGGCTTCAGATCAGCTTAGCTGTGGCCATTTAGGGAGTGAACCAAGAAGTGGAAGATCTCTCTTTCTCCCTCTCATTGTCTATAACTCTACCTCTCAAATAAATAAAAATAAAATCTTAAAAAAAGACTCCAATCAGCTCAAACTAATCTATAATCTAGTGACAGAACCAGACCAGATCAGTAGGTGCCCATGGAAAGAAGGTGTGGGACAGGCAGGATGGAAGGATAACCGAGGATAATGGGGCGTTGTAGATATTCATTACCTTCAAGGTTTTAGGGGTGTATCCATATGTCAAAATGTAAGTTGTACAATGTAAATGTGTACAGTTTCTATAGTGACAATTTTACCTTTAAAAAAAGCAAAAGTTTTAAAGATACTTGTTATATTTTGCATGTGATTTAGCCCCAGAATTAGACCCCAAGTCTTAGGTTAATGATACTAAGAGAGTGGAAATATAATCTAATCATGGTGTTTACGGATGAGCCTTTGGTGTGATTAGATTGAATTGGGTAAAGTGGAGGGCCCAAAACTGAATCTTTGTAGCTTTACAAGGAGAGAGAGACACCACAGATTTATACAGACAGACAAGTAAGCATGCGCTCCCTGTCTCTTGCCATGTGACATTCTGCACTACCTTAGGACTCCGGGAGCAGGAACACTATCATCACAGGTTGAAGCAATGGGGCCCGCCAAATCTCACACTGTAAATCTCCAGAACCAAAGCCAAACTGAGGGAAAGCTAGGACACGCTCCTCTCCTTCCTTGGACATTAGAAATCCAGGTTGGCTGGATTCAGACTTCAAGACTTACACACAGGCTTTTGGCCTTGATCTGAGAGTTACACTTTCAGCTTTCCTGGCTGTCTGATCTTTTGGCTAGGACTCAGCCAGGTTACTGGTATCTCAGGATATGAGCCAATTCCCCTAAGTCCTCTTTCATATATCTGTATGTGTCTCCTGTTGATTTTGCCTCTATAAAATCCTGGCTAACACAGCACTGACAGAAAAAGTTAAAAAAGCAGGAGAAAATGCTGCTGTGGTCCCAGGCCTTCTCTAAGTGTGCAGGCTCTGTTTTTAAGAAACATGGGCAGACGCCCGAACTGGGGCACCATGGGCTGAGACACTGCTTGTGACAGCTGTATCTTGTAGCAGAGCACTGGTTCAAGTCTAGGCTGCTCTGTTTCCCATCCACCTCCCCTTTCTTTTTTATTAAGATTTATTCATTTGAAAGTCAGAGTTACACAGAAAGAGAAGGAGAGGCGGCGGCGAGGGGGGATCTTCCATCCGCTGGTTCACCCCAATTGGCCGCAATGGCCAAAGCTGCGCCCGTCCAAAGTCAGAAGCCAGGAGCTTCTTCTGGGTTCTCCCATGTGGATGCAGGGGCCCAAAGACTTGGGCCATCTTTCACTGCTTTCCTAGACCATACCAGAGAGTTGGTTCAGCAGTGGAGCAGCCAGGACTTGAACCAGTGCCCATATAGGATGGCGGCACTGCATGTGGTAGCTTTACCAGCTACACCATAGCCCCGGCTCCTCTACCTCTCTCTTAATGCTCCTAAGAAGACAGCAGATGATGCCACAAGGACTTGGGCCCTTGCCACACACGTGGGACACACAGATGGAGTTCTTGACTTCTGGCTTTGGCCTGGTCCAGCCCCAGCCACTAGATTCATTCTCGTATTCTTTCTATCTATCTATCTATCCATCCATCCATCTATCCATCTATCTATCAGCCTTTCAAAGAAATAAAAATAAATCTTTAAAACAAAACAAGGAACCATGGACAACTTAGGTTGAATTCATGTGTGAAAACTAAGTCTTTCTTCTCTATAGAATTCTTTATAAAATTTCCAAAACTTCCCTGCCAGCGCCACGGCTCACTAGGTTAATCCTCCACCTGTGGCGCCGGCACCCCAGGTTCTAGTCCTGGTTGGGGCACTGGTTCTGTCCCAGTTGCTCCTCTTCCAGTCCAGCTCTCTGCTATGGCCTGGGAGTGCAGTGGAGGACGGCCCAAGTGCTCGGGTCCTGCACCCTTGTGGGAGACCAGGAAAAGCACCTGGCTCCTGGCTTTAGATCAGCGAGCGCGCCAGCCATAACAGCCATTTTGGGGGTGAACAAACGGAAGGAAGACCTTTCTCCCTGTCTCTCTCTCTCTCTCGCTGTCTAACTCTGCCTGTCAAAAATAAAGACAGAAAGAAAAGTTGAAGCTGAAACATTGTCATGGACCCCTAAGAGTATGGTGGCTCTAGGCACTGTGCTTTCTGTAACAGTTGGTAACCTGGTGCCAGGAATAGTTCCCGCACAGAAAATCTGCTATTTAGCAAAAGAAGCAATTGTTGACTCAATCCACTAATAACTAATTATAAATGTTCTAGGTGAAGGGAAAAATGAACAGAAAAGATAAGATACTCAGTATCTCAGAGGAACTAAAGGTCAGTGGTTTCAGCCTATTCATCAAAAGAGTGTTTCATAAATCTAGAGGTGTAAACTATTATGTAGGATTTTGATCTTTATCTTAGAGTGAGAAAGAAGTCATTGGAGTACATCAAAGGACACAATCATCAGAGTAAAACACAATCCACAGAATAGGAGAAATTAATCGCAAATTACATGTCTGATATGGGGTTAATATCTAATATACATAAAGAACACCCACAACTCAATAACAAAATTCTGATTTTAAAATGAACAAAAGACTTGAATCAACATTTCCCCCTAAAACATACAAATGGTCAAGAAGCAAATGAAAAGTTACTCAACATCACTAATCACTAAGAAAATGCAAATCAAAACCACAATGAAATATCACTTTACTCCCAGGAGAATGGCTACTAACAAAACAACGAGAAATAACAAATGTTGGAGAGAGGACATGGAGTAACTGGAATTCATGCACACTGTTGAAAGGAATGTATAATGATGCAATTGCTATGAAAAACAGTAAGTCAGCTCCTCCTAAGACTAAAAATAGTGTTACCATATGATCCAGCAATTAAACTCTGGGAAGTAGGGTTTCAAAAAGATATGCGTACACCATATTGGTAGTGACATTATTTGTAATTGCCAAAAGGTAGCAACAACCTAATTGTCTGTTGATGGATGAATGGAAAAACAAAATGGGATATTAATGTATAACAGGACATTATTCAGCCCTAAACATCAGTAAAATCCTGACACATGCTATGATATGAGTGAACTTTGAAGATATAATAGTAAGTGGAAAAAATATGTTACAGAAAAACACAATATTATATGGTTGCACCTATATGAAGCACCCAGAATAGTCAAATTTATAGACAGAGAATAGAAAAGTGATTGTCAGGGACTAGAGGTGGGGTGGAATATGAAGTCATATAATGGGTACAGAGTCTCAATTGTACAGAACGAAAAGCTCTGCAGACTGGTTACATAACAATGTGAACACGCTTAACATTGAATATACTGGTGCCAACTATCTACTTTAGAATGGTTAATACAGTAGATGCTATGTTATGTGAATTAAATAACACCATTAAACCCCAGCAGTGGAGATGAGGAGTGAACCAGCGGATGGAAGATCTCTCTCTCTCTCTCTGACTCTCCTTCACTCTCTGTGTAACTCTGACTTTCAAATAGATAAATACATCTAAAAAAAAAAACAAAACAAAACAAAAAAAAACCAACTAAGTGAGGGGCCTGGAAAACAGCAGAGGAAGCCAGTCCCAAAAATATGAATATAATGAATATCATGTCTTACCTGATTTTTGCTAACTGATATACAGAGCACCAAAAAAATAATATATATAGACTGGCCGCTGCGGCTCAATAGGCTAATCCTCCACCTGCGGCACCAGCACTCTGGGTTCTAGTCCTAGTCGGTACGCCGGATTCTGTCCTGGTTGCCCCTCTTTCAGGCCAGCTCTCTGCTATGGCCTGGGAGTGCAGTGGAGGATGGCCCAAGTCCTTGGGCCCTGCACCTGCATGAGAGACCAGGAGAAGCACCTGGCTCCTAGCTTCGGATCAGCACGGTGCGCCGGTCATGGCAGCCATTGGAGGGTGAACCAACGGCAAAAGGAAGACAGAATCCGGCACCCCGACCGGGACTAGAACCCCATATGCCGGCACCGCAAGGTGGAAGATTAACCTATTGAGCCACAGCGCCGGCTAGAGAAATACTGGTTTTTCTATTTACTACTTCTGAATTCTTCATTTAGTGGAGGATTAAGCCTGTGATTATAAAGAAAGCTGAAAGTATGTCATTGTAAAAATTAAAAGAAAAAGAAGAAAAGGAAAGAGGGTGAGAGTGATGAAGAATCACTATACTCTTAAAACTGTATACATGAAATACATGAAATTGTTCCCATTTTGTAAATAAAAAATAAATAAATGAGAAAATAAAAATTGAAGGAAAAAAGAATACAGCAGATGACCTAGCAGTTATGACACTAGTTGGGATACCTGCATCCCCCGTTGGAGTAAATGGGTTTGAATCCCATCTCTTGTTCCCATTTCCAGGTTTCTATTAATGCACCCCTTGGAGGTGTCAGGCAGATAATTAAATTAAACATATGCGATTAGGGAAGGCCTACAAGACCTGCTCTCTGCTGGGACCCACCCAAGACTGCTCATTATGCGGTTCAACTTGTGGTTAAAGTATCCTGATAAAATGAGAGCTCAGCCAAACCAGAAAAGCCTAGTCAATACCCCAAAGGTATGCGACTCCTAGACTTCCATCACAAATTGCAAGCATGAGCATCATGACCACATCATCAATCAATGTTCCCTATATTTTAGGAATAAAAGTCCCAAAACATGAAGAAAGGGTGCCATGTGTTCTCTCAATTGCTCTATTCCTACCTTGGAACACACTTTAACAATATTTGCTGTACTACCCCTACTTTCATCTCTCTAAACCATAATTAATTACTCTGTCAGTGAAAAACAAAAGAGGCAAGCCAGCCACTGCCATGACAAAAGGCGGAAGTGATGGCTCAAGTAGTTGAGTTCCTGCTATTCATGTGTCAAACCTGGACTGAATTTCTAATTCTAGGCTTCAGCTTTGGCCTCTGCCCAACCACAGCCATGCTGGGCATTGGAGAGTGACCAGACAGGTGGGATATCTATCTACCTAAGTTTCTCTCAGTCTATCTATCTTCTATCTTGGTCATTTGGGGAGTGAACCAGCAGATGTAATAGCTCTATCTATCTAATTCCTACCTGTATACATACCTATCTCTATTTCTGGCTCCCAAATTTTTTAAAAAAGCATAAAATATAGAAAGTTATGAGGTGATTGGAGCAATATTTAGGAGTTAAAATCCATAGAACCTAGCAACTGAAGTGTGAAATGATTTTGACATTAACACCTGAGTGGCTGAGGGGGGTCTGCTTACTGAGCTGGTGGATTCTAAAGAAGTCACTAAAGACGCTCTTCTGAGGAGAGGGGAAAGGCTGAGATTCATTTCAATTCTTAGTGAGTTTGAGGTGTTTGTGAAATGCGAGTGTAAAAGCAGAGTTGGCAGCTAGAAAGGCAGGTCTGGAGCAAGCCAGAGTCTTGCCAGCCTGAGAGATATGCACGTAGAGGCATTCTTCAGTAGCAAGTGGGACTGCAAAGCAGGTGTGGGTTGTTTTTAGAAGAGAGAACCTAGAGTTTATGCATGAGGAATTCCTGGGCAGTCACAAGCAAAAACAGAAGAGGTTAGCTCTACTATCCCGTTTCACAACTGAGCAAACAGAGGTGCTCGGAGATCTAGCAACTTGCCGGAGCCCACACATGTCCGCAAGTGGCAGGGCTGGGATTTACTCCAGAAATCCGCACTCAACTACTGTCCTCCTCTTGTGAAATAAAAAAATTGAAAATGAAAAAATTATTTTAAAGGAAGAAAGCTTAGAGGGAATGCAGCCAGAGCCTGGCCCTGGTATGCTTCTCCTGGCTCCTGGTCAATAGCTGCCTTCAAGAATAAATTCCTAGCCAACTGTGACTTAGTGTCCTCATCCATGAAATGGAGAAAATGTGATCCACCTTTCTCATGCCTGGGGTGGTGACAAGGACCAGATGATTCAGACGCAGACATCTATCAACTGGGAAATATTGTCTGATGGGGCTACACACCGTAGCTGGCCTGCAATACTCTTAAAGTCATCATAGTCCTCTCTTCAGCTGCAACCAGCAACCCAGCTCATCGATTCTATTTAAGGTCCACATCCTTGTATTCATGGATCTCTGGGAACGCCAGCCCCAGCATGGTTTCCAGTCTCTGTCAGTCCCCTGAGCTAAAGCCACCAGATTTATGCTTGCAGGCCCAGCCTCTTTGTGCTTGGAAACTGAGTCCTTAATCCTGCTCACCACTTTGGGACTAGAAACCGCCTTGTTTGGGGCAGGCCCCGCCCTCTTTGCCAAGGCTTGAATCTGGGCAGAGATAGGAGCTTGTAACCTGACACCACTACTCAGCCTGGACTTCTGGAACCACCCAGTAATGAGAACTAGGCCACTGGACCCTGCCTTATTTGTGTACTGTAACTGACCACCTCCTTGGACCACTCCCTGTTCACAGAATCAAAGACCTTTGGCTTCAGCGTGCTAGTCCCAGGCTAACCCTCCTCCCAGCAACCTCAGCTGAGTCTCTACCTTTACCTAACACCCTCAACTACCAGGGTCTGGCTCTTTTGGGGCCTTTACCCTGCTTCCCCAAATTTTGTTTCTCAAAATTTTGTAAATTTCTCTTCTTGCAGTATGTTGGCCTTCAGCACTTTCACTTGTTGGGTTTCAACTGTCAGCCCCTAGAGGAAGAAGCCCACAGATACCAAGTTAAAACCACAAGGGCCCTAGCCTTATGGGGAGGGACAGGGAAGGATGGCAAACGGCAGAAGTAGAGAAGAATGTACCCCCCATCCCATCCCTCCCAGATGGAGATGGAGAAAGTCCAGGTTCTAAGGTGTCCCGACCTGCTATCCCTGGGCACACTGCCAGGCACAGCGGGGTACAAAGCCTTGGCTGGATGAATGACTGAATGAGGGAATGAATGGGTAAATGAAGGAACAAGTTGGTGTTCCCCTCTCTGGATCCTAGTACTTTTTCTAAGCTGTCTTCCCTCCAGATAGGGGTCGTAGGCAAGGCCAGGAAAGGAAGGGACGGGTCAAAACCCACCAAATCCAGAGGGGACACAGGAGTTCCCACTTGGTCTGCCCAGGGACACGTTTCAAGGTGTTTGCTCTGAGCACTCACCTCATCCCTTCAGGAGAGCAGAAGAGGACAGAAGGAGCACCCAGGCTTCCAAACACCCCCAGCCCTGCTGTCTCCCTGAGGAGCTTGGGTCCCACCTACTTTCACTTCTGCTTAGCTCCCCTATTGCCGGTTTACTGATGGCCTGGTGCTGAGTGAGCCCTGACCTTTATTCTCCTGAAGACCTTGAGGCAGGAATATTGCTTCCTCCACTTTACGGATGAGAAAATAGAGGCACGTGTTTAAATAACACTTAACTAGGATTCTGCAGCTTACAAAAGTCATAGAACAGGCTTTTTTTTTTTTTTTGTCTTTTTACTGAAATGGTGCTTTTTCATCTTTCAAATATCAGCGATTTCCCATGTGCTCAGCTCTGCTGGAATGTTATTTTCAAATCCAGCAACGAACTGCAGAGGGGTAGAAGGGAAAGTACCTCAGCACGCGTGAATCCAGCCTAGAGGAGCAGACAGGAGGGTGGAAGGCTGAGCCTGCATATACTCCCCTCCCTGTTCATGAGGCTCCTGAAATAAAACAGAACGAGAGATGGGAAAGCCACGGGGTGCGAGGCTGCAGCGTCTCCTTCTACCTCCTCACGCCATTACAGCTTCCAGGAGCCGTCCGCTGGAGGCAGAACCAAAGCTCATCCCTCCACTGCTGGAGGTCACTCTGGAAACAGAACGGCGCCAGAAGTGTTGTGGTTCCCCTGCCCTGCCGCCATGGGCTTCCCCCGCTGCAGCTGCAGGGGCTGCAGGCTGCAAAGCAGGAAGCCTTGCAGGGATTGGCTCACCGGCTCAGCAGCAAGACAACCCCATCCCTCCACACAAGCCCTCGCCTCCCTTCTATGTCCCGAATTGGCATCTTCTATTGCTCCTCCTAGTGACTTCATTTTACACTCTTGCTAAAAATGGACCTCTGCTGATTTATTTTATCTCGGGTGTTGACAAACTGAAGAAGCTGTGTGGGGCCTGCTCCAGGCCTTCAGATGATAAAGCCTGACTCACCACTCTGAGGCCAGTGGGCAGGTGGGAGGCAGGGGAGCCTGCTGTCAATATCCTCTGTCCCCTCACCACACCTTCTGCCCACTTCTGGGAGGCAGCTGCGCTCTCACGGCTTAACAGGACACCGCCAAACCCTGTGACGGACACAGGACAGGCAGCCGCAGGGGCCCTGTCACATCTCAAGGCTGATTCTGTTTTGTTTACCACCCCCAATGCCAAATGTTAAGCTGCCTTTCAGAGAAAGTTCTAGAAGGGAGATATCATAACCCAGCCCTCCTCGTGAGTCACCTAGTCACAAAACATTAGCACTGCTGGGGAGGTACAAGAACCTGAGATATCATCTATCTCCATCTTATTCTATGGACAATTTGAGCTCTAAGCAACTTGAGTTAGAGGTAGGAGCTGGGGCTAGAACTTGGGTCTCAGCCTTTGACCACTATGCTCAGTGCATGCCACGATATTACAGGGATTAAATTTGATCTCCTGAAGGAATGGGGCTGGCTCTATCCTCCAGGAATAGGGCCAGGAGGGGCTAACCTTGAGGGGAGAAAACTTTGCTGGAATGTCAGCTTTGCCCTTGGTTGCTCTCTGATGGGCTCTGCCTCCTCTCAGCCTGTGGAGCCCTTGGGGATCAGGGTTAAGAATCCCCTCTCCCAAGAATGATCCGTCACTCTGCAGGAAGGTGCCAACTAAAGATGATGCGCACGCCACTACTTGGCTTCGACAGCAGCCAGGTGCCCTTAGAAGAGTTGATTGCATCCATCTGGCTGCTCAGTGACCTCATTTCTTTTCTTCTCTTGACCTTCTGAGTAAACAACTCATTAGCTCAGCAGAGACTCAAATTCATGGAATAGGTAAGTGAAAAAGGGGCCAGAGTTCTTTAAGTCCAGACTCAATCCAGGAATCCCCTCTACAATTCGCTTAGCTTGTCACTGCCCTCCGTTTAAACACTGAGAGATGGATGACTTCCATCTCTCTCACTGAAAGCCTCTTCCATGGCTGGGCAGTCCCGGGCAGTGGAGGTGATGCCTGCAAGGCATCAGCCACTTGGTGTGGCTAGTTTTGCTCTTATGCCTGACGCAGAACAAGTGTTTTCCATCCTTTAGACCACAACTTGTGTCTCTGCTTGTAACTTACAGGGACAAAACAAAGCCAACAGCCCTCCAAAGACTGAGTATGTAGTTGGCTAGACAAGGCTCCACTCAATTTTCTCTTCCTATCCAATTACCATGGAGCAAAAAAAAAAAAAAAAAAAAAAAAAAAAAAAAAAAAAGAACACCCATATCCGCTAGAGAAATTGAGTGAGAGAAAGATGTGCCCAGCTGTGTGCTTCTTGCCAGCCATCCTGGTTGAAAGGTCTGGCTGAGGGGAAGCTTCAGTCACTTCAACTCGCCCTGTCCTTTCTTTTGCTTTTCTAGAACATTCATACGAAGTATCCATATGTCTTCTAAATTTCTCAGTTGCCATTTCATTCCTTTTAGAAACAAAAAATTCATCCAGTCTAAAAAACAAAGGATCAGTTACTCATCAGGTGCCAGTTAGTACCATAGGGGATTTCACAGAGAATGAGATGGACTTGTGTTCCAGTGGGGAGGCAAACCTTCAGCTCATGGTGTCAGTCAGGTGCTGATGGGAACCACCACAAGTGAGGGGCAAAAGCTGGTGGAGCAGCTGCTGTGGGAGGAAGGTCTGGGAGGGGACATTCAAGCAGGGACTGGTGTGGTTTGAGGGATCCCTGCACGGAATAGCCAAGGAAAAGGCTCACAGACAGAAGAACTAATGAAGCCGAGACCCATAGACTGATGCCGTGACTCTGGTCAGTATATGGGTGTGAGGAAGTGTTCAGTTTCCTCTCTGAAGCATACAAGGCTCTGCACAAGAACACCCAGGCTTGGAACTGTAACCAAAAATTCAAATAATATACGATACTGGGGATCGTATACCACCACACTGTCCTGTAGGAGGACCTGCCCATGGGAGCAGTGTCACCTGACAGCCCCAATTAGGGTCCTGTGATCCCAATTCCCTGTCCCTGTCCAGACCACATTTCCCTGGTGCTGCTCCTACCCTACAGTGGAGCACGGCGGTGGCATCCAAACACTGATCCATTCCTGCTGGACACAGGCTGCCTCCAACAAGTCCCCTTAGAGTTCAAGGACGCCTGCTGACCTGGCTGATACCCTCAGTAGCGTGAAACTCTATGCCCAATTCTCCCTTCCCCCTCAGCTGATCTGCTCAATAGTCTGAATCCTGTCCACGGTGTCCTTTACGGGCACTGCCTTTATCCATCACAGGCATTTTCTGAAAGAAAGAAAAAAAAAAAAAAACCTGTTGGCATTTGCTTCTTGGGAGACCCTAACAGATGTGGCTTCCAATCTAAACAGTTTTGTTTTTCTTCTTTATGGAAGGTCAAGACTATGCATTCATTATATCTTTTTCTTTCTGGATGGAAAACTCCAAAAGAAAAAAAAAAAGAAACTTTTTCTCAGTGGTCGGTGTCAGACTTTTGGCCTCATTAATGGTCCATTTTAACAAAAACATGATGGGAATCTCTGGGACCTGCTGGTGGTAACTGAGGTAAGGTTCTGGTTTTAGCCTAGCAGTTTCTAATCTACTTCACGGGTCCTTGTCTGAGGGGAACACCTCAGCTGCTTTGCTACTAGCTGTGAATTCCATTCCTCCTCTGCCAATGCATATTCAGAAATTCAGAAACACCTTGTGCTCACAGAAGACAGCTGTGAGGAAGAAGTAAAGGCAGTTGGAGGGGTCTGGACCAGTACTGTTCAATAGAAATATGATGAGAGCCACACAGAAAAATACTAATTTTCCAGTAGCCAGTTTTTGAAAAGGAAAGTGAAACAAATATAATTAACTTTTATATGTTTTATTTAACCTAATACATGCAAAATATTATCATTTCAACTTATTGAAGCATTACTGGTGAGATATTTTACTCCTTTTGTTGTTGTTGTTCACACAGGCTAAATGTCAAGTGCTCAACAGCCACCAGGGACCAATGGCTACCACACTGAACATTGTAACTCTAGATACTCCTGAGTCCAGAAATAACACCTGCATATGGAGCAGCTATCTTGTAAATTCATTAGAGATCCACACCATCCCCCAACTTCATTGTGGAATCTATCAGATCATCACCTAAAGAATTTCTATTCAGGACTTTTTTCTCGTTTGCTAGAAAATGTCAAAGTAATCATTCTGAAAAAAAAATTCCAGGGACTGAGTTCTTTGGAGCAAGGGAGGCATCAGTTCCTATAATTATTTTAAATACATATTTGTAACTTTAGAATTAAGTGTTCAGGCCGGCACCTCGGCTCACTAGGCTAATTCTCAACCTGCAGCACCCGGTTGGGGTAACGGATTCTGTCCCGGTTGCCCCTCTTCCAGTCCAGCTCTCTACTGTGGCCCAGGAGTGCAGTGGAGGATGGCCCAGGTCCTTGGGCCCTGCACCTGCATGGGAGACCAGGAGGAAGCACCTGGCTCCTGGCTTCGGATTGGCGCAGCGTGCCAGCCGTAGCGGCCACTTGGGGGATGAACCAACGGAAAAGGAAGACCTTTCTTTCTGTCTGTCTCTCTCTCTCTCTCTCACTGACTAACTCTGCCTGTCAAAAAAAAAAAAAATTAAGTTCAAAAATATGAGGCTAGGAGCAGACATTTATTTAGCCTAGCAGTTAAGATGCCCACATCCCACACTGGAGTGCCTGAGTTCAATCCCCAGCTCTAGCTGTGACTCCAGCTTCCCCACCGTGTAGACCCTGGGAGGTAGCATTGATGGCACAAGTAATTGGGCTCCTGCCACCCAGGTGGAAGACCTGGTATGGGTTCCCTGGCCCAGCCCTCTCCGTTGTAGCATTTGGGGAATGCACCATCAGATGGGAGCTCCCACCCTCTCTCAAACAAATTTTTTTAAAAATTTTAAGCTATGGGGCTATTTCCTTCTCCCAAGCATGTCTGATTCAAGCAGATCCAGCAGAGCTCTCCACTGTGTGACATTGATTTCTTCTGCCTACATCCCCAGAGTAGCCATTTCCCACCCCAGCCACTTGAGACCCAGCAGAGACCATCAATCATGTTCCTGAGTACATTAAGAAAGCACTATGGTTCTCCAGTCTTTTGAACTGGAATTATACAGTTAAAGCCCACTTTGGATGAGACCAGTGTTCTGCATTTGCCTGTGTGTTCACTCACTTTGCTTTCAGCCTTATAGTATTATCTCTATTTTAGAATTTAAAAAACTTGAGTCTCTGAAAGCTAAGTTACTTGCCTAGTGCTGCACTGCTAATCACTCCACACTCCTTTAAACGTTGGCATTGGGAGGCTGATATCCTGAACCAATTTACTATGGTGATGACATTGTAAATTGCTTTGGTCTTTTCTGAGATTAACTTGGCAACGTTTAATGGCAGTAAAATGGCCCATGCTGTTTTAGACAATGAAATCGGAACTTATTCTTAGGGAACAGATAAATATATACATGCATGCACTCACACATCAACTTGTGTGGAAGATGTTTATGATAGATAAATATCCATGAAGCCATCCCCAAAATATTAAACATCTCAAACATTTCTAGTCATTTAGCAAACATTTATTGAGTAACTCCTCTGTAATAAGCATAAGTCTAACACCATCAGAGGAGAAAAAAAAATTAAATAACAAAGGTGATCCCTGCTTCCTTGGAGAAGTTTCGTGCACAAATATCTTAGAAGCATAAAAGAAAAAGGACAATGAGAGCCACACACATAATTTTAAATGGTTTAGTATCCACATTAAAAACATAAAAAGAAATGAGGTATCACTTTTAATCATATCTTTTTATAACCAAATTATTATTTCAACATATAATCAACATAAGAAATTCATTAGTTATATGTTCTATAATTTTTTCCATACTAAATCTTCAAAATCCAGTATGTATTTTACCCTTACAGCAAGTCTCCATTTGAACACTAAATTTACACCAGATATACTGGATATTATATGGTTAAATTTCATGAAATTCACTGTCAATAAAGTAGATTCACATAACCAAGGTGTTCCAAACCCACTTAAAAGTTTCCCAGTAATTAAATGCAATATATAATAGCTTTCTTTCCGCCGGCGCCGTGGCTCAACAGGCTAATCCTCCGCCTTGCGGCGCCGGCACACGGGGTTCTAGTCCCGGTTGGGGCGCCGGATTCTGTCCCTGTTGCCCCTCTTCCAGGCCAGCCCTCTGCTGTGGCCCAGGAGTGCAGTGGAGGATGGCCCAAGTGCTTGGGCCCTGCACCCCATGGGAGACCAGGAAAAAGCACCTAGCGCCTGGCTCCTGCCATCGGATGAGCGCGGTGCGCCAGCTGCAGCGTGCCGACCGCGGCAGCCATTGGAGGGTGAACCAACGGCAAAAGGAAGACCTTTCTCTCTGTCTCTCTCTCTGTGTCCACTCTGCCTGTCAAAAAAAAAAATAATAATAATAGCTTTCTTTCAATATTTCCACACATGTTAGCCAAGATAATTTATCATTTTTATAAGAATTGATTTGACTTTGGAAAAAGAGTTAGCAATTTCAAAACAACTTTTGGCCAAGTTAGGTAAATTCACTGACTCTTGAGTCAGCTCAGTCTCTGGCATGAATTCAAAGGACTATCCTGGGGGCCAGCACTGTGTCTTAGCAGGTAAAGCTACTGCCTGCAGTGCCAATATCCCATATCAGTGCCGGTTCAAGTCCTGGCTGCTCTACTTCCAATTCAGCTCTCTGCTATGGCCTGGGAAAGCAGTGGAAGCTGACCCAAATCCTTGGGCTCCTGCACACACATGGGAAGACCTGGAGGAAGCTTCTGGCTCCTTACTTCAGATGGGCACTGCTCCGGCCATTGAAGCCATCTGGAGAGTGAACCAGCAGAGGCAGGCTCCATCCTGACTATCTTGGCCACTTTCACTAAATTGGCAACTCTAAATTTACCAATAACAATCAAGTGTTTTTCAAATTTTTCTTACAGTTTTACAGCCAATTTAAATAATACTGTCAATTACAGTTAAAATCTTTTACAATTGATTCATGTTATCTTTGATTTTGATTATGAGAAGATTTGATTTCAACATACACTGTGGTTTCTGTCTAGCTAAGTCACAAATGTTTTCCTTTATCTGGTATTTCAAATTCAACTTATTCTTAGACAGTGCTGTGTCAATGAGAAGGCAAATCATACCCCTATTTGTGTTTTTAATATTGAGTATTTGGCAAGCATTTCTTTTAAGAACATCTTGAATTGTGCCTAACTGTACAGCAAATTTTTGTAAAACTCTTCCACAATTCAATCAACTAGTATTGGCAAAGGACATAGGATCATTAAATTAAAGCAGTTTAAGCCACTACTTGGGACACCTGCATCCCATATCAGACAGCGTGGTTGCAGTCCTGTTCTTCTAATTCCAGCTTCCTGCTAATGTGTACCCTGGGAGGTGGTGGTGATGGCTCAAATGATTAGCCCCTGCTTCCCAGGTGAGAGGTCTGCACTGTGTTCCTGGCTCTTGACCAGCCCGGCCCAACCTTGGCTGTTGCAAGCATTTGGGAAGTGAACCACAAGATACAAGCTCTCTCTTTGTCTATCTCTCTGCCTTTCAAATAAAATGAAAATAATTTTTTTTAAAAAAAGAAACGAATATAAAAATTAATCAGCCTCTGCCTATTTTTCCTAATTTTGACATAAGAATGAAACCACTCATGTTTCTTAAAGAATTTCCTATCTCTGGGTAAGTAGAAGTTTTATCTGCTGTAAGTGGTCAATAACAGAGTCCAAATTATGCTATTGAATGAATGAGTGCTTAAGTAAACAGATAATGGATCCGAAGAGGATGCTGTGATATTCACACACACAATCATCGTCCTCTCTCCCAAGTTTCAGAATCTCCAGTCCTTCGTGTGAGCCATGGCTTCATTTTATCTGCTTTCTCCTCCTGCTGTTAACAGCAGAGGTTTCCAAGAATCATTTGAGTGTAACCTCCATAAAGGCTTTCCATAATTGAACAGCTTCCAAACTTACAGACAGTAAAACTCCCAGCAGAAGCAAAAGCTAGGGGTTTGTATTTATATAAGGTCAGGAGATTAGAATACAGAGTAAAGCAAAAGTACAAAAGAAAAATGTAAAAATAAGGATGCAGGCATTTTGCTGGATCCTTAATGTCACCTGACAAAAGGGACTTCTATTATTCCTCCTCATTAGTTTTCCCTAAGTGATTCTGGTCAAATTCAGCCTTCAATTTGCTCTGATAGGTCCATGATGGTCAATATAATGGCATCCCTCTTCTGAGTAACGTCTCTAGGTCTCGGAGGGCACACACAGCCTTCCACGTTCAAGATATTCGCTGTCCAAAGTGGCAGGGGATGGGTATGAGGGACAGGCAGGGTTCTCTTTCTTGGGTATACACCTGTTCTGAAAAGTTTCCCCCACAGAAAGAAGATGCAGATCCCTGGCCCCTCTCTCCAAATATCCTGAAAAAATTACAAAGTAGATTGACGCTGACAAATCAGGAAAGAGGAAAAAGGGCTTGTTTCTGAGAACAGAGGGGACACGGAACAGATCAGGCAAAGGCTCGGATTTTTTTCATTCTGCCTGGTGGAATCATGAAGACTCGTAACAAAAAGAAGGGGGCCGCCTGTGAGCAAATAAATGAATGCATGTGGGAAAATACTGAAGTAGGACATCAGACAGTTAAAGGATTAAGGGTCTCAGGCATAGAAGGGGATCTCAGGAGCAGTGGGGTTTAAAGGAGGGACACATGGAAGCTGTGCCCTCTGCACAGGGTTAGTGACAAAAGCAATATAAAGTTGAGTGGGGAGAGTCAGCAGGTTTACGTCAGGGTTCTCTAGAGAAGAGGAGATTGGTTAAGGAATAGGCTTGGACAGTTCTGGAGGTTGAGAAGTCCCATGACAGGTCAGCTGCAAGCTGGAGAACTAGAGGAGCTGGCAGCATAGCTTAGCCCAAGTCTGTAGGTCCCAGAACCAGGGAAGTGGATGGGATTCTCAGCTTGGGGCCAGAGGCCTGAGAACAGGGTCCAAAGGCTAGAGGCACCGAATTCTGTGTCTAAGGGCAGGAGAAGCATATTCCAGCTCCTGAGAGGGAGGGAGGGAGGGAGGAAGGGAGAGAGGGAGGGAGGGAGGAAGGGAGAGAGGGAGGGAGGGAGGAAGGGAGAGAGGGAGGGAGGGAGAGAGAGAGAGAGAGAGAGAGAGAGAATCAATCACCTTTCCTGTCTTTTTATCCTACCCAAGCCTGCAGCCAACTGGATAGTGCCACTAACATAGGGTGAGGATAAATTATCATCACTCAATCTGCTGCTTCAAGTGCCAATATCTTTGTCAACACGCATGTACATATGTCCAGAAATAATGCTCCATGCGTATAAAGGTATGCCTCAATAATTCAGTCAAGTTGGCAGGGTCCTCCAAGCTGGAGAGGAGAAGCCTTTCCTACAGTGCATACAGGCAAGCAGAGGGCAGGCAAGGAGCTGCTGGGGACACAGGACTGCACACAAGTGACTGCGAAGCTGCTCTTGCTATCGTTGCCCCCTGTTAATTAAACATGCCTTCTTCTCTTGCCCAGTTCTTTGTTTCTCTCTCTCTTTCTTTCTTTTACTTATTGAAAGGGAGAGAGATAGGGACAGGTAGACAGAGAGTGATCTTGCATTGTTTACTCTCCAAATGCTATGACAGCTGGGACTGGCCCAGCCCAAAGACAGGAGACCAGGACTCAATCCACATCTCCTATGTGGGAAGCAGGAACTCAACTACTTCAGCCATCCCCTGCCACCTCCCAGGATGTGAAATTGGCAGGAAGCTGGAATCAGAAATGAAGCCAAGACTCAAACCCAGGCCCTCTGCTGTTATGTACCACACTTGCCAGTGCCTAGCCAGGCCTCCTACACTGTCTACATCTCCATTCTCTACTGCAAGTTCTCCCTCCTGGGTGCTTCATATTATCTGCCGCTCTCTACTGAGTATCTCCATCCATCTCTCCCTGAGCTGTGTCTGCAGTGAAACAATGGAGCCAGAGCAGAGTTGGGAAACACTGCAGGAGCTGCTGCTGCTTTGCACAGTGCTGAGCAGGTCCCTGTCTCAGATCTTCACAGGTGATAGCAGAAGACAGAGATGATGAAAGTATCCAGAGGAAAAGAACCAGAGAGATGGCTGCTTTCTGTATTATATCCCATATGCCCTGGAGAATAATAGAAATCTTTTTGCTCACAAGTGGCAGATATGGCCAAGAAAAAGCCAGAATTCTTGAAGAAATCATAGGTAGAGCTTCCATAGGTGAACTCCACAGTGCTGGAGAGAATATTCCCGTTACTTATTTGAAGGCATGATGGGGAAACTCTCTGCTATGTATTCTTTAAATGAAGCCAAGGCCTTAGGTCTTTTGGAGGCTCTAAATACAAGTGATATGAGGGACGCCAGGATGGGGCAACGGGGTTGGCTAGGTCATCTTCAGGTCAGTTTTGCTACATGATAGAGGATAGAATAGCATGTGCTAAAGCAGAAGCTAAAGCAGAATGGAGATCATTCAAGGGTGACATAATGCCAAACATTATCTTTAAATTTTTTTTTGATCAGTTTGGTTCTGCGGAAAAGTAGTACAGCTACAGTCAAGGGTGGCTTCCTAATGGTGAAGAATTGGGATTTTTCAGAGGGATAGGAGTTTTTTCTCATTAAAGGTGAGCAGACACCAAAAGCATAATAGCAGCTCACAACCTCCATGTCCAGCTTGGCCACTGCCCTGAAAGCCCCAGGACACTCATAGCCAAATTCAACAGACTTCCCAGGAACTCCAGGGCCAGAGACTGGGTTGATGTATTCCTTCATTGTGGTGGATGAAGCAAGTTGTTTTAGTTTTTTCCTTATCAATTTTTTGACAAAGTAATCCATGCTTATTATAACAAATGAAACAAATGCTGATATTTGAGTATATCCTTCCTTAAATGCATACGGAAGGGGCCAGCACTGTGGAGCAGCCACTTGCTTCTACAGCATCCCATATCATAGTGCTGGTTCCAGACCTGGCTATTCTATTTTCAAACCAGATTCAGACCAATGTACCTGGGAAGTAAGTAGAAGATGGATCAAGTACTTGAACCACTGCCACCATATGGGAGACCAGCATGGAATTCCTGGTTCCTGGCTTCAGCCTAGGCCCAGAACTGGTTATTGTGGCAGTCAGGCAGTAAATTGAAGCACGTTTCTCTCCTCTCTCTTTCTCTCTCCCTTCCTCTCTCTCTCTCTGCCCCCCTCCCCCTCTCTTGCCCTCTTTTGCCCTCTCTCTTTGTTACTCTGCCTTTTAAACAAATAAATAATATACATATGGGAGGCAGATTTGTTTGTTTTCCTAAAAACAGGATTGTATACACATATCAGTTTATATTTCACTTTTTACATTTAATGATGTATCATGAACACTCTTCCAAGTCAATGCATACAGTCTAGCTCTTTTAAATAACTGTATCATCATGTAAAGTGTGAATGTGCACATTTTATTCCATTGCTTCCAATTTAATGAATATTCTAATTATTTTCTGATGTGCTTTGGCTTATTTGTTTGACTTTTGTTGCAAAAGCCACTACTCACAGACATTAAACATCTATATAGATATACCCCACACCATGAATCTATCTTTCATTTCTGAAGGAAACTCATATCAAAATGAAATTGCTTTGAAATGGGGATGTGTTCTTTTTAAAATAGATATTATCAAATTACTTTCCAAAATGAGAAATCCATCCACCCACCCAAAGCAAAATATGAAAATGTCAGTCTTCCCACATTTTTCACCAGTACTCTCTTCTTATGATGACTTTTGCTGTTTTCTAAAGAATATGCATCAGGGAAAAATAAGAAAAAGGGTCACCTCTTCACCTCAGCCTTCCAACACAGATTCATAGGCTTCTTCCCACGTAAGTACAACTGAAGAGCCCCAACCTGTGCAGAAGTTTGAAAAGCCATTTAAGCACACATTTTGTGGCGGGCACTGTGAGATGTGCCCTAGATCTTTCTTCAGGAACAAAGGACCTCAACCAAATACAGAGTCACTCGCCCAAGGTCATGTCCCAGTCTTGACTGATACTGGACTGTAAATACCTGACTCTCCTGTCTCGATCTAGGACCACTTTGCAGGGTCATCCCATCTTTAGAACTGTTCACTGGCCACTTGTGAAGCTTCCTTGGAACTACCCTGCAGCTGAGTTTCCTTCTGCCCAATCTTGCTTCCTTCCCAAGGATGGTCCTTAACAAACTCCCCACAGACTGATGATCTCTGTCTCAGAATCTGCCTTTTAGAGAATACAGAGATGAGATACACACTGTCAAAGGAAGGCAATCCCACTCAGAATTCACTCAGAGTTTCTCACAGAACTCATGAAATAAAGTTCTTTGGGCTGATGATTTCCAGATCTAATGCCTTCATAGAAGAACTCATATATTTATCCCCCCCACATTTATTAGATGATAATGACATCTTTCTAAAGAGTGTTATTCACACTCATATTGAGAGAAGTAGATGATTCACCAGAACTCTTCTTAATTTTTGCCAATCATTAGATGAAAAACTGGCCATTGCCTCATTCTATTAATTGGCATTTTCCCAAGGACTAAGGGATGAGAACATTTTCAAGAGTCTGCTTTACTGCCTGTTCATGTACTTTTGACCATTTCTCTTTTTGTTTCATTTGTCTTTTTCTTATTCATTGGCAATACATCTTGGGAAGTACATTGCTTTTATGGCTTTTTATGGTGATTTTCATCATTTTGAAATGATGAAATGAGGGCTATTTTAGTTTTAGTTCTAAATATTTTATATATGCATATAAAGAAGAAAATAGCAAGCACTCAACATTTCTCCTCTTAGAGTTAATAACTTTGAAATTTTTTTATTTTCTTCTTGCAAGTCTTCCCTGCTCAATTTTCACAATTCAGACAATCTTATATCAGAATTCATAATAGTTTTGCTATCATGGATTTTTCCCACTTAGCTGTTCTATCCTAAGCATTTACCCAGGTCATTAAAAGCTTTAATAAACATCATTTAAATGGTTGCTTTACAGTTTATGACATAGATAAATTATAATTTGATTTAATCTTTTCAGAAGTGTTAGACATGTGGGTCATCTCCAATTTCTCATTTTGACAAATAATTCTGCAATATATGTCCCATTCCTAAAGTAGCTGTTTGCATTTCTAGTTAATTTCCTTACATTCTCAAGGTGAAACTGACTTAAAGATGTAATCATTTAAAGTTTCATTATCTATTTTGGCTCATTTTTGAAGCTTCACTTGAAAATCATTTCTTACACATAAGGAGCAATACTGCAGTGAAAACATTCAAACATACAATAAGCGTTGGTGGATGTGGTCAGTGGCTTGAGTTACTCAGTTATTCAACGAAACAAACATATATTACACCTGACATCTACAAGTGACTATTTTAAGCAGTAGAGGGATGTGGATAAGCTTGACAAGATCCTGCTCTCAAAAAGCAAATGATCTGTGAGAAAGAGGAACAGTAATTGATTAACTATAAACATAAGAGAGTGAAACAAATCCTCCACAAAATTCTAAGTCAGTGAGTGGGAGGGAAGTGGTGAAACAACACAGGTGGGAAGATAAGTTGGTAAATTATAGTCTGGTAAACACCCCCAAGGCCACTGGAGCCCTGCATATGATGCATACTGATTTACTAAACCCAGCCTAGGGTTTAGAAAGGGTTTCTAAGATTTTATTTAAGGTTTCCTTGATACCAAGTTCCTGCAATTGGCCTCCATGTTTTTTCCTGTAGTTTCATTTCACAGCAGCCTACTCTACTCCATGGGCTTAAAGACCACACTGTCTTCAAGGCAGGGACCACTTACACAAGAACATTTCAAAAAGTTCTTAGACAGATTAGGTTGTCCATGTCCCATTATTAGAGTGGCTGGGTTTGGTGCCCACCTCCAGCTTCCAATCCTAGGTTTCTCCTACTGCAGAGGTTGAGAGCCAGCAATGATGGCTCAAGAAACTGGGTTCCTACCTCCCTTGTGGGAGACCTGAATTGAGATTCCAACTCCCAATTTTGGCCCCAGCCCAGCCGAAGCTATGTTTTGAGTGGTTAGGGAGTGAACCAGTGGATGGGAGTACTCTCTCTCTCTCTCTCAAATAAACAAATTTTTCAATTTTGTTTTAAGTTCATGAAAATGGAACTAAAACATAAATTTATTTTGGAGCAAAAAATATTGACAGGGATTCCAAAAAGTTTGTGAAAAATATGTATTAGGAAAAAGCCAAGCAAAATTTTATGTACTACAATAAACTCTAGTTCCATTTTCTATTAACTTTTTGAAGTACTTTTGTATTACTTGCTGGTTTAAGCTGTTTGCTGCTCACCCCCAGAGGAAGCTGTGGTAGGTGGAGAGACAGCGAGCTGTCTTGCTGGCTTCCAGCACAAGG
This sequence comes from Sylvilagus floridanus, assembly GCA_949820135.1. Taxonomy (NCBI): domain Eukaryota; kingdom Metazoa; phylum Chordata; class Mammalia; order Lagomorpha; family Leporidae; genus Sylvilagus; species Sylvilagus floridanus. The sequence goes on from OX463239.1 coordinate 66,297,426, forward strand.
TACTCCTTCCACCAGTCAAAAGTTGATGGATCCCCTGAACAAGAGCATGAAGCCTGGGTCACTTCAGGACAATGTGATATGATGGCCCTGGAGTCAGAGTTGTGTATTTGACCTTTGCTTCCCCTACTTAGCCGCCTGACCTGTTCAGCTTGTTTATACCTCGAATCTTTCTTTCCTCAGTTCTGAAACCGAGCCAAGAGCAACCATGAAAACACAACAAAGATCATGGCTGGGAAAGCATTCAAAAGAAATATTGAAATGGAATTTATTATGTATTTTTGCATCTAAATGAAAGATTATCCAGCCCCTCCTCTTTAAACAAATGTCGATGTCTACCAAGGATGTATTCTTTATTAGTTTTTAAAGCCATGGCTTAAAGCAGTGTGACAAAGAAACCATTTTTCCAGTTATCTCACTGGTAGGTCAGATTTTGGCTAACTTACAACACATTGGTATGTGTGGCTATGGTTTTGAGAGTTAAGGAGAGATTTGTAAGAAGGAAAGTGAGGTTGGAAAGCCTCTTTAGCATTCACAAGTCGATGTCAGGGACCACTCCACAGCACGAAGCCTGCAAGCCCTCAAATCTTCCACTCGTCATCTGAGAAAAGGGCATTCAGGAAGACTTTACCTTGGGGGAGGGGAATTCAATGGAACTCTTGGCCAAATGAAGCTCTAATGATGTTGTAGCAGAGATTTTTACATATGAGCTACTAGGGTAAGCATTTGGCCTACTGGTTAAGAGGCTGCTATCCCATGTCAAAGAACCTAGTGGGGCCGGCACTGTGGCCCAGTAGGTTAATCCTCCACCTGTGGCGCTGCCACCCCATATGAGTGCCAGTTCTAGTTCAGCTGCTCCTCTTCCAATCCAGCTCTCTGCTATGGCCTGGGAAAGCAATGGAAAGTGGTTCAGGCGCTTGAGTCCCTGCACTTTCGTGGGAGGTCCAGAGGAACCTCCTGGCTCCTGGCTTCAGATCAACGCAGTTCCGGCCATTGCGGCCATCTAGGGAGTGAACGAGGGAATGGAAGACCTTTCTCTCTGTCTCTCCCTCTCACTGTCTGTAACTGTACCTCTCAAATAAATAAATAAAATTCAAGAAGAAGAGGAAGAGGAAGAAGAGGAAGAAGAAGAACAACAACAACAACCACCACCACCTAGGTTCAAGTCCCAGCTCCACTATAGATTCCAGGCTCCTGCTAATGCAGTTCCTGGGAGGCAGTAGGGATGGCTCAAGTATTTGAGTCTCTGCCACCACATGGGAGACCTGGACTGAGTTCCCAGCTACTTGTTTCAGTCTGGCCCAGTCCCAGCCATTGTCAGCACTTGGAGAGTGCTGTGGATGGAAGTGCTCTCTCTTTGCTCTCTCTCTCTCTCTCCCTCTCTCCCACTTTAATAATAATAACATTTCTACTTTGTGAGCTTACAAAGAAACCTGAAGAATTGTTTAGTTCCCTTTTTTGAGTGTTAAGATCATGCTATATTTTTTACCCACAAAAATGAAGGAAACATAACCAGCATTGTGGCACAGCAGGTTAAGCCACAACCTGTGATACCAGCATCCCATATGAGTACCAATTCGAGTCCCGCCTGCTCTGTTACCAATCCAGCTCCCTGATAATGTGCCTGGGAAAGTAGCAGGAGATGGCCCGAGTGCCTGGGCCCCAACCACCCATGTGGGAGACCCAGGAGTTCCAGACTCTTGGCTTCAGCCTGGCCCAGCCCTGGCTGTTGTGGAAATTTGGAGAGTTCACAAGCAGATGGAAGCACTCTCTCTTTCTCTATCTCTCATTCTCTGTTACTCTGCCTGCCAAATAAATAAATCTTAAAAAACAAAAAAGAAATGTAGGAAACATTGCCCTCAGGGACTCCATCAGGCACACCTGGAAGCAGGGAAGTCAAGGGGCCCATACCTCCAGTCAGGCATGCAAAGAAAGACAAAATAACTAGAACATGCCCTCAAATAAGTCCCCAACCCCTCAACAGCCAATAACATTGTCTGTCCTACCACAGCCCCCAGGAGCAAGATGGAGGCCTCCCTCCCCAGCTAATCCCAAATCTTGAATCTCAAGGACAGTCCCTGTGCCAGGCTACTTCCCGTGCCATTCACCCTACTTGCTCTCCCAGCTTGCCTTCAACGGTGCTCCCTGGCCCTCAGCAACATCCAAAGACACATGCCTGTTCAGGTGCAAAGCCAGCCCCTCAGAACCATGACTCCCACCAGCCACTGGGTAGTGTCCACCCCAGCTTTGCTATCCTCTTGGGCTTCCAGTTCATAGCACTTCCCTGCAGATCCTCTCTCTCTCTCTCTCCCCACTGCTCTGAGATCACTACGCCCAGCCACCGTTGAAAGAGAGCTTGGGCCATTCCCAGGACAACCTACCTACAACTCCTTTGTGTTCCAAGAGCCCCCAGCCTCAGTCAGGGGCATGTGGAGCCTCGCCTGCTCTCCTCCTGCCCTCAGGAGATGCAGAAGCGGTATTTTCAGAGGGACTGGAGGCTGGAATGCATCAGTGCCAGCTGAATTGACAAGTCCATTGAAGAGAAAGCCTTGCCAGGTGGAAAACAGGAATGATGACAGTGAGGGTACAAGCTCTCGTTTTCTTAGGGGCCTTCTGCTTCCATGGACTTTCATCTCTCTCTTCCCCTTAACTCTATGCCCTCACTAGGTGAAGAAGACAAGCAGGTGTTGTTTGCTCCATTTGCAGACATGGAAGCTAATGCTGAGAGAAGCTAAGTGGCTACAGCGGGACCCAAATCTTGGCAGAGAGGGGGCGTTAATAGGAAGATTTCTTCACTTCTATCCCAGGAGAGAAAGTTAAAGTAGGAGCAGGGAGGTCAACCCTGCCCATCCCGGCCCCTCTTATCTTGCCTTCTCCCATACTCTCTCCTCGTGGGAAGCTCTCTGACCCTCTGAGAGCAAGCATTTCTACTTGCGGGTTTACCAGCACTCATGCCTGAATGTAGACTCACTCCCTCTCTTTAAATAAATCCTGCTCTCACTTATGCACCTTACTCATGCTTTTGCTTTGAATTCTTATCTCACACAGGGGCAATTACATGGAATGAAAACCAGTAAACAGGGGCACAGCAAGTAAAGCCGCCATCTGCAGTGCCAGCATCCCATATGGATGTCAGTTTGAGTCCCGGCTGCTCCACTTCTGATCCAGCTCTCTGCTATGGCCTGGGAAAGCAGTGGAAGATGCCCCAAGTGCTTGGGCTCCTGAACCCACATGGGAGACCCAGAAGAAGCTCCTGGCTCCTGGCATTGGATCAGCTCAGCTCCAGGTATTGCAGCTAATTGGGGAGTAAATAGTGGATGGAAGACCTCTCTCTCTCTCTCTCTCTCTCTCTCTCTCTCTCTCTCTCTCTGCCTCTGCCTCTCTGTAACTCTGCCTTTCAAATAAATAAATAAATCTTAAAAAAAAAAAAAAAGTAAACACATGCCTACAACATTGGAACTCAGAAAGTTCTAGATTTTTGGAGAACTTCAGATTTGGGGCTTTCAGATTAGGACTATTCAAACTATACTAGCATTTGTATTTATCTTTTTTTTTAATCTGTATTCACCTTCATATTAGCATCGGTATTCACACTAGTGTTGGTATTCACGTTGGCATCAATTTTGGCATTATTATCAGTACCCATATCACTCTTCATACTTTAGAAGAACAAATGGTGACTGTCTGAACAGCTGGAAGGCCCAGAGCTGGGCCATCTTGACCTCTATTCTCAGGAAAGACCGGAGAGTGTCTTTGGCCGTGATTACAGGTGTTAAGGCTCCTGAGTTCTCTGTAACTCAGAACAGCAATGGGAGGAGAAAGCACCCTCCTGGGCCTCTGAGAAGGTAGAAGGACACGAGTCTCAGATGCAGCAGCCAGCCCGTGCAAGTAGGGCTACAGCAGGCAGTGGGGAATTCTGATGGGAAGTGGGACAGGAAGGCAGAGCCAAATTCTGAATGACATTCTGAACTTTCCCTCCAAAAGTGGGTCACCACTGAGGTTCTGGGGGCTCTCTTTAAGTACCAGGAATCAGGGCCAGGGTCATTGCCCTTGTCCCAATATTCTCTTTATCTCTCCCCGCACAAAGCCTCTGCCAGTTGCCCAAGCACAGCTCTTTTGCTTTGAGAACATTCACAAAGCAAAGAGGCAAGCTTGTTAACTTAGCCAGAGTGAGCTGGAGGTCTGTCCCACAGATGTCAGCCCCAGGGTGGCTGTTGTCAGTGATGTTACTCACGGAGATCCTACACTTCCTTATGACAGGAAACCAAAACCTTCCAGCTCCCCGAAGCCTCCACAAGCCTGCTCTGTACGGCATCATTTAGCCTGTGGTCAGCCCAGGTGGCGTAGAGGCCTTTTGTGGTTAGTAACTGGGCTTTAATCACATTTAGTAGCAAATGTCCTTCCAAGGAGGGGCCAGCACCTCCCGTATGATCTGTCTTTCATCTCTCATCATGCCAGGGAGGACTCCATGTGAGACTTCACATCTCTGGGACTTTCCACCGCAGGAGGCCAACACAAAGCCAAAGGTTTCCTTTTTTCATGTTATTTCATGACATAAAAGAAAGCACCCACCCAGGGAGCTAGACTCTGAAAACTATGCACATCCCTACATTAACATCCCTTTGATAAGCAGGGGATGAGGGAGGCAGATGAAAGGAGACTGTGGTAGTAGCTTGGTCCATTCTGGTTCATCACCTCCTTCCCGCTTCTCACACACACCTGGAGAACAGCTGACCATCTGGCCCGGGGACACACACATACCTGGAGACCAGGTGAATTCCTGGTCCGGAGACACACACAACTTCCTGAACCACATTTATAGTCAAGCTCAGGTATCAAACACAAGCTCCTTGTGCTTCTATTTCTTACTGCTGAAAAGAATTCCAGAATTTTCCAACTGCAAAATACCTGAGAGCCTTGTGACGTCATCACTTCAAAGATGCAGAATTCATTACTCAAAAAATGCAGTCCTCCGACTGGTAACATCAGAACCAGCTCTGGGCATAATCTTTAGTCCCTACCCCTTCCCTCTGCCAGACTGGCTGAATCAGGATTTGCAGAATAACCTAGGAATCTGCATTTTAAACTGACTGATGACTCTTACCTACCTGAGAATGTTCTAGAAGTACAGCTGGTCCCTGCCATTTTACAAATGTGCCAGTAATATTCACAATCAGCACAACAGAGATATCAATTGAGATGTCCCTAAGAGCTCCAGTCCTCTCCACTGGCTCTGCATGTCTGAACATACCAAGGGAGAACTCTGTTGTCAGTCACAGTGATACAGGGCCCAGAACAGGCAGGGAGTTAGGAATAAATGAACCACAAAAGTTTGGAGGAGTCAGCTGGGCTGGGGTCCACTGAGCACTGCGCAGGAGAACCTGTCTCATGCTTCTCCCCTGGCTTCTGGTTTTTGCCTGGCAATCCTTGGCACTCTTGGCCTTGTAGAGGCTCTTAATTAAGGCACATTCTGAGGAACTGGAGGTTTGGGTTCCAATATATCTTGTTCCAGGTGGACACAATTCAATCCTAACAGTGCCCCTTTCTGCCCACCCACTTGGCTTCATTTGATTTGTGAATCGAGTTGATTTCACACAGACAACCTTCATTTTTTAAAAATTTTATTTATTTATTTGAAAGGCAGAGTGACACAGAGAGAAGGAGAGGCAGAGAAAGAGAGGTTTTCCATCTGCTGGTTCAGTCCCCAATTGGCCACAATGGCCAGAACTGTGCCAATCCAAAGCCAGGAGCCAGGAGCTTCTTCTGGATCTCCCATGGGGGTGCAAGGGGCCAAGGACTTGGGCCATCTTCTACTGTGTTCCCAGGCCATAGCAGACATCTGAATCAGAAGTGGAGCAGCTGGGACTCGAATGGGTACCCATATGGGATACTGGTACTGCAGGCGGCAGCTTTACCTGCTATGCCACAGTGCCAGCCCCCAGACCATCTTCTAATCTACCTTAACCACTTAGAATTCAAAGCATCCAGCAAATGCAGAACCTTTAAAAGCCAACTCCATGAACCAAGGCTTTCTCTTCCCTCTCTGCTCTCAAGAAGGACAATGTTACGACTAATTAGGGTTTGCCTCCCGATCACTCATGCAGATGTTTAAGCTCTGATATCTCACTGGTTGGTGGATTCAGGCTGGAGAGTTGGTCTAATTATGTCAGCTGAGAGGCAGGTCAGGTGGGAAGTCTTTAAGTCATTGGGGGCGTGCCCTCGAAGGTGGTTCTTGCAAGAGGGAGATGAGTTCAAGTTTTGACTAGCTCTTCTCTATTTCCTGGCTCACCATGTGACTGTCCCTGTGTACCTACTCCACCACTGCCAGCCTCCATCAGATGCTAGACTATGGGGCTCCCTAAACCTGAATTGTAACCTCCAAACTGCAAGGCAAAATAAGCCTTTTCCATCCCAAGAAGCTCCTCTGAGGGTTTAAGTAACCAAAATTGACTAATACAGTAAAGGAGTCCAACACTGACCTTTTCCTGTCTCAAAAGTGGGGCTGCATCATGCTCCCACAAGGGTATGTCACAGTGCCATACATTCTCCTGGGGTCTCCAAGTTGGGCACCTGCCCACCACACATGGTGCCTGGGGCAGGTACCCTTGCCCTAGGCAGTAGACCAAGGATTGCTTTCACTACACCCTCTATTTCCTGTTTCAAACAGTCATCTCCCAGAAATGGAAAAAGCATCTCTTTGTGAAATTGACAATCTCCTGCAGCTTAAGTTGGAAGAATGTTTACTTATTTGGCCCCGGGGGATCATAAACATCTTGCTGCGTTTGTTAGCAGTTACTACATAACACCATTCATTTTTAGTATCTGAAATTGCAAAGTGTTCCCACCAGGATTCCCCTCTGGTGGTTAACAGAATGATAGGCTCGCTTTTCTTTGTCTCAGGTCACAGAGGGACAACCTCACTGGTTCTTGTTTGTCCCTGACTGAAAAACAACATCTTTTGGTGGAGAAAAAGCAGATGTATCAGCCACCAGGAAAAAGTCTTATCACAAAACGTCCAAAATGCCTAAATGGAGGGCAAGTTGACTACTAAAAAGGACCCGTGGTTGTCAGGGGTTGGGGCAGACACCTACTCCGTTTGAAGCTATACTGGAGGCATCTGTCACAACCTGCAGCATGAAGAAGACCAAGGGCGAGCCCCACTGCACAGTATGGACTTTGAAAGACAATGATGCGCCACTGTAGGTTCACCAGTTCTCACAAATGTACCACTCCAGCGTGGATTCTGACAGTGGAGGAGGCTGTGTGTGGTGGGGGCGATGGAGGTGGAGAGGGGATACATGGGAAGGCTCTGTACTTTCTCAATTTTGTTGTGAACCTAAACAGTTCTAAAACATAAAGTCTGTTTTTAGAAGTCAATTAGTATAATAGAATGGCAACAAATAGCTAAGGTTTAAAACAAAGATTCCTAAATGCCAAGAGAGTAAGCCTAAATGAACCTAATATAAAATCAAAGGCCTAGAAGATGCTCAGAGCTAAGCCAACACTACCCAGACCACTAGGGGAGGGAGGCGGAGGGTGTGAAACTCTTGTTTCAGGGCAAGTCTGTCTGAAGGAAGCTCCCTGAGGTTGTCTCTAACAGGACCTTCTCAGCATCCCTGGAAGCAAAGCTTTGTTCTTCCTCCCCAGGGTTGAATAGGTGAGCATACTGGGACCTCTGCAGAGCACTCATACCCTGCAGTCCCTCTCTAGACATGTATACTATTAATTACTACTCCCGCTATCCTTACTAATTTTTTACATTATGCTTATATTCCTGTGGACCATGGGAGAAAAGCTGGCACCAGGGATGTCAAAATGGGTGGCTGTGATTTCATTCAAGTGTCCAGTAAATGCAAGGTGTCTTAGGCTATGCCCACCTGCCTGTCCTGCCAGAAAGCCTACTGACCCCCAACATACTTACAAATTTAACAATTAAAGAGATACTTTGAGGGTAAGTGAGTTTGGTCTAGTGGTTAAGACACTGGATGGGATTGCGCATATTCTAGATTGAAGTACTTGGGTTTGATTCCTGGTTCCAGCTCTGGCTTCAGGCTCCAGCCGCCCACTAGTACACACCCTGAGAGGCAGCTGGGGATGGTTCAAAGGATTGAGTTCCTACCATCCCCATGGGAGACCTGGACTGAGTTACTTACTGGCTCTTGGCTCTGGGGCTGTTGCAGACTATACCAGACAAGAGCTCTCTTTGCCTCTAAAATAAATAACTTTTTTAAAGAAGAGAGACTCTGTTTTACAATGTAAGTTTTTACCTCTGGAAGACAAGACATAGAAGGTCTCTAATAGTTACACCTCAGTTAAATCATCTGCTCTTTTTCAAAGTAAGCAGGTATTCATGGAAGGAGAAGAAAATCCTCGTAACCTTTCAAGACGCAGTTCAAGTGTGTCCTTGACAAAGGTTAGCTTTCTCTTGGAAGGAAAATAGCACCTTAAATTTTCACTGCTTTTTTTTATTGCCAAAGTTCTGTTTCTTTTGTTTTCAAAACATCCCCATAAGTTAGGCATCGAAAGCAAATGTCTTTTCCCCATTTGACAATCACACACATACCACACACACACATAAACACATAAAGCATCTTGTTGAACAGAACCTGAATTTGCTTATTTTAATTTCTAGCTGGAAAATATATGGGAAGTTTAAGTTTATAAATAGCTGTGGCATGTTTAAGGGAACTTGACTTAGTAAAACTGCGCATTTATCGGCTACAAGAACAATTGAAATGCTTAAGAGGATTTTACTTATTAATGGCATTAAGTTTACCCTGCCAGGCATGTGAAACATTTAAAAAGTAAACGTATTAACTTATAAATATAGCTGGAGATGCTTAAGGAAATGTAATTAAGTTTGTAAATGGGACTCATTTTAATCTGGGCCCATTCAGTTAAGTAAAGACCAATGAACAACTGAAAAGTGTTTGTTTTTATTTTCTTACAAGAATCATGTGTAAAAAAAATTTGAAAGTTGGCTCTAAGTTTTTTGTGTTTTTTATTTCTTTGTGAAGTAGAGAGACAAAAAGCACCCACCACTGATTCATTCCCCAAGTGCCCACAATAGCTGGGACTGAGCCTGGCCAAAGGCAGGAGCTGGGCATTCAAGTCGGGTCTCCCATGATGGTGGCAGGAACCCAAGGACTAGAGCCATCCTTGGTTCCTCCCAGGATGTGCAGTGGCAGGAAACTGAAGCCCAGAGCCGGAGCTGGGAATCAAACCCAGTACTCCAAAGCGGAGTGCTAGGCTAAATCCTTGTTCCTGAATGCTGACTTTAAATCCATAAAGAAAACCAGTGTTCTGCATTTGTACTTGTATTTCTAACCAGGCCTCTCACACACAATCACCAGGGAGCTACTTATTTCCCACCATCTCCCCATCTCAGTAAACGTCAGATCATTCCTCTGATTGCATAGGACACAAAGCTGTTAGACACCTATGACGTTCTTCACTCCAATACAAGAGAACAGCCCAATGACCCCCCGAAGGCATTCAAAATCCAACTATGTCTTGCTGTTCCCCCATGCCCAAGTCATTATCCTCTCTCTCCTGGATTACTGTAATTGCCCAGCCTCCCTAATCCATCCTGAAGTGAGCAGCCAGGTAGACCCTGTTTAAACAGAGTCAGATCACATTGCTCCTCAGGGGAAATACCAGAGTCTGCAGGGTGGCTTGCAGGTCCCTGGTCTTGACCTGTGCTCTTCTTGCACTCCCAGCTGCAGCCTCAGCTGTCTCCCTGTTACCCCTGTGAGCATACCTCCACCTCTGGAGCCCTGCTATAGCCATTCATTCCTTTGGCTGGAAAATCCCCTAGATATCAGCCTGGCTCCCTCTGGGGTATGAGGATGTAATGCTTGTAGGGGCTGAACTATATTCTCCCTAATGTCCATATGCTGAAGTCCTAACCCCAGTCCCTAAAAAGGCAACTCTATTTGGAGATAATGTCATTAAAGGGTAAAATGGGGTAAGTGTGATGGGCCCTAATCCATATGACTGGAGCCTCTGTAAGAAGAGGAGAACATAAACTGGCACTGTGGCACAGCAAGTTAAGCTGCCGCCTGTGACTCCATACGGGTGCTGGTTTGAGTCCTAGATGCTCCATTCCCAATCTAGCTCCTTGATAATGTGCCTGGAGAGCAGTGGAAGATGGCCCAAGTGCTTACTCCTCTGCCACCCATGTGGGAGATTGGATGGAGTTCCAGGTTCCTGGCTTTGACTTGGCCCAGTTCCAGCAATTGCAGCCATTTGGGGAGAAAACCAGTGGATGTAAGACCTCTCTCTCTCTCTCTAATTCTTCCAACAATATATTCCATCTTTAAAAAAAAAGAGAGAGAAGGAGAAGAGGACACATACATACACAGAGATCTTATAAAGATATGGGGAAAATACAGACATCTGTAAAATCAGGAGAGGCCTCCAAAGAAAACAGCCCTGCTGGCCCCGTGATCTTAGACTTTAGAACTCCAGAATTGTGAGATAATAAAGTTCTGCCATTGAAGCTCCCTAGTCTACAGTACTTTGATACAACAGCCCTAACAACCTAACATAGATTTTTTTTTTTTTTTTTGTGACAGGCAGAGTGGACAGTGAGAGAGAGAGACAGAGAGAAAGGTTTTCCTTTGCCGTTGGTTCACCCTCCAATGGCCGCCGCGGCCCGCGTGCTGCGGCCACTGCACCGCGCTGATCTGATGGCAGGAGTCAGGTGACAGGTGCTTTTCCTGGTCTCCCATGGGGTGCAGGGCCCAAGCACTTGGGCCATCCTCCACTGCACTCCCGGGCCACAGCAGAGAGCTGGCCTGGAAGAGGGGCAACAGGGACAGAATCCGACGCCCCAACCGGGACTAGAACCCGGTGTGCCTGCGCCGCAAGGCGGAGGATTAAGTTTATGCTGCCATTAATTTTCCTGAGTTCTTACTTATCACCAACCTCTGTAACCAAAACAAAACAAAAACCCAGACCCAGATGAACAAGAGAAGAGCACATAGAAACGTACTAGCACATACACTTTCCTTTCTATCTACATAGGGGAGACCCAGCAGAAACTGAGTAAACCTCCAAAAAGTGGCTTTTAGTTCAGGCTTAAATACTATATTGAACGGAAACAAAAAAGGAAAGCTGTTGGAATAGGCTAAGGGTAGGGTGTGGTCCAGAAATGTATGGAAAACAAGAACAAGGTGTATTGTGCTTTTGGTAGGACCTTGTCCACCAACAAGTCTCCAGTGATTTAGAACCATCCTCCCTCCCTGATACAGACAGGGGACATTCTTACAAAAGGAAGTTTCCTTTAGAAATGTAAATTTCTCTTAAAAAGGAGTAACTTCTACTCTGTAGTGTTTTTCAAAGAATCATTATGCGAAATACGCATAATTTTAGGTGGTGTATTCTGGTCTCCTATAGTCATATTTTGAGATGGTATATTTCTGGTCTCCTACGTCCTGGATTCTCCAAGTGGCCCAATGTAAGCACAAGGATCCTTATAAGTAACAGAGGGAGGTAAAGGAGAGAGAACCGAAGAAAGGGAAATGTAAGGAGGACTCAGCCTAGTGGATGCTAGCTTTGGTGCTGGAGAAAGGGGCCAGGAGCCATGGAAGGTAGCAGCTTACATAAGCAAGAAAAGACAAGGCATTGACTCTCCGTGCAGGCCTTCAGAAGACATACATCCTTGCCAACACCTTGATTTTAGCCCAATGAGACCAGTTTGGCACTTCTGACCTCCAAAACTGTAAAACAATAAATTTGTATTGTTTGAAGTCACTAAGTTTGTGGTCATTTGTCATAGCAGCAATAAGAAACCAGTACACTCTCTTTCAGGTGTTCTTCCTAACACACTTCAATGCATCCCTTCCTGAGTTCCCTGCTTAAAGCATACCCTTCCCATTCCACTTTTATTTTTCTCCTCAGTATTTATTCCCATCTAACATACAACAGATTTGGATTTACGTATCATGCTAGTTATCTGAATCCCTTCTTTAAAACATAAACACTCAATGATGGGAATCTTTGTTTCTTTGGAATAATCCTATTGATGTGGGCAGATAGTTGCTAGTGAGCAAAGAGGAGTTGAGAGACTGCCAGCAGCACCTGTGCTGCAGCCCCAAGCCACACAAGCCCCATCCCCTTCCATGCCACTCCAACTGCAGGCTCGTCACACCCATTCCCCATCATGCACCTGGGCCTCAGTTCCCATCATGCACGCGATGCCATGACGACCACATGTGTGCTCCAGCCCCATGAAGACACCGGGATACTTCTGAGATTCCAAAATAAAAGGGATGTGGATGCAAGTGGTACTCTGCTCAAACTCCACTCCATTGCTCAGGCTGCTTCAGCAAAATGCCACTAAATGACTTAAACCAGAAGCACTTATGAGGAGTCTTCAGAAAGTTCATGGAAAATGCATATTGTTTAAAAAAAAGTATGGATTTAAATTTTTTTACACCAAAATAAATTTATCTTTTAATTCCATTTTCCACAAACCAAAAGTTCCCATAGATTTCTTACAGTTCTGGAGACTGAGAGGTCTACTAAAAAAGTTCTGGCAGATTTGGTTCTTTTTTTTTTTTTTTTTTTTTTGACAGGCAGAGTGGACAGCGAGAGAGAGAGACAGAGAGAAAGGTCTTCCTTTGCCGTTGGTTCACCCTCCAATGGCCGCCGTGGCCAGCGCGCTGCAGCCGGTGCACCGCGCTGATCCGATGGCAGGAGCCAGGTGCTAGGTGCTTTTTTCCTGGTCTCCCATGGGGTGCAGGGCCCAAGCACTTGGGCCATCCTCCACTGCACTCCCGGGCCACAGCAGAGGGCTGGCCTGGAAGAGGGGCAACCGGGACAGAATCCGGCGCCCCAACCGGGACTAGAACCCGGTGTGCCGGCGCCGCAAGGCGGAGGATTAGCCTATTTTTTTGTTTGTTTGTTTGTTTGTTTTGACAGGCAGAGTGGACAGTGAGAGAGAGACAGAGAGAAAGGTCTTCCTTTGCTGTTGGTTCACCCTCCAATGGCTGCCGCAGCCGGCACGCTGCGGCCAGCGCACCGCGCTCATTGGTTGGCAGGAGCCAGGTGTTAGGTGCTTCTCCTGGTCTCCCATGGGGTGCAGGGCCCAAGCACTTGGGCCATCCTCCACTGCACTCCCGGGCCACAGCAGAGGGCTGGCCTGAAAGAGGGGCAACCGAGACAGAATCCGGCGCCCCAACCGGGACTAGAACCTGGTGTGCCGGCGCCGCAAGGTGGAGGATTAGCCTGTTGAGCCACGGCGCCAGCCAGATTTGGTTCTTGATGAGGGCTTTCTTCCTAGCTTGCCAATGGCTACCTTCTCACTGTGTCTTCATTGGCATGCTGACAGGATATAGCCATCCCAAGTGGCACATGAACCTTCTGTGCCACACTGTCTGCCCCAAGGAGATTTTTTTTCCTTCAAAGCTCACATAGTTGACTGGCAGAGACCTCCCTCCATGGAACAAATGAATGGAAAACACGCATTAACCCAAGTGAAATCTTCAGCAGGGTGAATGGATGTCTGTCATGGGAAACTCTAGAGAGATGAGGCTCAGAGGTCATGGTGGGGTATACGTCATGGAAGATCTCATGAAGAGGAGAAAATGTGCATTCTACTCCTGTTTCCATAGAAGCAGAATCCCAGTGTTGAAAGGAGGTCTGAGATCACTCTTTTCAAGGCCCACTCAATGCTTTCATCCCCTTCCTTAGGGGCAGGCATCAAGCCTAGCGCTAGAGACACTGAGATGGGTCACCTGCACCCCTGATCAGAGTGCCAGCTCTGTTCCTGATTCTAGCTTCCTGCTAGTGTGTGCCCTGGCAGGAAGGCAGCAGGTTTTGGCTCAAATAATTGGCCCCAGGTACCCATATGGAAGACCTGCATTGAGTTCCTTGCTCCTGGCTTTACCCTGGTTCAGTTCTGGCCATGGTGGGCATTTGAGATGTGAACCAGACAATGACAGCTGTCTATATCTCAGTCTTTCAAATAAATAAATAAATGTCCTTTCTTAAGTCTGTCAGTGATTATTCAGCTTATTTTTAATGCCCAGTATGAGAATACTCACTGCTTTCTAAGTTCTCTCTTGTTTGTTTATTTACTTACTAGCTTCTGACAAAACACACACTTACACACACACACATTTTTGAAAGATGCTAAGTATAGTGTAGGAGAAAAATCTTGGATGTTTGTGTCAAAAGGATCTATAATCCCAGCTCTATCATTTTCTGTCTAGATTTAGAGAAATGCTATAACATTTCTGAGCTTTCATCTAAGAGAGGAAGAAAAATAATACCCACTTCCTGGCTTCTGTGCCGAGCACAGAGTACATGTCAGTTAATGTAGCTCCTCTCCCACTTTCTTGTCACCCTTTATCTTTACTGAGGATTTGAATCAAAATTGAAATACTATAGGCAATATAATATTGATGAAAACATCAAAAAAGCCATAAATGAGACATTATGCTGTAAATGGAGATCTCTGATAAATCCATAATGATAATGTCCTCACTTGATTGCAAATTCTTTAAGAGTATGGACCGTGTCTTATATTCCCCTTGGAATTTACCATAGGTTCTGTGTGCAATAGAAACCAAATAAATGTTTTTAATTTGTTGTATTCCTGTTAAAAATTGAACTTCATGGATGGGTGTATGACCCAGTGATTAAAACAACAGTTAGGATCCTTGTACCTGAAAGTGCCTGAGTTCAATACTGAGGTATCACACCTGATTCCAGCTTCAGGCTAATAAAGACTCTTGAGGGAATCCAGTGATGGCCCAAGTCATTCAGTCTCTACCACCCACACATGGGACACCTGCACTGAGTTCTTGGCTCCTCAGCTGTCCTGTCCCAACCCCAACCATTGCAGGTATTTGAAGAATGAACCAATGGATGGGCTCGCTCACTCTCTTGCTTGCTCTCACTCTCATTCTTGTTCTCTTTCTCACTCCTCTTTCTCTTTCCCTCTCAAATAATAAATTTAATTTAAGAAATGTATGTAGATTATGGCAAAAATAAAAAGAATATTTGAATGTTGTTTTGGGATCATCAGTTTCTACAGGACATGTAGTAGCTTGTTTGTGCTTTTCAACAGTCAAAAAGAAAATTTATATTCTCCAAGACTGGATGTAACACTGCAAACTACTGCACTAATAATTAGGCAGTAAGTACTAATCAAATTGTAAAACTTAGTCCTCTTTATGCACAGTCAAGCTACATTTCTCCTTTTGGGAGACTGGAGTATTTGAAAAGTTTATTCTTAGTTACCCTTATATTCCTAGTGCTTGGCTCATTTCATAGGTGAAAAGACACATAGTTCAATTCGTGGATTCCAAAGTTGCTACTATATTTTGAGTATATTTGCTGGAAAACATAATGAAAATAGCATTTAGGATTATTCTTGAAGGTCTATTGTTTGCATTATATACCTTAAAATAATTTAAATGTTCATGTTATCATTTAAAACTTAGTATAATACTCTTTCTTGTTCATTGGGCTATTATATAAAATATCATCAGAGTATATGTTACTCCAAAATCATGGAGATATGTCACTCTCTGTGAATAAACTTGGTTCAAATAAGCATTTAATGATAAGTTCAACTACTGCAGAACAACAAGATAGTTTGTAAACATGTTGTTGTGACAAATTTAGGAATCACTTAAATGTAAGCAATGTGATTTTAGAGAGTTAATTAGAAAGAAAAAATGTTAGGAGTCAAGCAAGCAATCTTCTTGCATAGGTCTCAGCACTTTCTCTTTTGAACACCTGCGTGTATGGGGGGAGGCCATGCACATGCACACACACATGCATATACAACCATTCAACTGAAGAGTTAATGTCTCCATTTTTCAGTACGTCCCAAGAACCTAGCATAGAACCTGGCACACCATACATGTTGGGATTTCTGGAAGAGTCTAGATGTTTTCTTATTCCTGCCAGGCTCTTAACCACTAGGGAGTAGCCTAATTGGGAATGACTGCATCAGCTTTCCTAATGATAGACCTGAAAAGCAAAAACAGTTCTATTTCCTCATTCAGCAAGTAGATAGAAGTAGAGAAGTAGAGAGAGTTTGGTCTCTCAGACACTCAGCAGCCTGTGTGGATGCATGGAGGAAACAATGAGGCTGGGAGTGTGGAACAAATATTGTCAACTGCAGGGCATGGAAGCTTTGTACAGTTGAAAGTTGTTGGCCGGCGCCGTGGCTCAACAGGCTAATCCTCCGCCTTGTGGCGCCGGCACACCGGGTTCTAGTCCCGGTCGGGGCGCCGGATTCTGTCCCGGTTGCCCCTCTTCCAGGCCAGCCCTCTGCTGTGGCCCAGGAGTGCAGTGGAGGATGGCCCAAGTGCTTGGGCCCTGCACCCCATGGGAGACCAGGAGAAGCACCTAGCACCTGGCTCCTGCCATCGGATGAGCGCGGTGCGCCGGCCACAGCGCGCCGTCCGCGGCAGCCATTGGAGGGTGAACCAACGGCAAAGGTAGACCTTTCTGTCTCTCTCTCTCTCACTGTCCACTCTGCCTGTCAAAAAAAAAAAAAAAAGTTGTGAAGGGCCTAACATTTTTGCCTACTTGTTTATAACTGTTTCATGAATGCTGGCAGAAGACATGAGACTTCTGGATCTGAGACAAAGGACTTTACTACAGCAGGTAGAAAAGCCAAGGTGTCAGTGAGCTCTTCATACCAGCTTCCCATGCGCTCCTCTCAGGCACCATGGGGGCAGCACAGGTGGTCCTAGCAGCCCTCTGCTCATCAGAGAGTTGTGTCACAGGAGACCAGGGCTGTGCTGGGGTGAGTCACCGCTCTTGCTCTTCATCCAGGAAAGATGTTTCCTCCTCCCTCAAGGTGACTGCTGCAAATGCAACTCTGAGGAAAGGCCTGGATGAAGAGCTAGCCTCAAAGTCTGACACTCGGAGCACACATGGAAAGAATGCACAGACTTTCTGGGCCCATGGCGGCTAACCTCTCCCAAGGCCGAACAGATCAGGACTCCTGGGCAGTGTTGTTCCAATGCCTCTCTCCTGGGGAACTCACCAGAAGTTCCCTTATGGGGACATTTAGCCCATTGGATTTCATAAGCAGGCTCCTACTGGGAAGAGCAGCAGTTCTGGAGGACATGATCACCTTGACCCTCTACTGTGTTCAAAGAGGCTTCATGGTCACCAGTGTTTGTCCCAAGCCCTTGGTCCAGGGCCCCTTCCTAACACTGCTTTTGAGAAAGACTGGAGCTGAGAAACATTAATCCTTACACTCTAATCCCCTAGTCTAGCCTCCTCCTCTGGGCTGTCGGCTCTGCTACACAGAGAGCTGCTTTCTCAGAGCCTGGGGCCTTGCCGGTCCAGTAGAAGTGCTCAGTGCCCTTGTGTTGAAGGAACTGGGGTGCAAAGGCATGGAAAAGGTGAAATACACAGATGAGAAAGCCCAGTGGCAAAGTTAAGAGAGCACTTGCCCACTGAAGGAGGAGCCCTAGACTTGAATACTGTCTGTATTTAACATACAGTGTGACTTTGGTGCACATGGCTAAACTTTTCTGATCCTCAGTTTTCCTCATCTGTAACAATGGGGTCATAAACTAGCATCTGTCTGCCTCCTAAGAAGAAACTGAGGTGATGTCTGTACAGCACTCAGCAGGGTATCTGGCCAACAGTTAACATTCCATTTATGCAGATTTCATTGTTATATTTTTTTTTTGACAGGTAGAGTCACAGATAGTGAGAGAGAATGACAAAAAGGTCTTCCTTCTGTTGGTTCACTCCATAAATGACCGCCACAGCCGGAGCTACGCTGATCCGAAGCCGGGAGCCAGGTGCTTAATCCTGGTCTCCCATGCAGATGCAGGGGCCCAAGCACCTGAGCCATTCTCCACTGCCTTCCCGGGCCACAGCAGAGAGCTGGAGTGGAAGAGGAGCAACCGGGACTAGAACCCGGCACCCATATGGGATGTCAGCGCCATAGGTGGAGGATTAACCAAGTGAGCCGGCCCCGCAGATGTCATTATTATCTCAATTATTATATCACCAGTCTCAACCTGCAATTCCTCACCTATAAAATGCGGATTTAAGCTATGTGTCCTTCAACTCCACTGTATCCCAGCAGTACTGTGACTCGGAAGGCAGAAATCAACTCTTTCCATTTCATCAGCTCCTCTTCACAACTGACAATTGACCCCAGAGGAGTGGAAGTGACGGAGTCCAATTGTGAATTCTGCCCCAAGGGCTTAGACCTGCTCCAGCATCTGATTCTGGATGATACTGTTGCTAAATCCAGCGGAAAGGCTTCCTCCCTTGGCCCTGCCCTCCCTAAATAGACTTGTGTCTTCATCTTGTTGCAACACGAAGCTAATATTAAATCTTACATTCAGCACACACTGGATTGCTATTGATTATCCCAATGTGCATCACATTAGCTTCATTGTATTATATATTCAGCCATGTACAACTCGCTAAAACTGGCATGCAGAGTCACTTCTCAGTTCCCTGCAGGCTTGAGAATGTTTTTAGGACTGCAAATTTCTCAGAAAATTGAACAAAATTTTCATTGAACAACTGGCAGCTTTCATTAGACAACTGAGATTGAACGACTAAGGGAAAGAACCTCAAAAGCACTGTCTGTGAGGAATATAAATCACTAACGATCAATTCCAATGTCTCCCAATGCATGAATCATTTCAGCAATAAAACTGTTTGGGAAGGGACTGAAAGACTGTGTCTCTTAATCTTATGCTCCCAGAATCTGTTATTTAATATGTCCAGGGCAACAATGTGTTATGGATTCATTTGAAGAACCAGTTAATTCCTCAAAACTATCAGGATTCAAGTGGAATGCCTAAGTAGGATTGGACAGAAGATTTGTGGTTCACCAGAGTTAGTGGAACTGAGACATACTGGTGATTTTTCTCTCATTAACGAACTTTTCAATACTTGAAAGTAATAACTTCTTAAGTACTGCACTTATCTGGGACAAACAGGGCACAGCAGCTACAATTTTTCTTACTTAAATACTTCATATACTTCTCCTTCTCCAGTGGGGGGAGGGGAAGAAGCTACCATTTTAAATTAAACAGAGATCACCTCCATTTCTGCCTACCATTCCCCACCAAAAAAAGAAAATTGTAAGTTTAGCTAAAAATTAGATTTCTTTTGGAAAATTGGAAATAGAAGTCACACATAAAGGTGCTGATTCTTGGGATTTGTCAGGAGCCCTGTTGCCCGAAGCCTGATGCTGTGTTGATTCTGTATCTAATTGTCATCGTATTGATTCATGACTATTAGTGTTGGCTAGTAAGTAGACTCTGAGATCTTTAGGAATAGAAATAGGAGTTTTCCCAGAGTTCTCTTACATGTCCAGAACAGAGTATCTCCACCAAGGCAATTTCACTGGCCAAGGGGATATTTGGCAAGGTTCTGGGTACATTCTGATTATCACGATTGAGTTGTGCTGGGTGCTGCTGATATCAAGTAGAAGCCAGGATACTGATGAATATTCTACAGTGCACAGTAAAGCCCTATAATAAAGGATTCTCCCACCCAATGTGGCAACAGTGCTGAGGTTGAGAAATTCTGCTGTAGAATCATTATAACCCCATAGTAAATTCCCCCCCCCGCAAAAAAAAAAAAAAAACCTCTTATTGATGAAACATAGACATTGTGTTCACATTAAGACAAAGGTTAGCTCAAAGTTGTTAAAATGCTTAGGTGGGGTTGGAGCTGTAGCATAGTGGGGAAAGCTGCTACCAGCAGTGCTGGCATCCCATATGGGTGCCAGTTTGATATCTGGCTGCTCCACTTCCCATCCAGCTCTCTGCAATGGTCTGGGAAAGCAGTAGAAGATGGCCCAAATCCTTGGGCTCCTGTACCCATGTGGGACACCCAGAGGAAGCTCCTGGCTCCTGGCTTTGGATCAGTGCAGCTCCAGCCATTGTGGCCATCTGGGGAGTGAACCAGTGGATAGAAGACCTCTCCTCTCTCTTTCTGTCTCTCTGTCTCTGTCTCTCTCTGCTTCTGCTTCTGCCTCTCTGTAACTCTGAATTTCAAATAAAAATAAATAAATCTTAAAAAAAATTAAAAAGGGGACCCAAGAGGAGACGGAGCTGGTAGAAACTTCTAGGTGTGGGTCAAACTTGGGTGGGTGTGGAGAATTGGTGACAATCCAGAATGGGCTGGGAGAAAAATTCCCAGAATGGGAAAAGCCATGGAGGCATGGCACCTTTGAGAAGTCTGAGAATACAAATCCCACTGGCAAAACCCTAAAGAAACACCCGGACCACGGGGATCTTAGCAGAATGGAACTCAGTATCAAAGTTGAATCAGTGAGGTTGTTTTTAAACAATTGACATTCTGTGTTCTGGGGCAAGGAAACAAGAGCAAAAGTAATCTTCAGCATTATTTATATTTACATAAACAGCATCGCTGATTGATGCGAGCACAGATGAAGTAACTTGAGAGAGAAATTAACGATAATGTTGGAATGTTTTCCTTTATAACGTGACCAATCTGTTTACTCATGTGTTTTTGACATAATGTGGGTGTGATTTCAGACAATACCATTAATGCAAGGTATCGTGTGGTGTCTACAGCATGGGCCCTGGAGCCAGAGTGCATGGGCTCAGACTGGCCCCACCACTTAGCAGCCCATGGCCTTGGGCAAGTGGCTGAACTTGTGTGAATATTAAACTTGTTCATACATGCAAAGCAGACAGAACAGGATGGGGATACATAGAATATGCTTGGTCTTAGGGGCTGTTTTTATCATCATCATTCTTTTTAATGACGATCTCTTAACCCCCATCTGCTAGATTCTGCTGGATTTGCCACTCAAACCAACAGCATCACCTCATCCTTTGATGAAAAAATGAAAAAAGAATGAATAAACCCTTGGAGGGACTCTCTCAATTCAGCAGATACTTTCACAGATCTCTCAGAACCAACAGATTTTAATTCACTGAGCTGAAGACAATTTCTTCTGTAGTCTTCCAGTTAAGACTCCAATTTGGACCAAGAAGTAGTAAAACAAGCATGCTCTGGCTGCTGCAGGAATAGCCAGTGTGCCTATGTAAATGGTGGGGAGGGGGAGAAATATGGGTTGCACACCAGGACTACCTGGGGTTTCCCAGAACACAGCATCAGGCTTCAGGCAACAAGGCTCCTGACAAATCCCAAGATTCAGCACCTTTATGTGCAACTTCTATTTCCAATTTTCCAAAAGAAAATGGGACTGGGGGAGGGGGGTTCTCCCTATCAAAGTTATCTCCCTGGCTCTTAGTGGCTCATTATGTGGAAAAGCATTTAGGAAAGAGTTACCAAGCAGGTGAAAATGTGGCTGAAGATTCTGTCATTAAAAACAGACTGGAGGCCGGCGCCGTGGCTCAATAGGCTAATCCTCCGCCTTGCGGCTCCGGCACACCGGGTTCTAGTCCTGGTTGGGGCACCGGGTTCTAGTCCCGGTTGGGGCACCGGATTCTGTCCCGGTTGCCCCTCTTCCAGGCCAGCCCTCTGCTGTGGCCCGGGAATGCAGTGGAGGATGGCCCAGGTGCTTGGGCCCTGCACCCCATGGGAGACCAGGAAAAAGCGCCTAGCACCTGGCTCCTGCCATCGGATCAGCGCGGTGCGCCGGCCGCAGCGCGCCGACCGCGGCAGCCATTGGAGGGTGAACCAACGGCAAAGGAAGACCTTTCTCTCTGTCTCTCTCTCTCTCACTGTCCACTCTGCCTGTCACAAAAAAAAAAAAAAAAAAAAAAGACTGGAAGACTGAACTCATACAATAGAAGCTATGCTGGCTGCCTTCAAACATCTGAAGGGCTGACAGTCTGGATTGGAATTAAACATGTTACATGGGTGGGGTGAGCACTGTGCCACAGCTGGTTAAGCTGCCACTTATGACTCCCATATCCCATGTGACACTTCAAATCCCAGCACCTCCGCTCCCTATCCAGCTTCCTATTAATGCATTCCGAGAGGCAGCAGATGATGGCTCAAGTGCTAAGTGCTTGGGGCTTGGGGCTTGCCACTCATGTGAGAGACCTAGATGGAATTCCAGATTCCTGGTTTCAACCTAGCCCAGCCCTGGCTATTTCAGGCATTTAGGGATAGAGAAGTGTTCCCTGTCAAGCAGTGAGCTCCTCATCACAGTGGTGACAGCAGAGGCAGAAAAACCACTTTGCAGAGATGGAGTAATGGCTTCAAACTTAAACCTGATATCCAGGTACACGGCCTTTAGATGTGAGCTGTGGATTTTGCTTCTCTTTACTTTCCCCAGGCTTCCCTCCACACCAGGGATGGAAACGTTCTGTCTCCAAAGCCAGCTCTTGTCAATTATTACTGGCTGACAGGAACACCGTGTTAAGAAGGTTTCCAAGACTATGTAATATGATAGATTGGTAATATCTGCCAAGGACAAAGGAAAGAAGCAAAAGAGGCCCATTCTTCTTTCTTGTTGCATATGCAACAGCTGTATACAAGGTATCTTCAAGTTCATGGAAATGCCTATTATGAAAAGCTATGCCTAGATTTCAACACTTTAAATATTTAAGTTTTAATTTTTTTGAAAGAATTACAGAGAGAGAAAAAGGGAGAAAGATAGAGATCTCTTCCATCCACTGGCTCACTCCCCAAATGGCTGCAACAGCCAGGGCTGGGCCAAGTCAAAGCCAGGAGCCAGGAGTTTCATCCAGGTTTCTCAGATGAGTGCAAGGACTTAGGCATTTGAGCCATTTTCCACTGCTTTCCAAGGTGCATTAAGAGGGAAGTTGGATTGAAAGTGGAGCAGCCAGGACTTGAACCAGGATCCATATGGGATGCAGGCACTGCAGCTTAACACACTGCATCACAGCACTGGCAGGATTTCAACACTTTTTGCACTAGAATACACTTATTTTTAAATCCTACTTCCCATGAACTTTTTGAAGTATACTTATATGACAAGGACTTTCTAAAAATTCATTTATTTATTTGAAAGGCAGAGTAACAGGAAGACATGTAAAAGGAGAGATCTTCCATTTGCTGGCTCACTCCTTAAATGCCCACAACAGACGGGGCTGGGTCAGGCCAAAGCCAGAAGCCAGGAATTCCATCCAGGTCTCCCATGTGAGTTGGGGGAATCCACTGCTTGAGTCATCACCGACTGTCTCCAAAGAGCATTATCAGGAAACTGAACCAGAAGCACAGTAGCCAGGACTTGAACCAGGCACTCTGATATGGGGTGGAGGTTTCCCAAGGGGGTAGCTTAACCCACTGCACCACAACATATGCCCTGATAAGATTTTTTAAAATCACTTTTCATCTAATTTTTTCCTCAAACAGAACAATTTTTCCTTGTTCACATTTCTTTGGCATCATTATGGGTAGAACATGAGAATTCTTGCCTCAGGAAAGAGGTAGTTAAATCTCCCTAGAATGATGAGACCATGGAGACGGGAAGAGAAAGACATAATAAAGCGATTCCCACGGAGAAGAAAGCAGAAGCATTTCCTGGGAGCAGGTGGGGAGTTGTGGAATGCAGGAATCTAGAAAGCAGCAGCTCTGGGGATCCCTCCTGCCTCTGAGCCTTAGCGCAGGGCAGGGAGTGGGGACGCACAGAAAATCTGGGCAGGATTTAGCAAAAACCCAAGAAGGAACCACAGCACTTCCTACTGGGAATTCCAGCAGGGTTCTAACTCATGTTACCTCTGTGCCAACACAAGGCAGCCACATGGGTGAAATGACCACGTGGCATGTTTAGGAAGAGAGTGAGCTAGAGTAGGTGCCATGAATGTCTGTTCACATGTGATCTGGAAGTGTCTGGAAGTTTCCATGTGCACCTGAGGAAAGATAGAAGAAGAATGCAAAGTTGAGGGTAAGAGGTCTGCCTGGGGTGGTCACTATGAGAGGTCAAGTAACCAGATGGAAATTTTTTTTTTTTTTAATTTAGAGCAGCATTTGCCCTTGATCCCCTTGTTGCCCCACGCCTTTGGGGCATGGGGCCTTCGGGTTGCCTGTGCTCTCTCCCTTCTCTTCACTACCCGTGATAAGCTTCTTGTAGCTGCTCATAACCAAATGCTTGCTGCACGTGGCTCCTGGCCTGCTCTCCACTTGGTGTGGACCCCAACTTAATTTCTAGACTTTTCTTTCTCCCTAAGATAAAGTCCTCACTCCCCTATGCATTTTTCTAAATAAAAATCTTCAAAAAAAAAAAAAAACTAAACTAAAAAAAAACAAAAACAAAGAACAGCACTTTCTTTTTCTTTTTTTTAAAAAAGATTTTTGGCTGGCGCTGTGGCTCAATAGGCTAATCCTCCACCTGTGGCGCCAGCACACAGGGTTATAGTCCCAGTCGGGGTGCCGGATTCTGTCGCGGTTGCCCCTCTTAAAGTCCAGCTCTCTGCTGCAGCCCAGGAGTACAGTGGAGGATGGCCCAAGTCCTTGGGCCCTGCACCTGCATGGGAGACCAGGAGAAGCACCTGGCTCCTGGCTTCGGATCAGTGCGATGCGCCGGCGGCCATTGGAGGGTGAACCAATGGCAAAAAAAAGAAGACTTTTCTCTCTGTCTCTCTCTCTCTCACTGTCCACTCTGCCTGTCAAAAATAAAAATAAATAAATAAAATTTTTAAAAAAGATTTTTAAAATTTATTTGAAAGACAGGTTACAGAGAGAAAGAGAGGGTGAAACAGAGAGAGAGCTCTTCCACCCACTGGTTCACTCCCTAAATGGTCACAACAGCCAGAGCTGGGCCAGACCAAAGCTAGGAGCCAGGACTTCTTCTGCATCTCCCATGTGGGTCCAGGGGTCCAGGTACCTGAACCATCTTCTGCTGCTTTTTCCAGGCACAATAGCAAGGAGCTGGATTGGATGTGGAGCCACCAGGACTTGAACAAGAGCCCATGTGTTATTTATGCCAGGACTGCAGGCTGCAGCTTTACCCGCTATGCCACGGTACTGGCCCCAGCAGATGTATTTTGTGCTCAGAGGATCTACAAGTATAAGGCCATTGATGTCTGAGATGGAGTAAAGTCAACAAGGGGGGAAATTCTGAGTGACGCCATCATGGCTGTGTCAGTAGCAGATGCACGAGGACAGAGGTCAGGGCATCAGAGACTCCAGCTGGAGGTCAGAGGCAGCCGACAGAGAAGCACAGAGCTCTGACCAAGATGCTCTCCCTAAAGCCACGAGGATGCAGAAACTTCCTTGGCTTCAAGGCCTGGGGAACAGAAGAGGGAGGTCAGAGTCTGAAAGCTCCCACAGGGGAGCCTGAACTCTAAATTGACTCATTGCTTCAAAGGCCTTTTGAACCCAGGAAAGATGGAGTTACTTTTCACTGGGAAGTGCGAATCACGGTGCTGTGGCATGGTAAAGATGGGACTTCCCTTTCCAAATCTGAATGTGGACATCTCAGCATCTCCACCTTCTCCCTCACACATACACACACTGTACGTGCACACCACAGGCGGAGGATTAGCCAAGTGAGCCGCAGTGCCAACCTCAACACTATCTCAAGAATTACCTTCTGAGAACCCACCTACCCAATGACCTAAAGACCTGGGCCCTAACTGGGCCCACCTCTTAGACACTGTAATTATATCAAGTTTCCACTTTTTTTTTTTTTTTAATTTTTTGCCAGGCAGAGTTAGACAATGAGAGAGAGAGAAACAGAGAGAAAAGTCTTCCTTCCATTGGTTCACCCCCAAAATGGCTGCTATGGCCGGCACGCTGCGCTGATCACAACCAGGAGCCAGGTGCCAGGTGCTTCTCCTGGTCTCCCATGCGGGTGCAGGGCCCAAGCACTTGGGCCATCCTCCACTGCACTCCCGGGCCACAGCAGAGAGCTGGCCTGGAAGAGGAGCAACCAGGTCAGAATCCAGTGTCCTAACCAGGACTAGAACCCAGGGTGCCAGCACTGCAGGCAGAGGATTAGCCTAGTGAGCCATGGCGCTGGCCTCAAGTTTCCATTAACCATTAACATAAGACTTTGGGTCCAATACATGGCTTTTAGGGGACAACCAAGCTATTATCCAAACCATTATAGCAGATGAGGAAGCTGAGATCCCACCAAGTTCATGTATCTCCTAAGTGTTAGAACCAATGTACCAATGAACACAATCTGACACCAGATTCCATTCTCTTCATTGCAGCAAAAGGTTAGGACACTTCACTAGTTTGTTTCTGGTCAAATGTGTGTCTACAAGTGTGTTAATGTATGCCTAGAATGTTTTGGAATGATCTATAGAAATACAGCAGTGACAAGATATCCTTTTCCAATATTTTTGCCAAAGTAAAATACCAGATACTCATGATTCAATCCATGTCTGGGATTCTGTGTGATCAAGTGCCCCCACTATTTTAAGTTTTTGAGCAATTCATAGCTATCATATCTAAATTGTTCTGCTTGTTCTAAATTTGCCCTGCATGTGTACCTTTCAAGAATAGTTCTTCGAGCTGATAAACCCCCGTTTTCAAATGCAAATGTGTTTTGAAATGTATCTGCTCAATCATTTCTCCCTCAAAATCATACTATAGCAGAATTACTCAAAAGGAATCCATAGTGAAGCATGGAACATTTTCAATCATAAGCCTGTGGTGCTTTTCATCTAAAAAGGTGACTAACAGCTTGCATAAGCTTATAACCAGACTTAAAGCTTAAAATCCCTGTGGAGTTTGCAAAGGGCATTGAAAAAGTGAGCCAAACCTGGGAAACATAAATGGCTTTCCAGGCTGACTTATCTACCAGTCACGAAACCAGCCTCATTTTAAATTGCTCTTACTCATTTCAGCTCCACAACCTCTATTTTCATGACAGTGAGCTGAAAACGCATTCTGTTAAGAAAAATAAGAAATGGCTCCTATCTAACAAATGTTAATTAGGTCATGCAATGTGGTGGGAAAAGATCTAAAGTGAGATGAAACCCAGGCACCACTATCTAACATCAAGTGAGTAATTTAAACATAGTTTGGGGGAAAAAGTGAATGACTTCTAGCCCCTGGTCTGAAATTAACCAGCTCTGTGACCTTGAGGAAGGCTAAGTTCATCTGCCTTGGACTCAATGATTTCCTAAGACTCTGTCTCGCTCCAGTCTCAAACTTAAAATCAGCCCTTAATTATGTGCTAGGTAAAGTATAGCATACTTAATTTGAAGGAAGGCATACTGATAAATATAGTTAAGCAGATGACAAGGCAGAATGGAAATTATTCATTACATAATATGGCACACAAAATGTTGTTTATAATCTTGAAAACTGTGGACAATTGTGAGCACTGAAAAAAAGCTGGAAGAGAAGAGGAGGCAGAGAAAACAGTGAGATCATGGCAGGTGACATTTCCTTATATTGTGATTCCCATTAAATGTGTTGTTTGATGTTGAACAGTCATACTGCTAGGGAAGCACTTCTTCATGTTATATGGAAAAACTGTTTACCTGGTCATTTGCTGTCATTCACTTCCTCAACTTCTAAAGTGGTGTTAGGTGTTGATCTCATTGCTGTTTCTGTAGCGGTCACCCTCCAGAACTCAGTAAACTTTCCCAAGTAGTCACGTGCCTGTGTCCAGGAGGGAGGAGGCTCCACCCTCTTAGCCCAAACCTATAACCACCATTATAGTCTCACTGGCTTTTCCTTCCACCAGAGAGCAAGGATTGCACACACAGGTCAAATCGGAGCAAGGGTCTCGGAGCTTGCTGCACTCTGCCTCTGCCATAGTCCATTTGTAGGCTCTGCCTGATTCACAGAAAAACTGCTCTGCTTTGCTTTGATCCACAACCTAGGACCCCACTCACTGAGATCAAAAGCGCCCCAACTAACACAGCTGCCATCTCTCTGTGAACTGTAGGAATAGCCCAGCAGCTACCCTGGCCTTGTGTGACCCTGCCCCACCTAAAGCCTGGCCTTGTCTCCTACTCCCTATATCAGCCACGCTGGATCCCTCCAGGTAGTGCGCACACACCTCACTGCCTCTTGTTTCTGGGCTTGGCTGGCTGTTCTGTCTGGAATGCTCCCCAGCCCGCTGAGCTCCCTCCCCAGCCTCCTTAGGCAGGTAAAAAGCCTGACTGCAGGGGTCTGCTTGATTCCTACCTGGACTTTCAGCCTTGCACGTGATTAAAGCACTCAGCCTGAGTGCCACCGGGGCTACTGGGCATGGCTCTTTCTAATCCGACCCACCCAGGACAGGTTTTGAGCTTTCAGAGAGTAGCTCCCCAACACATGCACACACAGGAAGCTGGGGGAGTCTCACTGCTGCAACCTAGGATGATGTTGTTCTCATTAGGATTGGCTGCATTCCTTATTTATGATTCCCTGAGCATCCAGGTTAAAGGCACTGGCGCCCAGCATTCCTGTACTTAATGAGGAATAATGGTGGGCTGGAACAACAGATCTGATGACTTTTTGCCTTAGAGGGCACAAGTCAAAGAAGAAACTCTTCTGGTATGCCTGAGGAGAGGAATACTCACTCCACAAAAGATTTTTCTGAAAAGCAGTAAATGGCAATTCTCAGCATGGCTGGAAGAAGAGGCAGATGGTGGTAACATTATAGAGATGCATATACAGTGCCTCGCAAAAGCCCTGTAGTGTAGGTGGCATTACTGCCCCTGATTCACAGGGAAAGAAGCAAAGGTGCAAAGGTGCAGAGGTTAAGCACCTTGCCAAGGTTACACAGTGTCAAAGTGAGACTCAACATACACAGCTGATCTTCCTGGCTCCAGTGATTGTCCTTGAAGCTAGTGGTTCTCCAAGCATTTCCCCTGAGCCAGCAGCATCAGCATCGCTTGTTAAATGTGAATTCTAGGGCCCCAGTCCAGACCCACTAAATCACCCACCCTGATACCAGATCCCACCAATCTGTGGTTTATCAACCCTCCAGGTGAAGCTGATGCCCACTGTAAACCCTCGTCACTCAATATGGGTCTCAAGCCAGAGGCATCAGCCCCACCTGGGAGCTGACTCTTGGAGTTGGCATCATGGCACAGTGTATTAATTCACATTCCATATTAGGGCATCTGGGACTAAGTGGGATTGAGTCCTCCCTGCAATTCTGAAACAGCTTCCTGCGAATGGGCTGGAGAGGCCACAGATGATTGCCTGAGTACTTGAGAGCTTACCATCCACATGGGAGACCATGATGGAATTCCTGGCTCCTGGTTTTGGCCTGGCACAGCCCCCCCCCGTCAAAGACATTTAGGAAGTGAGCCAGCAAATGAAAGATCTCTTTCTTTCTCTGCTTTACCCCCTCTCTGTCACTCTGCCTTTCAAATTCATTAGTTAATAATTAAAACTTAAAAAGAAGAAATGCTGATTCTTAGACCCAGATGTAATGAGTTAAAATTCACATTTTAATATTCAAATTTAAAAAGCAATGATCCTCATCTAAAGGAACCAACAGTTGGCATTTAATACTTAATCATATTTGAAGTCCAGAAAAGAAGGGGAAGAGGGAGGGAGGGCTGCTGGGAATTAAATTGACAAAACACAGATTAACAGGAGGAAAGGAATACAATTTCATTAATTTTTTAATTTGACATGAATACAGGCTTCACAGAAAAGCAGCGAAAACTCCAATGACTTGGTTAGACTCAGGGACTTATATACCATTGCAACAATCAACTGTGGCAACATGACTAGACAAAGGAAAGGAGTTAGAACTCTGGGTGGGGGAATAAGTTGTGGGTAAATGACCTAAGAAATACAAAACACATGGGGGAAACTAATGGAAAATAAAGGGCATTTTTTTTGACAGGCAGAGTTAGTGAGAGAGAAAGAGAGAAAGGTCTTCCTTTTCCGTTGGTTCACCCCCCAAATGGCCACTACGGCCAGCTCTGTGCCGATCCGAAGCCAGGAGCCGGGTGCTTCCTCCTGGTCTCCCATGCAGGTGCAGGGCCCAAGCACTTGGGCCATCCTCCACTGCACTCCCGGGCCACAGCAGAGAGCTGGACTGGAAGAGGAGTAATCGAGACAGAATCTGATGCCCCAACCGGGACTAGAACCCGGGGTGCCAGCGCCGCAGGTGGAGGATTAGCCTGGTGAGCCGTGGCGCCGGCCATAAAGGGCATTTCTGTAAGGTCCGTTTATTCAGACTCACCCACATGCCAGCTCTCCATTTCCAGCGATCAGGAGGTGGGAGGAGCAGAATTTATGCTCAGCTTTCAGGCAGAAGACAGGACAGAGAACTTCCCTATCCATTGACTCTCAATTGTCTTCAGTTCAAAATAATCCTGACACCATGGTGGAATATTGTATGGCAGCATAATCTGGAGTCTTTCACCAACAACCAGTATAACTCAGGCAAGCACAAAGGCCCAGCAATGCAGCTTTCATCTCTGTCACCACAGCAGTGACATTGTCTGGTGGTAGTTAGCACAGAAGTCAGCAAAACCTACTGGCTTATAATGATCAAAAATTTTTATTTTATTGCTGTGCAATATGTGGTTTCATAAATACCCACTAAATTACTACAACCCCGTATCATGGAATGACTACCCATATCATGGAATACAACGCAGTCACTAAAATGATGCTGAGGGGTTGGGGATACTCATTACAATGAAAAGAACCTTACCTGTGCTGTAAGTGGGGTAAATGCAAGTTACAAAGTGATGTGATACAACTTCCTCTGGATAGCTCCTATGGGTTATAGGTGGGCAGGCAGGCAGATGATAGACAAATGGTTATAAATATGCTGACACACATGAAGGGAGAGCAAGACAGTCAACAAAATGTTAGCTTTGGTTGTGTCTTAGATGTGCGGATAACAGCCATGTTTTATTTTCTTCTTTTTGCTTATATGTTTTTTCAAATTTTCTTCAATGAACCTATGATATGATAACAAAAAGGTCTTTCATAAAAGTTTTTTTTGTTTTTTTAATATTTATTTATTTATTTGAAAGGCAGAGTTACAGAGAGACAGAGAGAGAGTAGGCGAGAGAGAGAGAGGTCTTCCATCCACTGGCTCACTCCCCAAATGGACACAATGGCTAGAGCTGGGCCAATCTGAAGCCAGGAGCGTCCTCCAGGTCTCTCACGTGGGTGCAGGGGCCAAGGACTTTGGCCATTCTACTGCTTTCCCAGGCCACAGAAGAGAGCTGGATCTCTCTCTCTCTCTCTCTCTCTCTCTCTCTCTCTCTCTCTCTCCCCCTTTCTACCTTTCAAATTAATTAATTAGAAGAAATAAAATGAGCCCTACAGTTATCCCTGAGTGTAAAATAAAAGTGAATGTTTTCTCAAAGTTCAAGGAAGCTTTCCTATGAGGAAGGCACGTGAGCTTTCCTACATGGGCTTCCTTGCCATCCTGGCCACATACAGTGTGTTCTGGCTTGCCTCCTGGTTCCTGAGTATATTTCAAATAGGTGAAGCCACTGGAGAGCAGAATTCTGTAGAAGTGAAGTGGTAGTATTTCTGACAACAAATAGCTCCTTGATTAAGAAATAGCATGAGTGTGGTACTCAGGACATCTCCCTCTAAGAGAAGGAGGCTGCAGATGGCAAAAACAAAGCCAAATGGGGTCCCTTCTATCCCCATCAAAGTGAGGTTATTTAGGTTCACCACCTGGCTATCAGATTCGCCAGATGGCAAGCCTGAGTAACTGTTCAGAAAGACAGCAACTACCCAATCCATCACCCCAGCACAGTAGATACTGCTTAGCATGTGATGCACATAATAGTACATAACATGGGTAATGAGGCATCACAGCGCTATCCTAAAGGGAGCCATCTGGGCTCATGTGGGATGGCCCTACTGCTATGGCCATGGGAATACCCAACTGAGTTTTGTGAGGGTAGGGATGAGGAGGAGGCACAGGAATGGGGGTTGCAGAAGGGAGTGGAGAACTGGGTGGGTGGGAGAGGCAGGGAGGAGGGTAGGTGCCCGAATGTGCTGCTGTCCTCAGCCCTGAAGTAGTTCTGGTCTGGGAAAGTTGGATGCTTCCATCTCTGGGACATAGCTGACTCTTGCCCAACCTCACCTTGTCCTCGGGGTTGTTGTTTGCTGTTATTTTCAGTTTTGATGAAAAAGTAATGATATTTCCATAACAATGCAGGGAAAATAGAACAGTGACTCAAGGTGGTTTTGAATATTTTGACAGTTCTAGTCCAACTCTGACAGTCACAAAAATGGCTCTCCTAAAGGAAGTGGTATGCATGGCTGGGTTAGGGAAAGGGTCATGCATTTAGTCTCTCTTGTGGAACAGGCTGATGAAAGAAAAGCTCCAACTGGGCCCAGTGGGACTATAAGTGTTGGGGCCAACAGACAGAACAGGGGCATCACAGAGCAAGACCCAGAAAGAAAAGCAGGTGAACCAGGTAAAGCCCAGAATTGGGGATTATAAGGTGAGGGGGTGAAGAGAAAGCATTTCTCATCACAGTCCATACTGTTCATGGTTCTCCTCATTCCCCCACTGTATCCAGTGAAATGATACACAAATCAAGCAGTCGTGTTCATCTTTGTGGTGGTCAACTCACCTATCTAGCAAACATTTACTAGCTGTTGGACATCAGGAATACAATGGCAGATAAAATAGAAGGAGTCCCTTCCCTCTTAGAATCTGTAGTTGCAGAGTGAAGGTTCAAATCCATACAGGAGGATTTGCAAGAAAGGAAAATGGAGTGTTGTTTTTTCATTGTGCTTCTCTCATGAAGCATGTACACTTCACAGGCTGCGATGAGACTGCGTGCTTTTTTTTTTTTTCAAAGATTTATTTATTTATTATTTGAAAGTCAGAGTTACACACACAGAGAGAGAAAGAGAGAGTGAGAGAGAGTGAGTGAGAGTGTGTGTGTGTGAGAGAGAGAGAGACAGAGAGGCATCCACTGGTTCACTTCCCAACTGGCTGCAATGGCTGGAGCTGCACTGATCTGAAGCCAGGAGCCAGGAGCTTCTTCCGGGCCTCCCACGTAGGGGCAGGGGCCCAAGGACTTGGGCCATCTTCTACTGCTTTCGACTGCATGTTTTTATTACCATTTTACAGATGAGTAAAATTCATGTCCCTTTGATCCAATATTCTCACTTATAAGAATATATTCTAAAGCTATGTTCTTATTATGGTTAAGATTTTCTAGTCAAAAAGCAAGAAAAAAAATTTAGGCCAAAAGATGTTCACTGATGAGTTATTTATAAGTCAAAAGATGAAATCAGGCTTAAGTATTATAGGAATGGTTAAATTCAATAATTTACTCACTATATAGCAATTTAAAAGGTTTACAAAGAATGTTAAATTACATACAAGAATATTTATGATATAATATTGAGTAGAAACACAGGATATAAATTTGAGCGTAGAAGGTAACTATGAAAATGAACCAAAAGAATGGAAGAAATAATGTTTAAATATTAACACTAATTCCATGTTGGGTGATGGTCCTGCTTCTGTATCATTTTCCTCACTGTCCACCTTGGCCTTCCCCTCTGTCCTGCCTCACCTGTACCCTTATAAGAGAAGGGACCAAGGCTGAACCTTTCAACTTACTAAGTACTTTAGAAATCAAGAAAAGTGAGCAAATACATCTAATAAACATCTTTCTGCCTTATATTTTTCTGTTCACTTGGCTCCACCAAAGTAGAACTGTTTAGATATATTTCATAATATAGATAAAAGGGAAGTTTTTTAAAATAAGATTAAGGGCATTCAACTCCATCTGAGCACCCAGTGAAGATAGAATGTGTTCTGGTCAAATCACTAATGATGCCTCCGTTAAAAAGTGAATTGGAGACTTCTGCTCTGAGACATGAAATAGACATCCTTTCTTCTTACTGTCCCATTAAGTATAACAAAAAATCTAGAGCAGCACCTAAGAAACAAAAATGAGAAGACTTAAAAAGTGAAGAGAAGAAAGCAGGTCAGCTCACGAACTGGGGACTGAGGAATGATTAACAATGGTGAGAGCCCTGGTTTTCGTTTTGCTTCATACAAGGATACTTCAAAAAGTTGGTGAAAAATGGAATTAAAAGGTGTTCGCTTTGGTGCAAAAATTTTGAAATGTAAGCATACAAGGAGTCTTCAAAAAGTTTGCAGAAGATGTGTTTTATGCAAAATCTATGCATTGATTTTCAAGAATTTTTTGTACCAAACTCAACATATTTTAATTCTATTTCTTCCATGAACTTTTGAAGTACCTTTATCTACCATGGACTTGGCACTAAAGAAGCTAATGACCCAGAAACATTAACAGACATGTGTGAGCACGCACACACACACACACACACACACAGTCCCCAAAAACAGACTGCTCTATCCAGGCAAAGGGCCAGGACAGGGGGAGCCAAGCAAAAGAGAAAACTTTTAGACAATACTCACTCTGTTTCAGTCACAGAAACACCATGACCCTGACCTCACCTACACCAGCAAAAATTAAGCAGGGAGCCTAGAACTCCATCCTCCAAAGCTGTAATGAGGCTTCCCAGCATCCCTCAGAGATGTATGGTAGGAGTTGGGACTTTCATCCCACTGTCAGTGCAAGACTCATCAAGGGGTCAGCGCCGCAGCTCACTAGGCTAATCCTCCACCTGCGGTGCTGGCACCCTGGGTTCTAGTCCCGGTCAGGGCACCGGTTCTGTCCCGGTTGCCCCTCTTCCAGTCCAGCTCTCTGCTGTGGCCTGGGAGTGCAGTGGAGGATGGCCCAAGTGCTTGGGTCCCTGCACCTGCATGGGAGACCAGGAGAAGCACCTGGCTCCTGGCTTCAGATCGGCAAACCTGCCGCAATGCTCTGGCTGTAGCAGCCACTTGGGGGGTGAACCAACGGAAAAAGGAAGACCTTTCTCTCGCGCGCTCGCTCACTCTCTCTAACTCTGCCTGTCCAAAAAAAAAAAAAAAAAAAAAAAAACTCATCAAGGGTGCCAGCTGGGATCATGTGGGGGTCCTGAACCACCATCCACTCTGAATAAACAGGCACCTCTCCCTCCACGGTGGGCTTGTGATAGAGGCCTAGTAGAAATTCAGGACTTCTGCCATTGCCAAGGAAAGTGACAAAGCCACCGCCACTGTGGTATCAGTGTACCCCAAGTGGGGGACAAATGGTCTTCCACCTCACTTGGCAGTAACAGGGACCCCCTACTTCAGATGTCCACAGAGAATGAATGGGAAACCCCGATTTCTACTTCCACCGGAGAATAACAAGGCAGTGGCCTCTCCTGCTTAATTTTAAGCAGACCTTTTAAAAGATTAAAATAAGAGTTAGAGTCCAGCCTTCAACTTTTTTTTTAATATTTATTTATTTTTATTTGAAAGGCAGAGTTACAGAGAGGCAGAGGCAGAAGCAGAGAGAGAGAAGTCTTCCCTCCACTAGTTCATTCCCCAGATGGCTATAAGGCTGGAGCTGCACTGATCTGAAGAAGCCAGGAGCCAGGAGCTTCTTTTGGGTCTCCCACATGGGTGCAGGGACCCAAGGACTTGAGGCATCTTCTGCTGCCTTCCCAGGCCATGGAAGAGAGCTGGATCAGAAACGGAGCTGCCAGGGCTTGAACGGGTACCCATATGGGATGACAGCACTGAAGGAGGTGGCTTTACCTGTACACCACAGCACCAGCCCCCAGGTTTCAACTTTTAAAATCACTCATCATACTATGAACTTAGAATACCATAAACTAGATGAAACCAGACAAGGAATAAATGCCAACACCAAGATGGCAGGGATATCAGAATTATCTGAAAAATATTTTAAAGCAGCAATGATTAACATGCTTCAATGATCCACAGTGCTAAAAACATATGAAAAAAATAGAAATAGGGGCTGGTGTTGTGGTTCAGTGGTTTAAGCCACTGCCTGAGATGCCAGCATCCCACGAGTGCCCATTTGAGTCCCAGCTGTTCCACTTCTGATTTGACTCCCTGCTAATGTGCCTGAGAAAGCAACAGAAGGTGGCCCAAGTACTAGGGCCTCTGCACCCAACTGGGAGACCAGATGGAGCTCCTGGCTTCTGGCTCTGGTCTAGCCCAGCCCCTACCATCTAGGTCATTTGTAGAGTGAACCAGCAGATGGAAGATTCTCTCTCTCTCTCTCTTTCCCTCTCCCCGTCTCCCATGTTCTCTCTTTCTTTCAAATAAATAAAATAAATCTTAAAAAAAGCACCTGGCTCCTGGCTTCAGATCGGCAAACCTGCCGCAATGCTCTGGCTGTAGCAGCCACTTGGGGGGTGAACCAACGGAAAAGATAAGTATATGCTCTTGATAAAGAGCATATACCAAAATTTCTATAGCTAATATACTGAATAGTGGAAGACAGAATGCCTTTTACCTAAGGTTGGGGAGAAGATAAGGTTTTTCATTATCAGTACTCATTGAATATAGTGAGTATAGTTCTATAGTGAAGTAGGACAAGAAAAGTAAATAAAAGGCATACAGTTCAAAAATGGAGAGATAAAGCTATTTGCAAATGACATAATTATCTATATAGAAAATTCCAAGTAATCTACAAAAAAAACTCCTAAAACTGTTGCATGAATTGAGCAAGGCAGCATAACTTACAAAAACCAATTATATGTTGTAATATATATATATATATATATATATATATATATATATATATAATTAATGAATACATAAGCACTAAAAATAAAAATACGATTTACAATCATAAAATAAAATACTCTATTTGGGTTGGGTATAAATCTAGCAAAATATGTGCAGAACTTGAATGTTGGAAATCACACAGTATAAATGAAAGAATCCAAAACAGATGGTAAAACCTACTATGTTCATGAATCAGAAGATTCAGTTTAGCAAACATGTCCATTCTCTCCAAGTTGATATACAGGCTTGGATAATTCCTACCAAAATCCTAGTAAGACCTTTGAAATGCATATGATTATTTTACAACTTATACAGGAAAGTGAAGAAAACATACAGTATCTAAAATAATGGTTTTTTTAAGTGATGGAGAGGAAACAGTCAATCCAATTGCAAGAGTTATACAGATACAGCTGTATGCTCAAGACTACACTGGTATTGATGGAAAGATCGTCACATAAATCAATGAGACAGAAAACAGACCTACAAAAATATACCCACATGAGTTTTTACAAAAGTGCACAAATAATTCAATGAAGGAAAGACAGCTTTTCCAAAAAATGGTTCTGAAACAATTTGCTATCCTAGGTTAAAAAATAAAAGAGATAAAAATAAAAGGAAGAGAGAAAAAGAATAGAAACTTGTCCTAAGTTTTTCACATCTTATAAAATTTTAAGTACATACCTTTAAAGATAACATATAAGACTATAAAACATTTAGATAAAGCATACTAGAAAATTTTTTGGATCCAGGGCTAGGCAAAGAGTTCTTAGACTTGTCACCAAAAGCATAATTCTTGAAAGGAAAAATGAGATATATTGTACTTAATCAAAATTAAAAACTTTTGCTCAGCTAAAGACTCTGCTAAGAGAATGAAATACAAGGTACAGGATGGGAGGAAATATCTAGAGACCACATATCTGACAAAGAATTCATTTCTAAAATGCAGAAAGGACTCTCAAGATGCAAAAATAAGGGAGGAAATTCAACTAGAACATGGACAAAAGATCCAGAGATATTTCACCAAAAATATATATATATATATATATATACAAATGGCAAATGAAAACATGAAAAGGTGTTGAACATCAGTAGCCACTAGAAACTAATCTCAATTAAAACCACAATAAGTTATTACTACACACTAATCAGAATGGCTAGAATAGAAAGCTGTACACTACAAATGCTGGCAAGGATGTGGATAAACTGGATCACTAGTGTTGGGAAATAAAATACATTATTATTGGCAGTTTCTTTTAAAATGTAACATGTGACTACCAGACAACCTAGCCACTACACTCTTGGACATTTATCACAGAGAAATAAAAACTAGGTTCACACAAAAACCTGTACATATTTGTTCATAGCAGTTTTATTATTAATATGCCCAAACCAGAAAAAAAAAAAAAAAACAGGCCAGATGTCTTTTAAGGGGTAAAAAACCAAGCATCCACTTTATAGAATAAATACTACTCAGCAATAAGAAGCAATACCCTTCTGATACTTACCCGAACTTAGAAGTGCCAGAGAATTATGCAAAGTGACAAACGCAAACCCCAAAAGATTAGACACTGTACGAGTTCATGTATAAAGAGCTCTTGAAGTGACAAAACTATAAAATAAAAAACATTTGCCGGGGTTAAGCAGCAGATTGGGGGGCAAGAGGGAAGTATATAAAAGAGTAACACAAGGCATTGTTGTGGTGAAGGAACTGTTCTGGCCTCACTATATTTGTATCAATACCTGGCTGTGGTATTATTACCACCTTGGGAAATGGGGTAAAAGACACGTGGTATCTCTCCATATTACGCTTTTTGTATTTTTTAAAAGATTTATTGATTTATTTGAATGCAGAGTTACAGAGAGGGAGAAAGGCAGAGGCAAAGAGAGACAAATCTTCCATCTGCTGGTTTATTCCCCCAAATAACCACAATGGCTAGGGCTGGGCTAGATGGAAGCCAGGAACCAGAAGCTTCTTCCAGCTCTCCCATGTGGGTGCAGGGGCCCAAGCACTTGGATCATCTTGTGCTGCTTTTCCAGGCACATTAGCAGGGAGCCAGATTGGAAGTGGAGCAGCCGAGACTCAAACTTGCACCTGTATGAAATGCCAGCACTATAGGCACTGGACACAGTGCCGCGCCATCCATATTATTTCTTTTTTTTTTTTTTTTTTTTTTGACAGGCAGAGTGGACAGTGAGAGAGAGAGAGACAGAGAGAAAGGTCTTCCTTTGCCGTTGGTTCACCCTCTAATGGCCACCGCAGCCAGCGCACCGCGCTGATCTGATGGCAGGAGCCAGGTGCTTCTCCTGGTCTCCCATGCGGGTGCAGGGCCCAAACACTTGGGCCATCCTCCACTGCACTCCCGGGCCACAGCAGAGGGCTGGCCTGGAAGAGGGGCAACCGGGACAGAATCCAGCGCCCCAACCAGGACTAGAATCCAGTGTGCCGGCGCTGCAAGGCAGAGGATTAGCCTATTGAGCCACGGCGCCAGCCCATATTATTTCTTACAACTTCATATGAATCTACAAGTAGCTCAAAATAAACAAAAATGTAGCTGAAAAATTAAATTAGAAAAACTTGAATGTGCCTGAACAGAAACTAATGAAGAGACCCAGACATGTTTAAGAGAGAGAGAGGCAAACATCTGGCAGACTGCCATGCAACCAAGGGCACAAAAGAATGCCGCAGGTCACAGGGGCAGAGGCAAGATGGGTTCATGGAAGGGAAGGCAGCGGTTGAGGCCTCCATAGGATGGTTGGGCACTGTAGGATGTGAGAGCACAGGCGTCCAGCAAGGTGCTACATTCCAAATCAGGGGCCACCTGCTCCAGTCAAGAAGGGGTCGGGT
This sequence comes from Sylvilagus floridanus, assembly GCA_949820135.1. Taxonomy (NCBI): domain Eukaryota; kingdom Metazoa; phylum Chordata; class Mammalia; order Lagomorpha; family Leporidae; genus Sylvilagus; species Sylvilagus floridanus. The sequence goes on from OX463239.1 coordinate 66,336,704, forward strand.
GCTGGGTGTCCACCCATCAGGCACCTTTCAGTTTCCTCCCAAATCCAGGAATACAATGGCACTTCCAAAAGTCCATGAAAACCTAGTCATGAAATTCAAAAAATGATGCACCGTAAAAAACCTATCCCTTTAAAAATTTTTTTTATTATTTTGGACAGGCAGAGTGGACAGTGAGAGAGAGAAAGGTCTTCCTTTGCCGTTGGTTCACCCTCCAATGGCTGCCGCGGCCGGCATGCTGCGGCCAGTGCACCTCACTGATCCTATGGCAGGAGCCAGGTGCTTATCCTGGTCTCCCATGGGGTGCAGGGCCCAAGCACTTGGGCCATCCTCCACTGCTCTCCCGGGCCACAGCAGAGGGCTGGCCTGGAAGAGGGGCAACCGGGACAGAATCCAGCGCCCTGACCGGGACTAGAACCCGGTGTGCAGGCGCTGCAAGGCAGAGGATTAGCCTGTGGGACAGGCAGAGTTAGAGAGAGAGAGAGAGGTCTTCCTTTTTCTGTTGGTTCACCCCCCAAATGGCCGCTGTGCCGATCCAAAGGCAGGAGCCAGGTGCTTCCTCCTGGTCTCCCATGCAGGTGCAGGGCCCAAGCACTTGGGCATCCTCCACTGCATTCCCGGGCCACAGCATAGTGCTGGACTAGAAGAGGGGCAACCGGGACAGAATCTGGCGCCCTAACCAGGACTAGAACCTGGGGTGCCAGCACCGCAGGTGGAGGATTAGCCTACTGAGCTGAGGCGCCAGCCTTTAAAATTTTTTTAATTTATTTGAGAAATGGGAGTGGGGTGAAGAGAAAAAGAGAGAGAGCTCCCATCTACTGGTTCACTCCCAAATGCCCTCAACAGCCTCAACTGCTTTGGGGACAAAGCTGGGAGCCAGGACTTCAATCCATGTCCTACTTGGGTGGCAAGAACTCAGTCACTAAAGCTATCACTGTTGTCTTGAAGGGTCTGCAATGACAAGAAGCTGGAGGCAGGAGCCGGAGTCAGGAACTGAACCCAGACACTTCATTCTGGGACACAGGCATCTTGACCACTAGGTGGAGCGTCTGTTCCCACACACTTACCTTTTAATTTTCTTTCCCAAGAACTTCCCTTGTGTGTGAGATGTTGACCTATTTTCAAAACCAATTTTCCTCACTTTTTCTTCCCAAATGACCTGTGACCATAAACTGAGACCATCTCCACTCAATATCGTTAATTCAGCTCTTCAGAAGCTGGGGACTTCCCACAACTGAACTTCTGAGCTGGCTGCTGGAGTGGGGGTGAGGGGAGGCACTTTTGACTTTCTCCAAGGGGTTGTCAGCATTCCTACTCTGTCTCAGGAATGTCCTCAGCCAGGAGCTGCCTTATTTCTTCCTGGAGGTCACTCTCATAACTCTCATCACTGGCACAGGGGAGGAGAGGTGGTGGCTTCCGGAACGAAGATGAAGACTCCACTCAGGCATTGTTTCAAACAAACTTTATCTGCCCATCAAGCACAAAGAAGTAAATCACAGCACTAGGAAGAACTCAGCATGCAGTCCATGTCATTCATACTATCATACTGTGTACATTTTAGCTCTTCTACAATGCACAGTAACCCTCTAAGCCCAAGAGTTCTGGGGTCCCCCTTGACAGATGAGGAAACTGAGGCACACGGGATCAGGGATCACAGCAAGAGTGAGAAAGCAGGTCTGGAACTCCCATGTTCTGTCTCAGGTGCCTGTCCTCCTTAGGCTAAATCTCAGGGCTTCCTACTCTGTCTCAAAGTGTTCTTTCCTTCTCGTTTTCCTGGCTGCACTCTTGGGTGATTTCACACTCTTTCACCTTATTCTTTTTGAGGATTTATTTATTTATTTATTTGAAAGTCAGAATTAAACAGAGAGAGGAGAGGCAGAGAGAGAGAGAGAGAGATCTTCCATCTGATGGTTCAATCCCCAATTGGCTGCAACAGCCAGAGCTGTGCCAATCCAAAGCCAGGAGCAAGGAGCTTCCTCCAGGTCTCCCACACGGGTGCAGGGACCCAAGCTCTTGGGCCATCTTCTACTGCTCTCCCAGGCCATAGCAGACAGCTGGATTGCAAGTGGAGCAGCCAGGTCTCAAACCAGCGCCCATAAGGGATGCCAGTGCCTCATGCCAAGGCGTTAACCTGCTGTGCCACAGCACTGGCCCCTCACCTTATTTTCAACAGTGCTTCACTTAAATGTTATGCTCAACTTCTCTGTTACTCTCTATACACCACTAAGAGCTGCAGTGTGTCCAGTCTCATAGCCTTACTTAACCTAGCTCCTGGGCAGCTGATCTTAATTCAGAATAATTCCCTCTGCTGGGGGTGGGGGGTAGATTTTAAAAAATCCTTTTTCGGGCCGGCGCTGTGGCTCAACAGGCTAATCCTCCGCCTTGCGGCGCCGGCACACCGGGTTCTAGTCCCGGTCGGGGCGCCGGATTCTGTCCCGGTTGCCCCTCTTCCAGGCCAGCCCTCTGCTGTGGCCCGGGAGTGCAGTGGAGGATGGCCCAGGTGCTTGGGCCCTGCACCCCATGGGGAGACCAGGAAAAGCACCTGGCTCCTGGCTCCTGCCATCGGACAAGCGCGGTGCGCCGGCCGCAGCGCGCCAGCCGCGGCGGCCATTGGAGGGTGAACCAACGGCAAAAGGAAGACCTTTCTCTCTGTCTCTATCTCTCACTGTCCACTCTGCCTGTAAAAAAAAAAAAAAAAAAAAAAAAAATCCTTTTTCGAAAGCCAATGCATCAGTTTCCATGAAGCCTTTGCAAGGTTCATGCCTAGTGTGGCACAGAGAACACAAGACCAAAACCAGGGAGAGCTGAGTGTCAGTAAACCAGTGAAAAAGCAATATGTTGAATGAACAGAGACCAAGAATGGACAAGACCCATGAGTGGACCCTGTGGAATGAGGAGCAGTGAGTGAGGAGTTGGGGAAGTAGGTGAGTGTTACAGGGGGCAAATCTGAAGAATGCAAATTATTGCCTTGTTTGTGTGGCAGAGGGAAGCTTTGCAAGGCCCAGGTGTGACTGATTCAGCAGCCTGGGAGGTCACAGGGGGCCAGCCTGCCTCAGACACAGCCCTGTTGAGAGTAGCCAAGATATCTCACCCAACAGAGATAGGTTAAAGCCAACAAATGTCTTCATACCCATCATCACAGAGAAAGTCAGGATGAGAGAGGAATAATTGACAGTGTCCCTGATCAAAACAGACACCTTGTCAGAGTATATTTAGTAGAAAACGCAAGGAAAACAAAAGCTAAATCCTCCATCTAGGCTGCAGTATCTAATACATCACTGCCAAGAAGAGCATTAAATAAATCCCTTTAAGTTTTATCTGGAGTAGGTGCTATATAGAGCAATTAGTCAGCTAGCAGCCAAGTCCTCAAGCTCACAGGGTAATGTAAAACACCTCTGGTATGGACAAACAGGCACAGCACATGAATCCAACAAACACTTAAAGGCAGGACACCTACTATGAGCCAGGTGTCAAGCTAGGCTCTGACAGTACAGCAGAGCTGTCTTCTTGTTCACATACACAACCAAGGCTAGTTCACACGAGCAATCAACCAAATCCTCATAAAGCCAGAACCAGAAGGCGTTGTTATCTCCACTTTGCAGATGAGTAAACTGATGCTCACCAAGCATGGATGAATGGTCAAAGGTCATATGATTAAAAACTTAGTACAGGGGCCGGTGCTGTGCCGTAGTGGGTTAAGCCACCTCCTGCAGTGCCGGCATCCCATATGAGCGCCGGTTTGAGACCCAGCTGCTCCACTTCAGATCCAGCTCTCTGCTATGGCCTGGGAAAGCAGTGGAAGATGGCTCAAGTCTTTGGGCCCCTGCACACGCGTGGGAGACCCAAAAGAAGCTCCTGGCTTCTGGCTTTGGATAGGCACAGCTTCTGCCGTTTTGGCCAATTGGGGAGTGAACCAGCGGATGGAAGACCTCTCTCTCTGCCTCTCCTCTTTCTGTGTAACACTGACTCTCAAATAAATACAATCTTTTTTTTTTTTAAAAGAAACTTAGCACAGCACCTAAACTTTTCTGTACCAAGAGAGAATCTCAAGAAATGGCAGAATCAGAGAACATCTTTAGATGAAAATCTTCTAATTTATGTCAATTTCACTTGTGTCTAATTGTTCCAGATGTCACCCAAGAGCGACTTGTCTTCATACCCCTAAACATCTATGGACTGTTTCCTCCTTGTACCAAAAGATTCTCAGTGCCCACACTGGATCTACCTTGATGTCCCTGCATTCTACATATTATAGGTTTTAATGAGCAGGGTAATGTATCATAAAGCAACACAAAGCCCAACTAAAAACAGAGACCTATACAATAAAGACATTTAATTGTATTACATGACAAGAGATGTTGACACTGGCAAATCTAGAATTTGCAAATAAACTCAAAATCATCATGAAGAACAAACAAGGTCTTTCTTTCCATTCTACTACCATCCTGAGGCTTGCTACCTTGTGTGTATAAAATGGCTACTACAGCTCTTGTCACATATCTCCCACAGGACTGTAGCCCAAGGCAGATCCCAGCCCCAAGACTGCTCTGTAATAAATAACCACAGACTGCAGTTTAAGAGAATATCCATTTATTTTCTCATGGTGCTATGTCAGGAATCCAGGAAGGCTTGTTGTGTGCTTTCTGCTCAAGGTGCTACCTGGGCTGAGATCTTGTCTAGAATGTTGAGTAAACACCTGCTTCCATGCTCATTTGGGTATTAGCAGAATGCAACTCCATGCTGAATGACACTGAGGTCTCCCTTGTCCCGATGCTGTTCACCAGGGTGCACTCTCAGCTCCAAGATCATTTTCCATCCTTGGACAGGGCTCCATCTATATTCAAAGCCAGCAACAGAGCATTCAATGCCTCTCGTACTTCTCTCTGACTTCCTTTCTCTGACACTGGAAAAAGAGGGCTCATGACCCTGTGCTTAGTCAAGGTCACCCAGATAATCTGCCTATTGATAGGTGTGACATCAGACCATGAAGATCATGGAAACCATCTTCAAATTCTGCCCTCCCTGGTTTCCAATTTTTTAAAAGTCAGTTTGATACCTGATATTCAGGATAAGATCACCCTTACCTGAATCACGACAGGGGCATGCAGACTCCCAATCAAAACTGGTGCTCTGAACACAAAAATTCAAACACAGGAATGCTTTTGGGTGGGCAAACAAGAATGTGTGGTTTGGTTAACATTTTTCCAATGAAACTGAGATATTATCCCTAATTTGGTTAACCAGAACACCAGCTAGCTGGTAGACATTACTTTTATGAGAATTTGATGTCTAAGAACCATTGATTAAGATGAGGATTCCTACTTCACATCAGTTTCCCTCTCTCCCCCTCCCACTCTCACCATCCCTCTACTCCTCACCATCTCCCCAGCCTGCTCCGTGTTCCCATAAGGGTTATGAAGAATGCTCACGTGCAGACAGTCTGATAGGGTGTTCTTGTAAGAAGTGATCGATGTGGCTACATTTCTCATTTTGGCATTTCACTGGTTTGTTTCTATTTATTAGGCAAAAGGGAAAGACAAGAGTTTATGGGAAGAGAAGGCTCATCTCTCAAAGCTGATACAGAGCAGGCCCTAACACTGGCCACGGTGTTTATAATGAGCCTTTATGGGATTTTCCATGTTTTTCTGGTGTAAAATCAACTGCCTCTGCTAGACTAAGAAGCCTCTTTACTAGTTCTTGCAATGCCTTGTTTTCCAGCACTGTCTCAAACTGGAGGCAGACCCCCTGTGTTCTTCATTGCAAGTAGTTTTTCCTGCTTGATGACACCTATTTTGGTTTACCTTTCTTCCCCCTCTACCAAGAAATCTAAAAGCCCAGGTCAGATGTCTCCAAGGGGCTTAGACATGTTTGCACAAACAAGTGGAAATCCTTAAGAACTACAAATTATCAACCAGGAATGGCGCAATGCCTTTCGGGTTTCTTTACTTTTGTGGAGGCGTGTGTTTACCTTGTACTTTAAGTGCCTTCAAGCCCGTTCTCTTGAAGTGCCTTGCCTTACCAGGGACCCTGCTCATTTGTTCTTCGTGCCGCCTTCATTCACAAGAACTATCAATCAGTGCCTGAAAACAAGGCAGCTTCTTGTAGAATCAAAACCACCACATCACAGCTGATGGCAAGAGGAGGCAGCGGGCATTGTTGTTTGTACACAGGCCTTCATCTCTTTGAGAAGCATCTCTGTTTGAAATGAATGAGGCAGACAAGAGTGATGGCTTCAAAAGCAATTCTCCTCTGGGCTTTTCTTATTGAAAGTCCTGCACATCACTGTTACTAGAAAGTAGAGAGAATAAAAAGCAAATCGGAGGCAGGCTATAGGTTCCAATGCAAAGGACTCACAGCTGGTTTCAGCCAGGCTGGACTGCCTGACGTTTGCGTTTGCTCTGTGGATTTGGGCTTGCAAGGTTAACACGAAAAAGGCTGTTTATTTTCTCCCAGTGATTATGCTTAAAAATTACATAAACTTGCCTCAGCACGAGCCCAGCCCACAGGTATGACAGATTTCTCGCTCTGCTGGTGCCTCTTAAAGGTGTTGCTGCTGGTAGGAGTCAAGCTTCCATCACTGCTGTTGCTATGGTTACAGCTACTGGACCACAGGGTTGGCTGATCCTTGGTCCAGCTCTTCCACACAGCTATCATCTCCACTGCAGCAAGAGGCTTCCTTGTTCCTTGGTCCATTTGCATTTGGATGGAAAATTAGAAAGCACATAATTTTCTATGGTACTGCACAATCCCTCTGTAGATTTTTTAGGACACTAACGCTGATTAGGATCTAAAGTCTTGGGCTACCGAAAAATTAAAGGTCCATTCAAGACCCAATAGATGATCCTCCCAATAATTCGCTTGTGGGTATTCACCTTTATATTTTGTTTGCAGAGATTCTGCAATTTGGCTAGAGAATCTCAAGCCAAATATCTGACTTACAACTGGAATGGTACAACCTGTATTTGAAGTATGATTTCATTTTATGAGTTCACTGTATTTTTCCATCTTCATTTTTCCTATAAATTCTTTTTAATATGTCTTACATTATTTGCATCTTCATTTAAATTTTTTTATTTTCATTTTATTTGAAAGGCAGAGAGACAGAGGATAAAAGAGAAGAAAGAGAGAGAGAGAGAGAGAGAGAGAGAGAGAGAGAGAGATTTCTTCCATTATGGGCTTACTCCCAAAATGCCTGCAGCTACCAAGGCTGAGCCAGGCCAAAGCCATGAGACTGCAACTTAGTCCAGATCTCCCATGTCGGCGGAAGAGACCTGAGTACTTCTTTTTTTTCATTTTTATATTTTGAGATTTATTTTATTTATTTGAAAGAGTTACAGAGAGAGGTAGAGCCAGAGAGAGAGAGAGAGAGAGAGAGAGAGAGAGAGAGAGGTCTTCCTTCCACTGGCTCACTCCCCAAATAGCCGTAACGGCCAGAGCTAAGCTTTTCTTCTGGGAAACATCTATCTTTTTTGCCAAGTCAATCGGGGAAAAATAAGCAAAAAGCATTATGTCTGTGTGCTAAATAATTTCACAGATCATCTTCAAACTAACCCCAGGCAGAATTGGTGTAGCAGTAGTAGGGAAAGTGGGTGCTATACAGGCGTTTGAGTCATTCCTTCAACAACACTTCAAGATAGATGTTTCCTCTCCCTTGTTTTTCAGATGGGGTTGAGGAAAATCAAGTAATCCATGCAAAACCATGTAACGAGGGAGAGGAACACCCAGGATTCATCTCGGGGTTGTCTGATTCTAAATGCAGACGACTTAGTCCTTCAGTTTTCTCTAATAAGTCTTAAGTCCATGTTAAAAACTAAAATCTGAGGTCCCATCTCAAACCCACTGAACCTTGGGACTTGGAATCGTGTTTAACAATAGACCACAAGGTTGCTACCAAAGAAATCTAAGCAAACTGCCCTAAAGTATCAGGTTAGAAGTGGAAACCCACATTCCTCTGAATGAATGAGTAGAAACCGACAGAGATTTGGAGTTCACACAACTCAAATGAAATCATATCATTTTGGAGTTTATCAGATCATAAACTTATAGGTAATCTAGCCTTGTCTGATGTAAGGTTATCCGGACCCTTAAATACAAAGCTAAAAGCAGCCTCTCATTTAAACCTCAGACTCTTTTTAGCTTTGCGCTCTGCTGCTCTTTGACCCTGAAGAGCAGAAGGGACTAAGCTTCTGCTGCATTCCTAGCAGTGTGATTGATGCCAGGGCTGCACCAGGGCTGCAGCGCTGCTGCACAGAGAAGCCGGACTGAGAATCAGTCCTCATATCTGATTGCCTCTCCAGACTCAGATCTCATTGGATGAGTAAGTTACACAATCCAGGAAGTATGAAATCTACCATTTCTTGGTTTGGGTTTTTTTCTTCTTGTTGTTGTTATTGTTTCAGTTTTTCCACTGCTGAAGAAAAAAGCCAAAGCAGTTTCCATACCAGTCATGAGAGCAAAAAAAGTCTCAGTATCAGCTAGGTGCTTAACGCACTAAGTGGAAAGGAAATCAGTGTTTCCTGGCATGGCTGAGTCTAAGCCAAGCTGGGACACTGTGCAGTGCAGCCAGAGGTGGAGACTGAGAAGCTGAAGTGAAGCCTGCTTCCCAGCACTTTGTATTGTAAGTGATTCTTATTATCTCAATGGGAAATTTGAGGTCTGTTTAAAGAAAAACATAGGCACAATTTCCCCTATTTGGAGCATTGATCCTTTTGTCACCAACTTACTTTATATGTTATTGCCAAGACACTTGCTTTGAATGAGAGTTCCATCGGCGATGTCTTTAAAAAAAAAAAAAAAAAAGCAATGACAGTTACGTTCTACAATGAGTGGGTGTAATTCATTTTCATGTACTTCTGCTCCTGAGTGTGCTTGATCTTGTTTCATCTGCACCCTAACCCAATGAGGCTGTTGTGCTGATTAATACAATGTTACAAATGGGGAACTGGTAGCTCTGACAGGGTAGTTCAGAAGCTTGTGGAACGTTCACAGCTGAGGGAGGGTCCAGCTCATTTCACAGTACGAGCTGAATCCCAAAGACGCCACAAACTGAATCCATTCCTTTCTCAAGAGATTCATTCTCGTTTTGTATTAAAACATAAGGCCTTATAGTATGTTTGTTGCTTAAAAATGGGTATCTGTAACAAAAAGGTGCAGAAATGCTATGATGTTTTATCAAAGACACAAAACAAAAAAATTGGTAAAGCTGATATTATATAAAGGAGATTCCGAAGCCCCAGTGGTGGGAAGAGGGTACAAAGAAGCGCCTGATTATAATGACAGATTTAAAAATCAGCTCTGAGATTAGTGGAGTTAGAAATGCAAAGAAAAATAGAACAAATAAACTTTATTGAGAGGTTTCAACTCATTTGGAGGCTAAGTGAAAAAATTAGGTAACAATAAAAATAAAGACACATTTAGCTAGACAAAAATTTAGAGGACATGAAGATGTGACAACAATGTAAATTTGAAAAATAACACAGAGGTTATCAATACTATACCATAACAAGCTAGGAAAAGCAGACAAAGAAACTTAGATGATACAGATTTTTCATATATAGGGCACTGGTATGCTGACTCTCAAATAAGGCTTTTCCCTCCACTTAAAATAAAACTAATTGTTAAGAAAATCATTGAGGACAATGAAAGGAGCCGTAGGTGAAATGGTGACCCAAACTACAGCCTTGGAGGCAAACAGTTCAGGGTTGGGATTATAACTGAATCGCTCACTGATGTGTCTAGGAAATTTATTGAACCTTTCTGAACCTTAGATTCCTCATCTGAAAATGAGGCTCTATTCTATAAAGTTGTTATGAAGACTACCTATAAAATATGCAAAAGAAACTAGACTTCACAGAGTTAAACCATCATTCATAACGTACAACTCCATTTTTAATGTACTCATATTTCACTTAACTAAAAAAGTCTGAAATTCTTGTTGACTGAAAGTCTCAAAAATACATGAGAGGTCTTCAAAAAGTTCATGGAAAATGCATATTGTAAAAAACGATGCTTGGATTTCAAGAATCTTTTCCACCAAAATTATCTTATAGTTCCAGTTTTCCATGAACATTTTGAACTATCCATATACACCTAATACTAATAGTGGTTGCACCTATGCATAGGCACTTCTGGTGACTTGTTATTTTGCTTTCTTTATCTGTAATGTTTATACTATGACTATATAGTAATTGTATAATAAATATGACAGTAAATATGGACTTTTAAAGAACCTAGTGAAAAAGAAAACAAAGATTAACATACTGGCTGTCCATAGACGGATATATATATATATATCACTGGCGCCATGGCTCACTTGGTTAATCCTCCGCCTGCAGCGCCAGCACCCATATGGGCACCGGGTTCTAGCCCCGGTTGCTCCTCTTCCAGTCCAGCACTCTGCTGTGGCCCGGGAGGGCAGAGGAGGATGGCCCAAGTGCTTGGGCCTTGCACCCGCATGGGAGACCAAGGGAAGCACCTGGCTCCTGGCTTCAGATCAGCACAGCACCGGCCGCAACGGCCATTTGGGGAGTTAACCAATGGAAGGAAGACCTTTCTGTCTCTCTCTCTCTCTCACTGTCTAACTCTGCCTGTCAAAAAAAAAATTGATATAAAGGATATTGAAAATATAAGTGATGGTAATGTACAATTTATAATGATCAATTTGATAAATTTAGCCACATAGACAACAAAAAATATGAAGGTGGCAAGATACAATGTATAAAACATGGTAACAATGATACAGAGGAGGGTAACTGAGAAAGTTATTAAAAATATCTCACTCTGGCCAGCACCGTGGCTCAATAGGCTAATCCTCCACCTGCGGCACCGGTACTCCGGGTTCTAGTCCCGGTCGGGGCACCAGATTCTGTCCCAGTTGCCCCTCTTCCAGGCTAGTCTCTCTACTGTGGCCCAGGAGTGCAGTGGAGGATGGCCCAAGTGCTTGAGCCCTGCACCCCATGGGAGACCAGGGTAAGCACCTGGCTCCTGCCATCGGATCAGCACAGTGCACCAGCCACAGTGCGCCGGCCGCGGTGGCCATTGGAGGGTGAACCAACGGCAAAGGAAGACCTTTCTCTCTGTCTCTCTCTCTCACTGTCCACTCTGCCTGTCAAAAAAATAAATTAAAAAAAAAAAATCTCACTCACTGAAGGAATATTATGACCCACACAAATTTATTGAACAATATTTCTACATATTCCAAAAACAGATTTCTTTCCATATTATGTAACCACTTCCAAATCATGGAAAAACAAGATCTAATCCCCAATTTGCTCTAAGAAATAAAATATCATCCTCATCTATAAACCTGAGAAAAATACCATACAGGCACACACATGAATTCAGTGTTAGGGCAGTAAACATGTGCAGCATGAGTTCCAGCAAAATTGTTTGAAAAGATCAGAACAGGTTCAAAAACAGAGTACATTTTTCAAATATAGTTGCTCAATAAGTGAGCAGATGAAAATATAGATATGTGAATGAAGAAAATAACACAGTCAATTGGCTCATCTACTAAGGATCTAAAAGGCAGAAGTGGCTTATGCATATCAGGTGTTTCCTAATTTTTGTGGACCACATACTCCATGTAAGGCCCAATGAATATAGGCAGAAAAGTCATTGTTAACTGAGCTTGTAGAATGCAGATGGTAAAACAGTAGCAGGCAGTGATCAGTAAGGTAAATTCTAGAAATGCTAGAAGATTACAACCACAGGACATCTTTTATAAAAGAATTGCTTTTTTATTTATGAATTTTATATGTATGAGTCTTAAAAGAAACATGGAAGAAATGAAGACACTAAAGATATGCCTGAAGAAAAAGACTATAAATCTGACTACCTGAAAATTTACAATTCTAGTTAACAAAAGACACCAAAGGCACTGTGCAAAAAAAAAAAAAAATACAAAGACAAACTGAGAGAGGATATTTACAATGCAAATAGCTTCAAAGAATTAAAATCAGTAATAAAAACACTAATGAACTAATGGAACCATGAGTAAAATATATGAGCAAGCAATTTATGGCAAAGGAAATTTAAATGGCCAATGACATATATAAAGATGTTCAACTTCACTAGTAATCAGACAGATGAAAATTAAAACAACAAAATGTCACTTTATATCCATCAAACTGGTGAAAATAAAATAATATGACACTCTCAAGTGATGGCAATGATATGGACAAACCGGAGGAACACTATTGATGTAACCATTTTGAAGAATAAATTGTCAACATCTAGTAATACCAAAGGGACTTCTATTTTACTATCAAGCAAATTCATTTCTGGAGTAAATTCTAGAAGTTCTTATGGATAATTCAATGTCCAACTAAACAATGTGACACCCAAAAAAATAAGATAAAAATAAACAAGTATCCATCAACCCCATGAGCAAAGTATAATATATACGGTGCAACCATTTATAGCAATTTTGTCAACAGAGGTCAATCTCAAAAACATGTTGAGTGAAAAAACAAATTGTGGATAACTATGTAGAGTATAAAAGGTTTAAAACATACAAAACAACAGTATATATATTTTTAGCTACTTACCTATGTTGCAAACATACACAACATGAATGAGAATGATAGATGCCAAAGTCAGGATGGGATTGCCTGTGAGAAGGGAAGGAGGAATGAGGTTTTAGAAGTCTGCTGTAATACAGGTACTCGGCATGCTCACAATAGGACGCCTCTATAGCAAAATATTAGGATTTGCTGGAGCTGAGAAGCAGATGGTATTCATAGAGATTCATTATAGCTAAGTACTTGAAAGCACTAAAATTTTTTAAATGAGCACCTCAGCTAAAAATATGACAAGACAGGTGGTTAAGACTGCAGGTAGGAGGCAGCAGGTGATAGCAAGTGGTTGGGTTGGGTCTCTCTCACCCCCCAAGCTTCAGCCTGGCTCAGTCCCAGCAGATGCAGACATTTGGGGAGTGAACCAGAGAATGGGAGATATTTCTCTCTCTCTCTCTCTTTCTCTCTCTCTCTCTCTCTTTCCCCTCTGTTTCTCTCTGTGTCTCTCTGCCTTTCAAATAAATAAATAAAATTTTTTAAAATGTAGCAAAAATATGAAACATAAGCATGTATATAAAATATATAAATGTCATGAATAGGTAATTCAGAAAGAAAGAAAATATATGATAAAATGAAGATGGTGATTTATTCAACTTTAACTCACTGGTAAAAAATTAAAATATGCATTTATCATTTTGGCTTATTAATTTAGCATGAAATTTTTATGAAATTGGTAATAGCTCATGTTAACAGGGGTGAAGGCTGAGGCAGAAGAAGAAAACACGCCTATTCCCTGTTGATGAACAATATATATGGGAGAAGGCATGTGGTACAGCAGTTCAATCCCAACTTGGGAGGCTGGCACCTCACATCAGGGTACTAGTTCAAGTCCTAGCTTCTCTAATCCATCTTCCTGCTAATGCACACCCTGGGAAGTAGCAGATGATGGCTCAAGAGTTGGGTCCCTGACCCCCCACTATAGGACACTTGGATGGGGATCTGGGCTCCTGGCTTTAACCTGGTCCAGCCCTGCCTTTTGTGGAATTTATACAAAGGAAATAATCAGAAATGCAGGCTAAGATTTATGCCTATGTCTATAGCAGCAGTGTTTATAATAGTGCTATTTTAGATATATTGAAGTTAATAAAAAAGTAATAGGTATTTAAATCAATTATGGTACATCTAAAGAATGCAGTACTCTATAACTAAAATAATATTTTAAAAACATATTTAATGTCACTAAAATATGTTACTTATTAATAAGTTAATACACAGGCAATTAATGAGTTTGTACAGTGTGTTTATGGCTGTATTTTATTTTTTTTTTTTTTTTTGTTTTTTGTTTTTTGTTTTTTTTTTTTACAGGCAGAGTGGACAGTGAGAGAGAGAGACAGAGAGAAAGGTCTTCCTTTTGCCGTTGTTTCACCCTCCAATGGCTGCCGCGGCCGGCGCGCTGCGGCCGGCGCACCGCGCTCGTCCGATGGCAGGAGCCAGGTGCTAGGTGCTTTTCCTGGTCTCCCCATGGGGTGCAGGGCCCAAGCACCTGGGCCATCCTCCACTGCACTCCTGGGCCACAGCAGAGGGCTGGCCTGGAAGAGGGGCAACCGGGACAGAATCCGGCGCCCCGACCGGGACTAGAACCCGGTGTGCCGGCGCCGCAAGGCGGAGGATTAGCCTGTTGAGCCACGGCGCCGGCCTATGGCTGTATTTTAAAACAAATATACACAGTAGAAATGATTTGGAGTTAGTCACATGAAAATGTCAACAGTAGTTATCTTTGGATGTGAAATTACAGCTCTATTCATGTTCCTCTTTGTTCTTTATTTTCCTATTTTTCAATAATAAACATTTATTTTATAATAGAAAAGCTTATTAAAAATAAAATACAAAATAAACTTTGGTTGATTAAAGATTTAAATATAAAATTTAATTATGGAAGAACTTGCAGAAAGTATTTGTCAGATCCTGTGGGAATTTTAACTCTCAGCTTTGAAGTCACTGAAATAATTATACTGTAAAAATTAGCATTACTAACAATTTTTTTAAAGAGGGAAAATATTTCTATCAAACATTATAAAGATTCAAGATCTATCATACACAGCTAATTCAAATTTGTAAAATAAATGTTAGGGTTCCAAAAGATGAGTAAGTAAAAGACAGGACCATTCCCATTCGGGAAATACAATTAGTAGACAAACAAAGTAGGAAAATGTTAATTTTCACTAGAAATCAAAGAAATGTAAATGAAAGCAGACAGTGGATGATGATTTACATATTCTAAAGGAACAACAAGAACAACAACATGGAATGCTAACATCCAACATGGTGAAGCTGCCCAGTCACTGACCCACGCGTTCATTTACAACCATATTGTTCATGTCCTTTAACCAGAACTCATTCTGAAGAAACAACCTGGCAAAAGCAGAAGGCCTCTCCTCATCTCCTTGACTTCTGAATGCTGGACCACCCAGGGCTCAGCCCTCGGAAGCCTTCTCTCCCTGTCCACAGGCAAAGGGAGGAGACTCACCACCTCCACACCCAGACCTTGCCTCACTGGTCCCCAGGGAAAAAGCAGCCTGCAGCAGAGCTCCCAGGGAGTGGGGAGGGGGAACCTGAGGGCAGTTTAAGGGCTGTGCACCTAGAGGAGGCAATGAAGAAAAGAGGAGCCAGGCAAGGGAGTCAGAGATCCCAGTGACACCCCTGTCACTTCAGTCCCTGATTTCACAAGCAAATGTCCAGGCTTTACGCATGAGGGACGTCAGCTATCCTGACACCTCTCTGCTCCAAAGCCTGAGGCAATAACCTGTGAGACAGCCCACTCAGGTCTTGTCCTCTTCTCGGAAGCCCACGCAGCACCTCAGCATGCCTTCCCAGCTTCCTCAGTAGACCTGCCCCACCAGATGCCAGCCCTATCCTTCTGCCAGTCATTACCCTGGGTCTTGGGGGCAATGAGGTGCACCTGGTCTGAGGCAAGGATGCAGAACTGCTTGGGATCCCAACTCTTCAGACCTCTTTGTCCCACCAACATACTTCTCTGTTCCTGTCTGGGACCCATGTTTCACGTAGGCTGCTTAAGGATGTTTGCATGGTTACCATCTCTTGCTTATGACTTTGTGAGTTAGGAATCCAGGTTTCATTATCTCCATTACATAAAGGTTACCACTTAGCTAAGACAGAGCTGTGTTCAAATCCAAAGCTTTTTTTTTCCCAAAATTCATGTCTCTCAGTTTGACAAAGAGTAGATTTTTTTATTGACTTTTTTTTTTTATTTGAAACACAGAAGGAGAGAGAAAGAGAGAGAGTGAGAGAAAAAGATTTCCATCTGCTGATTCACTCTCAAATGCCCACAACAGCCAAGGCTGGGCCAGGCTGAAGCCAGGAGACAGAAACTCTATCTGGGTCTCCCATGAGGTTGTCAGGAACCCAAGTACTTAAGCCATCATCTGCTGCCTCCCAGGGTGCACATTAGCAGGAAGCCAGATCAGAAGCGGAAGTGGGACCTGATTCCAGGCACTGTGGGATGCCTGCAGCTTAACATGCTGTACCACAAGGCCCATGCCCAAGAGTGGACCTTGTTACACCTATTTTATATATATATATATATATATTTTTTTTTTTTTGACAGGCAGAGTGGACAGTGAGAGAGAGAGACAGAGAGAAAGGTCTTCCTTTGCCGTTGGTTCACCCTCCAATGGACGCCGCGGCCAGCGCGCTGCGCTGATCCGAAGGCAGGAGCCAGGTGCTTCTCCTGGTCTCCAATGGGGTACAGGGCCCAAGCACTTGGGCCATCCTCCACTGCACTCCCAGGCCACAGCAGAGGGCTGGCCCAGAAGAGGGGCAACCAGGACAGAATCTGGCACCCCGACCGGGACTAGAACCCGGTGTGCCGGCGCTGCAGGCGCTTGTTATACCTATTAACAATCAGACTGGGATCAACATCTCTGGGCAGGGCTGTGTGGTCAGTGTTCTCTGGTGCTGGGCACACATTGCTCCTAGGGGCACATGGACTCTCTGGCCCTTGGTCATGGTGCCAAGGGCTAAGGAGACAAATGGGGGACACACTCACCAACAAGTTCTGACTTTTTTTTTTTTTTGACAGGCAGAGTTAGACAGTGAGAGAGAGACAGAGAGAAAGGTCTTCCTTTTCCATTGGTTCACCCCAAAAATGGCCGCTATGACCAGAGCTATGCCAATCTGAAGCCAGGAGCCAGGCACTTCCTCCTGGTCTCCCATGCGGGTGCAGGGCCCAAGCACTTGGGCCATCCTCCACTGTACTCCCAGGCCACAGCAGAGCTGAACTGGAAGAGGAGCAACCGGGACAGAATCTGGCGCCCCAACTGGGACTAGAACCTGGGTGCCGGCACCGCAGGAGGAGGATTAGCCAAGTGAGCCGTGGTGCCGGCCCAAGTTCTGACTTCTAACTCCAAC
This sequence comes from Sylvilagus floridanus, assembly GCA_949820135.1. Classification (NCBI taxonomy): domain Eukaryota; kingdom Metazoa; phylum Chordata; class Mammalia; order Lagomorpha; family Leporidae; genus Sylvilagus; species Sylvilagus floridanus. The sequence continues at coordinate 66,353,644 of OX463239.1, forward strand.
CAGGCACCTCTGGGCCTTGGTGTTCCATATCCAGCAACACTGGGAAGACCTCCAAGTGTCTTTCTCACTCTACCAGCCTGTTTTCTCAGAACATGAACTGTAGAACTGAGAAAACAGGCCACTTACAAAGACTTATATTCAGGATTAGCCAGTCTAAGACAGGTGATGAGAATTATTCAAACACAAGAAAGAAAGCAAATACAGGAAGTGGGGTGTGTAATTTTTTAAACAGAAAGGAATACATAACAACTTAGGTAATAAATTTTAAAATCAGTAACTGGAAATATAGGCCCTATCTGTACTTTTCTCCAACACCATAAATAGTTCTCCTCTTCTGTATCATTTAGAGTGAAAAAACTGAGGCACAAAGACACTAAATCACCTGTTCACTGAATGAGGTTCAAAAGTGAACAGCCAGCTTGGAAATCCAGTTCCCAGTGATCACTAAGTCTCACGCAACATACAAGTCAGACAAACAGACAACCTTTCTTCTGGAATGAGCTTTATCCTATTATCTTTAGAATTCTGTAGTCAAATACCTTATCATTTCTTAGCAAAAGGAATTATAGGGGAAATTTTGTGCTTCATTAAAAACAATGCATTATCTACATCTAGCACAGCCTTCCTCATCTGATTCATTGCCCTGGAAGCATTTTACAACTCTGTAACTTGTAGATAACTTATAACAGTGCCGAATGCAAATTCTGTCCTATCCTGTAGAAGTTCCATTGGCTTCACTCCCTCACCGAGGGAAAAGTAACTTTTTTCCCATTTGCACATCAATTTCAACATTCATTTATCCATATAACTTTGTAGATTTGCTTGGCTTCTCCTTTGAACTGATTGTAACATCCTTAGCTGTTTCCTCACTAATGAGTTAAACAAAATATTTACCATCTGTTCATTGTTATAGCTAACTGAGAGCCATGTTTTTACCTGTATAAGAAGCTGTCTCATAATGGAAAAATCAAAGCACCTTGCTTATTGCACTCTGGAGAATGCTGAGCATGATCTAACCCAAATGGTTTCAAGAGTAAATGGAAGTCTGAGGTGGCCATCTAAGTTAAGTCTTTGGTGTTATAGCCTCACCCTGACAACTTCCTGTCAAACCCATCTCTGTCCATCATATAGCTCTATTCCCTCATCTTGGCTGGTCTTCTTTACTTTAACTGGGGAGAAGTAATCTATGTATAAATCATATCATTCTACCCCACTGTTACATCTCTATTACCTCTATTCTCTGCTGTGTCTTACGGGCTATTTCAGAGCTACAGCCATTAAACAGATGAGAAAGTTCCTGGGAACTTTTTTAAAATAACAATAAAGCACATGATCTATGTCTTTAAACAAAGCACAAGAGCATGCCACAATTCCATATCCTTAACCTTAGGTACACAAAGATCTCACAACCAATTCATACTATCGTCGGCAAAACTACGTTTTCTTGCAGGAACTTTGAATCAGACAAACATAATTCAAATCTCATTCTACCACTTACTACCATGTGGATAGGGGAGATTCAATACCTCTGCCTTCCAGAGTTTACCCCTCTGTACAAAGGGATACTCATGCCTGCCATCTAGGATTCTTTCTGAAGTTTAAAGAAGATTGCATAGCAAGTGTGGCATTGTGCAGACACTTTGGAAGTAGGGCCCCTGAACTGCTAACCTCTGACTTCAAGGCTTGCTGAGAAATCAATGACTAACCACATCAGACCGTGTCTTTGGAAAAATGATGACTCATTGGCAGCTCTTCAGAACTTGAACTAGAATATTGTGAATAAATTAAAATCAGTTCCTGGTATTTTACAGCCACCACTGCTAACCCCAGAAAGCTTCTGTGAGATGAGTTTGTGGCATGGTGTGAAGAAATTTGGCCATTTCCATCCGACTAAAATCCAGCTGTGCTCAATACCAGAGTGAGGACTGTGCCCTTGGGCATTCCATGGTTGAAAAACTGGGATCCTGCCAGACAGCCAGCATGCTGATGGCCTGCCTTTCCCAAAGCATAGCAGTGGCTGGCCACAATCAGCCAATTCATTTCATGGCTTGGTCAGTCTCCCTGAGGCCCTCGGTGTGATCATCTCTTACTATGTCCATCCAGAATACAGGTGCACAGTAGCAGGTGCACCCCACACCCACAGGTTGAGTCACACAGTAGGCATGCCATGGATTCTTTCTAGCCTAGGTCTTCCCTCTTTCCCACACAGGAGAAAACTTTGGCAAACACCAAGGAACCAGCAATGTTCACTGCCTACCCAGTTATCACACCCAGCTTCAATCTTTATTTCCTTGTGCTTCCAAACATAACACAAAGAGAACAAAGGCTTCCCATTCTACCAGAACTACTGAAATCAACTACCTTATTGGTTCTGCAGGAACTTGTCACACAAAAAGGCTGCTTTGACTGTGGGGTTTTGCTGTTGTCTTGTTTTCTCAATTATTCTACAAACCAGAAGCTAAACTTCTGATAGACAGAGTCAGTGGGCCAGCACAGGCCAGGAAACAAAATCAAGGGTAGGAGGCATGCTGTGCTCTTTGCTTCCTGGCTGCATGATTCCTTGAGCCTCAGAGCTTTCTGGGTCCTGAATCCTTAAATTCAGTCTAGAAGGATGAGGCGGGTGACCTTCAACAAGGAATCTGTGAGACTCTGCTTTCTCACCTGTCAAATGGAAGTAAACACTCCCAGACTTAGGACAAAAATCAAATGCGGCTTCTGACTTTCTGAGGGACAGTGATTTAATCTTCAGTCTCATCTGACAGATCGGGAAGTTATTGAATTCCCCCAAGGTCACACAACCCCTCTGAGACAGAGCCACAAAGCATTCTTAGTCCCCAGGTGTTGTCCTCTTGGGATGAACAGACACCTGCTTGAAATGCTTGAAGCACCTTGTTCTTTCCCAAAGTCCGAAATCTCCCCTGCAATCTCGTTCCACCCTTCATTGTTTCCAAGTCTTTGCTTTTCTGATTTAGATAAGGAAAAGGCGAAACTCCAGTTCAACTCTTCCAAACAAGGACATGTTCCGAACCAACTCGAATTAATGAGGTTTCCCTACTTGTTTTGCCAAATGCTACCTGTTTTTGCTGGATTCCTGTCCCCACCTGGTGCAAGAATGGCCACGCTGATGGATCAGGTGTGAACACTAAAATCTCAATCATTTCCCTGTCGCGTCCTGGCCCCAGGCAGGAGTAAGAGAGGGAAGAGCCATGTTTCTATAACGTGATTCTGCAATTGTCCTAAATGTTACCTTGGAAGTGGAATATGTTGAGGTGTGGGAAGTCCCAGTTCAGTCCTCGGAAAAGCCAACTGTGCAGGGATTACGGCCTTGTGGTTAAAAGAAGGGACCCTGGTCTCAGATACCCTCCCTTCTCCCCTCAGCTTTTTCCTGTTGTGACATGGTTTTGTGCCAGCTCCTAATCTCATAAATCTCAACTGTAAAATGAGGGAGAAAGTGCCAATCCAACCGTAATTATTTCAAGGACCCTTTTCTTACAATGCCAACAAGAGCCTGCCATTCTTTGGGAAAGTATCCCCAGTTTCTGAAGAGGAAATCAAGAAAAGTCTGATTGTGAATATAAAACTATTTCATTCATCAATAAACTTCACTGACTCCCTAACATCTCCCTCCTAGGATTTGCTCTTTATCCCCATAAAATATTTATTTCTTTTCTTCTGATTAACTTTCTTATCGTTATGGCATTAAAGGAAAAGGTTACATTCAGGTCATCAAATGACAGTCACTTGAAATCTGTATTTCTTCAAGAAGCTCTTCAAATTAAAAAAGAGCAAGGACTGGGCAACTTTTGAAAATGTAATTATAAAATTATTACTTTAGACTGAGGATTACAGACCAGAGTGCAGAGTCCCTTGAATTTGACAAGTCTTTGAAGAATTATAAAGGAAGAAATCACTGGACTCTGCTAACCTGGATGATGTTGATAACTTGGCTGAAAGCTCTGGTCTCTAATGGGCTCAGCTGGTCCCTGCTAAGTTCATAAGAAATTAAGAGTTCTCAATAAACTGCTAGGTTGGCCGGTGCCGTGGCTCAACAGGCTAATCCTCCACCTTGCGGCGCCGGCACACCGGGTTCTAGTCCCGGTTGGGGCGCCGGATTCTGTCCCGGTTGCCCCTCTTCCAGGCCAGCCCTCTGCTGTGGCCTGGGAGTGCAGTGGAGGATGGCCCAGGTGCTTGGGCCCTGCACCCCATGGGGAGACCAGGAAAAGCACCTAGCACCTGGCTCCTGCCATCGGACGAGCGCGGTGCGCCGGCTGCAGCGCGCCATCCGCGGCGGCCATTGGAGGGTGAACCAACGGCAAAAAGGAAGCCCTTTCTCTCTGTCTCTCTCTCTCACTGTCCACTCTGCCTGTCAAAAAAAAAAAAATAATAAAAATAAAAAAATAAACTGCTAGGTTAGGGCAGGCCATCCACATTCCATATTGGGCTGCCTGGTTCAAGTAGTGGCTACTCCATATCCCATCCAGCTTCCTGCTAATGCACACCTTCGGAGACATCAGTAAGGGCTACAGTTCTTAGGTCCTTGACATCCAGGTGGATGGGCTCCTGGCTTCAGCCTTGTCCAGTGCCAGCTGTTGTAGGCATTTAAGGAGTAAACCAGCAAATGGAAGCATTCTCTCTCTCTCTCTCTCTGCCTTACAATTAAAAAAAAAGAAAGAATTAAATATAAACTGCTGAGCTTTCTTGGGCATGAAACTGACCAAAGATCCCACTACTGGATCTGTTGACTGTTCAGATGCACAGATACAGTGAGGTATCGAAGGTCTGGAAGCCAGTATGTCTCTCCAAGGCAGAGTCATCACACTTTTTGACAAAATCTCTTTATAAGTTTTTTAAAATTGAGCACTCCTACAGTATATGGATATTTATTGGCTTATAAATAATATAGCACTAATACATTACATGGTGCTCTATGCAAATAGCACTAGCATATTAAACATTACACAAAGTTTTCTGAATAAGACATAATAAAATATGAAAGGCCTAAAAAATAAATAAATAAATAAAATATGAAAGGCCTATCATTTTCTCTACACATCCAAATAGATATTTTAAGCACCCTTTGAGGCAATGGCTCTCAAACTTCATGTGACCAAGAATAACCCAGAGAACTTGTTTAATATGAACGTTCCCTAGGCCCTCACTCTAGTTTTGATTCTATCATCCTTGAATCCCCTTGTACAGGGGAATAAAATGTCAATGTCTTACCTAAGATCACACAGCTAGTATGTGATAGGACAGGGGTTTGAGCATAGATCTGGGTGATTCTAAAGCTTGGAATGTTGACCATCAAGTATATTGCTTCCAAAATAAGTCACTAAAATTTATTGAACCTCTACCACGAGCCAAACACTTGACTGGACACCTCACTTAGAAAAATCTCTAATACTCAGAGCACGCCTGTGTTTGTAGAGATGTGGCTCTCAGTCCACAAATTCTGATGTACAACAAATGAGTTTATTTTCCATAACCCATCTGAATGATGCACCCTATATCCCTATTTTCAGACCCTCCTGGGTTGCTTCTCTGTATCACCCAACCCTTAGAGATGCTGTAGATCTTGAGCAGGCTTGGGGTTGGAGGGTAAGCAGCTGGTCCTCTGTCATCAGACCACATAGGCAGTCAGTGGGGGAGGTTGGGGGGGAGGGGGGCCGGGAGTGAGAGCATGCTCTCATCAACATGCTGGCACCAGAAGTTCACTATGCTTCCACGCTGGGTACATCTTTGGCTATGTGCCCACACATACACACCCATTTCTTCTCTGGACTCCTACCTTCTATCTGGCTTCCAGGAAGCAAGGGACTGTTCCTTCTGCTCTCAGATCCATGAACCAATCTCTCCCTCCTCCACACCTGCAAAACCCAGGAGATTGTCTTTCTAGTAATGGAAAGGTAGGGGTGTCCTTCTCCCTTCAACACATTCTAGCCTTTGCCCAACTTTTCAGTTTAGAATTCACTTGCTGTGAGAGTCACTGTTTCAAGAAAATAAAATATTTGCAAGGGGAATAGATTGAGAGGATGATAAGTTGACGTTGCAAAGTATTGTCTCAGACACATACCATCCCATTTTAGAGTTAAGGTTATGCAATGTTTTACAGAACCAGCAGTGGTAGACTCGGGATCCCCAGACTCTGGAAACCTCTGACTGTATGAAAGCCTCCTTGCTTCCCTCCCAGCAATCTCCCTGGTCAGGTTCAAGGAAACTCATCAGAGCCTGGGCATTAAAACCACTACAGAGAGGCAGAACCTGGTGATGGGACAGGCAGGAAGAGCTGGAGTACAGGGAGCAGCAGTCAGCACCCCTGCAAAGGGACAGCCAGCCACTCCTTGTCATTTCTCAGGAAAGCCGCACTTGAGTTGGCAAGAGATGGTGGCAGAGGAATCTGGGGTGGGACAAGTAAAGGAATTAAAAGAACTAGAGCAACTCAGAAAGCCTCTTCCTGGATGGAAAGTGGTAAGAAAGTGTATTCTACCTGCAGAAACATCTTTGACGGGTTGGGATTTTCCAGGAACTTGGATTTGCTGGTGCCTTGTGGTAAGTCAATTTGATTGATTCACTTGTGTGTCTCAACTGCCTTGAACAGGACCTAGCACATGGTAGGCATACAAATACATATACAACAGATGAACAAACTTTAAGTAGGACTAGGGATCCAAGGAGTATCACAAGAGCCAGACACAACAGCATCCCTCTACCTGGGTTTTTACTTCTCACTTGGAGTACTGATTAACCAAAGAAGGAAATCCTGTGTTTACTCTCAGATCATCTTCACATGGGGCTCTGAGCAAAGGCACCTTTGCTTCTCCATCAGCTCCTTCTTAACACTGAGGTTAAGAATTCTCTGCCCCTTTTTCATCTGTGGAAATGTGGCCACAACACACTTCATCTCCAGGCCCTAGCAATTTCCCTGAACTCAATAGAAAATGGATTCTCCAGGGAGCTCTCAGCATGGGAGGACCCTTTCCTTTCTCTTTGGGCTAAGCTTGCAATCTGAATACCACCGCCAGGCTCCCATACTCCTCCCCCTTTGCAGTGCTGTCAGAGGGAGACTTGGGCAACCTACCTCTGACCTTTGACAGAATGTCCACACACAGCCCATTAACTTTAAATTGATTAATTCAGAACTATGACCTTGGCCCAGGAAGGTACATGAAAAGGTATTTTATTTTCGAAACGTATCAGGATAAACAGCACTTCTGTAAACCCATCTTTTTTGTATTAGGTACAGTCAGAGCCAGGGTTGGGGGCAGCAAGGAAAGTGTCTGAACACTGGATAACATGTGGGGAGGTTAATTATTAATGGGCAGACTTCCCTGACAAAGTATCAATAGGCATTCTGGTCTCTTTAGCTCCAGAAATTAGCAAGAAGACCTCGGACCCTGAGTGAGACAGGAGGAATGGGAAGTCCCCTGTGTGTCCCCATTTTCTTGGCTGTATGCATCTTGATCCAATCAAGCACCCATGGACAAAGCCTGAGACCAGGTAAGAGCCTGTCTTCTGTCAGAGTCGGGCATGGATTTTCCTTTTTAAATGTGCATCACAAAGAATCCAAGAGTTTCTGTGTGGAACACAGCTTGCTCTGGGGCATACCAGGTGATTCTATTGGGAGTATCACAGGTTCCCAGGACGCACAGAAGTTGGCAAGCAGGATTCAAGTGCCAGAAAACCACTCTGGGAATAGAAGTCTTCTCCAAGTACCTGCGATCGGCAGTGAAATCTCTCATGTATCTGATTCTCAGAGTCATGCCGAAAGAGTTTCAGAGTTAATTTGGCATCTAATTTGCAATTGCAAAGCACAGCTTGCCCTGAAATTCTCCATCTTGCTGGAATTATCTCATTGCCTGGCTCTCTCAGTAAAGACTTACGAGAGTCCTATTTCCAGGCAGGTCTACAGTAGTGAAATCATTGCACATTTTCTAGACTTTATTTTCCTGCCAAAGTTTAACCCTAAGACCGAACAGTTCAACAGCTGTCCTGCCTGTTTGTCTGGAAGTCCTCAGACTCGATTGATAGCAAAAGGCAGATCCAAATGCTCCATCAGGTAGGTGGAGTCCAGTTTTCTAGCTAAGCAGAACCAATAAAAGATGAGTGTAAAGTTAACTGAACTATTTGGCCTAAGTTGGCAGGTGTTTGGGACTTTGTTTTTGTGCCAGTTAGTGAGGAGCTAGTAATTCTACTATACTTCAATGGAGCTCAAAAATTTTGAAAATCAAGAATTTACTAAAAGGGAATGCACCTGAAAATCAGAAACTTTTCCCCCTATTAAAAAAAAAAAGGGGGTTGTTTCTTTGTATTTGGCTGTTATTTCCTTTCCTAGGTCAACTAATAGCTCATTAGCAGTATGAAGGGTCTTCAAAAAATTCATGGAAAATGCATATTATGAAAAACCATGCACAGATTTCTATATTTTTGCATCAGAATAAACAACTTTTAATTCAATTTTTCTATGAACTTTGGAAGAATCTTCATTAATTATTACCACTCACTGAGCATTGTGTATGCCAAGCACTATGCTAATTATTTTACATACATCATCTCATTAATAAAGCCATGCTCAAAACTGGCCTTCCATAACAATTTAGAGCCATGTGGGCAAAGATGCTGATGATTTTTATTCCTGTGTACACAATGATTTTGCTATAGGGCCTTCCCTGTCCTTTGGCCCAGAATAATGGTTATTTTTTTAGTTTTTATTGCAATATTAAAATATAACAAACATCTTTAAAAAGATCCAATGAATTTTCACAAATGGAACCAGCACCCCAGAGCCTTGTATACCCCTGGAGCTTCAGCATATATTATTTTGCCTTTGACAAGGCATTTCATTAATGGACTGTTTTCCTGTGTCTGGCTTTTTTCCTTCAATGTTAAGTTTGTAAGAATTCCCGTGCATTTCTGTATAGTTGTAGCTCATTCATTTGTATTGCTGGCATATTCTGTTGTGTGACTCTAGCACAGTTCCTTTGTTGATTCTTCTACTGATTGGTCCTGTTTTTACAACTGAGACTTGCGGCTTGCAAGCCCCTCAGTGCCAAGACAGAGGTTGAAGGGAAGGACCTTCCTCCAGACATCTGAGTATTGTCCAGATATTTCTCAAAAATTTCATTGTCCTGGTCAGCCTGTTGGTTTACCTGGCTCCTGGTTAATCTAGAAGTTGAGGGAAGAGGCCATGATTAGAGGAAGGAGTCCTCAGGAAAGAGGATGAGAGTCAGGAGGCATTTTGTTCCCTGGAAAGCAGAATCTCTGGGTAGATTTCTTTCCGCAAGGCATGGGGACAGATCTGTGTGTGTGGCTGGTGTAACATCCTCCTGGGGACGCTTCGGGGACACTGGAATCCCATAGCAGAACTCTTGGCAGATGAAGGCTGATGCCCCTGGTTCTCAACAGGAGTGGTTTCACCTCTCCAGGGACAGTGGGCAAGGTCTAGAGACATTCTTGGCTGTCACAGTCCATCTCATGGTGATAGGCCAAGGATGCTGCTAAACCTCCTGCAATGCACACAACAACCCCTCGCAACAACAAATTACCTGGCCCCCAAGGTGAAAAGGGTTGAGACTCAGAAATTATGGTCTACACCATGGTCGAGCTCCAACTGTCACTCATCAAGAAAGTACTCCCATCAAGGGCCCTTCCCCATTAACCTCATCCCTCTCAGCCTACTTCTTTCAAATACTATCAATAGCATTTTACTAATGCACTCACTACTGCACTGTGCATTGTGTATGTGCCAGGCACTGCACAAACATCTTATCTCCTCCTCACTGTATGGTTAAGTAAGCCGGCTGTTAAGTGACTTGTTGGAGAGTCCACAGCTGGCCAGGACAGGGCAGGACAAAATACATGGAGTCTCAGCCTTTCTACTGCAGCTACAACCCTCTCCATCATTCCCAGGCCCAGTGATCTGACACTCAGAGGCCACTAGAAAACTATTCTGCTCAGGTCCTATCACAGGGAGGTAGGTTCAGACACTTGTCCCTGCCCTTCCACACCAAGGGGGATGGGATACAGTGAGTTTCTTGAACCTCTCCTGACACAGAGCTACTGTCTCCCTTGTGCCCACACCACCTGAGACCCAGGTCCACTCCAATGATGTGGCTACCAGAGCCAATTCTGCTCCAGATGGCAGCTGCTGCTTCCAAGCATGGGAAGGCCCCATGTTCCAGACATCAGCTCTGCTGCTCACAGGTGCCTTCCCCTCCCATCATATTAGGCACAACTTACAAATTCTAGAAGTAACAAGAAATACACTCAGTCACTCATTAATGTAATAGGTATGCTTAATATGTTCAGTAAGCTTCTACCGAATATGAGGGGATTTCAAAAACTTCTTGGGAATAGTTTATTTTGGTGCAAAAAATCTGAAATTCATGCACACAAGAGGCCTTAGAAAAGTTCATGGAAAATGCATGATGAAAAAACTGCATAGCTGTCAAAAATTATTTTCCAGAAAAATTAACTCCTCTTCTGATTACATTTTCCACACTCTTTTAAGTACCCTTGTGGTAGGCAAAATATATTAGTGCAATTCAAGAATTCTGGTCAAGAACATATTTACTTTCTTAAAAAAGTATTGAGGGGCAGGTATTGTGGTGCCCACTTCCCATACCAAGTGCTTGATTCAAGTCCCAGCCATTCCTTGCTTCCAATCCAGCTTTCTGCTAATGCATCTAGGAGACAATGGAAGATGGCCTGTGTACTAGTGTTCCTGCCACCCATGAGGGAGACCCAGATTGAATTTCTGACTCCTGGTTCCCATCTGCCCTATCCCTGCTGCAGCAAGCATTTGGGCAGTGAACCATTGTATGGAAGACCTATCTCTGTGTCTCTCCCTATTACACTGCCTTTCAAATACATTAATGCATTAAAAAAATTATTGAGGAGAACTTTTTTTGTGTGACATACTATTCACTTTTACCATATTACAAATTAAAACTGAGAAATCTTAAAAATGTGTTAATGCTGTTAAATATAACAATAACCAAGCCACTGCATATTAACATAGCATAATTTTATGAGAAATAACTTACATTTTCCAAATAATAACAAAAATAAGTCAAAAGAGTGACACTGTTTTCCAAAGAAATTTTTCAAATATCTTTCATATCTGGCTTAATAGAAGACAGCTAGATTCCCTTGTCTGTTTCTACATTCAATCTGTTATATGTTGCTTTATTTGATGTATATGAAGAAAACCTTCCTCCCCCATAAGAAAAAGGGGGGACAACCTTGGCAATCCCCTGGCACCTCGAGCCACACGCTGAGAACCCCTGCATCTGTGCAGCAGGCACCGTGTAGACTCCACAGCCTACCCCTTCCTTGCGTGCACTCACTGTCTCATCAGGGTAGACCAGGCTATGGAGTTGGCAGCTGTACACCCTGGAAGTATAGATTAGGGAGCATTGTCGGGAGACAATTTAAATACAATAATAAAACTAAAATTTGGTCTGCCTTTTATTATCACAATTCTAAATAACACTAGTGATCAAAACAAAGTTCCATCCAGAAAAAAAAAAATGGGTTTTTGGTATAAGTTCTCAACAACTTCTGTGGTTATTGTTGAGGTTTTTGTTAATAGATATAAACGTCAAATTATCATAGTCTTATTATTTAACATCTAAGACACATTGAGATCTACACTGATGCTTATTTAGAGAACTCCCAGTTATAAAGTCAGCCCGGGCACTCACAGACTCAGTGACACATGCTTGCTGCAAGAGTAAGTGTGTCAGGCATGGAAAGCCATGACACGGTGGCAAAAAACAATCTAAATGAAAGATCCTGGTGAACAAGACCCCAGCAGAAGGAACAGGCCTTCAAGGAGAGAGGCGCCTTTCTCTGAAGGAAGGAACCTCCACTGTGATACGGCCTTGACTAAACAAGTTCAGAGCTGGTGAACTCAAGGGGCTTCCATAGCCTAGACAGCTCATAGCAAGAGTCTCGGGTGATTGCTGACGTCATAAATAAGAGTGCCAATTGCTAAATCAACAACGGGAGTCACTGGGTACATGTTCCCCACGTAGGATCTCTGTCCTTAATGTGTTTTACTATGAAACTTAAAAACAACACTACTAGTCGAACGATACCCTATACCTTGTGTGGTTGTGTGAGTGCAGCCTATTGAAATCCTTGCTTAGTATATACTAAGTTGATCTTCAGTATATGAAGGTAATTGAAAATGAAACTCGATGAAGGGTGGGATGGGAGAGGGAGTGGGAGAGGGGAGGGCCACGGGAGGGAGGGAGGTTGGGGGGGGCCACAATAATACAAAAGTTGCACTTTGTAAATTCATATTTATTAAATAAAAAAAAAAAACTATAACAAAAAAAAAAAGAGTAAGTGTGTGATGGCTCAGAATTTGCTTGTGCATATCTTGTGTCTCCAACCCCATGGATACTGAATACTTGTTGGCGCTTTTAAATAGTAGCTTTGAAATGAAATGTGACAGGGTAGTGATTATTAAGACAAAAAAAAATAACACAAAACTTGGGCTACTTTGATTCTATCATCCCATGGAGCTGCCTTAGAGTTTTTATTTGTGTTTAAAATGCAAAGCAGTAACGCAGATTATTAAGTGTGAGGTATAACATTTTGTTTGGGAAGTAAAACTGTGGGTTCATAATGGAGATATCTGTGCTGCAATTGAGAGTGTTAAAATTGAAGTTGTCTTTTCTTTAAGTTATTCACTGTTTTAAAACTGAAGAATCCAGAAAATAGTGATGATTACCAATTTTTCCATAAATACTACTGAAAATAATGCTGTCTTAAAGATCAGAGGGGTATGAAAATGAGCTGTTCTGTGCATCAAACAGAAGACATGAAGTATTCTAAGTCATGAAGTGTAACAAAGGAGCTAAGATATATGTGTATGTTCTTCTCAACCAGAACATGGAATGTGATGAGTCCCACTACAGAGGAGGGGGTAGAGTGACAGAGTCCACTTTCAAGGGTCGGGTCCAGAGAAGGCTCTTGAGAGGATCTTTTGAGCAGAGTCTTATGGGACAAAAGAACAAGGTTGTGCTGAGCAGAAGCATAGGTACAGGGCTAATAAAGTGCTGGTGTTTTTTAAATCCAAACACCTTCCAAAAATAGGCCATCTGGGAAGAAAAAAAAAGCAGCAGCAAATAACAGGAAGGTGTTGATAACACTGGTTAGACTACAACAAACTGGAAACAACTCCAATGCCCAACAATAAGCTATTAAAGATAAGGCGGCCAGCTCTTGCTAAGTCCATCTTTAAACCATCATCACTTTAAATGCCTACCGCTAGAAGTTCCAGAAACCTCTGAGCATGACAATGACTGGGGTTCAGAAATAAAAGGCTTGTTGTTGACCCTTACACATTCATAGTTCAACACCAGGGATCTCACCCTAGCATAGGCGGTGGCTTTAGGCGCATCCTGAAGTCTGCAGAGCTGGTGCACAAGTATGCGTATGTGTGTTTTGACTGCTGGAACACACAGTATAACTTTTGGCCAATTATCAAAGTGATTTGTGATGTCCAAAAGTGTTTGATAACAACTGGTCTTACGGTTTCTAAAACTAAGTATAAGGAAATCTTATATGCATGAAGGGAGAGGAAAAAAAAATAAGACTAAATAACCTACGCATTGAATCATAATTGAAAAAAACCATGCCCCTGTATATTGCTAGAGATCAGAAGTGTATTTAGAGAGATTTGAGAACATGAAGGGTATTTTTTAAGTATTTAAATGTACAAGAATCATAAAATAAAAGACGTTGAGTAGCTGCCATCAGATTGGTCCTGGATTGGCCATCCCAAGAGGGCCCCTGGGAAAGAGATCTTGCCATGTTCCTTCAGTCCTGTCATTTCCAGTTCTCCTGTTATGCTCAGCTGGGCTGAGCCAGTGCCTTGGCACGGCCTGCAAATCCCTGACAGGCCTCCACCATCACAAGGAACTTCACTCATGAGATGCAACTCATTCACCCAGACTGGAGTCAAAGGCAGGCCAAGGCCCAGAATTCCAACTAAACCCTATCTTTTTGCTACTAGAGACCCTCCCTTCCACTGCCAGTCTTTCTGGCTCTGCTGCCCAGCAGGCATGGCATGCTCCCGAGGTGTTCACTACTGAGACAGCCCTCTGTGCACCTGTCACAGGGACCTAGGACTTAAGCCCACAGTCTTTCACTCTGGGCCTGTAAATAGTCCAGAGAGGAACTGCAGGGCTGATTGCTGATGGAATAAGGCCTGTAAAGAAGCCTGAGCACAACAATCACCAAGTAAGTGCCCAGGCAAAAGCCAGCTGGGAACCCAGTGCCTAAATCCCCACCATGTTTCCATGCCAGTGGTCACAATGCTGCAAGGCATGCTGGGTACTCACAGGCAACTCAGAAGGGAAAGACTAGCCTGGATTTTTGGCCTGGTCCCCAGGCAGACAAGTCTCAATTACCTTACCCAAGAGGATGTGACATCAACCTCAGCATTGGTGGGGGTGGGGGGAACCCTGACACCCACTGGGTCTACATAGGGCAGAGGCACAGCAATTCTCACAGTCAGGAAGGTGGCTTGTGCCCTGGTTCCAAGGAGGAAGGGTCCCTCCAAGCCAAAAGTTGGGATCTGTCCCACCAGGGAAAAGGGCTAGCCAGGGGCAGGCAGGAGAGCTGGATGCCTGCCAAGCAGGCTGGGGACCTTGGCTGAACATCAGTCCCAGTGTAAGAGCCAGACAACGGGCCGAACCTGCTCTGTCCCACAGAGTATGTGAGCCAGCTGCGGTTACGTTGGGCCATGGAGTCTCCTGCACCAAGCATGGGACCTATGAGGAGGCAAACTCTGGCCCGGCTTCTCAGAAAAGGTGCAGTCCCCAGATATGGCCACAAGGGAGCACAGTGGCATCTCGGGAGCTTTAGGGCTCCAGGAGAGGGTTCTGGGACTTGGGGAGTCTGAGTTTCTGGATGACCAAGAGCAGTTAGCTAACCTCCCTTTCCTCTGTTTGACTCTATTTCTAGAAACACGCATGGTTCTGATGTTGCTGTAATGGGGCCAGGGCACAGGGAGGGTCTACTTGGGGAAAAGTGGAGAGGATCAAACGCAGGAATGGGGGCCTCCTTGTCTGACCACAACATTTTCACCTCAGTGCACACAAATTCAAGTTCAGGGGCCTGGTGAACTAAACCGTGGCACCACTGTTCAATGCAGAGTTGTGTGACCATGGAAAATCGTTCTCCTGAATGCATGTGGGTGGCAACAGTGACTGTTAGTATTTATGTTTCAAAATAAAGTGGGGAGAATGTGATATACCTCCTTATAGGTGTCCTGTGATCACAAACATGTGGGAGTAGGTGAGTTTGAGACAAAGATATTGCCAGAAAACGTAAAAAAAAAAAAAATTAGACTTCAATTGAGTTTATGTCTAAGCTTTTTTCCCTTTCATACTTAATGTGATGGTATAATAGTGTATGTATATGGTATATTTAATTACTGATTTGACTAATTTAAAAGTAATTTTACTTCAAAATGATAAGATGAATGGACTTGACTGGAACATGGTTCTGGAACTTCCATATGCAGCAGAAACTCCCAGAAGTGCTGACTAAATAATGTTTCTGGGGCCCACCTGTAGTTTTCATTCAATGGGCCTGAGGTAGACCTCAAAATTGGCATTTCTAATGAGTTCCCAAGAGATACTGCTGGCCTGAAGACCCCAGAGATGGTTAAGATGCTACTTGGGACACCCGCACCCCATATCAGAGTGCCTGGGTTCAAGCATAGTACCACTTTCAACTTCAGCTTTCTGCTAATACACACCCTGGGGGGCAGCAGGTGATGGCCCAAATACTTGGGTCCCAGCCACTCATCAGGAGATCCAGACTGAGTTTCAGGCTGCTGGCTGTGGCCTGACACAGCCCTAGGTGTTGTAGGCATTTAGGGAGTGAACCAGCAGATGGAAGATCAGGCTCTCTCTCCATTTCAAATAAATTTTAAAATAAATAAATAAAATTAAAATGGTTAATGGCAAGAATGTTGGGTCTCTCAACATTCAGGCTAAGCACTTCTCACAGAAGCAGCACAAGCCTCCAGGGAAAACCTGGTTTCATGTCTAGCTGCCTGGGGTGGGGCTGGGAGGCAGGAGCCAATTATCTTTTGTTTCTGGATAGTGACCTTTCTCTGAAGTGTCTATAACTCAAATGATATTTTTATTTATTTTATTTTTTAAAAGATTTTATTTATTCTACTTGAAAGTCAGAGTTACACTGAGAGAGAAGGAGAGGCAGAGAGAGAGAGAGAGAGAGAGAGAGAGAGGTCTTCCATCTGCTGGTTCACTCCCCAGATGGCCGCAATGGCCGGAGCTGTGCTGATCTGAAGCCAGGAGCCAAGAGCTTCTTCCTGGTCTCCCATGTGGGTGCAGGGACCCAAGGACCTGGACCATCTTCCACTGCCTTCCCAGCCCACAGCAGAGAGCAAGATTGGAAGTGGAGCAGCCGGGTCTCAAACCAGCACCCATATGGGATGCCGGTGCTTCAGGCCAAGGCATTAACCCACTGCGCCACAGCGCTGGCACCCAAATGATATTTTTAAAACCAAGGTATTTGTGAAAACTCTATTAGTTCAAAAATTTTTTAAATTGGTTCCTGAAATGAAGAAAAATTTCCCAAGCTAAGACTTACTTGTAATTAGTAGAAAAATAGTCACTGCAGCAGCTAATTAACCATCCACGCTGAACCACTCCTTGGCAGGCCTAAAAATATGATTAAAAGAATTCTTTTCCTATAAGCCAGGCATCGCCAGAGCAGGGCAGAGCCTGTGGCTCTCAGTTCACTGGGACCAGCCTCTCTGTGACTGCAAAAAGCTTCCCAGGAATGTTCCAGGTTCCTTGTCCCAAGAAAAACCAAAATACTGGGAAAAAAGATACTGCATTATACTCAGACAGGACAAGATCGACAGCAGCAAATGACTGCACTGGTGATGTGTGTGCTGTGCACTAGGCTCCACAGTCATACAAAACTGAACATTCACCAAGGAGCTCCACCTGACATGGTCTCCTGATTCTATGGCTTCTGTGTGTTGGGAGGTGGGGGCATAATTTCAATACAACACGAGAAGAATGCAAGGTGTTTGTCTAGTGATTAAGACTCTGATTAAGATTCCCACATCCTATACCAGAGTACCTGGGTACAATGCCCACCTCCTACTCCTGACTCCAGCTTCCTGCTAATGCAGACTCTGGGAGGCAGTATTGATGCTCAAGTGACCGGGGTCCTGCCACCCATGTGGGAGACCTAGCTGGCTCCCAGTTTCAGTCCAAGCCATTTGGTCACTTGGGGAGTAAACCATTGGCTGGCTGGGAGAGTTCTTGTTTTCTCTCTCTCTCAAATTAAAAAGTTGGGGTGGGGGGCAGCATGTTAAGCCACTGCTTGGGATACCCATTTACCATACTGGAGTCTTTGAGTTTCAGTTACTCTGCTTCTGATCCAGCTTCCTACTCATACACTTTGGGAGGCAGCAGAAGATGGCTCAATTGCTTGCACCCATGATGCCCATGTGGCTCCTGGCTTCAGCCCAGCCCAGTCCTGGATGTTGCAGCCATTTAGGAGTGAACTAGCAGATGGAAGAATTTCTTTCTTTCTCTCTCTCTCTCTCTCTCTCTCTCTCTCCTCCGCCTGCAGCACCAGCATCCCATATGGGTGCCAGGTTCTAGTCCTGGCTGCTCCTCTTCCAGTCGGGGAGTGAACCAACAGAAGGAAGACCTTTCTCTCTCTCTCTCTCTCTCTCTCTCTCTCTGTCTATAACTCTACCTGTCAAATAAAAAAAAAGAAAGAAATGGAATAAAATTTTTTTAAAAAAAGCTCTCGCTCTCTCTCTCTCTCTGTCTCTCTTTCTCTCCCCTTCCTCCTCCCTCAATAGATAAACAAAATAAACATTAAAAAAAGAAGAAGAAAAACAATAACATTAGGTGTAAAATAGCACAACAGTCCTGAGGCAGGAGAGAGCAATTAAGCAGCATTATCAGGGAGGGGATCTTTGAATTGAGTCTTGAAGAGAAAGAAGTGGAAGAATGTTGCAAGCTGAGGGAAACACATGAGTCAGCCTTGTCTTGGAGACTTGAAAAATTTAGTGGAACTGGGGAGCCACGAGACTTGGCTGAGGCCCAGGGTGGGGCCCATAGAAAGAAGTGGCCAGAGGCAAAGGTCTCACAGGCCATGGTCGGTTGAGCCCTCCTCTTTGGAGGCTGTGTGGGTCACTGTTGAGGTTGGGTTTGAAACAGGAAGGGCTGCAGGTACTGTCAGCCTTTCCAGGTGGGGTTGAGGGCCTTATCTCCCAGCCTGGCTGAAACCCAGCCACTCCCTGAAAGGGAGCAGTGTTATCAGCAGGAAAAAAGCAAGGGTGGGGCTCACTCTCACCAGCTCTGCACAAAACGCTCAGCTCTCCCTCCTAAGTAGGCCCCAGCCTTGGGCAAGTCTCCTTCAAGTGCTCTTGCTCATTGCTATTCCTAATCCTAAATCATAGACAGGATCTATGCCAATGACACTGAAGCCAAAACACACAAATAGAAGTTTGAATAGGAATCCAGAATCTTTTTTTAAAGATTTATTTATTTATTTAAAAAGCAGAGTCACAGACAGAGGGAAAGACAAAGAGAACTTTCATTCACTGGTTCACTCCCCAAATGGCTGCACTGGTCTGGGCTGCAGCAGGCCGAAGCCAGGAGCACAAAACTCCATCAGGGTCTCCCATATGGGCAGCAGGGGCCAAAACACTTGGGCCATCCTCCACTGCTTTCCCAGACACATCACCAGGGAGCTGAATTGGAAGTGGAACAGCCGGGATTCGAACCACGGCTCATACGAGATACCATCATTGCAGGCTGCAGTCCTGGAATCGTCCATCTTAAAACCCTTATTCTAAGTCTGAAAACAGAATTGTTTAGAATTCTAAATCGGGCCAGCGCCGTGGCTCAACAGGCTAATCCTCCGCCTTGAGGCGTGGGCACACCGGGTTCTAGTCCCGGTTGGGGCACCGGATTCTGTCCCGGCTGCCCCTCTTCCAGGCCAGCTCTCTGCTGTGGCCCGGGAGTGCAGTGGAGGATGGCCCAAGCGCTTGGGCCCTGCACCCCATGGGAGACCAGGAAAAGCATCTGGCACCTGGCTCCTGCCATCGGATGAGCGCGGTGCGCCGGCCACAGTGCGCCGGCCGCGGCAGCCATTGGAGGGTGAACCAACGGCAAAGGAAGACCTTTCTGTCTGTCTCTCTCTCTCACTGTCCACTCTGCCTGTTTAAAATTCAAAAAAAAAAAAAAAAAGAATTCTAAATCATCCTACCTTATAGACCTATAGATGTTTCACCTTTAAAATTTTTCCCTACCTACATTATGTCACTTGATTCTGTCAGTAACCTGAAAGGAAAAATAGAATATTGGGCAGGCATTATTATCCCCATTTTACAGATATAAAAGTTTGCCAACCGAAGACTGGCAGGAACACACCTGCTGTCAAAGTCAGACTTCTGTGGCTCACTGCAGCAAGACAGCACACCGCTCCAGGAACCCCTGGGATGTCAGTGGGGGCCGAGAGGGGCTGCTTCGAAGACTTGGGTTAGGGTTGGGCGAGTTTAAGGAAAGGATGCAGGGGCCACTCTGGATTGGATTCTGTCAAAAGACAGGGGACAGCCTTATAATCGGGCACCTTAACAATTGTCTTCTGTTGTTAGCTAATTACTGCTTGATCTTATCAGTAATGACCTAGCAGGTGAGAAGATGAAGGTGGGGCTCAGCTGTGGTTGAGGTGGGACCATGAGTCACTCATTGCTGCTAGTCACGTTGTTGGCTTCCCAGTGGCCCCCTTGCTGTCTGGTATCAAACAACGTGCGGAGGGTCCTTGCTGCACATTGTTTATATCCAGCAGGCCTGGTCCCCATGCATTGGGAGCACCACGATGGAGCTGCCAGCAGGGCTGGTTTTGTTGTGTTTTCATGATACGGCTGGATTCGGGAAATGTCTCTGAGGTCACTTTGTACTTCCACAGGAGCTGCACAGCCTTGGGTGACTCCCTTTACTTCTGGTGCCTCTCACCTCTCACAGTAACATGCAGGGTCCCTCCTTTGCTGTCATCTCCGGTTGACTGGGCTCATCTGAGTGGCTACCTCCATGCCAGGAGGCCTGCAGTGGTTGTCTCCCCTGTAATCACCTCCTGAGATGTTATCAGGAAAGAGAAATCTGGAAGCAAAGTTCTATCTGCTTTAAACAGGAGACCTTGTAGCCTAACTTAACCCTAGTTAATTAGCCCAGTGGCCTTGAGGGAGTCAGAGACTCCCAAACACCAGGAGGACAAAGATGTGATTCCATGAGCGCAATCCAGGCAGACAATGTCTTTTATACCATTTCTTTCCCAGAACCAATTTTTGTCCAGTACCATGTTGGGCAGACATGTATCACTTTCTGATCAAGGGCTGACAATGAAAATATAACCTCAATGCTTTTGGGAAGAAAACTCTTAATTGCTTTAATTGAGTAGAAACAAGCTATATGGAGTCATCACAACTAATTATTATTATTTGACAGGCAGAGTTAGACAGTAATTGAGACAGAGAGAGAGAGAGAGAGAGAGAGAGAGAGAGAGAAAGGTCTTCCTTCCATTGGTTCACTCTTCAAATGGCTGTTGCGGCCGGCGCGCTGCGCTGATCCAAAGCCAGGAGCCAAGTGTTTCTCCTGTTCTCCGATGTGGGTGCAGGGCCCAAGCACTTGGGCCATCCTCCACTGCACTCCCGGGCCACATCAGAGAGCTGGACTGGAAAAGGAGCAACTGGGACAGAACCAGCACCCCAACCGGGACTAGAACCCAGGGTACCGGTGCCACAGGTGGAGAATTAGCCTAGTGAGCCGCAGCGCCAGCCCACAACTATTATTTTTAAGAACTTTAAAATATGTCAAGTGCTTTGTCAATATATTTCACTTAATTTAGGCAACCACCCTGGGAGATAGAATTGTTACCCCCACTTTTCATATGGAGAAATTGTGGCACAGAGTGATAAAGTAACTTGCCTTAGATCTCAGCTAGAGAGTGGCTGTGGCAAGATGATTCACATCCCCAGGCCCACAGCAAGCTACAGAAATCATCTCTGGTTCTGCTTAAATGTGGGCCTGCCTGAGGACACAGGGGCAGAATTCTACTCAAGGCCCCTGTGATGTTCTAGGGATGCTGATGTCCCTCCAGAGTCCATATGGGCCCCTCAGCCTTCAGAGAGATCCCATCTTGGATGCCAAGGAGACTAGGACATTTTCTCAGCCTCTCTGGAGCTGGCCACTTCTTTGTTTTGGGGGATTTTTTTTATGATTTATTCATTTATTTGAGAGACAGAATTAGGGAGAGAGGGGGAGACAGAAAGAAAGGTCTTCCATCCTCTGGTTCACTCCCTAAATGGCCACAACGGCTAGAGCTGGGCTGATCCAAAGTCAGGAGCCAGGAGCTTCTTCCAGGTCACCCACATGGGTGTAGTGGCCCAAAGACTTGGGGCCATCTTATATTGCTTTTCCAGGCCATTAGCAGGGAACTGGATCAGAAGTAGAGAAGCTAGGACTCGAACCGGCGCCCATATGGGATGCTAGTGCCACAGTCAGAGTCTTAACTGATTATGCCATAGTGCCAGCCCCTGGACCTGACCACTTCTAACTAAAAGTTTGCACTCACTTTACACAACCCCAAATGATAGACAGGAGCAGCCTCAGTGACCCAAGAGGAAGCCATCTTTGGTCAAAGTCTCTGCCCTCTCTCATCTCATCCTCCCACATGTTCCTGGGGATGCAATTCAAGTTCAGAAGTACAGGTGCAAGCACAAACCCCAACAGCCCAAGGAAAGGAGTGGCCCTGAAAAGCCTGGGCCAGTCTTAAGGTAACTGAGGATATTTCTGAAAACCTCAAGTCTTTCTCTTCACCCAAGAATACTCTAGGTTTGGGGTTCTTTTCATGAGCTGAGCAGGACCCTCCTGAAAGGGTGGGAGAAACTTTTTCTGCCAAAGGCCATTTGGATACTTATCACATCATTCGCAGGCCCTACAAAATTATCAACTTTAAAAATCAGCCTGGCATAGATTTATTGAATTTCAAGTTCCAGCTGCAGGTGCCTTGGCAGGGCCAGACCAGATGATTTCACGGCTTGGTACTCTCAACACCTGAGAAGTCTCCTTGCTGAAAAGCGCCTTCCTGCCTGTGGCGCAGATCAGGGAATTAGTCCACAATCAAGGACTCCCTGTTGCGATCGTCCGTGCCCTGACCACCACTTCCATGCAGCACAGATGAATGGTCCGGAGGTGACATCCAAGCAGGAAGGAGGGCAAGAACCGACTCACAAAGGACAGGTGGGGACCCACCTTTCCACCCACACCTGGGAGGTAACCAAACAACCAGGGCGAGCAGTAAGTGCACACACGCAGGATTTTGGTGTCCAGGGTGTCAATTTAGCCTAAGATTGAGCCACATGCCTGCTCAGCACCGGGTCTCATGCTGGGTCCCCAATACAAACATTTCACATCCAAAGAGCATCTTAGAAAGGACCATAGCCTCCTCTGTTACTCATCAACATCAGAGCTTCATTTTCTCACAACTTGGGAGCCCGAAGTTCAAGACCAAAGTGTCCGCAGGGTTAGTTTCTTCTGAGGCCTTTTCTCCTTCACTGGTGTCTCCACATGGTCACCCCTCTGGGTGTGTCTCCTATTGGATTAGGACCCACCACATGACCTCATTTACCCAGAGTGGCTTCTTCAAAGCTCTGAAAACAGTCACAGCCTGTGGTACTGCAGTTGAGAACTCAACTAGGGAACTGGAGGCAGACAGAATTCAGCTCGTGGGAAAACAGAATAAAAAGATAAATCTACTGTGGTGCAAGAAGTTTTGAAACTCATGCCTAGCTTTGTCCTAATACATGTTTCCATGCACTTTTTTGAAGTCCCTTCATTAACCTCTAGCAAACATGTTCAAGGCTCACCTCTGGCCCCGGTCCTGGGTGAGCAACTGGCATGACTGAGAATGCTGCCAATATTTCTATGTTTCATTTGAGATGCAGCCACTCCCTGGAAGGGGGCTTCAGAATAAGAATAGAGGCTTATAAATATACATGTGGTTGGAAAGTGAGGGGGTAAGTTCGCATTGGGCTCAAAGAGGGGCCTTGGCTCAGGAGCTGCAGGAAGCTTAGGCCCTGCTGGGCACCCAGGAGCCAGCTGGCAGCCAGTGGGGGGCTGGGCAGGGGAGGGGCAGCAGCCCCTTTCAGCAGAGTGATTAAGACTTCCTGGCAGCGCCAGCAATCCCTGGCAGGAGCCCAAGAAGGAGCCGTTTATCTGGCGCGCGTTGCGGGCCGTCAGGAGCCGTAAGGAGCAATGATCATCTTTGCAGGGATGTACACAGCACGAGCCCAAAGCACACACTCTCTGCTTGGAGAGGGCTTTTTCCCACGCAGACTGCGTTCATCCAGGCCGTTGCCTAGGCTCAGCCTAGCCTTGGCCAACGAGAAAGAGCTCAAGGCCAGCTGCCACCTTCTCATGGCCTGCCTGCCTCCCCTCCCTTCACCTCTGCCAAACCCACAAGGCAGGGTGGGGTCATGGCTAGTGCCCAAGGACAGAGCAGGGACTGGGAAGACAGACTCTGGGCTCCCTTTCATGTCTGAGCTAAGGGCTCCTGGCCTGGGCAAGGGCTTCCGGATTAGCAGGAATAAACCATGAGACTCTATATAGAGACCCTGGATGAGAAAAGAAAGCTGGGTGTGGTGTTAAAGACCCAGGTCTGGGGACAGGTTCTGTGGCATACTAGGTTAACCTTCTGCCTGCGGCGGCACTGGCATCCCATATGGGCGTTGGGTTCTAGTCCCGGTTCCTCCTCTTCCAGTCCAGCTCTCTGCTGTGGCCTGGGAAAGCAGTGGAGGATGGCCCAGGTACTTGGGCCCCTACACCCGCATAGGAGACTGGGAAGAGGCTCTTGGCTTCTGATGGGCACAGCGCTGGCTGTGGCAGCCATTTAGGGAGTGAACCAACGGAAGGAAGACCTTTCTCTCTGTCTCTGCCTGTGGCTCTACCTTTCAAATTAATAAATAAATCTTAAAAAAAAAAAAAAAGACCCAGGTCTGAATCCCAGCTGCACCTGATCCACAGGTGGCCTTGGGATAATCACTCAAGATCTCCGGACCCTGATTCATCACTAGTAATGAGGTTATTTTTAGAGACACCCCAACACTGGGCTGCTCTGAGGATGAAATGAGATCATGTGTGTGGGAACACTTTGCAACTATTCATGGCTGCTCATGGAATTAACATGTGTCAGCATCTGTTTGCTACGTAGACCTGTCGTGGTAATGCTCACCTGACTCATGTACCATTCCCACTGTCTCCCCTACTTTTGATTACAGGAGACTTCAGATACAGAAAGAAGTTCACAGGAGGGTACAATGGATTACCCTCATCAATCCAGATATATTTTTGAGTAGTGTTAACATTTTGGTATATTTACCTAACTCCTCTCTCTCTGTCTCTCTCTGTCTCTCTGTCTCTCTCTCTCTCTCTCTCTCTCTCTGTGTGTGTGTGTGTGTTTTATATAGCCATTTGAGAGGAAAGAGGGAGGGATACACACACACATACCTACAGATCCCCTGTGAACATTGTAGATCTCATTCTTCTAAATGTTAATACTCCAGTGTTCAACTCTCAATACAGGCATTCTCCTACACAGCCCTAATACCACTGCCACACCTAAGAAAATTAAAAATAATTTCATACTATCCAATATCCAGTTGTTCCAGGAATCTTGTTTGTGGCCTTTTTTTCAAACTGGGATCTAACCAAGATCCTCCTGTTGTCTCTGGGAGCCATGTCCCTTTGGTTGCTCCATAGTGCTTTTAAGAACTTTTAAGATTGAGAGCCTGCGGTGCCGGCACCCCAGGTTCTAGTCCCGGTCAGGGTGCCGGATTCTGTCCTGGTTGCTCCTCTTCCAGTCCAGCTCTCCGCTGTGGCCTGGGAGTGCAAGTGGAGGATGGCCCAAGTGCTTGGGCCCTGCACCCGCATGGGAGGCCAGGAGGAAGTACCTGGCTCCTGGCTTCGGATCGGTGCAGCAAGCCGGCTGTAGTGGCCATTTTGGGGGGTGAACCAATGGAAGGAAGACCTTTCACTCTGTCTCTCTCTCTCACTGTCTAACTCTGCCTGTCCCCCCCCCCCCAAAAAAAAAAAAAGATTGAGAGACTCCTGGTTGCTTGGTACCAGCACTCAAATCCATCCCTGCTGCCCGCTGTCCCCTGGTGCCTCGTGTGTCTCCCTTCCATGGCACCTGGCTTGTTGCTCTTTAGTGATCTGCCTATGCATCTCTCTCTCTGCTGAACCAGGTGCACCTCCAGGGCTGGAGCTGAGTCTTGGTCACTGTTGTCACCCCAGGACCTGCACTGGCCTGGCACAGAGGAAGTATGTGGCAAAAGACTGTCTCTGCCTCTTTTTCAAGAGGCTGAGAAATACACATTTTTTAAAAATGAATTTTAAGTGATTTCACTTGGCAAATTCCACACACCTGCTGGAACACAACCAGCACTACAGAAGACCTCCCCTCCTCTCCAGCCCTCCTGGTTCCCCTCTCTGAAGTCAACTGGGCTCTTGCTTGCCATCTACACCTGTGACAGGGCGATCGCTCAAAAGAGAGAAACCCAACTCTGCAAAACACACACTGTGGCACAAGAGAAGCTGATAAGGTCTCCATTAAGGATCTCACAGAGTGATTCTAAGCCCTCTGGATTCCCATGGAACTAGCAAACCACTTCCAAACAAGCTAGAGTGTTCTTCCTGTTTCCTTGCCTATAAATCCCCCACAATGCTCACTACCTTAGTGGGAGTTTAAAGCTTCCCCTAGCTTCAGATGATGCTTCTGAATGCAGAGCTTCTCAAACTTTAATGTACATATGAGTCACCTGGGGGCTTAGTAAAAGACACGTTCTTCTTCAGTAGATCTGGGATGGGCTCCAAGATGCTGCGTTTCTAACAAGTGCCGGGGGGATGCCAATACCACAGGTCCCAAACCACACTTTGAGAAACATAGTTCTAAAGGACACTAAATTGCTCCTTGTTGACTCAGTGAACTCATAATTAGCACCGACTACTAGACATAAGGCAGTGTTAGTGCTGCGGGAACAGGGAGATGGGAAGAAATACAGAGAGGAATAAACAGTCCTTGGACTCAAACCCAGTTGGATATGCCTTATTGCTGTCTAGCATCTTGCTCAAATTGGCTTGATTCTTCTAACAACTTTTAATCTATAAACCACATATGGTGGGGGGAGGGAAGGGGCTGGCATTTGGCATAGTTGCTAAGATGCTGCCTGGGACACCCGCATCCATATTGGAATGCCTGGGTTCAAGCCCCAGTTCCACTTCCCATTCCAGCTTCCTACTAATGTGCACCAGGGAGCCAGCGGGTCATGGCTCAAGTGCTTAGATCCCTGCCACCCACATGGGAGACCTGGATTGGATTCCAAGCACCTGGCTTCAGCCTGGCCAAGCCCTGGCTTTTGCAGGCTGCAGGCTTTAGGAAAGTGAACCAGTAGATCGAAACGCTCTCTCCCTCTGATGTTTGAATAAATTAATTACATTTCCTTAAATAGAGAGGTTTTTTTTTTTTTTAAGATATAAAGGGTTATTCTTTTACATATGAAGGACCTAGGGCTGATGCAGTGTCACTGTGGCTTCCCAACTAGGAAAAGGCTGCCATGAGGTATGAACTGGAGTTTACCTGAGCTCCAAGCCTCTCATTCCTCACACACGTCTCTCACAGCTCATCTCAACGTCCCGCTCACCAAGTCCTCCCACCTGGGACAGAAAGGGCAAGGAGAGAACTAACTCGTGTGGGTCTAGGCCTGGGAGCAGACTTGGCCGTCACCCTGAGACAAGGATGGGGCAAGAGCAGATGGAGGCTCTAAGTAACTACCTGAGGGAGCCAGACTGGAAGTGTGCTCCAGGTTCCGTGGGGTCTGCTGCCTGTTGCAAGTGCTGACGAGGCCCCAGTCCTACGTGACAATTTCCTAATGTGGTGTCAGATGCTGCCCACCCCAGCAAACTGCAGCCAAGCATTAGGGCCCAACGTTGTCACCCAGTGTCTGTGTGACTTCAGCCAAATCACTCTGCATCAGGAATCAGGGCATGGAGAATTCTTCAGGTCTCTTCCTGAGACCAAAGGTTTCTCAGCTGCCTTCCAGTTTTAGGGTGAAACCTCGATATGCACCCCCTTAGAGTCTCCCTGCCCCATCGTCCCACTCAGGACCAGGGATCTCCAGGGCTCACCATGCACTCCTTTTCTTCCTTACTTTACCTACATAGACTGAGCATAGATCGGGCACCAGCCCCTGACCGCAGGGCTGGGGGTGGGGGGTGGGGTGGGGAACAAATGAGACGCATTATCCTTCCCCTGGCGAGGAGATTCAAACAAATCAGAAATGCCAGAGCAGCCTGGACTCCAACCCCAGAGGTGTGTGGACAGCCCTGCCACAGCATGGGCCGGGGTAAGCAGGCCTAGCTGGGCTACCTAGCCCCGGGCCAGGCCTTGCCATATGCTTCCACAAGCACATTCCATGGCATCCACCAGCAGCCCCAGGACAACCGGGCTCCCATTTTTAAAACAAAGCAACAGGCTTAAAGAAGTCAAGCAAGCAGCCTAAAGCCATGCAGTTGATAAGGATTAAGTGAGACAATGTATACAAAACCAGGTAGCAGAGTGGAAACTTAAATGCCTTTTCCAAATGGTAGAACAGGGAGTGAGGGGCCAGTTATGTGCACTTGGAGGCACAATAAACGGACAAGCCAGAGAAAGGCCTTTTATTTTTTTTTTCTCTTTGAATGTAGTAATTTTACATCCAAAAAATTAGGTAGTCATTTTAGGAGAATGGTCTTTGTCTCCTCCGGAAGACAAAGACCAGGACTGGCATTGACCATCCATGATGAGAAAAAATGCAGAGAAGAGAAGCAGAAGAGAGCTCCTAAGTAATCTTGGCAGGTGCACACAGGGGCAATGGGGTTCTAATGGGGGAGGAGCCCAGGGGAGGAGGGGAATGAGACAAACTGGGGAGCTCCCTGGGGACCCATGTCCTTCCTAGAAGGCTGCTCACACCCCCGGCACAGCTGCTCCGGGTTTCAGCTGTCTTGCTCCTCATCTGGGTAATGGAGTGCTATGAAGCATGCTGGAGGCCATCAATTAGTGCTTAAACTCCACATTCACTGGGTTGTGTTGCCAAGGGTGCACCAAGATCCACACAGAGGTAAATCTCTCTCCTTTCTCACTTGATGGCTTGGAATTAAAATGCCACCCAACAATTGCTCCCAAAGAAATTGAGATTTATGGGTCACTGTCAATATCAACACATGTTGGCCATTATTTCAAAGTCTCCTTGCTCCTCAGGACTGATTGCTATTTACTTTGAAAGAGAAATGTGGTTTGATAATCCATGTAGGTTCCTGGGAGGAATGAGTTAAGTGCATTTTTTTCTTACCTTGGAGATTCTATTATTCCACTTCATTCTGTTTTGTCTGGAGGTAGAAATAACAAAATTTCCCACCCCTTAGATATTCCAGTGTTCTCCAAGGCTCTGGACCAAAGACAAGAGGGACATCTCTGCTCAGTCCTGGGTCACTGATGTGACAATATGGAGAGAACTGTAGCACCTTAGCAGCAAAACCAACCCTGTCTTGTGTGTTGAAACCATGAATTCATGACTGATCAGAGCAGAGGCTCCCAGGGAGTTTGTTAGAGGAGCGATTGGTGGTCTCCTCTGGAGCACTTCTCTCCCTTTGTGTAGTCGATGGGGCATGGAAACAGAGGTAGGAGCTGAATCCCTTAAGCTAATGGTTCTTAAACTTGAGTGTGCATCAGGATTCCCTGAAGAGTTTGTTAAAGCACAGTTTGCTGGCCTCACTCCTAGTTCAGAAGGCCAAGGGGGGGGTCTAGGAATCTGCATTTCTAATGGAGTCCAGGTGCTGTTGTTACCGATGCTGATCCTGAGTCCCACTTTAGGAACTGCTTAGAACTAGAATGGGAAGTATTAGAGGCCATGGGTGGGAGAGATGAAGCTGTCTGCAGTGCTGGGTGCTAGGGGAGAGAACATCCCCATCTGGAAGGGAACTTAGTTGTTTCCTGGGAAATGTGCAATTTAAACCCTTTGCTGTAAAATCTGTGGCTAAAGTTTGATTTCCATCAATAAGCTGTAAGTGGAGATCTATTTTTTTAAGTGTATTGAAATGCTAAATGGGTCCAGGACTACCCAAGCCACCACTGGTAGTCTACTGTACCTGCTACACCTAGCAAGGTCAAGGCACTGAGTCGAAGGTTATGGGACTGCAGTTGGGAACTTTGGATAACCATTGGGTCAAAGTTGTAAGGAGATTCCTGGTGTTGTGGGGTTGTTAAAAGAGCTCATGCTGCTACTTCACATCCTTGATCCCTAAGATGTTTTCCCTAGAGCAAAATTTATAGTGGCAACTGGGCCCCCAGCTACAAAGGAATACAGTCTATGTAGACTCTGAGAGTTCTATGTTGAAAGCGGAGACCTTGGGATTGGAGGCACATAACAATTTTTTCTGTGTGGCAGGGACCCCACATGCTAACTCACAAGAAGAGTGCAATTATAGTATGTCAGCACTGCCCTCCCCTTCCAGGAAGTGTGCTAGAGGAAGTCATAGTGCACTGAAGCCAGGTTGCCCAAACTCTGCTTTTCAAAGACCACTGGACTGGGCAATTGTCACTTGGGATTCAATATTTGGAAGTAGAATTCCCAAAGCAATCAAAAGCCTCAACTCTCACAAGCTTTGGGAGACTGTCAAGGAGACTCAGGCCCAAGGTAACAACGTATCTGGAGTCAGGAAAAAAGGTAGATAAGAATTCCCAATGATTACATCGGTTGGGACTTTGGATCACAAGGATAGAAAACCCAACTCAAATGAAGCAAAAAGAGGAATTTACTTATTCACAGAACAGGGGTGGCTAAAATAAGATTCCGGCACAACTAGATGTGTGACCCTAAGGGTGACCATGAATCTTCATGCTGTCTCCACCCCCATTCCCCTTCCCTCTCTGCTGGCCCTTGAGCATCCCAGATTTCCTTAGCCCTTAGCAGATCTTAAAATTCCAGAGATAATAAATTATCCTTTAATTCTGGTAAATGATCTAGACAGGACTCTGGCCAAGTGCTCATCCCTGAACAGATAATGATGGGCTGGAGGATGGGATCCCTGATTGCTCTGGCATCATGCCTACCCTTGGGTAAGATCAGCTTCACCCAGAGCAGACTGAGCAGGACCCGTATGGGAGGGGTGCCTCCTCTGAGCAGGGATGCCAGCTAGACGGGGTGACTGGCTGTGAGGCATGAGGACAAGCAGGGAAGCAAAGATGTCTCTACTTTCACAGAGACAGGCAAAGTGACTTCCCAGCCCTTGCACACACACCCCCCCCCACTATGCACATTGGGCCCTTGCTCAAAGATGTGCTGGCCCCCTGGGCAGAGCTGCCCTCACTAGCATGGAGGAAATACTGAACAACATTCTAGTAGGCCATATGTAGGTAGGGCAATGGAGTTTTTGATTAGTGCTATAATGACACAGGAGACCCAATGCAACTCCTAAGCCTTAGACCTACCAGGGAAAGCAGATAGGTAACATCAATAAAATCAGCATTTCCATTGGCTTCCTAGAATGTTCAGAGGCCATTTTCAAGACTGTGTATGTTAAATACACACTTCCATGGTGCTCTAGTCTATTCCATAACCATTCTCAAAAGGTGGTTCCCCAGACCAGCAGCATCTGCTTCACCTGAGACCTTGTTAGAAATGCAAATTTTTACCCAATCAGAAACTCTGGGGGCGGGGCCAGTAGCCTGCGCTTTAACAAACCCTCTGGGTGATTCTGATGCTTGTTCCAAAGTTGAAGAACTGCTGCTCTACCTGTATTTGATCCACTTCACCCAGTTCAAACCCTATTACAAAACTGAGACTTCCACTGCAGGTGTAATAAGCAGTCTGCAATTAGAGGGACATAATCAAGAAACAGAAAAAATGGTTTTCTATTTCTGTCACCCCTCTGCCTTCAACCATGCAGTATTAAGTCATATTTTTCCATTCCTTGATAACATGTTGGGTAGATTTCCTAATTTCTAGTCAATTCTATGCTTTTTATTTTGCTTAGCCTAAAGCCCATCCCACATCTGACTTGACATTCTTCATTTCTCCTTCATGAGCCAGAATCAGCGAGGGGAGAGGGTTGAAGTAACGAAGAGATGGGCTGCTTCTCTGGCACGCCCCTTTCCACTGCAGCACCAGGGAGCTGGGGACAGGGGAGGCCTGCTTCTGTGATTGCTCCCCTTTTTTTCAGGGCCTACCCCTCTAGGGTTGGGATGTGGAGCGGAGGCATAGGTGAGGGACAGAGATCCTAACCCCTTGTTGGTTGTCTGGGATTGCTGTGGTTCATTCTGGTCCCATCTGCTGCTTGTTCCTCATGTTCTCCGCAAAGATGGTGTATATGGCATCTCAAGGCCTGATCATATGATCCCAACTCATCTGACACCAAGAAGGACAGTTAGAGCCACTTGGACCTCAGTTCTCCTTTATTGAGTCCCAGAAACTACTGGTATAGTCTTCCCCACCCCGTGAGTGCCAAAGGGAACTCATGGGGGGATCCCATCCCCTCCAAACACATTACTCCTCTATCACTTCCCCCCCTAGGCTGAACCTCCAGTCCTCAGATGGCTGAAGCCAACACCTCCCCCAACATCACATGCAGGCCCACGAGCTCCTAGGGATATGGTGCCTAAAGTCCCACCACCAAATCCCCAGCACTTGATGAGGTCAGCTGTGTGGACATCTCAGTGAGCACCCAGCCTGGAGGAAAGTGACCATTTCTGCTTCCTGTAGATGGCCTCATCCTGCATTTTTTTTCAAGAGGCATAGAGACGGAAACACAGAGACAGAGAACCATGTGCAAGTTCACTCCCCAAAATGCCTGAAATGGCAGGGGCTGAACTGAACCAAAGCTAGAAGCCAGGAACTCAATTTAGCTCTGCCATGTGGGTGGCAGGGGCCCAATTACTTGAGACATCCTCCCAGGGTACGCATTAGTAGGAAGCTGGAATCAGAAGTCTAAAGTGGGAATTAAACCCAGGCACTCCAATATGGGACACAGGCATCTTAACCACTAGGATAATGCCGGCATCTTCACCCTGCATTCCTTTTCTTTAAAAAATTTACTCATTTATTTGAAAGTCAGAGTGACAGAGAAGGAGAGACAGAATTTCCATTCACTGGCTCATTCCCCAAAGGGCCAAAGTCCGGAGCGAGGAGCTCTATCCTGGTCTCCGACAATGGGTGGCAGGAATCCATGTACTTGGGCCATCTTTCACTGCTTTCCCAAGTGCATTAGCAGGGAGCCGGCTTTGAAGCAGAGCAGCCAAAACTCAAATTGACACTCATATGGGATGCCAGCATCACAAACCAGTCCTCATCCTGCATTCTTGATAAGTGATTCTGATAGATCCCCTAACTTAAGAGGAGCATAACAACGAAGGGACAGGAGCAAATTATTCTCCCAATTGCCCCCCACTTCCTTCTCCCGCCTGTGTGTCTACCTGGGCCAGCGGAAGGTGGTGACAGGATTAGGATAGACTTCTTTCCAAGTCCTGTAGTTGGGAGAATTTGGCTCCGACTGCGAGAAACTCTCTTTAGGTAAGCTGGATTCCTTAGTACTTAGTACTTAGGCTTTCAGCACAAGTTCTAGTGCCAGTCCTTTTCACTGCCCTGTCACATTTGTCATTTAAGTCATGTTTTCATAAACACTATTTCAGTTGACCTCACAAGGAGAGACAGAGAGACATCCCCCAGCTGCTGGTACATTCCCCAAATGCCCTGACACTGAGGGCTAGGCTAGGTCAAAGCCTGTGAACTACTTAACCTACAGGTAAACAGGCTCAGAGAGGTTAAGGAACAAGCCTATGATCACACAGCTAAGGGTAATGGTGGAATAGGCACCCAACCCAGAGGCTCCAGAGCACCTGTCTTCCCCCTGCTGTTTCACGCAGACACCAAAGCCACACTTGTCTTCCAGTTTGAGGCAGACTTGAAGCAACCAGCCAGAAAAATAGCTTGTTCCCAAGGTTACTGAGCAGCTGACAGGGAAGGGTTCCCTACAGGAAATACCAAATGGTTCAGGTCAGCTGTGCCTAGTG
This sequence comes from Sylvilagus floridanus, assembly GCA_949820135.1. Lineage (NCBI taxonomy): Eukaryota > Metazoa > Chordata > Mammalia > Lagomorpha > Leporidae > Sylvilagus > Sylvilagus floridanus. The sequence continues at coordinate 66,386,824 of OX463239.1, forward strand.
GATGCCACGTGGACCCTGACCATTGTCGTCTATGTGGCCCCAGGGAACCCTGAGTTGACATCAGTGGGCCAATTCCTTCCTGGCATGGGGCATGGGGCTATAACTCCTAAATCAGAAAGCTGAGCTTTCTGGCTGGCCAGAACTGGAGCCCAGCTCTGTGGAGTACCCAGCCCAGGGTCAAGAGGGGTCAGAGCACCATCTGTGCCTTCTAGATGGCTCTGTCCCAAATGACTCAGTTCCACACATGGTGGGTGGAGGTTCACGGTTATACTCCCTATTGTGGCCGAAGTGCATAGCAATTTTCTACTTGACAGATGCAGTTGGAGGCCCTGCTGCACAAGAGACTTCTCTCTTTAAGACTTCTAATGTACCTAGGACCCTCACATGCCCTCATCCTGGACAGACCTTCCCCTCTAGGGCTGAGGTTCAGTGAGATACGCCACCCGTATGCACTGGGATCGTATTTTCCCCACTAAAGATCAAAGCCCTCACCCTTTACTGAGCCCACCGTTACATTTTCAAGAATTTTGCCAGCTGAATTTTCAACATAGCCATTATTTTTAAATTAAATTGTGAAATCTATCATGTAATAAACTATGTGAAGGCATAAATACTCAAAACCCCTCTGTTCCTCAATAGTTTGCTACATTTTGCTATTCTCTGTTCTGAAGTATTTTTACTTCAGTGGTAGAAATGCTAGACGATGACTTGCTACACTGCATCTTTCCCAACTCCACGTTCAGTAGCACCACACTGGTAGCTTAATAGGAGTCAGATGGTTGTATTTATACATGGAAATTGCAAACACTATAAATCAGGGTTTGACTTACTAATTTTGTTGACTACATAAAGCAAGGGTCAACAAACTTTTTTATAAAGACCAAGCGATAAATATTTTGCCCCTTGTAATCCATAAGGTCTCTGTCGCAACTACTCAGCTCTGCCACTGCTGTCTCAGACAAATGGACATGACTGTGTTCCAATAAAACTTTATTTACAAAAACAGGGACTTTGGCCATACAATGATGGCCTCTCATCTAGACTTAAGAAAATCATGCTAATAGTGAAGATTACACTTAAAAGCATGTTATATCTGTAGTTGATCAGATTATAAATATCATCTGAAAGCTGAGGAGATATTCTTCTAGTATTCAAAAACCATAACCTGTTTCAGCAAAGAAATGGTTTATGTCACTGTAGAAATGAATGACTTCATTATCTTACTCAGTGTTAATAAACACATCAACCAACACTCACATCAAAACTGCACTTGCCCATCATTTGCCTGCATAGTTTGGCTGGTAAGATAAGAATTCAGCAAAAATCAAATCAGCATCTCTGTGAGTCAATTGGTTACATGCCATTTATAAGAAAGAGTACAGTAATCCCCCATTATCCATGGGGAATACGTTCCAAGACCCTCAGCTGGTGCCTGAAATAGCAGATATACTGAATCCTATGATACTTACATGTACAAATGTACTGCCTTTTCCAGGTTAACCAAGCACTTCTTATCTACCAAGGCAATAACTTTTGCATTTTGAGGTGCAACGGCAAAAACACATAAATTTATTTTCCTTCTTCCCAATTTTACAGATACAAGATTTATTCTCACTATATATCTGTCTCCTTAGCATATAATAGTTTTCTTTCCTTATTAAGTAGAGAACCTTCACCTTTTCACTTAAAAGAAGCATTTGGTGGCTTCTCTTGGGTGTATCTTATTTGCCGGCATCACTACTCTTGGGTTTTGGGGCCATTATTAAGTAAAATAAGGGTTACTTGAACACAAACAGTAGGATACTGAACAGTCAATCTGATAACCAAGATGGTTACCAAGGGACTAATGAGTGGGTGGTGTATACAGTGTGGACACACTGAACAAAGGGAGGACTCACGACCTGGGCCAGATGGATTGTGACAATGCCAGATGTCAGGCTACTCAGAATGGCACGCAATTTAAGGTACACATTGCCCATGTCTGGGATTTTCCATTTAATGGTTGAGATCAATGATGACTATAGGTCATCATTTGCACAAAAAGCAAACCTGTAGATAAGGAGGGGCTAATAAATGACATATTTTATTATCATCTGTAAATTATACAATACTCATCCTTGATGGCAATAAAATGTATGTGTGTGTGTGTATACACACACACACACACACACACATATGCATACTTTTTCTTCTAGAGAGAAAGTTATTGAATATTTACCATCACATCCCAGCTTGTGTTAGCTACATAAAACATCCCAACCAATCCACAGCAGTACATATTATGGACCAAAGACATGGTTTTTCCAGAGCTCAAGCAAGCAGAGGGTGTCAGGGATGGATGGACAAGCCCTCCAAGATGTTCTAGAAGGTTTCATGGAGCAGATAAGGCCATAAAGAATGGTATGAGTAAGGGCTGGCATTTGGTGCAGAATTCAAGCATCCCAAATCTGAGTGCCTAAGTTTGAGTTCCAGCTCCATTCCTGACTCCAGCTTCCTGCTAATTTGTACCCTGGGAGGTATCAGGAGATGACAGATCAAGTACTTGGGTCCCAGCTACCCCCATGGGAGACCACGATTGAGTTCCTGGCTTGGCCAGATTCAGCCCTAGCAGTAGTGGACATTTGGGAAATGAACCAGGAGATAGGAGATCTCTCTCTCTCTCCTGTTCCTTTCTCTCACCTACCCATCCCCACGTTTCAAATACATTGTATTTAAAATTTAAAGATTTCTTTTTAAAAAAGAAAGAATGATAGGACTAAATAATGAACAGAGAGCGAATGCACCTCAGGCAGATACATAGCACAAGCAAAGAAATGATGGTTGGAACTCCATGACTTGGTCAAGAATACCTAGAGAAGAGTGTTAAAGAAGTGGGAGATGAAGTGGGCCCAGGTATAAACAAGAACATGAAACATGCTGGTAAGGTGGAGCCAAAACAAGCAGGTTACAAAATATTTGTGTTAAGGGTAAAAAAAAAATCATTAGGCAAAAATGCACTTCCATTTAAATAGCTCTGGGTGATGGATGAGAGCAGATTTTGTTTTTATGCCTCTTAACATTTGTCTGTACCTTTCTATTGTTCTGAAGTGATGTGCATTACTCTGATGATTATGATGGGGAAAGAAGGTTTCCAGTAGGGAGTGCAAAAAAATGCAGAGCTAAACCTGAAGCCAAAGCCAAGGACAGGGCACATCTGGCCTGATGCAGCCAGGGTGCTGACCCCTTCCATTGTGGGAGCACGTGATCAGGCAAAGCTGATGGGCTGGAAACAGCCCTGTCCACACGCGGGTCTGCTACCTACCCCCACAGCCTCAGGAGAATATCTACTTTCTCTTTTCTCCATGGAGATTGGTTTGCAAAGGTTTCCCTGTCCACATTCGCAAAGGCACTACAAAGAGGGAAAAATGAGATCTGTCTTTTGCGGGTTTCACCACTGCTCTTTTCCCAACAGAAGAATTACGGTGCTTTGGAAGGCTACATTACCAGGCATAGGAGTGGAAAGTCGGAAAGGATCCTAGAGAACCTCGCATCCAACTCATTAATTTTATTAATAGTGAACCAGAAACTAAGGAGGTCAAGGCACACCAGAGGGCAGGAGACTGAGTAAAATGACTCTAACAGAGATGACACCTCCTTCAGCATCCAGGTCTTGTCAAGTGAGCCCAGGGCCTCATCATCAGGTGACGTGGGCTGAGCAGCCCCGGGCTTCAGAGACAGCAGGTTCTCATCCTTCCTCCAATTCACCCATGGAAAGCATGCATGCCTACAGGGCTCCCGGTGGCTTAGGTGTCACTTGGCTTCTCCAGGGCAAAGCTACTGCAGCAGAATTCTTTTTTCCTCTGTGCATCACACATCTGGAATGTCTCCGTCAGTGAACAGACCACTTCCAAAGCCCCCCATTGTCTTTTCCATGAAGACTTTATATGGCTAAGGCCATGTGATTAGCTACCCCTCACTGTTATTGTCTTTGCTCCCCCCAAGACTAGCCAGGGACTAGCCACTGGGGCATCCAGGGACTGGAAACATTAACTTGGTTATTTCCTCCATATAAACTTTACCAAACTGGAGATAGGGTGAGGATTTCTGTCTTTTCCATAAATACCTGTCTGCCTCTGTGATTGATGCAGTTCCCTGGGCTCCTGGCTGCATCCTGCCACCAATGCTGCCACCGATGCTAGCATTTCCCACATATCTGCGTATATGCCCTGTTGTTCATCTTAAATGTATGTACTTAGAGTGCAGGGGGTATACTGATTTATACTTTTTCTGATGAAGAACACAGGTAGCTACAGGATTAAGAAACACATTTTCAGGAGCTGGATAATAACAAAAATTAAGTGGCGAAAGTCCTTGCTGTTCCCAGTAGCTCGAGAGCTTTAAAAATAAAGTAAATAAGTACCTGTGTTGCTTTTTTACTCCTACAGAGACAGGGAAATTACTGTTGAAAAATTTGAGCTCATATATTCAGGGCCGTGCCTCTTGGAAGAAGTATAAAATTGTAAATGGAATCATCAGGAAGTGCTCACTAAATGTGAAATCGACAAACTGACCTTTGAAATTTGAAAACAGACTTCCCCTAAGCAAGGTCAGCAGTGCTCTGGATAGACCAACAGCTGAGCCTGCTCACCATGCCCTTCCACCTTGTGCAATTACAGCATTTCCCAGGAAAAATGTATAATGGGGTTTTTCTTTATATTTGGTGCATATCTTGTTGTTATAATTAATAACAGAGACATTGTCCTCATCCCTGGCTCTTTCCCCTAAGTCAGAACATCTAGTCTGACGCCATCTGGAGAACAAGCTTCCTTTGAGGACTTCCTGCCCCTATTCCCCTGTCTTGGGTTCCTTCAGCATACAAGCCATCTTTCCACCAGAGCTAAGTAACAGTTTGGTGTTCCTTTCCCCCTGAGAAAAGCTCAGACACCAAAGAACTTCCTGTTTCCCAGCTCTCCCTGGCAGAATCTGGTCTTCCTTCTGCCCCAGGGATTCCACACCAAGTACTAGCCCTCCCTACCCTTGTTTCCACCCTGTCCCCAGTCCTCGATGCTGGCTTCCCAGGCAAATAAGGATGGGGTAGGGCTATGGCACCTTCTGGAAAGAGCCAACCACCTCACTGGTCTTTAAATGACACAATGGCAGCCCCAAAGCCTGCCATTGGGGCCCTTGTGTCCAGGGCCCTATTATTTTTCTAATGAATATCTAAGAGGAAACAGTAACAGATCGTAGGATCTGGAGAAGGCTACAGGAGCCATATGTCCCAAGAGGGAGACATGGTGAGTATGCCTTTTTTTATTTTTTTATTTTTATTTTACTATTTTTTTTTTGACAGGCAGAGTGGACAATGAGAGTTGCCGTTGGTTCACCCTCCAATGGCTGCCGCGGCCGGTGCACCGCGCTGATCCGAAGGCAGGAGCCAGGTGCTTCTCCTGGTCTCCCATGCGGGTGCAGAGCCCAAGCACTTGGGCCATCCTCCACTGCACTCCCTGGCCACAGCAGAGAGCTGGCCTGGAAGAGGGGCAAGCGGGACAGAATCTGGCGCCCCAACCGGGACTAGAACCCGGTGTGCCGGCACTGGTAGGCGGAGGATTAGCCTAGTGAACCGTGGCGCTGGCCCGAGTATGCCTTTTTAAGTACTGATTTCTTCATCCTATGGAGACAAAAGCAGCTTTCAGTCCTGGAAACCAACAGCCTCATGGACATTTGATGGGGCTGGCTTCTCTCAGTCTACTGGAAGTCTTCTCAAAGTCTAGTGTGGGAGAAGGCATTGGGCATAGCAGTTAAGACACCACTTTGAAAAATAAATAAATAAATAAATAAACCTTGCATACCCAGAAAAAAAAAAAGACACCACTTTGGACATCCACATTCCATATCAAGATGCCTAGGTTCAAGTCCCTGTCCCACTTCCCACTCTAGCTTCCTGCTAATGTGCACCCTGGGAAGCAACAGGTGATGGCTCAAGTGCTTGGGTCCCTATCACCCATGTGGGAGACCTGGCTTGAGTTCTGGGCTCCTGGCTTTGACCTGACCCAGCCCTAGCTGCTTTGGGAGTGAACCACTAGATGGGAAACATCCTGCCTTTCTCTGTCTCTGTCTCTATGTGTGTATGTGTCTCTCTGCCTTTCAAATATTTTTTGTAAAAACATTTCTAGAAACCTAGACCCTTGACCTTTCACAGCACCCAGGAAGTGCACAGAAGTCTCCTCACAGCCTGCTTTGGACGCTGCCCTTTGTAGAGTCCAACAGTTGCTCATGAGCTTGTATTTCTGTCCTGTGCTAAGACTGAATGAAGTAATCCTTTCAAAGCTTTTGGAGAGCTGACTTCTCTTCCTTTTTCTGTTTAGGCTCCCTTTGAGAGAGTTAATAATAAATACATAAATCAAGCAAAAGCTAAAAATGCACTCAAAAGCTGCAAGCTTGGTTCAGGCTTTCAGGAAAGCAGTCATTTCTGGAGGAAATCCCACCTACTCCTGAAAATGGGAGAAATAAACAAGATGAGCATCCACAGCAGGCAGTGGTTGAGGTTCTCCAGTCGTATACGTCGACTTTTATATTTATGAGAAAACAAACATTGCCTGAAATCAGGCTTGGCCAGACTGAGGTATGTTCCGTACAGTCTCTCTGCGCTGTGTTCTGGCTGCTTCCGTGGCAGCCACAGGAAGGAATCCACACCCCTCCCCAGGGACGCCTGAATGGGAAAGGATGCAGACTGTGGGGAAGGCTGGGGTTCTCCCACAGGGCCCCAGCCCCCCTGCACGCAGCACAGCTTCCTTCAGACTCCCAGGCCCCTGAGTTCCTCCGGATCTGAGCGACAGTCAGGCCGGGGGCTGGGAGATGGGAGGAGTACAGCCCACTCATGCCTGACAACAGCAGCCTCTCCCTTTTTCCCAAGTAAGGGAAGTCACCCTGATGGCTCCTGGGCCAGCCATCTGTTTCCAGCCCCTTCAGGGGCCATCTCAGGCCAGCTTTGGAGGGCTCTGCCCTCAAGCCCCTTCAACTCCTGTGATCAGCTCTGAGGACCTCAGCCCACAGATAGCCCGGCCTCTGTCTTTAAGGATGTTTCAAACAGTTTTCAACTAAAGTTTCTGGCTTGTTAGCTCTGAGTTGTGAGACAGAAGGCCTTTAGGGAATTCAGGAAGTGGAGATAAGCTCCTGCTGAACTGAGGGGCTGGGGCGGAGCTGTCAGAGGTGGCCTGGGATGTGGCTTCGCCAACAGGAAAGGGATAGGCCCAGTGCAGGCAGCATGCAGACCATCATGGTAGGCTCCTGGGCTAGTGCCAACCCACCAGAGAGGAAGGGGCTGCCACACGTCAGACCCAAGTGGCAGCCACACCACCAAGCCCTTCACTTGGGTTATATGCTCAGCTCCATCCTACAAAGTAACATCCCTTTCTCTCCCTGACTGGGAGGTTCCTGCTCAGCAGGACTATACTATTTGATTAAGCTCCCCTGGCGACTAAGGGGCAGGACTGAACTCAAAATGACAGCATAGCTCCAACAGGTCCATTTCCCACCCTGCCACGGTGTCTCCCCTGGGAGAGTCTGGAGAAGTTCTGGAGTTGGGTAACAATGGGACACAAGAACAGAGAGTGGGCCAAGCAGGCCTGTGGGGCGGGGACCTGGGTTTGTTCTCTAAGAGGACCGTGGGCCAGATTGGGGCTTCTCTGAAACACAGGACTTGCAGCCCTTTGAGCAAGGGTATAATTGCAAAGCGATATTTAAGAGGACTGTGTTTGGGACAGCCTGCATGTGGTGCTGGGAAGGAAAGTAGCCAGGAGGGCAGATTCTGAGACAGGCAGAATTTACCTCTGTGGTGAGGAGGGCAGTTCTCAGGTGCAGAGATCCAGGTGGTGGCTGCAGGGAGGGAGAGGTCAAAGCAAGATACAGGACCTGCGTCAAGGGGAAAACGAGCAGACTGGAGACTGGCTAGGATAAGAGCACCAGCAAAAGTTGGCGCTGACTGTGGGCCATGCAGTTAGCCCCCTGGTGCTCATCTGCCCCTGTAGCAACCCCACTCCACAGAGGACACTGAAGCTCGGAGAGTAACACCCAAGGTCACAAAGCAGGCAGCCAGCAAGCTGGGATTTGAACACGGGCAGTCTCTGTGCAGAACCTGCATGCTTGGTCTCCACACAAGACTGCCTCCTACCTGTGTGCAGAAGGAAAGAACAGCTCCTCTGGGCCTCACACCACCCTCTTCCTGGAATGTCCCCTTCATTTTTAAACTCCAGCTCCTCCTTAAAACTTTCATACCCAACTCTGCCCTTCCATGCACACCATTTGCCTCACCATCCAGGCCTGCTCCTGGCAGTCCTGCCGTGTCTTGGCCCTTGGTCCCTTCTCCTGCCCATCAGCAGCCTATACTTGATCGTGCAAGCCATCTGCACAATGTCTGCCTCCCTCTGCTCCTGAGGGAGTCCCCCTTCCTCTTTGCTTCCATCTCTTCTCCTGTTTCTTACATGTCTCACACTGTATTTAGTACATATTTTTGCCTGTTTGTTCCTCCTTCTACCTTTCCTACAGGATTTTGAATACTTTGAATGCAGAAAGTGGCTAAGTCTTAATCCAATCTGTATGGTCCATGACATTTAATAGGTGCATAATTAATATTGATGAACAAGTTTTTGTGATTGGAATGAATGAATGAATGAATGAATGAATGCCTGGGTCCAGGAGACAGGAATTTCTGGCTTTTATCCCTTCCTGACTCACTTAATAGGATCACATTAGTATTTATCATAAAGGTTCTCAGTGCCTCCTTCAAGAGTTAGTACCAATGGTCCACTTCTGCTTGGTTCATAACCCATCAGTGGCCTGTCTTGCCCTCCCCAGATGGACTGTCAGATTCTCTGATCAAGCTCACTGTTGTGCACTATGTGACCAGTCTCCATTCTTCCTCTCCTTACTCCTTATGATACTCTAGCTGACTCCCCTCCTTTGCTCCTTGGAGCTTATTTCCATAGAACTTCATCCATCTGCTGAGATCTGAGTGAGGCCTCAATTCCCTGTGGATGCTCCTCCCAGCATCTTCTATAACAAGGTGCTACCCACAGCTCACCTGGGCTGAGCACCCACCGTGCCAGGCACTGTGCTGCACACCATACGTGAGCCTTTTCCCCCATCTTCCCAATAAGCCTCCCATTCATCAGATGTGGAAACTATAAGCCTCAGGGAAGTCACATAACTGATAATGGGCAGAGCCAGGATTCAAACTCGGAGTTCCTGCCTCCAAGCCTTGTGTAGCACAGCCCTGAGTTTCAACTTGGGGGGTGAGGGGTGGTCCTAAGACTCTCTGAGCTTTAGTCTCCTCATCTCATGCACAGCAGATTGTGGCTGCAATACAAGGAGATAACCAGGTGAAACACACGCCCCTCTCCTTTTCTCTCCCACCTGACTTTAACACTCCCTCTTAATGCTTCCTCCTCCTCCATTGCCACAGGCAGTTGTCTGAAACCCAGCTAAGGCTTATGCTCTCTGGGGTTCCTACAGCCTGAAGAGCTACTCACAGAGGAGATTCTAGAAGTATGCTAATTGGATGACTGAAGTCTTTTAGTGACAGCTCTACCAAAACCACTCCAGAGGACTCTAACCCAGAACAAATCAAGCTTCCAGAATGTGCTCTGCTCCTCCCCTCCCCACCCTTCTCCAGGCCCAGGCTCCTGGCCACGCCTCTTCAAGCTACAACACATGTCCTCTCACCCCAAGCACTCTATCCAATCTGAGCTACTGCGACCGGCCAGGACCAGCCAGGACCAGCCATACCCCACCTCCTCTCACTAGGAAAGAGAGGGAAAAGCCCTCAGGTGTCTTCCTCCTGCTCCCAAGACTGAGTGTGTGTCCATCTTCCCCATTCCCATCACCCCAGTGCCTCTCTGCCCTCTCCCTGCTTGGGAATCCAGACACTGGTGACTGACCAGCTTCTCTAATCTCCCGTCATCCCCTCTGGACTCCTCTGCCAGGAAAGGCACTCGTTAGCTTTGAACATATGATTTTACAGTACATCTTGTGTGACTCTCAAATACGAGGTCAATACAAATAAAATCATTTAAATTGCTTGATATTAAACTTTTCTGACCCAGAAAAGTAAAAAGCCTTTTAAGTGATAGTTACATTGATACAAAAGTCACAATGACAGGTTTCAAAGATGAAAGTACAGATCAGAAAATAGAACAGAAGCAAAAACACAGATGAAAGGCAAATAACCCCATCTGAAAATCTAAAGCTTTCATTAAGAAAAAAAAGGCCAAAAGCACTCTTCTGTGTTAAAAAGATCATGATGAAAGGAGTGCACACTTGTCACCCACTTGAGTTCTCAGGCTCTGCATACTTGTCCCTTTCTGTCAGTACTACAGGCTTTCTTGGCTCAAATTTCCTAGGTGGAGGGCCTCAGAGCCCAGTTTGTGTCTTTCTAGGAGGAATACCTGTAATGCAGGTGCTGTGGACACAGACCAGGCAGATGCTGTAGACACCTGCGTGTGCTCGACTCCAAAGAGCTCACCATCCACATGGTTAACCCAAGCAGGTGCCAGCCTGCTTCCCCATGTAACTAAAGCTCATCAGGACTCTTCATTAAAACAGCACACAGTAATAAATATTTAACTACAAACATGGCAATCCCCTTTTCTAACTTTTATTTTTAACTGACATAACAATTATGCATAATTATGGGGTACCATGTGATGTCTCTTGTTTTATGCTTAAATCAGGGTAAATTATTTACCTATATCTTTATGATAAAAGCATTCAAAATCTTCCCTTCTAGCTTTTATTTTTAATGAAAAATATATAGAACCTTATGGTAATCCATGGTCAGCCTACAGTGTAATGACACCAGAACTTCTTACTCTTGGCGAACCACGACAGGATGACATAGCATCTGTTAGTAAACCTTTCCCCAAAACCCCCACCTAACTTTCCTCAGCCTCTGGTAACTACCATTCAGCTTGCAACTTCACTGAGATCAACTTTTTCAGATTCCACAAGAGTGAGATCATACGGTATTTGTCTTTTCCGTGCCTGGCTTAGGGCAAAATTTAAAGATGTATAAACATGAATATCAGAGCCAGAGTCCTCCAATTGCTATTTCTCACAGCCCAAGCCCATCTTGCTTGCTCTCAGATTTGGGTAGAATACCATTTTGTAACTCAACTTCCATTTTCTTGAGGTCAACCCTTCCCGGATTTCTTGCTTTCCTAGGACTTTCAGTGACTTCCCTGTGCACCAGCACATGCAAGGCCTTTAAAAAGTTCAAATATTGCCATGACTAGTTTGTACTGGAACAAAGATAAGCCCAGACAGTCAGAGTTTGCCTTTCTCTGTCTTCTCCCTCCAGGAACCAGAGGGAGCAGAAGAGTCTCCGCCACATAGGCCCTACACTCATCCATGTCACTCCCACTCTTTCCATCAAAGGAGGTCATTTCCCCTACATTGTTGCCTCCCTGACTTTGGCTCTTTGCACTTTGGAGCAGGAACTGTTTATGGATTGACTGATAATAATGACTCACGATTGGTACCTCTTATGAATGCCAACAGCTTTTACTCTTGGCTTCTGACCTAGGCTGGGCTCTTAAGCAGACCCAATACAGAATGAAGTATAGGGAAGTCCATAAAATTCCACATGACCAATGGAAAAGGTTTTAAGTGGGAGAGTAAAGGGATGAATCAAACAGCAATTGTAGGAGCTTAACTGACATAAGGGCTAGAGAGACAGAGATCAAATGTTCAAAGAGGAGCAGGGGTGGTGTGATGATTACAGATCAGCATCATAATGGACAGAATCCAAACAGGGTCCATAAGTGGGAGGGAACAGGGAAAGCCCTTGGGTCAGGTATTCGTGGGCCTAAGAAGTCAGCTAGGGCAGGAAGGCTCAGACAAGTCCTGGGGCCCAGGAACTGGGAACACAAAGAGCGAGCAGTCATCAACAATCACACACTAAACATCAAACTTCTCTGCTCTCTTATCTTTACCCTCTGTGGTGCATTGTCACATAAAACCAGAGAGAATCGTGTCCCTCCCAAAAGTCTGTTGTTTCTTTTTAAAGATTTATTTACTTATCTGAAAGGCAAAATCACTCTCCAAATGACCACGACAGCCGGGTCTGGGCAAGGCTGAAACCAGGAGCCAGGAGCTTCATCCAGGTATCCTGTGTGGGTGGCAGGGGCCCAACTACTTGGGCCATCTTCTGCTGTCCTCTCAGGCACACTACCAGGGAGCTGGATGGGAAGTGGAGCAGCCAGGACTTGAACTAACACCCATATGGAATTCCAGGCATCATCATAGGTGGTGGCCTGACCTGCTATGCCACAATGCCAGCCTCTGTTGTATCTAATTAAAACAGAGGCAAAGGTGCCAATATTTGGAGGGAGATCTAAAGACCCCTGAAGTTCTATTGAGCCCCATCCCCTGGTGATTCAATGTCTGTTCCAAAATGGAAAGACTCACTCCTAAGCCAACAGCTGTTTGGGCTGTCATTAGCATGCCTGTCCTAAACTCTTGTGATTTCACTGTGCAGTCCTGTCTGCATGATTTCTCAGGAGTCACTCAAATAAGATGATTTGGAAAATCTCACCAGTGATGAAGTAGGTATTCATCTCAGTGATTTGTCCTTTATATCAATGCAATGGGATATTTCGAGGGAACATGTAGTCAACTTCCTATCTCCTCAACCTAAAAAGAGTCTGGAAATTCCCGCCTGCTCTTCAGAGTGGCCTTTATTGGGTACCTTGATTTCATGGAAGTCAGACTAATGTTTCCATTTTGTGTACCACCCATTCCCTCTTTGGGTCTCCCTGTTCTCATCTGTAAAGTTCAAGCAATCAATAGGCTATGTGTTTTTCTCAAAAGTATCTTAAGTTATTTTAAATACTTTGATACAAACTTGTATCATAGGTGAGTAACAGGCTGAAAATTCAGATTCTTCTCTGGCTTATACCCAGTAGGATCAGCTCCAACAACTTTATATGTTGTTTGAGTTACTTTTTCCTAAACATATTGTGTCCACACTAAAGGTCATCATTTTTTTAATTGCCCATTCCCATGACCCCATGAGACTTTCCATCATCAAAATCAGTGAGCATTTGGCCTCTCAGAATGCATATGATTCCTTTTTTTTCTTTCCATATCACATAAAACTCTCACATGGGAGTTACTGCAATTATGAAGTCAATCTGGCTTCTTCCAGAGAAGTATCCCAATTGTTGCACATGCCTTTCTTCTGATTCAGAACAACTGCAGTTTTCAAAGCACTTTTCAACCTCCACTGCCTTATCTGGCTCCACCCAGCAACTCCACTGTTCATAAAGGAATTTGTTACACAGCATTCAGATCTGTGTCTAATTGTTCTAACAACTTTTTGTCCTAATAAACTCCAGCAGGACATTTCATGGCATTCTTTCTGACAGTTTGTTGTTCTCATTCATTACATTCCTATCCAAATGTTTACCTACCCTGGAGGAAAAAAATCTAATAGATCAATGAAGCATGAATCTGACAGAGTGATTAGAGCCAAGAACGAAAGGACTTCAAGGTGCATCTGTTCCATCCACCCCTGACCATGGAGTCTCACTCACAGTGACCAAAGGGCCACGCTTCTCCAGCGCTTCCTGGCTGGAGGAGCAGACACCCTGACATGAGCCTTTTCTTTCTTTCCCCCAAGATGGCCACTCTTCCTTTGTTCACAAGTCACAGCCACAGTTGGTGATCTAGTGCCAGGTTTTCTCGGGGGCAGCTTCCCTGGGCTCTGAGTATGCTACTCCCAAGCCCTCTGGTCTGCCTGCCAGCTGTCTGCTTCTTTTTCCTCCTAATTAATGCCTACATCTTATCAGAGTGGCCCGTTCTCAAATAGGGTAACTGAGTCATGGATCTGTTGTGTGATGCTTTCTTTGGGATCCTTCTCACTCTGCCCAGACCTGTATTAATTGGGGCTTGCTCACTATTGCACAGTGATTCACCCACCAGTAGCCCTTACATCAAACCCTGCCCATCCCTCAGCAAAACCACAGCTAAAGCTTGTTAGGCACGTTTCAGTTTGCAGGGTTTTCCCACTGAGAGTGAAGAGGGCTTAGGCTCTGGGGTCAGCCAGAACTGCTCTGACACAAGGACTAGATCTTTCTCAACTTCAGTTTCTGAGTCTGTACAATAGGAACAATGAGATCCACTTCCTAGAAAAGAAATTAAAATACTGCACATGAAATGCTCAGTACTTGGTAAGAGCCCAAGGAGAGTTATTAATGATTACCCGGCTCACGGATGAGGACACTGGACTCAAGAGATCACACGGCTCACCACGTTCTACATTGTGCATACACGAGCCTTGGCAAAGCCAGGTCCTCAATCCAGGTGCCTCCCCGACTCCTGTGCTCACTCGTTTCACTCCCCTAGCAAGGCCTCTCAGAGCTAAAAACTGGTCCTTCACAATAGTGGTTCCCAAGTGTGAACCCCAGCCCATCAGCATCACCTGGGAACGTGAGAGACATATCAGTTTTGGACCCATTCCAGATCTAGTGAGTCAGCAACTCTGAGGATGGGGGTCAGCAACCCCCAGCCCTCCAGGGGGTTCTGATGTACTCTCAAGATTAGGGACCACTGCTCCATAAGTTGCCTTTGGATTTCCATCATCCACTCTTGAGGTGAGTGGTCCACTAATCCAAGTGTGATCCCCAATATGAGTTAGCTTTTCCAGCCCTGTGACATTATTGGGACTGTGATTAACATAACATTATTGGGACTGTGATTAACATCGTGGCAATGGTTCCCATCCATGCAAGCACATTAGAGTCACCTAGGGACCTTTTAAAATAGCAAAAAGTCCCACCCTTGTTCAGGTTTAAAGACAACTGGGGAGCAGAGGAGCTGGCATCTGGCACAGCAGTTAAGACACTGCTCAGGATGCCTGTATCCCTGGGTTACAGTCTCTGCTTCACTCCTGATTCCAGCTAATGCACATGTGGAGAGACAGCAGGTGATGGCTCAGTGTCAATTACCTGAGTTCCTGACACCTGTGTGGGAGACCTAGCTTGAGTTCACAGCTCCTGGACTCAGCCTGGCCCAGATCTGGCTGTTGCAGACACATGGGGAATGAATCAAGAAATCAATGATCTCAATCTCGATCTCTCTCTCTCCACTCTGTCTCTGCATTTCAAACTGATTAAAAAGACAGCCCTGATGGACAAGCCCAGAACAGGGTTCCCTCACAGCTTCCACAGCACTTGCTGGACGGGTAATACGTGTACCTCATTGAGGTGTGCGTGTTTTTCATGGACCCATTCCAGTTAACCATTGCTTCCGGAAACCTGGGGCTCTGTCTGGTCAAGCCTCTACCTCATGCCCGCTTATTTGCACAGCTGCTTGTGTTCAGTCACAGGTATTTACTTAACATGCCCCAGCTACACAGCTCAGGGTTATCCTACCTGATCTAGAAACGTAATGACATGATATGGTAAACATTAAACACTGACTCACCCCTGTTCTTGTTTTTCTTCTAATAACTTAGAAGGGTTTGGGGGATAATAGTTTTATGAGTGTGCTAGAGTAGTAAGCATCCAAGCTCACTAGTCAACACTTGGCCCAGTGGGTTCTAGCGACTAACAAATAAGCCTTCAAGAGAAGAATCAAGAATTGGATGGAGAAAAGGCAGGTGTTTGCTCCCAGAGAAGAGAGGAGCTGGCACACTGTACCTGGAATGGGCCAGGAAGAAGCCCCCGCCCACGGGTAGAGCCAGGTTTTATGGGGTCTTAAGATTATGCCACTTGGGATGGAGGATCAGCAAAGAAAGTTCACTTTAAGAAAAAAGAACACAAAACTGCATATTCAAAAGTAGGTATGTCTTGCCAGCGGGAAGCTAAAGTTCAAATTCACCTCATGGGTAAAGATGTACTGGACTGGGTATTTTTTTTTAATTGACCACCTCCAGGTGAACACCTTGCCATGCTAGTTGAGTGTCTGTTACCCTCATCTCCACTGAATACCTTCTTTGAACTTGTAAAGACTCTAAATGAAAGACTTGTTTAGAAAAGAGGATTTCACATATCCAAAGGCCAGCTTTTATTGATTTACTTTCTTATTAGGTAATAAATCCATATGGTCCATTGTTAAAAAATTACTGAAGAATATTAGTGATAAGTCTTAGTAACCTTTATAAACCTGATTCAATAAAATGCATTTTTTATAAAATTCATTTTTCCTATTTGGAAAAGTAATACATACTTGCTGCAGAACTTGTGAAATGAAACAAACACAACATACTCACACAAGAAAACAGAGAAGGCATCACGTTTGACCCTGTCATCCAAAGGCACAAGTTGAGCCCTTTGAACACTGTGTAAACACTCTGTGAGCACAAGTGGAAACCTGTCCTTTTGTCTGCCTGCTTTTCCCCTTCCTGATGCTAACACTACTCTGAGTGGTCAAGCCGTGGGTGAAAAATGGGCTTCCATAAAGAAAGGCGGCAAGAATTTAAGCATAGCAGTATTTCTGGGGAAAATTATAAGCTTTTGAAATTTTTGGACAACTCTGTACATACCCCCGTAATCTTAGGTAAGATGGTAAGGAGCTTTCAATCCAAGTGAGAATTCCTTCCCTAAGTGATGACTACTGTACAGAGAAGGGTTGTAAGATGACAGGCTCGTAGCCGGCATCGCAGCTCACTAGGCTAATCCTCCACCTGCGGCGCCAGCACTCTGGGTTCTAGTCCCGGTTGGGGTGCTGGTTCTGTCCCAGTTGCTCCTCTTCCAGTCCAGCTCTCTGCTGTGGCCCGGGAAGACAGTGGAGGATGGCCCAAGTGCTTGGGCCGTGCACCTGCATAGGAGACCAGGAACCTGGCTCCTGGCTTTGGATCAGCACAGCACACTGGCCGTAGTGGCCATTTGGGGGGGGAACCAACGGAAGGAAGACCTTTTTCTCTGTCTCTCTCTCTCTAACTCTGCCTGTCAAAAAAAAAAAAAAAAAGATGACAGGCTCGCTGTGACTGAATGCCAGGATCCATTAGCTGTATCTGTCATGATACACAGGAGTAGTGAGTGCCACACACATCATGGTGATCTAAGGCTGGGCTGCACCTTGACTGGAGATAAGCCTGAGAGAACAATCTAGAGTCAGTGCTCCAAAAATGTGAATCAACTGACTGAAGGAATGATTGAACGAAACCAAACTGAAATGTGTGACTCCCCAGTCTTCACTGTAGGCAGAGGCTTCGAAGGGGAAGCCCATGGCAGTGATTCTCCGGCCAGTCCAGCCATAAGCTCTTCCCCTCCTCTGAATGCCCCTGGGCTCCCCACTGAAGCCCCTTCATGGCTTCCTCTCCTCTCCTGACCTGCCTCCCTGCACAGGCTGTGAATGTCCTGAAGCTCTCTGGGGGCCCTTGAGGCATGAGGCCACACTGCTCAGCCCTTCGGACACTCACCGGGCACCCACCCTGCTCTCTGCATTCAGACCGCTCAAGGGTTCACAGTGTGGTGGGGTCAGGGGGAGGGAGGGAAGCACATTCATAAATAGTTATAATAAATCATGAGACTATAAATGTGAAATATAATTATAACTAAATCATTATAATTATTTAAATTAAAAATAAGAGCAACTAAGTCCAGGGAGGGGTTAAGCATTTCGCTTACACACTATTTCAAATCATCTTTACAATCATCCCATGGGGTCTACTCAGTCTTCTCCCAACTTCACAAATAAAGAAACTGAGGCTTGGGACATTTAAAGGGACTCAATGGAGTAGGCATGTTTCAAGCCCAGGTGTGTCTGTCTCTGGCTATTAATAACAGGAGAAGGAACAAGAGGAGAAGTGCTTGACATAGTGGGTAAGCCGCCGCTTGGGATGCCCACTTCCCATGTCGGAGTCCCTGGGTTACAGCAGGAGCTGCTCACTTTGAATCCAGCTTTCCGCAAAGATGCGCCAAGGGAGGCAGTAGGTGATGGCTTAAGTACTTGGGTCCCTGCCATCCATGTGAGACACCTTCATTGAGCTCCCAGCTCCGGGATTCAGTCTGAGCCAACCCTGGAAGTTGTGGCCACGTGGGGACTAAACCAGCAGAGGCAAGAACTCTCCTTTCCCTTATGTCTCTCTCTCTCCCTCCCTCCCTCCCTTTCTCTCTCTAGCTCTCTCTCTCTCTGCCTTTCAAATAAATAAAATGTTTTAAAAAGGGGAAGAGAATGATTTAAATTTGAGCTTGGCTAAGAAGGGCATATGTTTCTTGGTAACTTGGAGATCACCACCACCACCTCACCATCTAACATTGGCAGAGGGGACCTGGACAGCTGGGGATGGGCAGGATGGCAGACAGAAGAAACTACCCAATTCCTCCTCAAAGATGGCCCAGCCCTGGCCCTTGCCCTGGCCCCTAAGCGGCTAGCATCCGTTCAGAGCAAGGAAGACAGCTGAGGGCCTGTAATTCCTGCATTTCCTGTCCATGCGCTGCTGGGGTGGGTTTTATGTGAGCAGCGAGAGGCAGGGAACACTGATGAGAAATCAGAGCTCTGCCAGGGAATGGGAGAGGAGCCGCAGGAAACGCTTTTGTCTAAAAATACGCCCGTTTCTGAGAGGAAAACAGTCATTAGAGGGGGTGAGAAGCGCCCATGGTGAGGAAAGCAAAACAGGGAGACTCTCACAGAGGCCAGTGGAACAACAGAGAAGCCCATGGCCCACCCACTTCCTGTGCGATCAGCGAAGCAGGCAGACCAAATGACAGCCCACAGACAGCACGCCAGGGGAAGCGTCTGGGGACAGCTCGCAGAGTTGGCCGGCAGGTGGGAGGAGAAGGAACTGTTCCAGTTAATATTTGGCTTGCGTCGGCTGGTTCCGCTATAGATTTGGTTAAAATTCACCAAGCACTTGCTGCATACCAGGCACAGTCAGGGCCATGTGTACCTCCTTTCCTGTGAGCCTTCAAACAACAACATATAGGAGGAAAGCAAGTGTCAGAGGTCAAGTGGCTTGGCCAAGGTCACACAGTGGATGAGTTACAAAGACGTGGCTCCATCCCAGGTCCCCCAACTCCAAATCTCTTGCTCAGTCCAATGGACCCAGCTGCCTTGCATAAGATCAACAGTCTGGACCTTCCCCAGCCTGTACAAGCCAGGGCCAACTACTGCACTCTTCTGGGAAAATTACAACCCTTCCATATCCTTTATCTTGCCTTGTGCGGAGGCAAATTTGTAATCTTTTTAACAAGGACTTAAAGCCAGCCAACATATATGGCAACCGTGGCAGACACACTTACCTCCCTCCACCCCCGGAAAAAAGGGAATGTAATGGTTAAGCTACATGATCCCCAAGTCCCTCTACACTGATTGAGAAGTGACCATGCCTCCTTTGTTGAAATGTCCAGGGACTAGGGCAGTGGAGGGAGAGGAGGCAGTTCCTCCGGATGCTTCCTGACTCTGTGCCAGGAGCGGGAAGGAGCACTTTTCACGCATTTCTCACTCCATGCTCCACCATCTCTGGTGTAATTTAGCAGCATTTTGTAGATAAGAAAACAAAAGTCTGGCTTACTTAGAACCCAAATCTACATTCCTTTTGACTCTGTAAGGGAGAGTAAAATTTTCTCTCTACCCCCTGAAGCTTTGAGAATGGAGTCTCTGAAATCACATCATAGTAGACCTACAAACAAATTTACTACACACAAGGGGGCGCGCTGGGTGAAAAGTGGGTACCCACATAATGGGCGGGATCTCGAAGCACAGATCCCCTCGTCACAGAGGAGCAGGAGGGGCAGTAGGCAAGCTGGGGAAGAGTTGCCCTGGGGGAGAATGGGTGGGTCTGAGAACAGGCAGCAGTCTACAGCACAGTCTGTGTGTCTCACCCCATCTTCCCTCTTAGTGTGAGTCAGGCTGCTCTGACCAAGAGGCTCCTGTGGAGGGGATTCCTAACGACTTAATTCTTCCTGGAAGGTTGTGTCTCAGGGCAAGTGGGGGAAATTCAGAGACAGTCCTCCCTGTACTTCAGGGGAGAAAAGGGAGAGAGACGGGAGGGCAGTGGACGGTTAGGACACCCTGGTTCTGAGGCTGCTCTCAAGGCCTGGCTGTGGTCTTCAGTTCAAAATACCCGGGCCAAAGTGCCAAGCTTTCGGACAGTGTGTTCTAAGACACAGCAAGTCGCACTCACTTGTTGGAGTCCGGCATTTAGGAACATAAGAGCTAGATTTCCTCCTGGAAGACGACAGGGCCCCTGAGAGGGCAGCCGCTTGCCCAGCCCCTCTGAGGCTGTTCTGCCCAGGCTGCCCATTCTCAGGGCTTTCAGCACTCACCTCTCGGCCTCCCTGGAGCCTCTCTGTCTTCCCCGGCTTCTCAAAGCCACCCTTGCACTGAAGCAGCCAGAGCTGGCTAGCAGATCTCCCAGCCGCCTCTCTGCATGCAAGGGAATGGTTTTCAGGCCCCTTCAGAGGCAGGGCCTCTGTCCAGCAGCTAGAGCAAAGAGGGACCCACCCTTGTCTCCTGGGTCGCCTTCCAGTTTCGGAAGAAACTAAAAATTTCTGAAATGCCCTGGCTTGTCAGGCCTTCCCCAGGTCAGATCACTGGAAATCACTATGGACTCTCTCTCCTCCGTCCCACATGTGGTCATCCCAGTGACACCTACTGCCCTGTGTCTCCCAGGTGCATCACCTCCCTGTCCCCCACCACCACTGCCCTCCTCAGACTACTCCAGCCTGTGTCCTTCCAGACCTGAGAGAGGACTCCCTCCTGCCCGTCTTCCACATGGCAATCCCAGAGCGCTTTCTGACAGGCATGTATAATCGTGTTTCTTTCCATCTCACAACCCAGCCATAGCTCCCCATTTCCTCCAGAGAAAATGCAGCCTCAGCCTGCTACTGAAGCCCTTCATCCCCTGCTCCTGACTCTGCCCTGACCTCTTCCAATGACTGATAGCTCCCTGACCACGCCCTCATTCCCTTCTCTGCACAAGACTCCCAGTCCCCCTTCAAGACTCAACTCAAGTATTATCTTCCCTCCTTTCTGACCTCCTGCCCTCAAACCAGCAGTAGCTGTGTGCCCTCGAGTTCCCCACCCCCACCCAGACTTTCCTGGAATGACAGTGCAACCACTGACTCACACATCAGTTCCCACCCATAAACCACCAAACTGTGGGGAAGTGGCTTTCCATCCCCGTCTTAAGCAATGAATACATTTGCCACAAAGGCAGACATTCAGGAACCATGGGAGTGAAGTTATGGCCCTGGGGTCCCATGGAAGCTAAAGCCTGGGACAGGACCCAGACGTGGGTAGGCTTAACTGTGCAAGACTGTACATTAACAACAATGCCACTCTGAGCACGTCGACCTGACTTCTGTCATTAAAAAGGATTGAGCGAACTCATTTGTGGGAAGTAGTCACAGTGCCTGACACAATGGGAGCACTGAACAAAAGTCGGCGAGCAAAGTGATGGGCCACTTCCAGGGCGGTTCTGCCCAGCAATGTGCCAGGTCTGTTCCGCACATCGTCTTCCTGATCACAACCACCACAGGAGGAGGGTGTTCCTATGTGTCCCCACTTTCCTGATGAGAAGACTGAGTCTCAGCGGGCCTAAGGGATCTGCTCAAGGTCCTCTGCTCAGAGGCAGTGGGTATGGGCCTCCGCCGGCACCGGGGTTTTCAGTCTCTGGCACATCAGAGTGCCGGGGTCCCCAGAGGCCAGCTGAGAAGCAGTAGCCCAGGTTTTTTCGAGCAGAGCCTAAGGAGCTGACCAGGGAAGCATACAGTACTAAAAGCTTGTTTTTCTGTCCCATTTGGTCTGTATCACATTCTAGGTAATTCACAGGAAGCTGTGTAGTTTGGTTCCTCCTGATTTCTTTTGTGTGCCAAGTAGTTATGCCTTCCTTCTAGGGCTGTGTAAGTTGGAGTCAGCACCTCCCTTCATGAAGCTGGGGAAACTAAGGCTGCACAGTGATGGTGACACACAGAGCTAGTACCTGGGCTCAGTCCATCAGCAGCAGGGGCCTCGCCCTGAGGGCTGCATTCCACTGACAGCTGCATGGAGCCATGGAAGGAGCACAGGGTTTGCAGCTGGATCTTCAGAAGCTTCTTCCAGGCTCAAGATCCGTGACCTCCTGTGAGAGCTGCTCAGCCTCTCTAAGCCTTGGTTTCCTCCCCTATGAAACCAGCCTCTGATCTCGCTCCTACCAGGACTATGTTCAGACTCAAAGAGATGATGCTTGTCCAGCTGAGACCCTGCTCAGTCAGCCTTGCCTGAGCTAAGTGGGAATCTTTCCCCAAGCTGCTTGGGGGAGGCCATGTTTTTATTTTTATTTAAAGATATTTTCCCGTTTAACTGCAGTCTGCAGGCAGCGGATGATAAAACTAGCAGGCTGTCTGTATGTAGACTTCCTTCCTGCCTACTCTTTTAAAACAAAATCTGCCTTGATTTTCTTGGCCAGGAAGTGTCCCTAGATGGGATATAGTGCTTCTGAGGCTGCATTAGCCATGTGCTAGCTGAAGAGGCAGGTGAAAGGAAGAAGCAGGTGTGAGGCTGACATGGTTCAGGGGATTGACCCTACCTTTGCACAATGCTCGCCTAGCAGCCCATCTGCAGTGGATCAGGCTCTTGGGAACAGAACTGAAAAGAACAAGAGAGGGGAAATGTGGGTGGAACCTGCAGACAGCATATGGGTCAAAGCGCTTTTAAAGTCTAATAATACGTGGAGGGAAATGATCAGCATGGTAATCTTAAAGGCAAAACTCAACACAGGAAAATATGGGCAATGCTTCTCCCTGTGTGCTTGGAGAAGACATGATTCTGTTCATCCTGCCTACCCTCTCGTGGAAGCTCCCAGAGTCTTCGGGGTAGATGATATAAAAGTTAGGAAATGCCCAGCCTTCTGCTCGCTTTAATTTAGGGAACTGCCCAGCTGAGAGGTAATTAGATTTCATGTATAAGACAAAAGACTTCATCTTCAGGGAAGCCAGGCCTCAAGCAAATGATTTTCACCAGGTCACTTCTCCAAGACTATGAGGACTGGCTTGAATCTTGGGGAAAATTTGAACACGTGCCAGTATGAAGGAGCCCACAAGTCCTTCCATGATCTGATCCACCTACTTTCCCAATCTTATCTCACCTTTCCAGCCTCAGGGACCTGAATCCTGTACCTGCTATAGGCTCTCACTTTCAGCTCCTGCTCACTGCAAGACCCACCTCCTACCCACAGCTCAGCATACTCATGCCTGGCCCATTCTAAATTCATCTCTGATAACCCCATCACCACTTACTTTGCCTCTAAGCTAGAAATAATGACTGAACTCCCAGAATAATAATCACAACAACAATATTGCGGTTCACACTTCTTGAACTAAGAGCCTCTCATTTAATCCACTAACAACCTTATAATGTAAATATTACTGTGACTTATCCCCATCACACAGATGGGAAAATTAGAACTTAAAGAGTTTATACAGGCCAGCACCGCGGCTCACTAGGCTAATCCTCCACCTGCAGCGCCGGTATCCCAGGTTCTAGTCCCTGTTGGGGCACCAGATTCTGTCCTGGTTGCTCCTCTTCCAGTCCAGCTCTCTGCTGTGGCCCGGGAGTGCAGTGGAGGATGGCCCAAGTGCTTGGGCCCTGCACTCACATGGGAGACCAGGAGGAAGCACCTGGCTCCTGGCTTCGGATCAGCGCAGCGTGCTGGCTGTAACGACCATTTGGGGGCTGAACCAACATAAGGAAGACCTTTCTCTCTGTCTCTCTCTCTCACTAACTCTGCCTGTCAAAAAAAAAAGAGTTTATACAAATTGCCCAAGGTCATATAGCTGGTAAATGGCAGAGCCAAGAATTGCCTATGGCATGCCACCATTCCCAACAGCATTGCTTTCATGCCACAGATCACTTTCCACTTTATATTACTGGAACTACTACACACTTGCTTTGTAACCTTTACTGGACCACAGTGTCGTGGGCAAAGCCTGTGCCTGACACTTCATGCCTCCAGCAGCACTGAACCCTCAGGAAGGAGTGACTGAATAAGAAAATATCCATGGCTGGGGAAGGGGAGGGAGGCAGCATTGTGCCATAGCAGGTTAAGCCACCTCATACGAAGCTGGCATCTCATATGAGCACTGGTTCAAGTCCTGGCTGCTCCATTTCTGACCCAGCTCCCTGCTAATGTGCCTGGGAAAGCAGCAGAAGATGGCCCAAGTGCTTGGGCTCGAGCATCCACATGGGAGACCCAGATGGAGTTCCAGTGGCCCTGGACATTGTGACCATTTGAGGAGCGAACCAGTGAATGAAAGATCTCCCTCTCTGTCTCTCTCTCTCTATAAGCTCTGCCTTTCAAATAAAATAAGTAAATTTTTTAAAAAATATATCCATTAGACATGGGAGTTGGGCAACTTTCATAAGCATTTAAAGGATATCATGTTAAATATTCATTAAGTACCAATTGCGAGGCCCACCTGCTGATGAGTTCAAGGCCCCAGAGTTGAAGCCAGGTCCACCGGATTTTCAGATGTTCCATAAATTCCCAATTTCCAAATTACAATACTCTAGCCTTCTTTCGAAGAATAATTTTCAGCCTCTTAGCAGCTTCTCTGCTCATTACTGCTCAGCAAACAATGTGATTTATGCATGAGACACACACATTAAGATGCCATGTAGTGATTACAATGGTCATAACTACTAAATTGAATTGAATGGCAACCTACTGGTAGCTCAGCCTCTGTAGGAAAAAAAATCTGTCTGAAATAATCAATTCAGTGGTATTTTAGAGATATTGCCAGAAACAACTGCAGGAAGGCAACGTCATGACTATCGTTATTAATGCACAGAGTTTTGGTGTTCTGCACTGAGAGGAAGGCCACTGAAATATGAACTATTTATCCAAACAGAATTTCTAAGAAACACCTTTGATTGTTCTGTTGTCTCTATCCTTTACTAAAGACAGGCAATTAGCAGCGTTTGCAATATTACAAGTAAATGAAATTGGGTCTCTGCCCAGCCAGCCTACAAAGGACTTCTATAGCAATAAAAATAATCAATTGGATTCTTCATTTTCTTCTGGGTCCATGTGATTTCCTTAATAATATCAAAGCAGACTATGATTTGCAGGAAAAAATAAATATTGCTTGCATGAGGCGTGAAATTTCAGAGCACAGGAATGTCATCTTGTCTTACAGAATTGCTTTGTCACAAGGGTACGCAGCTTGGACAACTGGAATATAACTCAGATCTCGTTCCCAATTCATCTTTCATGGACTGACCTATATTTTGTCTTCTGAACATTCCCTGTGCTTTTCCTTCTGTACTTTAACTCTCCAAAGGCGAGAATGAGGGAAAGTATAACAATTAGGGTCTGATAACCAACATCACCCCAGAGTTTGGCCTCCCGTCCACTGGTTATTTAACTTTGCTCTGCCTCAGTTGGCAGACAAATGTGCAAACGCCTACAATCTAAGTTCCCCAGGCTCCTGGACAAGGCAGAGACCACAGCAAGCACACAGTAGCTGTTGCTTGGACAAATGAATGAATGAGAGTTTTGCACAGTATCTGGCATGTGGTCAGCACAAATTATTTATTACATAAAAATTATGAATTGACAAGGCAGTCATGGATTCAGATCTCAGCTCTACTTCCAATCCAGCTTCCTATGAATGCACAACCTGGGACGCAGCAGAGGCTCAAGTACTTGAGTCTCTGCTACTCACATGGGAGATTAGGACTGATCGTCAGGCTCCTGGCTTCATTCTGACCCAGCCCAGCTATTGCAGGCATTTCAGGAGTGAACAAGCAGACAGATCTCCATCTGTCTGTTTCTCTCTCTCTCTCTCTCTCTCTCTCTCTCTCTCTCTCTCTCGTCTCTCTCTCTGTGCTTCTCAAATAAACAAAAACAAATATTTTTAATTAATTTTAATTAAGAATTAACACCCATCTTCTTCCTCTTGGCCCAACACCACCTTAAGCACTTTTCCAGGCTAGCATCAAATTCTGCTGCACCCGAGAAGCCTTGCGAAAATTACACCAACTGAAAGTGACCTGACTCCCAGAATGCCTGAGACATTAGTTGTGCATAAGCCTCCTGGGAAACTGGGTCCTGTGGCCTTCAACTGTTGTTTCTCTTCTTATAAGGGATTCCTTGGCTGCCCAGTGAGATCACTGGGCAGTTCTGAGACTTTGACTCCTGGTGATCTCCACAACCCTGGTACGGTGCATAGCACACAAATGATGCTCCATAAATACCCAGAAATTGACTGATGGGGGATGGCAGTCCCCATAGAGATGAGCAGATGCCCATCACTGCCCTGGAAAGGCCATGGCAACAATCCCTACACTTCTCAGTTGAATGCACTGTGTCTCTAAGGACTTGTCTTCCAGGGAAAGTTCACTCCATTTTGCTAAAATCCTTCCCATTGAAGAGGAAATCAATCTTCTCCTGCCTTGCGGTGGGGGAGTAATATATGGCATATTCAGGGGACCTATCTCTCAAATTATAAATTGCACATACAATTTTTTTAAATTAGACACACAACTGTCACAATACCCTAGCAGGTACACTTGTAAATGTTTCTCTTATAGCTTTACATGCACACATATGAAGAGTCCCCAGGAATATTCTCTGTTGTATTATCTATCTACAGGCACAAAGGATTGAAAAGTCATTTAAATGTGCATTAACTGAAAACCGGATAAGCAAAACATGGTATATCCAGGTAGAAAAAACACTATGCAACCTTTATAAAGGATGGAGTAGAATTATATGTACTTATAGTCTTCAAGATATACTAAGAAATAAAAAAAAAAAACCTGCCAATCAGATGCATGGCCAAATCCAACTTATATAAAGAGGAGAAGTATGCAGGGGTATGCTGAATGGGCATGAACAGTCTTCTAGAGCAACAGTAATGACTGACTTGGAGGAGGGGGCAAGAGGGCTTGGGGGTCAGAAGCAAAAGAGGATTTGTCACTGTGTTTGGTATTAAAATTGTACAGACTAAATACTTTAGCAAGTACATGCATTATCTTTTTCTTTTCCTCTATTAAATATTAATTGTATTCATTTTTAAATAAGGTAATCCATTCACATGTACAAAATTATAAAAGGTACAAAATGATATTTAGTGAAAAGTCTCTCTCCCTGCCCTGTCCCTACCTACCCTTGAAGCAATTAAAGGAATTCTTCTGTCCATTTTAAAGATGGTCCATGCACTTCAGGTGTTCTCTCTTAAAATAATCACCATAAAATGAACTAGGGGTACATTTGGCCTAGCCATGGACAGTAGTTAAGACACTCACCTCCCGCTCAGGGTCAAGTCTCAGCTCTGGCTCCTGATTCCAACTTTCCGCTAATGGGGACTCTGGGAGGTAGTGGTGATGACTCAAGCAGCTGGATTCCTGCCATCCACACTGGAGGGCTGGGTTAAGTTCCCAGCTCCCAACTTCACCTCCTGGCATTTGGAAAGTGAATCAGAAGATGATAGTGTAGCTTGGTGAGATCAAGGGTCAGGAGGGAGGGTGATGTTACCTAAGGAAAAGGGGGTGTTGTTTCCAGAAGAAGGGGAATTAATGTTCCTGGCAAAACCAACAGGGCATGTCTTCAAAGTACCTTCAGTGCTTCGAAAAACCAAACAGAAACAGCCAATTGTACTAATGTCAAAGCTGTACAAAGTAAATAAAAATGCCAGATTCCAAAAAAAAAAAAAAAAGATGACAGTGTAATCACTTTCTTTCTCTCTCTCTC
The DNA here is from genome assembly GCA_949820135.1 of Sylvilagus floridanus. NCBI lineage: Eukaryota > Metazoa > Chordata > Mammalia > Lagomorpha > Leporidae > Sylvilagus > Sylvilagus floridanus. The sequence continues at coordinate 66,414,479 of OX463239.1, forward strand.
TCTCTCTCCCTTCCTCCCTCCCTCCCTCTCTCCCTCCCTCCCTTTTTCCTTCCTTCCCTTCCTCCAATAAATTTTTAAAATAATTTTATTTGTCAATGAATTAGAGGAAAGTTTCCATTGACCATATCACCCCTCTCCAGCTCTGTCCATCTTTGGAAGTCAAGTCGGGCTTCTGTACAGAGTTGTCCCCATGAATGGAGTTGGGGAAAGAGATTGTCCCCATGAATGGAGTTGGGGAAAGAGATATATGGGCTTTTGGGGTCAGGCAGACCCAACTCTTCAATAAATTGCCCAACCTCTCTAGGCCTCACTGCTTCATCTATAAAATAAGCAAATACCTGCCTCTTAGGTAGTTGTAATGGTAAGAAATGGTCCATGAAGAGCACACAGGTCACTTGGCCAAAGTGACCCTAAAGCTCTGGGCACCAGCTCCCTCCTCTGCAAGGCACAATCACAATAAATAGAGCACTCCTGGAGGCAGTAGCAGATCACAAGACCCCTGGACACCCCCCTGCAACCACAAGAGTAGTACATCTAGCATTTCTGAGGCAATGCTTTATAGTAAACATCTACAGCCAGCAAAAAGCTTTTTGGAGCTATTGGTCAAGACCAGGCCCTTACCATGGATATGAGGACACTGGAAAAGGTCTAGGATTAGACAACTGTTTTGAGCCTGATTCTTCTACCAACTGGGCCTCCTTGAGCCATTCACCTCTCACTCAGAGCCTTGCATATGTTGGTTAGATGATTTCCAAGACCCAGATCCCGGCCAGCCTATAAGCTCACCTCTTGTACATGTGAGTGGAGCCTGCACTCAGTATGAAGCTAGCAACAGCAGAGGTCTCCAAGCTGTGAGTGTGATCTCCAACCTAAAACCTGCTCTCTCCTCCACAGACTTTCAAACTGACATGGATAGAGAACAACAAAGTTCTTCAGAGAAAACAAATAAATACTTCAGAAAGGGAGTAAATCCAAGATTGTTGAGAAAATTTGTGGAAAGACAGAATGCAAAGATAGATTTATTTTGGTACAAAAAATGGATGCATAACGTTTTTCAAAATATCATTTCCATGAACTCTTTGAAAATCCTTGTTCACAATTTAGATTATCTTTAATTCATTTGTATCATTACTGAAAGTAAATGCAAATCATATTAACTATGGAGAATTGAGATATAACACTCCCTCTGTCAAATGCTAAGTGATTAAAGTCATAAGAACTAAGAAATGATCACTTGCAGGGTCAGCATTGTGGCATGGTGGGTTAAGCTGCCACCTGCAATGCCAGCTTCCCAAATGGACACCGGTTCAAGTCTCGGCTGCTCCACTTCTGATCTAGCTCCCTGCTAATGCGCCTAGGAAAGTAGTGGAGGACGACACAAATGCTTGAGGCCCCTGCATGCACATGGGAGACTCAGATGAAGCTCTTGGCACAGGCCTGTCATTGCAGCCTTTTGAAGAGTGAACAAGCAGATGGTCAATCTCTGTCTCTATCTCTCCACCTTTCCCTGTAACTCTGACTAGAAAGAAAGAGACGGGGCCAGAGCTGTGGTGCAGTGGGTTAAAACCCTGGCCTGAAGCACTGGCATCCCATATAAGCACCAGTTCTAGTCCGGGCTGCTCCTCTTCCAATCCAGCTCTCTAGTGGGCCTGGGAAAGCAGTAGAAGATGGCCTAAGTGCTTGGGCCCCTGCACCCACATGGGAGACCTGGAAGAAGCTCCTGGCTCCTGGCTTCAGATTGGCACAACTCTGGCCATTGTGGCCATCTAGGGAGTAAACCAACAGATGGAAGACCTCTCTCTGTCTCTACCTCTCTCTGTAACTCTGTCTTTCAAATAAATAAAATAAATCTTAAAAAAAAAAAAAAAGGAAAGAGAGAGAGAGGAAGAAAGAAAGAATGACCACTGGTAACAAAAGTTGCTCATGCAGACCAGTAAGGGACATCAGGGAGAATTATTTCAGGATTCTTCCAACCCCAGGAGGCGTGGATTTGATATTGGGCAAGTTAACAGTTGACACATTGGCCTTGCAGCCTGAAAAGTGACTTCTGTGATTCTCAAGATAGAAGCGGATTTGCACCTGCAAGAAGTTTCCCAGGAGACACATACACACACACACACACACTCAAACACTCACACTAGTAGGGACATGGGTGGGGGTCAGAAAGGAGCCTGCTTTCAGGATAGAAAGGGATAATCTGGGTCCCTTCACTGTGTTTCTCATGCATTCAGACTCCAGTTTCAAAAATAAGCCACAGATATAAGGCAGAAAGAGTTCATCTATTTTTCCAGTAAATCTGGGGAGTTAAAGAGTACAGCTGTCTCCAATAATTCCATGCTCATTGAGTAAAAATATCTCTTAGCAAGTTGTCCTAAATCAATTTTGTTAATGACTTTTTTTTTCTTACTTAGTATCAGTAACTTAATAGCTCTGCAAAAAAAATGCTATTAAAGCAAAGAAACAGTATCTTCTAATTTATCTTCTAATTTATCTTCTAATTTATTCATTGCCCATATGGGATACTAGCACTACAGATTGTGGCTTAACCAGATATACCACAGCACTGGCCCCTAATCAAATATCTTAATTCTATTCATACTTAAAAGGGACATTGTAAACATTGTAATGTGACATCTCAACCATTCTACAGCATTCTTTGAGTTTTATTGTTTTTTGTAAGATTTATTTATTTATTTATTTATTTGAAAGATGGAGAGCTAGATATTCCATCCATTGGTTCACTCCCCAAATGGCCACAAGAGCCAGGGCTGGCCCAGGCTGAAGCCAGAAGCCAGGAACACCATCTGTGTTTACCATGTGAATGATAGAGACTCAAATACTTGAGCCATCATCTGCTGCCTCCCAGGCGCATTAGCAGGGAGCTGGATTGGAAGTGGAGTAGCTGGGATTTGAAAGGGCTCTCTAATATGGGATGTGGAGGTCCCAAGAAACAGTGTAACCCACTACTCCACAACTCCCACTTCCATTATCTTTAAAATGTATGTCCAACATAGGCTTTCTTCTTGAGGACTGAGATGTTTCAGAAAATTTTATTGGAAATTATGAATGAATCAACCGGGGGTATCCAGTCATCCCAAAATGGCAGTCCACTAAAACCTGGAGGGTTTGGCCCCTCTGGTCCTGTCTTTGTGCCTCATTCTCCCAGGCAGGACATTCAGCCCCTGATATCTTGTTCCATTGATGCCATCACTGACTCCTCAACTCTTCTTCCTCATTTTGTCTTTCCTCCTCATTGCTCTGTTCCAAACTCTGTTAATGTCTACTGGGCATGAGGCTCCTTTCTGAGCCCCGGCAGATGAAGAGATGACTCAATATTAGTCCCTGCCCTCAAGACATCACGGATGAGAGAAAGTGGATACAAACACATCTGATTAAAAGCAACCCCAGGAGTAAGCAAAATTCTTAGACAAATGACTTGATTTACATAACAAATGCTTCTATAGTGCTTACTGTGGGCCAGGCACAGTGTTAGTGAGAACTTTATTAACTCATTAACTCATTTAATCTTCACAACAACCCACCCAAATGGATATTCTTCTTACTTCTTTGTTCAGGTGGAGAAACTGAGGCACAGAGCAGGGAATAGTGTCCAAGGCCATACAGCCAGTGTCAGTACCAGTTCTGAGCCCAAGCTTCAGGGCCCAGGAATCCTACCATTGAGCCACAGTGCCTTCCAAAACACGTTTTCCCCAATTCAAAGGTACCAAACAAAACCAACAGACTGAGACTGATCAGAATATATTGAGGAAGTGATATTTTTATTAACATCTGAATGGTAAACAGGAGTTAACTAGGCTGACAAGGGAGGAAGTGGGTTACAAGCCACGAGTCAGGGTGAGGAAGGAGTGAGATGTGTTCTAAGAACTGGGCAAGTTCTCAGAGGCAGGAGAGCAGAGAAGTAGAAAGAGAACACCCCCAGGGAAGCTAAAATGTGAGCAGGAACCATGTCATGTAGTGCCTTCCCTATAAGACCAGGGTTGTTTTGTGAATGGGTTTCCCAAGAGTAAGAGGAATCTATCCAATAGCTTTGGTCAGGGGTGACAGAATCAATTTTGCATTTTTTAAGAATGGTGGAGTATAGAATGAACTAGAAGAAGCAGACCCATAGGGATGCAGCAGGCAGGAAGGAGACAATGCCCTGGATGGAGCAGAAATGGATAAATGTGGATTTGAAAGTCAGTAGCATCAACAGGTAATGATGATTGATTATGCCAGGTGAGAGCAGGGAGGTGCCAATGGTGTTTGAAGGCTCTAGGTATCCCTGGGGTCAGGGAGCAGTGGAGGTGGAGCAAGCCTGTGGGGTGGAGGTGGGAGAGAAGGTCCTGGGCAACAACCACATGCAACAGGCACTACCCCCCAGCTCACAAGTTCCAGCAGGGCTCCAGGCCCTCATCCATGCTAGCCTCCACCATCTAAGTGCACCCCACCTTCACCTGACTTTCTCCTCCATGCAGTAAGATCCAGCTTGAATGTCTCTTCTTCATACACAGACCTTGTGCTGGCACTGTGTTCTTGTGTGGACATTCTCTTCTTTGGACCTTACAACTTCCCAGCCAGGAAGACAATGCCAACCCCATTTCACAGATTACTGAGGATCAGGTCCCAAAGTTGGCCCAGACATTCAGGGGATAAGTGGGACAAGCCATAGATGCCCCAGCACTACCTTCCTAGTGACACAGAGGTAAAGGTGAGCTGGGCCTGGGGACCACTTCTTCTCGAGGCATTGAGGGTACTTGACAGGGAGGCTAGAGCTGAGAAGTTGAGAACAATGAGAAGTTCCAAAGCACAAGCTCAGGGTCAAGTGAGCCTGACAGCAAAGGGTACAGCAGGCAGCTGTAACTAAGACAAGTGTACACTGAGCAAGCTTCCCTGCTCATCTCGGGGATCTATCTACGAAAGCACCCCTCACCTCAATCAGGCACCAAGATTTCCCTGGTCTTCCCAGATATAGGTTCCACAAAATAGAAAACCGAAGGAGTCACTAAGTGTAACTGTTTTCCCCAACTTCGCCACCCAATCCATTATGCTTCCTCTCTGTGCTCACCTGTCTTCTGAGGCTGCATAATTTGTAAAGAAAAGAGGTTTATGTAATTCACAGTTCTGGAGGTCCAAGTGCATGGTGATGGCACCTGCATGGCTGCACTGAGGACCCCTCTGGCTACATCACAACCTAGCAGATGGCATCATGGTGGGAGCACATGTGCGAGGAGGAGATCACATGTTGGGACAGGAAGCTGGAAGAATTCAGGGACCAGGCTCACTTTTTATAGCAACACACTCTTGGGAACTAAGTGGAGTCCCATGATAACTTTCAAGAGCAGCATTCCCAGTGATCTAACTACCTTCCACTAAGCCCCATCTCAGTTTGGCTACCTTAATGCCACCACACTGAGGACTGAACTTAGAGCACATGAACCTGTGGGGGATACACTCAAACCACAGCTGAGCCCTAGAACTCTCCTACCATTCTTTTTTTAATAGAAAACTTTTATTTAATAAATATAAATTTTGAAAAGTACAACTTGGATTATAGAGGTTCTTCCCCCTATAATCACCCTCCCATCCACAAACCATCCCATCTCCTACTCCCTCTCCAATCCTATCCTTCATTAAAATTCATTTTTAATTAACTTTATTTACAGAAGATCAACTCCATACTAAGTAAAAATTTCAACAATTTACACCCACACAGACACACAACACATTAAGGACAGAGGTCCTACGTGGGGAGCAAGCGCACAGTGACTCCTGTTGTTGATTTAACAACTGAAACTCTTATTTATGACATCAGTGATCACCCAAGGCTCTTGTCATGAGCTGCCAAGGCTATGGAAGCTTCTTGAGTTCACAAACTCAGACTTTATTTAGACAAGGCCATAGTCAAAGTGGAAGTTCTCTCCTCCCTTCAGAGAAAGGCACCTCCTTCTCTGATGGCCCCTTCTTTCCACTGGGATCTCACTCACAGAGATCTTTCATTTAGGCCATTTTTTGCCACAGTGTCTTGGCTTTCCATGCCTGACACACTTACTCTTGCAGCAAGCATGTGTCACTGAGTCTGTGAGTGCCCGGGCTGACTTTATAACTGGGAGTTCTCTAAATAAGCATCAGTGTAGATCTCAATGTGTCTTAGATGTTAAATAATAAGACTATGATAATTTGAGAAACTCTCAGGGGCTTTCAGCCAGATCCGAATGTCTTAAGGGCTGATTCTGAGGCCAGAGTGCTGTTGAGGGCATTTGTCATTCTATGAGTCTGCTATGTATCCTGCTTCCCATGTTGGACCATTCTCCCCTTTTTAATTCTATCAATTATTATTAGCAGAAACTGTTCTTATTTATGTGATCCCTTTGACACTTAATCCTATCTTTATTATCAGTTAGCATGTGCCAAACTGTATATCTCCTCCTTTTCTTATTCCCACTCTTATTTTTAACATGGATTTTTTAATTTTCAGTTGTATTTTAACACCTAAGAATAATTCTGTGTTAATTAAAGAGTTCAACCAATAGCATTAAGTAGAAAAAGAAAATACTAAAAAGAATAAGATAGTAAGCTGTTCCTCAACAGTTAGGACAAGGGCTGATTAAGTCATTGCTTCACATAGTGTCAGTTTCACTTCTATAGGTTTCATTTTGGGTGCTCAGTTAGTTGTCACAGATCAGGGAGAACATATGATATTTGTCCCTTTGGGACTGGCTTATTTCACTCAGCATTATGTTTTCCAGATTATTTCATTTTATTGCAAATGACCAGATTATTTCATTTTTTTATCACTGTGTAGAATTCCATAGAGTACATACCCCATAATTTCTTTATCCAGTTTCTGTTGATGGGCATTTAGGTTGACTCCATGTCTTAGCTATTGTGAATTGAGCTGCAATAAACATTGAGGTGCAGATAGCTCTTTTATTTGCCAATTTAATTTCCTTTGGGTAAATTCCAAGGAGTGGGATGGCTGGGTCGAGAGTCCTACCACTCTTTGACATGGACACTCTACTGTAACCTTGCCACTGTCTCATTCCACTGCCACACTGCTTGTGTCCATCCCTCTTCCTGGCTCCTCCCTCTCCCTTTTATCTGAATGGAAAGGTCTTCTCCTTGGGTCAGTTTCACCCCCAGCATTCCTTCCACTTCTCCTTGCGTTGGGTGAGGTCAGCTGTGATGCTTTGCCTAAGTCTAAAGGATTTTCTGTTTCGCAAGATTTTTTTTTAAAGATTTATTTATTCATTTGAAAGTCATGTGCCTCATGCATCCTCGTATTCTCAGTGTCTTCTCATTGTGCCCAGCACAGACCAGGGGTGCAGTCAGTGTTCCTTGTATGAATATGTGACATGAGCACAGACTCAGAGTGAGCCCTCAAGCAGCTAGAGATGGGAAGCAAAGAGGTCAAAGGCACTTTGCTAAAGAAGGACACAAGCAAAGTTGTTGGACTGAGAAAAATAGAACCTTGGCTTGTGGAAGCCAAAGACTCATTTTGCTTTGTATTGTTTATTTGTCTCATTTTCCCATGGGAAGTTTGGGGATTCACTTAGTGGAATTCCTGGAAAGAGGCATCTCACCTGAAGGAATTCGGCTCAAGGTGCTTGGCAAACAACTAAATGGTGAACAGGCATGAAAAGGAAACTGCCACTTTAATGGTGAGCAGGATCCACTCAAAGGGCCCCATGGTGAGTCTGCACATCAGTGGGTGTGAGGCAGGAGATGCAGGTGCACGACAGGTGCACACTTTCCTCCTGTGGGTGTCCCTGATCATGTGGGTATCTTGCTGTGCTGAGTACGGTCTGCAGTACAAAGACATTTATTTTTCATTCAACCAGACCCCTAAATATACCTTCATCTGCTAATGAAATGGGAATAACATTGGATGTACTCTGTACTTATGAGTGCTAAATAGACTTACAAAATTTGCTGTGACTGCAATGCATGCAGATTTTCGAATTCCCACAGGTGAGACTCCGGATGTGAGAGTCAAATGCTCCTCAGTTTGAGTCCCAGCTCTCTACTCAGTAACTAAGCGATTTTAAATAGGGAAATGGCTTCACCCCACAGAACTTAAATTCTCCTCGTGTGCAAACGAGGCTAAGATCTTTCCCTCACAGGTTCATTGCAAGGATTAGAAAAAGAGAATGCATGCACAACACTCCACAGAGTGCCTGGAGCACAGTAAGTGCTCAATAAGCTGAAGCCATTATTCCTCAGAGTGCTAATACCATTGCTTTTATTTGGCACATAAAACTGTGTAGCCAATCTGGGCAGTCCATCAGGTTGCTCAAGCAAAAGGGAGCCCCTTAACAAACAACTTCCAGATGGCTTGTCATCGACAACTGAGTACAGCTCTGTTTCTCTTATCAGTTATTTTATTTCCTACCTGATGGCCTTGCTCTGGTACTGCATGGCTCAAACAAGCCAACCAATTATAGCAATTCCAGAACACAGACCATCATTCAGAGGCAACTTTCTCAAGAGCTGGGATGGGAATAAATGGGCAATTATCAGGTTTTACAGGATTTTCTTTCCCTACTCCAACACACTCCCATATCTCTAGCACATGAAGCTCATCACAGCAGTTATTTTAAGGACATTCGGCTGAGGTTTTCGTGTGGCTGGAGGTACTTGTGTGTTCATCAGGGAACATGGTAGGAGTGCGGCAGAGAGGCTAGTAGGACAGGAGAACCATGTTAAGCCACCAGGGAGCCATGTGCCGAGGGCAAGTCACTCCCTGACTCTGGGCTCTGTGTTTTCATCAGTAGAGTAAGGAAGTTAGGCTGCTCAATTCCCAAGGCTCCTTCTAACTCAGCAATTGAATGGTTCCCAAACAGGGGTTGGCAGTGTGCCTCAGTTTCTTTATCTATGCCATTCTTCCACTAGTTCTTTATGAAGATCCAATTAGCGCTGATCCAAAGCCAAGAGCCAGGTGCTTCTCCTGGTCTCCCATGCGGGTACAGGGCCCAAGCACTTGGGCCATCCTCCACTGCACTCCTGGGCCACAGCAGAGAGCTGGCCTGGAAGAGGAGCAACCAGGACAGAATCCAGCACCCCGACCAGGACTAGAACCCCAGGGTGCCGGTGCCGCAGGCAGAGGATCAGCCAAGTGAGCCGTGGTGCCGGCTCCAATTAGGTCTTTTTTTTTTTTTTTTTTTTTTGACAGGCAGAGTGGACAGTGAGAGAGAGAGACAGAGAGAAAGGTCTTCCTTTTGCCATTGGTTCACCCTCCAATGGCTGTTGCCGCTGGCGCGCTGCGGCTGGCATACCACGCTGATCCGATGGCAGGAGCCAGGTGCTTATCCTGGTCTCCCATGGGGTGCAGGGCCCAAGCATTTGGGCCATCCTCCACTGCACTCCCTGGCCACAGCAGAGAGCTGGACTGGAAGAGGGGCAACCGGGACAGAATCTGGTGCCCCGACCGGGACTAGAACCCGGTGTGCCGGCGCCACAAGGCAGAGGATTAGCCTAATGAGCCACGGTGCTGGCCCCAATAGGTCTTAAAAAGTGTGCCAGTCATCCTCAGAGACATCCTATCTCAGTAACCAATAGGAGTACCCTCATTTCAGATTAGGCTCTTCTGTGGTTGTGGGATCATCTCAGTGTATCCCTCAAAGTTTCATGTGCTGGGAGTGGATGGTCCCATGGCAGCAATGCTAATGAGTGGTGGGATCTCTAAGAGGTAGGACCTAGTGGGAGGTCATTAGGACCTTAAGATGTTGCCCTCAGAAAGGATGAACTTCATTCTCATGGGACCACAGTCTCTCTATGGCTTCCCATCTTGCCATCTGGTCTCTCCCTCTTGCACCTATTCCCTCTATGAAGCTCCCCAGGGCCAAACAGGGGCCAGTATCATACTGTAGATATTTCAAAACTGTGAGCTAATAAATACATCTCTTTTCTTTATAAAGCACCTAACTTCAGGTATTCTGTTGTAGTAACAGATAATAAGACCAATACAGTCTCCTTGGAAGGAAAACACTAGTCCTGGTTTGATGACTTTCTTAAAATCTCTGTGTGGAATCACCAGAGGCTGTCTCAGCAGCCTGCCCCATTCCCTGACCAATGCCAGACAAGCAAAGCCCCAGCTTGGATTTGTCAGCACAAATGGACCAGATCTGGCCGGCGCTGAAGCTCAATAGGCTAATCCTCTGCCTAGTGGTGCCAGCACACTGGGTTCTAGTCTCGGTCGGGCCGCCGGATTCTGTCCCAGTTGCCCCTCTTCCAGGCCAGCTCTCTGCTATGGCCCGGGGATGCAGTGGAGGATGGCCCAAATGCTTGGGCCCTGCACCGGATGGGAGACCGGAAGAAGCACCTGGCTCCTGGCTTCAGATCAGCACGGTGTGCCAGCCGCAGTGCGCCGGCCACGGTGGCCACTGGAGGGTGAACCAACAGCAAAGGAAGACCTTTCTCTCTCTCTCTCTCACTGTCCACTCTGCCTGTCAAAAAAATAAAATTAAATTAAATTTAAAAATGGACCAGATCTTGGGAGGAGAAAATAGAAACAGAAAAAATCCTGAGGGTTTTTTTTTTTTTTTTGGGGGGGGGTTTCATTATCTAGTCCTATAGTAAAATGATTCCACTGATGAACAAGTACCACACCCTTAAACAATTCCTTTTGATAACAGCCAAGGACTCTCTGTGAGGGTCATACCCCAGTTGTCTTCTGAATTGAATTCCCCATTACATCTCACTGGGGGAATAAAACAGGATTTATGAATCTTAGTTTTACCTCTGAGAAAGGAATTTAATCTTGATTTCTGGTTTTGTAATCTGAGACATGTAGGTGCCTTAATGACTACTTAATAAAGCTATTTGTGGGCTAAAGGAAAGCATTCCTCTGAAAGTGCATCACAAATGGCAAAAAGTGTGACTGTGGCCTTTTTCTACATCATGACAATACAGAGCTGACCTTTCAAATAAGCTAAAGAGATGGTCACCTAGCTCCATAACGGATTTGGACAATATCAGAAAGGTTCACATCTCCAGAATTATCTACCCTGTGGCCTGAAATGCAGCTATCTGTGACTCATTTCTTTGGGGCTTCATGCTTTTCAGTGCTCAGGAGCACCCTAGTAGTTTTGTCAGCTGTGACTTGCTAATATGATGAAGATATTTACTGGTCCCTTAACATACCCCAGGCCCTTTGCGATCCTTAGTTTTCATTTAAGCCCATACCACTGTGTGTGCAGGAGGGGTTATTATTCAATGCATTTTTTAAACCAGGAAACTAAACCTCAAAGAGCTTAGGAGACTTGCCAAAGGACCAGATGGGTGATGGGTTCAAGATTTGGGCAAGATGGGAAAGGCAGCAGGTTCTGGGGGACAGGCCTGGGAGAAAGGTCTGGAGGAGAGATGGCTGGTGCCAGCAACACTCTGGCCTTCTTAACACCTCCTTCCAGCCCCTTGCCCACAAATGCCCCAGTCACCTCCATGCAGACAGCTGGAGTGTCTGCCAGAAGAAAAATGAAGAATGTTGATGCCATTCATTTTCCAAAACAGCATATCGCCTCTAGCCAATCTGGAAATCTTATTTACAGGGCTCTCAAATGCCCCTTTGTAGCTGAGTGGGTGGATAGGCATCACAAATATTTGGCTCCTGCTCCAATGAGAGCCAGCACCGTTCGTGCACTGGATAATCACTCCGTTGTCCTCTCACCTCAGGAGAGAATGCAGGGCGCCCTCTTTCCAAATCTGGCCTATCACACTAGCAACACTTGTATTTTTAGAAGCTTTTTTGTCCCTGATACTTTCACAACCTCTAATCTGCCACTCTCTTGACAAACATAAATTAAAACCCAGCAATGAAAGAGGAAGACATCTTTTCTCCCATCATCATCTTCAGCTTTCTGAACCCAGGGCTGGGAGTAGGTAGAGCCCCCAACCCATTTACCAAGCAACAGGGAGGGGGAGACAGACAGGAGGTGCATTACCTGGGGACTTCTGGCTCTGAGGAGTCACCGCCAACCAGTTATTAGGGAGGGGAGACGCACTGGCAGAAATTTCAGGTCTCTGCACGCCCAGAGCCTGGGGAAGTGTAGAGCATTATAATTACACCTGGATGGAAACCTGGCCGTGCTCACCTACTCGGCAGAGTGATCCCATTAAATAACCAGGAAGGAATGGAGTTCATCAGGGATTAAATTTCTAGATGGCACCCTCAGAGTCGTTCTCAAGTTCAAGTCCTAAAATCTGAACAGACAAAGGGAGGAGGAGCTCTGTCTGAATCCTTAGCCCCTGACAGCCACAGTTACGAAAGGACAGACATCCTGTATATGCAGTTCCACCTGATAGCTAGAGAAGGCCCCAGAGCTAGAAGCTTAGAAGCTGGCACCTCATGAAGTGACAACACCTGCCCAATATAAGGGGGGAATAATAGTGCCTCCATCTGGCAAGGCAGGGCCCAAGGGTGGTCGCAGCAGGTTCTGATCCTGACTCTGCTCTTAAGAGCTGTGTCATCTTGAGTGAGTTACTCAGCTGCTCTGAGCCACAGCTTCCCGGCCTGTAAAGTGGAATCATTATACTATGACTTTGGGTGTAAAGTTTAATAGACAAATTGATGTGAAGTGCCTGCCAGACTGTCTGAAACCATAGGAGCTCTTTCTGTAAGCTCCACCCATCCCGCCCCACTCCTGCACACTGCAGAATGAATAAATTCCCAAGAGATTCTGAAGTGCTGTGTGTGTCTCCTACTGGGCAGAACACACCCTTCTAAGCAGTTGTCAGACAGTACACACTCCACAGCCCTGGCTGCTCTGCCTTCCTTGTGCAGCACACAGCACAACTTCTAGGACTAGAATCAGAGATCTGGGACTTTAAGGGCACCTGCCACTGCTTGACCAGACTCAGAGCACTGTCCCTCCCCCAGCCAGGGTCTGAGTGCAGGTTGTCACCCCTAAGTGGGGAGGGACACTGCAAGACTGTTAATCGGCCCCAGTGAGCACTCGGTGGTGCAGCAAAAGCAGCCTGCCACGTGACTCCAGCTGCTCTTTTCTGGGTGCCAGCAGCCCAGAGGTTGGACAGCTTCTCTGCCCACATGACCTGGAGCCAGGGCCCACTTTCTGTAGCTGCATTTCTGACCCACTTGGATACTTTGACATCGTCCCAGCAAGCAATAGAGCACCCATTGTTCAGCCTTCCCCAGCCTCAGAAAGGGACTGACCTTGCCAAGTGCGGAGGTCCCACCCAGTTGGGTACTACCCAACTCTTTTACCCAGAAACACAATCGCCCTCACCCAGATGGCCTGGGGCCCACTCAGCCCTCAGTCCCTGCAGGATTTGCCATTGTGAAGAGCAAGTAGGGGAGGTTGGGCAAGCGGATGGCTCCTAAACCATGTTCTCTGCTGACAGCCATGGGTATGTCTTGTAGGCATTATTATTATGTTTTTAAAAAATATTTATTTTATTTTATTTATTTGAAAGACAGAGTTACAGAGAGAGAGAGACAGAGAGAGAGAGGTTTTCCCTCTGCTGGTTCACTCCCAGATGGCTGCAACGGCCGGAGCTGCACTGATCAGAAGTCAGGAGCTAGGAGCTTCTTCTGGGTCTCCCACAAGGGTGCAGGGGCCCAAGGACTTGGGCCATCTTCTACTGCTTTCCCAGGCCACAGCAGAGAGCTAGATGGGAAATGGAGCAGCCGAGACTGGGACCTGCGCCCATATCGGATGCCGGTACTTCAGGCCAGGGCTTTAACCTGCCCAGCATTATTATGATTATGTTAAGATGACCATATTTAACTAACATTGTAATGTCACTACAACATATCTAAAGCTATCATAAACATATTATAAAGCTGAAATAGCTAACCTCCATTCTTGCTACCTGGCAAGTCTGTTCTAAGCATTATCCCATTCTAAACCTCCCAAAACCATACAATGTAGGAACTTTCATTTAATCCCATTGCATAGATGAACACAATCAGAGAGGTAGAATTCCTTGCTCAAAGTCCCACAGTCCATAAGAACCCATTTCCCTCTCAAGGCAACCAGACCTCAGGCCTATTATCTTAGCTCCTGTGCCACTGAGCTCGGTGAACATAGCCACCCAAACCCATAAGCCAGTTGTGCAGGTAGCAGAGTCATAACAAACAAACCTAAGGCCTAGCAAATCCACTTTGGTACACAAAGCTCATCCTCACTTGGTGCCTTGGAGTCTTCTATCTGTATTCCTTTGTGTTAAAGCTTCATCCTCCCACCCGTTGACTAGAACTGAAATCCACAATCAAATGTCCAAATAGCACTTTGTTTACCAGGCCTTTTCCTCCAGACAGGTGGCTGAGAGCAGGAGGCCAACCTCCAATATCACTGATATCCACTAGCAGGGCTTATTTCCCCCCAGACCCCTCTCATTTCTGCATGCTGTCCCATCCCCCAGTGATCTGAACTTCGATGTTGCCATGAAGAACTGATATAATAAATTCTTACCAAGCATACTCCCCATCACTTCCTGTGGTAGCACATGCTGCCGTCACATCAAAAGCACCCATGACCTCATCAGAGAATTTTTTTCAAGCAAACATTCTTCGTGTGGTTAGGAAGCTCACATCATGAGAAGGAAGAGGTTCTCTGCTTGCCTGCTGCCTGCCTTCTTGGACTAGCATCTGGGATTCTAGACGTGGGGTCCATCTGGTGTGGATTAACTTAGCTGCCGAGCCCTAGCACCACTCAAACTATTGCATAACATCAGGGTTTCACGGGGAACTCACAAAGCGCAACAAAGACTCTATATGCACTTGACCCAATATGCATACATTAGGCCCTCTCCGTCTCAATTTAAATAAATACACACACATTGTACTTCAAAAGTTCATATAACATGAAATTCAAAAATAAGATGTAAAAAAATTTTTGAAATCTATGCATGTAAGGGGTCTTCAAAATGTGCATGAAAATGCATATTATGGGCCGGCGCCGTGGCTCAACAGGCTAATCCTCCGCCTTGTGGCGCCAGCACACCGGGTTCTAGTCCCGGTCGGGGCACCGGATTCTGTCCCGGTTGCCCCTCTTCCAGGCCAGCCCTCTGCTGTGGCCCGGGAGTGCAGTGGAGGATGGCCCAGGTGCTTGGGCCCTGCACCCCATGGGGAGACCAGGAAAAGCACCTGGCTCCTGGCTCCTGCCATCGGACGAGCGCGGTGCGCCGGCCGCAGCGCGCCGACCGCGGCGGCCATTGGAGGGTGAACCAACGGCAAAAGGAAGACCTTTCTCTCTGTCTCTCTCTCTCACTGTCCACTCTGCCTGTAAAAAAAAAAAAATGCGTATTATGAAAAAACTAAGCAACATTTTGCAAAAAAATAAATTTATATTTAATTCCACTTTACATAGACTTTTAAAGTATCCTTGTGTGTACGTGAATGTATACACAAGCATGTACTACATAACATTTCAGTCAATGATGCACCACAAACATATGTGATGGTGGTCCCATATTGTACTGCCTAGGGATGTCATCACCATCTTTGTGTAAGTGCACTCTTGGGTGTTTGCAGAATGACAAAATCACCTGACAACACACTTCTCAGAATGCATCCCTGTTGTTAGCAATGTGTGACTATAAATACAGCTCCCTATATAGAAAAGTTGGAGGGGGGATGCTCTTTAAGTAATGATGTCACATCCCAGAGCATTTTCTTTATAAGAGGCATGTGAAGATGGTGGTAGTTAGCCCAAGGAGATGCCTTAGTTGTAGCAAGATTTTGTTCATGAGAACAACCCAGATAGAAAGACTTGGAGAGGGCTGAGAGGAGGACTTCAGAAAGAGGCCACTTACCTCCAAGGCTCAGAGAGAATACTAGTTATCTATTCAGTGTAATATATTACCTCCCGGAACTAGCAGCTCAAAACAGCAAGAATTTATTACCTTCCAGTTACTATGGGCCAGAAACATGGGAGGTGCTTGGTTGAATGGTTCTGGCTCACCATCTCTCATGAAGTTGCACATCAGTGGGAACTACAGACACAGCAACTGCGGCTGGAGAATCCACAGCAGGGCTCGCTCATGGGGCTGTTGGCAGGCCTTGGATCTCTGGGGGTTGCTAGGGCAAAAGCCTCCATTCCTTATGATGAGGACCCTTCCATTGCAGCTGCTCATGGCACAGCAATTGGTTTCTTTCACCTAGAGAGGTTGGGGGGGGAGGGATACATGGAGGGGGGAGAGGGACAGGGAGGGAGGAAGAGGGAGAGGGAAAGGGAGAGGGAGAGGGATAGAAAGGCACAATACAATCTAATCCCAGTAGGGTCATGCCATCACTTTTGCTGTGAATTATTGGTCACAAAGACTAACACAAGTACTAACACACTAGTATCATATGCAGGTATGAATTTTGGGAGGTGGGCACCCTTGGGTCCATTTTAGAGAGTGGCTACTCCAGGAAGGCACAGAGTTTGGTGAGCACTGTAGTTGGAGGTGTCCAGATTGCAGCCACACGCCCCTGGGAAGGCCATCCACCCTCACTCAGGTCAGTCTGCTTTTTTGGAAAATGAGGACTGCACAGTTGCCAGGGCTCAGCCATGTCTGTGAAGCACATGGAGCAAAGTAAAGTGTGTTCTGTGGCTGTAAGGCAGTCTTGCTTTTTTTTTTTTGACAGGCAGAGTGGGCAGTGAGAGAGAGACAGGGAGAAAGGTCTTCCTTTTTGCTGTTGGTTCACCCTCCAATGGCTGCTGCAGCCGGCGCACCGCACTGATCCGAAGCCAGGAGCCAGGTGCTTCTCCTGGTCTCCTATGGGGTGCAGGGCCCAAGCACTTGGGCCATCCTCCACTGCACTCCCTGGCCACAGGCAGTCTTGCTTTAACTGTTATTACTGGTAACAGTACACACAGTTCTGGGGACTCCTGCGCAGGCCTGACTTGCCTTGTAATTCAGTTGCTGGTGTGTGTTTCAGATGCCAGTGCCTTGTGTCAAAACACAGCTTACCTGGGATCTCATTAATGACCTGTTAGAGCTGATCTACAATTAGCCTTTTACCTGAATGCAAACAAGAAGTCCAAGCTCTTTGGAGCTTTTGCTTGGAAATAACCTGTTGTTTGCATTTGAATGTCCTTCCTTCCTCTGACGCACTTTGCAGGCCTGGCTTGTCTATTTTGATAAACATGAAAGCAAGCGACAGTCCAGCCCTTCCCTGGCATAGCTCAGGCTCCAAATCACTCAGCCCAATCTGAGCCCCTCTCAACCTTCCTCCCCTCCTCTGTTCCTTTTCCCTGTCCTAAGGGTTCCCCACACAGTCCCATTGAACTCCAGGTCTTTGGGACAACAGGGGACTTTTCGCCCTAGAGAATGCCTCTATCTGGATCCTCTCCCCTCCCCCAGTGCCACTCAGACCAGAACACTGGGCTAAGGCATCAAGAAACTGGATCATTAATCCTGGCTCTCATCTTCATCAGCAGTGTAGCCCGTGTGGGCCACTGCACTGCACTGCCCTGAGCAGTTCAGTTCTGGTTATCAAAGACTCGATGACTCCACTGGTCGTTCAGTGAGTGTTTCTGCTCCTTTTCCAAAGCCTCCGTCCTGCACCTGCCCTGCAGCTCGCCACCAAAATCAAAGTCTCTGCAACCTTCTGGGATGCTCTGCAGAGTTCGGTTCATCTCTCCTGGGGTTTCTCTTTCCTTCTGAACGCTGGCAGGACGTCACTGTGTGTGCCAGACCCTGGGCGTGGAAGCATGATGGATTTGTGCTGCTGGTTTAGCGGCACTCTCACAACCACCATAGCTACCTGAGGACTCCCCTGAGCCAGGCACTGTTCTCCCTCCTGAAGCCTCCACCACAGCCATGAGCTCCCAACTATCGTTATCTCCATTTCACAGCTGAGGCATCTGAGGCTAGAGAGGATAAGCCACTCATTCAGATTCACCCAGCCTGTGTAAGGCAGAGCCAGGATTCTGAGAGGCAGTTTGGGACCAGAGCAGACTGTTTGGACCTAAGAATTCTTTCCCAAAGGAAGCCTGTAGGGCCTACTGATCTGATACATCCATCAGCGTTTGTCAGCTATTTGCAGGTTGTACACAGGGCACTGTATGCTGATGGCAAAGCACAAACTCCGTCGCTGTTTTTGCAGCGCATAGGATCTAACAGATCAGAGCAGACAAATGCAAATTTCCCTCCAGCCACAGGAGAGGGAGAAAGGGTTCCTCAGTGTCTTGCAAGTAAGACAAGGGAGGCTCAAGGAGATGAAGGAAGTTGGTTCTGACCACACAGCTCACTCTAGCAGAGCCCATGCAGGTAATCATTCTGGAGCTGTTGGGTCTCAGTGGCTCTCAAGTGGGGTAACTTTCCCCCTGCACCCTTCAGGGCAATTGACAAGCATTGGGGGTTGTCATGATTGGAAAACAGGAAGCTACTGGCATCTAGTGAGTGGGGAGACCAAAGACACTACCCCAGATACTACAATGCACAAGACAACCCCTAGAACAAGGAATCCCTGGCCCCAAATGTCCACGGTGCTGAAGTTGAGAAAGCTGTTGCATGGGCCTTCCTGGTTCTCTGTAGGGCTCTTTGTTCCTGTGTATTTACATAGGCCATGTGCAGGTAGACACCTTGTCCTTCTTACCCTCGGCTCCAGCGTTCAGCAAAGAACCTGGCATGGAGTAAAGGCTCAGTGACTGAGAGACAGAGAAAGACAAGGAAGAGATAAAAGAAGGGGGAAGAGAACAACAGCGAAGATGCTAGGCTTTGCTGGAGGACAAAGTCAAATACTATCAATCAAGACCTCTGTTCTGAAGACGATTAACTGTTTAGAATGAATGCTTACATATTTTTTCAATTGGAAAAGTAACCCTGAATACCTTAATTAGGCTGTAGCATAATTAAAGCCTCCACTAACAACAAATTAAGCTCCAAAGCTGAGCCATGTATCAGAGAAGTACCCCTGCCTCGTGGAAGTCCTGACTGATGGACGTATGGAGCCAGTAAAGGACAAATGCACTGCCCTTTTTAAAAATAACTGGTTCCTTCGAGGTGCCCACTGGGAAAATTGCAGTACTTACAGCTGCCACTGAGGAGGACATAATGGACAGCTCTCATTCCAAGGCAGCCGAGCCCTGGGGGAGGGCTGGCCTCGAGCGAGCTGTAAATCCAAACATCCAAATGCAGTTCGTGCTTCAGCCCCCTACGGAATGACAAATGGCTCCCCTGTCACAGTGAGCTGGCAGGTGACGCATCACTCCTCCCTCCCCTGCCCCCCACCGTGGCACAAGCTGTCAGCAGTCAATGATTCTACTGTGGCTATCAGGGAAGGATAAGGGGTCTCACCCAGAGTTTTCCCTTTGTGGCAAATAAGTGGACAACGGGAGCAGAGCAGTGCTTCCCTATGTTCTCAAGCTACAGGGAGTACCTAGAATATGCCTTGCATCTGTCAGATGGGAATGTCCCCAGTTGTCCTCCCCACTCTTGGCTGTAGCTCTCCCCAACACCCATGTCATAAGAAGCCCCTCCGTTCTCCATTGGTGCACCTCTTCCAAAGCCCTAACAATGCCCCTTATGGGTGACCTCTCCCAGGCTTCAAGTCCAAAGGATGCCCTTCTCCCCATTCTGAACCCCAACTGCACAGATGCCTCCATCACCCTGACACCCCTGGCTGGTGCTAGCTCAACCCTGCCTGTCTACTCCATTTGTTCTGCCACCACTTGCAGTGCCGTCACCACCTGCAGGGCTTTCCCTTGTGCCAGCCACCATGGGATGACTTACCACAGAACCCAGAGAGTTTGCCTACACGGTCCCCTACTAAAGCTGCCTCCCTACCTGTGTGCTCACATGGCATTCCTTCTCTTCCGGGGATTCTCAGAGAGTGTCTAAGACTCACACTCCACAAACTTGGCACTTTCCTGCCTACACTATTTCCACACAGCCTTGCATGCCTTGCACATAGTAGGAGCTTACCAGGGACTAGAGGAGAGAAAGAGATAGATCCTGAAGATGACAGCAACTCAGTAGGAATCAGTGTGTAGCAGAAAAGGGAGGGTTTGTGGCTCTCAGCAGGCTTTAATGATTTCTCCATCATCAAACTGAAAACAACCAAGAGATCCTTCTATCATCCAACCAGTGGCTCTCAAACTGTGGCCTACTGCGGAACCCCCTAAAATGCAGCCAACTGGGTCCCAGTCCCAGAACATGTGGTTCAGGATGTCTGGGGCAGGACTTAGGACTTGCATTTCTACAGACACCCAGGTGATGCTCCTGCTGCTGGCCTGAAGACCTTACTTTGAGAATCCCCTTGAGCCCATGCCTTCTCCACGAGGGCCATGTTGCTCCCCATGGTTCTTGGGGGAAGGAGGGTGGAGAAATCTGTCTTTTTTTATTCTAAAGCACTATACATATTGTACATAAACAGATCTGCAGTATATTCATGGTGTTCCAATTTTGTGAGTAGAAAAATTAGGGGAGAAAATGTCTAGAAAGACTCAGTTGGTGGCAACAATGAAGAAACTGATCTGGTTCTGGGTTCTGCTTGGTGCTCAGGCTCCAGGAGCCTGACAGAAGTCCTTCCATCCAGGGACCTGGAGGTCCCACCGTATCTGATACTGTGGAAGAGGCACTGGATGTGGATTCAACTCAGGTTCAAATACTAGCTCTGCCCTGCAGTAACTTGAGCTCTTTTTTTTTTTTTTAAGATTTATTTTATTTACTTGAAAGAGTTACAGAGAGAGGTAGAGTCAGAGAGAGGTCTTCCATCTGCTGGTTCACTCCCCAAATGGCCACAATGGCCAGAGCTGAGCTGATCCAAAGCCAGGAGTCAGGAGCTTCTTCAGGGTCTCCTATGCAGGTGCAGGGGCCCAAGGACTTGGGCCATCTTCTACTGCTTTTCCAGGCCATAGCAGAGAGCTGGATTGGAAGTAGAGCAGCCAGGACTCGAACTGGTGCCCATATGAGATGCTGGCACTGCAGGCCAGGGCTTTAACCCACTGCACCACAGCACTGGTCCCTTGAGCTCTTTCTACCATGCTCTCTTTCACTTCTAAACTGAAATAGAGAAAGTTAGAATGGCCAAAACTCTCCAAGAGTGCTGTGGGTGTCAAGATAGGGACTTCAGTGGGTTGTTTGCAGGAGTGGAGGTGAATACAACCCCACTGGATATGGTAGAGTAGTAAGAGCCACATACCAATCATCTCTCAGGAAGGCAGGCCTGTTAACTGTCTGGCTTTGTTGAGCCCCAGGAGTTTAGGAATGCACCATTCAGGTGTAACAGGATTACTGCAGGATGGTGTGGGAAGGTTGGTAAAAGATGGTGCCACGGCAGCCCGGGAGAGCAAGAAGGCCAGAAAATACACAAAGGGATCCTGATCCATGCACAGGTTCTGAGCAGCAGCCGAAAAAACTCTTTCCCCATCAATTCTATAAATTTGCTCTATGTTTCTGCCTCTAAATCATGATCTTGAGGACAGCAGATTATTTTTCCAAGGTAAGTTGAGTCTATATTTGTGCTGGCTGGAAAATAAAAATCTCACATACAGGGACATCAGAACCTGAGTTGGACTTGTCATCCTTTCACTGTGTGCCCAGTCTGCCAAGCCCCAAACCTGGGAGTCATTGTTGGCTCCCACCACTCCCTCAGCCCCCTATGCCCAGTTTGCTATCAAACCCTGTGGGTTGACTCAGGCAGGCCAGTGCTTCTGTTACAAGTTCTGTGACTACCAGAAGGTCCTGGGAGGCTTCCACTTCTTACTTAGGCCCCCTGCTCTGCTGTGCATTCCAGGAGCCATCCTGGCCCCAAAGCCAGCTTCCTGCCAAAATGCAGAGCCCTGGCCCAAGTGAGGACAGGAGCAGAAGTCGTCCAGACTGACTCTGTCCAGTAGAAGGCGGGAAAGTGGAAAAGAGGAGGTGGCACAGATGTTCTAGGCAGCAGCCCTTCTCTCCTCTGAAGGACGTCAGGGTCAAGGGTCAGAGAGGTCTGATTTGCTACACAAAATCCAGAAGCAGCATGCAGCGGGAGCAGGGAGATGAGGGTACAGTAGAGATGAGATAAGGTGTCTGGAACTCAGAGGCAGAGTAGGGTGCAGGCTCTGGTTTCAGCTGAAACTTAGGGAAATTTAGCTTGGGGAAATTTAGGAGATGATGAGTAGGGTGGAAAGCACATGTGTTTGGGGCATCAGTTTTTCTTCCTGCAAACTGTGGAACCACAGCCAATGACGTTACACACAGACATACACACAGAGACATACACACACATGCAGCCTCAGTGTCCTCGTGTGTAAGTTACAGACGATGATGTCTAGCCTCAGCTTGTGGGACGAGTCCAGAAGGTGCCAGCATTCAAAAGATAGCAGCAGCAGTAGCAGCATATGGGGATTGAAGCAACTATTTCTAGCCCCTTCACTGTCCTGCTTGGTCTCCTCTGAACACGCTCCCATGTTTCCATGCTGCTCATGGGTTGGTCTGCAACCTACGGTCACTTAACCAGCAGAGCTCTACAGATCTGATCAGGACTGTCACCTCCCTTTCACAAAACACAGTACAGTATATGATCACATGGGAGTTGGGAGAACACCATGCTCAACAGTTACTCCTGTTGGAAATCATAATCAATAACTCCATAATAAATAACTCTTTCCATCTGTGCTGTTGCCACTAAGCCACTGCTCCCTGTCCCTTCCATGAGCAACTGGTCCACGTATTAGAATCTTTCCAGATTCTCTTTCTCTATGGGTCTTGGTCTCTCTCTCTCTCTCTCTCTCTCTCTCTCTCTCTCCATCTTGTTCAGTTTCTCCTTCTCATCCTTTGGAAAATTTAAGTCTTGTTTCTGATATCCCTTTAAGCTTTTCAATATCAAAACTTTGATGAACTCATATTCTATAGCATTACCTAAATCTATATCAATGTTGCTGACAAGACACAACCATTAAAATACAGGAAACTCCTTCACAGACACACCACCCATTCACCGGCACTCTTTTTTTTAGGTTTATTTATTTATTTCTATGTATTTGAAAAGCCAAGTAACACAAAATGAGAGAGAGAGAGAGAGAAATCATCCTTCCATGGGTTCACTCCCCAAATTCCTGTAACAGCCAGGGCTGGGCCAGGCCAAAGCCAGGAACAAGGAACTCCATCCCGATCTTCTACATGGGTGGCAGGGATCTGAGCACTTGGGCCATCTGCTGCCTCCCTGAATGCATATCAGCAGTTAGCTGGATGGGAAGCAGAGGTGTGGCTTGACCCCAGGGACTCCAATATGGAATGCAGGGGTCCTAAGAGGCTACATAACCCACTATACCATGACGACTGCCCCTCATTTGTCCTCTTGATGGGCACATTGCTCCAGTGACTCCTTGACCTCATCATTCTTGTATCCAGTCCAAATTTCTACTATCTGTCCACATGGATATTGCTGACAAACCTTATCCAGGGGCTGGCACTACAGCATAACAAGTAAAGCTGCAGCCTGGGATGCTGACATCCAATATAGGCACAGTTCAAGTCCCGGCTGCTCCACTTCCACTTCAGCTCCCTGTTACTGTGCCTGGGAAGGCAGCAGAAATGACCCCAGCGCTTAGGCCCCCACACCCATGTGGGAGACCTGGCAGAAGCTCCTGGCCCTTGGCTTTGGCCTGGCCCCAGCTCTGGCCACTGGGGCCATTTAGGGAGTGAACCAGTGGATGGAAGACCTCTCTTTCTGTCTCTCCCTTTCTTACTCTATAACTCTTTCAAATAAGTAAAATGAATCTTAAAAAGAAAAAAACAACATATCTAATAGGCTGCTCACATCCTTCTATTCTGTCCTGTTCTCCACCCCCTCATTTGACCAAGCTCTGGGTCCTGTTGGTTCCACCTCAAAGTGCACCTGTATGACCCTCCCCTCCATCTGTGCAGCCCCACATCTCGCTCCTAAACCACTGTACCAGCTTCCCAATCAGTCTTCTCACCTCTGCACCTCTACTCTTTACAGAAGTTAAAGAGGCTCACCCCGTATATTTTCAAGTATCTCCACCTTGTTCCTGCATGATCATCACCTGGGAGCCACTTTCTGTTACTATCTTCTTCTAACTGCCTTAAGGTTTTTGTTTTCTGGTTTTTTCAATTCAACCCTCTAGCATTTCTCTGATGATGACAAATCTCCTCCCCAAATGACAAAGAATTTAGAAATATTTTCAACTTCTTTTTAACATCTGCATCAGTGAACAAAGATACCACAGTTGGTGACAGGATAGGAAGAGAGGAGCAAGAGAGCTTAATTAGCTGTAGCTTTTGTAAGGACTTCCATGGGAGCTGGATGAACTGGGATGTGACATCTGGTTGGGTCTCATCACATGAAGGAAGAGCACATTAAATTGCCGTGAATATATTTGCCAAATTTTACAATACCATTTTTAAAACTGTCTGCAGAAGCCAATTTTCTTATGAGAAAATTACCCTACCAAGATTTTTTTAGACTAAGCAAACCCAAAATTTCTGTCTTAGCCTAAATCAGTTCCTCTGGCTCGAAGGCTGTGATTCTGAGTACAGACAGCAGTGCTGTCTTGGAGCCCCTGGCTCCCCACCCTTCAGGAACTGCCTGCAGCCGGAAGCAGATAGTGGAACTTGACGATGAAAAAGAAAAACCAGACATCTGTGATGTCTCTTGATGTTAGTGGATGGAAGTGAAATCCCAGCTTGGCCGCACTTCTAGGCAGGCTAGAATTTAATGGGATCCTTGAGGTACATGGGCTGACAGTGAGGCAGTAACTGCAGATGCTAGGGGCTGGACCTAAGGACCAGCTACTAGAAGAGAAATGTCAATTAGCCATAGCCTTGCATGGGCCTCTGCAACAGTACAGTTCCCGGGATACACCAAGGGGCTGACACACCACAGTATCTTCTCTCTTTCTCTCTCGATTTCTTTCTTCTTCTTCTTTTATTTATTTGTTTTCCTTATATGAGAGGCAGAGAGAGAGAAAGACATAGAGACATACAAGGAGCTCCTTCTGTTGGTTCACTCTCCAAATGCCCACAATGGTCAAGACTGGATCAGGATGAAGCTAGGATCCAGGAACTCAATCCAGGTCCCTCACATAGACAGCAGGAACCAAATTAACTGAGTCACAACTGCTGCCTTCCAGGGTCTGCATTAGCAGGAAGCTGGAATCCGAGCCAGAGCTAGGACTCAAACCCAGGCATTCCAAATGGGATATGGGTGTCTTAACCACTAGGCTGAACACCCACCATTCACTCTCTTTTCTTTCTCCGTCATTGCTCAGATGCCCCCTATTCAGAAACCACCGAGGCCCCACAGCCCTCCCAGCTCCTCCTCCTCAGTGTTTCTGTATCCTCTGCTGCCCTCACCAAACTGGACAGACTTGGGCAGAAGACTTGGGACTCACTCATCTGTGTGCCCTGAATGGTGCCTGGCTCATAAAAATGTCAAGCAAATATTCCTTTCCAAGAAGGAAAAGTGTGTGTCACATCACCACTCAGCCCCTACACTTGGGTTTGTATACTTTCTGTTGAACCTCCTTTTTCATTCACACACACACACACACACACACACACACAATCACTATCATTTATCTGCCACTGCATTTGCTTTGAGGTCACAAATCACTAGTGTGTGAAAATTTGGATATAATGTTCCCAAATCAGAAATTTTCTGAAACTAAGGTTTCAACAGTGAAAAGAAGGAAGAAAATGAACAGGGCATTCACTCACCCATTTGTGTATCCCACAAGCCACATCCACGTGCATGACAGCCCACTGGGCTTTGGGGGCCCAAAGGGAAAAATACATTGTTACCACCCCTGACTTGCTTTTACAACAAACCCTATACTCCCAATAACATTAATTTCTTAAACACCTCCCGTTAGGTGCCACTTCTTAACATTGTTGAATTAGGGATTAAGAATTTAAGGGGACATGTTCAAACCATTGCAATAAACATTATAGATAATGTGTGTGAGGTCTTTATAAGTAATAACTCATTTTATCTTTATCACAGCTCTCTGAGGCCTGGTCAATGAGTTACCTATTATGACAGCTTTTTTTACATTCAAAATTGAATGAGAACAATATTGCTCATTCCATGTCAAAGACGAAGGAACTGGGGCTAATGCTGTGGCACAGCGGGTTAACCCACCTCCTGCAGTGTAGGTCTCTCTTATGGGAGATGGTTCAAGTCCCAGCTGCTCCACTTCCAATCCAGCTCCCTGCTAATGCACCTGAGAAAAGCAGCAGAGCCTTGGAAAACCAGCAGACAATGGCCCCAGTGCTTGGGTCCCTGCATCCATGTGGGAGACCTGAAGAAGCTCCTGCCTCCTGGCTTCATACGAGCCCAGCTCTGGCCACTGCGGCCATTTAGGGAGTGAACTAGCAGATGCAAGCTCACTGTCTCTCTCTTCCCCTTCCTCACTACCTCCCTCTCTATATCACTCTGCTTTTCAAGTAAAAACTAAATAAATCTTAAAAAAAAAAAAAAAAAGGCAAGGGAACTGAGGCTCAGGAAAGGTCACTGATTTCTTCAGAGTTGCACAGCCTAAGAAGTGATAGAATCAGGATTTAAATTTTTTTTTCCTGAGAGAAATCCATGGGCCCCTTCAGCCCTGATCAGAATCTGTCACTGGATTGACATCTTCAGTTCCGAGGCTGGGAAATGAGGGCAGAAGCCGCAGTGGGAGACAAGGAGGAGCTGGGCAGAGGTAGCTGATAATAAGGTTTGAGGGGCATCATAGGCCCATGGCCAGTGGAGATCTTGGGGTGCACAGGCATCTGTGGTAGGGCCCCAGGTGGTGAGAGCTTTGTCTGCAGGGAGCAGAGCTTCCCATCTGGTACCAGCACACACTCTGCCTGCCACATACAGACAGGCACCACCTGTCATTGTCGCCTCACCTGCAAGACAGACTTTCATTTCACCTGCTGGTTCCAGAGCAGGATGAGGAACAGAGTTCAGCTGGGCCTTGCTGCCTGCCAAGGGCAGAGGGCATGTGACAGCTATCAATACCTGCCTACATGGGCCTAAGCAATAGACCCTGCACCTACCAGCAACAAAGCACACAGCAAAGATCTGACAGCAGTGAAATAAATCAAAGAGAGGTGGGATGTCAGGCAGGCCTTCCCCAGCCCAAGCTTCCAGGCACGAGGACCCCACCACCAAGGATAGGGCTTTTATACACATACACACACACACACACACACACACATGCATGCTTACACACAGATCTATACACACATAAGCTTGTACCAGTCCTGTTTAAGTGGGCATTTTCATAAAAAAAAAAAAAAAAAAAAGAGAGCAACACTGCTAAGCCTTAATGGTTTATTTGTTCAATGATTAAAGTCATATCACTTTCAAGAGCTGATCAGACATAATTTCCAAGTACAGAGAAGAAAAGAAATCCTCCAAAAACCCTGTTTATCACTGAACTCCCTACATCAATTGGAAATCTCATTCCAACAGATCAGGCCAGAGTACAGGACACATGGTACCTCAGCCGGGAAAAATGAGGTCCCTCTGGAAGCCATCAAAACTCAAAAAAGAACTGCAGCCTTAATAAAAGTCTCCTGGATGGTGAGTTCAGCAGCCTCATGTGGGCTGGAACCTCGAGGAGCCAAGGAAAATAAATACGCCATTGTTAGACACCCCCCAGCAGAAGTGATGACAGCTGACCACTCTATTTCTTCTTTGTACCACATGGCCACCTTTGGACCGCTCAGAAAAAAAATTATCTGAGTTTCATGCAGACAATTTTCTGAGCCAAAGCTACAAAGAAATTCCCATGTGAACTAGCTTGCCCCTTCTCTGCTTGCAGACGGTCAGGGGTGGTGTTTGGTAGGCCGGGAAATCAAAGTACAGCTTGCCTGCCACTCAGCTCTGCACATGAGCCCAGGCCCTAGATCAGCCCTACCTCCTGTCACTTGCCGCAACTCATTTTCTAGGTTTTGGATTGTTAAGAATAAATTTTGATTTCCTTTCTTCTCCTCTTGGTAATCTCAAATGTTGCAGAAGAAAGGAAATTTCTACCATTATTGTCAGAAATGAGACAGAAATAGCACGTCACCATCAAACACCAGTGTTCTTTTCACAAGAAAGCAACACACAGAGAGGAACAGGGCTGTAAGAACCATCCAGTGTGCATAAATCCAAATGGCCCCATTAGCTGAACACACAAGCATTACTGAGCATGCTGTACTCTATTTTATAAACCTTGTCGTGCTTCTGGGTTGCAAAGAAATGATCTACCAGAAGCCCTGGGAAACCAAGAACAGCCTGATCAAACATCTCCAGCCACATTAGGCCATATTAGCCAAATCAAAACCTGAGTCACATACAAGGTAGGAGGCAGGAGGAAGGATAACCACTAGAGAAAAGGGAATGAAAATTCCCTGGTGACTGGGATGCAGAGATTCCCAACTTTCTGGAGCACCAGAACCTTGATGTGACAGCCCTTGGAGGGGCCGGCAGTCTATGAGTAAGGCCAGGGCCTCAAGCGTTGGGAATACAACCCTAAAGATAGCCAGAGCCCAGTCTGCAGGCAGGGCTGGCAGGAACAGGGCCCAGGCCAATACATTGACCAGAAACTCTGCTATGTGTTGTCCCAGCCCCTACACTTAGTAGCCACATGGCTTCAGTTTCCTCACCTTTAAAGGGGAAGGTGAGGAGCAGGCATGTGACCTAGTGGTTAGGACATTCATCACCACACTGGAGTGCCTGGCTTTGAGTCCCAGTTTTGGCTCCTGACTCAAGCTTGCGTCTACGCACACCCCAGGAGGCAGCAGTGATGCTCCTGTGGGTGGCCCAGACTGAGTTCCTGGCTCCTGGCTTCAGGCCAGCCCAGTCCCGGCCACTGTAAGCATTTGAGAAATAAACCAGTGATGGGAGCTCTCTTTTTGTCTCTGTCTCTCTTTCTCTGCCTCTCAAATAAATTAAAAATAAAAGGTAGAATCACAAAATATTCATGACTTTGAGGTTTAAATGGTTTCCTACACCAAAAAAAAAAAAAAATGTTGAGAACAGCCTTTGTGTTGTTGAACCATCAGCCCAGATGGTAGTAAGCCATAGGAGGTGAGAGGAACACTCACTGAGTGTACAAACAGACTATTCAGGTGATCTTGAATGCTGTAAGCACGTTCCTCCCTTTATATCATTCCAAACCCTGTTTCCTTCATGTGCCGGGCAGCCCACACCAGCCTTTCATGTCTTTGTGCTAAATACTCCTTCCACATGCCCTCAAATGGCAGGGGTTCCAGCCCCCTGACCCCTAATAATTTTGCTTGAAACAAGCTCAAGTCCATGTCTAAAACCAGTTCCCACCCAAATCTTGCCAAGGCCAGAACCATTTCCTGCATCAGAGTTGAGGGGCTACTTCAGAGTGCACTGTGGGGTTGCTGGCTATGGGTCAGCACTGGGGAGCCAGCACCTCACAGCCCCCCATGCCTCCTCCTCACAGGAAATGGCTTTCATTTCCTTACCCTTGCACAGAAGATCCAACTGCTTGGTGTCCCCTCCTTACTCAGCCAACTTAGAGGAGCCTCCTTAGAGAGCAGCTCTGCCCTACCTATGTCTCTTGCACCTGTCCTTGTAGTGCGCATGCTGCCTGGTCTGTGGGTGCACCCTCCATAGCACATTTGCCTGCCTTGTGTGATCTCAAACAAACCTGCGAGGGGCTTCTTCCCCCAGCACCTGTGCCTTATAGCTAGGAGAGATTGTCCATGGCACTGCTGGGGATGAGGGCATTGTTTTGCTGCCTTTCTAGATCTTTAAAACCTCAGCTATACTGGAGCACAGAAATAGAAGCCCCACCCCCCCACCCCACCCCACCCCCCGCTGGAACATGGGCATTGTTGGGCTGGGTTCCGTCCTCCAGCCTTGACTAAAAGGGCACCCTCCCACGGAAAGCACTCAGCCAGCTGTTCCAGGGACAACCACAGCTCAGGGGAAGGGTCCTGGAGTGGGGGCGGGGCTGACAGAAGGCAGAAAGCACGGCAAAGGTGGCGGCCCAGGCTTCCCAGTCCCATTTCCCCTGACAGCCCTGCCCCTGAGCTCTAATGCAGACCCCTGGCTTCTTGAGAAAGCCATGCAGGCAGCAATATTTCCTTTCTCCAGATGATACCGACTGTGGAGAGGCTTCTCCAATAAAATGCCTGTGTT
Source organism: Sylvilagus floridanus (assembly GCA_949820135.1). Taxonomy (NCBI): domain Eukaryota; kingdom Metazoa; phylum Chordata; class Mammalia; order Lagomorpha; family Leporidae; genus Sylvilagus; species Sylvilagus floridanus. Next base: position 66,444,519 of record OX463239.1, read on the forward strand.
CTCCCTGGAGACACAGGCTCAACTTGTGCTCTGCTCCAGGCCGGCTCTGTTCCCCAGCTAAGTCCTGCTGGCTGCCTCCAACCGCAGGCCCTGCCAAGGGAAGATGCTACAGGTGTGTGGGGCAGCTATGCTGGCAGCAGGACATGTACCAGTTATCATCCATGCAGGAAATGAAATTGCTTTGCACAAAGACTCCGTTGTGCAGTTCCTTCTTTCTCCATCCTCTCCAGAGTCTTTCTCACCCAAAGAGAAAAATATATTGGTTTCCTTTTGCTCTCTCTTTAAAATAAGGGAAAAGAAATTAATATATAAGTCAAACTGACTTAGCTCATTATTAAACATAAAACCATGATCATCTCTTTTCTTGGAATGTGGTCTACCCTGTGCACAAGATCCCATGACAGGGAGCCAGCGCTGTGGCGTAGTAGGCTAAGCCTCCGTCTGCAGCACCAGGTCGTGTCCCTGCTGCTCCTCTTCCAATCTAGTCCTCTATGGCCTGGGAAAGCAGTGGAAGATGGCCCAATTGCTTGGGTCCCTGCATCCATGTGGGAGACCCAGGTGAAGCTCCTGGCTTCTCTCTCTCTCTCTCTCCCTCTCTCTCTCTCTTTCCCCACCCTCAACTCTACCTTTCAAATAAAACAAATATTTTTTTTTTAAAAAGATATCTGGGGCCGGCATCGCAGCTCACTTGGATGATCCTCAGCCTGCGGCACCAGCACTCCAGGTTCTAGTCCTGGACGGGGCGCCGGATTCTGTCCTGGTTGCCCCTCTTCCAGGCCAGCTCTCTGCTGTGGCCCGGAGTGCAGTGGAGGATGGCCCAGGTCCTTGGGCCCTGCACCCACATGGGAGACCAGGAGAAGCACCTGGCTCCTGCCTTCGGATCAGCGCGGTGCGCTGGCCACAGCGCGCTGGCCACAGTGGCCATTGGAGGGTGAACCAACCGAAAAAGAAGACCTTTATCTCTGTCTCTCTCTCTCACTGTCCACTATGTCAAAAATAATAATAATAATAAAAAATATCAGTGTGGGGAGTGGTAGGGAACACTCCAGAATCCTGTCTTTGTTATCAACCCAAATCCACATTCACATCAGTCCACTGTGAATGGCTCAGAGAGAACAGGCTCCATATAACTCACCAGTTTGACTTCTTTCCAGATGTCCAGTCATTTCCCATTTCTTTTTTTTTTTAAGCCTTTGATAGTAACATTTTCTTTTTTTAAAGGTTTATTTTATTTATTTGAAAGTCACAGTTACACAGAGAGAGAAGGAAAGGCAGAAAGAGAGAGAGAGGTCTTCCATCTGCTCGTTCACTCCCCAATTGGCCGCAACGGCTGGAGCTGCACTAATCCGAAGCTAAGAGCCAAGAGCTTCTTCTGGGTCTCTTGGCGAGTGCAGGAGCCCAAGGGTTTGGGTCATCTTCTTTTTTAATATTTATTTATTTATTGGAAAGAGTTACACAGAAAGAGAAGGAGAGGCAGAGAGAGAAAGAGGTCGTCCATCCACTGGTTCACTCCCCAATTGGCCGCAATGGCCGGAGCTGCACCGTTTCTAAGCCAGGAGCTTCTTCTGGGACTCCCACGTGGGTACAGGGGCCCAAGGACTTGGGCCATCTTCTATTGCTTTTCCAGGCCATAGCAGGGAGCTGGATCGGAAGTGAGCAGCCAGGACTCGAACCAGTGCCCATATGGGATGCAGGCACTGCAGGCACTGGCTTTACCCGCTACACCACAGCGCCGGCCCTGTATTTTCCATTTCAATTCTAGGGCTGGCCCCAGTCTTCCTGACTTTAACACCATTTAAACTCCTTTAAGTCCTATTAAACATTCCCCAAGTCCCAGGTTTTCTGAGTCAGTGTAGTGTGGTTGGGAAAGCAATGATCGAAGAAACTAGAAGGCTTGAATCAGTATCCTATAGCAGCTACCTACCAGCTACAATCAGGTTATTCTGAGTCTCAGTCTCCCATTCTCAAAATGAAATAAATGCTATTTAATCCAAGGGCTACTTTGAGGACTAAATAAGCATGGACTAACCCAATAGGTGTCCTTAAATATATATTTCTAGGCCAGCGCTGTGGCTTACTTGGCTAATCCTCCGCCTGCGGCACCGGCACCCTGGGTTCTAGTCCCAGTTGGGATGCCGGGTACTAGTCCTGGTTGCTCCTCTTTCGGTCCAGCTCTCTGCTGTGGCCCTGGAGGGTAGTGGAGGATGGCCCAGGTGCATGGGTCCCTGCACCAGCGTGGGAGACCAGGAGGAAGCACCTGGCTCCTGGCTTCGGATAGGCACAACGCTGGCTGTGGCAGCCATTAGGGGAGTGAACCAATGGAAGGAAGACCTTTCTATCTGTCTCTCTCACTGTCTATAACTCTCTCTCTCTGTCTCTCTCTCTCACTGTCTAACTCTGCCTGTCAAAAAATAATAAAATATATATATATTTCTATTTTTCCCTGCAAAATTCACCTCTCATATAGGCACAGTCCTCATCCTTTTATACCTTTCTAAAATATATGAGCCATTATTATATATGGAGGCATTTAAACAATGTAAAGAACAAAGAATAAAATTAATTTACACCTCTTAAAGATGAAAAAAAATAAAATATATGAGCCATATTATTGCTTGCCAATTCTTTGAGATCTGTTTCACCCTATCATTTACATGAATGTGACCCTGTCTCCTCAACTCTCAAATTTACAATGCTTGGGGATCAAGAATCACTTCTGTCACTATTACCAAGGATACTACGTCTGTATTTGGAAACCAGCAAGTGTTACTCAAAAGGACTCCACAACACAATGAAAATTATGTCAGTGGGGATCTATCATATTTACCAGCCAAAAATTTTGTCTTTAGAATTGGTATTACCAGGGCTGGCATCTTGGTGTACTAGGTTAATCCTTCACCTGCAGTGCTGGCATCCCATATGGGCACTGGTTCTAGTCCCGGTTGCTCCTCTTCCAGTCCAGCTCTCTGCTGTGGCCTTGGAGGGCACTGGAGGATGGCCCAGGTCCTAGGGCCCCTGCACCCACATGGGAGACCAGGAAGAAGCACCTGGCTCCTGGCTTTGGATAGGCACAGCTCTGGCTGTTGCGGCCATTTGGGAAGTGAACCAACGGAAGGAAGACCTTTCTCTCTCTCTCTGTCTGTAACTCTACCTGTCAAATAAATAAATAAAATCTTTAAAAGAAAAAAAAAAGAATTGGTATCACCAATTAAGCTAATTCAAAACAAATCAGTTTTTAGAAATTATGGTAGCTATTTACATACTGCTTGATTTCCCTAAGACTTGAATCAGTTCTACAGTTTACAAAATGCACGTGTAGAGAACCATTTTGATTCCTCCATTAATTTGACACATTTATTGAGTGCCTACTGAATGCCAACATGGTGCCAGGTACACACGGCAGACACTATCGATTCCCTGAATACAGGAAACAGACACTTTATTTCATCAGTCCTAAGGCCTACTTTTGTTTATATTTGATATCTTTGAAATTGGGATATATCTTACAAATACTGTTGGCTAGGCCATGTTTGTGACATGGATGAAAAGTGTTTGTCTTGCTGTCACTTCAATTGAATCATGTGCACTGTGGTACTGCATGGGTCAAGCTTAATTGCCAGTATTAAAACGTTTTTGAAAAGCCTAACCTATGATTTGTGTGCAAGAAGGCGGGAAGATTGAGGTAAGGCATAAATTTGCTATTCTTCATTGGATGAATAACTGCCACCCCACATTTTCTTACAAAGTAACAAACAAGTATTTTATGGAAGGATAATCACTGCATACGAAGCTGGACTTGATGGATGCATGCACAAAGGGATTGCTCATGACGCTGTAAGCAAAGCAGCGGTCAGTAGAAAAACTGCCAAACACTTCCAGCAGATGAAATAAGTCTGCAAAAAATCACAGGCTTCTGTGACCAAGTGCATGACATAGGATTGTCATTGAGATATCAAATTACAGTTTAATGTGTAGCTTTCACTTTTCCTTTATAGTGGTAGATAAAAGAAGGGTTTATTCTACCACCCATGGCATGTTAGATGCAATGAAATACTGTAATAAGCAAAACAATATCACTACAGGTCCTGAAAGTGTTATGACACACACATAACATCATTATATGGGGTAGCAGAAAGAGCTCATTTACACAGAGAGGTCAAAAAAGGTCTCCCTGAGAAGGTGAAGCTGAGGAGCTGGCAATCCTACAAACAGCCAGCAAAACATCCTAGGCAAAAGGAACCACTTGTGCAAAGGCCCTGAGGTAGGGTAAAGTCCATGTGTTTCGGGAGAATTTTGTCACTACTTATAAACCCAAGTTCCTGCATAGATGTACAGGCAACATATGAGGTCACAAATCAGTCTAACACACAGATGGTCTGACAAAGCAAACTTTACAATAAAATAATTTTAATTTTTTAAAAATCTTTACATTTCATTTAACGATTTGGAGCCAAATATGTTCTAACTAATCTAGTAAAGACGGAATCACCATCCATAAAGAAATTCAGTAAACAATCACAGATTCACACAGGGAAAAATCCTACTTTTCTGCCTTGTTAGTTTCAATACTCTATTCTCTGAAGTTTTTCTGTGCCCTTATCTTGGTGTCCTTCACAATCACACATTCTGCCAAAATGCCAGAAGTTCCTTCAAACCAATGGGTGGTTTGGGTCAGGAGACTCAGAAGAATCGAAAAGGAAGTTGACTTCAAATTTTCCAGGATGCATATAAATAAACTAGTTAACTTCTCATCCCAAAGTGACCTTCTAGCTCAGTTTACTTAGATCCAAACATCTACATGGCCCCTCCAAGATTTACTTTTAATGGCTAATTCTTTTATAAGACTTTAGGATCTTCTTTTAATTATTTTTAGCCTTTCCAACTTTATTATATAGAAATAAAACTATAATTTTTTAAATAAAATACTTAGTTCTAAAAGGGCAAAATCATATCAGCCAGTAAACACTTTGGCCAATTCTTAGTCAAAGAAATGCAAAATTATCTTCTAAGGAAAACTGACCAATGAGCCAGTTCAGTCTGAGCTTCTGGCAATGAAGAATTAAACTTAAAACACATCTTCTCTTTCATTTCCTAGTGAAAAATAACCTATTTTGTGGGAGCAGCACTGTGGCATAGTAGGTTAAGCCTGTGTCTGCTATGCCGACATCCCATATGGGTGCCAGTTTGTGTCCTGGCTGCTCCTCTTCCAATCTAGCTCTCTGTTAATGTGCCTGGAAAAGCAGTGGGAGATGGCCCAAATGCCTGGGCCCGTGCACCCACATGGGAGACCCAGAAGAAGCTCTTAGCTCCTGGCTTCAGATCAACTCAGCTCCAGCTGTTGCAACCATATGGGGAATGAACCAGTGGATGGAAGATAGATCTATCTATCTCTATCTCTCTATCTCTTTCTCTCTCCCTCCCTCCCTCCCGCTCTGAAACTCTGCCTCTCAAATAAATAAAAATCTTCAAAAAAAGAAAAATAAACTATTTTAAGGTTTTTTAATTTATTTATTAAAAGGCAGAGTGAGAGCGAGAGAGATCTTCCATCAGCTGATTCACTTCCCAGATGGCCACAACAGCTGGGATGAACCAAACTGAAGCCAAGAGCCAGGAACTCCATCTGGGACTCCTATATGGGTGGCAGAAGCCCAAGGAGTTGGACCAACCTCTACTGCCTTCCCAGATGCTTTAGTAAGAAGCTGGAACAAAAGAGGAACAGCCACAACCCCAACCTGCACTCTGATATGTGATGCTAGCATTGCAAGTGGCAGCTTAACACACTACACCCCAATGCCAGCCCCAGGATCCTCTTTTAGACGGGCAGTGTAGTTTCTGAAGGCACACTAGTTTCTGAAGTAAGTTTTATTCATGTTCTCTTTCCTTATCCTCCCAACCTCTCTCTGTGATTTGGGTACCAAGTGTGAGTACAAGCAACTCTGGGAAACCAAAATTCAGGTGGACAAGTGACTGTCATAATCACACAGCTGGCCAGAGCAGTGATTAAAGCCCAGTTTGAAGGCTCTTTAATTCTTCACGCAGGCCGCATGAGTTTAAAAGAAAAGGAGCATGATTGGGATGGGCTAGTTTGGAGTTTCCGGATAATATACAAGATGTCCAGTTAAATTTGAATTTCAGACAAAAAAGTATAAGAATGCCCCAAAAGATTCATAGAAAATACTGAATATAGAAAACAGGTTATGGCCGGCGCCGTGGCTCAACAGGCTAATCCTCCGCCTTGCGGCGCCGGCACACCGGGTTCTAGTCCCGGTCGGGGCACCGGATTCTGTCCCGGTTGCCCCTCTTCCAGGCCAGCCCTCTGCTGTGGCCCAGGAGTGCAGTGGAGGATGGCCCAGGTGCTTGGGCCCTGCACCCCATGGGGAGACCAGGAAAAGCACCTGGCTCCTGCCATCGGACGAGCGCGGTGCGCCGGCCGCAGCGCGCCGACCGCGGCGGCCATTGGAGGGTGAACCAACGGCAAAGGAAGACCTTTCTCTCTGTCTCTCTCTCTCACTGTCCACTCTGCCTGTAAAAAAAAAAAAAAAAAAAAAACAAACAGGTTATTGGTTCTCTGAAATTCAAGTCTTACTGGGTGTGCTGTATGTTGATTTACCAACCTGGACAACCCTATCAGTCACCTGGATGTGGGCTTCTCTTCCTTCCCATCATTCTTCACTTTTGGAAGTCCATGTAGTTACCATTTCTCTCTCTTTTCAAATCAAATTTTCTCTAAGTCAGGAATTCTTCTATAGTCTTCTGGGTCTCTGAGCCTTCAGGGAGGTCCATGAACTTGGGTGGGAAAAATTAACTCTTCCCTCACCTCCCACTGGAATATAACATTTCTTTGGAGTATGAATCTAAACATGAAAACACAGTTGATCACATTCTAGTTGTCACAGATATGTCAAAATGTCATTTACACTTACAACTACTTCAAAATCACAGTTGCAATCGATTAGATCGGTGGATGGATCTTGTTTTAACATGTAATGCAGTTTGAATTCCCCAGGAGCAAATGCTGAGACAGAGTTTGGTGTGCAAGAGGTTTATTAGGGGCACCTTAGGGATTACACTTATAGAAGGGTAGGGGGAGGAAACAGGTGTGGTTAGAGAGAGAAGTCCAACTGTTGTGCAGGCTCAGGAGCCATGCCAAACCTAGAGCCAGCTCTATATCTGAACTGTCCGGTAGTGGGACAAGATGGCTGGGTCTTTTACTCTGACTTGAACCCCAAGGTGGCTCTCTGCAGCTGAAACAGACCCTTGAAGGATGAAGCTGAAAGCCACTGACCACACTCCCAGCACCCAGGCCAGCAAGGCCTTCCTTGAAGGGGATCTAGGCAGTGCATTGCCATGACCACAACCACCCTGATGAAGGCGGCACTGTGACTTTTCATCTTTGACACTCTTACTTGAACATAATAGAAATGCTTGAGTAATGCCAAACATGCACTCGAGCTATGGCACCTATTCCATGCACCATTCCTACTGCCACACTTATAGAAAGATCTAACAGGACCTGGTCTCTGTGGTTGGTGCTCAGAAGCAGTGAAATGGCCAACAGGGCATCAGAAGAGAAATAAAGATTCAGACGATTCACGGCCAATTCACAAACTGAAATCACCAATCCCTACACAGATTCAAAGGAACCGGCATTTACTCAGACCAAATGGCATCACACCATAAAAGCTCACTCTTAAGATTCTTCTGGAATCAGAAGACCGGAGTTGGACTTCGGGTGCTTGCAGTGCCTGGCCACAGGACACTGGACAAATCCCTGAGCCTCCACTCCTGCATGTGTTCAAGTGCAACACTAATGCTTTTCAAGCAACACTGTTGGGGGTTGAATGAAACTAGTTTGCAAAGTGCCTGGCACTCAACGGCCCTCACTGAAGGGTGGTTTCTTCTATCTCTGTCTTCCAAATTGGTCCTGCTCTGCAAGCCAGCACAGACACACCGCACAGAGGACAGGCAGTACTGCCTTTGGCTCACAGCTTCTCCAGTTTCCTAAGCAGAGGCTTGCCTGGCAATTTTAATTTTTCTCTTGGCCAAATATCTAACAGCCAAGTGGCACAAAGAAGTGCCTGTAGTATACAAGTACCCTCCCAACCTGTGAGAGACATTTGGGGAGCAAAGGAAGAACCTCTCTTTGAGGCATCACCACGTGGTCATTCTCCAGCCCATGCCTTGTCTGTGGCTCAGGAAGGCCTTTAAACAGCAGAGAGGACTGACCTCCCAGGAAGTTTGTCTCTTTCCTGTCAGCATTTATGTCAAAGAGAGACAAATGCCCATAGCTTTCCCTGGATCTACTCTCTGTCCCAGAAAACTGATACCAGCTTCTTCAATCTACAACTCCAGCTCCACAAAATAACAAAACTCTGCAGCAGCCACTGCACTTAGGATTCTTATTTAATACTAGAATTACTTGTTATAAGTCCATGAGCATTAACCTTGTCTATCTTATTTCTTATTTGATTCCTAGCATCTTGCCTGGTACATAATAAGTTGTTTTAAAGAAAAAAATAAAATATACACAAATAGATATAGATATATTAGAATCAAACAATGAATGGATGGAGAATATCCTTTTGGAATACCTGGCACACAGTGGCACTCAATAAATAATAGCTTCCCTCATTTTTTTTTTTAAATTTCCAACATGGCCCAGCCTCAGCAGGAAGTCTGGGCATCCCCTACAGAATGCAAAACTGGATTCACTTTAGCCATATCAGTCCCCTCTGAAGATGAAGAGATGAAGATCGGAGGGGGTTAAAGGATTTAGACAAGTTCACAAGAGCTCTGGGCGACCATACCTATAACAGAGTCTACCCTACCAGAAATCTGCCTGCAGAAATGACTATGCTAAGACTTGTAAAATAAAGGGGGTGTCCTTGTTCATGCCCTTTAGCCTAGTTTCTGATAATCTGCTCCAGGCTGGTTCAAACTCAGGTGCCCAAAGGCCCATAAATAGCTGTCCTGAAACTCAACAAGAGCAACAGCTTGCACAGTAAAGCACTCGTTCCAGGTGGAGTTGATGAGGCTTAAATAGTAGCACTTCCCTTGGATGTACTTCAGCATACAAAGTGCTGACTCAAGTGCTTACTCATGATGCCTGGGCTCAGCATCTCAACACCCACATCTAGAAGGCATTATTTTTGGGTATATTTTACAGAAGAGGAGACTGAGGCTCACATGGCTTAAGAGGTTTCCCCAGGATCTCTCAGTTAATGCCTGGAAAAGCCAAAACTAGAACTTGGGACTCCTAACTCCACATCCTATGATTTTGTTTCTGTAGCACACATGAAATAGTGCAAAACACAAATTAAATGACTAGCCATGGTCTTCTGGAATTCTGGCATGTTATCAGCTAAGACTTCTCAGCTGAGAATCCAATTTGAAGGTCCCCTTCAGCCCTCACCCCTAATTCTTTCTCTGTCCTTGGATTCTGTCTGGGGAGGGAGTATAGTGAAAGGGGAGTAACTGAATCCTCACTAAATTAATGCCCTGACTCAAGGAGACACAGACAATAAATCATTCTATTGCATTTACCATGGGGCCCTCCAGGAATCATGGCAGATGCCTCAAGAATGACAAACACCACACTTCCAAGGATTAGGTTCCAGGCAGCTTCACACAGGAGAGCTGTATATATGGTGGGCAAGACCCACTGCATTCAGAGGGACAAGAGACCCCGTCTTTGGTTTGCATGAGAAGAGGCTGGGCTGGTTTGACAAACAACTAACAATACAAATTAAGAGTCTCTTAAAAGTTTGCTTTGGGGGAGGACATATAGTACAGCAGTTAAGATGCCCTTGGAATGTCCACACCCCATATCTGAGAACCTGGAGTCAAGTCCTGGATGGGCCCCATATTCCAGCTTCCTGCTAATGCACACCCTAGAAAGCAGCAGGTGATGGCTCAGGTACGAGGGTCCCTGCCACCCATATGGCAGACCCAGATGGAGTTCCTGCCTTCTGGCTTCAACCTGCATAGCCCAGCTGTTGAATTAGGGAAATGAATCAGCAAATACAAGAGATACAAGATCTCTCCCTCTCCCCCTCCCCAACTCCCTCTCCCTCCCACTTCCTCCTTTCTCTCTAATATACAAAATATGTTGCAAAAAAAATTTTTTTTCAGGGGGGCCAGTGCTGTGGTGCAGCAGTTTAAAGTCCTAGCCTGCAGCACCATCATCCATATGGTTGCCAATTTGAGTCCTAGCTGCTCCACTTCTGATCCAGATCCCTACTAATGTGCCTGGGAAAGTAGCAGAAGATGGCCCAAGTGCTTGGGCTCCTGCACCCATGAGGGAGACCCAGAAGAAGCTCCTGGCTTCGACCTGGCCATTTTGGCCATTTGGGGAATGAACCAGTGGATGGAAGACCTCTCTCTCTCTCTGTCTCTACCTATATCTGTAACTCTGCCTTTCAAATAAATAAATCTTTAAAAAAATTTTTTCAGGTTACTTAATCTAATAATTCTACTTCCAGAAATTTATTCAAAAACATACTGTAGAAAGATCTGCAAATAGGATACATCACAGTTTTGTTTACATTTGAAAAAAAAAAAGATTCAATTTAAATTGCAACAGAAGATTGATCAAATAATTTTGGTATAATCACATATCAGAATTTTCTCTGGTTGTTAAAACCAATTATTGATTTTTTTTTTTTTTTGACAGGCAGAGTTAGTGAGAGAGAGAGACAGAGAGAGACAGAAAGGTCTTCCTTTTTTCCATTGGTTCACCCTCCAAATGGCCGCTACAGCCTGAGCGCTGTGCGGATCCAAAGCCAGGAGCCAGGTGTTTCTCCTGGTCTCCCATGCAGGTGCAGGGCCCAAGCACTTGGGCCATCCTCCACTGCCTTCCCAGGCCACAGCAGAGAGCTGGCCTGGAAGAGGGGCAACCGGGACAGAATCCGGCGCCCCAACCGGGACAGAATCCTGCGCTCCGACCGGGACTAGAACCCATGGTGCCAGCGCCGCAGGCGGAGGATTAGCCTAGTGAGATTTGATAGGGAAATGTCTAAGACATTTTATAACATTGCTATAAAATCAGGACTCTACATGAGATACATATATGAGGGTATTTAAAAAGTCTGCAGGCTCTTAAATACATGATATGAAAAAGAAAAAAAGTTTGCAGGAAAATAAATTAAAAGCTCAGTTTATTTTGGTAACAAAAATATCTTTGAAACCCACACATAGTTTTTTTGTTGTTCACATCTTCCATGAACTCTTTAAACAGTTTTATGCATGCATTACTTATATTTAAGTACACACATGTATTACATTTTTAAAACTATAAAGAAATCACAATATAATGATGTCACTGATTATGGTTTGGTGCTTTATGTTTTGGTGCTTTTCTCCATTTTTTTAAGTTTTCTACAATGAGAATTCATTCCTTTTTTAATTTCATACAAAGTTTGATTTGCCTCAGGGGCTTGTTTTATTTTGCTTTTGAAAGCAGAAAAGGCCATCTAAGTCTTAAGCAGGGACAGATGCAAAAACCAAGCTTGGGGCTTTGAACCAGGAGCTGGGTCCGGAAGCAGAGAGAACTCCTTAGGCATGCAGGCCCTGCCAGACTGTTTGGAAAAGCCCCAGGGACCAAAGCCAAGGAGGTGACTTCTCTTGCTCTGACAGTCTTTTTTTTTTTTTTTTTTTTGACAGGCAGAGTGGACAGTGAGAGAGACAGAGAGAAAGGTCTTCCTTTTGCCGTTGGTTCACTCTCCAATGGCTGCTGCGGCCGGCACACCGCGCTCATCCGATGGCAGGAGCCAGGTGCTAGGTGCTTTTTCCTGGTCTCCTGCTCTGACAGTCTTTTAAGAATGGAGTCTTGGGGCCGGCGCCGCGGCTCACTAGGCTAATCCTCAGCCTTGCGGCGCCGGCACACCGGGTTCTAGTCCCAGTCGAGGCGCCAGATTCTGTCCCGGTTGCCTCTCTTCCAGGCCAGCTCTCTGCTGTGGCCAGGGAGTGCAGTGGAGGATGGCCCAAGTCCTTGGGCCCTGTACCCCATGGGAGACCAGGAGAAGCACCTGGCTCCTGCCATTGGATCAGCGCGGTGCGCCGGCAGCAGCGCGCTGGCCATAGCAGCCATTGAAGGGTGAACCAACAGCAAAAGGAAGACCTTTCTCTCTGTCTCTCTCACTGTCCACTCTGCCTATCCAAAAAAAAAAAAAAAAAAGAATGGAGTCTTGGACCTGTTCCACCTCATCTTAAAATGGCCTGTCTGATATCAGAGCCTCAGCAGGTATGTGTGCCCTGGACCAATGCACCAAGTATAAACTGGTCATCAGCTACCCTGGACACGAGATGTGATGGCAGGGCAGGAGAGGGGAAAAAGGTAAAACCTTGGCCCCTTCCCACAAGGTCCTGACAGACTCTGTGAGGGAGGATGCCAGCCCTACAAGATGACTTGTCACAATGAGAGCCAGTTCACAAACATCCTCCATACTCCAGTGCAAGAGCCCTACCAGCACCAACCAAAAATGAAAAGTACCTAGGAGGGAGGCACAGAGGAACACAGAAAAGCAAAAGTCTCCTCCAAACTGGCGAATAGTTCACCCCAAAGGACACACAACCTTTCTGAGGCACCTGCCACCAAGGAACTTAATTATTCACAGCCCACAGTCCAAAGATTCCACTCAGCATAGTCTGGAATGAAGGAGTACATTTAATGGAAGCTTAACAGATTCAGATTTCTCTAAAATTCCACATCTCTTTCTGCCAAGAAGCTGTTTTGAAAGATGACACTCCCTTGATGTGGATTTGCAGCCTGCCCCATTAATATGGCTTCACTCAGAAAACATTTTTAGATCAACCCCGTTCCAGACACTTGCTCCCAAGGACAAACCAGGAGAAACTCCGCACCAGCAAAAACCTTTCCGAGCTCTTTGATGATCAGAAACGAGCGGGAATATGAGGACGAGTGTTATTAACCCAAATATTCTCAACAATCTTCAAAGCAAACCTGAACCCTCAGTGCTCCTGGAAGCAAACCTCATGCAGAGCCAGCCCCTCTGGCCTGGACTCCCATTAGCCAGGCTAGCTCCTTAAACACAAACGGACCTCAGAACAACAGGAGGAAACATTAAAAATCAAAGGTGAGGAAAGGACAAAGGAAGAGGAAGTAGGTAAATGAGAGGAGGGGGCGAGGATTGGAACCCAACTATGATCACTAATGGAGGAGGTGCTCCAATGACGCAGCCCCCTGAGAGAAGCCCCCTTAGTTCACTGCTGTGCATCTGGGAAGTCTGGCAAGACCCTGGAGCCACCAAGCGTCTGCATGCTGGCTCCACTCCCAGCAGGCTGCGCACACCAGATCTCTCCTCCCCCTGTGCAATGCATTTCTCCCGGGTGTGGCAGGAGGGGCGTTTCCGTTTCCAAACCTCAGAGCCATTTGCTCTCAGATAAACAAACATCTCCTCAGCCTTTGCCAACTTCGCCCAGCCAGGAAGTCATAATGCTGAATTAGTAGCATTTCCATCACGTCTGTGACAAGCTGGTGACAGGCTGGAATCTGATGAGAGGAGCCATCCGGTATTTTTCCAACAGAGAGGTCTGAAGACAGAATAGTAACTAAATGATTCAGTCATCATCACCATCACCATCCTCTTCACCATGGCCCTCATTTACCTCAAGTATGTAATTGCCAGTGTAATCAAATGGACAACAGCACCTGTTGGTAGTTAGAAATTCTGCTCCTTCACTTGCTACTGTGTGACCCTGAGCAAATGTCTTCACCTTTCTGAGCCTTGTTTCTCCATCTAGTAAAGGTGCATAACAATCTCTACTTAAAAACATTTAAGCAAAGACAATGTATGTAAGGCATTTGTCCAGCATTGGGAGTACTAAAAGTAGTAGAAATAGTATTTTCTGTTATTTCAACTAGTATTGGGTACTATGTCATTTTACCCTTACTTCGTCTAGGAGAGATTTTATTATTATTATTACTATTATTATTAGAAAGACAGGGAAATAGAGACAGATTCCTCTCCACTGGTCCTCTCTCCAAATGCTCACAACAATGAGAGCAAGGGCCAGGTCAAAGCCAGGAGCCAGGAACCCAATCTAGGATCCCCACATGGGTTGTTGGGACCTAACAACTTAAACTATCACCTGCTTCCTCCCAGGATGTACATCAGCAGGAAGCTGCAATCGGGAGCCAGAGCCAGCACTCAAACCCAGGCACTTCAACATGGGATGCAGGTATCCCAAGTGCATCTTAACCATTATGCCAAATATCCACCCCAGGAAAGATGTCTTTAACTCTGAAAGTGAAACGGAGGACTCAGAAAGGTCACGTCCGCCTTGGTAAACATAGAAGTACACAGGGAAACAAGGCGAGTGTATCAGTTTCCTACTGCTTCTGTAACAGAATACTGCAGACCTGACAACTTGAATCAACTCAGGTTATACTCTCACTGCTTTGGAAGCCCGAAGTCCTAGAACCAAGGTGACGGCAAGGTTGGGTGCCTTCTGGAGACGGAGGAGAGGATCTACTTCCTTGCCTTTTGCAGCCCCTGGAGGCTGCCTGTGTTCTGGGGCCCATGGTCCCCGCTTACATCTTCCAAGCTAGCAGCACAGCTTCTTCCCGTTTCTCTCCCTCCCCTCTCCCTCTTGTAAGGAAGCTTGGGATTACATTGAACCCACCTGGACAATCTCCACATCTCCAGATTCTTAACATAATCACACTGCAAAGGCCCCTTTACCATATGACATGCTCAGAGGCTGCTGAGGATTAGGATGTGGACATCTTTGGTGCAGAGTGGGTGTCATTATCCAGCCTATTATTTGGGGTTGAGTCAGGTTTTCTTACTTGTTGTTTTGTTTTGTTTTAAACCCCTTCACTCATTTATTCAGAAAATACTATAGCTGCTATGTGCTGGGCACATTTACAATTCTAACCCGAGAAGACTCAGGGTATAACCACATCAGAATCAGGCTTCATTAGTGTGAAATAAAAGAGATCTGTGTGTACACATACATACTCTAAAATATCACTGAAATCCAGACTTTAAAAGCAAAAAGAGCCTTGGGAGATCATTAGCCAATCCCCTTATTCTATATAAAAGTAAAAACTCAGACCCAGAGGAGTAAAATGACTTCCCCAATGTCAAATAGTGAGTTTGCGAGAGGTTGTGAGGCCTGAATCTGGACTGGAAGAAGAAAAGAAAACTAAGAGGCATTTTGGAGACAAAAATCAGTGGCTTTTAGTAATGGACCCAAGATGAAGTGAAAGAGTTGTAAGGCTCAAAGGTGCCCGAAGTTCATGGGTTGAGGATGCCATTCACTGAGCCAGGGACAGATAGCAGAGAAATGACACCTCCTAGGGAAAATAATGTATTTAACGTGTTCTGGTGCTCGAGCCTCTTTTGGTAGAACTGGCTAAGCACCACTGTGGAATTTTTCCATAACTCTTTTCTCCTCTCGCTTCCTACCTTCCCATGGTATGGGACGTGAGTTGTGATCTTGATGGGACCAACGCCTGTCTAGGTTTTAAGGATGAGTTTGTCCCAACACCTACCCACTTGCACTGGACACCAAGGCAAGGGGATTTAAACATGCTGCCTTGCCATCTTCTGGTCTGCACTACTTCTGGGGAGATGTTTTCCAACAGTGGGCAATCAGCAGCAGAGAGAGGGAGACAAATGAGAAAAGTGTTATAATTGCCACAGTTTGCTAGCTGCAGAGAATGTTCAGACCTTTGCTCCCCACCCCCACCCCACCCGCCCGTAGCCAGGAAGACAGAGATGACAGAGAAGAGACCTGGACAGCAGAGATCTGGAGATCTGCAAAAAGCCCCTGAGTCTTCAGCTGAGTCTCAGAGATCAGTGCAAGCATATAAGGAAACTGCGGCTGGGGAAAGGGAGCAGGTGGAGCAATCCCCTGGTACTCACAGAGGGATACAAAGGGTTTTTTGTGTCTTCACCAATAGGAATGAAAGAGCCGTGTAGGCACATGGCATAGAATATTCAAAAGGGAAGCACCTCAGGAGCGGGGTAAATTAGCCCTCGACTAAAAGCAGTAACAGTCCCACCTAACAAAGCTTTAAGGCAAGTCTCAAAAGGATTAAACTACTCCAAGTAATTTAAAAGCATCCCAGAATAAAGCCAAAAAAACATTTTAAATAATTCAAGAATATCCAGCACCAACAAGGTAAAATTACAATGCCTGGTACTAATAAAAAATTACGAGGCATGCAAAGAAGCAGGACAATACATAAAGAGGAAAAAATCAGTCAGTCAAAACCAATCTGGAAATGAGACAGATGCTAAAATTAGTAGATGAGAACATTAAGAATTCTTATAAATATATTTTATAAAGTATAGGAAAGTATAAACACATTAAGTAGAAATGTGGAAGTTTTTTTATTCTAAATTGAACCTCTAGAGAATAAAAAAATGTCTGAGATAAATACATTGGGTAGAACTAATAACAGGTTAGACATAATAGAAGAAAAGTTTAGTCACCTTGAAGGCATGACAACGGAAACTACCCAAAATGAAACACAGAGAGAACACAGATGGGAAAAAAAATTAACAGAGCATCAGGGAGCTATGGAGGAAATTTTAAGAAGCCTCATAGAAGTGCAATTGAAAATTCCAAAGGAGAAAGAAAAGGACAAAAAATTATTTGAAATAATGGCAGAAAGTATCTGATTTTTATGAGGACTATAAATATATAGATCTAAGAAGTCCCATGATCCCTAAGTATTAAAAAACATGAAGAAAACTACAAGGCACCACACAAATTTTTTTAAAACCCACAATAAACAGAAAATCTTCAAAGGAGTCAGAATTAAAGACCACATTACATACAAAAAAAAAAAAAAAGGCAGGGGGTAAGATTTTAACAAACACATTGTGCATATATCTTGTCCAGTTGTTTAAGTGAGAAAATAGATCTGAACCCTGCTCCATCCTGGCCGGATGCAGGTGTGCTCTGCACACTGCCATGCACTAGGATCAGGCTGGCTTACTGACCAGGATCGCACGCACCTCAGTCCTATTGAATCACTTGGCAACACTTTGATCCCTTTGAGACTTGCTTTAAAACTCAGTTAGGTGGAACCAGAACAGTCTCTAGTCCAAAGCCACCTTGCCCCTAGAATCCAAACAACACTGTCAGCATAATGACAAAACACCAGTATCCCACCCCATGATTGCTAAGTCTCTATGTAATGAC
Organism: Sylvilagus floridanus; assembly: GCA_949820135.1. NCBI lineage: Eukaryota > Metazoa > Chordata > Mammalia > Lagomorpha > Leporidae > Sylvilagus > Sylvilagus floridanus. The sequence continues at coordinate 66,461,697 of OX463239.1, forward strand.
TGTGTTGGAGTGGATCTGCTTCCTGCCTCACTCCATTCCTTTATTTACTCACGGGGCAGAGTTTCCCAGTGTTTGAATACATACTTAACATTTCTTTTATGCTAGCTGTGCACATCCCCAGGGCTCAAGTCTCTCACTCATAGACAGCTGTACCCTCCCTGTACTACATGACACAGCAGCTGGAGCTCAGCGATGTTCTGTAAGACCAACACTGTCACAACATCAGCACTAAAAATACCTTGCTTTTCTGGAGAAAACCCCTTTAGAGGTTTCACAAGAATTGAAAAGAGAATTTCTAACCCACAAGTTCCATGTCAAGAACCACAGCCTTGGTGAATTGCAGGGACGTTTGAAGCTTTGCCATGGTTCCAGGAAACACCTTTTGTGTGGGAGCTGTTTTCCCACACTAATGGGAGAGTGAGGCCATGCCCCTGGAAACTGAACACCGGAAAACAAAAACTCTGTTCATACTATTCATGCCCTGACTATAGACACAAATACCACGTAAGCCTGATTTTCTATCACAGTTAAATAAAATAATAGCACGTAAGCATTTTAAAGAGATTCAGCAACTTGCTTGCCTGTGATCCAAACAGCAGCCTGAAGTGGAAGAAGAAGGAATCAGTTCCCAAGTGAGAGAAGGAGAGAAGCCCCACGGAGGTTAAGTGATTTGAACAGGTCACGCAGCTGGCTGGTGGCCCTGGTCTTCTAACACTTGGTCAAGAGCTCTTTTCAGGGCAGCTGTCTGGCACAGTGGTTCAGACACCACTTGGGATGCCTGCATTCCATATCGGAGTATCTGGGTTTGAGTCCTGGCTTGTCTTTCTATTCCAGCACTCCTGATGCACAACCAGAGAGAGAACAGGTAATCTGGCCCAAGTGCTTGGGTCTCGGCCATCCACATGGGAGACCTGGATTGAGTTCCAGGATCCTGGCCACAGTGTGGGCCAGTTTGGCAAGTGAATCAGTGAATGGGAGATTGAGAGATTCATTTTCTTCCTCTCCACCCCAACCCCTAGCCCTCTCTCTCCCTCTGTGTGTCTGCCTTTCAAATAAATGAAAAATATTTTTTTTAAAAAAGAGCTCTTCCATTCTGCCCTGTTTCCTCCCTTCCTGTATCAGAAACAAGAAGAGCCACCAACTTCCTTGTGTGATCCCAGCCAGGGTTTCTCAACAGCAGCCTGAATGGATTTGGAGGCTGGAGAATTCTTTGTTGTAAGGAGCTGTGCTGTGCACTGTAGGATGTTTAGCAGTGCCTTTGGCTTCTACTCACTAGATGCCAATAGCACCCCTTTGCCTTAAGTGTTGATCACCAAAAAATGTCCTTAGATGTTGCTAAGTATCTCTGGAGTTTGCAAGGAGCAAACATCTCATTTGAAACCGCTGCCCTAAATGGTGCCCAGGAATGTTGTCCACATGTTTGAGAAAGCCACAGCAATAAAGTTTGTTCTGAAAAGACAAAAACAAAATCAAAAGAGGAACTTGTGCATACACCAATGAGTCTTGGACCCTGGAACTCATCTGTGAGAGCCAGAGTCACACGGTACCAGTCACATGGCATGATCTCAAAGGTTCTCGGCACTCCCTCTGAAAGTAACCTTTTATGTTCCTACTCCACCCCTTCAGGCTCAGCTAACTCGGTAAAATATGAACCACTTTCCAAGAAGCTGTTTCTGAACAGCAGCATAGAGTTATGTTAATGCACTAAGAGGATATGGGACACAGCAATTAGGGTGCAGGCTCTGCACATGCAGTAGTGTGGGTGAGCCTACTGTGTGCAGTAGCATTGATGAGTCTCACATGGTAAGAGGAGCCAGGCACACAAGATCTCTGGGGATGGAAGTCAGAATAGCAATGAGGTCTTGGTGTTGTCTGGAGATAGGCTGGGGGTAGAGGGTGGGGCTTGGGGAATGGAAGTGTTCTTTTTTTAATTAGTATTTATTTGAAAGGCAGAGTTAGAGAGAGGGAAAGAGAATCTTCCATCTGCTGGTCCACTCCACAAATGGCCGCAATGGTAGGGACTGGGCTAAACTGATGCCAGGAACCATGGCTTCTTCCAGGTCTCCCACATGAGTAGCAAAGCCCCAAGTACTTGGGCCGTTTTGCACTGCTTTCCTAGGCACATTAGCAGGGAACTAGATCGGAAGTGGAGCAGCCAGGTCGCAAAGAGGCACTCATATGGGATGCAAGCATCACAGGCAGTGGTTTTACTGGCTATGCCACAACACAGGCAGCAGAAGTGTTCTGTCTTGATCTTGGTAGTGGCTACACTGGTTGCAAAATATGGAGAAACTCTCATAGTTACACATTTAGGATTTGTGTGCCCTCCTGTGTGTGAACTACACTTCACATAAATAAATAAGCTTCATCACCTTGAGAGGGAGAGAGAATGAATATGTTGACTCTGGGACCAAAGTGCCTGGGTTTGAGTTGCAGCCCCAGTATGCTGTTCAGAGCACTGGGGAGAAGTTAATGAACAGTGCAGGGCAGCCAGGAAGTGCACAATAAGCATGGGTGTCATTATAATGAAAGGAATCACCCTTGTAAGGAGCCAGGCAAACCAAAGGGTTAAAAGAGAAGCTTCTGAACCCTCCAGGTCCCCCTCTGGCACACACACTGCTGCTGCATAGAGTATATACGTCAGCTCAGCCCAGTCCCAGCTCTGTGGGTGCCCCCACCCCAACAGCAGGACAGGCACACCTGCCATTATTCTCTGTCTCTTTTAGTTCCTCCCCGTTCTCTCTGGAGGCCTGCCTAGGAGCTGCTCCTATTTGCAGAGCTCTTCATCAATAGACGGAATATTTACGAAATATGGCAGCTTTGATTAAACAGTTCATTTCGCTGGAGGCTGGAGTATTGTACTGTGTCTCCTCCTGAGTTATTCCTGGCAAAAGCAGCCCTTGCTCTTAGCATGCATTTCTTTACATTTTAAGGCCCAGCCTACCAAGAACGCCATAAACAGAGCAGATGGGATTTTTTTCTCTACCTTTCCCCCAACCTTTTCTCCTTGGATTTACCACAGCATCTCCGCTGCTATTTGCTCCTTGCTATCTTTTGTTCTCTTTGGAAACTGGCTGAATAAGAAGGAAGCAAACAAACACAAACAATTAGATGGCATGTCAGGAAACCTGGATTTGAGATCCAGGAGCCACTTGCCTGACTGACTGACTGACATGTGTTTTTAACATTTCTGCGCCTCAGTTTGGTTGGGGTCTATTTTTTTTTAATCTCTTCAATTAATGACTCATCTGGATTTGTGGGTTTTGAACATATGTCAGCCATGAAATCCTTATGAACAGAATCCAAGCAGAAAATGTTAAAACCTACACGCAGTATTGTCTGGGTTGAAACAGAAGTGGAGCCTGTCCTCTCATTTTCTGCATTCTCTTCGCCTCTCCCAAAGTACCCCCACAGGATCCTTGCGCTTGGGATCCTAGAAGCACCATCTGTAAACCACTAAAAATAACTTCCCAGACAGCTAAAATACTGCCCCCTTTCTATTTATTCCATACATTTTAATCACCAGGCCCTTAAGAAAATCCACAAAGGTGAGTGTGTCCCATGTTAAAATACCTGGGTTTGATTCCCAGCTCCAGCTTCCTGCTAATGTGGAAGACAGCAGGTGATGGCTCAATTGACTGAGCCCCTGCCATCCACTTGGGAGATTTGGATTGGGTTCCTGGCTCCCCACTTCACCCCACCCTGGCCACTGCAGGCATCTGAGAAGTGAACCACCAGATGGGAGCCCTCTCACTCTGTCTCTTTCTCTCTCTGTCCCTCTGCCTCGCAAACAAATTTTGAAAAAGAAGAAACTGCCATAAGTAAATCCTATGTGACATTTATGACAGCACTTGAAAAAGTTCATGAAAAATGGAATTAACAGACAAGTTTGTTTGGTAAAAAAATTTGAAATTCACATATATGTCTTCAAAAAGTCTATGGAAATGCATATTATAAAAAATATATGCATGGATGTCAAAAAAATTTTTGCACCAAAATAGCCCTATCTTTTCCTTCTATTTTCCACAAATGTTTTGAAATAGCCCATATCTGTGTGGAAAAATTAGAAGGCACTCTTCCATACACACACATTCCTTCCACAATGCCATTCACCAGGTTCTGACACAAGCCCAGCAGACACCTCCACCATGCTCCTGGACCTCCAGAGCTGTGAGATAAATAAGTTTCCTTTTTATAGATTTTTTTTAAAAAAATAAAAACAAGAAGGAAATACACAAGAAAGTGAAGAGAGCTGACCCCTGGGTGACAGAAATACAGCAATGGTAACCACTGTGTGTGATGTTATGTGTTTTTCATGTTCCTGCATCACCACCAATAACAAACATCTTTCAAAGGACCCAGGTCTGGATCCTACACAGAAGGCTTGCCCCTTCATTAGCACAGCAAGAGCTTGCCTTTGGGATAACAACACAGAGAATGGAGCAAGATTGCAACTGTACAGCACACAAGTGTGATAGAAACCTATCCACAAATAGGATTTCCTCCACTGTATCCCATGGAATATCAGTCCCAGAAATGTTGGCCAATAAAGGAAGGCAGGCAGTGGGGAGGGGTGGGCAGGACTAGTGATGGTGTTTAAGAACCACTGTGTCTCCTGTGCCCCTGCTAGAGCGTAAAGGTGCTGCAGCTTCCCAGGGTTCTCTCTAGCCAGCGAGAAGCTTGATTAATGTTGCTGAGTACAACATCTCCCAAATTTATTTGGCCACAAAATCCCTTTCCCCCATAATTCCTATTAATATCCAAAAAAGTCTGGGATTAGAAAAGACTTCAGAAAGGCAATTTTTAAAAACTGAATTGCAAGGCTAGAAAGAAACAGGGAATTATAGAAGAGAGGGATGGAAACTGAATTGGAGTCAGGAGGACTTTGAGAACGGGACAAAACCAGGACCACCCATGATGGCAAGGAACACCTGGAATTTTCTTCCTGGCTGTAAGTGCCTTTCTTTCCAGCTCATTCTTTCAGAGCAGTCAGAGGCAGGGATGGCTGCTGTTAGTACTCTAATAGCTCCTGACCATGGGAAGGGGACTAGGGGTGTCAGAAGTGAATAGCGGGGCCGGCACTATGGCTTAGCGGGTAAAACTGCCGCCTACAATGTGGGCTTCCCAAACAGGCATCAGTTCAAGTCCCAGCAGCTTCACTGCCTACCTGGCTCCCTGCTCTTGTGCCTGGGAAAGCAGTGGAAGATGGCCCAAGTCCTTGGGCCCCTGCATCCACATGGGAGACCTGGAAGAAGCTCCTGGCTTCAGCCCTGGCCATTACAGCCATTTGGGGAGTGAACCAGCAGATGGAAAATCTCTCTCTCTCTCTTGCTCACTCTCACTCTCACTCTAGCTGTGTGTGTGTGTGTGTGTGTGTGTGTGTGTGTGTAACTCTGCCTTAAAGAAAAAAAGTGAAACAATGCAGGCTTCTGCCTCAAGTTTCCCATTCCCCCAGCACTGTCTCATTGTGACCGTCTTTCCCTCGGAAGAGCAGAAAAATCAAAGTGTTCTGTTAATTCAACAAATAGCCCGCTTCTCTGCAGGCCTGTGCCAGGTACTGGGGCCACATGGATGTGTCAGACACATACAGCTGAGAGCCTGGTTGTGAAGTCAGCAAGTAAACCAATAGCCCCCAACCCTGGAGGTCTGCATGGGGGACTGGGGAGCACAGAGGCGGGCCCCACCTCAGGGTGGAAGGGCGTGGTACAGGAGCAGGAGAGCAGGGCTAAGCAGAGGGACTTAACTGCAGGAGCAGAGGCACTTAGGCAGGATAGTAGGGGCTACCAGGGCAGCACGAGGGAAGCAAGTAGAAGGCAGGGTGGGGGATGAGTCAGTGGGAGTGAGCAGCATCTTTCTGGAGGAAGAGGGATATGCTTGCAGAATGAGGAAGTCAGCGAGAGCTGGCAGGGGTGGGAGGTGAAAAGACAAGTTCAATGCGCAACAAGGTAAGCAGGTTATGTAAGTCCAGGCAAGGATGACAAGGCTGATGGTGATGATGACAAAGATGAATGTGAACTCACTCCTTTCCCTCTTTCTCTCCTGGCTGTGGGAGTTTGGGGGCAGGGGGTGCAGGAAGGGAGACAAAGTACAATGATCAGACGAGTTGCCATAGAAAACACCTGGGCAGGTAGAGTTGGTGGCAGCTTCTCCATTCATCCTCACTCCCAACCCCACCCCATTCATTCTTCTGCTGGGCCCTGAACCACCATAGCCTTAGAACTCTGACTCTCCTCCCTCCCCATGACTCACCTAAGCCTGACCCTCCAGTCCCACCCCCAGCCACTGCCTCAGCTCCCCTCAGCTTCTAGGCAGCCTGGAATGGGCCATCTTCCTGCACACAGAGGCCCAGTGACACAACATGGAAATCAAGGGCATGCTGAAAACACATCTCTTCCCACGCGTTATCTTTGGAGTAGATGCTGAATTCTGGTAACGTGCTTCCCGGGGTGTCCTGAAATCCGGACCCACAGCAGTTAGTTGCAGCCTCACTGTAGGCCAAGGCCCTGGGTTCGCTTCCAGCCCTGGACTGGCTCCTGCTGCCCCTACTAAGCTCTGGTGGGCAACACTCAATGGGCCCAGATGCAGCCCCCAGCACTGCAGGCTGTAAGCTCTGCTGACTGCAGCCTTGGGCCCCTGCTTGCCTGCTTCTATTCTGGTTCACTCTTGCTGTCTTCTGCCCCTTCTGTCCCGTGGAACACCACCTCTTTCCCCCAGGACCTTAGGCACTTCTACAGCCAGCCCCATCTTAACTGATCTCACGTTTCCCTGTCCCCTTGTAGTACCCATTCCATTGCCATCTATGTCCGTGATAGGCATCTGCAAAATACTTGTTTTAATTTTTTTTATAGACAGACAGACATAGCTCCCATCTATATTGGTTCACTCTCCAAATGTCTGCAACAGCCAGGGCTGGGCCATGCTAGAGCCAGGAGCCAGGAACACAAATCCAGGTCCCCCACATGGTGGCTGGGACCCAATTACTTGCTGTCACCAGCACTGCCTCTCAGGATCTACCTCGACAGGAAGCTAGACTCAGAAGCCGGAGCCAAGAGTCAAGCCCAGGTTTCAGTGTGGGAGGCAAGCACCTTAGCTGCCAGGCTAAACGCCTGCTGGGAGATGCCTGTTTTGAAGTCTTCTCAATTTCCTGCAGAGCCGGTTTCTTCCAAACAGCCTGGCACATCTTCGCTGCCGGTGTGAACTATGAGTTCCCAGAGATGCCAATGGCACTTTCTAACATTCGTCACTTCTGACACTTTTAAAATATCCTCACTCCCAAGCACTCCATGAGCACCAACCCAGATGGACTGGGAGCTGGGGAAGCGTCAGCCTCTCAGAGGCCTCAGAAAATCCTAGGGGCCGAGTGTCTAACAAAAAGCCTGCTTCCCTCCCACTCCCTTTACCCCTTCCAAAGCTGAGCCAACAGAGTGGGCATCTCAGGTTCCAGCTCAGCCCTCTCTCCAAGCCAGCCTCCTTCCACAGTTTGGCTGCCATGGTTTGGAGCACCTTGCCATCTGCCAGACTCAGTTATGCCAGAGAAGAAGATGCCTGGGCAGGCAGTTCCCTGAAGGGCCACCTTTACTCTCTCAGGTCAGTCTCAGAACGAGAATGACCCCCTGACCTATTCAACAGCCAAAGTCAAGGGCCAAGGTGGATGAAGGTGTAGCAAAATGAATGACAATCATCTAGCTAAGCTGAGAAGACAGATGAGGCTGAGTAGAACATTTGACCCTACAGTCAGGCTGTGAGACGTCAGATCCCAGGGTCCTCTGTAGCAAATGAAGCAGGATCAAGGTGTAACGGGGTAAAACCCAAAAAAATGAATCTCGTGGAAAGTGCAAGATGAAAACCACCATGTGAGACCTTGGGGACAGTTCTAGTCCTAACTGCTCCACTTCCAATTCAGCTTCCTTAAATACCCCTGGGAAAGCAGCAGAAGATGGTCCAAGGACTTGGTCCCCTGCACCCATGTGGGAGACCCAAAAGAATCTCCTGGCTTCTGCCTGGCCCAGCCCTGGCAACTGCAGTCATTTGAGAATGAACTAGCAGATGGAAAGGTGTGTCTTTCTCTCCCTCTCTCCCTCTCTCTGTATCTCTTTCAAATAAATGCAATAAATACTTAAAATATGATAATAATGAGGCAAATGCTTACATGACTTATAAATGAAAAAAACACAAAACAGAATGGATTTACCAACTCTTACTGTGTGTCCTCCCCCTGCCCCCACCAAGAGTAACCTTTTTTTTTAGTTTAATCTGTATCTTTCCACATTTTCTTTTTGAAGATAAAAGCAATATGAACTTATTTGCTTATACCCCACAACTTCTACAAAGGCAACTACACTCCAGGTACCATTGTGTCTCTTGTTTGTGCCATTTAGCAGTGTTCTTTCCAAATCAGAACAGAGCGTTCTCTCAGTGGAGCTGGAAGTATTCCACTGAGGGACGTGTCCCAGTTTAGATATCTGCTCTCTAGATGGACGCTTGGGATGTGTCCAGTAGTTTACAGTTACAGATGATACCACAATGAATGACCTTGGACTCATTTCATGTGTGTGCAGATATAGATCCACAGGGTAACTTCCCAGGAAGGGAGTGCAGAGCAGAGAGTAAATGCATTTATAACGGTCATGGCTCTTGTCAAATCTCTCTCTAGTAGCTGTATGATTTTGCAATCCTGCCTGCCTTCCTATCAAGGTGTGTGGTCAAATTTGTTCATGTTTATTAATCTAGCAGGTGAGACTTGTGTCTTGAGATTATTTTAATTTGTAGTTTTCATCTTAGGAGTGAGGTTAAGGATCTTTTCATGTGACTGGGCTGTTTGTATTCCCTTTTCTGTGCAATGTCTGTTCATGTCCTTGACCCATTTTTCTAGTTTGCTGGTCTTGTTCCACTTGATTTCTACAAATTCTTTAGCTATCAGGGAGATTAGCCTTTTACACTAGAAGTTACAATTATTTTTTTCTCACCTTATTATTCATCTTTTGATTTTTGGTTTTGGTGGTTTTTTATTTACTTAGCAGCAAATGCAGAAGGGTTTTGTTTGCTTTAATGCAATTTAAACTTAACAGTCTTATAGCTTCTGAATTTTTGAGTCACAGAGATCATTCCTCAAAAGGTTATAAAGGCATATACCCATAATTTTCCCAGATATTTTATGGTTTCCACTGTTTTATTCACAAATTTGATCCATTCGGGATTTACCCTGGTGTAGGATATGAGGTATGGATTCAACTTATATCTTTTTCTCTTTTCCTAAGTCTCCCAATATTTTTTTTCAGTCCATCATTTCCTCACCTCAGTAATTGGAGATTCTCCTTTATCAAATACTAAATTCAAATATTAGGGTACTTCAAAAATTCAAGGAAATTTAATTAAAAGATAAACTTATTTTGATGCAAAAAAAATTTTGAAATACAAGCATATGAAGGGTCTTCAGAAAGTTCACAAAGGGACTGGCCTTGTGGCACAGTGGGTAAAACCACCTCCTGCGATACCAGCATCCTCTATGGGCACCAGTTCCTGTCTCAGCTGCTCCACTTCACATCCAACTCCCTATTAATGACCTGGGAAAAGTAGCAGAAAGATACCCAAGTGTTTAGGCCCCTGCCATATACGTTGGAGACTCAAATGAAGCCCCTGCTCTTGGGTTTGCCAAAACCCAGCACGGCTCTTGCGGCCATCTGCTGAGTGAACCAGTGGATGGACAATCTCTTTCTCTCTGTCTCTCTCTCTCCCTCTCTGTAACTCTTTCAAAATAAATATTTAAAAAAAAAATTCATAGAAAAGTACACTGTGAAAAAACTTTGCATGGATTTCAATTTTTTGCACCAAAAAAAGCCTATTTCCATTTTCCATCAATTTTTGCAGTACCCTTATATACGTATTTTTGGTGTTCTAGGTTTCTATTTGCTTCTTTGGCGTGCACTCCATGCCCAGTGTGCAGTTTGGATTACTGAATCTTTGTGATGTTTCCAAACCAAACAGGGTACATCTTCTCCATAGTCCTTGAAAGAAAGTGAAATGATGTATTGAATGGCAAGCTCTGGGCTAGACCTGTCATCAAGCTTCATCCTGTTCTCACAACAGCCTGTGAGATGGACCTTTGTATTCCCAACTTAGGAGATGGAAATTGAGGCTCCCACACATTAAATGAGCTTCTAAGGTCACACAGATAATAAGTGCTAAACAATCAATGCAGATCTCTGGCTCTAAATCCAGCACTTTTCCACTATCCTGCCCTGCCATTGCTCCCCTAAGTGACCTGGAATGTGTTTGAAGCACATGTCCGTGGTTCAGAGGAGACAGGCAGCTGTCAGCCGGGCCTCTGGGCACAGGCAGTGAGGGGAGGGCACTGGACCAAAAGACTATCTTAGAGGATGTGATGCACATGCCAGAAAAGCTTTACAGCTTCAGAACCCAGATATATGGAAAAGGGGGTAGGGAAATGGAATTCCGATCCAGGTTTGATATTCTGGCCAACTGTGGGCCTTGGGCCCTCACTGAACCCCTCTTTACTTCTTCATTGGGAAATGAAACTGCAGGGGAGGGGACCAGCCATGCTGCAGACCTCATGATCAGGCAGGTCTCCAAGGAGACAAAGGCACCAGGGGTCTTGGGAAAGCTGCAGGCCCAGGGTGCAGCCTGCAGCTCTGACTCAAGCTCTGTGGCCACACATGGGCTCATCCCCTCCCACATTTCATTGTCTGAGCTCCCATTTGTGCCAGGCTTGGCTGGAATCCCCAAGATGATCTGAAGAGCTGGTAGCACTACCCACCAATGGGGTTCTTCTGTCTGCCTTCCCACCAGCCACCCTTTGGGTGAGTAGCTGCTCTCCTACTCTCCAAACACCTCAACACTACCAAACTGCGTCAGCAGTGTCTCATTACTTGCCTCCACCAGAAGACCATGAACTTATTAAAAGCACAGTCTGGGGGCCGGCGCCATGGCTCACTTGGTTAATCCTCCACCTGCGGAACCAGCATCCCATACGGACACTGGGTTCTAGTCCTGGCTGCTCCTCTTCCAGCCCAGCTCTCTGTTGTGACCCAGAAAGGCAGTGGAAAATGGCCCAAGTGCTTGGGTGCCTGAATCTGCATGGGAGACCAGGAGGAAACACCTGGCCCCTGGCTTTGGATCGGCACAGCGCGCCAGCCATAGCAGCCATTTGCGGGGTGAACCAATGGAAGGAAGACCTTTCTCTCTGTCTCTCTCTCTCTCATTGTCTAACTCTGCCTGTCAAATTAAAAAAAAAAAAAAGCATAGTCTGTCTTAGCCACTGTTTTTTCACCATGTCAAGTACAGTCCCTGCTACATAGCAGGTGCTCAATAAACATTCGGCAGATGAATGAAAGAAGAAAAAAATGAATGGTATCTGGTGGGCCCTCAACCTCTGACAGCAGACCCCATAACCAGGGCATAAGGCCCTATCCAAGAAAGCCCTAGGAAAGTTCAGGGGCTAGGTTAGGCCCATTTTCTCATCAGGTGGTCCCCAGACCACTGAGCACATCCCATATGCCTCAGCTCAGACTCCCTACCCACAGTTTACTTTTGCCTTAAAGAGTAACCTTGGGGCTGGTTGGCCAAGATAATGCTTAAAGCTTTTCCCTTGCTGCAAATGTTTATCTGTGCAAAGCATGATCAGGCCAGACCCCAGCTCAGCAGAGGGAAGCCCCTCTCCCCTGCAGAACTGAGCCAGGAAGTTCCAGGTCACCTGCTCTGCTTCCCACTCTTCATTGTGCCTGATGAGCTCTGGCTTCTAAAATAAGTCTTGGTGGTAACTTTCACTGACTGAGATAGGAAGGTCTTAGAACTCGTATCTGTGAGAACCAGAGGGGCCCTGGAAGCAACTCTTGGTTTTCCAGAGGCAGAAACAGGCCCAGGTGGTTTTGGAGAAAACTCAGGACTAGACTCCTGATCCAACTGACTCAAGAGCTGAGGATGTTTCACTCCACCATCAGAGAGGCTTCAGAGACGGTGGTCCAAGGCCCTCGGTGTCCAGATGAGAAAATAAGGGCCTAGAAAGTGAAACGACTTGCTCAAGGTCAGTGGGATGAGTTTAGGAACTAGGAGCGCATGGACGTCTCCCGACGCACAATCCCACACATCCCACCAGTGGCTGCCTGGGAGTGGAGGAGCTCTGAAAGCCCCGAGCCACATTACCTGTCAAAGAACTGGCTCAGTCACTTCCCTCTTGGGGAACACCTTCATGTGAGGCTTCAGCTTCCTCGCTCTCTCCTAAGTGGCCACACACACAATCCAACACAGTCACACTTTTCTAGCGTGACACAATGCCAACGGGAATAAGTTCAATAGTGCATGGTCAGTGAGCCTTCTGCAAGGTTCTGATGGTCTATCTCAGCGGGTAACTTAATCTCCCAAATTGAAAAGGAGCCACCTTCAGCTCCAAATGGTATTGGGTTGTGCTTTGCACACAGACTCAAGGACTGGGTTTCCTGGGTTCAAACCCTGCCTCTGCCCCGATCCCATTCCCCAGCCCCAGGCATTGAACCCCTCTAAGGGTCAGTGAAGTGTCAGCAGCTTCCTCTATAAAAAGACAATGAAAAGAGCAGCTACCATCCAGCACTGTGAGGATCAAATGGGATGTCCATGCAAGTTGTTTAACTCCATGCCTGACACCTGCTAAGTGATCCAAAATTGTTAGCTACCGGGAAGTAATGGAGTGAGAAGTTGGAGTACCTCTGAGTCAAACTGGCTGTGCTTGAGGCCCAGCTCAACTACTTCCTGTGTGCCCTTGATCAAACTTCTCTGAGATCCAGTTTCCTTTTGGGCTAAGCACCTGTCTCATAGGGGAGTGGTGAGGACTGGATAAAAGAAAGTGTGCCGACTGACTAGCAAAAAGTAAATGAAAGCCAGACCAAGAGCACTTTCACTTGAATGGAGCCCTGATTCAGTCATCCTACCCACTCTCCAGCACCCCATCCTCACCTTTAATGAGGCTTTTTAGTGTCTGCATGGCGTTCTCTGGGTTGAGTGTGTGTGTGGCTTATACCCTGTGGGGCACTTATCTGTAAGATGACTTCAAGTGCTATGCCAGAAAAATGATCATCATTTAACCAAGTAATCCCACACCAGATAATTCATCCTCGTGGAAATCATTCTCTGAGAGGAGAAGTTCTTCCTATGAAGTTCACTGCCGCTTTGTTTATAAAGGTGAAATATTGGAAGCATACTGCCTGTACATGGTAGGGAAATAGACAGATAAATCACCACTCAATGCCTCAGTGGAATATTACTCAGCCTTTAAAAGTGATGAGCATGAACCCCGCAGGAACACAGAGAGGTGTTTATTATGTCATGTGAAAGCAAAAAACAGTTAGAGCCACACTGTTATGTGAAAAATATATTTGCTTCTGGATACGGAATAGAAATACAGAAAAATAAAGTCAGTCCATGAGGATGATGACACAGTGAGTACATTTTTTAAAACTGTGTTCTCTACTATTACTCTGTTTTGTGCAACACATAAGTTTCTGAAAGCATATGGAGGAAATCCTGATGCTTGCCCAAAAAACAACTTGATCAGTGCTTCTAGGCTTCTCCTGCAGAAGGAAGAGGGTGCTGCCACCAACCTCAGAGGTCGGCCCACACCTCAAACACAAGCCCACCACGCCCAGTGTCTGAAGTGACTGTGTGGCTGGCACCACAGGCTTTTTTTTAGCCATCAGACCTGATGGAAAGTGGCTGGTACAGAAGCATCTTTGCACAAAGTCAGGGTGCAAGAACTTCGACTAAAGCTATACAGAATTCTCTGCTAGTGCAGTGGGATGGGGCCTCAAAGCCACAGTTAAGTTGACAAACAAAATAAAGAAATGTGCTGCTTGCTGCTCTATGTCAGTTCTATAAATTAAGATCTCATTCAGTAGTGAACTTGTCTTCTAACTGGTACTCTCTCTCCAAAACAATTAATTTAAAACCTGATTTTCAGCCTTTGCCAACTTTTGTCCTTTAAATACTTCCACAACTACTACCAACATTGAGTTACTAAATGTGGATATTTAGGAAAAGATGTGCACCCAGCACACCACTGAGAGTCACATAATATAAGGGTTTTGTCTAGAAAGCTCTCAAAAGTCTCTCCTAGCACTAAAATTCCAGGATGTGAGTCTGGGGTTAGTTAATAATGGTCAAAGTCATTTACTTTATCAAGTGTGGTCAGCTAATTTTATTGAAATCTGATTAGTGGAAATTTGGACACTCCTGCCCTGAAGAACACACTTCCCACAAATGATCAAACCCCTTATCTATCAATAAATAACAGTCCAGGCTGAATCTATCTTTTCCTTTGAATAAATGGCCTCATGACCAAGAGCAAATCAGGTATTGTCCTTAAGGGTCACTGAGAAGAAATCCATAAATCTTATCTTCAAGTTGTTTTGAAACAATATATTTTAACCTATAACTCATGATAGTCTTGCAAGATAGGTGCTCCCGTTAGTCTTATTTTATAGTTTAGACACAGAGCAGTTAAGTAACTAGCCCAGGGCCATATCACCAATAAGTAGCAAAGCTGGGATTCCAGTCAGGCAGTCTGGACCCAGAGCTCAGGTTCCTACCCTCTCCACAGCACCACGTCCTGCTATGTGGAACAAGCCAAGCAGAGGGTATATGGGTCTATCTTGGCCTCTTCCTTCCATGGGGCTAGGTTGCAAATGAGCTAGCCATCTTCTCTTCTTTCCTTACTTGAGTGCAAGCACCAGATTCATCTTCTGGCAGTGTGCTCTGTCCTTTTACAGGCACAAACATTGCCAAGACAGAAGCAGTACCTGTCCCCACCCGCTAAGATACTCAGTTTACTCATCTTCAACAGGTAGGTGGCTCTGGGCAGAGGCAGGATCCACTGTGCTCCTAGACCCTCTGACCATGAGACCATCTGACAATGACCCAAATGCCATAATTAGGGCTAACGTCCTCCTTCCGACCCCTAGCCCTCCTCCTGTTCCTTGTAAGCCTGGTGTAGTAGTAGTGTAGGTCACATCTGACACAGGGGGATGGGGAATAAGGTTAAATGAAGTTCAAGGAGCTACACCATCAATATACATCAAGAGAGGCCAGCTGACATGCTCCAAACCATGCATCAAATGAATAGAAAAATCAGAATAAGAGGTTCTCCTGACATTCAGGCCACTGTCTTTCTATACCCACCTTGCTGCTACTTGGGGACCCTTTCTTCACTGTGTAAAGTTCAGAGGGTTTCCACTCTGCGCCTTCATATGGCTGGTACCTCCAAGTAGGGCCCCTGGAAACAGTCTTGAGCCACAGAAGACATGTCTGGGGTATCCTGGGGGAAATATTCCATAGCAATTGGGGTAACTAAAGTAAAAAACTGAAAGTCCCACAATACCTACCACTCAGACATCTGGCAGAACTTTTGTCAGGTAGGTTTTTTTGTCCCTCCCCACCAGCAGTAACTTGGGAAAATTGTTAGCCAGTGAAAGAGCTGTGCTGCTATTATCCAACCACAGGCCACGGAGAGCTTGACAGGAGCTGAACAATCGCAGCTCCTTCATCTGCTCTTGGAATGAGAGGTCTTGGCTTAAAGTCAGGTTGCAAAGTAATGTTTTGTTTGGCAAATGAAATCAATTGTGTTCCCATTCAAAATTTTTATTTGGATGAATAATGACTAATTCCTGACTTTGAGCTTCATTGGACCTTATTCCTCATCCCCATCTCAGTCATGAACTACACAGTTGCCAAATGAGGCTTACTAGGAACAGAAGGAAGGATAGGGTAGAGAGCCCTAGACCTAATTATGGAGTTCGGATGCACAAGACTACTGAATATTGAGCTTCTTTGCTTTATGCTGGCACAGTCTGTTTGGCCTAGTAACATTGATTCTCTACAGAAGACTGGGAACACAGATTGGAGGTTTGGAGGTTTGATGGACATCATTTATTGATAAGGAGAGAAAAATACAGTTGTTTGAAAGGCACAGAGGAGAACTAAAAGCTGGTTTTAACAATGCTGGGTGCCACAATACAGGGTTGTCAAGTTCCTCTCATCGCTAACCCTCTCTGAATGGATGACTTGGTTTCCCAAGGATAGCTCCTCCATCCCAGGCACCCCTGTCCATCTCTGGCCTAAAGGAGATTGGGAGGGCCTTCCAGACATGCCCAGACTCCCCAAGAAGCTGCTTAATCCCTGACTCGATCTTTGAGTTCCAAGTCAGTGCTGAAACCATCACTGGCAATTGACTCTAACACCAGAGGACTCAGGCAGCTTTGTCCTTCAGACATGAAAATTGGAAGCAACCAGGCCCAGCCCAGACCTGTCACAAGTAACAGACACAGAAATGCAGCTGTGCCATCCACAATCCTGTCCTGGAAAAACCATGCTACTACTTGACTGCATGTCATTCTCCCGATAGTAAGTTCAAATGCACATCTATGTTATCATTATCATCATCAAAATATAGAATATGTCAATCCCTCCAAAAAATGTCCTTTTGCCCTTTCCTGGTCAATCTCTACTCACCTTCTAACCCCAGTAAACTACTGATCCGCTCTTGGCCATTTTAGTTTTGCCTTTTCCAGAATGTCATATAAACTGAATCACATAGTTGTAACCTTTTAAGTATGGCTTCCTTCACTCAGTGTAATGCATTTTAGATTCATCCTTGTTGTTTCTGGTATCAGTAATCTGTACTGTTTTTATTGCTGAGTAATATCCCACTTAGTGGTCATGGCACAGCTTGTCTATTCATTTACCAGTTGATAGATATCTGAGTTATCTCCAGTTTGGAGCAATTATAAACAAAGCTGCTGTAAATATCTGCATCTTTGTGTGGACATATGTTTGAATTTCCCTTGGGTAAACTCCCAGGCTAGAATGACTGGTTCCTATTGTTAAGTGTGCATTTGCCTTTATAAAAAAATATTCGGGGGGCTGGTGCCATGGCTCACTTGGTTAATCCTCCTCCTGCGGCGCCAGCATCTCATATGGGCACCAGGTTCTAGGCCCAGTTGTTCCTCTTCCAGTCCAGCTCTCTGCTGTGGCCCAGGAAGGCAGTGAAGGATGGCCCAAGTGCTTGGGTGCCTGCACCCACGTGGGAGACCAGGAAAAGCCCTGGCTCCTGGCTTCAGATTGGCGTAGCTTTGGCCGTAGTGGCCATTTGGGGGGTGAACCAACGGAAGGAAGACCTTTCTCTCTGTCTCTCTCTCTCACTGTCTAACTCTGTCAAATAAAAATTTTAAAAAAAGAAATATTCTATTTTTCAAAAAGTGGCTACAGCGTTTTTCATTCCTACCAGCAATCTATGAAGAGTTCTAGGTGCTCCACATCCTCACCAACACTTGACTTTGTCAGTCTTTTTCATTTTAGTCATTCTAGAGAAGGACAAATAGTATGCCATTGTGCTTTAAATTTTTATTTCCCTCTTGCCTAATTGGTTAACACATCATTTCGTGTGTTAATGTATCATGTGTGCATCTTCTCCTGATGATGTTATCATTGAGTTCTTGGTATTCCTGAGTGCTATTTATATACTTTGATAAAATCCTTAGTCAGGTATATGCTTTATGTTTATAGTCCCTAGTCCAGCTTGGCGTTTTATATACTAATGAGATCATTAAAAGAGCAGGAACATTTGTAACACTTCTTTCTTTTATGATTTTTTGTTTGGTGCCCTAAAAAGAACTTGGCCCTCCCCAATCCCACAGATTTTCCCCTGTTTTATTCTAGAAGTTCTATCATTCTTTATTTTAAATTTAGGTCTGTGATCCATTTCAAGAGGATTTTCATCCCTCCAACAAATATTTTTCTGTCATAATACTGAGCATGTATAGAGCACATACTTCACCTACTCCTGTCACAGCGTCCCACATGTATATCAACTTGTCAAACACTCAGAACAATCCTGTGAGGAGGTGCCAAGGCTTGAGTGTTCCCTGCAGAAGTAATATGGAAACCTCAATTGCTATTGCAAGGGTATTAAGAAGTGGGATCTTTGAGAGCCATGAGGGCTCTGCCCCTGGGAATGGATTAAAGCTGTTAGCACGGGAGTCAGTTCATTATCACAGAAGCAGAATCCTTGTAAAAGAATGCGGCTGGTCCATCCTTGTTGCTCCCACTTGTCTGTTCTCTCTTGCCGTCTCTCTCACCCTCTTTGCCTCTTCACTTTCTGCCATAGGATAACACAGCAAGAAGGCCCTCCCAGATACAACCACTCAATCTTGAGACTTCCAGCCTCCAGAACTACAAGGAAATAAATTCCTGTTCATTACAGCCACTCTGTGCTTCTCTGTCATAGTGGATATGGAGAGTACTATTATTATCCATTGTACAGATGTTAAGAATATTGAGGTCCATAGAGGTTGAGTCACCCCAAGTTCACATAAGTGGTAACTGTTGGAGACAGGCCTCAAACTCAACAAGCATGGCTCCAAGTCTGAGTGTCTAACCCCTAAACTCTACAGCCCCTCGCTTTGCTAAGTAGTTCAATGTGAATAAAATTTGATCCAAATCCTGTCCTAATGGAGCTTACTTCCTAATAGAGATTTCTGGAGTGAGCATTCTAATATAAAATTACAATGATGAGAACACCTAAGAAAGCAGATAATAAGGGGATATGACCAACTTAGAAAGCTTAGACAAGTTTTCCCTGAGGAAATGAAGACAGAGTATAGAGTTTAGAAGGAAGAGTGATATTAATTAGAAAAATAAAAGAAGACAACACACATGTCAGGGCAAAGGAGCATGCAACAAAGGCCAAGGCAGGTAGCTACACTGCTGGGTTAGTTGTTGAAAATCTCCAGGGGGAGCTTTTCAGCCACCACCTGAAGTGCTGGCATCCCATGTGAATGTTGGTTCGAGTCCCAGCATCCCATATGGGCACTGATTCGAGTCCCGGCTGCTCCAATTCCGACTCAGCTATTTGCTAGGGCCTGGGAAAGCAATAGAAGACGGCCCTAGTCCTTGGGCCCCTGCACCCACATGGGAGACCCAGAAGAAGCTCCTGGCTCCTGGCTTCGGATCAGCACAGCTCCAGCCGTTGCAGCCAATTGGGGAGTGAACTAGTGGATGGGAGATCTCTCTTCTTCTCTGTGTAACTCTTTCAAATAAATAAATAAATATTTAAAAAGAAAAGAAAGAACAGAAAATCTCCAGGATGGTTTATCACCAGTGGAGATCAATTTCTATCATCCTATCTCTCTCTACTAATTTACTGACTTGCCCTTGAACTATAGGGACCAATTCATCCTAGTTTACCTGGAACTTCCATATGTTAGCATGAAAGATCAGCATCCCAGGAAACCCCTTAGCTCGGGGCAGATGGTGACAGTTGATCACCCTACATCAAATCTGGAGCCACTTCAGGGAAATAAAGCCCTATTGTCCCTAAATGGTCCCAGTACAAAAGGAAAGTGTTTCTGAATGGCATACTCATTCATACCACATTTCTTGGGGAAAAAAAAAAGTCATTCTGATTCTAGCTGGAGTTTCAGGGCAGCGCTGCTTAAGAGAAAGATTTCCAAGAGGAGAAAGAAACCAATAAACAAACAAAACTTTTCTGACAGAAAACACAGCCTCTCGTTATGGCTGTTCCTGAAATCCCCAAGGCTATAGGATGGCTAGCAAAATCACACCAAATGGACTAATTGAATACATCAGGAAAATAGCTTTCTTCCCATTCTTGACCCCATCTTATTTTATAGCAAAATGGTAAAAATATATGCATAAATAAGCAACAGCAACAACAAATATAAGTAAAACGGGGATTAAAAAGATGACAGCGGGGCCAGGGCTGTGGTGTGGCAGGTTAAAGCCCTGGCCTGCAGCACCAGCATCACATATGGATGCCGGTTTGAGTCCCAGCGGCTCCTCTTCCAATCTAGCTCTCTGCTATGGGAAAGCAGTGGAAGATGGTCCAAGTCCTTGGCCCCTGCACCTGTGTGGGAGACCCAGAAGGAGCTCCTGGCTCTTGGCTTCAGTTCAGCGCAGCTCTGGCCATTGTGGCCTTTTGGGGAGTGAACCAGCGAAAGGAAGACCTTTCTCTCTGTCTCTCCTCAGTTGTCTGTAACTCTAAATCTCAAATAAATAAATAAAATCTTAAAAAAAAAAAAAAGACGACAGCAAAATAGCAGCTTCCAGAAGTTAACAAATTATCTTGGCAGCTCTAGAACCCACCACTGTTTTTTAAAAACAATTAGAGAATAAATCCACTCAAGACAAATTTAGGGAGTTTCTGCCAAGGTCACAGCAATGTCTTAAGGACCAGAAAGTTACCACAGCTGACAGAGTAACTCATTCACTTCTTACATGACTGAGGTTCAAAATTATAGATGTCACAGGAGGTGGGAGATATTATAAAGATTCACAACTCTATTATCCAAACTGAAAAACTTAAGCAGAAGAATACTTTCAATGAGAGAGAGACAGGGCCAAGTCAGGATGAAATTCAAGGTGGCGAGGGGAGAAGTATCCTCCACCATGGTCTTGGGAAGAGTCTGCCCATCGTTACACACAGCTCAGCCACAGCCAGAGCTGAATCAGTAAGGCCCAGCAGTGACTACATTCTCATACAAATGTTTCCAGACTGATATAATCCAAGCAATTCTGAAGTCCACATTGCCCAACTTCCAACATCAGCCTGATCATGGCAGCCAGGGACAGAACTGCAGCTACATTTATCTCATAGAATTGTTCCATCCTGGGCAGCCGATGTAGCCTGGGGAGTTTTCAGGGCCACTGTGAAATTCTGGTCCTAAAGAACCCCTGCCAGGCCTGAGAATATTTTCAGCACCAACCAAAAGCATTCACAAGTTAGTCAGTTAGGTAATGGACACAAAGATGTTTCACAAACAACTCTGTGATGGACAGAACACCTACGGCTCCTGGCTTACACACTCACATCATCGACCTCTGGCAACATCTGGTAAGCACTCCAAAAACACTGACCTGAGCAGACACCCCTAATCCAGACTCCCTGGCCGCAAAGCCAAAGCTGACTCCACTCAGGGTGCCCTACTGAGGAATCCTTGACACTCTCCTGTGCTGGGTGGCCCAGCTCTGTTGCCTGCAGTCACCCACCTGGTGGGTGTCCTTACTCAGAGAAAAATGAAACAATTTATTCTTGGACGAAATATTAGGAGCCCTCAAACCTGGAGGCTCCCTTAGGAATAGAGAAATCACTTGCTGCAAGGAAACTAATATTAGAAATGCAATGGCTGGGGCCAGCCTCTCTCTGATTAATTTTGAGGATAGTTGTACTTGCCCAGAACTTGCTGTCTACCTGGGGTGACCCCAAGCCTCCCCAACCCATCCACTTCTTGTCTGGGTTCCAGGGGATGATTCCTTTGAAGGGTGTGACTGCTTACCTGCCTTCATATTCCCCTCTCAAAATCCCAGACTCTCATCACTGGTGCACCTTTATCACTCCCGAAGACGTGAGAAACGGACAAGTTCAGAAAATCTGCTTGGAGCAGGTGCTGCTCTTATCTCATGCAATATGGAAGCAATTTCTTTGCTCATAACTGAATCATGTGTTTCCCTCACAGCTTATCAGAGAGTTGCTGAGAGGTTTAAATGAGTCAATATAAATAAGATTGTTAGAAAGGGGCTGAGCACAAAGAAAGCGCTCAATAAATAATAGCTTAAAAAAGGCCTGAAAACCAATTTGGTTATATGTATTTATATACAGAGATACGACTAAGGCAATAGGTCAGGAACGAATGATTCTACTTCTAGGAATTTATAATAAGAAAATCATCACAGATTCAGACAGATACTTATGGATAAAAATGGTTACAAAGGGACTGCTCATAATACAACCAAAAAAAAAAACTGTAAACAACCAAAATTTCCAACAATAAAGGAACAAAGATGTTGCTTTTCAAAAGCATTTTTTTTAGAAAAATTTTTGATTCTATAAGAAAACTATCATGGTAGAAAAAGAGGGATATAAAATCATTCATAGAATATGATCTCAATTATAAATACTCCAAATATAAATTTATGGGACAAATATCTCCATAAGGAAATACTGGAAGGAAATACTCCAAATTGAACATTTTTCCCAGTAATAAGATTCCTTATTCATTCAGTATTTTCTAAACTGACTATGTGCAATGAGTATGTATTAACTCTACAAACAAAAATAAATTATAAAATAGTTAAGAGTCTATTGCAATATCACAATTAAATAAAAAAAGATGAGATGCTGGACTGGGCCACTGGCAGAGACAGAGAAGCATTCTGATGTGGTGGCTCAACAGCAAGAGAGGGCATAAGCATCAAATTTTCTAGCTGAAGCAACAGCAAGGATGAACAATGGTGTTACAAACCACAATAGGATATGTGGCAGGAAGGATGGGGTGGGCTAGGGACTCCTAAAAGACAGAGGTCAGGCCCTATCTGCTTCTGAAAAGTATCTGGCCAGTACATGGGACATGATAGATACTTAGTGTTTCCCGAAGTGATGAATGAATGAATGAGCAAGCATATACCTATAAATGAGGGTAGGTCAAAAAGCTCACATGAAAATGAAACTACAAGGCTAGCATTGTAACGTAGTGGGTAAAGCGACCACCTGTGATGCCAGTATTCCATATGGGCACCAGTTTGAGTCTTGGCTGCTCTATTTCCAATCCAGTTCCCTGATAATACACCTGGAAAAGCAGCAGAGATTGATCCAAATGCTTGGGCCCCTGCACCCACATGGGAGACCCAGAAGAAGCTCCTGACTTCAGCGTGGCCCAGCCCCAACCATTGTGGTTATTTGGGGAGTGAACCAGTGGATGGAAGATCTCTGTCTCTCCCTCTCTCTCTGTAACTCTTCCTTTCAAATAAATAAATAAATAAATCTCTATCTTAAAAAAAAAAAAAAGAGGAAATTACAAGCTAAGTTTATTTTGGTACAAAATTTTTGAAAGCCATGCATACAAACGAGAGTATTCAAAAAGTTCACAGGGAGCATACATTTAGCCTAGCAGATAAGACACCTGTGTCCTACATCAGCCTGTCAGGGTTCCATTTCACGGCTCCTGACTGTAGCTTCCCACCAATGCAGACCCTGGGACACAATGGTTGCCTGTAATTGGGTTCCTGTCACCCACATGGGAGACCTACATTGCATCACTGGTGCCCAGCTCTGGCCCTGGTCTAGTCTTGGCCACTGCACGTGGGGAATATACCAGTAGATAGAAGCTCTGTCTCTCTGTGTGTGTTTGTATATCTAGTATGTGTCTGTCTCAAACAAAACATAGTAAGTGAATTTTTCAAAGTTCATGGAAGTGTGTATAATGATAAAGCAATGCATAAATTTCAATTTTGATGCACCAAAATAAAATTTATCTTTCAAGTCCTTTCATCGCTCATATGCGTGTTAAAGAGAGCCTCCAGGAGGGAGGAAGGAGGAAGGGGAGATAGAGCCCCTTCCAGTCCTGTTGGTGCTGGCTTTTCCATCTGACAACTCTTTCCTATGATCTCGTTTGAACAGCCTGGAGGCCCCAGGCACCTGACTGGACTTATTCTTGCACCTAAATCCAGAATAAATATACTCAGGAGAGAACAGGTCCTGTGACAGGCAATGGGGGAGGGTGTAAATTCCCACACAAAGAAGAAATTTTGCAGATCAAAAATGCAAGATGCTGGACGCTCTAATCAGGGCTTATTTTCCCAACACACCCTTATAGAGGTGCTAATTATGTGCCAGGCATTGTTCTGTGCTCAGTGCTAATATTCAGTCCTCATAAGAACCTCATGGGGTGGGTGCTATTTTTATTGCCATTTTATTTTCATACGATCCTCTCAGCATTCAGTATAGCTACCTGGAAATGAAGAAAGGTGTAGTTCTTCAGTGACTAAGGAAAATTAGCTACCTTAGGTGCCAGGTGTAAATGGCAGACAGTCAGCCTTCGCTCTGAAACCCAGCCCTCAGAGAACACTGCGCTGCTCGCTCTGCATTTCCTGAGCACCTACCACATGCCCCATGCTGCCCCTGCCCTCAGCGATCACACAACCTGATGGAGACCCATACCTGAACGACTAAATGACCGGGTGACAGGACAAGTTTGTTAGAATCAGAGTCAAGCACAGCGCTGACAGCAAGAGGACGTCCTTATCTCTGGCTGGATAAGAAGGCTTCCTAGAGGGCATGAGGTCTCAGTTCCACCTTATTGGGTAGGGTAGAGTTCATGGTGGAGCAGCAGGACAGAGGGGGAAGCAAAATGGCCATTTGGGGAGCCATTGGTAGCTAGGGAGTGCAGAGCAGGAGAAGGTAAGGGATTATCACTCAGGTGGTGGCTTGGCTGCAATACCAAGAACCTCACAGCCATCAAAGAGAGTAGTCATTTCTGTTCCAGAAGGACCCCTGGAGCAGCTGTGTGCGGGAAGGAGGCTGTTGGAAGAAACCTGGGAAGAAGCTCCGATCGGAGTGGACTGGGGTGGACATGCAGGTGACAGCCCAGCTTCTGACATGGCCAGGAGAGCAGCACTTCCATGCACGAGGCAGCCAGTGAGGGGTACAAACTTGCAGGAGGAGAGGACAAACTTACATGGTCTACACACTTAGGAAAGCCCTGCTGCACAGGAGAAATTCTCTTCATCATCTCAAAACAGTTCCTCAGATTCGTGCTCATATTACCTTTTAATAAATATGATGCATTTCATTGTGTCATTGCAGTGAAGCCACTGCCCTTTGCTGCACATTAATAACCTTTTGAGGCCGGCGCCGTGGCTCAACAGGCTAATCCTCCGCCTTGCGGCGCCGGCACACCGGGTTCTAGTCCCGGTCGGGGCACCGGATTCTGTCCCGGTTGCCCCCCTTCCAGGCCAGCCCTCTGCTGTGGCCCAGGAGTGCAGTGGAGGATGGCCCAGGTGCTTGGGCCCTGCACCCCATGGGGAGACCAGGAAAAGCACCTGGCTCCTGGCTCCTGCCATCGGACGAGCGCGGTGCGCCGGCCGCAGCACGCCGACCGCGGCGGCCATTGGAGGGTGAACCAACGGCAAAGGAAGACCTTTCTCTCTGTCTCTCTCTCTCACTGTCCACTCTGCCTGTAAAAAAAAAAAAAAAATAACCTTTTGAATTATAACCTTTGGGCAGGAAAACGGGTTTCATTCATCTCCCCTTACACTTTGTAGATTCATCATCTCTCAATCCTGCTGTCCCCTGAAACCAACAGCCCAAGACTTACTGTTGGAGAAGTCTGAATGGTTTGGTGCTCAACAAGAATGATCAAGACCTTTAGTCACTGGGCTGGACTGACAACAAATGTCAGTGTGGCCTTGTGTCTACCCCTCAGCCATGGGGGAGCTCCCCTCTACTGGAAGGGAGGGTCAGGGCTTGCTCCCCCAGCCCTCGGCCTGATCCCTAAACCCGCAGAAAGATGCCAGCCATCTCGAGGTGCCACCCCATGGAAACTGGATGCCTCCCTTGAGCCAAGACCTACCCCTTTGGTGTGGCTTTTGGCCTTGGCAACTGTTGGGCTGCCTTGCAGAGATGGATAACAACCCAATTCCTCTTTGAAGTGGCCATGTCAGGGTGACACTCCCCAAAAAGAGCAGCTGTAAGGCTGGACAGCAAAACAACATGGTAAAATTAAACAGCAGTCTCTCTCCTCTTCCACCCTCCACCGTCTTGAAAGACTCAGGACACTCAACCACCCTTTTCTTCTTCTTCTTCTTCTTTTTTTTTTTGACAGGCAGAGTGGACAGTGAGAGAGAAGAGAGAGACAGAGAGAAAGGTCTTCCTTTTTGCCATTGGTTCACCCTCCAATAGCTGCCGCGGTGGGTGCACCACGCTGATCCGATGGCAGGAGCCAGGTGCTTCTCCTGGACTCCCATGGGGTGCAGGGCCCAAGGACTTGGGTCATCCTCCACTGCACTCCTGGGCCACAGCAGAGAGCTGGCCTGGAAGAGGGGCAACCGGGAGAGAATTCGGCGCCCCGACCAGGACTAGAACCCGGTGTGCCAGCGCCGCAAGGCAGAGGATTAGCCTAGTGAGCCGTGGCGCTGGCCAATCATCCACCCTTTTCTGCTGAAAACCTCTTGAGCAGTGGCCCTTCACCTACAGCATCAAGTCCAGACTCCTCAGTATACAGGGCCCTTAATGCAGGTGCCTGACCAGCTTTGTCTCCTACCTCCTAAGACATAAGCTTTCACACCTCTGCACCTGTCTACATGTAGTTCCCTCAGTTCAAACAGCCCCACTTCTAAGTGCAGGTGTACACACAGCAGACAAACATATACGCAAGCCTCCATCATCCTTTAAGGCCAAGATCAGCATCACTTTCCCTGAACAGCCCTCCGAGTGGAGTACCCTCACCTCGACCAAGCAGAATCCAGTACCCCTCTGTGATCTCCCAACCCAGGCAAGGCCTGCATGACAGAATGTGTCTGCAAGTGGGCACAGGTTGAATCATAGGAGTTAACAACATGGCAACATCTAAGGAAGATGCTCTCTTCACTGTTTCCTCAGCACAGGAAGTCAGAAACACCTGGGTTCAAATACTGACTCTACCACTTATCACAGTATGATTAGGGAAAGGGACCTACCCTCTCGCAGCCTCCAAAATCACGTCTCCTACGATCCTCACCCCAGCATTGCTCCAGTGTCTCACTTGCTGTCATGGGGATGGCAGAAGGGAGGGAAAGAGGACATGATCTACTTGGTCTCTGTGCTGTGTCCTCCCAGGTCACCCTCCATCGCCAGACCATTCCACCCTAATCCTCAGGGATCCCAAAGTCCCAGCTGATGCTGCCTTGGGGCACTCCAGGCCCGGCAGAGGCGGAAGAGGGGCCAGGCTAAGCGCCATTCCCAATCTTCTATTCCAGAGCCATTCGGAAGAAGATCTCGAGTTACTGCAACAAAGAAAACACTGCAGGAGACAGAAACCAGGTTCCTGCTCTTCCAAGACAAAGCCAAGAAGGGCTGTCAGATTCGGCTCCATCACGCAGACACGCTTCAGGAGTGCGGCTTCAACTCATCGCTGCCTCTGGTGATGATTGTCCACGGCTGGTCGGTAGGCAGTGCTGAGTGCCCTTTTCCTCTCTGCTTTCACCGTTTCTTTTCTTCTTCTTCTTCTTCTTCCTAGTGTACACAATCTTAATAAAAAGATAGGGAGCGGATGATAACAATGCCACGCATAATGTTTCTAAAGTACATTCGTGCTTTCCAAGTGCCTCCCCACACATTATCTCAGTGGTTATCTCAAGTCCATGGGTATGCAGGGCAGGGAAAATAATCATCGCCATGTTTCTGATAAAATGTGGCTCAAAGAGGGTTCACAGCTCATTCGGCCCCAGAGGGGACTGCAGTCCCAGCAGGAAGGAGGCACCTGCCTGAATCCGTGTGTTTCACAAGAGGAGGTAGGAAGCCAGAAGACATGGACTTCCCATGAAATGCTGTATTAGGAGGCATTAAATTCAGCTGCAAACAAAAGAGAGACCCAAATTAGTGATGGTCCAAATAAAACAGAACTTCATTTCCATTTCACACAATGGTCCAGGAATCCATCATCCCAAACTGGCCAGACAGCAGATCAGGGAAGTCCTCGAGGCCCCGGCTCCTCTAGCTCAGTGCTCTCCCATCCTGAGTAGGGCCCTCATTCTTACAGGCCAAGATGGTAGCTAAAGTGCCAGCCATCCCATACTTATTCCAGGCAATGCAATGTAATAAAGGACAGTCACAAAAGGGTCAAAAAGCAAGGTTTAAAAAAAAGACAGCTTTATTGAAATGCAACTCATATAGCACACAATTCACTTAGTTACAGTGTACAATTCAATGGCTTGTGGTCTAAAAGTGTTCTTTAGATTAGCTTCCCAGAGCATTTGTGAAAGAATTGCTTCCTATTACCTCCACTGACCATGCTTAAGTGGAAAGGTGGCTAGGAAGTGTGGCCTCTTAAATAAAGTGTAGCCTTTTGGGGATGCTCTAAAGTCCATTACTGTGGAAGGAGAGGAAGGATCCTGTGGGCACTGAGTGAAGTCTGACTATGCAAGCAGTGCTCTCCTAGAGGGAATTCTGCCTTCCTGGTCTCCAACCCACCCTTGACTTGCAGGGTGGTCTCAGCTGAAACCCCCTTGAGAGTCTGGAATCTATTTGATGACTTGACAACCTTCCTCTGCCATCCAGTGAAGCATTCTCTCGAGACCTCCATCTGGCTGGTCCTGTCCAGCCACCCTGTCCCCTTCACCGCTCCCTGCTCCCTCCACGCCTCTCTGCTCCCCTCATCTCTTCCTTGCCACCCTCTGCCTCCCTGCCTCCCACTTCACGTTCCCACCACACTCAGTTGCTTGTAGCTCCTCCACACGCCATGAGATTTCTCTCTTCTTGGCCTTCACTCAGCTGTGCCCTTCACCTCAAATGTCCTTTCTCCTCATCTTCTCCTAATTAACTGCCACTTTTCCTGCAGGACGCATGCCCAGTGTGGTCCTCCTGCAGGCCATGGCTGCTGCAGTCCAGCCCACCCCAGGGCACGGCGTGTCCCAGAGTTCCCCCCGGCCCTGAGCACCCCGACAGCTGCTCTCCTCTGGGCTTGGCTGTTGCCTGCCTGCCCGCCTTTCTCTGCTCTGCTAAGCTGCAAGCTCCTTACTAGAAAGAATTCAATCCTGTTCTCAACTGGCTGACCACCATGGGACAGCATTCATGATATCCCAGCTGCTCCAAAATATTTGTTAACTGAATTAATAATGAAAGAGTGAATCTTATTTACAAATGCAACAGGGAGATAGCAGGGTCCTTTTACCAAAGTCCACTCTGCATTCTCAAAATCCTCTCCAGCACGGACTACATCTAACACTACTACTGCTAGTACTACTGCTACCACCAGCACCAGCAGCAGCAGCAGCAGCAGCCGGGTCCTTGCTGTGTGCCAGGCTGTTCTAACACTTTACATCCATCCACTTATTTCTTCTTCACAACACTCCTGGAAGAAGGGCATTATTATCCCTATTTTCCAGATGAGAAAACTAAGGCACAGAGATGTTAAATAACTTGCTCAAGGTCACCCAGCTAATAAGGGAGAGGCTGAATTTGAACCCAAGACCCTGGGAGCACACAGAGGCACTTGGTAGAGCCTGACTCAGTGACTGCCTCTCACCTGAATGACATGCCCAGCTGCCAGTCGAGCTCTCCGGCTTCACTTGCTGTAGTCCAGCCTTTGACACAGCCAGCTGCTCTCCCCCCCCCCCCATACACCATATAGCCTTTTCATGACTCTGCACTTCTGCATATGCTGTTCCTTCTGCATGGAACACCTAGACCCCACCAGGACCACACTCCATGCCTACGCTTCTTCTTCTTGCCAAACTCCTGTTAACCCTTAAGGACACAGCGCAGATGTCCTTGCTCCATGAACCCACTCAGAGTGCCCTACAAGCTGGTTCTCAAACAAGGCCCACCCGCAAAACAATTCTCCACAAACATTTACTGAGCACCTACTGCATCCAGGCCTGTGTGCTAGTCTCACGAAAGCCAGAACACAGTGGGTGAGGATGGGACAAAGGCTGCAGGAGGCAGAGAGGTGGGAGAGTAGCCCCGCGGCGGAGGTGGCTGATTGACATGGATGTTCCCACTGTCCTGAGACCCAGAAAGTCCCAAAGTAGGGAAAAGTTCAGGAGATGGTTCTCAAGTAGGGAACATTTGGCAATGCCAGGTGACATCTGGGATTTTCGAAAGATACTGGTACTGGCACCGATTCGGTGGAGCCAGGGTTGCTGTTAATCCATGCACAGGGCAGCTCCTACTACCAGAATGTTCTGGCCCCAAATGTGAGAAAACCCCATTCTCTTTGGAGAGAAGGAGTCAGCATTATCCAAGCATTGGAGCAGGAGGAGGGCTGAGCGGAGAGAAAGGAGACCGCGCAGCCCGCCCTCCCTCCGTCCCTTCCGTGGAACTGACCACCCGTGGCTCACCCTCAGGTGGACGGCCTGCTGGAAAGCTGGATCTGGCAGATGGTGGCGGCGCTGAAATCACAGCCGGCCCGGCCAGTGAACGTGGGGCTGGTGGACTGGATCTCCCTGGCGCACAGCCACTATGCCATCGCGGTGCGCAATGCCCGCCTGGTGGGCCAGGAGGTGGCGGCTCTTCTCCAGTGGCTGGAGGTAAGACGTCCCCCACCGCGCCCTGCCCTGCCCTGCCCTCATCTCCCTTCCTCTAAGAGCGAGGGAAGGCAGCTGGCCTCTAGCAGCAACCCAGGGAGGAGAACCCCTGCACTGGTCAGCTTTGCATGACCCAATACAATACCTGAGGCGACTCACAGGTAACAGATTTGCTTAGCTCACAGCTTACCAGGTTCAACTCCAAGGTCAGGCAGCCCCACTGTCTTGGCATCTGGTGAGGGCGGCAGATGGCAACAGTGGCAGAGGCCATGTGGAGGAAAGAGCACACGCCAGGCCAGAAAGCAGAGAGGGTACCTGGCACAAACTGCGGCTCTGGGAACAGCCCTCTGGCAAAAACTTGCGAGGTCGCGAGAGAACCGTGAGGTCACGCGAGTTCGCGAGAGAATTCGTGAGGTCGCGCGAGAGCTCATGAGGTTACGCGAGAACTACTTGCACAGGGCACCGTTCCGGATGACTGAAGGACCTCCCGCTAGGTAAAGCGTCCACCACCTCCCAATGGCACCTCTCTGGGGACCAGTCCTTTAACACGGACTTTTGAGGGAAACTCCAACTGATACGCAAACCACGGCAGCCCTTAGTGCTAAGCTTTCAGGACCCAGGGCGCTCTCAGATGCCTCCCCTGAACTTCTACTTTGTAGAACCGTCTTCACACCCTCACCGTCCACTGCTCCTGTGTTCACCGCCTTGGACACGCTGAGGGATCTAAACGCGCCCCGGAAACCATCAAACACACACCCACACACAGATGAAAGGATCGCTGTGCAGGGGAAGACAGGCAGCAGGAGGCAGTGGCCACGAGGCAGGGTCCCAGGTAGCTAAGCCTCAAAGGAGGGCCAGCCTCTGAGAGGACAGAATCAGCGAGGTGAGCCAGCGGTCTCAGCTTGGGATGGGAATAAAGCCCTTCATTTGCAAGCCGATGCAAAGAATGGGTGCCGCGAGCAAGCTGGATCCACCAAGACTTTCATTCGGGCGCCCTTGTCCTCCGGCAACCCTCCCGCTGCTGTCTTCCAGGAATCTGCTCCTTTTTCTCGAAGCAATGTTCACCTAATTGGGTACAGCCTGGGTGCTCATGTCGCCGGATTTGCTGGCAGCTACATCAGCGGAAAACACAAGATTGGAAGAATCACAGGTAAGCGTGGCTGGGAGCAGATACCCTGTAATCGCCGCAGCTGCACAGGCCCAGCCAGCAAGGAGCTGTTTTTCCAACAGTTTCATCATTAAAACGCCCCGATTTCTTTCATGATGTATTAGAGTTCATGAGAGGCCTTGTAACACTCTCTCAAACACGACCACTGTCGGGGTTGCTGTTCCAAGAGAATTCAAAGCAAATTAGAGCCTCAATTCCTATTGCCTTTCCTGTAACAAATGCCTGCTGTAGATGTGCCAACTAGGACTAAAAAGTGCCCTTTCTGTATGCTTGTGTAGCAAAAAATCTCTTGTTGACTTAGGTATAGACCCACAGACAGACAACCCAGAAAGAGCAACCTTCGGCTGGTTCCCTTCCCAAATGCCTGCAATGGCCTGAGCCAGTGCGGGGACTGGGAGTGCAATCCAGGTCTCCCACATGGGTGGCAAGGACCCAACTACTTAAGCAGATACTGCTGCTCCCCAGGGTCTGCACTGCCAGGAAGCTGGAATCAAGAGGAAGAACCAGAAATTAACACAGGAAACATCTCTCTTTCTCTCTATCTCTGTCTCTGTCTCTCTCCCTCTCTCTCTCTCTGGGGCTGGAGGAGGGGTGTCTCTCTGCCTTTCAAGTAAGCTTTTTTTAAAAAAAAAAAAAACTAGTACCATTCCTTCAAAAAAGAAGAGATTTATTTTTACTATGACAAAGGCTAGGGAACATGGCAGATCATGATGAGAACTCGAGAACTCATTTCCTCGCCCTTCATTTTTGCATCTTGCTGGTGACTGGAAAGGCCTGGTCCATACACCGGCTTTTACCCCAGCCCCCACTGTTGTAACCCTTGGCAGCACAGAGGGAACATAACTTCCCCCCAAGAAGCTTCCAGAGAAGCCACAGAGTCCACGACTGAGGAAGCAGGGCAGAGGCTGAGTCAGAACCACAGGGAGGAAGCCTCAGGCCTGAGGCCCCCAGGCCCTGCTGATCTGACTGGTGGTATGGGTCACATCAGGCTCTGTCAGCCAGGTGCACACACACACACACACACACACACACGTCAAAGGCAGCAGAAGGGTTCATTACTGTGTTGTCAGCCTGATGAACAGAATCTGAATCACTCCCAGACCTCTTTCATTTGTCACTGTGGGGAGGACTGGAGAAGAGGGCTTCCCATACCCACATTCCAGTCCTTCACCCCAGGAGGGATGGAAACCAGGGCCCGAGAAGGCCATCTCCAAGTAAAGACTGGGAAGAAACTTAAGAAGAAAAAAAAATGACTGGTTTATTTGAAAGCCAGAGTGACAGACAGAAAGAGAGATCTTCAACCTGCCACTTCACTCCCCAAATGGCTGCAATGGCAGGGGTTGGGCCAAGCCAAAGCCAGGAGCCAGGAACTCCAGCTGGGTCTCCCACATGAGTGGCAGGGACCCAAGCACTTGAGCCAGCATCTACTGCTTCCCAGGTGCATTAGCAGGGAGCTGCACCAGAAGCTGAGCAGCCAGGACACGAACAGGTTCTTCAATATGGGATGCCAGCATTGCAAGCGGCAGCTTAACCTGCTGTGGCACAACCCCCACCCCTGGAAGAAACCTTGAGTGCATAATTATTCCCCAGCAGCAGCCTCTTGCCTCATGCAAGCACCTGTGTCACTAGAGGCCAAGAGGTTGGAGCGACCCTATTGGCTCCCCTTTTCATCCGGGAACAGTGATGTCCTAAGGCTATTCTGGACATGCCAGTGGAATGACATTAGTGAAGGAGAAAACCTTTTTCAGGGAAATTATGGACAACATGCAGACAAATAAATTCTTTGATGGGTAGGCTAGCACTTCATATAATTAGCACATGGCTTTTCTTTTTTTAATGCAAACAGATGCTCTTGAAAATAGCTTGAGAGGTACTTAACATTGATTTGCTTAAATGAATCCAGCATTCCCTCAAAACCTTTATTTCTACCACTGGATAGCTCTTGCAAACCTCCTTCCCCTCCCCCCCACTAAATAATGCCCAACCTGAGTATGATCTTCAGCACCATAAATTACTGTGGTTTTAATGCAAAAAGTTCAGATGAGGTTTTCTGCAGAAAGATCATGCCCTAGGTTTCTCGTCTTCCTGTGAGCTCATGAATGTGTAACCATAGCAGAAAGCCAAAAAGCCCATTTCTCCTCCCCTCCCCTGGCTCCCACTTAACTCTTCACCTGACTTTCTGATTAGGGCTGGATGCCGCAGGCCCTCTGTTCGAGGGGACGTCTGCCAGTGACCGACTTTCTCCAGATGATGCCAACTTTGTGGATGCCATTCACACCTTTACCCGGGAACACATGGGCCTCAGTGTGGGCATCAAACAGCCCGTAGGCCACTATGACTTCTACCCCAACGGGGGCTCCTTCCAGCCTGGCTGTCACTTCCTGGAGCTCTACAAACACATCGCCCAGCACGGCTTAAACGGTGAGAAAGCAGGCGCGGGGCCTTGGGAATCCTCTGGAATCTACCCATTCTGCGGGACCTGGGATGAGTTTAGCAAGGGTAGGGGCCCAGGGTACATGGTCACTGAGTCCACACAGAGAGAAGGCTTCTGGGAGTGGGGAAGGAGAAGATCCCTGGCAGGTGGCTCTTATAACAGGCAGAAGTCCTTGGAGCCCGAGTCCTGAGCAGCAGCATCAGAATCCCACCATGTGCCCAAGCACAGCCTCCCTGGGAATGCCAGTCCTCCCGAGCAATGAGTCCTGATGCTTCTCCGGAAGTCTCCTCACTCCAGGGGCTTCACTAATGCTGGGCCACACCAGATCCATCCACTGAATAGGTCATGGCTTCTTAGTTGTTTGTCCACCAAGAATGGAAAGAATTCCTTACCACCCCTCCCTGAGGTTTGATCAGCTGACCCCACAGGAAGTGACAGATTTTCCCAAAGTGAAGTTCAGCTACCCACATGCCCTTGCTACTTCCTTTTTTGCAGAAACCATGTGGGTGTGGCATTTTCTGAGTTTTTGAGGCCCCCAGGCCTTGCTGGTCTGGATGGTGGTGTGGGTCACATCGGGCACTGTCCGCCAGGCCCCCCCCACACACACACACGTGTCAGGGGCAGCAGAAGGGCTCATTACTGTGTTGTCAGCCTGATGAAGAACAGAATTTCTTGCCCAAAGCTCAAAACCCAAGTGGGAATGTGCACACTGATAACACAGAATTAAAGAACAAAAACATCCACAGAAAGTGCACATTCCACAGGTATGCCACATTTCTGGTTTTTATAAAATGCCATCCTGTTTAAAATACAGCAACTCGGTCCTAGCCCACTGGAGGCCCCCGTCCCCGCCCCCGCCCCCTGCACACTGCCTTCTCAGCCAGTCTTCCAAAGCTGAGCCCAGCCCACACTTCCTTGTGATTACATCACTGCCCTCACCTCTCCAGTATCAGGATGACCTTCACACACCAGCACCTCTCATTCTGGCTGCACTCCCAGCCTCCAGCTGCCCACGCCCGAAACAGCCTTCTGGGAACTTCCCTCTTATCACTGCTTCCATTCCCCCACCAAGCCCAGGTCGTCCCCGCCCCTCAGGCTACTGGCAGTTTCTACTCATAGTCCAGCCCTCCTCCCACATCTACACCCTCAGAAAGCTCCACTCCGACCACCAGGCCCAGGTTTCCAATTTGCCTCTTCATACATCTCTGGCCAGTGTCTCCTATGTGTTGTCTCATGCTATACTTCCAAGTGATGCAACCAATTATGTGTGTTCAGCCTGCCTGGGCTTGGGGTGGTTTTTCTCAGCTTTTTGGCCCCTGCTTGAAAGGGTACTAGGTCTGGGGTCATTCTCCCCAGCACAACTGAACAGAAGGTCATTAGATAACTACTTCCTCGTATACACACACACACACACACACACACACACCACACCCCAGCTCCTAGTGAGCTCACAGGAGGCAGTGAGGGCCCAGGGAAGGACTGGGAGGAAAGCGCTCAGCATCCACCTGCCTCCTAGTAGATGCTCAACAAATGTGGGCACCGGGAACCCAGAACAGCAATGACCAGCCTTGGCATTTAGCCTTCAGACATGGGCCAGTGGCCTTTGGAAAGTTACCTGTACTCTCTCCTTACATGGGGTACTTTACCTGTCTCATACTGGTTCCTCAACATTCCTTGAGAATAATTTGCTGCAGTATAGATTAACATTTGGACAGCTTAAAAAAAAAAAGAGTTAAAGGTCAAGATTCACAGAAGATAAACCTTGTAAGCTTGCTTTCTTTGAGTTAGGCCTGTCCAGAGCTGGTTACTGGGGTATGTGTCCTGCTAAATCCTATCTCCCTGCTGTGATGCTGTCTTCATGGGCCTGTGACCCATGGGATGCACTGGTGCTCCACATGCTGGGAAGGCACACGCATGAGAGGTCTCAGCTTATGCCACGCCATCAGTGTGCCCTGGGGATGCCTCATTTCCCCAGCTTCATTACGAACACAGACATCCCACACAGGCCCTTTCCAGCCAGCCTACCTTCCAGCCCTCAACACCAGGACATTTTTAACCATTTGAGAGACATTTCGACAATGAATTCCCTACCTTGCTTTATTAAATACTTTGATCTTTTCCCAGTAACTTGGGGTGCCCATTAGATCACAGCCCCTGTCACATGCTATAAGAGGAGGGTGCCTTTAAGAGTCCAGCAGAGTCTGGGATGTTTGCCAGCCAAAGGGGTCTACTTTCCTACATTCTCTGTCAGTCGCTATACCTGCTGTTGTCCATGGGTTGGCCTCGGTGACCCCATCCCTCCCTCCCCAGTGCACTTCTGGGGGTTGAGAAGTGAGATGATCCTGTGAACAGAGCAGAGGTTACTCTGGGCTCTGGGGTGGTGACGCCCTTCTTGCTTTGTGTCGCAGCCCTCTCGCAGACCATCAAGTGTGCCCACGAGCGGTCGGTGCACCTCTTCATTGACTCCCTGCTGCACCCCAGCATGCAGAGCACAGCTTACCAGTGCAGCGACATGGACAGCTTCAGCCAGGGCCTGTGCCTGGGCTGCACCAAGGGCCGCTGCAACACACTGGGCTACCACATCCGCCAGGAGCACCTGAGCAAGGGCAAGCGGCTCTTCCTTGTGACCCAGGCCCAGTCGCCCTTCAGAGGTGAGTGCCCAGGGGCCTGGAGCCTGCAGGCAGGTGCGATGCAGCCACCTGTGTGAAAGCTTCAGAGGTGCCCACCGTGCTGTTCCTGGAGGGACTGTGACTCTGCCATTCCAGTGTTTCTGAAACTGCCTGGGCTCAGAGAGCAAGGTCAATGCAGCCTTTTCTCTTCCCCAGGAAAGGAGCCACCTTGCTGCTGAGGGCTAGGAAACACCTTGATAACTTCTGGAACAATCCTTGGTTGACCTGTCTCCATGTCTGTGACTCCCTAGAATATTAGACCTGGAAGGCCTCAAGCAGTTACCAGGACCACCCAGGGTCCTTAAAGATCTTTTACCTGCGTTCATGGCCCCCCAGACACCCCTGGAATCTAGACTGCAGTTGCAGCTCCCTGTGCCCCCAAGACTTGAGCCAGCTGTTCTTCCGGCTCTGGCTGTCCTATCAAGGCCCTCCCAAGATGAGAGTCTGTCTCCAGTGTTCCCTAAGCTAAGTTCTTAATAACCTCAGGGCACAGGGCGAGGCCACAGGCTTCCCTGAGTTGAACAAAAGGTCACAGAAAGGGCTATGGCCACATCTTGGGTGGAGGCCAACAGAGAAATCCTCCACTGAAGCTTAAATCCTCCTGGAGGGAACAAGCTGACATCTGTTGCTATTGGCATGTGTGCCTAATCCCAAAAACAGCTCGGGAGTGATTAGCATCTGACTGTGTCACAGCACACCATCCCTGCGGCAGTGGCGGCGGGGCAGGAGAAGGCGTCTGCTGTGGGGCTCTTTGCTGAGTGCAGAGCAGATCCTGTGTCTGGAGCCCAGGACAGGCCAGCACTGCCACTTCTCAAAAGCACAGCACTTCATGCAAAACATGTGGTGCAGCCCAATGGCTTGCAGCCCTCACAATAGCATGCAATGTAGGCAGAACCAGCGATGACCCCATCGTAAAGAAGACGACACCAAAACTTGGGTGGAGGGCCCCCTAACACGCAGCCTGCACGGGATCCTGGAATGGGGCTGTCCGCTGCCCAGTCCGCCCTCCGTTGATTAGCACACTCACAAGTTCAGACTCCAAGGCCGCTTTTTTTTTTTTTTTTTTTTTTGAGGCCCAGGTCTTCTCAGTTCATGGGAACTTTTGCTCTCCAGCCAGATTTCCCCACCAGGAGCCAAGCAGGCCTGGGAATAATAGGGATCCATGGTGAGCAGCAGCAGCATCTGCAGAGCCGTGAGGATGGGAGGCAGGCCTTCCCCCATGAGGAGCCAGGGGGTCTGTTCCACTGTCACCCCTTAAGGTTGAAGAAGGGGAACCCCCAGGAGCAAGAGAGGGGATCTGGACCTCCCGCTTCAGGGAGCTCCCCACCACAGGCTGCCAATTAGAGATTCATTTGGGTTAACCAGCTCCACTGTTCAATGGCAAAGCCAACTGCAGTGATGAAGCCCCAGATAGTCAACCACATTGCACTGGGCCTGCTTTGATCATGGAAGGTTAGCACTGCCGGAGACTGTTCCACGCAGCCATTTTACAGATGGGGCTACCAAGGCCCAGACAGGGAAGATCATTTTCCCAAGCGCACACAGTGAATTCTTGGTGGAGTCCAGACCTCCAAATAATGAGCTGGGTGTGT
The DNA here is from genome assembly GCA_949820135.1 of Sylvilagus floridanus. Taxonomy (NCBI): domain Eukaryota; kingdom Metazoa; phylum Chordata; class Mammalia; order Lagomorpha; family Leporidae; genus Sylvilagus; species Sylvilagus floridanus. The sequence goes on from OX463239.1 coordinate 66,499,614, forward strand.
TTTACTTCCCCATGGACTGTTTTGTGGGCAGGGAGTGCTTTTTCTTTGAGATCAGCTGGGAAGACATGGTTTTTACCTTCCGGGTGAACTGGGAACTTCCTCTGAAGTGAAGGGCTTGGTATAGCCTGAGGATGTCTATCGTGGCCTTAGAGATGGGAAGAAGGCAAGTAGCAAGAGAAGGAAGGCAGGAGTGGGTGTTTGGTGCAGCAGCTAAGGACCCCTTCACCCCATCTCCCTCTTCTCTTGCCACTCCCCTTTTGCGATGCCTACATTCCATATCAGAGTGGCAGAGTTCAAGTCCCAGCTTCTCTTCCACTGCCAGCTTCCTGCCAGTACACACCCTGGGAGGCAGCAGGTAATGGTTCAGGTACTGAGGTCTCTACTACCCACACAAGAGACCCAGACTGAATTCCAGGCTCCTGGCTTCAGCCAGGCACCGCCCCAGCTGTTGCAGGCACTTAGGATGTGAACCATTAGATGGAAATCAGTCTCCCTGTGCATGTGTGTATGTGTGTGTGTGTGCATCTGTCTCTCAAATAATAAAAATAAATAAATAAATTTAAGAAAAGAGAGAAGGGAGACAGAGGAGTAAGGCCAGTAGGCAGGAGCCAGACTGAGTCCTTCCTGTTTGCCCAAGGCCCCAGGTGTCCAACCAGCACTGCCTTTTATGGTCACTCCCCCGGACCCCTTTCTCAATGAGGAGAGCCTGCTTTGGGGCAGGCGGATCTCACTTAGCAGCTATCAAAACCAACCTGGAGACAGCCTTTGTGTCTCTATTCCAACTGCTTATCTTGCTGCAGAGCCAATCCATGAGAATAGCACCCACAGGCCGATGATGTGGAAACTGCAAGGCAGGACCACCTGAAGCTGATCAGAAGCCAAAGCTGGTTCCAGTGCTGATCTGTGGCCTGGACCATGCCTGCCTCTTCTCTGCCTGTCCTCCAAACTACTCCCAATGTCTGCCTCACTCCTTCCAGTGAAGAAAGTCCAAGCTGCTCCATAAGGGATCCTTCACTCTGTGCAATGCTCTGTTATGCATTAGGGTGGCCACTGACCACATGTGGCCATTTCAATCCAAATTTAAAGTCCTTTCAATAAAACCAAAATTGTGTCTCCTCAGTCACATTTTAAAGATCTCAAATATGTAGCTATTGTAGCAGGAGGCACAGAAATAACTGTTTTTGTGGGAAGAGCTATAGATGGTGTTGGTATGAAGCCCTTCATCTGGGCTACCTTAACCACCCTGTTCTCTGCCCATCATGGCTGTGACCATCTCTGGTTTCAGCCCCCAACACCCATTTCACTGACCACCTCCAGCATTTTGATGAAAACATGTAGATTCTTAAAAAGTAGAATTGCTCAACCCTAGCATACAAAGCAACCATACAAAGCAACCATAATCCATAGTTTTCAAGGACATCTAAATGTACTCTGTATTTTAAAGCAGAGTTGATTGAGCAAGAGAAACATGGCCTCCTGATTGTAGTTTCACATGACTAACTTGGTCCGCATTCCTCCGGCTCCCAAGATATTTCAGCAAAACCATCCACAGATCTATTTTCTACAGCCATTTGCCAGACCTAAGGCAAACACCACATGAGTATAGCCATAGTGAAAGAGAATTCAGAATCACAGTTGGTGAGGGAAATGAGGCAACTTATTGCCCATTCCATTTTCCCTTTCTCAGGAGGAGCCTTGACCATCTCAGGAGCCTGTTTTTAAGGGGTACTGATCCGGATTGAGTCAATTCTATTTCGCAAGCATCACATCTAATTTCATGCTCAGAGTAGTGGGAGGAGTTAAGTGGGTGAAGGCCAGGCAAGTGGCACTTAGTGGGGGACACTTTGCCTGGGGGTGTTGTAGGATGTATTGCCCAAGGTAACTCAGTGGCATGAACAGTATTTTTTATATATTTGTGTGTGTGTTTGTAAAATATTGTTTGAAATGCAGAGACAAACAGACTAAGATCTTCCATCTTGGGCCCTTAAATCCCGTCACCTTCCACTGGCCTCTCGGGTTAGAGGCATTTCAGGTCTGAGAACAAGTCCTTGATGCACCAAGAAAACACAAGAGATATCTTTCCTGCCATGTCTCCTTGAGAAAACCCATACCCTTCCAGGGAAAAACCAATCTCTGATGTTTATGGAAAGAGTCAGGATAGCTCCCAGAGCCAATATATAAAGGATTCAGAATCATTTTTTCCATAAGACAAAAAGAAAAAAAAAAACAAGGAAGAAACAACATATTCTCTTTTCATAAATTCCACAACCTGGTGCTTACACTGTCTGCCTTGTGAAAAGAAACACAAGTTTTCTTTATGAAATGTCACTGCGGGTTCCACATGGAGTCAGAATCCAGGGTCTGCTCATAAGGAGACTCTCCAAAGGCCCCTATTTCTGCTCTACACAGAGCTTGCCTGCTCTCATTCAGGGTCAAAGGACTCTTTCATCTTGTAGACCTGAAATAATTTGTGTGCCAGAACTTGGGAATATGTTGTATTCCTCTCCTTGCAGTCACCAGATCAAAAGCCTTCCCCAAAATCATTTTTAACATCCTTATTAAACATGTCATAAGGTAAAGTGAGCAAAATCACTCACAAGCCTTTCCTTAATCTTTGTGATAGCATCATTGTCTTGGGGTGGGGGCAGGGGTAGGCAAATTGTCTTTTTAAGAAAACCACCTACAGAAATCTAAGGGAGAATAAATAATTAGTTATCAGTATGAAAGGCCTTTTCATATTTCAAAAATTAATTTTATACCAAGAGTTCTCTGAAAAAAAATTCCTAGTGCAATCCTGCAGGGTTCCCTATGCAGACATGGAGTTCTTCAGGAACATTCTTGCCAACATGGGCATGCTCAGACTTCCTGCAGAGGTCACACCCCAGGGAGACATGGTAGAGGGGCAGTGAGCAGGTCATTCTCATTCATAGGCTGTGCAGACTAAAGGGGCCTTTGCTCTCATCTAAAGCTGATTCCTTGGTTTTACACAATCCCCTTCCTCCACAATCATGGAACCTCAGACTCCTAGCCTCTCAGACGTGGAAATGCATCTTCTACTTACAACTTAAGAAAAGGGACAAAGTGCGCCTCCTGTACAGGGACACAAAACATTTATCCCCAGGCAGGGGCTGGCATTCCCGAGGCAGGAGGCAGCACTCCACGGCAGTGATGGTCCTGCGTGGATGTCAGTGGGTTGGAGCCGGCAGGTGTTTTGTAAACTTGGTGACTGCATTGGAAAGGGGTTTTGATTGCAACTTCTCTTCAGGGGCTGAAAGTTGGCTGTTGGCTGTCAAAGAGCAGATCCAGTTGCCAAACCAAAGCACCAGGAGGCACGGGAAGGGTCTTTGGGAATCGGACGCCTCGGTTCAAATCCTGCCTCACTTCCAGCTACTTGGGTAACTCAGGTCTCCAAACATCTGCCTCCATATCTGTGATTCACCAGGATAATTAGCACTTGATCAGTCTAGGGCTCAGCAGAACACCAGATGTCCCTTGCCTGGGCCAGAAGGGAAGGGAGGGATACTCCTTACATGAAGGGTGGGCCATGTGAAGAAAACCAACACAGCTGTGGCTGCCCCTGAATCTGACGGCTAACTATCATTTCACCCACATAGCAACTGACAGACAGAGGGATGGGAGTCAAGGAGTGGAGACTAATTCTGCTGAATGTTCAATGACACATTGAGATTCATAGAGGGTGAGGTCAGCATTGTGGTGCAGTGAGTAAAGCTGCCACCTGCAACACTAGCATCTCATTTGGGCACAGGTTCGTGTCCCCATTGCTCCACTTCCAATCCAACTCACTGCTCACTGCCTGTGAAAAGCAGCAGAAAAGATGACCCAGGTATTTGGGCTCCTGCCCACCCACATGGGAGACCCATGGTTTCAGCTTGGCCCAGCCCTGGCCATCGGGGCCATCTGGGGAGTCAACCAGTGGATGGAGGAGCTCCTCTCTCTGTCTTTGCTTTCTCTTTCTCTCTCTCTTTCATAAAAAATAAATTAATCTTAAAAATAAAAAAAGCCAAGGCTCAGAACTGAGCGGAGAAGGGTAGAGTGGATGGGATACCACAGGCAGATGTAGCAAGTGGAGACTACCCAGCATGTCTCATTACATGAGGACTGCTTCATATGTAGTCTGATGCACAGCAGGATCTTTTTAAAACATTTTATTTATTCATTTATTTTCACTTTATTTGAAAGTCACAGAGACAGATACAGAGAGAGATCTTCCATCTGCTGGTTCACTCCCCAAATGCCTTCAGTAGCTGGGATTGGGGCAGGCCAAAGCCAGGAACCTAGAACTCCATCCGGGACTCCCACATGGGTGACTGAGATCCAACTACTTGAGCCATCACCTGCTGCCTCACAAAGCATACATTAGCAGGAGGCTAGACTCAGAAATGAAGCTGGGACTCCAGTACTGGTATGTGCATGCCAAGCAGCATCTTAACCATGCACCAAATGCCCAACCCCAGAGGAGAATCTGAACGAACAATAGCTGTTTTGTCATTCTTCCCATTCAGTTAGGGTCTTTGATGCAGCATGTGTTCATCCCATGTGGCTCTTCACACAAAAGCACTTTAAGTGCTCCTTGGCTGCCTGGGAGTGCTATGCTCTTAAGCACAAGGCTGCCTTCAGGGAGGTAAGACACGAACAGGGACGCCTGTGAGACAAGGCAGGAGGGACCTGCCAGCAAGTGCCCCCTGGGCCGCAGCTCCTGCTTCCATTTGTTTTTTTTTTAAACTACTTTTTAAAGCTCTTTCTTTTTCCAGTAAGATTCTAATTAGAACATTTGCTTACTGTAGAAAACATGGAATTTGCAGAAGAGAAATAGAAATCGCCTCTCCCAGGAAAGGAATTTGTACAAGAACACTTCAAAAGTTTATAGAATGTGGAATTAATTAAAAGATAAGCTTATTTTGGTGCAAAAAATTTTGAAATCCATATATACTTTTCTTATAATACATGTTTCATGAACTTTTTGAAGATCCTTCATATGCACAGATTCCAACATTTTTTGCACTAAAATAGACTTTTAATTCCATACTTTTTTATGTATCCTCATATTAGCCAGTTTTCTGTTACTTTAACAAAATACTTGTTGCTGGGTACTCTATATGGAAGAGAGGTTTATTCAGCTCACAATTTGGGAAGCTCAAAGTGTACGATCAGGCGGCTCCTTGTGTTGGCCTCTTGAGGTTCCCTGGGTGGCAGAGAAAACAGGAAGGGAAATGGCTACAATGCAGAAGGGGCCAAGTGCGTGGGGTGGCCTCAGTGTCTAACAACCCACTCTAGCAAGAACTAAGTCTCTGTGTGAGCCCAGCATGATTCCCTTTGAGGGCAGCACCCTCACTGACCACTAGGTCCCACCCACTAGAGGTTGCACACCTCCCAGCATCAGCACCCTGGGAACCAAGCTTCCCGCACGTAAACCACCAGGGGTACACACCGCATGCAAACCAAAGCAGTATGGTTAATATTTTCAAAAAGTCCCCTACTGCTATACATTCCATTTCATACATTTGGCCTCATAGTAGATATCTAATTTAATATCCTAGGATTTTTTTTTTGTTTTCTTTTTTCCATAAACATTGAAGGCCTTCCAACAATAACTTAATGGCTTCATAAGAGTAAATCACATGGTTGGGACTATGACTCAGAATCAGTGGACGAACTTCTAATTGCAGCTTCACCAGTGATTAGCCACATGAAAATGGGCAAGGGACTTAATTTTTTCTGAGCCTCAGCTTCTTCATTTGTGAACTGATGAGGGAGTACAGATTAAGTACGCATCTTATAAAGTTGTTGTAAAGAGAAATGAGACAATTATGTGAAACAATTAGCTTGGTGTCTAGGACATAGTAAAGAATTAAATGGTAGTTATCCTAATTATCATTATTAGTCTATAGTCATTTCTCTATTACGAATATTTAGGATGTTTCTGAGTTTTTGTTGTTTGTTTTAATTCTCATTTTATCTGAAAGGCAGAGACAGACAGATAGAAATCTTCCATCTGCAGATCCCCTCCCTAAATGCCCAGAACAGCCAAGGCTGGGCTAGCTAGTGTAAAGTCAGGAGCCTGAAACTAAATATGAGTCTTCCATGTGAATGGCAGGGACCCAAGTCCTTGAGTCATCACTGCGGCCTCCCAGGGTGCACATTAGCAGGAAGCTGGAATTAGAAACAAAACTGTGCTTATAACCCAAGGCTCCAGTATGGTGTGCGGGCATCCCAAGTGGCATCTTAACTGCTGCACCAAATGCCTTCCCCCTCTGGTTTATTTATAAATAAACAATTGTGATCATTTTGAGCTTAAATCCCTTTCCACATTTCAACTCTTTCCTTAGGGTATATAAAGCTTTTGGTCCCAGGTATAAACATTCAGAAGTTCAGGGTCTGAAGCCAGACTGCCTGGGCTTACGTCCCAGCCATGTTACTCCCTGGCTGTGTGAGCCTGGGAAAGTCACTGAAACCGCTCTCCTCTGTCTGCTTCAGTTTCCTCTTTAAAATGAGAGAAAAATAGTATCATTTGTTGTGAGGTTTAAATGGGATAACAGATGCAAACCACTTGGTAAAAAAACAAAATGAAATTAACCAATGTCATTATCATGCATACCATCAATTATACACTTTATCTTATTCATCTCCTGCAGTGTTTGGTACTGGGCTAAGCACACAGTAGACTTCCAAAAACGAATGCATGTCACATTCAACTGAATTTAAAGTTGATTTTGCAGCGTTAAAATACCCCTGGGGAATGCCCAGATCCTATCTTGGAGTGGCTGGGTCAAGTCTTGCCCCTTTTGATCTGACCTCCTGCTAATGTGCCTGGAAGGCTGCAGGAAATGGCTCAAGTACTTGGGTCCCTTCGACCCATGTGGATGGTGTTCCTGGCTCCTGGCTTTGGCTTGGCCCATCCTTGGCTCTTGCAGGCATCTGGGGAGTGAACAAGTAGATGGAACATTTCTCTCTCTCTCTCCTCTCAAATAAATGGAAATTGGTTGCTATGAGTGTTGGCTGAATACTCTGGCCCTCCTGCAGAGGTTAACCGGGGCCAGTCCTCCCAACGTATTCTGTCCACACCCTGCCTGCTCCCATCCCGTTGAGTCTAGCTTGTGTCTTTGGAGGAATCTTTCCTTTTTGCTTCAATTCAATGCATATAATTCACTTGTCACAGAATTTACTTAGCAAACCACCAAATAACATGAAGACCCCCTCAGAAGCTCCTGACAAACCAGGCCAGAGTCCCTCTCTCCATTGCTCCACCCAAGGCTTTGGGCCGCTTCCTGAGATTTAGTCCCATAGCCCTTTTCTTATTTCTCACCCACAGCCTTTCTCAATGTCCTGAGGGCATCGGATACTTCATTCCATGCTTGAGGATTTGAGCACCTGTTACCAATAGGAGACTGGATGCCAGACACTACCCAAGTTACCTCCTACCTAATGTGGAAACTCAGCCTGCAAACCAAATCTCAGTGTTTAGTTCTTATTGTGAGCAGAAATAAACATTCCGTACTTCAGACCAACCCCTTAAGTAAGCGCAAAAGATATCATCCCCACACATATGAGCACATGCACCACAAAATCCAAATGGGAAGACTGGCTTATGCCAAATGAAGGGCTCATGTAAATAATCTGGAAACCCAGGACAGAAGCTGGTGTTAGAGTAATACAGCACTCATAATAGCCGCTGCTAGTTTGTTGTATAGCTACCTCCAGGGGAAATGGTGCCACTTGGGAATTGATGGGTGAAGATGATAAATTACCATAGGCTGGATGTAAGGGATGGATGGTCAAGTGGTCTACTTAACATGATTGAAGTTTCCCAGTAAGAATTCTCCTGCCACAAAGCTGAAAACTCAGGTCTTAGATTCTCAGAAGTAATTTCCACCTTGCTAGGTGTTACTCCACATCCTGATACATCACTCCCAAACTAACTGACAGTCACTCATTCCACAAAAGTCTACTAGGTATCTACCATAAGTAAGGCACAATATTAGGATTAGTGCATTAGTCATTATGTAGAACAGAAAAGATAAATGCATGGCAAGCATACTATCAATCCCCTGTTCTTTGCCCAAGCTAGACACCCATCTTGCTAAGAGCCTACCCATGGTCTCAGAATCCATGTCACTCACCATTGGTTCTAGGCGCTCACTACCAATTGAATGGGATTGATACACCATATTAAATTCGTGATGATCTTGGTGCTAGAATACTGTCAACACTTAGAAAAGGAAGTCCAAGCAGCAATAAGACATTTGGGGATGAGGTGGTCCAACAATGCCATCTCAGAGCCTCTGTGACAGGCTGAGAGAGGCTAAGAGAACAGTTTGTAATGTGACCTTGAGCAAGTCATTCACCTGGTCAATCTTCAGTTTTTCTATTCACAAAATAGGGATTATCAAAGCAATACCTATGTCACAGGGTTGTTAGGATAAGGAAATGAGATGCTGCCATGTAAGGCATTTAACAAGGCTCGTCCATGAGTAAGCATTTTTCTTTTATTAATTAAATACAGCTTATGTTTAAGTAAAAAAGAATAAAATAAATTACCTTATTCCAGACATCTCAGTAGAAGGATATTCTGGACTTTTGATAAAACTGAAGACTTTTGGACACAAGTTCTAGACTAGTGTTATCTTATTTCTATGGGAAATGTGCTTGTTGAAGCACAGAACTTGTTGTCAGAAATCGCTCCAGAATGTAGAGATGTGTCCACCAGGACATGTATTTCTTAGCTGGAGCTCTGCCCCATCCTGAAACTGGCCCCAACAGACAGAGGCAGAAGCGTTAAGTGACATAAACCCTTTGGCTGATGAAAGGGGACCCTGGCCAAACACATGAAATATTCCAATAGGACACACATCTAGGGATTCTTACCGCTCTCCTTGTCTGCCAACTTTTGTTGAGTACTACTTATCATTATTATATCAGAAATATAATCCAAGTCCTGTATAGATATTTAGGAAATAGAGGAGAAAGAAGAGAAAAAGCATTATAATCCCATCAGGAGCTTGGGGTGGGGACATTGTCAACATTTTGGTATTTATGTATCCAAGTTTTTCCTCTGTATTTTTAATATTTTTTCAGTATGACATTTTCATTTTAAAATTCCTGCTTAAATATTCTTTCCCTCCCCCACACCCCAGTTTATCATTACCAGTTCAAGATTCAGTTCATCAATCAAATTGAGAAGCCACTGGAACCAACTTTTACCATGTCACTTCTCGGAACAAAAGAGGAAATGCAGAAAATCCCCATCACTCTGTGAGTATGAAGTGTGGACCCTGCCTGTGGTGTTCACACTCTTATTTCTCTCAGAGTCGAGATGGCTCAGACCAGACTCAAGTTACCTTTCACATCCCCTCATGGCTGCCCCAAACAGCCTGTCAAATAGGACATGCACCCAAGCCCCACCCCTTGCAGCCCTAAGCCTTGCTGAGTTCCGCCTACTGCAGCCAGCATGTGCAGTGCACCAGGGTAAAGGCAGGGCAGGGCAGAGGGAAGCCAGAGGCGGCCCCATCAGGCTCTGCCTTGTAGGAAGACGATCCGAGCAAGGTGGACATGTGAGGGGCAGAGCAGTCCACAAGAAGACCCTGAGTGCCTTTCCCATGGGTTCTAAAAACCATAACTCAAAAATAAAACTGGGTTTTACCACTCAACTTGGCACAGATCTCCAATCTCAGCCTGCAGTGCCAGCCCACCCCATCTGTCCTTCCCCCGGTTACACACCTGCTCCGTACCCCAGCAGTGGCCTCACAATGCCTCACTCTCTCTCAGACACCCCCAGCGTTACTGGCTCTTTCCCCGCATCTTGGCCCTCAGCACTGACTCCTGTGGGAAGTGACACCAGTCCTTCGCCTACCCCAAGGGCAGTCCGTAACTTGCTTCCTCCTGAAGACTGCCCCCAGCTCAGATCTCTGCTCGTCACCCTGCTTCAGTCATTCAGCGAGTATTGCTCAATTCTCCGTGGAGAATGTGCCCGAGAGGACCCTATCCTCACTGCTCACAGTCCAGCTGAGACGGTGGGTCCCTCCATGACTCTTCACATGGCACTGCAGGAAGAGCTGTGATGAGCCATGCCAGGGAGCCCTCCGCCCACTGCCTCGCTCTAAATCTAGTACTACCTCTGCACCTGCTAAAATCTCTCTCCAGGGGATCATTCCCAGTAGTGGCAAGGGCTTCTAGCTGCTCTGTCAATGTTGGGAGATTTTAATGTCTTAGAGATTAGTGAGTAAAGCTGATAATGATACCTCAGAGTTTGCATTTAAATCTTGCTCTTAATGGGGTCCTGTGTTTCCTGGGTGGTTTTTCTAGTATTGTTAGGCTTTGTTGTTTTAATAGAAGCTTCTGTTTCTGCATGACGGGGAGGGGGAGCATTATCTAGGAGAGAAAAGTGTGCATGAATCAAACCCACGAGAACTGAACCATTCAGGAGCCACTGCTGAAACCCAGCATCTCCTGGAAGGCTTTTCTGATTCATGATAGCAGGAGACTTCTTAATATGCTCACACAGAAAACAGTGATCTACCCTGTGTTACTGCCGGGAAAGCCCTGTTCACCCCAGCACACCTCTTAGTATCTCTCTCTTTTTTTTTCTTTTTGACAGGCAGAGTGGACAGTGAGAGAGAGAGAGACAGAGAGAAAGGTCTTCCTTTTCCCATTGGTTCACCCCTCAAAATGGCTGCTTCGGCCTGCGCACTGCACTGATCTGAAGCTAAAGGAGCCAGGTGCTTCTCCTGGTCTCCCATGCAGGTGCAGGGCCCAAGCACTTGGGCCATCCTCCACTGCACTCCCAGGCCACAGTGGAGAGCTGGACAGGAAGAGGAGCAACCAGGACAGAATCTGGAGCTCCGACTGGGACTAGAACCCGGTGTGCTGGCGCCACAGGCGGAGGATTAGCCTATTGAGCCACGGTGCTGGCCAGTATCTCTTTTAATAGTCCATGGTCTCTTTTAATAGTCCACAGATCACCAGTTTGGGAAATGCAGCCACAAATCCCAGCCCACATCACACATTTTGAATGTGCTTTGATGCCACTTTGCTGTTCAGACTCAGCTGATGGTGCCTGTTTGCCTTTGTGTCTTCAAGGGGAGAGGGAATTACTAGTAATAAGACCTATTCCTTTCTGATCACGCTGGATTTGGATATCGGTGAGCTGATGGTGATCAAGTTCAAGTGGGAAAACAGCGCGGTGTGGGCCAACGTCTGGAATACGGTGCAGACCATCATCCCCTGGGGCATAAAGCCCCGCTACTCGGGCCTGTTTCTGAAGACCATCAGAGTCAAAGCCGGAGAAACCCAGCAAAGGTGATGGTGGAACCACCCTCCCCCCAACATCAACGAGGGTACTGCAAACAGTTCATGGGAACATGAGATTAAAAGAGTAGTTTGTTCTGGTGCAAAAAGATTTTGAAATTCATGCATAGGTTTTTTTTTTCATAACATGCACTTCTTGTGAACCTTTCTTAAAAGATTTGTTTATTCAAAATGCAGAGTGACAAATAAAGAGGAAGAGACACAGAGAATCTTCCATCTGCTGGTTCACTCCCTAACTGGCTGCAATGGCTCTGGCTGGGCCAGGCTGAATCTAGAAGCCAGGAACTCTGTCAGGGTCTCCTACATGGGCAAAAGGGGCCCAAGTACTTGGGCCATTTTCTGCAGCTTTCCCAGGCACATCAGCAGGGAGCAGGATCAGAAATGGAGCAGCCAGGACTCAAACCGGTGCTTCAATATGTGATGCCAGTATCACAAATGGCAGCTTAACCCTCTGTGCCACAACTCCAACCACAACTTTTTGTGGACTTTCCGAAGACTCTCTCACATGTATGAATTTCAAAAATTTATTTACACCAAAATAATCTTTGGATTCAAGTTTCCATGAACTTTCCAAAGTACTCTCATATTAAGCATCTGTGTGTACCAGGCAGCTTCATAACTTATTACCCTCACTTGTCATGGGACGTAGATGTCATGGTGTCCTGTTGATGAAGCATAGATGCTCAGAAAGGTGAAGTTCCCTTTGCAAGTCCATATGGCTGCAGGTGTTGGAACAGGATTTGCACCCAGGTCTTCTGCATCCCCATCCAGTCCCTCCCACTGCCCATGGTTCACAGCTACCTGCCTATTAGCCAAACTTAAGAGTGCAGTTGAGCCACCTGCTGATGTTGGTGCTTACTGTAGATGCACTATTTCTTTTTCATTGTTTACCCAGAGAAATGCATTGAATAAATCACAACCTCAAAACTGTCGATTTGCATCTCCCTGTGGTGGTGCCTTTCCAATCTTAGATGCTAAATAGTCACCAGGGGGCTTATAAAACATGCAGAATTCCTGGACCCACCTGCAGAGCTTGTGACTCAGCATGGTCTTGGGAAGGGTCCCCAGCTGGTAACAGCTCTAAGAAATTTAGATGTGGACCACTGGACTACTCTTTATTTTTTATTTATTTTTTTGACAGGCAGAGTGGACAGTGAGAGAGAGAGAGACAGGGAGAAAGGTCTTCCTTTACCATTGGTTCACCCTCCAATGGCTGCCGCGGCCGGCGCACCGTGCTGATCCGATGGCAGGAGCCAGGTGCTTCTCCTGGTCTCCCATGCGGGTGCAGGGCCCAAGCACTTGGGCCATCCTCCACTGCCTTCCTGGGCCACAGCAGAGAGCTGGCCTGGAAGAGGGGCAACCGGGCAGAACCGGCACCCCAACCGGTACTAGAACCCGGTGTGCCAGCACCGCAAGGCGGAGGATTAGCCTATTGAGCCACGGCACCAGCCAACCACTGGACTACTCTTAAGAAATGCTCTATCGCTTCTCGGCCTTTTGGCTAAGATGAAGTGAAGAAATGCTGCTCTGTGTGACTGATCCTCTACCCTGGCCCCAAAGTGCCTAGGGACAAGAAGGCTGAGAGTGGGGAGCAGGGAGTTAAGAGGAAGGAGGGCCCAGCTGGCCCTAGGATTTCTCAGCAGAGGGGAGGGATGCCCAGCATGTCTTACCATGGCAACCCCATTTCTCTGTAGTTCTTGGTGATTTGCAAATTCTCTGCTTCCCAGGCCCTTTCCATCTCCACCCTTCTATATTCAAGGAAACCTTCTATGCTGGGAAACCCATGTCTCTCTTTGGCTCATCCTCAGTAAAGCCAGAATATCTCTGAACTATACTCCTATGCCCTTTGGGTTTTACTGCCAGAAGCCAACCCATGGCAGATTTATGCCCCCCTAGGTCTCTTATACAACCACTCTCTGAGATTTTATCTCCCTGGGATGCAAAATCCTGGCAATTACCAAGCACATACTCTGCAGCCAGCCAACAGATTTCTCCACACGATCAATCTGAGAAAATTACACTGCTTCTCTCCTCTTACACATGTAGCTACTCTTGCCTGACTTCTGGGTCCCTGGGAACAGCACTACTTCTGAGCACCTCCCTCCCTGCATTCTCTTAGCCAGAGAGTAATTCCTCAGTGGGGGCCGTTGTTCACTGTGACAGTTCTTTGTAACTTGACTTGCAAAGTGATAGAAAAAACAACACTATCTTCTCCACAGTGCACACCCACATGACACGGCACGGAAGGAAGAAAGAAGGGAAGAGAAGGATACCTAAAGGGTTGTTCACATTGGCCTCTGAACTAGGTGCTCCTTAGCGTTATTCTCCCAAAGCCTTCTCTGTGTCTCTGAAATGGGTACCATGGGCTGTGCAGCTGAGGGGCCTGAGACTCACAGAAGTTACATGGCTCGAGGACATCACTAATAACTGTCCAAGCCCCACTAATAACTGCCTTGGGTTTGTCTGATCTATTGCCCTTTTGGTGCCTGGGTGCTGTTTCCAACAGTTACTTCTGCTATTAGTTTTGGCCCCATTAACCTAACTTTCCATGGTCTAACCTAGCAATTACAGTGCTGGACATTAATATATATGTATACATCATACTCAGGGCTATAGGAAGTACACACGAAAAAGGATGAGGGTAAAGATGCAATGAGATTTATATTTTTTTAAATGGTTATTTATTTTTATCTACTCAAAAGGCAGAGAGAGAGAGAGAGAGAGAGAGAGAGAGAGAGAGAGAGAGAGAGAGATCTTCCATCCATTGGTTCATTCCCCAAATTTCCACAACAGCCAAAACCGGGCCAAGCCGAAGCCAGGAGCCTGGAACTCTACTGTGGTCTCCCACATGGGTGGCAGAGACACAAGTAGTTGAGCCATCATCTGCTGTCTCCCAGGGTGCATAAGCAGGGAGCTGGATGCAAAGCAGAGGTGCCAGGATTCAAAATCAGACACTCCAGTATGCTACGCAGGTGTCTCAGGTGGCTGCCTAACCCATTGTGTCACAATGTCCACACAGGGATCTACATTTTTAAATTTTTAAATGCCATTTGCCTCCTATCATCTATACATACCAGGTAACATTGAGGGATTAAGAAAAAAAAAGAACAAAAAAAAAAAATACCATATTGTGGCTCTTGGCAGGAAAAGACCTGATTAGAAAAATAAGACAAATGAAGTGTACTAGGGGTGTGTTACACCCCCAGGACTTCTCAGATTTAATGTGCACACAAATATCTGGGAGTCACACCAAAATGCAGGTTCTGTCTCGGGGTATCTGGGGCGGGGCCCGGGATTCTTCATTTCAGACAAGCTCCCAGGCGATGCTGTTGCTGCGGGTCCATGGACCACACCTGGAATAGCAGGAGTCTAGTATCACACAGTCTAGGAAGTGTAGGAAGGAAGAGAGTTCAGGTTGGCGCTGTTGGGGCTATGCTGCAACAGGCCTTAAGGAGGCCAAGAGACATTCCTAGGGAGGCAGGCACCAAGTAAAGCAACATGACTTCACTGTTTACCACCTGTGTAACCTCAAAGAGTAACTTCAAGGATAGGCATTTAGCCTACCAAGGAGTCATCTGCATCCCAAATCGGAGTACCTGGGTTTGATCCCTGGCTTCAGCTCCTGATTCCAGCTTCCTGCGAATGCAGATCCTGGGAGGCAATGGTGATGGCTCAAGTAGTTGGTTCCTGCCATCCGTGTGGGAGACCTGGATAGAATTCCCAGCTCCTGGTTTGGGTTCTGGCCCCAGCCACTGCAGACATTTGGGGAGGGAACCAGCAGATGGGAGATTCATCCTCTCTTTCTCTCTCTCTATACCCCCCCACTTCTCTCTACCCCACCCTCCAAATCAAGGAGAATATCAGCTCTTTGAGCCTTAGTTATTTAATAATAAATAGGAATCATAATGTGTATCTCATGACATAATAACAGGCACCAGTTTTTTTAGTGCTTTTTACAAACCAAAATCTCAGAGCCAGGATGTAAGTATTAAACACTATACCCTTATTTTCCCTGCTAAGTGCAAGGAGTGGGGCGAGGGGGTGGGTTAAGTAGCTTGCCCTACACCTCCAAGGGAGGAACTCAGTGGAGGTTATTTTCTTCCCCCAAAGGCACAGTCAGGGATGAGCAAGCTTGTGTGGTGGGAAAAAGATAAAGGACAGGAAATATTGGCCCTTGAGCAAAACATAAGTGGCTAAACATAATGAAAAGATGTTCTGTTTCTACCAGAATCATATGAACACAAAATGAGACTCAATAAAGTTATCATTGGCCTCCCATTAGTTTGGCAGAAATTAAAAGACAGATAACATCCAGACTTGGTAAGGGTGTGGAGAAATGGGAGCTCTCACATATCATCAGCCGAGGTTTAAGTCATAGACATTTTTGCTGGGGAATTGCATTCAACAGCTAACACAGGGAGTGCTTCTGTAGGTGCTTATGCCAGGCACTGCTGTGGCACCAGAGAGATGGCAGTGAACAGAGCAGCATCCTTGGCTTCATGGAGCTTCCATTAACAATATTTTAAATATGCATAATACTTCACCCAGAATTTGCCTTCTAAGTGTTGGTAACATTTCCAGAGTATCTATGCACATACTCAAAATGTGCACAAAGAATATATATGTACAGAAATGCCTATTGTGCTGCTAATGGTAAATAGTAAACTAGTGGGAAAATCTTCATGCCCTTCAATAAGAAAATGCTAAGTGTGTTGAGGTCTCTCCATACAAGGAGATGTCATGCACCAGGTGAGAAAGAATGAAATACACCTCTGTGTGCTGACATGAACAGTTCTCCAAGTACATTATTTTGGAGACAAGGAAAAATTGCAGGAAAATACGTACAGGATAACCCCACTTCTATCTAAAAGAATCTCCATAGCTGTGTATGAACACTGCTGTATTTGCAAATGCCCAGAAATGGGTCAAGAAAGAAAAAACAAACCCTGAAAGTAGAGAAGGGAGAGATGTCTTTCATATTTGGCTTCATGGGTCTCTGTATCATTTGACTTTTCCAAGAGTATGTTCATCAATTGCTCTTTTCACTTTTTAAATCTACAAATCTGATTTAGTAAAGACTCGAACTTGGGTGTGATGCAAAGAAAGAAACCATAGCTGGAATTCTCTGTGACTGCTCGTGTACTTTGTGTGTGTGTGTGTGTGTGTGTGTGTGAGTGTGTGTGTTTCCAGATACAATCAAAGTTAATAACATAAAATGGGGGAGAGTATTCGGTACAGTGTAAGCCACTGCTCTGCTTGGAACATCTGCCTCCCATAATGAAGTGCCTGGGTTTGAGTCCTGGCTCCACTTCCAATTCTGCTCCATGCTAATGAAATTCCTGGGAGGCAACAAGTGACAGCTTAAGTACTTGGGTCCCTGTCAGCTACATGGGAGACCCAGATTGAGTTCCCAGTTCCTACGCATTTGGGGAGTGAATCAGGGGATATGACATATTCATTCTCTCTCGCGCGTGCACTCTCTCTCTCTAATAAAATAAAAAAAAAAACTTTAAAAATATTTTGAAAGCATAAACTGGCAAGCTAAAGGCCCAAGGAGTCCAGCAGCTGGTTTTCCAGAGAGTCCCGGTCACATAGAAATGTTCTCTCCAGATGGACCAGCAGCAGCACCCAACACAGGCCTGAGCCGGGCAGAGGCTGATGACAGTGGCCGCTTGCCAGGGACCTTTAGGAATGGCGTTGACTAATTGGAGCATGTCCAGAGAAGGCCAGCTGGGAGCTAAGCAGCCTAGCGAGGAAGATTTGAGGAGCCTCAAATGTGTGCCCTGGAGCCAGAGCAATGCAGTGAAAGGAACTACAGTCACCCTCAAGTCTTTGATGAGCCGTTCTGAGGGAGAACAAAGGAGGCTGCCCCCAGCTTTGCCTCCTTGCAGCTCCAAAACCCTCCCAGCGCAGAGCCCCAGGAAGCCTCCCACTGACTGCTCTCACTGATTCCCTTTTGTTTTTCTCTGAAATTATAGAAATATTTGCACTACATAAGATTCTAATGTAAAAACATGTATCACATGCATGGCATAGATTGAACAGTATCTGATAGAGGATGAACTGCTCCAACGAGGCCCATCTAAAACTTAATGCTGTGTTTGTTTTACGTCTTCTCTTCAGAATGACATTTTGCTCGGAAAACATGGATGATCTGCAACTTCACCCGACCCAGGAGAAAAACTTCGTGAGATGTGAAGTAAACCCAAAAAAAATGAAGCCAAAGATCAAATGAGTTTTGCTGAAGTCTCGTTGTAAAGAATAAATAAAAATTCATTTATTCCTTATGTGGGATGGTTGCCTTCTTGGGAAACAAAAGTTATGTAAACAATATTTTATTATAATATAATATATAGTATTATATATTATATAGCATAATATAAGTAAAATTTAGATTTACATTTACTATTAGAAACAAAGTACTTCAAAACTATATGATATCACTATTTTCAAGTGTTAGTACAACTAAAAATTTCTCGGTCGGATCAAATGTTAATATGTGCAATTAGCTACACATGTAAGAATCATTTATACATGCTGTTTTGATTCACAATGTCCTTTACAGTGAAGTCAAATTTCTCATAATCCCAGGGCCCATATTGTGGCATAGTGGATTAAGCCACCACCTGCAACCCCAGCATCCATATGAGTGCCAGTTCGGTCCCAGATGCTCCACTCCCTAAACAGTTCCCTGCTAATAAACCTGGAAATGCAGAAGGCGACCCAAATACTTGGGCCCTGCCACTCTTGTGGGAGACCTGGATGAGTTCTTGGTTCCTGGCTCTGACTTGGTCTATCCCTAGCCATGGAGGTCATTTGGGGAGTGAACCAGCAGATGGAAGACTTCTCTCTCTGTTTCTCTCTATCCCTCCTCTCTCTCTCCCCCCACCTCTACCTCCACTTCTACCTCTACCTCTACCTTTCAAGTAAGTGAATAAATCTTTAAAATGAAAATTTACCATATTCTTTCACTAGTTCATCATAGTCAGTTTTTTAAAGATTTATTAATTTGTTTATTTGAATGGCAGAGTTACAGAGAGGCAGAGGCACAGAGAGAAAGGGGGGGGGGAGAGAGAGAGAGAGAGAGAGAGAGAGAGAGAGAGAGTCTTCCATCTGCTGGTTCACTCCCCAGATGGCTGCAACAGCTGGAGCTGTGCCAATCCAATGCCAGGAGCCAGGAGCTTCTTCCAGGCCTCCCACTTGGGTGCAGGGGCCCAAGCACTTGGCCTGGCTTTTCCAGGCCATAGTAGAGAGCTGGATCAGAATTGGAGCAGCCAGGACTCAAACTGGCGCCCATCTGGGATGCCAGCACTGCAGGTGGTGGCTTTACCCACCACACCACAGTACCAGCCCCTATCCTAGTCAGTTTTTATGAAAAGATATTTGTTACCTAACTAGTGCTTCAAAGCAGAATTCTAATTAATCACCAGTTATGTGTCCCAAAGTACATTTTCCTGAAAACAATACAGCTTACCAAAAGTCAAATTCTAATAATTTTAATCATACAAATTATATATTTCAGTGAGCAAATACATAGAAGTAGAATTCTGCTAAAACTACCCATGATAACAATGTAAGTCACACAGTTGGTAATTTTAATAACTAAATTACTAATTAAAGAAATGCAATTCTCTTTTACTAATGTTAGCAACAAATGATAATGGAAAAATCTTAATAGCTCAAAGAGTTTGCTTTGGACTGAATGTTTATGTCCTGCTAAAATTCATCAACTGAAATCTAACTTAGAGAGGGAGGGCCTCCTGGGATGATTAGATCATGAGAGAGGAGCCCTCAGGAATGGGATTAGTGCCCTCATGGAGGGAGAAAGAGCCCAGAGCTTTCCTCCCTCTGCTGCGTGGTAGATAACAGGAAAGTGGCCATCAGCAATCCAGGAAGCGAGCTGTCACTAGACACCAGATCTGCCAAAACCTTGATTTTGATGTCGCAGCCTCCAGAACTAGAAGAAATAAACTTTTGTTGTTCAAACCACCCATTCTATGCTAAGTTGCTAGAGCAGCTTTAACTGACTGAGCCACAGATATTGAATCTCAAACTGTTCTAACAATGAAATAATGGTGTTCACCGATAAATTCCAGCACAAAGCACATGATAGAAGCAGATCCTAGCTCTGGTCATGAATTGGATATGCGTTTCAAGTAGCTCAGAAAGGAGCAGCACACTGTGCACATTCGACGACCTAACCTGAGACGCACAGAGATTGAGCTACGTACAACTCATAATCCACACTCCCTTCACTACAGCAGGGTGAACCAGGGCTTGCAAAACAAAGAAATGTCCCTTCTTCCTGAAGAGAAGTCTGCCTCTGCCTAAGGTATTTAAAATTATCTTTTGGGGCAGGACATAGTGATTAAGACACCACTCGGGGTGCGTGTATTCCATAGCAGAATGCCTAGGTTTGAGTTGTGACTCTGTTTCCCACAAATGCACACCCTGGGAGGCAGCAGGGGATGACTCAGGTACTTGGGTCTCTGCCACCCATGTGAGGGATCCAGATTGAGTGTCTTATCTTCTGACTTTGGTCTGGCCCAGCCCTAGCTGTTGTGGACTTTTGGGGAGTGAACCAGTAGATGGAAACTCTCTCTCTCTCTCTCTCTCTCTCTCTCTCTCTCACACACACACACACACACACACACACACATCTCCCTCTCAAATAATTTTTTAAAAACAGTTCTTTGATGATTCAGTTTTATTTCTCTTTGAAGGATCCATAAAATTAAAGAATGGGGGCCGGTGCTGTGGCATAGCAGGTTAAGTGTTGCCTGCAGTGCCAGGATCCCATATGGGCACCAATTCGAGTCCCAGCTGCTCCACTTCTGATCCAGCTCCCTGCTAATGCGCCTGGGAAACAGCAGAAGATGGCCCAAATGCTTGGTCCCCAAAAATCCACGTGGGAGACCCAGATGAAGTTCCTGGCTCATGGCTTTGGTCTAGCCCAGTTCTGGCCTTTGCAGCCATTAGGGAACTGAATAAGCAGAGAGAAGATTTCTCCCTCTCTGTCTCTGGCCCTCCCTTTCTGTAACTCCTCTTTTCAAATAAATAAATCTTAAAAAAAAAAAAAGGTGTATTTTGAGGGGATAGGAAGATAGGTAAGTCAACATTTCAAAATAAAGCATTCTGGGGCTGACGCTGTGGCGTAGCAGTTAAAACCACCTGTAGTGCTGGCATCCCATCTGGGTGCCGGTTCTAGTCCTGGCTGCTCCACTTATGATCCAGCATTCTGCTATGGCCTAAGAAAGCAGTAGAAGGCAGCTTGAGTGCTTGGGCTCCTGCACCCACATGGGAGACCTGGAAGAAGCTCCTGGCCCCTGGCTTTGGATCAGTGCAGCTCCGGCCATTTCGGCCAGTTAGGGAGTGAACTAGCAGATGGAGACTTCTCTTTCTCTGCCTTTCCCCTCTCAGTATAACTTTAATTTTCAAATAAAAATATTTAAAAAAATATATAAAAATAAAGCATTCTACCCCGAATGCTAAATCTTTCCTGCAAAAGTATCTGACCCCACTTCTAGAGAAAGGATGTATGTGTGCAGAATTGATAGATATCAAAATGAACAACAGTTTCCATTATGTCTAAAATATTAATGTTTACAAGCAAGTCATATTTGTATTGGATTAGCATGTTTTATCACTAATTGTACAGAAGGGATTCAAATATTACTTTTAAAAAACAACAGGAAAACTTTCTTTGCTGTATATCCTACCTAGTCTGTGACTCTGTATACCTGGAGACATGTATAAGAATGCCTAAATGAGCCTCGAAACCATCATGACCAGAAAGAGCCCAATGTCTGCCAGTACAATGCACACATAAACAACCTCATGTTCTTACTAATGGGATGTTTTGCAGCAGTGAAAAAAATAAATCCAGGGCTACACACACAAAAAGAACAGGGCTGTGGCCAGCCTAAGGCAGCAAGGGTGCAAAATTTAAGGAGTCACTCACAGATTTTGCATTTGCACAAAGACACGATAAATACAAGTACAAGGGTACTTCAAAACATTCAAGGAAAAATGGAATAAAAAATCAGTCTCTTTTGATGGAAAAAAATTGAAATCCACGCATCGTTTTTTCAGAACATGCATTTTCCTGGAACTTTTTAAAAATGTTTTATTTATGTACTTCTCCTATTTGAAAGGCAGAGAGAGAGAGAGAGAGAGAGAGGCAGTCAGAGGTCTCTGAACATCTGCTGACTCACCCCCAGATGTCCACAGCAGGTGCAGCTGGGCCAGGCCAAAGCCAGGAACCGGGATGTCAACTCAGATCTCTCACATGAGGGCACTTGATCCATCACCTGCTGCATCTCAGAGTGCCCACTTCAATCTTAGATACTCTAACACGAGATGCAGATGCCCCAAGATGCAGCTTTTTTTAAGATTTACTTTATGTATTTGAAAGGCAGAGTTAAAGAAAGGGAGTTATCTTTGTCCCTTGGCTCACTCCCCAAACAGCCACAGCAGCCAGGGCTGGGCCAGTCCGAACCCAGGAACCGCTTCCGAGTTTCTCACTTGGGTGCAGGGGTCCAAGGACTTGAACCATCCTCTGCTGCTTTTCCAGGCACATTAGCAAGGATCTGGATCAGAAGTGGAGCAACCAGGACTCAAACCAGTGCTCACATGGGATGCTGGCACTGCAGGCGGGGGTTTTACCCGCTATGCCACAGCGCCGGCCCCCTAAGCTACATCTTAACTGTTGCGCCAAATGCCCAGTGACCTTTTTGAAGTCTTCTCATGTGCAGAGACTCCCGATTTTTTTTTTCACTAAAATAAGCATTCTCTTTTAATTCCGTGAACTTTTTGAAGTACCCTTGCCTAGCTCACTATCCTCTAACTCAACTCATTGTTGGAGCTGCAAGAACAAGCAGTAGAGTCACAGCCATGGGAGTGAGGCCGTGGTCATGTTTGGAAGGAGAAAGGTCACACCAGTGTGCGGAGGCCAATGCTGGACTTCTCACTCCCGGGAGGGCGGCCACATGGATGCTCACCTTATAACCATCCTAGAACTGGACGTGTCATTTGTGCGTGTTAGGTAGGAAAGTCACTTTCCACAACCTGAAAAGAAAAAGGAGAGTTAAGAGTTAAGCAAACATTTCTACCACAAGTTGATATGTTTCAATATTAATATACTATTCCTGGGAACAGAGGTTATTTTTTCTTTAGTAAGAAAACCTTTTAGTCATACCAAACACGAAGACCTTTGGGACAGAGGATTCCATAAGAAACCACGTGATGGACAAGTGGCTAACGGGAACATCTGAGACTCCTCTTGGCGTGTCCAAATCTGGTTGCTCCTGTTGGATTCTTTTCACTCAGGGAGATGCGTTCGTCGACATCACATTTTCTGAGGTACCTTCAAGGAAGAAGGCAAATGGGGAAACTGAATAATGCAGCCACATCTGTTCGTTGCACATGCAAAATGCTGGCTCGTGCGCTGATTCTACACACCTCACTCCAAAGGATCTGCATTTGTGAGCCCACTCAGGAAGAACACTGGCATCCTGCTTTTAAGACACAGTCTGTCTGTGCTGTTCTCCTTGTAAGGAGACCAAGGGAAGACACGGAGCAAGGGTGGCACTGCAGCCACGCTCTTTGTGGTGAGCAAGTCCGAGGGAAGGAAGCAAGCCCTGGTTCCACATCATGATGAGGGCGCACTCCTCCACGGCGAGTTCAGTGTCCGCAGCGTCCATGTTGAGTCATGTGGACTGCCGGCGTCACAACAGTTTTGATGGCGAGACACCTCTAAGGGGCGGCAAAGCTGCCCAGTGCCATGCCCACCCCCCCACAGAGACAAAGTCAGTGGATGAGAACTAAACAGCAGAGCAAGAGGAAGAAGATGAAACCAAGACAGAGCCCGGAGCAGGTGCTTAGCACAGCCTTTGAGATCTCACTTGCAACACGCCCGGCCCACGGTGGAGTGCCTGGTTCCATTGTTGGCTCACCTCCCAATTACAGCTGCCTGCGAATCTGCACCGTAGGAGGCAGAGTAATGGCTCAGGTCACTGGGTCTCCCATCCACGCGGGAGATCTGCAGAGTCCTCAGCTTCTGGCTTCCCAGCTTTGGCCGGGTCCAGCCCCAGCCAACATTGTGGGCGTTGGAGAATGAACCAGCAGAGAGAAGCTCTCTCTGTCTCTCTGCCTATCAAGTAAATTCAATAAAGACATATTTCTAAGAAGCAAGTCCATTCCTAAGTTACCATCTACTTGCTAACCTTTCCTTATGCACCCTACTCCCATCCCCCAAAGCCTGTACCTGCTTCATGCACCCCACCCCCCCATCTCGCTCCTTCCCATGCCTGCCTTTTCCTCCTTCCTCCTTCTTCTTCCTCTCTTCCTGCCTAGCTGAGCCTTACTGATCCCTCCAGGGCCAGTTTTCCCCATCAGCTGTCTGCCATCTCTGCCCAGCTCTCTGGGACCTCTCTCTCCTCCAAGAGGGTGCTCCTGGCTCCTGCTGGGGTTGGCCTTGCCCGGGTCTGCTGACTCTCCACCACCACCCAGTTTCCTGGCTGCTCCTCGCCCTCACTCAGTGAACCAGAGGATGGGACCTCACTCACTCTGCGCTGCCCCCACCTCTCTCTGTTGCTCTGCCTTTCAAACAAAATAAATAAATTTTTATTATTTATCTTGATAACCAAGTTTTTAGAACCCCTTAATTTTTTAATGATTTATTTATTTATTTGAAACACAGAATTACATAGAGGCAGAGGCAGAGAGAGATCTTCCATCTGCTGGTTCACTCCCCAAATGATCGCAACAGCCAGAGGTGGGCTACCAGGTCTCCCAAGCACTTGAGCCATCTTCTACTGCTTTCCCAGACCATGGTAGAGAGCTGGATCAGAAGTGTAGCAGCCAGGACTCAAACCAGTGCCCACATGGGATGCCGGTACTGCAGGCAGCGGCTTTACCAGCTACACCACAGTGCTGGCCCCTGGAGCCACTTACATTGTGTGCCCAAGGTAAGTGCCTGGTCCTGGCTCTGATTTGTAGAACTGCTTATTGAACACCTATCTCCCCACACCCCCGCCGGAGTTGAGCCTTGGTGAAGCCAGGGAGAGTCACTGTTCAGGACTTTATCCCCAGTGCCCTGCCCTTTACCTGGCACAGAGCTGGCATCCTGGGAACGCTTGTTGAATTAATAAGTGATAGTCATCTTTTTATAGGCATGTTTCCTTTCTCGATTCAATAAGCTCCAACTACTGCACCTGTCCAAGACGAGAAAGAGCTCACTGCTTCCTCGTTCAGTTCAGAAACAAAGCAGGGCTGGTGTCAGCACTGCCTTCCCTCCCTTCCTCAAGGACATTCTCATCCCTTCCCCGGCCAGACTCCTCTTATCCCAGCTCAGCATCTGTCTGAACCCGTTCATCAGAAACCCTAGCATTCCTTGATTAAATTTCCACTTCTCAGTCTCAGAGCTATCTGTCTACCAAATAAGTGAAGAATCAGAGAACAATCATGACAGCTGTCTACAGCAGGGCCTCTCAAACTGGACTGTGCCCAGGGACCTTGCTCATCTCTGGCCCTGTAGGTCCAGGAGGGGGCCCAAGATCCTGTTCCTCCAACAAGTGCCTGAGTGATGCTATTGCTGCTGGTCCGTGGGCCACACTGATTAGAGGAAAAGTAGACCCGTGTTTCCCAGCCTTCCCCAGTGGGCACCAATCCCTCCCCTGGAGATTCTAACTCAGCAGGTGGAGGACAAGCAGCCTGAATAATTTTTCTCATTAGAAAAGTTGGGGCAATGCTGATCTAGTCCGACCCCTGCCTCCCTGGTATCACACCTGTGACACGGCAGCTCCAGTGAAGGGAGGGCCCCATTTGCCCCACACACACACACACACACACACACACGCCCCCAGCCTTCCTCCCTGCAAAGCCGCAGAGAGCAAATGAACTGCTTCAAATGTCTGAAGACAGTCTGTGTGCCATCAGCTCCGTGAAGACCAAAGCTGGAGTGTGTTCTCAGCTGTTGCTCTCGTGATTATTTTAAATGTCTCATGTTGGAGATGTCTTGCAAAAGCCTAACCATGCAAAGATGGGTAAAGAGCAAGCTGGTCATCCCCCTGCGTCCATCACCTCCTCTGCCCCAGCGGCCTGAAGGAGGAAAGGGTGACAGGCTTGGGGCCGAAAGCCTTCCACAACTACAAGCATCCGCACACACTCAAGCTTTGCTGCGCTTGTTATTTCCATCAAAGTAGACAGACTTACAGTACAGATGGTCTTCCGCTTCTCAGAGTCAGACTGTGTGATTCTTTCACTTCCCAGTGGTGTGGCAGCGATATGCATTCGGTAGAAACTGTACTTCGAATTTTCAATTTTGATCTTTTCTGGGGTTAACTCTGTGATATGATACACTTATAGTGCGATGCTGTCTTGCCATCTTCTGCAGTTTTTTCAGAAAAATATATTTTCCATGAACTCTTGCAAGATCAGTCATATGCATGGATTTCAGAATCTTTTGCACCCAAATAGATTTATCTTTTAATTCCTTTTCCATGAACACATAGGAGGCAAAGAGATATAGAGACAGAATTATAGCTTGCATCCTCTGGTTCACTCCCCAAATGCCCACAAGGGCCAAGACTGGACAAGGGCGGGAGCCAGAAACTCAAACCAGGTCTCCTGTGTGTGTATGTGTGTGGCAGGAACCCAACTGCTGAACCATCACTACTGCACTGGCAGGAAGCTGGAGTGAAGAGCCAGAGCTGGAAGATGAACCCAGGGACACTGACTCTGATGTGGGATGCAGGCATCTTAACTACTACGCTAAACACCCTCGCCCATCCGCTAATTTTTTGAAGCTCCTGTGGATTAAGTGCATTTACAACTTAACAGTATTTTCAACTCAGAATGTGTTTATCAAGAGGTAAGCTGAGCTGCATCTGCTGCAGGTGACTCTGCAAATTCTTTTTCTTTAAGTCAATGATACATTATTAGTATCTCTATGAATCAGGAGACATGCAAACTTATTTCTAATTCCTTCATACATATAAACAAAACAGCTTACATGAACAGAATTACATGAGCTGGTGGGGATGCTGCAGTCTGCTTTCTTTTCCTTTTCCTTGGGTGGTCCCGTCTCCCTGTTAACAACCGGAAGTGTAGCTTTGAAATGCTTCCTTCGCCTTGGCCTCTAACATACTGCAGGTCTTCAAAAAAAAATTTCATGGAAAATACGCATTCTGAAAAAACAACACACAGATTTCAACGTTTCACATCAAGAAAAAAATCTAATTCCATTTTCTGTGAACGTTTTGAAGGACCCTCATCTAGACATACTCTCAGAGAGAAGGAAGTCATCACTGTTTTGTAAACATGAAATAATGTTGTACATTCTTGTCAGAAAACATTTTCTCGTATTCCACAGTACTACCTAAAGCATTTCTGGGTCAACTGGGTGGCTCTCGTTATTTTGCTGGCTGCATAGTATTCCTCTGTATAGAAGTATCTTAGTGTACCCCATCTCACACTGATGTGCCTTTTTGCTCCAGCTTTCTGCCCCTGTGTGGAAAAAACGCTGCATTCAACATCCTAATATATATATTAAATATACGCATATGTGGGAGACATTTGTAGAGGTAGAATCATTAGGTGAAATGATACTTATTCTTTCATCTCATAGATGTGGTCGTATTGCTTCACTAAATAATACAATGGTTTGCAGTTCTATGAGTAGCTGTTATCTGTTTCCTACCTCCGTCCAAGGCTGAAATATTTATTGCTCATTTTTGTCTTTGCCAGTATGAAGGGTGTAAGTGATGGCCCCAGTGTTACTTGACATTTTTCTACCTACTACTGTTTTGGAATATTTTCATGTTTATTAGAATTGCTTTACTGCAAATTGTTCAAATCTCATTTTCTTTTCTTTTTTTCTTTTTTCTTTTCTTTTTTTTTTGACAGGCAGAGTTAGTGAGAGGGACAGAGAGAAAGGTCTTCCTTCCGATGGTTCACCCCTCAAATGGCCGCTGCGGCCAACGTGCTGCGCCGATCCAAAACCAGGAGCCAGGTGCTTCTCCAAATTGGGATTTGGCCGGCGCCGTGGCTCACTCGGCTAATCCTCCACCAGGTCGGGGCACCGGATTCTGTCCCGGTTGCCCCTCTTCCAGGCCAGCTCTCTGCTGTGGCCCGGGAGTGCAGTGGAGGATGGCCCAAGTGCTTGGGCCCTGCACCCCATGGGAGACCAGGAGAGGCACCTGGCTCCTGCCTTTGGATCAGAGCACAGTGCGCGGGCCGCAGCCCGCTGGCCGCGGCGGCCATTGGAGGGTGAACCAACGGCAAAGGAAGACCTTTCTCTCTGTCTCTCTCTCTCACTGTCCACTCTGCCTGTCAAAAAAAAAAAATTATTCATTTGAGAGACAGAGCTTCTAATCATTAATATACTCCCCAAATGCCTGCAATGGCTATGACTGGGCTGAGGCCAGGAACCAGGCCAGAGCCAGGAGCCAGAGTGGCAGGAACCCAATTACTTGAACCATCACTGCTACTTCCCAGGATATGCATTGGCAGGAATCTAGAATCAGGACTCAGAGCCAAGAATTGAACTCAGGCACTTGAATGTGAGACAGGCATTTTAATCTCTAAGCTAAACGCCCACTCCTATTTTTTCTGCTGTTACTGTTGTTACTGGAATCTCAGGGTATACAATAACATCACCAAAAATCACATATATACTGATTGTTTCTTTTTTTTTTTTTACTATGCTGGTTTTCCAGAAGTTCCAACACAATGTTAATTATTTTTAAAGATTTATTTATTTAAAAGACACAGTTACAGAGACAGAGAGAGGGAGACCCAGAGGGAGAGAGATCATCCATCTGATGGCTCACTCCCCAGAAGGCTACAATGGCCAGAACTGGGCCCAACTGAAGCTAGGAGCCAGAAGCCTCCTCCAGGTCTCCCATGAGGGTGCAGAGGCCCAACGACTTGGTCCATTTTCCACTGCTTTCCCAGACACACTAGCAGGAAGCTGAATTGGAAGTAGAGCAGTTGGGACTTGAATTGGCACCCATATGGGATTAATACACCTTATTTTATTTAAGTGCTTTTCTTCTATTCTTCTATTAGACATGGCAGTTGAAATTTAGGAAATGCCTCAGAATACATGACTTTGCTTCTATTAATTCATGAAATACACTGCATTGATGTATTTCCTGATAGTGACCCATGCTTGCATTCTTGGAACAAATTGCTCTGGCTGTGATACATTTCTTCATAACATGCTGGACTTTATTGCTTCTATGTAAGATTTTGTCTCTGTTGTCATAAATGACATTGATCTGCAACTTTTTATGTCATCAGTTTCTTTCTTTCCTTTCTTTTTGCCATCAGTTTCACGTCTTGATATTCCACAGCTTTTATCTATGGCCTTGAATACTTTAGATAATATTATGGTATTTTAATTTTTGTAATTAGAGAAAAACTCAGCTGTGAAACCATCTGGTTCTTGTGCTTTTGCATGTGAGATTCTTAGATTTTTCAGCTTTTACTTGTTTATTACTTATTTATTAAATTTTTTGTGAGATATCCTTAAGCAAAAGAGGCACAAGGCTTTATATGAGCCTAATAATGAGTAAGTAAAGGCATAACATCAAAGAATATAAAAAGTTCAAACTAAATTTTGCAATTCTAGTTAATTCTTCTTGAGATAGTTGCAGCAAACACACATCTTTATCATGGAAAAAATAAGATGAGGCTACAGGAATGCTAAGCAGTGCTTTTTCCAACATTAAATTTAGATCTGAGGGTACTTAGAATTAAAAGATAAGCTTATTTTGGTGCAAAAAAATTTTAAACCCTCGGGCTGGCATTATGGGGTAACGGTTAAGGCAACACCTGTGACATCAGCATCCCATGTGGGTGCCTGTTCATGTCCTAGCTACTCCACTTCCCAACCAGCTCCCTGCTAATGGCCTGGGAAAAGGGCCCCCGTTACCCATATGGGAGACCCGGATAAAGCTCCTAGCTTCTGGCTTTGGCTTGGCTCAGCACTGGCCATTGAGTTCATCTGGGAGTGAACCAGCAGATATAAGATCTCTCCAACTGTGAATTTTAATAAATAAAATTTTTTTTAAAAAATTTTGAAATCCATGCATACATGGATACTTGGAAAACATGTATCATGAAAAAGCTATGCCTGGGTCTCAAAATTTTTTGCATAAAGGTAAATTTATAATTCAATTTTTATGAAAATTTTAAATCCCCTCCAAATCCACTAAAGGAAAGAAAAGTGTAAATTTAAGTAGTTCAGTTTACTGTCAAGAGAATCTATGTTGGAGAATGACAACACTTCTCATTCCTAATCGTAAGCATAGGTTTAAATGTTTTCTATTTAGAAAGTGCATTTGAGATAATTCTAAGTTTGTTTCATATCTGAGTAACTGGTGGATTCATATCTTATGTGGCTGACAATCAATGTGTAGCCCATGTGGTAGTGGTGGTGGTGGTTTTACCGTGTACCCTGAAATTCTAAATTAAATTAGATGTAAAAATAATCTTATTATAGTTTTTATTTTTTAACAGTCATATGTAATGACATAAAGAGGCATCTATTTACGGATGGAAAGCAAGGTAAGGGATCCAATGTGCTTTAAAAAAAGACTTTACATAAAATTAAATAAATTTATTTGTATATATTGGTGAAAGGCAAAGAAACAAAGAGAGATCTTCCCTCTGCTGGTTCACTCCTGCAACAGCCAGGGCTGGGCCTGGCCGAAGCCAGGAGACAGGAACTCAATCAAGTGAGTCTCCCAGGTTGGGGGGCAGGCACCCAAGCACTTGAACTCTCACCTGCTGCTTCCCAAGGTCCACTTTAGCAAGAAGCTGAAACCTGCAGTGCAGTCAGGTCTCAAACCCCAGTGCCTTAACCACTGTACCAAATGCCCACCTCTGAAAAATGAGCTTCTAAGAGTAAATATTTTTATTTAATTCTTATAAGGCCTTATTTGACTCTTCTGTCTCCTAGACTGGACTAAAAGTGCTAAAATTAAAAAAAAATCACAGAAAGTACAAATTGTATGCAGATTATTGTGGGTTTAATTTTGTTTTCTCTTTTTTACGCACAAGACAATGATTTTTTTTTCTCTCCAAGAGGGGCCAGGACTAGGGTAAGGCAAAATCCAAGGAGGCAAGATCACGAAAGTGCCGCCATCCCTGAGTGGCCATGAGAGCAAGTGCTTCCTTAAGAGTGAGGTGCTCCTTTCTCTCTCTCTCTCTCACTGTCCACTCTGCCTGTCAAAAAGGCAAAAAAATGGCTGGCGCCGCTGCTCAATAGGCTAATCCTCCGCCTGCGGCGCCAGCACACCGGGTTCTACTCCCGGTTGGAGCTCCGGATTCTCTCCCAGTTGCCCCTCTTCCAGTCCAGCTCTCTGCTGTGGCCAGGAGTGCAGTGGAGGATGGTCCAGGTGCTTGGGCCCTGCACCCGCATGGGAGACAAGGAGAGGCACCTGGCTCCTGGCTTCAGATCAGCGCGGTGCGCTGGCCGCAGCGGCCATTGTGGGGATGAACCAACGGAAAAAGGAAGACCTTTCTCCCTCTCCACTCTGCCTGTCAAAAAAAAAAAAAAAGGTGAGGTGCAGGGGCCAACACCGTGGTGTGGCAGTTTAACCCGCTGCCTGTGAAGCCAGCATCCCATATGGACACCAGTTTGAGTCCTGGCTGCTCTACTTTCAATCCAGCTCCCTGCTAACACTCCTGGGAAAGCAGTGGAGGATGGCTCCGGTATTTGGGCCCCTGCACACAGGTGGGAGATCCGGAAGAAGCTCCTGGCTTTAGGCCTAGTACTGGCTGTTGTGGCCATCTGGGGAGTGAACCAGCAGATGGAGGACCTCTCTCTCTCTGTAACTTTGCATTTCAAATAAAAAATAAATAAATCTTTAGAAAAAAAAAAGTGAGGTGTCTGAAGTTTGTTTTCTTGAATTTTGTGCTTTAGGTACCTTGCTTGCCTGCTCATAGTCCCAGTTCTGTTTATATTAATTCTTTCTTAGTATTTTCTTCTGGTTTACTTTGTTCTTTCCATAGAAAAGCAATGAGTATTTTTCCAGTATGATCTTAAAGAAAAACTACCATCAAAGCAATGGCTACCAAGAGATGGAAGTGGTCCAGTCAAACCAAAGCATCCAAGTCAAAATCAAAAATCATGGCAATTGATTTGGGGGGATATTCCAGGCAGTTTCCTAGTTGACTTTCTGGAGGGTCAAAGAAAGCTAACATCTGCTTATCAGGAGGGTGTTTTTGAGAAAATCGGTCAACACTTTAGTAGAAAAACACCTAGCAAAGCTTCATCAGAGGTGGCGTGGGAGCTGACGCTGCGGGTCGTCATGTTTCTCCAGTATTATCTCAACGAGGAGGGCGACCGATTGTACATGCTGAAGAAGTTTGACCCTGTGGGACAGCAGACCTGCTCGGCCCATCCTGCGCGCTTCTCCCCGACGACAAGTACTCGCGACACTGCATCGCCATCAAGAAGCGCTTCAAGGTGCTGATGACCCCGCAGCCGCGCCTGTGCTCTGAGGCCCCTTGAGCGTCGCGTTTCTTCCACCGCCTGCCGCTCCTCAGAGGCTCCTTGTAAAATAAACCAAAAATGCCCCCTCCGCCTCGGCCATGGGAAAAAAAAAGCTTCATCAGAGTCCTTCTCCAACGTGATGATACTGCTACTCATTCTTCTCATCAAGCCAGGGACATTTTGCAAATGTTTCAATGGGAAATCATTAGGCACCCACATTTCAGTCTCCTGATTGGCTCCGTCTGACTTCTTTTTGCTTCCTAATCTTAAAAGTCTTTACAGGGCACCCACTCTTCTTTAGTTAGTAGTATAAAAAAGACTATGCTGACATGGTTAAAATATCAGGCCTTCAGTTTGTTCTGGATGGACTAAACATTTGGTGTCATCATTTATATAAGCATCTTGAACTCAAAGGAGCTCATGCTGAGACATAGTTTATAATTTCATTTTTTGATTTTTTAATTTTAATCTTAATTTTTTATTTGATTATAATTTCATTTATTTTATTTTATTTTGTAGAGTTATGGACAGTGAGAGAAAGAGACAGAGAGAAAGGTCTTCCTTCCATTGGTTCACTCACCAAATGGCCGCCACAGCCAGCGCTGTGCCCATCCAAAGACAGGAACCAGGTGCTTCTGCTGGTCTCCCATGCGGGTGCAGGGGCCCAAGCACTTGGGCCATCCTCCACTGCACTCCTGGGCCACAGCAGAGAGCTGGACTGGAAGAGAAGCAACTGGGACTAGAACCCAGCGCCCATATGGGATGCCGGCGCCACAGACAGAGGATTAACCAAATGAGCCATGGCACCGGCCCCTATAATTTCATTTTTCCTATGAACTTTTTGAAAGCCCTTTATACATATCAGTTAATGTGAATATACTGATAATATCAGTCCTCTATATTTTTGTATTACATTTGATTCTGAAAAAGTTTTGAAATTTTATCAACTTTGCATTACTGTTGGATATACATTTTCTTAATTCTACTTCATAAAATGTAGCTTATATTTTTATGTGATATCTCCCTTTTAGTACTTTTTTTTAAAAGATTTTTTATTGATTTATTTGACAGGTAGAGTTACAGGCAGTGAGAGAGAGAGAGACAGAGAGAAAGGTCTTTAATCCGATGGTTCACCCCCAAAAGGCTGCAACAGCCAGAGCTACGCCTATCCAAAGCCAGAAGCCAGGTGCCTCTTCCTGGTCTCCCACACGGGTGCAGGGGCCCACACATTTGAACCATCCTCCACTGCTTTCCTAGGCCACAGCAGAGAGCTGGACTGGAAGAGGAGCAACCGGGACTAGAACCCGGCACCCACATGGGATGCTGGCACTGCAGGTGGAGAATTAACCCAGTGTGCCACAGCTCCGGCTCCCAAGTACTTTTATTCTTTAATCCCTCCCTGTTAAAAGACAATTAATTTTGTTATTC
The DNA here is from genome assembly GCA_949820135.1 of Sylvilagus floridanus. Classification (NCBI taxonomy): domain Eukaryota; kingdom Metazoa; phylum Chordata; class Mammalia; order Lagomorpha; family Leporidae; genus Sylvilagus; species Sylvilagus floridanus. Next base: position 66,532,870 of record OX463239.1, read on the forward strand.
CTATTTTATTTTTATTATTTCCTTGCTAACTTCATCCATCCCTTTATTGTCAACTTTTTAATATTTTGTTTCTTTAAAATTTTCATTTAAATGTTTCTTCTATATGGAATATAACTGGCTTATTTTATTTAACACAATCTAAGTGTTTCTGACTTTTGTTGTGAAAATCTACCCCACTCACATTTAGTGTAATGACTGAACTCCTCCTACGATCATGTTTTATTTGGCTACTCTGCTAATTATCTCCTCCTTTTACTTGTCTTTAGCTTTGTAGATTGAGCAAATTGATATTATTTCCCTTTCCCTATTGTTAATATCACTTCTCTTACAGATTTCCCATCTATGTCCAGCTACTTTTCTTTTCTTCGTGCTCATAATCACATATTTTTTCCCATTATATGAAAACCAGACACATATTTCTCTCACCAAAGTGCTTCCATTCCTCACCCCAAACTTTAGAATACTTTGACTTTCTCCTCCAGTTGCACAACCACTTCCCAGATGAGAATTTGGGAACATCTCCCTTCTTCCCACCACTCCCATGCCCAGATCTGCTTATTATTTTTAGTATGAAACTGTTTTTAGAAAAGTTGTTAAGGCAGATGGTGATGTGGATCAACTCAGGCAAAGAGTAGACTTTCTCAGAGGAGAGGACGCAACAACACCTACAGTCAGAGGGAGAAGCGTCTCCGGCCTCGGAGCTACTGAGGGGCTGCAGGACATTCTAATCGTTTTCACTACTCACCATGCACTATTGCTCCAGGATTTCGCATTCTCCTGGCCTTTCCCTACTCTTCTGAAGACTTGATATGATTGCCAAGTAGGAGGAACTGGGGACGTACTGGGTGCTTCTGCAGGACTTAGTGAACGTGGGAGAGGCACGCGACAGGTCTCCCTAGGTCAGGTCCAGATGGCGCTTGACTCTCAGGGGTGGCAGTTTTCCACTCTGCAGCATCTAGCGTGTGGCTAAGCAGGCCAAGAACTAGACGATTTCCTTGTTGAGGTTCAACTTGTTCTTCTCTGGTGTGGGGAGTTCTCTATTCTTACTGCTCAGAGGCGTCCGGCGCCTAGGACTGTGTCTCTTCATCACCAGGAGCTCTGTGAGGTGCAAGTCCTCCTTACCGCAGACTTTTCTGCCATTTTCAATCACCTCTTCTGTCAGATCCCTTGCCTTCTTCGGCATTTCCACCTCCTGGTTTCCATCTCTTCGTCATTTTTTCTGGCACGAATTCAGACAATAATAGAGACCACTTTCTCCTTCAATTCATCCCTTGAAATTTCAGTTCAAAATCATTCTTTTTTTGGTCTCAGAAAATCAGTTTTGGGTGTGTGTGCTGCATTTAAATTTTTTTTGCCTAGTCCAAGTTATCTATGCCAGCAGCTATTTCTGTGCCGCGAGTTCTGCTTGTGATTCCTCTCCCCAGCGGCTGGGCCCCATTAGGAAGTCTCTTGTCCTTTGCTCACTAGGACTCTCTGCTGCAGGTACCGGAGTGTCACGTGGCAGCACTTCCACAGCAGGAGAGGGAACAGTGGTTTTGGCCTTCCCAGGCCCAAGCTTAGTGGGTAAGGTGCTAGTCCTCTGGGGAGGCACTAGGAGGAAGCCCCTCCCCTCCTAGTGTCCTCACCTGTCTCCACACACAGTGGTGGAGGCAACTCTCATCCCACACGGTGAGGTCCTCTGCGACCAGAAAGACTGAGCCTCTAGAAAGGAACTGCCCAGCCCCGGTTCCTCCCTCAGCAGCTCTGGGAGTCTTGCCCCAGCCCCCAGGCAAAACCTGCCAGAGCCTGAAGCCCCTCCCACATCCCAGGCCTGCTCCGCCTCCTGGAGACCCCAGCAGCTGCTTTTCTAGAGAGGCAGGTGGGTTCCACTGCCAGAAGAGAGAGGCAGTGAGTCTTCAAGCTGCTCTTTCCAGAACCCCTTGTTCCTCGCGTCTCAGAACTTCCTGACTTTAGTGTGTCTGCATTCCAAAGCGCTCAATAAATACGACTGGATACCACCACCACCTGGACCTCAACTCCTCTGCGGTGCTTGGAAGCTGATCAAACAGAAGGAAGTTCGGAGGTTGGGTGGGCTCCGGGGACACTGGATTCAGCGGCTCAGTCATGTCAGCAAGACGCAGATTTTCCCCTTTCCTCTGCGCTGCCATCCTGAATGCTGGCTTCCTCCTCAGGCTGTTTCCAAGTTGGCAGCTACAATTCCAGGCAGCTCATGAGAACAACCAGAGAAAGAAAAGGAGAAATCACCCAGTCGACACCCTCTCCTATCTTACTGGCCAGAACTGGTTTCATAAACTTGGCAAGGGTGATAAGATTAACCAGAGCCTAATCATCCCTAACTACATGGCTATTTGAGATGAAAATGCTGGAAATCAGGGAACACCTGCTCACTCAGAAGCTCAATGTTCCCAGTTCAGTAAGCAGTTTCTCAAATAAAAAAATAGTGGCATTTGAGTGCTCACTGTAAGCAAAGGGCCTTACAATCACACGTAACCCTCATCACAGTCCTGTGAGTGGCTACTATTAGTATTTTTACTTCTGATGAGGTGCCTAGCACTTAGCTTTTACCAGATCATACAGTTAACGAGCCATCATTTCTCTCCTTATAGACTCTATGAATGTGGCCAAGCATCCCTGTCAGCAACAGAAAACATCCTCTACATATTAACTCCTTTAGACCCCACATGGGAGTTATAATTAGGTACTCAACTCTAAGATTCTGTGTGTTCATGGATGGAGCCTGGTAACTGGATAAAAGTCCCCATGGTTCACGGGAGACAACTGGCTGTGCCTGTCTGATGCTGCTGGGTTCTTAGCTACGCCCTGGAGTGTCATCTTTGTTTTCTTATATAACAAGCTCAAGAATCCCTTTATAAAACCAAGCCTCAAGATCTTAATATGGAACAGATGAGCCTCACACATCAAACACTCTTGGCCTGCACATTCATTTTTCGGTACTCCTTTAGGAACTAAGAGGTGTCCAGGAAATCAAATATCTCACACTCCAGTCTATGCATGACTCTGCAATGAAGGCTCTGTGGCATGTGTGTGTGTGGCTAAATGGTTTCCCATCTTACAAGCAACACAGACTCACAGACTGAGGTTCAAGAAGCCATCTGAAGTTCTACTCCCCAAATATCTCAAATTCTATTCCTCTCACTCCCACAATAATAACTATGTGGTGTGTTTCTACAGACTCCTTTTGCAATGCATTTATTTTTAATTTTTTTATTATGGAAATATTCAAATACACATAAAAGTAGAGAATATAGTGAAACCAAATGTACCCATCACCCAACTTCAACAATCAACATTGACAATGCATTGTAGCACAGTTGATAACATATTTAGTGATTTTAAAATTTATCACAAAAAGAATCAGTTCATAAAAAATCTAGTGATGGAAGTGTATAAAATAAACAATAAAAATCCTCTTCCTTATCCCAAACCCTTAATCCTAGTGCTGAGAAACAACAGCTTTTAATGTAGCCATATAGACAATTTTTATGCATAAATTAAATATTTTTACAAATGTAAAAAAATTTTACACAAGATATCAGCGCACACACATGTATTAATGCTTTTTTTTTCTTCCCACTTACTTATCTTGGACTTCCTTAGAGTGAAATACCTGGAGGTGCCTTCACTTTTTGACAGTTGCAGAGTTTCCCACTGAGAAGTATATTTACCCAGGAGTGCAAGAAGAGGACAGCTCTTTGGTTTGCAAGATATGTAGATTCTAAAGCCAGAGGCTTACAAAGTGGGTTGTGTGCACATCAGGATGTGGGCAAAATGATCCACTGGCTTGTAGGAAGAAATCTATCTTCCATTAGTTTTTATCTCATCTCTGAAAATATTTGCATATTTCAAAACATGCATAGCCATAGTGTAATACTATCTCCATTTTATTTGTAAATAAACACTTTACCTTTTAGAGGAGTGCATATTCAAGATTTTTAAGTATGGGGTAAAAGAGCAAACTAGTTGGAAATCATTGTACCTAGCAGGGTTTTTAAAATTTTATATTGATTTTATTTAAAGAGAAAGCACTGCTCTCATCCACTGGTTTACTTCCCAAATGCTCATGATGGCTTAAGTTGAGCCAGGCCTGGAAGTCAGGAGCTAGAAACTCAATCTAGGTCTCCCACATGAGCAGCAGGGACCCAGGTCCCCAGGGTGTGCGTTAGCAGGAAGCTAAGCAGAAGCAGAAGCAGAACTTGAATCCATGAGCAACATCTCAACTGGACACTAAACACGCACCCCTCAAGCAGTTCTGCTAAGCACCACAAAATGCAGAGTTCTTATAAAGCAGGGTGCAGGCTAAGGGACTGTCCTCAGAATCTCTGCTGCCCATCGTCTGTGGGTATCAAGTGTCCTAACAGAAAACTCTGAGGCCAGGAAGAATTCCTTAGGTAGACGATCTGGCCATGGTCAAGGACACAGCAGATGACTGGCTACCCAGGCAGACTTAATGTGTGTGCTTTGCAGAAAGCAGGCTCGTTTGGGGGGGAAACACTTAACTAGTTTGGGAGTTCTGCATTCTATAAGATGTTTTTACACATTACAGTCAGTATGAGGCTCATAAAACTCACATAGTGTGAGCTCATAAAAAATTCAAGTATCATGGAAAGGTATAAACAATAAAAATCCTCTTGCCCTCCCAAGATCCTTAATCCCAATGCTCAGAAGTAACAGCTTTTAATATATCCATTTAGAATGTCCTACAAATGTATGAGAGACACAGCAGAGGTTCTAAGTACCTCATTTAAGAAAATTAAGTAAAAATAAAACCAACTAAAATCTGTCTTTTAACTCACCATTTCCACTTGACTCTGGAATCCATATCTGTTCCACCTTTTTAAAGATTTGTTTGAAGGGTAGAGCTAGAGAAACAAGGAGAGATGAAGAGAAAGAGAAAGGGAGAGGGAGAGGGAGAGGGAGAGGGAGAGAGAGAGAGAGAGAGAATTGATTTTCCATCTGCTGATTCATCCCCAAATGACTGCAATGGGGCTGGGCCAGGCTGAAGCCAGGAGCCAGGATCTCCACCTGGATGGGAGGCAGGGGACTGAATAGCTGTGCCATTTCCCCCTGCTTTCTCAGGCACATTATCAGGAAGCAGGATAAAAGGTGGAGTAGCTGGGACTTGAAATAGTGCTCTGATATGAGATGCTGGCATAGCATGCAGCTTATTAACCCACTGAGCCAAAATGCCAGCCCCCAACTTTTCCTTTTTCAAAGATTTGTTTCAAACCTACTATTTTTTTTAACAGTATTCCAAAGGAAAATGGGAAATGCTGATTTGGAGGTTTACTGCAGGAAAATTCTGTTTATAAAATGTTTAAGTGCCACCTTCCATGATGAAATAGTCAAATACTAAAGACTATAGGTGATACAGCTAAAGAAAATAGTCATCTACATATACAAAGAAGCTTAGGGCCTCCCCATTTAACTTTTGATTCAAGCTTTCTGAATCCATTTCTTCTACCAGGAGTAATCATTTCTAACTTAAATGCCCCAAAGCTAAGCTCTGCTTTTCCACTTGAACAAAACATAGTGGGCATTTTTTATATCCTATAAATATGGTGCATATTAGATTTTCAAAGAAAATTTCTCTCCAGGAGAGAGAAGAGGTTGTGTTGGCAAAGGATTTTGAATCTGAGTGTGGTGGAATGAGAAGGCCATGCCAAGATGGCCACTGGCAAGTGAGCGTCACTCAGGAATGGCTTTCAAACCCACCTGGCAACAGAGCCTGCCTGGCAACAGGCTGTGATTGGTTAGGGCATAAACCGCTCCTTGACCAGATTGGCTGCTTCAGCTATATATGCTGCTGCACCAACTGAAATAAATAAGCCTGCGGGCTGCTTGCCTCTGGCCCGCTTGCACCCAACTCCCGGTGTCTGTGTGGTGACTCCGTGCCTCTTGCCCTACCTTGCTCCTCCTCTCAGAACGAATCCACAGCAACGAGAGGTTAAAAGTTAGACATACAGCTGCTGGTAATGTGCTGTAATGAGACTGTTGTGCTCATCTTGTGAAGTCAGCTTCACTCATTGCCTTGTTTATTAAGCACACATCCTTCACTCAAATGTTAAAAATTGGGTCGGGGGCACTTGATGCAACAGTTAAGTTGCCAGTTGGGAGGCTCACATCCATATTGGAGTACATGGTTCAAGTCCCAGCTCTTCCACTTTGGATCCAGCTTCCTACTAATGCACACCTTGGCAGTTGGCTTAAGTACCTGGGTCCTTGCCACCTATGTGGGAGACCCAAATTGACTTCCAGGCCCCAGGCTTCAGCCTAGCCCAGTCTTATCTGGTGTGGATGTTTGGGGGGTTAACCAGCAGAGGGAAGATATCTGTGTGTGTACGCATACATACATCTGCCTTTCAAATAAAAAATGAAAATTAAGGGGCTGGTGTTGTGGCCTAGCAGGTGAAGTTACCACCTGCAAAGCCAGCATCCCACTCGGCCATCAGTTTATGTCCCAGTTGCTCCACTTCTGATCCAGCTCCTGGCTAATGGCATGGGAAAAGCAAACAAAAATGGCTCAAGTGCTTGGGCCCCTGCCACATGGGAGACCTGGATGAAGCTCCTGACTCTTGGCTTTGGCTTGGCCCAGTGCTGGCTGTTGCAGACATCTGGGGAGTGAACCAGCAGATGGAAGCTCACTCTTTTATCTCTTCCTCTCTCCCTGCAACTTTGACTTTCAAAATAAGTAAATCTCAAAAAAGAAAATTTTTTTTTCATGAAAATTAAGTGCATTCCTATAGAACCAAGAGGGAAGGGCAATCCCAGTAAAGAAATGAGCACACCAAGCAGCAGGAAGTATGACACCACATGAAACAGTCAAGGTACTGCCCTAAAGTGTTATCATTTCTAAATTCTGAGACAGTGTTAGGACAAGTTAGAGCAAACATCTCCCAAGACTCCAAAACACTCCAACATATCTCCTCTGGGAAGTCATCTTGGTTTCTTCTCACTAGCTACCATACTCAACACATACCTCTTTGAGTTTCTGAGGCACCCTGCTTTTGTATAGCTTCCAATAGAAATTCCTGGACTACTACTTCTGGTTTCTATCCCTCCACCAGACAACAAACTCTCCCCAAGAGAGTGTGGTACAGCGGTCAGGTTTGCCACTTGAGGTGCTCACATCCCATATCAAAGTGTCTGGTTTGTGTCCCAGCTACTCCACTTCCAATCCAGCTTCTTGCTAATGTGCACCCTGGGAGACCCAGTTGCAGTTCCAGGCTCACAGCTTAGGCCTGGCACAGTCTAAGTATTGCTGTGAGTATTTGGAAAGTAAATGGCAGATGGAGGCTCTGTCTCTTTGCCTTTCAAATAAAATAAAAAATTTAAAAATAAAGACAGAAATCTAGATAGCTAGGCTCACAATTAATCACTCTCTCTCCCCAAAGAAAAATCTGTTCCATGCCCAGAATATAAATAACTAACATTATTTTTTTAAAAAAAACATATTCAACCTCTCTTCCTGGTTCATATTTTGGCTTGGCTTCGCTTTCAGAGGAAAGCATTCCTTCAGCTTCCTGACTGGTCCCCATCCCCTCCCACAATCCTAAATCTGCATTATCATTCCTTGGCTCACCAAAGACCTGGAAGTACACATTTAGTCACATGGTTACCTGATTAATATCTGTATCACAATAAACTTCACCAGGGCAGGGACGTTGTTAATGTTACTGCTGCATTCTTATCATCTGGCAGAGGCCCTGGCCCAGCCCAGTGCTTCAGAAATACCTGTCCAATGAATGGCTCAGATAACTGGTCCATGTGTGCCAGCAAATGAGTAAGAGCCAGAGAAATCCCAACATGCCTCTGACATCATTTCAGCTGAGAAGGGGAAAAGTGGTTAGCAGGTCAGTTCACCTAATCAGAGATGCTATTCACAGCACTTCTGAAAAACAAAAAGTAATCACAAAACTAAATCGTGAGAAATCAATCACAAGCTACTGATACCTTAATGAATAAGAACTAATCTTTTGTGCCTAGAAATATGAAGGCTAATGTCCATGCCCAAAAGGTAGGAGGAGAAAGTGATAAAACATACATATAGAATGACTATAAGCATTTAATTATTATCAAATAGTCTTCATTTTTAGAAAAATGAGCTAAAACTGATGTAAGTACTTTTTTAATAGAAGGAAACCTACACTATACCAAATTATTCAAATTTCTTTACACTAAGAACCAATCTGGGGGGATCTTTTTAAAAAGATACATTTCCACCTCTGAGGATTATTTTCATTTAAACAAGAAAAGGTAGAAAAATCTAGTTTACTATACAGAGCTATTTAACACTTATTCCAATGTGGGACACATAGGATTAATTTGGATAATCTGATCACAGTCCCTGACATGTTCAGCAGAATATATTCTTCTTAATTAGCTAGCAAGCCCTACAAAACTTAAGAGACCAAGGAGGGATCTAATGGCCCACTTGCTAAGATTGCTGAATGACTGAAAGCTTCAAGGGTTTACCCTAGCAGTCGAAATCAATCAATCATTCATTGTAACTGGAGCAGAATATAATTAATTATATAAGCTTGACTGGCTCAAGATCAATTTCACTAAAAAAATTATAAAAATTCATTATGAATAGGGGTTATTATATCACAAATTACTACTAAAATAAAAACAGTCATGAATAAACTACTCTATGAGTTCAATTCACATTTAAACACTTTCAAGGACAATTTCAAATACAAACACAGGAAGAGAAAATAGGATAATGGATCCCCGAGTACCCATCACCCAGTTTCAACAATTACCAACTCACAGCTGATCTTGAGTCAGCTGTAGCCCCACCCACAAGCCCAACTCCAACTCAGTTATTTTTAAGCATACATTAGACACGGTATCATTTTGTGTTTAAATATTTCAGCATGCATATCTGAAAGACAGGAGCTCCTTTTAAAAAATGCAACCTTGGCACCATTATCACACCTAAATAACTGTAAATTTCCTGAGTACCGTAAAAAATCCAGTCAATTTCCAAGACACTAAATGATATTTTAAGTTTGTACAAATCAGGGTAAGGATCAAGAAAGTCTATAAATTGTCTTCCTAGATGTATCTCCTAAGTCTCTTTGAATTTATCTTTTTCTGTATCCCTTGCACTTTATTTTTTTGAAGAACCAGGATCATTTGGACTGTGATTTTCCTGGGTCTGGATTTTGTCAATCAAATCCCTCATGGTATCACTTGTTCCTCTGTCCCCTGCACCTCTGGTTAAGTGGTGGCTAGATTTGGAAGCCTGTGTATCCCGCTTCCCATGTTGAACAGGACCAAAATTGACTGTTGGCAGGACTGCCTTATAGATGGCAGAGATACTTCCATCAGGAGACCCAAAATCTGACTGCAATCCATTTGTGAGGTGAGCAGTCACTGCTGATGATTGTCTAGAGCCAGTTGCCATTGGGGGATAATATAGTAACACCTTAACTCTCTCACTTTACTTTAACTTGAATCTTTAGAATTTTTTTTCCCAAATGTAACTATGAACCTGTACATGATCATCAACTCATAGAGCTCAACACACACAATGAGTTTTGATCTTCTGCACATATCATCCTAACAGATGCTAAAAGTATCTCAGCTTTGACCTTGAAGGTGCCTCCTCAATTTTTTTGACAGAACACTGATTATGAGAGCTTTCTAGGACTATCTTATCCATTTCTGTATGTATACCTGGAATCAGTCCATTTATCCAAGGCAGTCTGGTTCCTTTGAAGAAAATTATATTTAGAGACCATAACTGAGGCATTAAATTTGACCTTTGAATTAAGTCCACATCTAACCAATTCAATTAAGGAGGGGTCTTCTACTATTTCTAGTAAGTTCATGTCGTAGCATACACATGGATTTTTAAGCATGGGCCTCTCATATTTTAAAAACTTACATGCTAATGGTAAGAGTATAACTTGCACATCTATCACCTGGAAGACAGTATCATAATTTTTATCAACGACTTTTAAAAAGCCTTTAATCTGGCAATTCCATGTTAGGGATGTATTTTATTATTATCAGTCTTAGGATTTCCTTACAGGATTGTTTAAAATAATGAACAATCGGAAACCTAAATATCCAAATAATAGAAAACTGGTTTAAAAACATATAATACATCCCTAGAACATAGTCTTTACAGTCATTAAAGTTGTATAGATACAATACTAGTATATCATTAAATAAGAAAGTTACAAAAGTGTGCGTATTATGCTTCTTGGTTGTATGCATAGAGAAAGTCTTGAAGGCTATGTGCCCAAATCTTAACAGTGCATACCAGAACATTCTCTGTGTTTCCACTGCTGGTTTAGGATCTGGCTTTCCTGGGTCTGTCAAGTCAGATACTACTCCTCCATCTGCTTTGCAGTTTCCAAACTTTGTTCTTGTTCTTATCTCTTCAATTCACCTTGTCCTTCTTGGATTATCACTGTCATTTTAGTGAGGATTTCACGAAAGAACAGGAAGAGAATAAATATTTTGCTCAACAATCTGCTTTAACCTAGCATTCTGTTAATTTTTGTATAGGAGAGAACAGACACTCTGAAAACCTTATCAATCATGAAATATGAATTTCTACTGAAAACAGTGCATATATGAATATAACTAGGATACACCAAACAATACAGTAATATAGAACACAAGGGCTCAACTTTCACATTCTAACCATATAAAGAGGTGGGATTCAGTTGCAAAAACTAAAGTGGCAGTGAATAGGATAAATAAATCAAACATAAATTGTCTTCAATCAAGAATTTAAAATGAGAGATGCTAAAACTGAAGCTGCTTTTCTGTGGAGAAAATTGACTTTCTTTCTAGTTTCTTGTAAGTCAAAAATGGTTTGGAAGATACTAAAATTTCTTACAACTTTAATGACTTCTCTGACTATTGACTGTCCTTGGCAGTTCCTTTAAAACTACATCTAAATTGTTCCCTAATTTTGGGAACTCTTGACCCTTGAAATTTGGGTAATGGATTCTTCCCTCTTGCACCTGTGAGGATGGGCGGTCCACGCTGATAATGGATTTACTATACAGATGCTGATACCTTTGATTAGAAATGAGAAACGACAGGTCTTCTCAAGTGAAAGCACTCACGGATTCACAGGTGCCAAGGACACCAACACCATCTTAACAGAAAGAATACTCACTACATCTTGAAATGTACAGACTAGAAACAAAGCCTTAAGAGTATAATGTGCGGCAAGCATTTGGTCCTGTGCTTAAGACACCAGTTGGGATGCCCACATTACACACTGGAGTGCTTGGTTTAAGCACTGGCTCAGATTCCTCACTCCAGATTCCCACTAATACAGAACCTGGGAGGGAGTGGTGATGACTTAAATAATCAGGTTCTTGCTACCCACACAGAAGACCTTGATGAAGTTCTCAGCTCCTGACTTCAGCCTGGCCCCGCCCAAGCCTTTGAGGCTATCTGGGAGTGAATCAAAACATGGGAGTGGGCTCTCTCTAATTAAAAAAAAAAAAAAGAAAAATTTGAGAGTACAGCAGTTTTCTCAGTTTGAGCAAATCTTGTTTTCACTAGTCTGTGAATAGGACAATAATGAAGTACTCAAAGCACCACAAAGTATTGAAAATACTTCAGGAAACAAGACTGATCTTATAAAACTGCCTTTTTCTTAAGTAAGTCCTTGTCCAAATTGCATATTATCTGACACTATGGGGAACACTAAGTACAGAATTTGCAATAGTTCATGTTATTGTTGATTTTGGTTTTCAGTTGGTGCCTGAATTTATGAAATTACTACTCTTCAAGAAAATTATATAAAATTTAAGCGATTACAAGTAAAAATGCCAAGCTTGTAGTTATCTGAGTTAATATTGATTTTAGGGATAACTAAACATAATAAATATTTTGATGTTCCTAAATTAACAAAGTATCTCTATTGTAAAAGTACTGCATATTTACTTATTTAACAAATATGACTTATTTATAGCCAGTCTCACTTGAAAAAAAGAAAAACTGAGCACAGATCACTCTGTGCAGGGCACGACTGCAGGCTGACAATTCCTTTCTGAGATAACACTAAATGTCAGTTCTCATCGCATTTTTTATAAATTTGACAAAACAGAAAAACTCTAGTTTGAAAGTTTAAAACACCCATATACTTATCATGAAAGACTATCATAATAAATAAGTAGCATTCAAAACTTTGAAAAACACATATAAACAAGACCACAAATTTCCAAAATGATTCAGCTCTTCCAAGACAAGCACTGGATATTAGAAAAACAACACCAACAGTTAATTATTTTAAAATGTCCATTGTGCGTAGACATACACACATAAAATCTAATTGGAAATTTTCTCCAGACTAGGAGAAACTCCAGACTAGGAGTTAAGATATCTATACTTGTATGGGAAGAGACAATACTCCTTCTGCTCAACAAACTCTTTCATTTAGAAAGGAAAAGCTGCCTTGTGAGAAGCTTCCTTTGATAGTTCTCAGAGTTCAAAGAGTATAGAACCTTCAAGTTGATTTCATCAAGTCTATTTATTAATGCATTTCAAGTTTCAAAAAACCTTACATCTTTGCACAATACTTTATTTTTTGCAATTTTTAGTAAAAATTTCCAAAGTGAACAAAAAAGATACTGTATAAAACACAGTGGACATGAAACTGACAGTAGTATTAGATCTCATTTGTCTTGATCCTTTTGTTTTACCACATCTTGATTTGCAGTGGAAAGAGTTCAGTGCACATATCTCTTTTCAGAAAACATTTAACTTAGACTCAAAATAAAATACGGCAGTGTACACCTGCCAAAACCCTACCACAGGATAACATTACAAGCAAAAAATTTACATGTTCCAAAGTCTACCACACTCAAGAAGTTACTAAGAACTCTTGCAGAATAAAAGTCACCATTTTAGAAATGCAAACCCACTTCCAACCTTTGCACAGTCCAAAAACAAAGGCATTTAAATGATTTAAAAGCAATTTCATACATATCTACCTACTTGTTTGTTTAGAATTATTTATAGTCTATCTGGGGTTTCATGTACAAAATTTTTCTCTAAATCATGTACAAAAAGCTGTATTTTGAAAAAAGTCACCACATACTGTACAAGTTTACAAGGAAGAGATCCCATTATTTTCTCTAGCATTTTTGGCCTTGCTGGCTTGCGTCACATTATGAGAATGATTGTGTAAACCTTATACTCTTAAGAAAAAAGGAAAAAAAAAAGCCAAAACACAGAAATCATTTCAACCTTCCCTAAATTTTGCTTCCTATGTGAAGCCAGGAAAATCATAGCTGTTTATTTCTAATTTAAGTGATGTAGTCGGAAAACAGAAGCAATAAATATGTCACAAGCTTAAAATTTTTTGTAATGCCCCCTTCTATTTCCTGCATAGCAATAAGCCTGTTAATACATTAAATGCTTTTGCTTTCTCTTTCTTAAAATGCCAATTATTTACATCGGCTTAAAAAATAAATTTGGAATGGGACATTGTGCTGTTTCACCTTCATTACTGTTAAAATATTTTAGGGAAAAAAATATCAGAAGACCTATCTACAATTTCAACTACTAGCTGAGGAAATTACTCATCTTTAGTGGTTACCAATGATCAGTGATGATATGCTGAAAAAAACTGTTCAAATATTTTTGATGAAGACAGTTTTCCTTTTCCATATCAGACAAAAAACATAATTAGCATTCTTTAGATATATGGAAAAACACAAATAAGTAGGCTACAAAGAAAAAGAATCATTTCACTGACATAATTTCTATGAAAGCATGAATAAAATTTCACCTATCAATTAAAAAATGGAATTGAATTAGACAGTTTACAATACGTAAGCAGAATCAGACATTCACATAAGGAACTAACTCTGCAGTGGCACGGTGCTCGTGTCCAGTTAGCACAGCACTGCACAGTGGTCTTCAGCATCACCACGCGTGCTCACAGCAGCCATTTGATAAAGGGAAAATAAGTATGAACCAACTCCATCAGAAGAAAAAGGTAAATTGATTCTCATTTCAAAACTGCCTGTGGAAAGCATTACAGAATCCTGGACCACTGAATACCACCATTCTCTGTTATCCTGAGTATGTCAATTAAACAGTAATTTTTCATTAAGAGCGGAAAATTTTTATAATACAAAGAAACATCCATATTGCAATTTCTGTTTACAATTGCACACAGAAGTACAGTGTACGTAAGAAATACATGTCTGCATATAACAAGGTATGTACATTGGCAAGTGATGTCTCCAATGTTGAGGTGGTCGAGCCTCCTACCCTTGACTGGCAGTTGAAAAAAATATATTTCAATTAGTGATAAAAGTTGATCGAGAGCCAAGTCTGACTGCAAGTGAAGAAAATGCAGCAACGAAGAACAGGGAACACAGGGCACATAATAATATTCTAAGACTTTGTGCCATTAGGTTAAAAATATCTGTCCATAAGAAAATTGGGTTCCTTTCCCACCCCCTCCCCCAAATTGGAATTTTCAGGCTTTCAAATTTAAGGAATTCCACCTGGTCTGAGGACATGATCTCTTGCCATTTTCTCTTCAACTGTTATTTGTGAGGGTTTAGTTTGGAGATGATGACTTAATAGGTTTCTCTTTGGAGTGAAGTTTTCCCATTGTAGGCACTAGGAAGAACCAAGGCAAAAGCTGCAGTTAACGTCTCATGTGTCCCATCTGATAACTCTCCCGGGGCCTCTGACGCTGGGGCTGCTGAATGGGCTGTGGAGGTCTCCTCCTCTTTAAAGTGCCTGTGAGTCACAAACAAAAATGTAATTGATTTAATGTGAGCTTTTCAATCTTTTTAAAAAAATTCTGCTATTGTAATAAGAAAGGTTCTAAATCAGTGTTGATCAACAGAAATATAATATGAGCCACATACACAGCCAAAACCACCAAAAAAAAGGTAAATAAGAAAGTAGCAAAAATAATGTTAACATCCATTTCATTTACCTGACATGTAATAAACAAAAAATTAACAAAATATTTCTTTCTTTTATAATGTCCTCTAAGTCTGGTGTGTATTTGAAACTTAGCACATCTCAATCAAGACTAGCCACATTTCAAATGCCTATTAACCACAGGCATTAGACATGTTCACCTCATCAGTATCACATTTTGAGGACAGAGCTGAACAGAAAAGTGTCCGGAAAAAAAGACTTCAAGTGTAAGACACTGAGATGCCTGCTGTATAAAACAAGCCTGAGAGCCCATACAATCTGTTGTGAAAGTACAGAATTTAGGTAAATGTGCTTGGCACTTTTTGGAAGTGTTCAGTAAAGGGTAGCTAGTTGTTAAAGTTGCTGATTACTTTAAATGAAATCAATACACAAGTAAAATACTTTTACTAAACAAGGCCACATTGACAACAGTATCTTTAAAATGTCATATAGCTCTTAGAAACCTTCTTAAAAATAACAAAAAGCCAACAGCGCTAATAACATTGTGAATTTCAGAAAAGCAATGACAACAACATCAAATATCTCTGATTCACACTGAGATACCATCCTAGCCTGATTAGTGGGCTCTCTTGTTCCAAAATGGGTAACATAAGAGAAGTGGAAGAACATGGAGAAAATCAGAGAACATTTCTAGTTTTGAATTACTTGGTGTATGGTAGTGGACTTGGCCTGAGGCAGCACGGTTCATGAGAAATTTGTTGGAGGAAGTAGCAGAGAAAATTGCTGTCATTTAGTTTTGGCTGTCGCCTGCCATGGCCTTGGGACAGGGTATGATCCCACACCTGCTGTGATAAAGTAGCCTGTGGGCAGCACAAAAGCCACAAAGACAGGGAAACGGGGAGACATCAAAAGATGAGGATCAAATAATCGGGAACAGCTGCCTTCTACCCTTCTCCAAATGTCCAGAGTTTACTCTAAAGAGCTCCTCTAATGCTGTCTCCTCAAGAGCTAGAGTGGAGAGCAAAACTGAGTTGCTCTCAAGGATAAGGAATACCTGAGGGACCAGCGCTGTGGCATAGCCGGTATAGATGCCACCTGTGGCACCAGCATCCCATGTGGGCACTGGTTGCAGTCCCAGCTGCTCCACTTCCAGTCCAGCTCTCTGCTACTGGCCTGGGAAAGCAGTGTAAGATAGCCCAAGTCCATAGGCTCCTGCACCCACGTGGGAGACCTGGAAGAAGCTCCTATCTTCAGATTGGTCCAGCTCTGGCTGTTGCAGCCATTTGGGTACTGAACTAGTAGATGGAAGATATCTCTCTCTCTCTCTCTCTCTCTCTCTCTGCCTCTGCCTCTCTATAATGCTACCTTTCAAATAAATGAATGAATCTTTAAATAAAATACAAAAAAGAATACTTGACTGCAGTCACTTGATGAATACAGCCTCTATCCTAAGACTCCTACAGATAGGGATCTTTCTGTTTCCATAAGCCATCACTCATGGGGAAAATAACCTTATGTGCCAGAAAATACTTCAAGAGCACAATGAAAACAGTAACAGAGATGGGAAATTCAAATTCGAAACCACAACAAGGAAGCCGTGTTTAAGATGCCCACATCCTATATCTGAATACCTGGGTTCAATACTGGATTCCGGCTCCTGACTCCAGTGATTAGGTTTCTATCACTTGCCTGGCAGACCTGATGGTTCAAGGCCTCAGCCCAGCCCTGGTGCTTGGGCAAACATTTGGGGAGTGAACCAGTCAACTCTCTTACTACCTGCTTCCTCCTCTGCTCCATCCCCATCCAAGAGAGGAAGGGAGGAAGGAAAAGGAACTCCTTTATGCTTTTGATGGGAATGCAAATTAGTGCAGCCATTGTGGAAAACAATATGCAGATTCCTCAAAAAATACAACTAACATATTAAACAGCAATCCCAGTACTGGGTATATATCCAAAAGAAAGGAACTAGTACGTCAAAGAGATATAGGATAAGCACTTCCACATTTACTGCAGCACTATTTACAAACAGCCAAGATGTGGAAACAACCTAAGTGGCCATCACCTGATGAGTGAATAAAGGTACATATACACAATGAAACATTACTGAGATCTAAAAAGGAATGAGATCCAGCAGGGAAGGATAGGGAAGTATCTATGTTAAGTGAAATCAGCTCATCACAGGAAGACAAGTTCCACATGATCCATGGAATTTAAATAAGTTGATCTTAATAGAAATTAAAAGTAGAATGGTGATTATGAGTTGGGGTTGGGGGGCTGATTAAATGATACTAAGTTATAGTCAGTGAGGCAAAAGGCATTCAGGTGCTCTTTATACAGGAAGATGACCACGGATGATTACAAACTGCATCTAAAACACAAAACACAAAGAAAAGCCACCACCTGCAAGGCTGGCATTGCATACAAGAATTGGTTCAAGTGCCAGCTGGTCCACTTCTGGTTCAGCTCCCTACTAATATGCCTAGGAAAGCAACGGAAGATGGCCTAATTACTTGGGCCTCTGCCATCCATGTAAGCAACATAGATGGAATTTCCGGCTCCTGGCTTCAGCACAGCCCAGCCCCAACTGCTGTGGCCATTTGGGGAATGAACCAACAGATAAAAGATCTGTCTCCCTGTAAGTTTGTCTTCCAAATAAATAAAATAAACATTTATAAAATAAATAATTTTTTAAAAAGCTGCAGGAAAGAACTTTAAATGTCTTCACAATAAAGAAATGACAGGGGCCGGTGCTGTGGTATAGCAGGTAAAGCCGCCACCTGAGACGCCTGCATTCCATATGGGCACCGGTTCAAATCCTGACTGCTCCTCTTCTGATCCAGCTCTCTGCTATGGCCTGGGAAAGCAGGAGAAGATGGCCCAAGTCCTTGGGCCCCTGCAACCACATGGGACACATGGAAGCTCCTGGCTCCTGGCTTTGGACTGGCCCAGCTCAGCTGTTGCAGCCATTTGGAGAGTGAGCCACCAGATGGAGGACCTCTCTCTGTCTCTGTCTGTAATTCTATCTCTGAAATAAATAAATAAATCTTGAAAAAAAAAAAAAAGATAAATGTTAGAACAAATACCTTTACTCTGATTTGGGTATTATACAATGTATACATGTATTTAAACACCACACTATAAATGTGTGCAATTTTTATGTATCAGTTAAATTTTTTAAAAAAAGCAATACAGAAGCATAATTATAAGAACAGAAAGACCAATAACTTAAAAAAGCTTAACTACCACAGTAAAAATAAGACAATATTAGATTATGAAACAAAAACAAGAAAACAAGTACCAAGAAAAAAATCAAATTTCTTAGTTCTAAATACATATTTTTAAATTTTTTATCTATTTATTATTTGAAAGGCAGACAAAGTGCTGATTTACTCCCAAATACCCATAATAACCAAAACTGGGTGAGGCCAAAGTCAGGAGGCAAGAAGTTTATCTGGTCTCCCATGCAGGTGACTGGAACCCACATACCTGGATCATCACCACTGCATTCCATGGTACATATTAGTAAGAAGTTGTAACACAAAATGGAGACAGGAGTCAAACCCTGGCTCTCTGATACGGATTATGAATGTCCCAAAGGCCGGCACCTCGGCTCACTAGGCTAATCCTCCGCCTTGCGGCGCCGGCACACCAGGTTCTAGTCCCGGTCGGGGCGCCAGATTCTGTCCCGGTTGCCCTTCTTCCAGGCCAGCTCTCTGCTGTGGCCCGGGGAGTGCAGTGGAGGATGGCCCAAATGCTTGGGCCCTGCACCCCCATGGGAGACCAAGATAAGCACCTGGCTCCTGCCATCAGAGCAGCGTGGTGTGCCGGCCGCAGTGCGCCAGCCGCAGCGACCATTGGAAAGTGAACCAACGGTAAAAGGAAGACCTTTCTCTCTGTCTCTTTCTCTCACTGTCCACTCTGCCTGTCTAATAAATTAATTAATTAATTAAAAAGTCCCAAAAAAGCAACTTAACCACTGTACCAAACACCTGCCTCTAAATACATTATTAGACATTCAGAATAAATTAGCACTAAATACTGTAGTACAATACTACAGAGTATTGATAAAAAGCATACTTAAACACAAACTAAATCATTCATTCAGTAATCCCATTCTCAAGGACAAAAGCACTGTATTAGTTACTAAAAACTCAAGTACAATTCAGTTCTACCTGCTAACTAGTTATGAGTTGTAAAACATATACCTCACTCAGATAGTCTTACCTGGAAGTGGTTTAGGAGGAGGTAACTTTGGATTACTGCTTGGAGTGTGAACACTGCATATCTTAATAAATCCAGCCATTAACATGATCAGGGCAATCCCCATAAGCAACACTGCCCACCAATGAGCCTGGAAATAAACGGATTTTTTTACTGTAAAAACTAAAATATTTTAGAATATTTTATACTACATAAAATACAGATAAGAACATATTACATAGTACATTTTAATTTTTAAAGAACATTTGTCATTTGGGAGCTATATATATATCACTTATCATATAGATGCATATATAAATTAATTTTCGTAATAAAAGAAAGTGCAAAGGTTAAAACAGAAATCATCCATAATTTCACCTCCTAGAGGAAGCCACTCAATCTTAGTTTCCTTTCAATGTTTTTCCTATATATAACTATGTTTGTCATACATACATACATACATATACATGCAAAATTAAAGTCATCTTGTATACAGCTTATTGTGTATTTTTCCATTTTATTAAATATTTTATGGTTTGATTACCTCCTTTGTTTTATGCATCTTATAGACTATTCTTTTTGTTTTGCTTTTATATTCTCCAAGGCTTATAAGGTATATACTTTGCTTTAAACTCTACTAGTGGATAGCTTTTTTTAAAAAAGATTTCTTTATTTGAAAGACAGAGTTACACAGAGGCAGAGGCAGAAAGAGAGAGAAACAGAGGTGCCTTCCATCTGGTGGTTCACTCCCCAGATGGCCACAAACAGCTGGAGCTATGTGGATTCAAAGCCAAGAGCCAGGAGCTTCTGCCAGGTCTCCCACGTGGGTGCAGGGCCCCAAGGACTTGGGCCATCATCCATTGCTTTCCCAGGCCATAGAAGAGATCTGGATGGGAAGTAAGGCAGCCAGGACTCGAACTGGTGCCCAGATGGGATACTGGCACTGCAGGTGGCATCCCTATCTGCTACATGACAGACAGATTTTTAAAATACTCATTAGTGGCCAGCGCCGTGGCTCAACAGGCTAATCCTCCGCCTTGCAGCGCTGGCACACCGGGTTCTAGTCCCGGTCGGGGCGCCGGATTCTGTCCCGGTTGCCCCTCTTCCAGGCCAGCTCTCTGCTGTGGCCAGGGAGTGCAGTGGAGGATGGCCCAAGTGCTTGGGCCCTGCACCCCATGGGAGACCAGGAGAAGCACCTGGCTCCTGGCTTCAGATCAGCGCGGTGTGCTGGCCGCAGCGGCCATTGGAGGGTGAACCAACGGCAAAAGGAAGACCTTTCTCTCTGTCTCTCTCTCTCACTGTCCACTCTGCCTGTCAAAAATAATAAAAAAATAAAATACTCTTTAGCCTAAGCTATTATCTTATTATCATAGTTAAGACTGAAATTCTATCCCTTTTGAAACCCCTATTTCCTCTTCCTCTATTTCACTAGCAAACTACTGTTATGAAGTAACTTTTATATATCTTAGTTTTCATCTTATAAACTATATCACGGCCGGCACCGTGCCTCAATAGGCTAATCCTCTGCCTGCGATGCCAGCACCCCAGGTTCTAGTCCTGGTTGGGGCGCTGGATTTTGTCTTGGTTGCTCCTCTTCCAGGCCAGCTCTCTACTGTGGCCTGGGAGTGCAGTGGAGGATGGCCCAAGTGCTTGGGCCCTGCACCCCATGGGAGACCAGGAGAAGCACCTGGCTCCTGGCTTCGGATCAGCGCAGTGCGCCGGCCGTAACAGCCACTGGGAGGGGTGAACCAAAGGTAAAAGGAAGACCTTTCTTTCTTTCTCACTGTCCACTATGCCTGTCAAAAAAAAAAAAAAAAAAAAACCTATATCACAATATTTTTCTTTTCACTCGTTCACTCATTTATAGGTTAAATGCCTCTTTTAATATGAAAAGTGGAAGGATATACAGATTGTAGCAGCAAGCAAAAACTTTATCCAGTCTAAGGAGGAACCAATAACTTCACTTCTCATTTACATTGTACTAAATTGAGCCAAACCAAAAAAAAATCTTCAAAATTAATGGTATGATCTTATTGGCAGAAAAATTATATTTATTCTTAAGAAATTTGAAGTCTGTTTTTGCGATTCCAAACATTCAAAGTTTGTTTTAAGACAGCATGCACAAAAAACATCATACGAAATATTTATAACTTTAAAAACCATAAATATATACACTGGCATAACACAGACTATTTTAATATATATATAGTCACTGCTAATCATTTCTAACAAAACTCTGTTTAAGAAAATTTTCTGTATTTAGGATTTTGTAACAAATTTCTTATTCACTTTATCCAGCAACAATGATGTAATTAAAGTAATAGATGGTAAAATTGCACGGTATGACAAAATATTCCTTTTTTGTGTGTCCATAAGGGACTTCCAAACCCCCTTTTTTGGAATTTGCTTTATTTTCAAAGAATCTCAAACTTACAGAGAAACTGCAAGTACAACAAAATAAAGAACTTTTTAAAATTTAGAACGACTTGAGAGTAAGTTGCTAGCACTATGCTGTCACTCCTAAACATTCTGGCATATAATTTCTACAACACCGAGTATTTTCCTAGAGAACTAGAACATAACCATCAAAATCAGTAAACTAGCACTGATATATTACTACCATGTGGTTGTCCCAATACCTTCCAGTTTAGAGTCACATACTGCATTCAGCTGCCACATTTCTTATGTGTCTTTCCATTTGGAAAGGTAGCATGTCTTTCTGGCTTTTATGACCTTTATACCTTTGAAGATTATGACATACTTTTTTTTATATATAGGGCTATCACTTAATTTGAGTTTCTCTGATACTTCTTTAGATTCAAGTCCAAAATCTTTGATAAGAATATCATAGAAACGATGCTGTGTTCTCACTGCATTCTATCAGGTGACACGTGACTTTTAACTTCATTACTGGTGATATTAACTTGTTCACTTAATCAAGGTATTATTCACCAAACTTCACCAGACTTTTGCGATAAATAAGTATTTTGTAGGGATGCAATTTGGAACTAAGTAATTATCCTGTCCTTCATTAGACTTTCAAGTTATATATATATTTATTCTCTCCTGGTTTCCTATTTTATACAAAGGCTTATAATTCATTGTTATCATTGTGTCTTTTGGACATGTCTTCACCATCCTTTGAGTATTTTGAGTACTTTCTGGAGCAACAAGTTTCAGATTCTTCTTGTTCTTTTGCTAAGCCTTCCCTTGGATAAGCTAATTCTAAAAGTAGCTTTGATACCTTTAGTCCCACCCTCCTTACCCTACCTGCACTGTGGCATCCCACGCCAGTCACCCCTCTGCAGGGCACCCATCTCATCCGACTCTGGTGGTCTGGTAAGGACATTTACTACATTTGGCCTCAACTAAAGGCATTTAGAAAAGAACTGTCCAGAAAGGAGAGAGAATGGAAAAGGGAAAGAGATATAGGTTTGTATGTATGCATAAGTTTGTGTATGTGTGAATGTATTTGAATTTTAAAAACAAACTTTAAGTGATTTATACTTATATCTGTTTTCTCAAAGTTCTCTGAAATTAGAAGAGTTCCATAGTCTTTCCATAAATATCTCTATGCCCTCTTGTTCTAGTATTGCCCTCTTAAAGAGGCCTACCCCACTAGCTTCTCCCACTTTGTAAGAACAGCATACGGGACTGAAAACACTTTCTAGTTTCCTTCTATGTGTCTTCTCTATCTCAAATTGGAAACTGAGCTCCTTGAATCTGTATTTTCCCACCTAGTAGCTAGTCTACCATTAAAAAAAAAAAGCCTTTAGACAAATCATTACAGGTGAATCATTTATTCTATACTGACCTTGAAATATTTCTAATTGCTCATTTGTTATATTTCTAGATTGTCTAACAGCTAGGCTCTTACAACAGAGATAGGACATACAATACTGTGTTTTTGGTACCTCTAAAGTCAGTTTTTCAGTATTTATATAGTCTGAAATAAGGAAAATGCAAGTTGTATGGCAGTAAGAGCAGTAGACTGAACAGAGAAAGCCTGGATTTAATAGAGGTTAAAACTATAGAAAACAAAGGTAACAAAGACCTAGTGCCAGTTCAGATCAAAAGATACTAAAATTCAGCACTCAAGCCTTGAGCACATCCAGTGCCTTCCAGCACAGTATTGCTGGCCTTCCTCTAATTTCTCTAAGTATCTATGTACCTCAAGAGCCCAAAGTTTGAGATGTTTCAGTGACAATGATAGTAGCTTTTTAGAATTTAGTATCTGGAGAAATGAAATATGCCAGTGGATAGAAAAGAGCAAGAAAAACTAAACAAAATAAGAGTACATTTGAGAGTGTTAGAAAGCATGGCCACCTTTGTTAGAGGTTTTTTTTTTTTTTTAAATGCTCCCTTTAAAAGAGAATCATGAGTGTGTGAAACGCTAAATTAAATATTTTTCTTCTACATACACTATAAAATCAGGGGAAAAAATATCAACCAGCCTAGTAAATGCAAAATGTTTCATCTCAAAATAAAATATCACAATTTGTCTATCAGTCTAAAAGATATCTATCATATCATTCATTCAACAAGCATTTAATCAGTATAAACTGTGCCAGCCTCGTACCTATCATACACAAAGGTTATATGAAACTTAGAAGACAAAGAGAAGATATTCCAAAGTTTAAAACATAGCCTAGAAGTTAACAAGTTAAATCGGCATTGACAAAATAATTATACATAGAAACAGATGTTGTCCAATACAGTCATTTACATATAGCTAATGCCAATGTAAATGGTTAAGATTTACTAATTTATTAAGTATTAATTCCAAGTATTTAATTTAATAATCTAAATAAACAAAAGGGGCCTATAAGACAACAAAATGATAAAACATACTAAGAAAAGTATGTGAGGGGGGAGGGTCAGACAAGCATTCGAGTCTATTCAGACTAAAAAGATAATCTATTTTTTTAAAGATCTCCAGAAAATGTCAACTATATAATCCTTTCTGTGTATACTCCAGTGTTTCACAATTTCCACACCCAGCAAATGCACTGTGAACTTCCTGTGGGTCACAAAACCGTATGGGGCCTACAGCTCCTGTGATGATACTGACTATGCCATCTGTGCAGCTGGAGAAAACTTCCTTTCTCTAAAAGATATTGTAACCTGGACTGTGACTAAACATTCTTCTCCTATCCTTCAAACCTCCACCAGCAGCAGCAGCAGCAATTTGTCAAACAGAAAGCACCGGCTACTAAACTTTTGGTTTCTTTGGGCTCAGGATAAAATACACAGATAGGAACATGAAAACTTCGTAGCTTCAAAGTTAAGACAATATGCACAATTTTCATTCTTTTTCATATAAAACACAACAATTAAGAAATCTGCTTCACTCCTGGCTCCTGGGGAGTGAATCAGCAGATGGAAGATCTGTCTCTCTCCCTCTCTCTGATTCTCCGTTTCTGTAACTCTGAGTTTCAAATAGACAAATAAATCTTAAAAGAAAATAAATGTTTCATTCATCTAGCAAATATATACTACATCCTTACCATATGCTAGGCCCTAGGATAATACTGCATCTTCGTTGTTAATGCTTCAGAGTGGCTCATTCTATCAGGCAAGGAAGTAAGGACTCTAGGGGCTGACAACCACCTTCCATTTCCAACAAAGAAAGAAGGCAAAGTAAGGGAGGGCATTTGGCACAGAGGTTAAGACACTGCTTGGGACACCTGCAACCCATATCAGAGTGCCTAGGTTCAAGTTCTGGCTTGGCTCTTGACTTCTGCATTTTTTAAAGATTTTATTTATTTATTTGACGGGTAGAGTTACAGGCAGTGAGAGAGAGACAGAAAGTCTTCCTTCCGTTGGTTAACTCTCCAAATGGCCGCAATGGCCAGAGCTGCGCTGATCCAAAGCCAGGAGCCAGGAGCCTCTTCCTGGTCTCCCATGCGGTGCAGGGGCCCAAGGACTTGGGCCATCCTCTACTGCTATCCCAGGCTGCAGCAGAGAGCTGCACTGGAAGAGGAGCAACCGGACTAGAACCATGCCCGTATGGGATGCCGGCGCTGCAGGCGGAGGATTAACCTAGTGCACCACGGTGCTGGCCCCAACTTCTGCTTTCTAATAATGTGTACTATGGGAGGCAGCAGGTGATGGTTCAAGTAGCTGGGTCCCTGCCACCTACATGACAGTACTAAACTAAGTTCCCGGCTACTGGCTTCAGCCTGGCCCAGCCCTGACTGTTGCTAGCATTTAGAGTGAACCAACAGATGGGAGAGCTCTGTTTCTCTGTCAAATAAATAAAATTTGAAAATTAAAAAGGTGAAGGTGTTCAAAAAGATAACAAAATAAAAATTTTCTATTATAAGGCTTTTAAAAAGGATTCATTGCATTGTAGAGTCTGGGGGAAAAATGATTCCCATGTACCATCACCTACTGATTCAGAGGATCTGAAATGAGGGTTGAGAATTTGCATTTCATTAAGTTCCTAGGTGACACTATAATGGACTACACCTTGAGGTACTGTTCTAGATCAGGGGTTGGCAAATGTTTCTTATAAAAGATGTGAGGTTTTGTGCAGCCAGTCTCTGTTGCAACTATTCAAAGTGCAAAAGCAGTTAGACTATATATAAATGAATAAGCATGGCCGTGTTCCAATAAGATGTTATTTATGAGCAATGAAATTTGAATTTCATGTAAGTTTCAAAAGGATGTTATCTTGATGACTTAAATTTTTTCAATTTTTTTTCTTTTTTTTTAATTTATTTTTTGACAGAGTTATAGACAGTGAGAGAGAGAGAGACAGAGACAGAGAGAAAGGTCTTCCTTCTGTTGGTTCACTCCCCAAATGGCCACCACGGCCAGTGCTGCACTGATCCGAAGCCAGGAGCCAGGAGCCAGGTGCTTCCTCTTGGTCTCCCATACGGTGCAGGGTCCCAAGCACTCAGGTCATCCTCCACTGCCTCCCAGGCCACAGCAGGGAGGATTAACCAAGTGAGCCACAGTGCTGGCCCCTCAATTATTTTAAATTAGTGTAAAAACCATTCTTAGCTTGTGAGCCAAGCAAAAATAAATATGGGCCGAGAGGCCATACTTTGCTAATCCCTGTTCAAGATGAATGGTTCTCAACCTAGCTCTTCACCAACATTAGAGACATTTTAAAAGACACAGATACTAAGCCCCATCCCAAGAGACTCTTTTAACTGATATAATTGGTATAAGCCCTGAGGTGATTCTCATGTACAACCAGGATGAAGAACTACTGCTCTTAATCAATGTTTACCCAATGATTTCTAAAAATAGTTAAGATTTTCATAAGCCTTCTATGAAATAAGGGTTTCTGGGGTCAGTTAAGTTAGAAAAATGAGGTTACAAAGATTCACTTCTTACAGGATTTCTCACAAACTTCTAAGAGGTGACTACAGTAAGCAGTGTTTTCCAGATTCACTTGAACATCAAACCCACAGAGCAGCTCATGAAATTAGGATTTTGTGAAGCATTTGGGAAACACCGTTCTAAATCTTTCATTCATAAAGAATACAAGATACTGCCAGCGCCGTGGCTCAACAGGCTAATCCTCCGCCTTGCAGCGCTGGCACACCGAGTTCTAGTCACGGTTGGGGCACCGGATTCTGTCCCAGTTGCCCCTCTTCCAGGCCAGCTCTCTGCTGTGGCCCGGGGAGTGCAGTAGAGGATAGCCCAAGTGCTTGGGCCCTGCACCCCATGGGAGACCAGGAAAAGCACCTGGCACCTGGCTCCTGCCATCGGATGAGCGTGGTGCGCTGGCCGCGGCGGCCATTGGAGGGTGAACCAATGGCAAAAGGAAGACCTTTCTCTCTGTCTCTCTCACTGTCCACTCTGCCTGTCAAAAAAAAAAAAAGAATGCAAGATACTTAACTTTTATGATTAGACTCATAAAATTAGAGCAAAATGAGAGCGGAAATTAATTTAAAAAAGAGAAAGTGTTGACTCTTGTCAAAATGACAATTAAAAAGACAACATCCTGAAAAATCTGAAAATACGAAATAGTAAGTAGGCAGTTAAGGAAGGAAGAAACACAATAAATATGAGGGACAAAAATCAAGGTAAGAGACAGTTTTCCACAATGGAGAAAAAGACATAGCAAAATCAGAACACATCAACTATGAAAAAAACTGAAAAAGAATTATAAGTGCCCTCCATTTAAAGAAAAGGAGATCACTATACAAGGTCTCAACAGATTTAGTGGTGAATGCCCTCAAACTTTTCAAGAATTAGATGATTCCTTGATAAAGTCAAAGGATGCCTATCATTATCTCATAGTCAGACATGCAGCAACCACTAAGCAATTTGAAAAAATGTAAACAAGATTGTTGGGGCCAGCACTGTGGCATAACAGGTTAAGCCACCACCTGCAGTGCCAGCATCCCATATCAGTTATGGTTTAAGTCCCGGTTGCTCCACTTCCAATCCAGCGCCTTGTTAATGTGCCTGAGAGAGCAGGGAAAATGATCCAAGTGCTTGGGCCCCTGCACCCAGGTGGGAGACCCAGATGAAGCTCCTGGCTCTTGGCTTCAGCCTGGCCCAGTCCTGGCTGTTGTAGCCACCTGGGGAGTGAACTAGTAGATAGAAGATCTCTCTTTCTTTCTGTCTCTCCTTCTCTGTAATTCTGACTTTCAAATAAATAAACAAATATTTAAAAAAGAAAAAAAAAAGGGTTGTCAAATATAACTCTTCCACAGAAAACAAAGTATCATTTCCATGACACCAGCCCCAGTCAGTAATCCATGGCATGAAGCACCAAACTGTGAGAGTTCTTCCTCCTCTGCCCCATATGAAGAGAAAAGGCAGGGTAGTGTGCCATAGACAAAATGCTACTAGGCACACACCACGGGGAAGGAGAGTCAGTGAACCATCTCTTTCACAGCTTCATACACCTCAGCATCCTACTAAAACATACTGCCCTGACATGATGCAAGGCCAAACCACAGGCTATCAACATAATAAACTCTCCTATGCAAGTGAACTCTGCACATAACCAAATGAGACAAATAGATTTTGAAGAACGAGATGTCTGTTATCTTACTGCCTAATCTGGTTAATGTCCACACATGCATCAGCAGCCTAGTGGTACTCTTCAAGCACTCTGGGCTGTTCTATTCAAACAAGTGACAAACAATGTTAACGATACACGATAAAAGCCATGTGCTAGTCTACACTCAAATTCTAAAAGACATGATTAATCAGTTTCAGAGCAAAAAAAAGCAAGACTTCATGTTCATGTTGCTACTTCAATGAAATTAGTATTTCACTAAATCTCCAAATATAAAACAGAAAAGATTTTAAATAGTCAAAAGATCATGTCTATTAAATATTTCTAAATTATTAAGAACAAATGAACTTTCGAAGTCTAAACAATTTCATGAGTCAATGAAAATAGAGAAAAGTGAAAAAATACCATATTTGGATGGTAGGATTTATACCTAGAAAATCAAAAATATCTAATACACATATATTCAATAGACTGAAACTCTTGAGACTCTCATTAACAGATTTCTTTTTCAGTATAAATTGTCCTCTACAGTAAACAAGTAATCAAATTTCAACCTATAAAAGATAACCAGAAAAAGGAAGGAAAAAAACATGGATCTGAGTTGAAAGAGAAGGGGCCAGCGTTGTGGCTGGGGTAAAGCTGGGAAAAGCTGCCATGTGTGGTGCCGCCATTCCATACTGGACTGCCAGCTGGACTCCCGGATTCTCTGTTTCCCATCCAGCCCCTTGCAAATGCAGCTGGGAAAGCAGCAGAAGACAGCCAAGTGCTTCAGTCCTGTGCCACCCATGTGGGAGACCCAGAAGAGTTCCTGGCTCTTGGCTTTGGCCTGGCTTTGGCTCTAGGCATTTTGGCCATTTGGGGAGTAAACTGGAAATGGAAGATATCTCCCTACCCCCTCTCTCCCTTTCAAATCAATAAAATCTGTAGGAAAGAAAATACAGAAATAAGAAGCCAAAAAGGTGAATTGCTTGAAGTCACAGAATCAACAAATGCCAAAAAGATGACCTGAATTCTCATGTGGCTCCAAGTCTGTGCTCATTCCACCTCACCATGGTGCCAGAAAGCACCTTGGCTTAACAAATATTCACTGAACATCTATTATGCAACAACCACATGAGCACAAAAATGAGTAGCATATCAGGTTTTAAGGAGACTTAAGATAACTGTCCAATTATTTGATTTGAAATTTGGTCTCCTAAATCCAATCTCAACAATTCTCCTACTTCATAGTCTTCTATATTATCTAAAAGTCACATATTCTTTTTTTTTAATTTTTTATTTGACAGGTAGAGTTACAGACAGTGAAAGAGACAGAGAGAAAGGTCTTCCTTCTGTTGGTTCACTCCCTCAATGGCTGCCACAGCCGGCGCTGCGCTGATCCGAAGCCAGGAGCCAGGTGCTTCCTCCCGGTCTCCCATGTGGGTGCAGGGGCCCAACCACCCAGGCCATCCTCCACTGCCTTCCTGGGCCACAGCAGAGAGCTGGACTGAAGAGGAGCAACCAGGACTAGTACCCGGCGCCCTAACTGAGACTAGAACTCTGGGGGTGCCGGCGCCACAGGCGGAGGATTAGCCAAGTGAGCCACAGCGCCAGACTAAAAGTCACATATTTTAACATGCAAAGTATTATTCTTTCTATGGATAATAAAAATCATGCTAGAAATAACTAAATAACTATACAATTTTTATTATACTATGTTATTAGAATACCAAAAAAGGCTGCCATCCACTCAGACAACATCTTGTGTGCTTTGAGGGCATCCTTACTACCAAATGAACACACACACACACACACACACACACACACACGAAACAATTTAGGAAAGCTGGGGATCTGAGTTCTGAGTCAATTTCCACAGCAAACTACATTCAGTTCAGGGACATCACACCAGCACATTCTCAAACACATCATTTGCAAGTTTCTTATGGATATTTTAATACACTCACTTAAGTGCATTGAGACAGTTGTTCCCAGCAAATTGTTAAGACTATTTCAGATAATTCAACATTTGTTCAACTTGGAGCAATGTGGGCTTAAAAATAAAACTGTTCAGTAGATTGATGTTGGATGGATAACCATAATTATTAACAGATCTGCAAAAGGCTCTGTATCTCATCTTACCCTGTTGAACAGTTCCTGTATCATTCAAGATGAAGACCCAGAAATTACATTGAAATATCAGAAAAAAACCTTCATAAAAATCACCAATTTCTCTTTTATCTCTCCTGTTCAGCAAAGTAGACCCCACAGCTGGCTATCTATCTTACTGAAACAAGGGAGAAATACAAAAAGCAAGCAGGGCTTTCCAAGGCAGCGTGAGGAAAGAGTTTCATGTAACTGTTCTAATTATATAGACCAACATGAAGCAATCCATCCAGGAAATAAACTAGAGTGGATTAAAATAAATTACTCCCACCATCTACTAATCAATTTGTGAATAATACTCAGGTGGAAATTCTTATCATTTCAGAGGGAATTAATAATCACTGTAAAATGTAAGCCTTAAGATAAAATAAATCTAGTAGAAACAAGAAGTGATTTTTTTTTTCTCACAACATTAGGGATCTCTGATCAAGTAAAATTAAAATCAAAGCATTTAACTGTTTCTTTATAAATAAAAACTATACTTACCACAATCCATTCAGCAATATTTTCATAAAGTTCCGGACTAAAAATTGCTTTTTTAAGCCTAGCTAAAGGACCATCGGCATCTACTAATCTGCATCGCATGAAAACATCACAGTAGCCTCTAAAATCATTGCAAGGGGATCCAGGTTGCAGGGTGATGGTCTGACCACTGAACTGCTTGCTCCACTGCACAGACCCTGTACTGGCACAAGTTGACGGCTCCACTGGAAAAGAAGTGTCAAATGTTAAGTTGAAGATCATATTTCCTAATAGGCCAGTTGGAAAAGAGGAGGAAAGAAGAAACTGCATAAAATCATTATCATGATACGTTTTGCAGTTCTGTACTAGTTAGACTGGGTAACACCATTAGTGATTCACCTTTAATGCTATAATATATAAACAATCAACAAACCTTGACTCAACATCTACAATGGCTTTAAAACAAACACCCTAATAGTGTTTATATAAATTACTGTCATAAAGCTGGCAATGTCTGATCTAGTTATCATTTTAAAAACATTGCAGGTATCATAATGCTAAAGATACAATTAATAATTATTAATGCTAAAAATAATAATTATTAAAAATGCTAAAGACACATTAATAATTTTCTCAAGAGGATAGATTTAGCCAGAAACTCTCTGTCCAAGCTGTATGTCAGAGTTTAAGACTTAAAATTTAGGAGCAAATCATGGTTTTTGAAGCAGATTTTATATTCTTGTATTGTAAGAGCCTTACTTTTCTTCATACAGCAGACATGGCATAATTCCTTGTCATCCTTGCCATCAGAACTGGCACAGGTACACTCTTCCAAGCCATATTTCTCACAGATAGAGCCTGCACATTGCTGGAATGAAAGACAAAGTAATCTTTATATGGTTAAACCCCTTATTCATAGTACTATATAGGCAGATGCAAGCTTCCAATATCAGAAAAATTAAGTGGAAATACAAATAAAAAATAAAGAGATGAATATCAGTACTGGATCCTATACTTACATTTGAACAAGAATAAGTGAAAGTAGATAGCAACTAAAGAACACTAAAGTAGAGAAAGAGTAGTTGTACTAGTTATTATGGCTCTTTTATAAGCAGAGAAAATGAAATTTTCTTCATGTATAGAAAATGGTATTTATCTATGAAAGCTTGAAAGACTTCACATTAATAGAAAATGAAAAAAAGTTATTTTATTTAGGCTACTGAAATATTTTAAAAACTTAAAAGCAGCATAGACAGTCACTTGTCTAGTTGTATCACTAGATAGAATAGAGCCGTACAATACACTAGAGTTGTATTGCTCTAGAGAATATATATTGAACACATGTAGTTGGAAAGATGAAAAAAGTCAATAATTAATTGAAAGCCACCAGGCACTTGTGTCACTTATACATTCATGGCTGTGTGTGGAACAGACAGGGATATTATTGAAACAATAAGACCAAGATTAATTTCTTTATGTAGCTTTAAGTGTCAACAATTATTCTGAAAGAGTAGACTTTATAATATTAAAAACATCTAAAATCTAATCCTTACCCCATTAATGCACACTTGTGTTTGCCTATTACAGTCTGTAAAGTTTGGTTTAGGGTCAGACGCTGGGCAGAGAGCTGTGAAGCCATTACAAATTCCTTCTCTGGCACAGTCTGAATCATCCCGACATTTCTCAGATTTTGACTTGAATGCACACTGCGCTGTACAGCAGGGGCCCTGACTTGGACTAGAAAAAACATTGTTGTTAAACAAAGTAAACAGTGGGTACTTTCTAGCTCCTTGAATATGGCCCTAATTTCTAAATCATAAATCTTATCTTTTAAATGCTAAGTATTTTATTGATACACAATTTCGAATATTGAAATAATTGTTAACTACACTAGATCTTAGCCAAAAGGCCAAGAAGTGATATGAGTTAACTAAATTTAAACATTATAGTAAGTGTAGAAAAGTTATTAAACATCTTGTTTCTCAGTCAAAGCATACAATATTCATCATTTTTTTCTTTCAGTATTTATTTATTTTTTTTTTTACTTTACAAGTAATCACTTCTTCCCTAAATGAAGTCATGGAGATTTACCGCAGTATTTAATTTGGTATTTGCTTTGATTAAAACATTTAATTAGCACTAATGTAAAAAGGCACAATTGTACTATGTTGAATTATCTCACGTGTAATATGTGATTAAGTCTAAACAGCTTAAGGAGTCAAAATATTTGTAAATAAATTCATATTTGAGGACTGAGTAAAAAGAATTCAACATTTTTATTCTATTTGACTTTAGTGAAAGAATATAACAAAAATTGACTTATCAGTTATGCAATTTATCAGTGTTTTTCATCGTTACATTACACATTAGTCAACTTATCAGCATTTCTCATATTTTTATGCTGAAATCAAACTGATAAGACAGCCATTTAAAAAGTATTGGACAAACAATATTCTTTTGCTTATATCTACCACTGCCAAAGTAATCTAACAAAATCATTACATGACACAGTTACAAAAGTATATGGATTCCATTTACCTAAACACTTTAAGATTCTAAAAATATGAAAGCGGGCAGCCATTTGGCCTATAGGTTAAGATGATGGTCCAACATCAGAATGCCTGATTCAGGTCCTGGCTCCACACCTGATGCCAGCCAGCTTTCTGCTAATTGCATACTCTGGAAGGCAGCAGGTGATGGCTCAAGTGGCTGGGTTTTTGCCACCCACATAGGAGAACAAGATGGAACTTCCGTTTCCTGTTTTTGGCCTAGTCCAGACCTGGCAGTTTGTGGACCTGGGAAGTGAACCAGCAGATGGAAGCTCTGTCTCTCAAATAAATTAAATAAATAAAAATTGTAAAAATATGGAAGACACTCGCATCTTTAAAGTTAGGAACAGATTCTCATTTTTATTGTACATTCCTCCTATGTCCTTTTTTTTAACACCACACAAATTGCAAGTAGTTCAAACTGACAATACAGAGCACTGATCAATGCTATTTCAGAAAAATAAATAAAACATAACAACAAATAAAGTTTCAGAATCACATGCATCTCAATGTAAGTTTTGACTCTGTCATAATTACTTTCAGGTGACATCACAGGCATATTAACATTACTAGAATTAGCAAGGTACCTGCATTGTTTTCCAGGCTTCAGCTTGCATTTTTTTCCCTCCGGTTGGTTTGCATCAAAGCAGCATTCATCTTTACACTGGTCACTATAGCCACAATCACATTCTTCACCTTGTTCTACCATTCCATTTCCACATATAGGTTGGCCAGATTCTAAGGAAAATAAACATTCATTTTATTAAAATTCATAAATTCTTTGGCGCTTCATTATGAAGGGAGAAAAAAAAAAAAACTTTGATAAAAAAAGTAAAACAAACTAGGAATCAGATGACCTAAGAAGGGTTCCACTATTAACTATCAATGTGACCTTCAGCAAAATTATTTCCCTTTTAGGAGTCTCATTTTCTTAATCTATATAATGAGGGGATTTGATAGTTCTTCCTAAGGTCCCTTCTAAAAGTGGGAACTTGTTATTTAGGCCATGGCACACTGAGCTTTTAGGGAATAATGACTATACATGGCATGTCACACAAATGCAAATTATATTCTTCGTTAACCAATTATAAATAAATAAAATAAACTTGTTACAGAAAATATCATGCACAAATGAAAGTTTAAAAGATTAGGCTCAATGAAATAACAGGTACCAAGCAGTTAACTTTCACAATAAGGTGTTATTCTTTTATTTACTCCCACAATTTTTGTAATGGAGTAACTTTTAAGATTTTTTAAAATGTTACTTAAGTTATACAAACTTCATGTATATTATATATATAAAGATTTAGGAAATAGTGAGACTTCCCACCCTACCCTCCCTCCTGCCCGCCCACGCTCCAACTCTACTTCCTCCTCTCCCCTCTCCCACTCTTAATTTTACAAAGATTTCTTTTCTTTTCTTTTCTTTTTAATTTTTTGACAGGCAGAGTGGACAGTGAGAGAGAGAGACAGAGAGAAAGGTCTTCCTTTTGCCGTTGGTTCACCCTCCAATGGCCGAGGCGGCCGGTGTGCTGTGGCCAGCACACCACGCTGATCAGAAGCCAGGAACCAGGTGCTTCTCCTGGTCTCCCCACAGGGTGCAGAGCCGAAGCACTTGGGCCATCTTCCGCTGCACTCCCTGGCCACAGCAGAGAGCTGGCCTGGAAGAGGGGCAACTGGGACAGAATCCGGTACCCCGACCGGGACTAGAACTCGGTGTGCCAGCGCCGCAAGGCGGAGGATTAGCCTATTGAGCCACGGTGCTGGCCACAAAGATCTATTTTCATTGTACTTAATGATCATATAGTAAACCCTACACTAAGGTTTATTTTTGTTTAATTATTAGAAAGGCAGAGAGGGAGAGATCAATTTTCATATGCTAGTTCACTCCCCAAAAGGCTGCAATGGACCAGGCTGGGCAAGGCTAAAGCCAAAAGCCAGGAAGTCCATCAGGGTTACTCATGTGGGTAGCAACAGCCCAAGAACTTTGGCCATCTTCCACTGCTTTTCCAGGTCCATTATTAGAGAGCTGGATCAGAAGCTCAGCAGCTGAGACTGAACCAGCACTCCAATACAGGATGCTGGCATCACAAGTGGTAATTTTACCTTCTGTACCACAATGCTGACCATTCTGGAGTAACAACTCCACTTGACATATTATTATTCCTCTAAACACTTCACGATGCATCGCGAAAAGATTTTAAACCTAACTATAATACTATTTTCCAATCTAAAAAAAAATGCTTAATAGTTAATAGTCAATCCATGTTCCATTTTCCTCAACTGTCTATAATTTGTTGGGCTTTCTTTTTTTTAAAAAAGATTTGTTTATATACTTGAAAGTCAGAGTTACATAAAGAGAGAAGGAGAGCCAGAGAGAGAGAGCGAGAGAGAGGTCTTCTATTCGCTGGTTCACTCTGCAGTTGGCTGCAATGGCTGGAGCTGTGTTGATCCAAAGCCAGGAGCCAGGAGCCAGGAGCCACCAGGTCTCCCACGTGGGTGCAGGGGCCCAAGGACTTGGGCCATCTTCCACTGCTTTCCCAGGCCATAGCAGAGAGCTGGATCAGAAGAGGAGCAGCTGGGACTCGAACCGGCATCCATATGGGATGCTGGCACTCTAGGCGGCGGTTTTACCCACTATGCCACAGCGGCGGCCCCCATTTATTTGTTTTTATAGATTTATTTTATTCATTTGAAAGGCAGATTTAGAGAGGGGGGGAGGGAGGGAGAGAGAAAGAGGTAATTTGTTGTTTTGAACTTGGTTCCAAACATGGTTTTCCATAATCCAACCCATCTCAGCTTTTGGTTGACATAGCTCTTAAGTTATTTCAATATATATAAAAAAATTCCCCCCATCCCCTTTTTCTTTTTACATTATTTATTTGTTAAAGAAGCTGGGTAATTTTGTTTTATGTAATGGTCCACTTTATATATGGCTGGTTGTAATCAGCCAATAAGCTATTTTTTTAAAATGTACATTAGTCTTGCTCCTCAGCTAGACCAAGCTCCTTAACGGAAGAAAACGTCTACTAATAAACATCTACTATTTATACCTTTTGTATTGCTAAGAGCATAATATGTACCTTTTGTATTCCTAAGAGCATAACAGTACTAGGCCAGATTTTGGTTGATTAACAAGATTATATAGCAGCTTTAGACCCAGTGAATAATTTTAGAAAATTCCTTCAATTGTTTTCTTTGATTTCCAGCAATGGAGTTTAAAATTGGAACAGGAATATTACTCTTCGTAAATAAGCAATAATAACAAAACCACAGGCCTTTAGCATCTACTGGGAATAAGAAAAATCAAATGCCTTCATTTTCTAGAAAAGAAAACAAACTTCCAGGGATTTGTGACTTCTTTGAGACCACATATCCCAGAGTGGAGAAAACCACAAATTAAACTCAAGGTCTCCTATGTTTAAAATCAGATGCACTTTTTTTTTCTACTATACCAAATCAGTGTGGAAAAGAGTCACAACACAGGTTTTAAACTGAGAACTCAGTAAGTAGAAGGGAACACATCTCAATCAAAAATATTTCCGAAGGATTAGTTTTAAATCCAGAAGGCTTTTTCTTGTCCTTATCCACAACTATTAAAGGAAAGCTCAGAGATCAATGAACAATTCAACAATCCTGGTTTCATTTTATTCCAGCTCTTATGTTTCCTAAAACTAGAAACAGGCATGTGCACATATGTATGTATTAAGTAAATAATAATGATTTAAAGCTCTAGCAATCATTTCATAATTCAAGTGACATACAAATTAGGATAAAAGGAGAAATGACAGTCAGAAAACTCTTACTGCGATATTTACTATTCATTTTCATCTCATACATGATTACTTCAAACTAGCTATTTCCTAAATAGACAATTGAAAGAATTTTCTAAAATTATTAACTGCGTCTAAATACACAAAAAGTACTGTTGAAATGCCAAAATCTCAAGATGTACATTTATTTATAATTCAAGAAATAAATTTCCTTCCCCATAATATGCTCATTTTTAAAGGTTAACTTCAATCAGAAAATTTACTGTGAAAACAGTTTACAAATAAAGAATCAATATAGCACTCCATAGTTTATAGATGCTTTATTTGTAAGCCATGTAGTCAGAGCACATTTCCTGACTGATGCTGCCCTTTAAAAATGAGCATATTGCTCTGTAGGTATTATAGCAAAGAACTTGGAAAGTATTAGAAAAACTATCCCTGACAATGACAATAATAACAAAAATAACATCAATGCTATTTCAATCTGTGCCTTTAAAAGAAAAGGCAAGCTTTAGAAGAAAAATCCAAAGATTGTGAAAAAGGTGAAAAGAGAAGTTATAGAC
The DNA here is from genome assembly GCA_949820135.1 of Sylvilagus floridanus. Taxonomy (NCBI): domain Eukaryota; kingdom Metazoa; phylum Chordata; class Mammalia; order Lagomorpha; family Leporidae; genus Sylvilagus; species Sylvilagus floridanus. Next base: position 66,570,461 of record OX463239.1, read on the forward strand.
TGAAAGGAAATATCTGTAAACCAGTACCTGACAGACAACTAATATCTAGATTGTATTAAGAATCTTTGACTCAACAGACAAAAAAACCCATCAGGAAAAACCAAAAAACATGAACAGACATTGAGCCAAAGAAAATACAGGAGACGGTGGGCAGCTTCTGGCACAGTGGGTTCAACTAGGGCTGTTTAGAGTCCTGGCTACTCCACACTTCCAGTCCAGGTTCCTGTTAATGTACCTGGGAGGCAAGGGATGATCCATACCATCCACACGGGAATCCCAAATGGAGTTCCTGGCTCCTGGCTTCAAGCTGGCCCAGGCCCAGCAGTTGTACACATTTGGGGAAAGAGCCAGCAGACAGAAGATTGCGATCTTGGTATCTCATTTTCTGTCTCTTACTAACTTTGCTTTTCAAATAAATATTTTAAAAACAATAAATACAAAAGAAAATATACAGATGGAAAATAAGCAAAAGAAAAGATGTCCAACATCAGTAGTTATCAGAGAAATGCCAATTAAAACCATAAAATAGGAGTTGGTGTTATCGCGTAGCATGTAAAGCCACTGCCTGCAATGCCAACTCATTTGGACCCAGGTTCATGTCCCGGCTACTCTACTTCTGATCTACTTCCTTGCGAATGGTCTGGGAAAGCAAAGAAAGATGGCTCAGGTGCTGGGACCCCTGCTACTACCCACATGGGAGATCTGGAAGAAGCTCCTGGCTCCTGGCTTCAGTCTGGCTCAGTCCTGGCTGTTGTGGCCATGTAGGGAGTGAACCAGTGGATGGACAATCTCTCTCTCTCTCTCTCTCTCTCTCTCTCTGAGTGAACCAGTGGATGGACAATCTCTTTGTTTCTCTCTCTCTCTCTTAATCTGACTTCCAAACAAATAATTAAATCTTTGGGAGAAAAAAACATAAGATATACTACATACCTATCAGAATGACTAAAACAAAAAAATAGTGAAAACACTAAATGCTGGTAAAGACAAAGAAAACTGGATCATTCATACATTACTGGTAAGAAAGTAAAAATAGCACAAGCATGCTGAAACACAGTTTGGCAGTTTCATACTAAACAAAAGAAGCAATTATTATATGGTCCATCTACTAGATTTGCAGAGTCTTATCCCAAAGAAATAAAAACTTAAGTTTAGATTAAAAAAAACCCTGTATATAAATATTTATAGTTCCTTTATTTCTAACAACCAAACACTGGAAATAGATCTCCTTTAATAGAATGGTTAAACAAATTATGGGTCATATATACCATGGAACTAATATTTAGCAACAAAGAGGAACAAACTATCAATAAAGAAACAATGTAGATGAACCTCCAGGGAATTATGCTGAGTGACTCCCAGAGGATTATATTCTGTATGATCCCCTTTATATAACACTTTTGAAATGACGAAAAATCAGAAATGGGAAACAGGTTAGTAGGGTGGAGGAGGGACAGCAGGAAGGTGGGAGGTAACAATGAGGGGCTTTTGTGCTGACGGAACAATCTTGAATCGTGGCTGTAGTTGTGGATACAGATACCTAGACGTATGGTAAGAATGTATGGAATTAAATATACACAGAGAAATAAGAACATGAAAAACTGGAGAAAGCAGAGTTAAGATCTGTGGATTGTATCAATGCCAATATCCTAGGTTATAATATTATTCTATAGTTTTGCAAAGTATTACCACTGGTGGAGGAGAGGTATGAAAGCAACACAGAATCTTCTATTTCTTGGAAATGTATGTGGATCTACAACTTTCTCAATACAAATTTCAGTTGAAAACAAAAGCCAGGGCAGGCACTGTGGCGCAGCGGGTTAATGCCCTGGCCTGAAATGCTGGCATCCCATATGGGCGCCAGTTCAAGACCTGGCTGCTCCACTTCCAATTCAGTTCTCTGCTATGGCCTGGGAAAGCAGTGTAAAATGGTCAAAGTCCATGGGCCCCTGCACCCAAGTGGGAGACCCAGAGGAGGCTCCTGACTCCTGGTTCCTAGCTCCTGGCTTCGGATTGGAGCAGCTCTGCCCGTTGCAGCCAATTGGGGAGTGAACCATCGGATGAAAGACCTCTCTCTCTCTCTCTCTTTTTGCCTCTCCTCTCTCTCTTTGCCTCTCCTCTCTCTGTGTAACTCTGACTTTCAAATAAATAAGTCTTTAAAAAAAAAAAAGTCACACTTATTTAGAAAACTTTCTCAGAAATTTCTCCTTCAATGCTTTTATGTTTAATTCCTCTTTGACTGATACGAACAAATGTGAATAGGCCTTAATATTCACCCTTAAATAACTTACAACCTGTGACAAAGATCACAAAAATACATGAGACAAGGAAGAATATTTAGAGTATATTAAACATCACAGGTTAAATATGGCAAACACTGCATGTGAGGCATAAGAGAACCATGGAAAAACAAAATGTATATAAATATATATCCACATAATGGAATATTACTCAACTATAAAAAGGAATAGAGTTCTGATAAATGCTTTAACATGGATGCACCTTAAAAATATGCTACACAAAATAAACCAGATATAAAAGAACAACTGTGATCCCACTTAAATGAGGTACCTAGAATAGGCTAATTCATACAGAAAGAAAGTAGAGATTACTAACTGCTGAGGGGAGAAGAAAGCAGGAACTACTGCTTAATGGTTATAGAATTTTGATTTGGGGTGATGAGAAACAATAAGGAAATGAATTGTGACAGTTCTACAACACTATGAGTATAATTAACACCACTGGATTATACACTTAAAATTGGTTAAAATGGCAAAAATTTATCTTTTTTCACTAAAATAAGAAAAAATAATTTTACAGCAGCTTTATTCATAGTAGCACAAATCCAAAAGCCCAAGTGGTTATCAATGGGAGAGAGGATGTAAAACCTGTAAAACATTCATGCACCATAATACTACTCAACAAGAAAAAAGGAATAAAACACTAAAGATGAATCTCAAGTTATTATGTTGATGTAAAGCAACCTTCAACAAAAGTGTTCAAACTGTATAATTGCATTCCCATGAAATTTTAAAAGAAGTAAAATAAATATATGATAAAATCAAACAGAGGGGTTGCCTCTAGAAGTGAACTGATGACAGAGACTAGCTGAAAAGGGGAATAAAGGTAATTTCTAGGTTAATAAGATGTTCTTATCTTGAAAGCTGCTTAGTTTATACAGGCAAATACATGTGTCAAAATTCATCAAATGGTACATTTATAACACATAAATTTCTCTTATATAAAAATCATCAAAATAACTTCAGGGGTGGGCATCTGGCCCAGGGGTTAATATGCTGGTTGAGATGCCCACATGACACATCAGAGTCCCTGGGTTTGACTCTTGGTTCCTGATTCCACTTTCCTGTTGATGCAGATTCTGAGAGGTAGCAGTTGATGGCTCAAGTAGTTGTGCTCCTACCACTCCATGTGAGAGACCTAAACTGAGATCCAGCTCTCTGCTTTGACCCGGCAAAGCCTAGTCACAGGTCAATTTTTGCAGGCATTTGGGCAGTGAACCAGCAGATGAGATATCTCTCCTTCTATTTCTCCTCCCTGAACCCCCTCCCACTAATAAATAAATGTTTAAAAAGAACAATACTGAAGTCTAGTCAATGATACATAGACTACAATGCCTAGGGATCAAGTATGCCTGCAACTGATTTTAAATTGCAGCAAGAAAAAAATATGAGATGAAGGATGGATAGATTAATAAGTATCTTAGGGCCAGTGCTGCGGCTTAGTGGGTTAAGCTCTGCCTGTAGCACCCATAAAGGTGTTTGTTCTTGTCCTGGCTTCTCCAGCTCTGATCCAGCTCCCTGTTAATGCACCTGGGAAAGCAGTGGAAGATGACCCAAGTCCTTGGGCCCCTGTACTCATATGGGAGACCTAGAAGAAGCTCCTGGCTCCTGCCCTCAGAGTGGCCTAGCTCCAGCCTTTGCAGCCATCTGGGGAGTAAACCAGCAGATGAAGACCTCTCTCTCTCTGCCTCTCCCTCATTCTGTGTAACTCTGCCTTTCAAACTAATAAGTATATATTTAAAAATAAATAAATAAATATTTGAGGGGCTGGCATTGTGGTATAACAGGTTACACCGTGTCTGCAGTGCTGGCATCCCACATAGGTGCCAGTTTGAGTCCTGGCTGCTCCACTTCTGATCCAGTTTCCTGCTAATGCTCTTGGAAAGTAGTGGAAGATGGCCCAACTCCTTGAGCCCTTGTACCCATGTGGGAGCTGTGGCTGAAGCCCCTGGCTCCTGGCTTTGGCCTGGCCCAGCCCCGGTCATTGCGGCCCTTTGGGGAGTGAACCAGCAGACTGAAAAACTCACTCTCTCTCTCTCTCTCACTTTCTAGAACACTGCCCTTTAAAAATATTTGATAAAAATAGGAAAGTGTTAACTGTGAAATATGTGTGGTGGGTATAATTCTTTCACGTTTTCTGAATGTTTAAAAATGTTCATAATAAAATGTTGGAAAATATACATACCAACAAAACAGTTGTTTCTCTTCTTCTCAAGAACTTGGCTTATATTCCTAATACTACAGAGTGAGAATTTATTGTTGTTAAGTTTATCACCGGATGTTGCTCTTGCATACATGATGTAATTGCCATTTTCTTTTTGTCCTAAATTCTTAGATTCTCCTGGTGTGCACTCTGTTCCAGAATCATGCTGTCAAACAGAATATAGAGTTATATAAACAGGAAGTAAAAGAAGGTTTTCAGGCCATCTGACTAAATGTAATTTTCTCATTAGAAGAACAATGGAAGCTTGTGGACTCTCCTTTAGAAAGGACCTTAAAATAGGAAAACAATTCTCTCTTTTCATGGGCTCCTCCTCAGAAGGGAGGGAAAATCAGTACAGGTCTAATAACAACAATGTATCGCTTTGTAAGCAGGGGCTAGAATCAAAGAAAAACTTTAATAAAAATCTATTAAAAATAAGTCCATCTATTTATAAAACTAGTAACAATCACATAAGCTACTTTAAAACTATTAAATATTCTTTAAAATACATGCTAAATTACATATTATGACTAATTCAGAGAAAACAAAGGTGGGATAGACAAAATAAAGAAAACAGAGAGGCTGACATGGGGCCAGGCACATCCAGAACAGGAATATAAGACAGCTAACTCATTCATCAGTATATAAGAAAGAAGTAAAAATGCTGGCTAGGGATAGAAACACGGTGACCTATTTAAAATGAAAATTAGAAAAAATCAAGCAATAAAACAAAAAAAAAACACAGCTTTGCAGAATGAATAGGAGACAGTTAGGTGTATATGCACAGAAGTGGGTTTTGCTATTAGAAATGTTATTGATGTGTCAGGTACATATAGAAAAGTATCCAAGCACAGCTCTCTGAATTGTTTCAAAATAATCACACTTAATACAACCAACACTGAGACCAGTGCTGAGCTGACACACTATAAGATTCCAGCAGCCCCAACTCCCAAGAGATATGCATTAAAACAAACTCAAAATGCTCCCCAAACAATCCGGAACACATTAGAAGGGGTGAAAAACACCATGTTCTAGCATAAGAAAAAACACTGGGTTCTAGTGTAACCATTCTTTATTTAACTAAAATCTTGTTTTGAATACCCAACAACTCTACATTCCCCTTGGGTATTCTGTTTTTCCCTGGAGCTGATCTAAATTATTTTTATTTTTTACCCTCCAATCTGAGGCGACGCCCTCCAATATCACACCTTCCAACACCTTTTATCTTTATCCTAAATCTGGATTCAGAATTTAACAACTCAGTCCTGTTCTCCAATATTATCTTGCTTCATGCTTTCACTTGATACAATTTAATTTGGTTTCTGGTAAGGTATGGGCACTAAGATTATTCTCAATAGTATAGTTTAAGAGGAAAAAAAAAAATCTAATACTATATCATACTTGAAGTTACCATAGACTATCTCACCATTTTTCAATTTAGTAAGTATTAAGAATGTTCAATATTGTCCAAGGAGGCACTAAAGCACTAGGAGGCACTAGGCACTTGGCCTAGTAGTTAAGATGGCAGTTGGGATACATTCACCTTACATCAGCGTGCCTGGGTCGAAGTCCTAGCTCTGTTTCCAGTTTCATCTTCCTGCTAATGAGGACCCATAGCAATGATACCTATATGCTTGGATCACTGCCACCCATGTGAGAAACCCAGATGGAGTTCTTGGCTCCTGGCTTTGGCCTGACTTAGCCCTAACCACTGAGGGCAGCTAGGGAGTGAACCAGTGGATGGGAAGATATATCTAATTCTATTTCTCTGTCACTCTGCCTTTCAGATAAATGTATAAATCATATAAATAAATAAATAAAAGTTGATAGTGACAGTAAACAATTTTAAGTAATTTACCCAGAAATACTGATAATAATTAATTTCTGATTGGCACTTAAAAGAGGAAAAACTTAGAACTTAGTGAGATGGCACTTATATATATATTATAAATATATAAAATATATACTTTTAAAAGATTTATTTATTAGAAAGACAGAACTACAGAGAGAGGTAAAGATGTAGAGAGGTCTTCTGTCCACTGGCTCATTCCCAAAATGGTTGAAATAGCCGGAGCTGAGCCAATCTGAAGGGGCCAGGAGCTTCTTCTGGGTCCCCAACATAGGTGCAGGGGCCCAAGGACTTGGGCCATCCTCTGCTACTTTTCCGGGCACATTAGCAGAGAGCTGGATCAGAAGTGGAGCATCTGAGACTTGAACTGGTGCCCATATAAGTTGCCAGCACTGCAGGCAGCAGCTTTACCCGCTATGCCACAGTGCCAGTCTCAATGGCACTTATATTTTACAAACTTAGAGAAATTAGGGGATTTTAACCTTCAAGTATACAACTTATTTTTAAAATCACAAAAATTTCCAATTTTATAAGTATTTGAATTGATATACAGTTTTTAAGTGAAATTCTCCCAAACTTGCTACCTGAATAAGCTCTACCAAAATCACAAAGACAGAATATACTTTAGTATATCATACTTCTGTGCCCAATCAACCTTTTGGTCATTTAAAAACCATATGGGGCTGATGTAACAGGATATGTGGTATAACAGGTTAAGCCACTGCCTGTGATGTTCCTGCCATCCCCATTGGAGACCCGGATAAAGCTCCCAGCTGCTGGCTCTGTTCTGGCTCAACCTGACCATTTCAGCCATTTAGGGTATGAACCATTAACCAGTGAATTAAAGATTTCTCTCTCTCTCTAACTCTGCTTTCAAATAAATAAAATAAATCTTGGGGGGGGGGACAATATAACGGACTGAGTATTAAATAATATCAAGGACTGCTATTAATTTTGCTAGCTGTAATAATCACATTTGGATATCTAAGAAATTTTTTTTCAGAAATGCATATAATAATATGTAAGGATAGATGAATTTGCTTTAAATACCTTAGCAAAGCAAAAAAAGGGATACAGCAAGTAGATATGACACAATCTTGATCATTGTTGACTCTGAATCAGGGTTTGATAAAACTGTAGCCCACAGCTTGTTTTTATAATGCCTATGATAAGAATGGTTTTTCAACACTTAAAGGACTGTAAAAACAATTACCCAACAGAGACCAAATATTGACCCCGAATGTTTATTAATAGGCCCTTTATAAAGTTTTCTGATTTCTGTTCTGGATATTGGGTATATGAAAGTTTATTGTATTATGTTTTTTTTCCTTCACTTTTGCATATGTTAAAAATCTTTCCTGTGGCTGGTGCTGTGGCATAGCAGGTAAAGCCACTGCCTGCAGTGCCGGCATCCCATGTGGTCAGCGGTTTCAGTCCTGGCTGCTCCACTTCCAATCCAGCTCTCTGCTATGGCCTGGGAAAGCAGGAGAAGATGGCCCAAGCCCTTGGGCCCCAGCACCCACATGAAAGACATGGAAGAAGCTCCTGGCTCCTGGCTTTGCATCGGCAAAGTTGGGGAATGAACCAGCATATGGAAAACCTTTCTCTCGGTCTCTCTCTGCCTCTGCCTTTCTGTAACTCTGCCTTTCAAGTAATAAATAAATCTTTTTTTAAAAAAAGAAGAAATCTTTCTTAATAAAAGATTTTAAAATATCAACTCCATTCCACAGTACAAAAGCAAAAGTCAAGCAAATCCCCAGTAATATTTTAACAGAAACAAAGTCCTCCCCCTGCCCCAGAAAAAAAAATTCTATATTTTCCAGATTTTAAATGCACTTTAAAAAAATGAAAAGTAGTTTTCATTAAAAAGGTATCTGAGTATATTATGTCCCAGGCACTGTTGTAGGGCTACAAGATACAGATATTTTTTCTGAAAAAGCCACACAAAATCCCTCACCTTCACAGAATTTTGGCATTGTTATGCTTACATTATTTATTTTAATCACAGATATGTGATCTTCCCTTTTCAGTATAGTCAATTATATATTGTGTTTCTGACATATAAAAACTAAACATTCAACATATATTTGTTTTTACAGTAAACAAAAATCACTCAACATAAAAATTAGGCTAATAACTTTTTATTAAAAGAAACCCAATAATTAGACAACACTTACTGGCGATCCAAAGTTATGTCCCACTTCATGAGCAAAAGTAATGTGAGAGACTTTGGGGGGTACATGAGACCCATAGTTCTGAACAGTGATAATTCCAGTGTTCAAGGACTTCTTCTTACCATCTGAATAGAGTTTACTTTTTTCACATATTCCTCCAGAGCTTCCTAATTCAGAACAAAAGCAAAGTGAAAAAGGATACATTAACAAAAACGGATACATTAGCACCTAGTTCCCTCTCCAAAAAAAGTTAATGCTAAAAATCTACATTAAATTAAAACATTTTATATAAAACACAATTGTTATTCAAATGAACACCCAACTTCTCAAAAGTTTATTTTGTCCAAGATAATAAAATATTCTCAAATAAAAGTTTTTACAATACCAATAAAGAAACTTCCAGGACTGACTAATTTACAGCTCTTATAAAATGTTCTTCTTCATCACCAAAATGGTTTCAAATTTTTGCTCTCACTGAAGTTAGCAAAGCAAATATTTAAGTTTCCTTTAAATTTGAATATATCAATATTTACACTGAGTCAAAGTCTATGCCTTTTCATACTTTAGAAAGAAAATTTATAATTTGTTAAATGAAAGAAACTAAGGAAATTGTGAGAAAGTCACTTCTACATATACCAAAGATACACCTGAGTATGTGATTCACTGTCCTGAGACACACTGTATTTATAAAGAAGAAAATGTTGGATGAGATTAAAAAAAAAAGAAAAAGAGATGGGGAAATAAAGAAAGAAACAAGGTGGGAAGGAAGGAAGGAAAACAAAACAAATGAGGCAAATATTAATAAACAATTACTCAGGGGTTCAGGGGTTCACTATATTATTCTTTTTTATTTATTTATTTATTTTTTTGATAGGCAGAGTGGACAGTGAGAGAGAGAGAGAGACAGAAATAAAGGTCTTCCTTTGCCGTTGGTTCACCCTCCAACGGCCACCACGGCTGGCGCACTGCATACAGTGCAACACGCTGCTGATCCGAAGCTGGGAACCAGGTGCTTCTCCTGGTCTCCCATGGGGTGCAGGGCCCAAGCACTTGGGCCATCCTCCACTGCACTCCCGGGCCACAGCAGAGAGCTGGCCTGGAAGAAGGGCAACTGGGACAGAATCCGGTGCCCCGACCAGGACTAGAACCTGGTGTGCCGGCACTGCAAGGCGGAGGATTAGCCTATTTAGCCGCAGCACCGGCCACTATACTATTCTTACAACTTCTCATCGGATTTGAATTTTTTAAATTAGTTTAAAAATTAAATTAGGATATTCTGGTGTGCCTTGAGAATTTTTTTAAAGATTTATTTATTATTTGAAAGGCAGAGTTACACAGAGAGAGAAGGAGAACCAGAGAGAGAGAGAGAGAGGTCTTCCATCCACTGGTTCGCTCCCTAATTGGCCGCAATGATCGAAGTTGCACTGATCAGAAACTAGGAACCCAGAGCTTCTTCCAGGTCCCTCACAGGGGTGCATGGGCCCAAAGACTTGAGCCATCATCGACTGCTTTCCCAGGCCATAGCAGAGAGTTGGATTGGAAGTGCAGCAGCCAGAACTTGAACTGGCGCCCATATGGGATGCAGGCGGTGGCTTTACCCATTACGCCACACACAGCACCAGGTCCTAAGAATATTTTTAAATTTAAGAAAAGAGTATTTCTACTCACATTAAGCATATTAAATCATTTTAGTTTATCTCTTCATTAATAGAAACCTCAGAGTTAAATATCAAAATGACAGTGCTTTCACAACTAAAGGCAGTAATAGAAGAAATTCCAAAAAGAATAACAGGGCTGGCACTGTGGCATAGTGAGTAAAGTCACAGCCTGCAGTGCCAGCATCCCATATGGGTGCCAGTTGGAGACCTGGCTACTCCACTTCTGATCCAGCCCTTTACTATGGCCTGGCAATGCAGTAGAAGATGGCTCAAGTCCTTGGGCCTCTGCATCTGTGTGGGAAACCCAAAAGAAGTTCCTGGCTTCAGATAGGCACAGCTCTGGCCATTGCAGCCATCTGCAGAGTGACCCAGCAGATAGAAGACCTCTGTCTCTCTCTCTGCCTCTCCTCTCTGTAACTCTTTCAAAATAAATTAATTAATTTAAAAAAAAAGAAAAACAGAGGGATCACAATCTAGCCTTTATATACATAGCACTGAGAAGACCACATTTTCTTTTAACTTTATTGAAGACTTCTACAGAGAATCTTTTTGGCTTATACTCACATTTAAAAAGTTCCTCTATTTGATTTAAAAAAAAAAACAATAAATTGGATTAAGGTGTTATGATAACTGATCGAATTATTTCAAATTAGTGTCTTGCACACAAATCTACAACCAAGTCAATAAATCATTTTTAAAAAGTAAGATTTATAATACTTGATAGAGTATGTAAAAGAAGGCAATTCAAAATCAATTTGTAGGGGTCGGCACTGTGGCAAAATAGGTTAAGCCAATGCCTGCAGTGCTGGCATCCCATACGGGTACCAGCTCGTGTTCCAGCTGCTCCAATTCCAATCCAGCTCCCTGCTGATGGCCTGGGAAAACAGTGGAAGATGCCCCAAGTGCTTGGACCCCAGCACTCATGTGAGAGATGTAGAAGAAGCTCCTGGCCCCTGGCTTCAGATAGGCCCAGCTTCAGAGTCACTATGTGACCCAGCAGATAGAAGACCTCTCTCTCTGTCTCTCCTTTTCTCTCTGTAACTCTGCCTTTCAAATAAATAAATTAAAAAAAAAAAAAAATTTGTAAAAACAGTATGATACTATAGTGCAAGTGTTGCCCCGTCCCTAATAAATTTAAGAAAATACAAAGCAAAAAAATAAATTTGAATTTATCATTTAGAAAACTGAAATAACATGCTTCACAAAAAAAGTAAACTAAGAGATTGAGCAACATGTAGATTTAACTCAGCACTTCCTTTTCTACATAGAAAACTGAACAAAGGGAAAACAGCAAATGATTTATGAATAATAATTTCCTTAAACTAATTTTGTTTCTGGAAATGAGTCCAAAGGCCTACAATCATTACCATCTCTAGAAACTAGAAAAGCTATGAAAAAAATACTCTGTAGTAATTATGATCCACATGTTACAGTCCTAAAAACTACAAATTAATATCCTGCCTTGGTTAAGATTTATCACATGCAAATTGGTCCAGTGCAGCACTGTCAAACTTGAATTCAGCCCAGAAGACTCCATGCTGCAAATCTTTATCAGAGGGGCGGGAAGGAAAGGGAGTATTTTAAAATTCAGACAATATTTTTTCAACTCTCATATCATATACCTTTTTGTTTTGTTAGGGAATAGCTAATTTAAGGGAAGATCATAAGTAAATCTGAGTGTACTCTTCAGAAACATACTCTTTGTAATTTATATCTTGCTTAATTTTTTGAACAATTATTTTTGTTCTTAAAGATTGTTGCTTATACAAAAGCTTAATTTTTATCACAAATGAATAGCTTACAGTTACATTGGTCTAACCCAATATAGGAAGTAATAAAGTACTGCATCTAATTTTTAAAAGTTACGGTTTAATTTTTCAAATACTACAGTGAGTTTTGATATGCTAGAAACTCAATTAGTGATATAATCTATACCCATATGTAAACCATAACTGCAGCTCAGGAATTGCTATATATTTTAAAATTTAAATATTACTACATACAGTCATCACTGAAAAGAAACATTATGGGGCCTGGGGCCAGTGCTGTGGAGCAGCGGGTTAATGCCCTGGCCTGAAGCGCCGGCATCCCATATGGGCGCTGATTCGAGACCCAGCTGCTCCACTTCCAATCCAGCTCTCTGCTATGGCCTGGGAAAGCAGTAGAAGATGGCCCAAGTCCTTGGGCCCCTGCACCCATGTGGGAGACCCAGAAGAAGCTCCTGGCTCCTAACTTTGGATCGGCACAGCTCTGGCTGTTGTGGCCAACTGGGGAATGATCCAACAGATGGAAGACCTCTCTCCCTCTCCCTCTTTCTCTCTCTGCCTCTCCTCTCCCTACCTAACTCTGACTTTCAAATAAATAAATTGTTTAAAATTTTAAAAAAAGAAAAGAAACATTATGAATGACAATGAAAAGAGTAAAATGTGTTTTTAATTCAAGTTCAAAACAATTACTGATGGATGACTGAATGAACAAACAATATTTTTTTTATTTAAAGGATGGTATGAGAGCTAAAAGAAAAAAAGTATCTCTTCTAAAGTTCAATACAGACTCAATCCCCAAAAATGTTTTAGACAAAATACCAGAGTACAATACTTTGAGATTTTATAAATACATGTGATGTGAGGAGCCTTAAAATTAAAAGGAACATGCTGACCGGATGAAGCATCTCAGAAAGTTCAAGGAAGATGCACATTATCTGTTAATTCCATTTTTCCATGAATATTCTGAAGTACCCTCATCCAATACTGATTTGAGCAATAATTCCCAATAGTACTACAGACAATAGTCCTATTCTCAGTGAGGTTATTAGGAAAAGTATGAGAGCATTCCTTTGGCATTCAAGTCTAAGTAGCAGTACTCAATGCAGCATGTAGGGTCCAGAGATGTTCACACACCACGGATAATCCCGACCTAGACATAATGCCAATAGCAACAGTTCTATTGCAATATTCTAATGATGTAATTCTCTCAGCCTTGAAATTAGATTTTCAAACCACAGGTTAAGAATTTAATAGATCTGAGTTATCTTCAGAATCCTGTGTTCAACTGTGCTCTGTATGCCTTCATATTCTAATACATAAAAATCAAACTAATATTTTCAAACTGAAAAAACAAAACAACACAACACGACCAAAAGAGGCTCTTTTCTACCAATGAAAATGTCTCAAAAAATTTCTTTCCAAATGATCACTGCAATACTGAATGGTTCAGGACTAACTATGGCAATGAATTCCAAAGCTAGCATCATTCAGTAGCCTAGAAGCACTGTGACCATGTTCATAAAGTTAACTGATAGCATTAAGATGGATAATGCAGTGGCCAGTGCTGTGGAGCAGCAGCTTAAGCCACCGCCTGCAGTATGGCATCGCATATGGGTGCTGTTTCAAGTCCTAGATATTCCACTACCGATCCAGTGCCCTGCTTATGTGCCAACAGAAGATGGCCCAAGTCCCTGGGCCCCTGCCACCCACGTGGGAGACCAGGATAAAGCTTCTGGCTCCTGGATTCGGCCTGGCCCAGTATGATCATTCTGGCCATTTTGAGGTGAACCAGTGGATGAAAGATTTCTCTCTCTGTATATAATTCTGAATTTCAAATAAATAAATCGTTAAAAAATATCAATAATGTAGGAGCAGGGTTCACCTTAGGTAAGTCAGAGAAATGGCCTCTTAAAAAAGTTGTGTCAAGGGCTGGTGCTGTGGCGCAACAGGTTAATGTCCTGGCCTGAAGTGCCGGCATCCCATATGAGTGCTGGTTCTAGTCCCGGCTGCTCCTCTTCCAACCCAGCTCTCTCTGCTATGGTCTGGGAAAGCAGTAGAAAATGTCCCAAGTCCTTGGGCCCCTGCACCTATGTGGGAGACCCAGAAGAAGCTAATGGCTCCTGGCTCCCGGCTTCAGATCGGCACAGCTCCAACCATTGCAGCCATCTGGGGAGTGAACCATTGGATGGAAGACCTCTCTCTCTGCCTCTCTTCTCTGTGTAACTCTGACTTTCAAATAAATAATTAAATCTTTAAAAAAAAAAAAAAAAGAGTTGTATCAGCAGTTCAGCAATAAAAACAGGGGAAGAGGGTATATAAGTTAAGAATTTACTAAGGAGCTAATATTTCAAAAGATAAGAGGCTACCTGCTTACCATAGAACTGTTTTCTAAAAAGAAACTTTATAGTAATCTTTCCTGTTTCATATTTAAGACCCAGCTTTGTTTGGGGGCTCTCTTTTATGTCTCCATTCTAGGCTCTTATAAATTTTTTTAATTATTTATTTGAAAGACAGAGTGACAGAGAGAGAGAGGTCTTCTATCTACTGGTTTACTCCCCACTTGGCTGCAATGGCTGGAGCTGTGCCGATCCAAAGCCAGGAGCCAAGAGCTTCTTCCGGGACTCCCACGTGGGTGCAGGGGTCTAAGGACATGGGCTATCTTCCACTGTTATCCCAGGCCATAGCAGAGAACTAGATCAAAAGAGGAGCAGCTAGGACTAGAACCAGTGCCCATGTGGGATGCCAGCACTTCAGGCCAGGGCTTTAACTCGCTGCACCACAGTGCCGGCCCCAGCCCTTATAATTTTAAATCAGGACCTTTAAGGCAGTCCAGTTAGCTGGCTGTTTCTACATATCATGGAGTTGTGTAGGGAGGTGCTGTCTTTCTCATTAAAGAAACCCAAGGTAGCACTCAACTTTAAGATTTTATGGGGCTGTTATTGGGACACAGCGGGTTAAGCCTAATCCACCATGTGCAGTGCCAGTACCCCATGTGGGTGCCAATCCAAGTCCCAGCTGGTCCACTTCCAATCCAGCTCCCTACTAATGCCTGGGAAAAGCAGCACAAGATGTCCCAAGTAACTGGGCCCCTGCCACCCATATAGGAGATCCAGATGAAGCTCCTGGCTCCTGGCTTCAGTCTGGTCCAGCCCTGGCCGTCATGGCCATTTGGGGAGTAAACCAACAGATGGAAGATCTCTGTCTCTGTCTCTCTGTGAAACTCTTTCAAATAAGTAAAAATCTTTGGAGGAAAAAAAGGTTGTATTAAATAAGAACAAATGAAAAAATAGTATACAAAAGACTGTTAGATAAGAAATCTACTATATAAACATTTCAACTCTTACGGTTTTTCACAGCTCAACCCAATCACTGAAGAGGACTAAAGCTAATGATCTGAGTAACTATGTGAGAATTAATTTAACAATTTCACAACAAAATCCTTCCCATCAGTACATTCAAGTCCAACCTTAACCTTAACCTAATAGTGAATTATCATCAGAATTAAATGAAATTTAGCAAATAACACACCAGAATAAGGATGAATAAAGACTAGGTCAAATAAAAATGAAAGATTAAAAAACAATAATAGATTACTTCATAGCTATGAACAGCTATTTTTAAAAGAACAAGATAAAAGCAAGCATTACGAAGATCTATAGGCAGAAATATTGAGTTTTTAGAGGAAAGGCAAAGACAGAAGAAATTATAATGTAAAATAAACAGGGTGGCCGGTGCCGTGGCTCAACAGGCTAATCCTCCGCCTTGCGGCGCCGGCACACCGGGTTCTAGTCCCGGTCGGGGCACCGGATTCTGTCCCGGTTGCCCCTCTTCCAGGCCAGCCCTCTGCTGTGGCCCGGGAGTGCAGTGGAGGATGGCCCAGGTGCTTGGGCCCTGCACCCCATGGGGAGACCAGGAAAAGCACCTAGCTCCTGGCTCCTGCCATCGGACGAGCGCGGTGCGCCGGCCGCAGCGCGCCGACCGCGGCGGCCATTGGAGGGTGAACCAACGGCAAAGGAAGACCTTTCTCTCTGTCTCTCTCTCTCACTGTCCACTCTGCCTGTCAAAAAATAAAATAAAAAAAAATAAATAAACAGGGTGAAGAAATACTTATTTACCTAAATCTATAGACAAAACAGACAAGAACACATTCTCCTAGCTTCCAGTCTTTGCTCTTCCCACTATGCCATGACAATTAACCAATATAATATTAAAATATTCTAGTAAAATTCTATGTTATAACCCTCTGTCTTATGAAAGAAGAACATGAATTTTAAATACACACACACACACACACATACACACACACACAAATACACCCTCAACTAAGCAGCAAGAAACATTTAACTAATTCTCAGAAAGGCAGGCTATCATGTTACAGTAATTCATGCTAAAATAATTACAAAGTACACTGAATCTGGAGTCACAAGCTCCAGATTCCAGATACTTTTCTTCAAGTCGTATGAAAGGTTGGTCTCTAAGTTTCTAAACTGAAGTTTTCTCACACATAAAATAAAGGTAACAATGTCAACATCTCATACAGCTATTAAAATAATCATGTAAACAAAATAAATAAAGTTCCTTTTAAAAGCATAAAGTCAAAGATAAAATTCCGTCCAGCCTGTGAGGGCAGGAAATGAGAAAGCTGTCAGTGTCATTTTGGGGCAGGTAGCCTCTACCAGGAAGTGTTAGGCCAAAGGAACAAAGATTTCTTCTCTTTCTCACTCTGGCCTCTATTCTTCCATCCAGTTTAGCTCTTCCCCAATAGCTCTGAAAAAAAGGTTTCTAAGAAATGAAGTTAGGGGGATTAACATAGAAAAAAGGAAAAGAGTCCTGATGTCTGAAATAAAAGAGAGAGAGCATAATATGGAAGAAAAAAAAAGCTGAACAGGGAGAAAAAATTGAGGCTAGAAGGTTGACTACAAGAGTCACATTCTTTCATTCTGGTAGCTCAGCACCCTATCTTTGCTCGTGAAGTGCACAGGAAGTACGCTGCTTCACCTGTATGAAGAATCTAATGGCAACAATACAAAACTGTTTTCAGTCCAGAACTTGCCTACTCTACTTCATCAAAATTTGGCATTACAAATGGTGGCCCAAACACCACAAACAACAGGTCATAAACACTAAGTGTCCCCTAAAACCCATAATCCCAAGCTAATAATGAGAAAAACAACAGAGAGAGTCCAATAGAAGATCACCCATCAGCATACCTGACCAGTACTCCTCAGAATTATCACAGGATTTTTCTGTCACTCTTAAACAGTATGTATAGGGGCCGGCGCTGTGGTTTAGTGGGTAAAGCCACTGCCTGCCATACCAGCATCCCATATGGGCACTGGTTTGAGACCCAGCTGCTCCATTTCTGATCCAGCTCTCTGCTATGGCCTGGGAAAGCAGCAGAAGATGGTCCAAGTCCTGGGGCCCCTGCACCTACATGGGAGACCCAGAAGAAGCTCCTAGCCCCTGGCTTTGGATTGGCAGCTCTGGCCATTGCACCCACCTAGGGAGTGAACCAGCGGATGGAAGACCCTTTTCTCTCTCTCTCTAACACTGCCTTTCAAATAAAATAAATAAATCTTTAAAAAAAAAAAAGTATGTATAAATATAAGAACATCCCAAGATTTAAGAAAAATCTGACCAAGCTCCTGCATGACTAACATTCTTAATGAACAACACTTAAAAACACAAAATGACAGCAATTCTTCAGGTTAAGATCATCCACTCACCTGCCTAGGAGGCATTTTGTGAGCAAGCTCTACAGACAGAAAAACTAATGTGGTAGTGCTCACACTTTACTGGGCAGCAGCATCACCTGGAGGGCTTATTCAAACAAGATGACAGGGCCCCACATCTGTAGTTTTTCCGATTCAAAAGACCTGAGTGGATTAGATTTCTAACAAGCTCCTAATGAAGCTGATGCCATTAATCCAGGACCATCGTATGAAAATTACTTATGTGAGATTCAAAACCTCTATATTAATGGATAACAGACAAAGAAAAAACCAAATTAATCCTGAGTTTTATAGTATTTACTAATGAATAGGAAGGAGGGATAATAAACTTTATGATAAAATTACTCAACTATTCAAGGGGAAAAGAAATTTTAGAGTGTAAAAAGTTATATATCATGTGAAATATCATATGAAAGTGAGCTGTACAATCTGCTGACTATACTAGTAACACAAAAACAGCACAGATTATGATAATGGACAAATATCCAAAAATAACCCACTAGTAGATGCAGCCCATGAGATAAGCTCTCCTTTTCGTTTCAGAAGTACTACATTTTCTGCCATAAAATTACTTCATTTATTCTATGTACTAAAAGCCAAGAAATTTCCTTGTACTCATTTCAAAATACAAAACTGTTTCATCTACTTTGCCATTTACATTATGCATATGAATCTTGCTTAATTCATGTAAATTAAGATAGTGTACAGATATAATTTTTATCCCTATACAAGGTAAACTTCAATCTGCTCTGAAAATGGCTTTTTATTTCAAGTATTAAGACACTGGTAAATTACCTGAAGGTGCTCCAACCCAAGCCAGACCAAGAACACCATCATCAAAATCTCGGTCTGTGAAGACATAGGCCAAACAGTAGTCATCATGATTCTGCTCAGAATTCAATTCCAGAAATTTCTCCACACCAATATTTGGGAAACGGAAAGGATTTGTAGGGTCCTTCTCATCAGCAGTTGTATTGATCTAAAAATCCAAAACAATATTTAAAATAAGCACTTAATATTAGCATGGTCTTCATTCAAGTCTCTGCTCACCTCCTTTTCCATCTACCCAGATAATATATGCTCAGGGCTAAAGGCAACTCAAGCCTTAATTAAGAGCCCCAGGGTATTCCCACTGCCTCCATCTCTGAGCTGTTCATAGAAGGCCCTCTCCCACCCTACTCCCCAAAATAAGAAGGAAAATGAAGGAAGAAAGGAAAGGAGGGAAGAAGGGAAGGAAGGAGAGAAAGAGAAAGACAGAAGGGAAGGAAGGAGGTTGTAAGCAAGCAGGCTGGCAGCCAGAGAAGGAGAATTAATATTTAAGATGTTGGAAATGGACATTTGTTCCACATATCACAGTGCCTGAGTTCTTGGCTCTGCTTTTACTCCAGCTTCCTGCTAATGTGGACCCTGGGAGGCAACACGTGATTGCTCAAGTGGTTGGGTTCCTACTACCAATGTAGGAGACCCAGACTGAGTCCTGGCTTCTGGTTTGGCCTGGCCCAGCCCCAGATGTTGTGGGTATTACGTGAAGGAACCAGCAGATGTGTGAGATATATCTATTTCTCTTTCTCTCTCTGCCTTTCAAACAAACAAAATAGATTAAAAAAAATTGAAGAGGGTAAATATCTGAGCAAGTATGGACACCTGAACATGGGACACTTAAGAAAGAATAAATTTTATTTTCAAAAATGCTAATAAAGTATGTCTTCCCAAATTTAATGAACTTAGTGAGTCTTCTTTAGTATTAATCTTCTATAGACGGTGACAAATATGATACAAAAACCTATATTTTAGCAAATTGCTAGAATATAAAATAGATATTGAACCCAAGACTGTCAGTTCAGCAGACAATCATTTCTTTGCTTTTCCTTGCCTAGAGTCACATAAGTGAAATCCAACTCACTTCAAATTCACTTTTTTTCACCTCAGAGTGGGTCTGAACTGTGCTTTCTTTCTGCTTTTAATTCACTTCTCTTACTATTTCCAGTTTCTCCAGAATGTTTGATACTTAGCTACTACTATCCTGATGCAGGCTCCTCCAGCATAATCTAACACCAAATTTTTACTAAATCAAAATTTTCATTTTTAGTTCCTATCTCCTTTCAAAGACCAGCACTATCTTCTGAACAATTCGGCTTTCCCCAAGTAAACCAAGGAATTACATAAAACTTGACAGAGATTTTTAAAAGATACATATGAAGGGCAGGTGCTGTGGCTTAGCGGGTAAAGCTGCCGCCTGCAGTGTCAGCAATCCATATGGGTGCCAGTTTGAGTCCTGGCTGCTCCACTTCTGATCCAGCTCTATGCTATGGCCTGGGAAAGCAATAGAGGATGGCCCAAGTACTTGGGTCCCTGCATGGGAGACCCAGAAGAAGCTCCTGACTTTGCATTAGTCCGACTCCAGCAGTTGCAGCCAACTGGGGAGTGAACCAGCGGATGGAAGACCTCTCTCTCTCTCTGCCTCTCCTTCTCTCTCTGTGTAACTCTTTCAAATAAATAAATAAATCTTTTTTTTTTTTTAAAAAGGATACATATGAAAGACTTTTACTGGAAGGCAAGCCACAGTCTACTGGAAACATTGGTGGTAAGGGAAAGGTGATACAATGGCTGACACATGAAAATTACAGGTCTTTTTATGATCCATACCAAAGAAGATTTATAGAAGCAGGATAACAAAAACACCTCTGAACACAATTGCCTAAGGGTAGATTTCAGAACATCTGGTTTATCCATTAAAAATTACCCAAAATAATCAGTTATGGTCATTTAACACAAAATCAAGTATTATATATATATTATAATAAGTAGCCCATGCTTAAAGGCATATTTTAGCCAGTAAAAACAGAAATGAAATATTCTGATATTTCTGTAATATTGACTACCAAAAGAAGCTGCATCTAAATTTTAGTTACCTACATTAAATATGGGATGGTTAATATTTAAATGTTTGTGGACATAACAGAAACTTTAAATTACTAAATGAGTCAGAAGTAATCTTCAACAGATATTTAAAATGAAATTTTAATCTCAGCTAAGGTCTGAAAACAACCAACTGTCACATTATTCACTTATATACTTGTATATCTTCATAATACAAATCATTTTATTCAAAAAAAGTGTTTCACTAAAATGTGTCCCAGTATTCTCCACTTTGTATCTTACTGCCTTTGCCTACTAAATAGCAATACTGCTTGTTCATTTAAGAGCTCATAATGCTCTCAGCATACATAAAAATAACTGATTATGAACAATGGCATTGTAACTCCACAAACCCTATTTGTTTTTAAGACAAATCACAGTAAAAACCACCTCAGTGACGTTATTAAATATATGTATGTGTTAAAACTTTCTGGTACATTTTATTTACTCAACTGTATTTTAGGAAAATTAGAACAGTGTGGGGACCCATGGATAGGCCTGTCATGGGACCCCCCATGCTGGGCTTGGCTTATAGCAGTAATGCGGATGTAGCAGCTGATTGAACTTTCCATCTAGCTGAGGATCGTGGAAAACAACAAGATGGCGTTGATGCCCTGCCTGCTGCATGACTCCACAGCTGAGCATGATCAAGTGGCGGAATGGAGAACTCTGCATGGACTGTGATTGATTGACTGTGATTGGTTGAATTCGGTATATAAGCAGACCGCAGGAGAAGGAGTGGGGGCACGCCAGCTTTCCCCCTTAAGGAACGTGCGCGCCATCTCTTCCCCCTTCTCCCGGTCCCCCACTCTCTTTCCCACTCCTTCTAAGTAAAAGTCTTTTGAAGACCGATTAGCTGCGAGCAGCGTCGTTCCTTTTACGACCGAAGGAGCCGACAAGCGGTGCCGTGACTTGGATCGCCAGAACAGTATAAAATGTGGCAAATACTTTGACAAAAGGATTTTTTATATCTATACTATACATATTTTTATATCTAGTTTTAAGTTCAAATTTTAGATTTATATATTTTTGTTTTTAAAATACAGAAAATATTTGAAAAGTCTAATTTTGTCAATAACTTAACATTCATTTATAATTTGTAACTAAAATCAATAAGCAGTAACCCTGAGGCTCTGGATCAGTATTTCTCAAAATATGTTCTGCAGTTTTTTTTGAGTCTCAATTGATGTTTCCATAGTCAAATTAATTTAGAAAAAATGCATTTCTTTCCTGAAGGAGTCCTCAAAACTCATTATGTCCAAACAAGCTGTGAATTTTCAAGAAGATTATACTGTTCTGTATTTTGTCAACTTCCTGTTTGTAAGCTCTATCAATTATTAATCTTATTCCTAAATCATTACCCAACTATCCTTGTGTATACTTGGCAAAAAGGCCAAGAATAAAGATAAACTGCATCAGTAAACACAAGTTAAACTCTTTGATACATAAATAGGGAGTAAGCAACAAGCATTTTTCTTGTACACATCGCCCTTATTGTTTCACTTTTTAACGTTTTTAACCACTATGCTTCCTTACTCTGATGCGTTTCACCATGAAACTGATGTTCCGAATCCCAGAGAAGTCTGTGGTCTGGTAAATTGTATCAATCGCTTTTACATGGCTGGATATCTATTGATTTAAAAATAAAAAGAACAACATTTTAGAAGCAATGTTGAAATATAAAAAAGATCATGAATTCCCATTTCCAAAATTACTAATTACTAACGTCCTAGAATATTCAATTTTAAAATGTCTACATCACATATTGAAGAAAAGTATGAAAAAGATTAGTAGGCTGGGGCTGAAAGGGGAGCTTCCATCTTTTCCAGATACCTCTCTGGAAAAACAAACACATATTCTTAATTCAGTCATATTTCAAAAAACTTTTGTTTCCTCAACTCATCCTACAGTGTCCTATGTCCCTGCCTTTTTACATGCTTCTTTCTTATGACTAAATTATCTTTTCCTATTTAGACTTCAGACTCAGCTCAAACATATTCTGTAAGAACTTCCCTGATAATATCAGGACACTTGGTTATTCCCCGAATAGCCCTACTACTATGTGTAACAACCTTTACTGACCAAATTCTATATACTACCCACATGTTTTAGGTCCTGGAAGTATACTGGTGAACAAAACAGAGAATGTCTCTAAAAATGTACAGAGATTTTGTTCTAGTAGTGGAGCAGAAGAAGGAAATAATACAAAAATAAAGAGGATACATTCAGATTTTACTAAGTCCTAAAAGCAGATAAGCGCAGTGTTATAATACAAAACCCGTGTTTATCTTGTTTTCTCCCAGCTGAACTCTGTGGCTTCTGAACCACTCTGTACACAACCTTCCCAACCTCACAAACAGCAATCTTTGCTACCATCAACATGAAAATGTGTGTGTGCCAGTATACTTTCAAAGCTATTTCTGAAGAAATTGTATAAACAATAATGAAAGTGCTAATAGGGTATATTATGAATTCCTGCTAACTTCAGCTGGGCCTAGCAAACTCTTCCCAGTACCTACTATCTCTACTCCAACCCAGCAGTGCTGGTTCCCCAGACAATTATACCTCATACTTTCTTGGGGGTGTATCCTGATGTCCCTCTCTCTCTTTACCTTCATCACCCATCTTTATTCATCTTCATCTTCCTCAAAGGGTAACTTTTCTTTATTCCTGACCCTATCCCTTTCTGGAACTTCAAGAACACTGTGTTTCTTCAAAAGCATTCAAACTTCTTTTTCTTACATTGATTCTCTACTGAATTGTCTTCCTCTTCTGATCAACTTGCTCATTTTTCCCCGAGGCCCCCTTTACCCCCAAATATTCCATGTTATTTCTAATAATTTCCATGTTATTTTCACATTTCTTGAAACCCTCACTGCCTCTGCCAATGTATTCCTCATCAGTAACATTCCTGCAACTAAAAATCACTTACTTCTTGTAATCATTCTCCTGGATATCCCTGCATTATGACACAGTTAGCTATGCATTTGTCTTGCAATTTTTTTTTTATCCCTGGGCTGATGTTACTTAATCTCCTACCTCTTTATCATGTCTTTCCTCACCAGCTTCTCTTCCTCCTCATCCTATTGACTACAAACAGATATCCCCCAGTTTCTTTATATTTCATTCTCTCCCCACATTAACTCTCTCTTCTGTGACCTCCAATTTCACACAAGAAGTCCAAAGTTGATCATTCCTCAAGCTACAGTTCCACATTTTCAGTACCCTAAGAAAATGATCCCCTGGCTTTTATACATATCTAAAAATATGCTTCTCCCTACCACCAAAATGAATTGATCATTTATCTTTGTGCTACCTCCACCCTCTCAGACTCAAACCCTTTGAGTCAAAAATGTGTTCATTAAACTCTCACTGGATGCTTACTACTAAACGTTTTGAAGACTACCCTGAAAAACCATGAACACTTTAATGAGGGTTGAGAATCCACAAGTGCAAATGAGAATGTAAATATGCTAAGTACAATGATAGCACAGAATAGGGGTTAAAAGCTCCTGCTCTGCTCAGAACAAGTCCTCTTTCCTTATCTCCTTTAACATCACAAATACTGAACATCACAAATAACTAAACTCTCTTTTCAATGCTAAGCTTCAGTTTCATCATCTCCTCCAGGAATCATTTTCTTAGTCCTCTCTTTCGAATAACAGTAAAATATCCTAACTGGTCTTTATCTGTGTAATTATATTTTTCACATCATAACTGAAAATATAAACACCTTTTTATACCAAAAAGATAATAAAGAATAAAGTAACTTTAATTTTGAAGGAAAAATATAGATACAATAAAACAATATGGGAACTGTTAAAATACTGCATAACTATAAATACCTGGGCAATCACAGCTTCTCGTGTTCCATAATATTTAAAAAAAAGATGATCAGTCTGAATATAAAGCTGACAAGTATTTTTTTCTGCTGAAGTTGTACGCTTTTTCCTCAGGAGTTCTGGACCATTAGCAGCATGTTCTTCTTGAGGTGTCTATACATCAAAAAGAATCATTTCTGATCATTAGTATGCTTCACTACTGTAATTTCATAGTTAAAGGATAGGAACAATTTCATACTCTGTGTTATTATGTAGCACCATAGAGATTTCTGATGTCAAACACTATTTCAGTCTCATATTCTCCATTTAGTTCACTTATTATTTATTCAAACAACTCCTCCACATTTGCTTCCAAACATACTTTTTTTTTTTTTTTTGGACAGGCAGAGTAGACAGTGAGAGAGAGAGAGACAGAGAGAAAGGTCTTCCTTTGTCGTTGGTTCACCCTCCAGTGGCTGCCGTGGCCATCACGCTATGGCCGGCACACCGCGCTGATCCGATGGCAGGAGCCAGGTGCTTCTCCTGGTCTCCCATGGGGTGCAGGGCCCAAGCACTTGGGCCATCCTCCACTGCACTCCCGGGCCACAGCAGAGAGCTGGCCTGGAAGAGGGGCAACCGGGACAGAATCCGGCGCCCTGACCAGGACTAGAACCCGGTATGCCGGCGCTGCAAGGCAGAGGATTAGCCTGTAGAGCCACGGCGCCGGCCCAAACATACTTCTTAATGTGTATTCATTTAAATCTAAAGCAAGTCTTATGGCAATTTATAATACCTTGGTATCTTCTTTCTACTTTTTAAAATTTAATGTTTATTTATTTGAAAGGCACAGTTACAGAAGGAGGATGAAGAGAGAGAGACAGAGATCTTGCATCCTCTGGTTTACTCCCCAAATGGCGAAGCCAGAAGCCCAGAGCTTCTTTTGGGTCACCGGCATGAAGTACATGGGCACAAGTACTTTGGTCATCTTCTGCTGCTTTCCCAGGGGCATCAGCAAGGAGCTGGATTGGAAGTGGAGCAGCCAGGCTCAAAACAGCACCCATATGAGATGCTGGCATTGAAAGCAGAGGCTTAACCTGCTATACCACTATGTCATCCCAATATCTTGGTATCATCTTCTACCTCTTCTCTACTACCCAATCTACCACCAGGTCCTGTCAAATTTATCTCCTAAATATGGAGGTAAATTATCTATTATCTCCAGCTCAACTACTCTAGCCCACACTACCAACACTTCTTATTTAGAGAACACTTAAGATCAACTTAATCAACCCATGGTGGCCTTCAATCTATTATCAATACAGCCATCTTTTCTTTTTTTTTTTTTTTTTTTTTTTTTTTTTTACAGGCAGAGTGGACAGTGAGAGAGAGAGAGACAGAGAGAAAGGTCTTCCTTTTGCCGTTGGTTCACCCTCCAATGGCCGCCGCGGCCGGCGCGCTGCGGCCGGCGCACCGCGCTCGTCCGATGGCAGGAGCCAGGAGCCAGGTGCTTTTCCTGGTCTCCCCATGGGGTGCAGGGCCCAAGCACCTGGGCCATCCTCCACTGCACTCCTGGGCCACAGCAGAGGGCTGGCCTGGAAGAGGGGCAACCGGGACAGAATCGGTGCCCCGACCGGGACTAGAACCCGGTGTGCCGGCGCCGCAAGGCGGAGGATTAGCCTGTTGAGCCACGGCGCCGGCCAATACATCTTTTCAAAATACAAGTCTGAATGTTACCCACCTGCACAGTATATTTCAATGACTTCCTTTTATTCTAAAGATAAAGCCCTAAATTCTTTATATGCTTCACCAAATCAGCATTGCACAGCTTCTACTTACCAATTCAGCTTTGTTTCATTCCATATTACTTCACAAAGAAACTGTACTACAATACTCAATTCTAGCTCTCTATAGTATAGCTACATAAGCCATTTTTCTATCTTCCAATACACCACCTGTCTCCTGTCATAGATCTAATTAATGTCTTCCTTCAGAGTCAGGGATGGCCAATTCATCCACTATAGCACTTCACAGAATCATGTACCCAGGCCCCTTACATGCTATAGCCTTACATTTATTTGGGGAACTGTTTGTTCAATGGCTGTCTCAACTCCACCACCAGAATAGAAATTTGGAAATAAGAAATTGTTATAAATTTGAAAATAAGAAACTATCTTCACTATATTGTTATCACTTAACAGAGAGTTGCCAGGAAGTAGAAGAAAATAACTACAAATATCTTTCCAAAGTTACCTCTGCTATTGAATTCAAGCACTCAAACATTTCTCAATATCTAAAAGTACCCTTTAGATGACAAAGTAACACAGAACCCACATTAAGTTTTATCACAATTCCAAATTTACATTCATATTTTAAGCCTTTCCTCTCATTTGACAATTCCATTTAAATATATCTAAAACTAAAATTTTGTCTCATACTTCACAAAAAAAAAAGGGTAACTATGTGAGGTGATGAATATGTTAAATTGCTTCACTATAGTAACCATTTTACTATCTATATGTATCCTATAACAATATTATATAACTTAAGCATAAAAAATTTATTTTTTAAAAATTTTGTAGTATAGATGAGTACCAACACTACTGAAAAACTTAATTACTTCATCTTAAATAACACATTTGGGAGAAATATCCCTTAAGTATTCTTTTAATAATATTTTAATCAGGATTTTCATTGAGATGGTTTCCAGGTTGCAATTTGTGGAGTCTGTAAATGATTCAAATACCAAACAGCATTCTAAGTGCACATTATTTTTGATAATGTAGTTCATATGCATATTTATACTCATATTATTCTATACAAAAGTTATAAATTAATCTTAGCTATTAAAGTGACAGTACTCACGTATGCCAAGATTTTCTACTCCATAAGAAAAAAAATAAAAGTTTTAATGCAAAAATATTTTTTAACAAAAGGTTTTAAATTTAAGAAGTCAACCTTAAATAAGAAATATAGACTCAACTAGAGAAATGCACATAAAGTAGTCAAGTTTATTTGTCAAGTGGTTTAGATCATCCAGTCTTCACTGGGTATTATTTTCTCTCTGATTGTGAATAGTGGATTGAAATCTCCCATCATATGAGTTTTCTACTACATTTTTTTATCTGTCAACTGTGTTCTAAATATTCTGAAGTTTTGGAATTAAGGACATACAAATTTAAGATTGTTATAATATGCTGGGGACTGAACTTTTTACCATTATAATATATCTATTTCAATATAA
The DNA here is from genome assembly GCA_949820135.1 of Sylvilagus floridanus. Taxonomy (NCBI): domain Eukaryota; kingdom Metazoa; phylum Chordata; class Mammalia; order Lagomorpha; family Leporidae; genus Sylvilagus; species Sylvilagus floridanus. The sequence continues at coordinate 66,598,121 of OX463239.1, forward strand.
TACTCTTTACCTTAAAATCTACTTTAATATTAATATATATATAATTTTCATTTGAGCCCACAAATTTTGTGTTTTGTACTCTTTAACTTCCAACTTTTCTATAACCTTGTATTTTGGAAGTGGCTTTTGTAAAGCAAACAATTTTTGCTGGTTTTTGTTAAATCCAGTCTGATGATTTTTCTTAACTGGTACATTAAATTCATGTGCCTTTAATATACTTACTGGTATATTTCAGTTTAAAACTATAGTTTTATTACTTTCTTCATTTCTTTTGCCTATTTCTATATTTTCTTTCTTCCTTTTCTTGACTTCTTTTGGATTTTTGGTTTTTAATATTCTAGCCATTCCCCTCTGTTTACTTTTTAGTTAAGTATTTTACTGCAGTGTGAGTATCCCATATGAGTGCTGGTTATCCATCATGCTGTTTTCTTCATACGCTAGTTGGTTTGAACTGAATACCAGGTTCTCAATTTATTTCCTATTATATATTCATAAATACAGAGATATGAGGGTACTTCAAAAAGTTTCTAGAAAAATGGAATTAAAAGACATTTAAAATTTTTATTAAATTTTGAGGAAAAAATTGCAAACCCATGCATAGTTTTTTTCACAATATGCATTTTCCACAAATTTTTGAAAAACCCCCTCATATGCATGGTTTATCATCCAATCTCATTTACCTACAAGTTCATCATCTAAGCCCACAATTTTTTCACTAGAATTAAACCTCTTAACATGGTCTTCTGGTTATATTCTCAATTTGAAGCATCTTGATTTTACTTTCACCAATTTTCACTAAGTACAGCATCCTAGGATGGTAGTTACACTGCTTCGGCACATTCCATTGTCTTCAGGTTTCAAGCTTTTCCAAAGAAAAATGAGCTGTCATTTTTACTGCTGCTTTTTTGAAGTAGAGTGAAACTTTTCCACCTATTTTTTTTTAAGATTTATTTATTTGAAAGGCAGAGTTACAGAGAGGCAGAGAGGGAAGTCTTCCTTTCACTAGTTCACTCCCCAAATGGCCACAACAGCCTGAGCTGCACCGATCTGAAGCCAGGAGCAGGAGCTTCCTCCAGGTCTCCCATGTGGGTGAAGGGGCCCAAGAACTTGGACCATCTACTGCTTTCCCAAGCCACAGCAGAGAGCTGGATTGGAAGTGAAGCAGCCAGCACCTGAACCACTGCCCTTATGGGATGCCCGCACTGTAGGTGGTGGCTTTACCTGCCATGCCACAGTGCCTGCTGCCACCCATTGCTCTTAAGATTCTATCACCTGTTTTCAAATAATGTATTAAGGTGATATTTTATCCTAACTACAATGCTTACTGAATTTGTTTTCTGATGTCCCTCAGTCATATTTGGAAAATTCACAGCCATTATCTGTCTTTATTTGACTATCCATTTTTCTCCTTTGAGGACACCAATTATATGCTTATATTAGACATTTTTAATACATTATCTAGTCTTTTTATGCTCCTTTCTGAATTTTCCATCCATCTGTTTATAAAAGGTTTGTTCTGTTCTCTTATGGCATGCCATCCAGATCTAAATCCACATATTGACTGATTGATATATTTTTCAAGTTTAGAATTCCATCAGATTCTTTTGCTCATATTTTTATTTTCTACTGAAATTTACAATTTTGTCTTTATATATCTAAACATATTCAAGTTAGTGTCTGACATTTCATCATCCAGCTACCTTGAAGTTCTTTATCTTTGGTCTGTTGAATTGTTCAGGGCCAGCATCGTGGCACAGCAGCTTAAGCTGCCACCTGCAACACCAGTATCCCATATGAGCACTGGTCATCCACCATGCGGTTTCATTCATATTCTGCTTATTTTGAACTGAGTACCAGAAAATGTACACTGGGGCCTCCAAATGCATGGAATCAGCATCAAAGGATTCAATCACTCTCAAAGCAAAAATATTCAATGAAAATATGTACCTATACAGAACATGTACAAACATTTTTTTCTAAATTTTTTTTCTAAAATACATTAAAACAATTATTTATACAGCATTTACATTGTGTTAGGTATTACAGGTCGTCTAGAAATGATTAAACTATAATGGAGGGTATACACAGGTTATATGCAAATACTATATCATTTTATATAAGGGACTTGAGCATCTGAGGATTATGGTATCTGTAGGGATTCCTGGAAGCAATGCCCAACAGATACCAAGGGCAAACTATGTAAAGAAAACCACAGATAGAATCTGAATCCTCCAGTAAATGATACCTTTCTCAAGAGATTTACTTTCACATATGGCAAGCAATTAGGTTTGCTGCGCTAGTAATCCTGTATCACTTCAATCCAATCAGGAACTGAGGTGTGGTGTGGACTTGACTTTCTGTGAGAAGCTGTGTACTTTCTAACTGATCCTTACCTCTGGGTAACAGTCCTTCAAGATCCTAACCTAAAGTTTTACTGGGGAACCCTATACAATACTGTCATCCTTAGTCTCATGAGTCTGACCAGTTCTAATGCACTTCTCTGTCTCCACCTGCCAAGGAACTGGAAATTGCACCTGAAGAAACCCCAAATGCCAGGCTCATCTTTCTAGGTATATACTTTTTTCTAAGATGCTGGCCCAGTAATTCTTTAGGCCTTGCTAATCTTTACAGTGCCTTTAAACAGATGTACAGACATGGGAGGAACTTTAGCCTAGTGATTCAGGCACCTCTGTCCCATATCAGAATATCTGGGTTCAACATCCAGTTCTCAACCTGATTTTCACTTTCAGCTAACACAGATTAGCTGGTGCAGCAGATTAAGCAACTTCTTGGATAACCTGCATCCCATATTAGAGCGCCAGCTTGAGTGCTAGTTCCTCTGGTTCCAATCTCTAGCTTCCGGCTAATGCACCTGGAAGGTAACAGGTGGCCAAAGTACTTTGGCTCTTGGCCTCGACCTGGTCCAGTGCTGATTACTGTAGGCATTTGGGGAATGAACCAGCAAATGGATGATCTCTTTCTCTGTTGTCCTTCTCTCTCTGTTACTCTTTCAAATGAATAATAAATAACTATACAGAAAAAAGAAGACATGTAGGAAAGATCTGTTAAGAGGAAATCACCTATTTAAAAACCAAAAATGAGTTCCTGACACTTTTGAGACCCTGATTGAATTACTGCCATATGGGGCCAGTGCTGTGGCACAGTGAGGTGGGCATCCACCTGCAGCACTGGCATCCCATGTGGGCACAAGTTCGAGTCCTGGTTGCTCCACTTCCAATCCAGCTCCCTGCTGATGGCCTAGGAGGGTACAGGATGGCCTCAGTGCGTGGGCCCCTATGTCCATGTGGGAGACGTGGAATAAGCTCCTGGATCCTGTCTTTAGATAGACAGGCCCAGCTCCAACCTTTGCAGACATTTGGGATCTTTTTAAAAAAAATTACTGTCATCTGGATTCAACCCAGTCCAGTTCTGGTCATTGCACACATTCCTTAAGTTGACTTAAGGAATGAAGCCTCTCTCTCTGCCCGTATGTCTCTAGGTGTGTCTGTCTCTCAAATTTAAAGAAAAAAAAATATTTTAATGAAATACACACATACATCTAAACATAAACATACAAATGTATATAAAATATAGACTAATATTTTAAATATTTATATTTTGAAGTCAGATTGCTTTGTATTAACTGTTCTGTGCAGGAGTACTTCTTTCTTAAAAATAATTCTGTATTTTATGTACTGTGAAAAAAAAATTTATGTACTGTGAATATTTCTAAAAGTTTGTAATATTTTCATTTTAAGGTATCTTTTAATTTTAATATAATGAGTATATCAATCTTTTTATAGTAAAAGATTTCATCTTATTCAAAATGTTTACTTAGGAATCCAAAATACTTTTTTAATATTTTCATTTGTGAAATGTCAAACGGTTTATCCATGTTTTAATTGGGGTATACATATATTTTTAAACTGACTCTGAGGAGAAACCTTTTGTCAAATAGATGCATTTTGGACATTTGACTCACAGCCTGTAGCCTGTTTTCCCATTTTCTTAACTGTACCTTTTGAAGTGAAGTTTTTTATTTTGATGAAGTTCAGTTTATAAATATTTTTGTGCTCTAAGAAATATTATCTACCCTACAACTATAAAAAGTTCTCCTTTTGCCTACAACTTTGTAACATGTAAGTCCATTACATATTTATAGTTAATTTTTCTGTAAAGTTTGAAGTGTAGGTAAGGCTCATTTTTTTTTATATGGTTATCCAACTATTCCAGTATCATTTGTCAAAAAAACTATTTTTTCTTCCTCTAAATTTCCTTGAGACCGTTACAAAAATCAGCTAAACTTAGGAACTTCATTGTCTCCATGGATCCATATGTTTATCCTTAGATCAAGGTTACGCTATTTTGATTTACCGCAGCTTTGTAATAACTCTTTTTTTTTTTTTTTTTGACAGGCAGAGTGGACAGTGAGAGAGAGAGAGACAGACAGAGAGAGAGAGATAAAGGTCTTCCTTTTTGTCATTGGTTCACCCTCCAATGGCCACCATGACTGGTGCGCTTGCGTACGGTGCAACGTGCTGATCCGAAGCTGGGAGCCAGGTGCTTATCCTGGTCTCCCATGTGGGAGCAGGGCCCAAGCACTTGGGCCATCCTCCACTGCACTGCCGGGCCATAGCAGAGAGCTGGCCTGGAAGAGGGGCAACTGGGACAGAATCCGGTGCCCTGACCGGGACTAGAACCCGGTGTACCAGCGCTGCAGGCGGAGGATTAGCCTATTGAGCTGCGGCGCTGGCCAATGTAATAACTCTTAAAATCAGGTAGCATAAGTCTTTCAATTTTGTTCTTTTTCAAAAACTGCTTTGATTCTTCTATGTCCTTTAAAATTTCACTATAATTTTTAGAAATAGATTTTCAATTAATAGCTAAATCCCCACTAGTTTTTTTAATGCAGAGTACATTACATGATAATTTGTAGAGATGGACATATGGAGTCTTCCAACCATGAATATAGTATATTTCTAATCTTTCTTAATTTATTTATAATCTTAATTCTTTTTGGCAACATTGTCTGGTTTTTTTCTGTACACATTTTGCACATATTTTGTTAAATTAATTCTCAGTATTCTATATTTTTGATGCTATTTTCAAATAACTTTTTAAAATTTCATGTTCTAAATGTTCACTACCAATGTACAGAATGCAATTGGTTTTTGCATGCTGACTTTGTGTCTTAAGTCTAGGATAAATTTACTTATTAATTCTAGTAATCTTTTTCCAGATACCTTAGGATTGTCCAGATATACTTTTTTTTTTTGACAGGTAGAGTATAGACAGTGTGAGAGAGACAGACAGAGGGAAAGGTCTTCCTTCGGTTGGTTCACACCCCAAATAGCCACTATGGCCGGTGTGCTTGGCCAATCCAAAGCCAGGAGTCGGGTGCTTCCTCCTGGTCCATGCGTGTGCAGGGCCCAAGCACTTGGGCCATCCTCCACTGTACTCCAGGGCCACAGCAGAGCTGGACTGGAAGAGGAGCAACCAGGACAGAACCAGTGCCCCAACTGGGACTAGAACCCGGTGTGCCGGCACCACAGGCCGAGGATTAGCCTAGTGAGCCGTGGCGCCGGCCAAAGATATACTTTTTAAAAATTCATTTATTTTATTTGAAAGGAAGAGTTACAGAGAGACAGAGGCAGAGAGAGAGGGAAAGATCTTCTATCCACTGGTTCACTGCCCAAATAAATGGCTGCAACAGCCGGAGCTGCACTGATCCGAAGCCAGGAGCCGGGAGCTTCCTCTGGATCTCCCACGTGGGTGCAGGGGCCCAAGGACTTGAGCCATCTTCCACTGCCCTCCCAGGCCACAGCAGAGAGCTGGACTGGAAGTGGAGCCGTCAGAATTCCAACAAGCGCCCAAATGGGATGTCTGCACTGCAGGCGGCAGCTTTACCAGCTATGATATAGCACCGGCCCCTAGATATACTCTTGGTCACCTGTGAACAAACGCAGTTTACATCCTTCCATAAGCCTTTCACTTCTTTTTCTCGCCTTATTATGCAGAGTAGGACTGTGAGTACAAGGCTGAATAGAAGTTAGAACTGCATCTTTACTTTCTTCCTGGTCTCCAGGGAAAAGGATTAAGTCTCAATCCACTATTAGGTATTACATTAGCTATAGGGTTTTTTACAGAAGCTCTTAACAGTTACAGTTTTCTGTCTACCTCTAGTTTGCCAACTGATAGGTGATAAAACATGATAAATGTGATTTCACTAGTCTACTGAAATAACCATGGGAGTTTTCTTGTTTTATTATGATGTCAGATTAAATTGATTTTAAAAATCAATCTGCAATTTCTGATAAAACCCTATTTAACCATAATGTGTTATATTTTTCATATATTGCTGGAATTCACTTACCAATTTTTTGCTTAAGAAATTTTGCATCAAGGCAGGTATTTGGGGCATTCATATCCCACATTGGTGTGCCTGGGTTTGAGTCCTAGATTGTCTACTTCCTATTCAGCTAACAAACCTCCAGGGAAGCTGCACGTTGTAGTTTAAGAATGTGGATTCCTACCACTTACGTGGGAAACCTGAAGTAGATTCTAGGCGCCTGGCTTCAGCCTGGCCCAGTCATGGCTGTTGTGGGCATTCGGGGAATGAACCAATGGATGAAAAACACCTCCTTGCATCTATGTCTTTTTCTCTCTGCCACTCTAATAAAATAAAAATTAATGAATAAAAATTTAAAAAATAGATTCGTCTATATTCATGAAAGATAACGGACTGCAGTTTAGGTTCCTATAATGTCTTAATCTGCTATGTATATCAAACTGGTCCTGTAAAACTGTGCTGTTTTAATTTTTTATGAGCTTTATATGATTAGTATTCTCTCTTAATTATATTGGGACTTTCAGTTGATAGAAAATTATTACATATCAATTTAACACTATCCATACATATTCAGACTATTATTGCTTGCACTATTATTCTGAATATGGTTCTTTAAAGGAATTTGTTCATTAAGTTGGTATTACTGAATTTAATGGCTTTTAAAGTGCTCAAAATATGCACTTAGGGGGTGGCGCTGTGGTGCAGCAAGTTAAAGCCCTGGCCTACAGTGTCAGCATCCAGTCCCAGCTGCTCCACTTCCAATCCAGCTCTCCGTGATGGCCTGGGAAAGCAGTAGAAGAGAGTCCAAGTGCTTGGGCCGCTGAGCTCAAGTGGGAGATCCAGAAGAAGTTCTTCAGATATGCACAGCCAGGACAGAATCCAGCGCCCCAACCGGGACTAGAACCTGGGGTGCCGGCGCCGCAGGTGGAGGATTAGCGTAGTGAGCCGCGGCGCCGGCCTGAATTATTGATTTCTAAACACATGGGGATTTTTCCATTTTTATTATGATTTCCAAATTAATTCTCTTTAAATCTAAGTATTTTGTATCATTTCAATCCTTTATCAAGACTTATTTCATGTTTAGCAAATGTTACCCATGCACTTGAAAAGAATGTATATTTCTACCATTGTTGAGTGAACAATGTCTATTAGGTCACAATGCTTGACAGTGGTATTCAGTGTTGTATATTCTTACTTGCTCTTTCAATCTACCAATTTGTCTACTAAGAAATGAGTGTGGGTGGCCGGCGCCGTGGCTCAACAGGCTAATCCTCCGCCTTGCGGCACCAGCACACCAGGTTCTAGTCCCGGTTGGGGCACTGGATTCTGTCCCAGTTGCCCCTCTTCCAGGCCAGCTCTCTGCTATGGCCCGGGAGTGCAGTGGAGGATGGCCCAAGTGCTTGGGCCCTGCACCCCATGGGAGACCAGGAAAAGCACCTGGCACCTGGCTCCTGCCATCGGATGAGCGCGATGCGCCGGCTGCAGCGCGCCGGCCATGGCGGCCATTGGAGTGTGAACCAACGGCAAAGGAAGACCTTTCTCTCTGTCACTCTCTCTCACTGTCCACTCTGCCTATCAAAAATTAAAAAACAAAAAAAGAAAGAAAGAAATGAGTGTGGGAGCAGGTATTGTGGCACAGTGGGTTAAGCCATTGCTCGGGATGGTTGCATCCCTTATCAGAGTCAGTCTGAGTCCTGGCTAGTTTGCTTCTGACCCAGCTTCCTGTTCCTACTAAAGCAGCTTGGAAGGCAGCAGATGATGGCCCAAGTGCTTGCTTAGGACTCCGCTACCCACATGGAAGATCTGGATGGAGGTCTGGACTCCTGGCTAAAGCTCTCCCCAGCCCTGGCTTTTCTGAGGATGAACCAGGATGATAAGTCCCTCCTTTTTTTCAATCTGTCACTCTTCCTTTCAAGTAGGTAGGGAGTGGGGTAAGAAGGAAGGGAGGACAGGAGGGAAGGAGTGTGACTGGGGATGGGCATTTGCCACAGGGGTTAAGCAGCTGTTTGGGATGCTTGCATTCCGTATCGGTCTGTCTGGGTTCAATTCCTGGACCCTCTCTAGTCCAAGCTTGGTAATGCATACTCTGGGAGGTAGCAGATGATGGCTCAAAGAGTCAAGTCCCTGTCACCTCCATGAGAAACCCAGATTGAGTTCCTAGCTCCTTGCTTTAGCTTGGCCCAGCCCTGGCTGCTGCAGGCACTGGAGGAATGAGTGAACCATAAGATGGAAGATATCTGCTCCCACTGCCCAGCTTCCCTCTCTTTGTCTCTCTTTCATACAAGCAGAATAAGAACGTTTTTTATAAAGGAAGTGAGTGTGACTTCCAGCTATGCATTGTGGTATTTTTCATTTCTCCTATCATTTTTATCAGTTTTTGCTTCATGCATTACATAATTCTATTAACTGCACTATTAACTAACATTTGGAATCAATATTTCTTCTTGATAAAGTAATACTTTATCATTATGAAATGTCCCTTTTTGTCTCTAGTGATAATTTATAATGAAAATATATTCTTGATATTAATGTGATCATTCTAACATTCTTCTAACTACTGCTTTTATGATATATATGCTTTACTCTCCTTTTACTCTTAAACTGTGTCTTTACATTTAAATTGCCATTTCTGTTAGACAGACTGGGTCATGCTTCCTTAATCACTCTAACCATCCAAGCTGTTTAATTAATGTGTTTAGGCCACTGCATTTAATGTAATCAGCAATCTGGTTAGATTTAAGCTTACCATCTTGATATTTATTCATCTGTATCATCTGTTCTTTGTTCGTTTCAGTCTATTCCACTTTACATTGGATTAACTGGCTATTTCATTTATCCTTTATTGACCTGTTACCAACACTTCCCCCACTTTTTTTGGTGGTTGCTCCAGGACATAGGACATTCCTACAAACTTTCTTAAACAGCTTGACAACAAATATTCAGATCTTCAGACTGCATAGTCTGCGTCACAATTATTCAACTCTGCTACTATAATGTAAACAGAGTATGCACTGATGAATGAGTATGGCTGGGTTTCATTACAGCTTTATTTACAGAATGTACCAGTTTGTAAACAGACCACAATTCACTGGGCCCTGCCTGAGGGTTTGCAAAATCACATCACATGTGAAATATATAGTATAAAAAATGTTTTTAAAAAGAACAAATATATATGTATATTTATACATACATACATAATATACTTCCATTCTTCCCTTTCTTGTCCTTTGTGCTATCATAAATTTTTAGTTCATTACATATTGTTATTGTTTTAAGTAATTATCTCTTAGAGAAGTTTTTTAAATCCTTTGGTATCCTCTTTCTATCTGAAGATACACCTTTAACATTTTCTTACAGTGTACATCTGCTAGAAACAAATTCTCGGTCATTATTTACCTAAAAAAAAATTTAATTTGCACTCAGTTTTGAAAACTATTTTCAGGGCTGACACTGTAGCATGGTGAGGAAACCTGCTGCCTGCAGTGCCAGAATCCCACAAGACCAAGAATCCTACAAGGTTCAAGTCCTGGTTGATCCACTTCTGATCCAGCTCTCTACTATGGCTAAGGAAAGCAATAGAAGATGGCCCAAGTCCTTGGGCCCCTGCACCTGCGTGGGAGACCTGGAAGAAGCTCTTGGCTTTGGATGGCCCAGCTCCAGCCATTGCGATCATTTGGAGTGAACCAGTGGATGGAAGATTCCCTCTCTCTCTCTCTGCCTCCCTGTAACTATGCCTTTCAAATAAATAAATAATTTTTTTTAAAAAAAGGAAAATTATTTTCACAGAGCACAGGATCTTTGCTTGTCAATTTTCCTTCAATACTTTAAGATGCCATTCTATGTCTCTGGTTTGTTTTGCACAATAAGAAGTGACCAACAACACTTGCTTCTCTGTTAAAAACAAGTAATCTCTTCTCTAGCTACCTTTATGATTTTCTCATTTTTAGTTGTTTCCAGTAACTTAATTATAGTATACTCGCATATGGTTTTGTGTTTATACCACCCACTTGAGTTTCACTGAGCTTCTTGGACCACAAATTGAAATTTTTGTTCATATCTGAAATATTTTAAAAGATTTTATTTATTTATTTGAGAGGCAGAGTTATAGACAGAGAGAAAGGTCTTTCATCCACTGGTTCACTCCCCAAACGGCCAGAACAGCTGGTGTTGGGCCGATGTGAAGCCAGTAGCCAGGAGCTTCTTGTAGGTCTCCCACATAGGTGCAGGGGCCCAAGCACTTGGGCCATCCTCTATTGCTTTCTCAGACCATAGCAGAGAGTAGTATCAGAAGAAGAGTAGCTGAAACATGAACCTGTGCCCATGTGGGATGCCAGTGCCCAGGTGGAGGCTTAATCTAGTATGCCACATCATCAACCTCTATATCTGAAATATTTTAAGGTATTAATTTGTAAATACCTTTTTCTATATCTCTTCCACTTCTAGACTCCAATTATCTTCTCTCTGTGTGTGGATCTACCTTTTATTGTTCTTTATTCAAGTTTTTCATATTAACTGCAATAATTGTTTCTAGCATATCCACTTAATTTTTCACATCAGATAATGTACTTTTCAATTCTGGAAGTTTCACTTGGGTCTTTATAATGACTTCTATTCAGTCTTATTTGTGTGCATGACTTTAATTCTACAAACCTATCAATAATATTTTCATTTAAAAGTCCTTGTTTGCTAATGCCTGTAATTTCCCAACTCTGTTTTAGTTGGAGTAGTTTTTCTTCAGACTATAAAGGAAATTTCAGTTTTTTGTCCTATGGTCATGTTCTCTGAATGTAAAATGTTGTCAATGTTCTATAATATACAGTATCTAGGGACCGGTACTATGCGTACAACCACCACCTGCAACGCCAGCACTGGGCATATGGGCACTGGCTGGAGTTCTGGCTGCTCCACTTCCTAACCAACTCTCTGCTAATGTCCTAGGAAAAGCAGCGGAAGATGACCCAAGTACTTGGGCTTCTGCTATCCATGTGGGAGACCCAGAAGAAGCTCCTAACTTTGGCCAGGCCCAGTCCAGCTGCAGTCATCATCTGAAGAATGTACCTGGAGATGGAAGATCTCTCCCTCTCTCGGTAACTCTTTCAAATAAATAAATAAATCTTTAAAAAATAAATATACAGTACCTGGATGCAGTGTCCTCCTTTAACAGTGTTGTTACTGAGCTGTTTTTTTTTTTTTTTTCCTGAGAACCAGCTAATTTATTTGAAAATCACCTTGACTTTACTGAGGCTTGTTTTTCTGCATGGTTAGGGCAGATCTAGAGTGGCCCTTACTTGAAGGCTAAGTTGGCTATTCCTATTATGCCTTGGGATCTATACCAACTGTAATTTCTGCTATTCACCTAGTTCATAAATTCTCTAGTGTTTTCTTTATCTGGGAATTTTCTAGTATAATCTCATCCTATGCAGGCACAGCTTACATTTCAAAGATCTCACTCCTGAACTGCCTGTTTTCCCATGTTTGTTTCTTATACTGCATTTTCTCCAGTTTTCTAGTAATTTATTACATGAAGTCTAGAGAGATACCAATTACTCCAGCAAAGCTGAAAAGAGAAATTTTCAAAGGTTTCATGTTAGATGTTTAATAATAATCCACCTGATGGGGCCGGCACTGTGGTATAGCAGGTAAAGCTGCCTGCAGCGCTGGCATCCCATATGGGCACCAGTTCGAGTCCCGGCTGCTCCACTTCCAATCCAGCTCTCTGCTATGGCCTGGGAAAGCAGTAGAAGATGGCCCAAGTCCTTGGGGCCCTGCACCTGCGTGGGAGACCCAGAAGAAGCTCCTGGCTCCTCGCTTTGGATCAGCGCAGCTCCAGCTGTTGCAACCATTTGAGGAGTGAACCAGTGGATGGAAGATCTTTCGCTCTGCCTCTCCTCTCTCTATGTAACTCTGACTTTCTAATAAATAAATAAATAAACCTTTTTTAAAAATTCCACCTGGTAAATTTAATGATAGAGATCCAACTTCAGTTTTTTTCCAAGTGAATAAGCATTTTTCCTGGCTCCGTTTATTCATGGACCCTACTTTGCCTAATGTGAGATTACATCTCTACCATATAACAAAGTTTCATACATGTGTAGATCTATTCATAAGCACCCAACATTATTCCTTTAAAATAATCCCTGTGCTAACAATATCACACTACTAATTACTATAATAAGTCTCAATATCTTCAAGAACAACTCCTTCTTTTTTGCTCACCATCTTTAAATGGGCCCTCCTTCTTCCTGGTCCTTACTTTGCTGGATAAAATTTTAGAGATCTATGAAGTACTGTGAATAATCCTGTTGTAACTTGTATTGGTTTTGCATTGAATCTACAAATCAATATGGAGATAATTAATAGGATGTTTGTAAGATGAAGTATTATTTTGCATTAACATGGTATATTTTTCCATTTATTTAAAATCAACTTTTTTAGTATTTCTTAGAAAGTTTCCTGATTTCCTCATATAGGTCTTAATAACTTTTGTTACATTTATTCTGCAACATGTGATACATTATCAATCATGTCATCTCTTTCTTTATATTTCTGGTAGAACACTGTTGATATTCATAAATGCAGCCTACTCCTGTATGTTAATGCTACATCAAACTACTCTGTTAGACTTTTCTATCTTGTCTAGCAATCTATAGTCTCATCTGCTATATCCACATTGTCAATACCTTAGTACAAGCCACTATTATTTCTCAACTTAGTAACTTTTAACTAGATTCCCAGATTATAGACCTGGACTGTATCCCCAAGTTAAAGATTCTTTACTAATCTTTCTGTTTCTTTGCTCTTTGTATATATTGTTCTTCCTGCGTGGAATATTCCTCCCATCTTCCCATGGCTAAACTAATTTGCTTTTTTTACTTTCTAATAATTACCTTCAAATACTTTCAAGGCTAGGAGAGCTATTCTTTTCTTGTATGAAGAGTATGACCCTATGCTCAATTTTCTTCTACCTCTTCCTATCCTTTATTGTTTCTTGTGTCTCCAATTACTCAATAAAATTTTTGAGAACAAGTCTTCATCTTTATTTTCACATACAAGGGGACTTCAAAGAATCCATGAAAATTTTGCATAGAATTTCATTTTTACACAAATTTTATGACATCCCTTCATATTCCTAGAACCTACCATTCAGTTACATATGATAGAAGATTAATACATACATGTTTAATGAATGTAGGAATAAAGTCTCAATTAATATTCAATAATACATCTGAAACAGACTATTTATCCCATTTTGCATGTTAAGAAACAGATCTGAATACAAATTTGAATAATTCAAAAAACATTTCTATACTCTACCACTTTTAGAAAGGGTTTCCAAAATATATGAAAAACATTTTATCATAAAAGAAAAATGCTTTCTCATTTTAAAACTATTTTTAATTTTTTTAAATGATTTAATTTATTAACTTGGGAGGCAAAGTTATAGAGAGAGAGGAAAAGATAGAGAGAAAGGTGTTCCATCCACTGGTTCACCCCCCAAATGGCTGCAATGGCTGGAGCTAGACCGATCAAAAGTCAAGAGCTTCTCTGGGTCTTCCATATTAGTAAAGGGGCCCCAGCAGTTGGGTCATCTTCTACTGCTTTCCCATAAGCAGTGTGCCATAAGCAGAGAGCAGGATTGGAAGAGGAGCAGCTGGACTATGAACTGGCACCCATATGGGATGCCAGCTCTGCAGAAGGAAGCTTAGCCTACTATGCCACAGCTGTGAATTTCTTTTGAATAACTACAACCCGTCACCTATGATTTAAAGAGGCCAAAAATAAGAAGACAAGACAAATGGACTGAGATTTATATTTGGGTGAATAACCATTTTGGTTTTTCCAAAGACATAGAACTTTCACCATTAAAACAGGGAACACTGAAGAACATTATAGCAAGTTGGTAACCCTAATTTTAACATTAATGCAAATACTTACATTTATATAAAACACAAGTTCAGATTCAATTTTTTTATTTTATGATGAAAAATGAAAGGCAGATTATAATTTTAGACATGTAATAATATTTTGTAAGTTACACATACTTGCCTTCAAATCTTAGCTCCCCCTCTCTATTATTGAAAAGTTTCCTGGACTCTTTGAACATAAAAATGTACATATATATATTTCACCAAAGTAGTATAAATCTTACAGAAATTCTAAAAAATACATTTTTGCCCAAGTTCATTTCCGTATCTTAAATGCAAGCCAGTGCTATAATCTTTACCTGTGTTACTTCCTCTACACCAGTCATCTGGTACTTCTTCATTCTTTCAAATACTGAATGATCTGCACAGCCCCCCTGAGGACCGTATTTATGTGGATAGTCTAGAGAACAAAGAAGAAATATCGTTACTGTTACACATTTAAATATAATCAATTATCTTATAAATGATAAATTAACTCATAATTAATGAAAGTCATAATGTTTATTGAACATTGAACAGAAAGGCATTATTGCTATGCATGTTCATTTTAAAAGCTGGCCAGTTCCTAACTTCCCTCTCAATAAAAATCACTGGTCTCTAGCTTTTTGTCATATCAATATGATTTGTGAATTATGAAAAATGGCAATAATCACTCATTATCCTGCATTTAACTTACTCATCCTTTCCCACTTTTAAGATAAAGAGCATCTTAAAACTGTAATTTACATCATTCTATAATTTATAACTTTCTCTTTGGACACATTAAGTTTCCTATCCTGCAAATGTACAAAGCCCCCTCAACCTGAACTACAGGCAGAACAATATAATATTTGGCTTGAATCCCTTGCATGAATACCAAATGGTCTCAAGGAAAAGTGGACTAGAAATATTTTACATTACTTGGTAAAAACAGCTTGAGAGGCCAGCGCTGTGGCATAGGAGGTAAAGCCCCTTATGAGCACTGATTCGAGACCGGGCTTGCTTCTCTTCCGATCCAGCTCTCTGCTATGGCCTGGGAAAGCAGTAGAAGATAGCCCTAGTACTTGGGCCCCTGCACCTGCGTGGGAGACCAGAAGAAGCTCCTGGCTCCTGGCTTTGGACTGGTGCAGCCATCTGGGGAGTGAACCAGTGGATAAAAGGCCTCTCTCTATCTCTCTCTGGCTTTCTGTAACTCTTCCTTTCAAATAAATAAATAAATCTTTATAAAAAATTTTAAAAAGAGCTTGAGTTTATTTAATGTATAATTCAAGTGAAGCTTTACAAACATAGTCACTTTTATCATTTATTTTCCTTTTGTAATTAAACCATGATTAATTTACCCTTAACTAAATTGGTTCTACTTCCAGATAACTGTCTAATTTAGTCATGTATAAGTTTATCCTACTGTCAAACTTCCATATATTCCTTTCTTGTTAAGGTTCTTCTTAGTTCATGAGCATATGAGAGAGTCTTCAAAATATTCACAGAAGATGCATATCACAAAAAAATGCATGGATTTCAATATGTTTGCCCCAAAATTAAATTCCCCCTAACTTACAACAGGTCTGAAAAAGATCTAGTCTGAGGAACTAAGAATAAAACATCAGTTTCAAAAGAGCCTCTGGCCGGAGCCGCGGCTCATTAGGCTAATCCTCCACCTGCGGTGCCAGCACACCAGGTTCTAGTCCCGGTTGGGGTGCCGGATTCTTTCCTGGTTGCTCCTCTTCCAGTCCAGCTCTCTGCTGTGGCCCAGGAAGGCAATGGAGGATGGCCCAAGTGCTTGGGCCCTGCACCCGCATGGGAGACCAGGAGGAAGCACCTGGCTCTTGGCTTCAGATTGGCGCCGCACTTTGGCCACAACACGCCAGCCATAGCGGCCACTTGGGGGGTGAACCAACAGAAAAAGGAAGACCTTTCTCTCTTTCTCTCAGTCTAACTCTGCCTGTCAAATAAATAAATAAATTTAAAAAAATTTTAAAAAGAGCCTCTATCAGGAACCCATGCTGTGGCATAGTGGGCTAAGCCTCTGCCTGCGACGTCAGCATCCCATATAGGTGCAGGTTCAAGTCCTGGCTGCTCCACTTCTGATTCAGTTCTCTGTTATGACCTGAGAAAGCAGTAGAAGATGGCCCTAGTGCTTGGGCCCATGCACCTGCTATGGGAGACCCGGAAGAAGTTCCTGGCTTCAGATGGGCTCAGCTCCAGCCATTGTGGCTATTTGGGGAGTGAACCTTCTCCCTCTCTGTAACTGTGCCTCTCAAATAAATAAATAAATTCATATTAAAAAAAAAAACCCTATCAGAGCAACATAAATTCTGATAAAACTGAAGCAACACGGGGCAAGCCTTGTTAAGCCACTGCCTGCAATATTGGCATCCTGTGAGACCATTGGTTTGCATCCCAGATGTTCCATTTCCCCATCCAGCTCCCTGCTAATGCGCCTGGGAAAGCAGCAGAAGATGACCCAAGTGGTTGGGACCCTTCCACCCACAGGGAAAACCCTGATAGAGTTCTGGGCTTTTGGCTTCAGGCCAGCCCAGCTCTGGCTATTGTGGCCATTTGGGGAGTGAACCAATAGATGAAAACACACCTTGCTTGCTTACTTGCTCTCTCCCTCTCCAGCTCCTTTCTGTAACTCTGCCTTTAAAATAAATAAATGAATCTTCAAAAGAAAAAAAATGAAGTGCAAAAGGTATTTTTAGGATAACGAAGAAATGGTACAGCTTTGGGACCAGCACTGTGGCACAGCGGGTTAATGCCCAGGCCTTAAGTGCCAGCATCCCATATGGGTGCCGGTTCAAGTCCCAGATGCTCCACTTCCAATCCAGCTCTCTGCTATGGCCTGGGAAAGCAGCAGAAAATGGCTCAAGTCCCTGGGTCCCTGCACCCACGTGGGAGTCCTGGAAGAAGCTCATGGCTCCTGGCTTCGGATCAGCGCAGCTCCGGCCGTTGCAGCCAATTGGGGAGTGAACCATCAGTTGAAAGACCTCTCTCTCTCTCTCTCTCTCTCTCTCTCTCTGCCTCTCCTCTCTCTGTGTAACTCTAATTTGCAAATAAATAAAAAATAAATTTTAAAAAGAAAAGAAAATCTGTTGATAAAAAAATAAAATAAATGGTACAGCTTTGCTGGAAAAATGATGAAATCACTCATAATTTATAACGTTTGCATGGTCAATAACCCAAAGAAATCACCAGTTTACAAATGGAATTTTTAAAAAAGGATGTGATATTGAAGATAAAGTCCATGGCAGCTGATCATACATCAACTTATGTAGCAAAAATTAATCTTGTTCATGCTCTAATTGAAGAGGATCAACAATTAACAACAGAAGTAACAGCCAACACCACAAACATCCCAAGTGGTTCAGTTTACACAATTCTGATCAAAAAGTAAAGTTAAGGAAACTTTCTGCTCAATGGATGCCAAAACTGATGTGTCCATATCAGCTGCAGACAAGAAACGCCTTCAATGGAATTCCCCCCAAAAATTACTTATTTATTTATTTGAAAGGCACAGTTTTAGAGTGAGAGAGACAAAGAAAAAGATCTTCCATCCACTGGTTTATTCACCAAATGGCTGCCTTTGCCAGGGCTGGGCCAAAGCCAGGAGCCCTTTCCAGGTCTCCCATATGGGTGCAGGGGCTCAACCACTTGGGCCATCTTCCGCTCCTTCCCCAGGCACATCAGTAGGGAGCTGGATCAGAAGTGGAACAGCTGGACTCGAACTGGCACCCACATGGGATGCTGGGTTGCAGGTGGCAGCTTTACCCGCTACACCACAACACTTGCCCTAAAATTTGATGAGGCTTTTGTTTAAAAATTAAGTTTATATTTTTATGTTTATCTTTTTATTCCATTTTCCACAAACTTTTTTGTACTCCTTCATATTTTCTAATCTACTAAGCATAATTAAAGGAACTGGCAAAATAAAATACCAAGACTTGTGAATGAGAGGCAGCAGTCAAAATCCCTAAGTGTTTACAGGTAGCTAGGAAATATAATTTTAAACACTACAAGTAGTTTCTTAAGAAAATCCAGAATCTGAAGTGGACACTAGTTAACTATTTCATTGGAAATGCTTGTTAAATATTACACTTCAAATCTAAACCAGCCGGAACTGACTTAACAGTTGTGATTTAAACTAAATTAGTTTTCATCAGAGGTCAAGACTTTTAACAGCAGTAAAATTCAAGCAATATATGTTAAAGGAATGACAAATTAAGTTATCATTTTTGCAAACCCACATGTATAAAGTGATTTAGGCAATATCATCAATGGATGCTAAAGCCACTGGATCAAAGTTGTGAAAGAGGAAGATATTCATAACCTCAGAAAGCATCACCACACAGAGTACTTACTATTTACAAGGGGAAAAGGTACCTACAGACCAAAGGAATATACTGATTTTCATTTCATTAAGCAAGTGACCAAGCTTAATGCTACCAATAACAAAATAACCTGATATTTTGTGCCTGCCCCTGTGTTATGATTCAGTAAAGACTGCCCAGCTTCACCTAATGCGGTATTCTTGCCAAATAAGTTAATGTAATCTAATAAATAAGCAACCATGCATGCTGAGAATAAAGGACATATTCTGTATGTCACTGACCTACATACAAGGGAAAAAAGGCAATGTCATCTAAAAAAGAAAAAATCGAGAACTGAGGGTTGCGGAGCCTGGTAAAAAACACACTATAAGAGATAAATGGACTGTTACATGGTTAAGAAACCACTCAGGATACCCACATCCCATACTGAAATGCCGGTTCAAGTCCCAACTACTCCACTTCCAATCCAGTTCACTGCTACCATTCCTGGGAAACAGTGGATGATAGCCCAAGTACTTATGCCCCTGCCACCCATGTGGGAGATTTGGATAAGGTCATGCCTCTTGGTTTAAGCCTGGCCCAACCTCACCTGCTGGAGACATTTGGGGAGTGAATCAGTACAAGCAAGATTGATATCTTTCTTTCTCTCTTTCTTCTCCACTACCTTTTCTGTCACTCTGCCTTTCAAATAAATAAATAAATATTTAAAAAACAAGAGACAAATGAATGGGGGAAAAGGTATTTTTAGGATAACGAAGAAATTGTACCGATTTTATAGAATTTTTATAGATTGAATATTTCTGAATTAATAATCATTATTTAGGATATAGCTATATAAAAATGTATGGATGAGATTAATTTTTATAATTCATAAATTTCATGAAGCTTCATGATGTCTGTAACTTACTTTCAACTAGTTTCCCCAAAAGGTATATGAGGAATGGGAGGAAGCAAAATATTAAAAATTGGAAAATCTAGGGGAAGAATATTCATGTTCATCTTATAATTTTTTTAAAGATTTATTTATTTATTTGAAAGCCAGGGGCCAGCGTCGTGGCATATTAGGTTAATCCTCCACCTGCAGCACCAGCATCCCATATGGGTGCCAGTTCTGGTCCCGGTTGCTCCTCTTCTGGTACAGCTCTCTGCTGTGGCCTAGGAAGGTGGTGGAGGATGGCCTGGGTGGTTGGGCCCCTGCACCCATGTGGGAGACCAGGAGGGGGCACCTGGCTCCTGGCTTCAGATCTGCACAGCTCCATCTGTTGTGGCTATTCTGGGAGTGAATCAACAGAGGGAAGACCTGTCTCTCTGTCTCTCTCACTCACTGTCTATAATTCTGTCAAATAAATAAATAAAAATCTTTAAAAAAAAAAAGAAAGAAAGAAAGAAAGAAAGAAAGAAAGAAAGAAAGAAAGAAAGAAAGAAAGAAAGAAAGAAAGGCAGAGTTACAGAGAAGGAGAGAAACAGAAAGAGATCTTTCATCCACTGGTTCTCTCCCTAAGTGGCCACAATGGCTGGGGCTAAGTCAGGCTAAACTCAGGAGCCTGATGCTCTGCCCGGGTCTCTCTCGTGAGTGGCAGGGACCCACTGTTTTCCCAGGCACATTAGCAGGGAGCAGGTTCAGAAGTGGAGCAGCCAGGACCCAAACCACTCAGATTGGACGCCAGCATCACAGGTGGCGGTTCAATCTGCTGTGCCACAATGCGGGCCCCATTTTATGAATCTTCACACTATTTTGTTGGTTTGAAATTTTCAAAATAAAGTGAAGACTGTAAGACTGTAAAACAGGTTCAAATTATTTTGAAGAATAAACCTAAAATTACTGAAGTGCTGAGCAAAGAAAAAGCTTATATTTACTGTTTTGCCATTTCAAAGGTTGGCTTTGGGAAAGTGAAAATACAGTTATCACCCAACATATATTTAACACAATTCTGCCATAAAGCCTGGAAAGTTTCACTATGTAATATGCCAAGATTTTTCAATTCCCACCCTTTTTAGTAGATTAGGGTATAATTACCACAATGCCACCTTCTGCCACAAGTTTTAATCTGAAAATGTTAAATGAGTCTTGGCCATATTCATAACAGACCCTGGCTTTCCCGGATCACCAACTGATGAAGTTTCTCCATACTAAGAATAGTCATTTCAAGTAAAAGCAAAAACGCATAGGAATACTCACAGACAAGGGTACACACATGAGCACACATACACTAAAGCTCCTTATTCAGTGCCTAATTCAAAATGCACTTGGAATTTTGATAGTGGTTTTAACCATTTTATACAGCCAAGTTTATATAGTTTGATATAATCACCTTGTGTTATTTTGCCCCAATACTGGAAAGGCCAATCTCCACAACCTAAAATGCAGCATGTTTCTTTGGCTAGTTTTCGCTTAAATCATGGATAAGAAAATGGTTTATCTATTTTTTACAAAACAACAATGGTTACGATAATGAGCTCTGCCACTGACTCAGGCAATGACTCGGCAAATAAATAGAAAATGCTCTCAGAATACTGATACACAAAATAATTTACCAGAGAAAAAGAGATCAATTTACATATTTTCCAAAATTTTAATTCCTGTTCCAGTGTGATAAGCAACTACATTATGATTCCATTAGTATGTAATGTTCTTAAGTTTTCCTCTACCATTCTGACTTAAATTTAGATTTCCTAGATTAGATTTAATATTTAAGTTAATAAGAATCTATTTTAATGTTTACCTTACTAAGTTCAATGAAAAAAAATTAAATTTGTTGCAAATCTACAGAACCAAATTATATATTCCAAGAGCTATTTTTAGCTATAGTTCTAATTTATCATTTTTCTAAAGCTTCTCAATAATCTGCATACCCAAAACTCTCTCTTACACAGACATGAGCAGACACAAGAACATGTAAAGACAACCCTATTTCCAAATGTAAAAAAAAAAAAAAAAAAAAAAGTTTAACCTGTGATTAAATCAATTATGTGTAGCTAGTTTTTGGAAATGCATTCATTAAATGTCTAGCATAGCTGGTTTCCCATACCTCGTATCTCACCATCATCAAACACTTAAAAAAGAAAAAAGTATATGCTGGCACAGAGGTTGTTCAGAATAATCTATTTACCAAAATATGTACTTTCCCCATGGCCCCTCATACTAGAATGACCAGTTAAGCAATGTTAATGGGCACAGTCGGGTAGTCACTGATCTAACAAGTTCCTCATAATCCAGAGCACAAATCAAGATACATTTCCCAGACTCCCTTCCAAGTTAGCTCTGACATATAAGCAAGGTCTAGCTGCTAGAATGTTGGAATGTGAGGGTAGTGTCTAGCCAGGACCCTCCACCATCCTTCCCCTTTTGAATGGCTGACAGAAGACAACCCAGGAGCAGAATAAAAAAGGCAGAAAGTAAAATATCCTTGATTCCTGAATCCCCTCTTGAAGAAAAGCTGCCTAATAAGGAGTACTAAATGGTAAGAAATGAGTTCCTAATGTTACTTTGCCAATGAATCTGCAAACTGTTTGGTATTACAATTGATATTACCTGAATTCATGGTGAAAACTCATGATGAGGAGAGTAAAAAAAAAAAAAATTCATTCTGTATCTGACCATCAACAGCATTTGGCAAGTTTTTCCTATTACAATACCAAAATAATCTTGGTACAGTATATCAGAATTATTTTAATGGTATTCGTATTTATTGTCTTCTTTTCTGACTGCTTTCATTAATAAATAACTAGTTCTCAACCTTTCAGAGATAATGACTTTTGCCAAAAAGTATCAGTTACTTTCTTATTATTTACAGTAAAGACCCGAAGCAAGGTACTCCGATGTGGTGCCCAAGTGGCATCTCAATCACTTCACCAAAGCACCAAATGCCTACCCCTGAATACCAGGCTATTTCTTGTTGTTGTTTTTCTTCTCCTCTTCTATTTAAAATAATCAGCATTATTTTTACAATTTTGCTATGCTGTGTATTTCATCCTCATATCATTTCAAGTTCTGGAAGTATGAAATTATGTAAAGACTTTTAGGTACTTCTAATTTGTTTTGTGCATTGTCTTGCAAATCTCACTACTCAAAAGTGCATTATTTCATGTTGATTTTGTGTATAAATACTGTGTGTTTAAAACAACATTGATATGTCCTCAATGAGACAAAAGATGCCCATTGGTACATCTGTATGTGAGACAGATAAAATTTCTCAAGGTCTAGGCTGTTAGGACAACTGCATGTGTGATGGTAACCCACTGTAGTTTATGACTGATCTTATCAAAGGCCTAAGAAACAGAATAATTGACTTCAGTTATAAAGCTGAGAGCAAACAATTAATCAATCATAGTCATAGACATTTTTTCGTTTAAAAAAAATTTATTTACTTGCAAGGCAAAAGAGAAGGAATCTTCTATCTCCTGGTTCTCTCCCCAGACATCCTCAACAGCCAGGGCTGAGCCAGGGCAAAGCCATAATGCCCAACTGTACAGCGTTTTTTTTGATATTTTTAAAATGAATATGGTTTGTTCACAACTGTTTTACCCAACTGTCATCACTATACCAGAGTGTTTACACATGGAAAAATATGTTTTTATTGCCTTTTTTACTTTGTAGATCGGCTTATGAAGTGTTCTGCCATGTTTTGATACATTTCTCAAAAAATTTACTTTTCAAGTGTAAATAAATGTATTTTTAAAAACTTTCAAATTTTCTCTAGAATTTTTTCAGAAATTTTTATCCTTTAAGATTTTTGACCTTTTCGATTTTACACTTTTAAAGATTTTCCAAGTTTCAGTGTTTCAACATTCAGGATTACAGCCCAGGTCACTAACTACAGAGAGTCAATATGTTTAGTCTTATTAATTTGGGGGGCTTTTTATATTTTACTGGGGTACTAGGGACACTTGATTCTGTATAAGTCCCATATGCACATTCTTTTGGTTTCCCTTTGAGCAACACATTAAATACAAGGAAAGTATGATTGTTTAAGATGACAATTTTTATTCTTTTCTTATATTTCCTAAAATACTCAGTTAAATGACATGCACATGAAATTATTCAGGTATGTGGAAGCTATAAGATTCTCTCTTCTAGAAACAATTCATAGCAACCCTTTTGGGTCCACGTAGAAGCAAACTCAAAATACATATCATAGTATACTCTAAATGAAGAAAAATCCCAATTTCTGTCATGATCAGATCACTATAAATGTTATTTCTTAAATTTAAATAAAATCAAGTATAGCAACTGACCTATCTTTAAGTACATTAGTGAACTAAATTATACATGGAAGCAAAAAGCACTGTTTTGACATATTCATTATGTGGTGGACTATAACTAGGTTGCTAATGAGCCTTACAGCCTACTGTTTCGTAAAACTGAAAATCTTATAGTCAGTAATTACTCCTTGAAAAAACTGTCTGAAAATGATAAAAGTATTTATTTACCTAAGTAGGCATAATACTGAATCTGGGTAACACAGAGTCTAAACACTTTTATCTTAAGGAATTATTACTATACTGTGAGTATCAGTCCATTAGATAACCTTCTCCCCACTCCACCAACCCGCTGCCTTCTTTGCAATTTGTGGTTGGGGGTTTCCACTTGTAGAATTTTGATCTCTGGGATTTCAATCATTTGGGAATGTAATTTTGAGATTTTAGACCTTAGGGATTATCTTTTGAAATTTCAACATTCAGGATGATGATGTTCAGGCTTTTATCTTTAAAGAGTGATCTGCGGCCGGCACTGCGGCTCAATAGGCTAATCTTCCGCCTGCAGCGCTGGCACACCAGGTTCTAGTCCCAGTTGGGGCACCGAATTCTGTCCCGGTTGCCCCTCTTCTAGGCCAGCTCTCTGCTGTGGCCAGGGAGGGCAGTGGAGGATGGCCCAGGTGCTTGGGCCCTGTACCCCATGGGAGACCAGGAGAAGCACCTAGCTTTTGCCTTTGGATCAGCACGGTGTGCCAGCCGGAGCGCACTGACCGCGGCAGCCACTGGAGGGTAAACCAACAGCAAAGGAAGACCTTTCTGTCTGTCTCTCTCACTGTCCACTCTGCCTGTCCAAAAAAAAAAAAAAAAAAAGATCTGCACAGCTGTCAAAACATTGACATGGATGCTGGATTTTTGAGCATTAAGATTAAGGTCTTCATGGGCAGGCTTTTGGCACTTGGATAATGTGACCAAGACATGACCTGGACACCCATATCCGACCCTGTTGTGCCTAGGATTGGGTCCCTACTCTCTTCCCAAATCTAGTTTTACTCTGGGAGGCAGCAGTAATGTGTGGGGAAATTAGGCACAGGAGGCAATTCAAAGATGGCGCCTGCAGGGAAATTAGGCACACATGGCAATTCAATGATGGCGCCCAAAGGAAGTAAGGTGGGCGGTGTCCAAAGTCCTTTGCCACCAAAGCTGATTGGCCGTGCAGCATCAGGGGAGGTGACAACTGATGATGAGTGTACAGACATATGGCTGGTCCTGTAAAAAGTCACCCTGTAAAATGACCTTTTAAGTAATTGGTTGGTCTTTTTGCCCAGTAATCATGTGGTCTTGTGCTTTAAAAAGCTTTGCTAAGTGCCAATAAACAGAGTTCTTGCTTGTTTGACTTGACTCCCCACTGCGTCTGACTGTCTCTGGGATCGAGAGGCTGGGGAACAGGCGAGCGGCGCACTTACCTTTCTTCGGACCCAGTCCATCCTCGTTTGGGTGGACTAAGACCCAGCAGTAATGGCTCAAGTACTTAGGTCCCTACCACTTGACAACTGACACATGAATTGGGTTCTTGGCTCCTGGCTTCAGTCTGGCCAAGCCCCAGATGTTGCAGGCATTTGGGAAGTAAACCAGCAGGTGGGAGAGAACTGGCAGATGAAAGATACCTCCCTCATCTGTTTCAGTCTCTTTCTGCCCTTCAAATAAATAAATAAATGACTTTTAAAAATCCTATTTTTTGTAAGAAGATTAAGATTCCCGAATTGTCTAACTGGTATCTCCTCATCTACCATCCGGCAGACTGTCACTCTACACAGTGAAAAGACCCTAAATACACGAATAAAACTGCCCACTCCTATCTCAGCCCACGTAGATTACATTTGGTTATAATCGAGAGTATCTACCTTCATAAAATCACCTTCTCATGTCCATCATATGGTGAGGGTCAAGAGAATCCTTCTGTAACATTCTTTACCTCCAATAGAAATCAACAGGGGGCCAGCACTGTGGTGAAGCAGGTAAAGCCTCCACCTGCAACACCAGCATCCCATATGGGTGCCAGTTCAAGACCTGGTTGCTGGGTTTCTGATCCATCTCCCTGCTAATGTGCCAGCAATGCAGCAGAAGACAGTCCAAATCCTTGGACCCCTGCACCCACGTGGGAGACCTGAAAGAAACTTCAGGCTCCTGGCTTTGACCTGGCTCAGCCCAGGCCATTGTGGTCATCTGAGGAGTAAACCAGTAGATGGAAGATTCTCTCATTTTCTATGTCTCTTTCTCTCCCTCTTTTCCTCTCTCTCTCCTCTCTGTAACACTGCCTTTCAAAAATAAATCTTAAAAAAAAAAAAAAAAAGAATCAAACAAAATCCAAAAACTCTTCCTCTTCTTGAAAAGACATTTTCCCAACCCTCATTTCACTAAATACAGCTATCCTAGCCCTTTCTGCCTCGAGACTATTAGAATTATTCTCATAATGGCCAAGTTTTGTTTTGTCTTTTAAAGATTTATTTATGTATTTGAAAGGCAGAATTACATAGAGGCAAAGGCAGTGTAAGAGGAACAGAGAGAAAGGGAGAGGGAGAGGGAGGTTGGTCTTCGATCCGCCAGTTCACTCCCTAGATGGCCACAACGGCTAGAACTGTGCCAATCCAAAGCCAGAATCCAAGAGCTTCCTCCAGGTCTCCCATGCAGGTGCAGGGGCCCAAGGACTTGGGCCATCTTCCACTGCTTTTCCAGGCTATAGCTCAGAACTGGATTGCAAGTGGAACAGCTGGGAACCAAACCAGCACGCATATGGGTAGCCGGCACTGCAGGCAGCAGCCTTACCTACTACACCACAGTGCCAGCCCAGGCCCAGTTTTTCAGTCATGAACTATACTACTGACTATCCCAACTTATTACAAACATCTGCTACTCCCCATGCCACTACTTCTATATCCTTATTTTTAGATCCTGACTCACTGTCTCTCTGAAAGCACCTCATCATAATTCTTAGTGATTCCAACATTCATATTGATGATCCTTCTGATGTACTCAGACCTTTTTTCCAATGATCTTTTCCTACTTCAGCTCATCATTTCCATGGTTATACTTTTGAAACTGTCATTACTGACAACTCATATCCTTTCATAATATCAACTCCCAGTATCCTACTTGCCACCACTTACCTTTTCTGCGTATTCCTTCTAGACTCCAACAGTTGCTCAACAGAACTAAGATCCTGAAGTTCTCCAATGTTACGACCTGGTTCTTTGTCTATCACTAGATATTCTTCTCCTTTTTTAGTTAAAAATACCATTGTCAATTATTTTTTTTTAAAGATTTTTTATTTGAAAGGCAGAGTTACAGAGAGAACAGGAGAGACAGAGATCTTCCATCCACTGGTTCACTCCTCAAATGGCCACAATCAAGGCTGGGCCAGACCAAAGTCAGGAGCCCAGAGCTTCTGATCTCCAACGTGGATGCAAGGGCCCAAGCAGTTGGGACATTTGCTGTTGCTTTTCCCAGGCCATCAGCGGGGATCTGGATTGGAAGTGGAGCAGCTGGGATTTGAATCAGTGCCCATATGGGACATGCTTAACCTGCTATGCTGGCTCTGGTGATGATGATAATGATGATGAAGATGACAACAACTCCACTGCATTCACCTTCAACAATCTAGTCCTAACCCATATTAATTCTCAAGCAAATCTTACTAAAATTCAAGTCTTTTCTTACACCCCAGCAGCTAAACTGTGCTAAATAAAAACTGGGAAGGATGACTTCTCATTCAAGTTATAATCTGTAACATCAAGTAGTTCATTAATGTGGACTGGCAGCTGTTTTTCCAGAGTTCATTCCCAATTTTACTCACGTAGTTAATATCAGACAATCCTCACTTTGCCACCATTGTACAGACCATAAAACTGACCACGCAAGGTGAAACTATGCAAAGCAATCTTAATACTCAATGGGAGAGGTGGGTGTGGGGTGGACTACAATTGTTTTGCGACCTTTTAAATCTTTTGCCAAAACATTAAAATATTCTTACTATAGGCTATGAATGTATAAGGGAATTAAAAATACAAATATTTAGCTTATTCAATACACTACAATTTAAAACATTAAAAACATCAAGAATTAGAGTGCTTAAAAACTAATAGATTTGAGGTCAGCGCTGTGGTATAGCAGGCTAAGTCTCCACCTGCAGCACTAGGTTGTTGAAGGTGAATGCAGTGGAGTTGTTGTCATCATCCCATATGGACGTCTATTTGTAACTTGGCTGCTCCTCTCAATCCAGCTCTCTGCTACGGCCTGGGAAAGCAGTAGAAGACAGCCCAAGTCCTTGGGCCCGTGCACCTATGTGGGAGATCCATTAGAAACTCCTGGCTCCAGGCTCACAATCAGCTCAGCTCTGGCAACTGCAGCCATTTGGGTAGCGAATCAGTAGATACAAGACCCTTCTGTCTCTCCCTCTCTCTGTCTGTAACTATACCTCTCCAATAAATAAATAAATCTTAAAAAAATATAGATTGTTCAAAAGGGCTTGAAGATTTAAAATAACTAAGTAGATGACTTTGATGGACAGTAGAAGGAATTACAACATAGGGAATCCCTTAAATAAAAACTTTTTTTTTAAAGTTTTATTTATTTACTTGAAAGGCAGAGTTACAGAGAGGCAGAGGCAGAGAGAGAAAAGTTTTCCATCTACTGGTTCATTCCTTTAATAGCCACAATCACCGGAGCAGGGACAATCCAAAGCCAGAAGCCTGGAGCTTCTTCTAGCTCTCCCACACGGATGCAGGGGCCCAAGGACTTGGGTCATCTTTTACTACTCTCTCAGGCCACAGCAGAAAGCTGGATTGGAAGTGGAACAGCCAGGACTAGAACCAGTACAGCTTTACCTGCTAGGCCATAAACTCATTAACTTAAAAAAAAAAAAAAAAGACAACAAATGGAGTGTTTTTTGTTTAAGTTGCATTTATATATCAGAAATTAAATATTTAAATTCTTTCTGAAAGCTTGATATTTAGAGGGTAAAAAAATCTCCAAAGCAACAAAACAGTATTTATATATGTTTCAAATTCTGTCAGCAAAAAATTCTCTCAATAGACAAAAAGGAGGTGAAGAATAAAATTTCTCCCATATACTTTCAAAACTTCTAAAAGGGCCTATTTTCCCTGGTCACATTAACTATAAAAATGGACAATGACATTTTTCTCTCTAAAATTACTGACAATATAATCCTCATTTCTAGAAAAAGCCTTTGTTCAACTAATGAATAAGCCTTCTTTGAGATGCAAAATCATAGGATGCACTGCAGTTCCACTGAAAAGGCCAAACAGCATATTCTTTCACAGAGAATGAGTCATGGGTGTGGAATATTCAGCCTATTTCACACAAAGTTCAGCTTTAGATCTATTGCCTTTCTTTCCGTTCCTCTGCATGCCAACCTCTTGCTTTTGTTTTGTTGTAGGAAACACAAATATAAATAATACATACACACTGTGATACCACCTCAGGCCAAAAAGAATTCTACTTAACTCTCAATTATCCACTCCATTGAAAAAGAATACTGCAGTTCTGATTCCATGTCCAAAAGAACCACTTCTCCTATCTTCACTACTCCAATAGGGCACTTCTCCCTCTATGTGACTGGCAAGTTAAGAACTTGACTACAAGGTCCACAGCCTTGGCTATAATTCTCTTATAGTCAAAATTGGCTATAATCTTTCACTAGTATTAAATAAATCAACAAATCCAAATAAATAATCCTATTTTATTCTTAATTTAATATCAAAAAGAGTGACTCTACATATAGATAATGCCTAACAACTATTGGAGGGTGACTTGGGGTGAAGTCCTTGCCAATGAAACATGCCATTTATTCCCAAAGCTGCCAACATCAACAAAGATTCACTAATGGAAACTGACAGAGATTAGGAGAGATGAGTTCAAAGGAGGAGAGGATTCCGAAGTTTCTCCCCTTTCAAACTCTAGTAGATAGGAGTTCCCAGTATCCCTTTCTCAACCTCCACATCTTGTTACCTACATTTTCCCCAATCCCCCGCCCCAACCTGCACAACCAGTTTGTTTTGGAAGAGTGAAGGAGCACAGGTACAAGAGCATAGTGAGAATGTCCTTTGAAAATGGAAGAAGTTGAAGATGGTTCTCCTTTCCAAATGCACTCAGAACATAGATGTCTCATGAAACAGAGATAGGGAATTGGGCCAGGCATGGCACTCTCAATGCCTTTTTCAAAGTAGCTCTTTGAGATACCAGAGTCCTGGCCAGACACCGTCACCTGATCACCAGTATAAACAAAAATCACTGAATTATGCTATAGTAGGTGAGAAAGACCAACTTTTAGCTCTTCTTATCCTTAGGGCATACATATGCATACTCTCCTAAAAGCTTGTTTCTTCTACAACTAATTCCTATAACTATTTATAAATGTCTATTTGTCAGCAGTGAATATGGCTACCCTTCTGCAAAATCAATAACAAATAAAGAAGCCTTAGATTTCTGCTTTTTTTCCTTACTCCTCACTGTAATTGTCTTTTTTTTATTTTATTTCTTTTAAGATTTATTTATTTATTGGAAAGTCATAGTTACACAGAGGAGAGGCAGAGGGAGAAAAGAGAGAGAGAGAGAGAGAGAGAAAGTCTTCTAACTGAGGGTTCACGCCCCAGTTGACGGCAACAGCAGAGATGCGACAGTCTGAAGCCAGGGGCCAGGTGCTTCTTCCTGGTCTCCCACACGGGTGCAGGGGCCCAAGGACTTGCGCCATTTTCTGCTGCTTTCCCAGGCCATAGCAGAGAGCTGGATTAGAAGTGGAGTAGCCAGGTCTCGAACTGTTGCCCATTTGGGATGCCAGCACTGCAGGCCAGGATGTTAATCCACTACACGACAGCGCTGGCCCCACTGTAATTGTCTTTATTGTCAGTAAATCGTTTGACTTTCAACAGCCTTTATACTACTATGCTAACTTAGAACATAACAGAAAAAAGTATTAGAGTGGAAGCCAGGAGACATGGATCCTTATCATGACATTATTATGCTCAAGTGATTTACATACAACCCTTCAGGGTTCAATTCCGTGATCCTGAAACTTAAGAGTATTGTGTGTCAGTGCCTTTTATACACTAACATTATATAGAATCCAATTAAATTCAGCACTATACCAATCTTCTGGTTCACTACAAACAATTCCGTTTCCATGAACAGCTTATTGACTAGTAAACAACACTCCTAAAAGAAAACACCCAGATATTGGCTATGAAGTCTTAAGTCAAAGCTTTCAGATTCATTCTTCTTACTAGTTAAATGCCTAAAAACTGACCTTTTGGGCCAGCACCGTGGCTCAATAGGCTAATCCTCCACCTAGCGGCGCCGGCACACCAGGTTCTAGTCCTGGTCAGGGTGCCAGATTCTGTCCCGGTTGCCCCTCTTCCAGGCCAGCTCTCTGCTATGGCCAGGGAGTGCAGTGGAGGATGGCCCAAGTGCTTGGGCCCTGCACCCCATAGGAGACGAAGAGAAGCACCTGGCTCCTGCCATCGGATCAGTGCGGTGTGCCGGCCGCAGCGGCCATTGGAGGGTGAACCAACAGCAAAGGAAGACCTTTCTCTCTGTCTCTCTCTCTCTCACTGTCCACTCTGCCTGTCAAAAAATAAATAAATAAATAAAACATAAAAAAACTAACCTTTTCCCAAATCCTCAAAATATCTGACTAAAAGTATGAATATTATATTTAAGATATAATTCATATTATATCCAAATTGTAAAATGAACTAAATTTCTTATTCAATGTATTTGTAAAATACTGCCAACTAAGAAAAATAGAATCATGAAGGGATAGTTCTGAGAAGAAAAAGCACAAAACTTCCAAACATAATTCTACTTTTCAGGATGAATTTCAAAGTTGCTTAACAACATAAAAGCTTTGTTATTTTTAAATAATTTTGTATTTCTGAAATGACAAGTTATATTTTATTACTAAAATATTTGATTAAAAATATAAATGAATATTCACATACAGGTAATATTTAATATGTGATAACCAAATAGAAAACTTCTTAATCTAAAATTTTCTCAAGTTCTATTTATACAAAGTTTCTGATTATAAACAGGTTATGGGGCCCAAACTGTGGCATGATGGGAAGAGATGCTGCCTGAATTGCCAGCATTTCATATGACGCTAGTCAAGTGCCAGCCACTCCACTTCTGATCTAGCACTCTGCTGCAGCCTGGGAAAGCAGTGTAAGATGACCCAAGTGCTTGGGCCCCTGCACCCAGGTGGGAGACCTGGAGGAAGCTCTTGGCTTCTGGCTTCAGATCAGCCCAGCTCTGACCACTGCAGGCATTTAGGGAGTAAGCCAGCAGATGGAAGATCTCTCTCTCTCTCTCTCTGTCCATCTCTACTTCTGCCTCTTTACAGTTCTGCCTTACAAATAAATAAATAAATCTTTAAAAAATAAAAATATGAATAGGCTAGGCATATTTTTTCCAAATTCTGACCAAAAAGAGTAAAGTCTGTTAATGCCTCTTATTTTTTTTTTTTTAATTTTTTTGTGACAGGCAGAGTAGACAGTGAGAGAGAGAGAGAGAGAGAGAGAGAGAGAGAGAGAAAGGTCCTCCTTTTGCCGTTGGTTCACCCTCCAATGGCCGCCACGGCCGGCATGCTGCAGCCGGCACACCGCGCTGATCCGATGGCAGGAGCCAGGTGCTTATCCTGGTCTCCCATGCGGGTGCAGGACCCAAGCACTTGGGCCATCCTCCACTGCATCCCTGGCCACAGCAAAGAGCAGGCCTGGAAGAGGAGCACCCGGGACAGAATCCGACACCCTGACCAGGACTAGAACCCGGTGTGCTGGTGCCGCTAGGTGGAGGATTAGCCTATTGAGCCACGGCGCCGGCTGTTAATGCCTCTTTTTATCTGATTTTTAGGTTTCTTTGTATTTTGACTAAATATATTTTAAATGACTACTATTTCTCAGAACCTTCTCAACTTTTCTGTTTTGGAGTCTCTAAGTACTTTGAGAAAATTAATATATATTCTCCTGGAGATTAACCCAGGAAAAAGCAAAGTCAGAGTCAATAATATCTCTAAGTTTTTGTATTTCTTTCAAATAATTTCAAATACTGTGCTCTTGGAAGTTCAATATTTAACATAAACACTAAGCAAAGCATGTAAATTAAATCCATAAAGAGAGATTAACCAATTTTTTTAATGCTGTGGCA
The DNA here is from genome assembly GCA_949820135.1 of Sylvilagus floridanus. Classification (NCBI taxonomy): domain Eukaryota; kingdom Metazoa; phylum Chordata; class Mammalia; order Lagomorpha; family Leporidae; genus Sylvilagus; species Sylvilagus floridanus. Next base: position 66,631,114 of record OX463239.1, read on the forward strand.
GTTCTGAAGTCACAGGACCATAAAATTGTCATCTTAAACCACTGTGCTACTGAAATAATTATCCAACAATCACAGCACACCATGACTCAACCCTTTCAACTATATCACAGCTCAATAATAAGCAGATTTTAAGCTCCAGGCTAAACCTAAGTATGGCAAAAACTCTTTTAAAGACTGTCCTCAGAATTTTGTGTTGTGAATAATATCATCAATCTCGAGAGGACATGAACAGAACTACCTATTATCAATACTTTCCAACTCAATTCTTTTTTCCCCTCTTCCTTACCTTTCTCTCTCCATCCCACTAATAGTGACAGAGAGTTCTTGAAAGCCTTACTAAGAAAAGAAGCAATCCTGAAGTTTCCACAAATCAGTAGGCTTCTACAGCAATGAGGCCTCTGTCTTGAAACAGTAACAAAAAGCTTAAAATTATCAGTTCTTCAGAACAAGAAATGTATAGCTATGATACATATGCTGAAGGCAGGGGTGCCCCACCACTATATCATGAGGCAAATGCAAGCTAAGTAAATAATAAACCTAAAATAAAAAGCATAAACTCACGTATATTTATTATAAGCTTTATATACTTAATTAAAATATTTGTATTCAGAGTTAACAACTTCTATATAAGTATAGCATGGAAAAAATTACTTAGATCTTTGCCTAACAGATAAGTAGTACAATTACAACTGATGATTTGAAGCATTCATATAGTCAGACATTGCTAAAAGTAATTTTCCACATTAAGACTACTATTACAGTAATAAGAAAGCATTTTTCTCAGTTCCTTTGAAATAAACTGTGCTAAGGGCCAAAGGATGAAGCAATATTCTAACTTTGTCATAACTGTTCAGACTTCTATATCCTAGGAGGGAATGTTTTTACTACCTGAGTATAGAATTGAACAAGCATGAATTTTAAGCTAACTCCATACAGTTATTTACATCTGTCAGTCAAAGCACCTAGAAGTTATAAAATATTTTCATAGAAAACTGTCTCTGTGTTCTGGGATAGTCTCTTAAGTCATACTCCAAAGTTCTCCAGCACAGTATTATCATTTTCCACATTGGATTTATACCTTTGTGCCTACAAATACGAAAACATTATCAAGAGGAGGGTAGCCAAATTCTCATCAGACCCCTACCCAAGGTTGGTGTGCCTCCTCTACCATATGCAAGAGAAGATGGCGGAATAGGAAGGGAGGACACTGATAGTCCGGGAAGAGACAGTTTAATAAAAGTGGAGATACTGCAGGTTCAAGGAAAAGTTGGGGAAGAAACAGCAGAGGAAACTCTTCCGGAACTAGTGATTCACGGTGGACCTGTGTGGAGGGAGTGGGAGCCCACGGCTCAGGACAACAGTGGCGGAATCTACGCACCAGTGCTGGAACACCAGTGAGCCGAACCTCAATATCCCGAGACACCGGCAGGAAAGCAGGAGGAGACTAGAGGGAACGAGGCTTGAAGACCCATGGGGGAAAGTACACCAGGCTAACTAGAGGAGAGAGGGAAAAAAAGGGACCAGTACAAACACAAGTTTCTCTCTCTCTGCTCACCTCTCGAAGGTGAGCAAGACAAAGAGCAGGTGCCATTTTGATCATACGTAAAAGCTGCGTGACCTCAGGGCTGCACCCGCCCATAGTCAAGCAGAAAAACCTGACTCGGGGCGGGGGGTTGAAATAACAGATTAGGACCTAGTGAATGTGTGGAGCTAATGAACTGAAACTGTGAAAAAAAGAGACGGTGGGTGAGAGAACTCAGGGAGTTCAGGTGAGTACTCTCCACAGAAGCTACAATTCAGTAACTGTGGCAACCCAGTGAGAGACTGCAGGAAAATTTGAGTCCACACTGAGGGCAGCACAGATTCCCTGTGCGGTCCTTGGAAAAGAGCAGCTGAATGCTATATCCACAGGAGCCAGAGATTGGAAGCTGACTACCTTCAATTCCACTCAGCTGTGAAGAATTACTTCCCTTCTGAATCAAAAAAAAAGAAAGAGAGAGAGATTTACCACACCTAACCTGGGAATGTCACCTTTGGCACACCAATAACCCTGAGGAACCAAACAGAGCTCTCTGGCCACACACATCTCAAGCCTCTAAGGCTCCATCAAAAGCAGAGAGTCCACTTAATACAGTCATAGTATAAAGAGAAAAAAAAAAAAAAACACAGCGAGGGAAGAAGAATCCAAAGAATATCTCCACAATGCCAAGCAACAAACACAGAAACTGAGGAAATAAGAACAAGGGAGACATTTAGATGCCCCCGAATGAACAAGACACCCCAAGCCAAGATTATGAAGATAATGAGATGGAAGAAATGCAAGACACAGATTTCAAAAAATTTATAAGAACATTTAGAAGTTTTCAAAAACAAATTCTTGAGCTACATAAATCCTTATTGGACAGGACAGAAAATCTCTCTCGTGAGAATGAAATCTTAAGGAGGAATCAAAATGAAATGAAACAACTAGTAGAACAGGAATGTGTGATAGTGAAGAAAAATCAAAATGAAATGAAGAACTCAGATCAAATGAAAAACACATTAGAGAGCCTTAAAAACAGGGTCAGTGAAGCAGAAGAGAGAATATTGGACTTAGAAGACAGAGCACAGGAAAGGAAACAGTCAAACCAAAGACAAGAAGAGGAAATTAGAAATCTAAAAAATATTGTTGGGAATCTACAGGATATTATTTAAAAACCCAACATTCTGGTTCTAGGAGTTCCTGAAGACATGGAGAAGGAGAAAGGATTAGAAGGCCTTTTTAGTGAGATACTAGCAGAGAACTTCCCCGGTTTGGAGGACAGAGACATCCTAGTACAGGAAGCTCATAGAACCCCTAATAAACATGACCAAAAGAGATCCTCACCACAACACGTTGTAATCAAACTCACCACAGTGAAACACAAAGAAAAGATTCTAAAATGTGCGAGAGAGAAACGTCAGATTACTCTCAGAGAATCTCCAATTAGACTCACAGCAGACTTATCAGAAACCCTAGAAGCTAGAAGGGAATGGCAAGACATAGCCCAGGTACTAAGAGAGAAAAACTGCCAGCCCAGAATATTATATCCTGCAAAGCTCTCATTTGTGAATGAAGGTGAAATAAAGACTTTTCACAGCAAACAGAAATTGAGTTTGTCGCCACTCATCCAGCCCTGCAAAAGATGCTTAAAGATGTATTACACACAGAAACACAGAAACACGGTCATCAATATGAAAGAAGGTAAAGGAAGGAAACCTCACAGCAAAAGATCACAGGAAGTTCAAAGCATGTATTAGAAAATATCTTTGGCAAATGGTAGGGCAAAGTTACTAGTTATCAATAGTCACACTGAACGTTAATGGCCTCAACTGTCCAGTTAAAAGACACAGATTGGCTGATTGGTTTAAGGAACATAACCCATCTATTTGCTGCTTACAAGAAACACATCTTTTCAACAACGATGCATGCAGACTGAAAGTGAAAGGCGGGAAAAAGATATACCAAGCCAACAGAAATGAAAAAAGAGCAAGTGTAGCCATCTTAATATTAGACAAAATAAACTTTAACACAAAAACTGTTAAAAGAGACAAAGAGAGGCACTATATAATGATTAAGGGATCAATTCAACAGGAAGATATAATGATTATCAATGTATATGCACCTAATTACAGGGCACTGGTTTATTTAAAAGATTTGTTAAGGAACTTAAAGGGAGACTTAGACTCCAACACAATAGTACTGGGGGACTTCAATACTCCACTCTCAGAAATAGACAGATCAACAGGACAGAAGATCAACAAGGAGACAGTAGATTTAAATGACATTATAGGCCAAATGGATCTAACAGATATCTACAGAACGTTTCATCCTACACATAAAGAATTTACATTCTTCTCAGCAGTACATGGAACCTTCTCTAGGATTGACCACATACTAGGCCATAAAGCAAGTCTCAGCAAATTCAAAAGAATTAGAATCATACGATGCAGCTTCTCAGACCATAGGGGAATGAAATTGGAAATTAGCAACTCAGGATTCCCTAGAGCATATGCAAACACATGGAGACTGAACAACATGCTCCTGAATGAACACTGGGTCATAGAAGAAATCAAAAGAGAAATCAAAAACTTTCTGGAAGTAAATGAGGATAACAACACAACATATCAAAACTCATGGGATACGGCAAAAGCAGTGCTAAGAGGAAAGTTTATAGCAATAGGTGCCAACATCAAGATATAGGAAAGGCACCAACTAAATGAGCTTTCAATTCATCTCAAGGATCTAGAAAAACTGCAGCAAACAACACCCAAATCTAGTAGGAGAAGAGAAATAATTAAAATCAGAGAAGAAATCAATAGGATTGAATCCAAAAAAACATTACAAAAAATCAGCCAAACGAGGAGCTGAGTTTTTGAAAAAATAAACAAAATTGACATACCATTGGCACAACTAAATCAAAAAAGAAAATACCCAAATCAATAACATCAGAGATGAAAAAGGAAACGTAACAACAGACACCACAAAATAAAAAGAATCAGAAATTATTACAAGGACTTGTATGCCAGCAAACAGGGAAATCTATCAGAAATGGATAGATTGCTGGACACATGAAACCTACCTAAATTGAACCATGAAGACATAGAAAACCTAAACAGACCCATAACTGAGACAGAAATTGAAACAGTAATAAAGGCCCTCCCAACAAAGAAAAGCCCAGGACCAGATGGATTCACTGCTGAATTCTACCAGACATTTAAAGAACTAACTCCAATTCTCTTCAAACTATTCAGAACAATCGAGAAAGATGGAATCCTCCCAAATTCTTTCTATGAAGGCAGCATCACCTTAATCCCTAAGCCAGAGAAAGATGCAGCACTGAAAGAAAATTGCAGACCAATATCCCTGATGAACATAGACACAAAAATCCTCAATAAAATTCTCGCCAATAGAATAAAAACACATCAGAAAAATCATCCACCCAGACCAAGTGAGATTTATCCCTGATGTGCAGGGATGGCTCAATGTTCACATATCAATCAATGTGATACAGACTGCAGAAGAAAAAAACGTATGATTGTCTCAATAGATGCAGAGAAAGAATTCGATAAAATTCAACACCCTTTCATGATGAGAACTCTAAGCAAATTGGGCATAGAAGGAACATTCCTCAATACAATAAAAGCAATTTATGGAAAACCCACAGTCAGCACCCTATTGAATGGGGAAAGCTGGAAGCATTCCCACTGAGATCTGGTACCAGGCAGGGATGCCCACTCTCACCACTGCTACTCAATACAGTTCTGGAAGTCTTAGCCAGAGCCACCAGGCAAGAAAAAGAAATTAAAGGAATACAAATTGGGAAGGAAGAAGTCAAACTATCCCTCTTTGCAGATGGCATGATTCTTTATTTGGGGGATCCAAAGAACTCTACTAAGAGACTATTGGAACTCATAGAAGAGTTTGGAAAAGTAGCAGGATATAAAATCAATGCACAAAAATCAACAGCCTTTGTACACACAGGCAATGCCACAGCTGAGAAAGAACTGCTAAGATCAATTGTGAATGGGTTCACAATAGCTACAAAAACAATCAAATACCTTGGAATAAACTTAACTAAGGACGTTAAAGATCTCTACGATGAGAATTACAAAATCTTAAAGAAAGAAATAGAAGAGGATACCAAAAAACGGAGAAATCTTCCATGCTCATGGATTGGAAGAATCAACATCATCAAAATGTCCATTCTCCCAAAAGCAATTTAAAATTCAATGCGATACCAATCAAGATACCAAAGACATTCTTCACAGATCTAGAAAAAATGATGCTGAAATTCATATGGAGATGCAGGAGACCTCAAATAGCTAAAGCAATCTTGTACAACAAAAACAAAGCTGGAAGCATCACAATACCAATTTCAGGACATACTACAGGGCAGTGGTAATCAAAACGCAGTACTGGTACAGAAACAGATGGATAGACCAATGGAACAGAATAGAAACACCAGAAATCAATCCAAACATCTACAGCCAACTTACATTTGATCAAGCATCCAAATCCAATCCCTGGAGTAAGGACAGTCTATTCAATAAATGGTGCTGGGAAAACTGGATTTCCATGTGCAGATGCATGAAGCAAGACCCCTACCTAACACCTTACACAAAAATCCACTCAATATGGATTAAAGACCTAAATCTATGACCTGACACCATCAAATTATTAGAGAACATTGGAGAAACCCTGGAAGATATCGGCACTGGCAAAGACTTCTTGTAAAAGACCCGGGAAGCACAGGCAGTCAAAGCCAAAACTAACATTTGGGATTGCATGAAAAGTTTCTGTACTGCAAAAGAAACAGTCAAGAAAGTGAATAGGCAACCGACAGAATGGGAAAAAATATTTGCAAACTATGCTACAGATAAAGGATTAATAACAGAATCTACAATGAGATCAAGAAACTCCAAAACAACAAAACAAACAACCCACTTAAGAGATGGGTCAAGGACCTCAGTAGACATTTTTCAAAAGAGGAAATCCAAATGGCCAACAGGCACATGAAAAAATGTTCAAGATCACTAGCAATCAGGGAAATGCAAATCAAAACCACAATGAGCTTTCACTTCACCCCAGTTAGAATGGCTCACATATAGAAATCTACCAACAACAGATGCTGGCGAGGATGTGGGGAAAAAGGAACGCTAACACACTGTTGGTGGGAATGCAAACTGGTAAAGCCTCTATGGAAGTCAGTCTGGAGATTCCTCAGTAACCTGAATATAACCCTACCATACAACCCAGCCATCCCACTCCTTGGAATTTACCCAAAGGAAATTAAATTGGCAAACAAAAGAGCCGTCTGCTCCTTAATGTTCATTGCAGCTCAATTCACAATAGTTAAGACCTGGAACCAACCCAAATGCCTATCAACAGTAGACTGGATAAAGAAATTATGGGATACGTACTCTATAGAATACTATACAGCAGTCAAAAACAATGAAACCCAGTCATTTGCAACAAAATGGAGGAATCTGGAAAACATTATGCTGAGTGAATTAAGCCAGTCCCAAAAAGAAAATATCATATGTTCTCCCTGATCAGTGACAACTAACCAACCACAAAAAAGGAAACCTGTTGAAGTGAAAGGGACACTATGAGAAACAGTGACTTGATCAGCTCTTGTCCTGACTGTTGATGTGTAATGTAATACTTTTAGTATTTTTTTAATTCTAGTTAATACTATTGGTTGAACTCTAATCAACACACATTTATTCTTAGGTGTTTAAATTTAACTGAAAAGTGATCCCTGTTAAATATAAGAGTGGGAATAAGAGAGGGAGGAGATGTACAATTTGGGACATGCTCAATCGGACTTGCCCCAAATGGCGGAGTTAGAAATGTGCCAGGGGATTCCAATACAATCCCATCAAGGTGGCATGTACCAATGCCATCTCACTAATCCAAGTGATCAGTTTCAGTTCACAACTGATCACACTGATAGGTCTAAGAGTCAAAGGGATCACACAAACAAGACTAGTGTCTTTAAATACTAACTGATAGAATAAAAAAGGGAGAGAACGATCCAACATTGGAAGCGGGAGACGCAGCAGACTCATAGAATGGCAGATGTCCTAAACAGCACTCTGGCCTCAGAATCAGACCTTAAGGCATTCGGATCTGGCTGAAGAGCCCATGAGAGTATTTTAGGCATGGAAAGCCAACGCACTCTGGCAAAAAAAAAGAGGAGCTAATGAAAGGTCTCTGCAAGTGAGATCCCAGTAGAAAGAATGGGCCATCAAAGAAGGAGATGCCTTTCTCTGAAGGAAGAAGAGAACTTCCACTTTGACTATGACCTTGTCTAAATAAGATCGAAGTCAGCGAACTCAAGAGGCTTCCATAGCCTTGGAAATTCATGACTAGAGCCTAGGGAGATTTCTGACGCCATAAACAAGAGTGTCAAATTGTTAAGTCAACAACAGGAGTCACTGTGTACTTACTCCTTATGTGGGATCTCTGTCCTTAATGTGTTGACCAATGTAAATTAATGCTATAACTAGTACTCAAACAGTATTTTACACTTTATGTTCTGTGTGGGTACAAACTGATGAAATCTTTACTTAATATATACTAAATTGATCTTCTGTATATAAAGAGAATTGAAAATGAATCTTGATGTGAATGGAATGGGAGAGGGAGCGGGAGATGGGAGGGGTGAGGGTGGGAGGAAAGTTATGGGGGGGAAAAGCCATTGTAATCCATAAACTGTACTTTGGAATATTATATTTACTAAATAAAAGTTTTAAAAATATATAAAAAATAAACTAAAAAAAAGAAAACATATGCAAGAAAATAAAATTAAATCATGCACACACTCAGGGATATAAACAATCACACACAGTACTTTAGCTATGAAAATAAATTATTGGCACTTAAATTAAATTCAAATAATAATAATATACATTAGTAGGTATCCTCTTCCTTTTTATTAGCTACAAAATAGAACATCTATTACTATATATATTAAGAAGAGAACAGATGGAACAGATGCAAATGCATGATTTCAGAAAGTCTCAAAAATCTTTGGAATGAAAGCAATGAGAATTTACAGCCGTCTGGCCTAAGTGAAGAAGGAATCGAACTCAATAATCAAGGGACAGAGTTTTTTCAAAGCCTTTGCTTCCTCACCTATCAAGTGAGGACAAATACTACGCATGCCTATACTTCATAAAGTTTATTGTAAATACAAATGCAATAATGAAAGTAAAGAACCTTATATCGTGTAAGGTACACGTTAGGCAATCGTAACTACTCTCACAGCTACAGCTACTTCTAGAATCTTCAGTATTCTACACAGGGAGGTTAAAGGACCAATTAAATTTACCTCTGCATCCTCCAGAAGGGGGTTGGGTAAACTAAAGCTTCCAAAAGAAGTAAGTACTGTCATCTGTTTTTGTTTGGCATGCAAAAAAGGATGATTTTTACATTTTCATGAAGTTGGAAAAAAGCCGAAAGAATTATATTTTATTTCATATGAAAAATCACAGAAATTCGAATTCCTGTCCACAAAGATCATTCAATTATGAATGGTTTTTTTGCACTTCAATGGCAAACTTGAGTGAGTGCAACAGAGCTCATGTGGTATCCAATGCCCAAAACATTTACTATCTTCCCCTTTGCACAAAAAGTTTGCCAATCCTGGCTAAAATCTAGACTATAGCAACTATTCAGAGACTAAAGGTGAATACATGAATATTTGCTTTTCTTAAGCCATGGTTAACCTGACAGATTTTGATAGTTTTTCAAAAGTAATTGTCTAATTTGTAAACATAAAAATCTCCATTTCTTTTCCTTCCTACACTCTCATACTACTACATTTCCACTAATTAGACAAGTTACAAACCAACTCACCTTAAACACTACTTTTAAGTTCAAATATCTATATTAAAATATTCAGGGGCTGGCACTGTGGCATAGGGGTAAAGCCGCTGCCTGTAGCACCAGAACCCATATGGGCACAAGTTCAAGCTCCAGCTATTACACTTCCCATCTAGCTCCCTGCTAATGTGCAAGGGAAAGCAACAGATAATGGCTCACGTCCTTGGACCCCTGCATCCACGTGGGAGATGCAGATGAAGCTCCTGGCTCGGAGCTTCAGCCTGGCCCAGCCCTGTCCATTTGTCTCATTAGGCCTCTCCTTCTTTGTAACTCTTTCAAATAAATCTTTATTAAAAAAAACAGAAAATATATTTAATAATAAAAAAGAATGTAGGGGCCAACACTGTAGCATAGCAGGTAAAGCCACTGCCTACAGTGCCAGCATCCCATGTGGGTGCTGGTTCAAGTCCCTGCTGCTCCACTTCCAATCCAGCTCTCTGCTATGGCCTGTGAAAGCAGTGGAATATGGCTCAAGTCCTTGGGAGACCACACGGGAGACCCAGAAGAAGCTCCTGGCTTCGGACTGGTGCAGCTCCAACCATTGCGGCCATCTGGGAAGTGAACCAGAGGATGGAAGACCTCTCTCTCTCTCGGCCTCTCCTTCTCTCTCTGTGTAACTCCGACTTTGAAGTAAATAATTAAATCTTTAAAAAAAAAAAAAAAAGAATGTGAAAAAATAAAATCCTTACTACAAACATGTATTTACTTGAACAAGTACAAAATAAAAACTGGAATCAATGGTAAAATTCAACATCAAAAGGAATAGCAAACTAAGTTACATCTGATGTACTGATCCACCAAGCTAACTTTTCTTTGGGAAAAAGGAAAGACTGATATAAATTAGCTTTGGAAATTACTACATGAGGAAAATACAGTTATATTACAAGAAAGAACTGAAAGAAAATGGAGTACATACTTAAACTACATACTACTAGATATGAGAGAAATCACAGTAATAGGCCGGCGCCGTGGCTCAATAGGCTAATCTTCCACCTAGTGGCGCCAGCACACCCGGTTCTACTCCCGGTCGGGGCACCGGATTCTGTCCCAGTTGCCCCTCTTCCAGGCCAGCTCTCTGCTATGGCCAGGGAGTGCAGTGGAGGATGGCCCAAGTGCTTGGGCCCTGCACCCAATGGGAGACCAGGAGAAGCACCTGGCACCTGGCTCCTGCCATCGGATGAGCGCGGTGCGCCGGCCGCAGCGCGCCAGCCGTGGTGGCCATTGGAGGGTGAACCAACGGCAAAGGAAGACCTGTCTCTCTGTCTCTCTCTCTCTCACTGTCCACTCTGCCTGTTAAAAAAAAAAAAAAAAAGAAAGAAATCACAGTAATAGAAATCATAACAAGTAGAACAAACACAGTTGAAGGCACTGATGGGAAATGCAAAGCAAAGGAAAAAAGTATGCTAACAATGTGATTAGAGGGAAAAGATAAACTGAAATTATTCTTCTCCTCACCTTCCTTCCCCAAAAGGACATCTGATTTTGAAAAGACATTCTACAGAAAATATTCCATGATGTAATTACGTATTTATGAAGACTCTGCTGCACAGGTAAATGATTAGAGGAGCAAAAGAAACAAAAATTGTATTTGGAGAACATATACCTCCTGATAGTTTAGATAAACCTGCAAAAAGATTAAATTACAAAGCAAGATAAAAGCAAGAGAGAAAGGGATGTGGTAGAATTCATGTTTATAATTGGGAAGAACTGTAGCTTCAAGCTTGAAGACAGATAAATGTAAAGTTTGAAATACCAGGAGATGAAGATAGAAAAGGAGTTAAATAGGTACGAGTGAAAACAAAGTAGCATAGGCAATTTGGCAAGTAGCAAAAATCATGAATGCATCCTACCTAGAATAATTATGCTATTTTCAATAGTAATCCAGCATCAGAGATAACAAGGAGTTGGACAGACTGAAATATAGAAACTGTCAGAGCTGATGGAACAAAAAGTCAAATGGTTAAAGCTTGCCAGTTTATCACTAAGGGTGAGAATGAAATTACTGACAATAAATTCGCATCTGTAGAAAGGAGAATGGGGGCTGGCACTGTGGCACAGTAGGTTAAGCCACCACCTGTGACACTGGCATCCCATATAATCACTGGTTCCAGTCCCAGCTACTCCACTTCTGGATCCAGTCCCCTTCTAATGCACCTGGGAAAGCAGCAGGTGATGGCTCAAGTACTTGGGCCCCTGTCACTCACGTGGGAGACCTGGATAGAGTTCCTTGCTCCTGGCTTCAGCCTGGCCTAGCCCCAGCTGTTGCAGTCATTTGGGGAGTGAACCAACAGACGGAAGTTTTTTCTCTTTCTCTCTCTCTCTCACCCCCACTAGTCCCCAAATGTCTTTCAAGTAAACAAATAAATTAAAAACAAAGAGAGAGGGAGAAAAGGGAGAAGCCAGTAGGGAACCGTAAAATTAGAAAAACGGGCAAAAATTGAGAGACTAATTACACTCAAAAATAAATATGTGCATTTAAGAGGCAAATAATTTAGAGGAATATATCAATGGCACATGCTTTATGGTTGGGTAATAATGGTTTAAAGACAATGGCAGAATTAAAAGATGAAATCTAAATACATTTTCTATTCTTAAAACATGGAAAAAGAACTCTCCCAACAAATTACCAACATATTAAGACCATGACAGAGGACAAAATCCATATTAAACCTGGAGTTTTACCCAGCTGAGGTCAAGTCGTTATTTCAAGATTCCAAAAAGAAATACTCAAATGATTCAGAAATTAACAATACCTAAAATGTTTCTCAAATAGCCACACTGAAATTTATATAAGACAGACATGTTTTTCTACCTTCAGTAGGCCACTCATACAAAGGTACCAGCATTAAACAGAAATGGCTGGTAACAGAATATAGGATTTCCAGTTCAATCAGATTTGCATGACTCATAATTCAAATAGATTGCTTATATCATATCGAAATAGAAATGGGATGAATTGACAAGGAAATCGCTTCATTAAGTAGTACTACTCTACATTAAATTGAGATTTTGCTTGTGAAACTATTTTCTAACCAGATTATAGCTTAGGAAAGAAAACAGCTCAGCTTCATTTATCTCCACATAGTTTTAACTAGTCACATGCCTTTTGGAAAAGCTTCTTGGTAAAATTTAAGTACTTACTAATATCATCTTCATGATAAATGACAGAGTGAAATGGCAGAGTTCGGTCTTTAATATATCTCTCTGCAGGCTCAATATAAAACGTGCCACCACGAGTCTGGATGAATCCTTCAAATCTTCCATCAATAACAGACCCATGACTAAAGCTTCCTTCTTCACCTATTAATAAAAGAAATAAATTCTTGAACATTTAATTTGTACACGAACATTAAATTCATTTTCTTTTAAAATGTCATTCTTATGTATTCTTTAAAAATATCCTGAATACAAATTTTACTGGGGAAAATAATTTTCACATAAAATATATCAGACTAAATTTGAAATGTGGACAGCAAACAGTACATAATTACAACAAATATAATTACTAATCACAACAATGAAAAATTGTCTTATTGACAATCATATTCCTAGCACTTAGTACTATGCCTCCCAAGTATACAGTAGTCACCCAATGAATAAATGTTAAATTACTTAAACTCAGAAAAAGGCAAGCAGACCCTAACTCTGCTTTTCAAATAAATAACTATTTAAAAATTAATAAATCGACGTGTCTTTTGAAAATTCTTCCTTAACTACCATAAGAATAAAGCTTCTGGCCGGCGCCGTGGCTCAACAGGCTAATCCTCCGCCTTGCGGCGCCGGCACACCGGGTTCTAGTCCCGGTCGGGGTGCTGGAGTCTGTCCCGGTTGCCCCTCTTCCAGGCCAGCCCTCTGCTGTGGCCCAGGAGTGCAGTGGAGGATGGCCCAAGTGCTTGGGCCCTGCACCCAATGGGAGACCAGGAGAAGCACCTAGCACCTGGCTCCTGCCATCGGATGAGCGCGGTGCGCCGGCCGCAGTGCGCCGTCCGCGGCAGCCATTGGAGGGTGAACCAACGGCAAAGGAAGACCTTTCTCTCTGTATCTCTCTCACTGTCCACTCTGCCTGTCAAAAATAAAAAAAAATAAAAATAAAAAAATTAAAAAAAAAAAAGAATAAAGCTTCTTTCTCCTCGGATATACCGTACATAAGTCTTTGGCTTCCTTGCCACCATAAGGTTTCATGAATTTTAAAATAGAGGACACTGTCAAATATTTCATAAGAAATTTGAACAAAAGTGTACCATTTTAAGATACAGGCCCAAGTTTTGTAATATTGTCCCATCAATTATACTTCTGTAGCAAAAAAAAAAAAGGGGGGGGTGTTTTTATTCTTATTGTAATCACAAAGAAAATAGTAGCATCAAAATCAAATGATATATAGAGATGGGAATTAGGGAGAGGAGGTTTTAAAAGGTCAATTACCTGTTAAAAGTCTCTCATTAGGGGGGGAAGCCATTGTAATCTATAAGCTGTATTTTGGAAATTTATATTCTTTAAATAAAAGCGTTATAAAAAAAAAAGTCTCTCATTAAAATAAAAATTAAGCTTTCCATAATTTCTAAGTTGTAGATTAACATTATTAATTAGTTGGCTCCAAATTAACCATGAAGCAAAGCTAATAAGTCCAAGACACTGATACTGAAACATATTTATCTGCAAATTCATCTACAGTTGTCTTGATCATCACCTAGCAAAAAAGGGCAAAGACTACTAAGTTATTTGCCCAGCAAGGTAAGTAAACAAGAATACATAAGATAAAATACTGTGTCTGACATTAACAACACTTTTCTTTGGTTATGAAGTCTAAGAGTAGGAACAGCTTTTCATTTAATAACTAGGCTTAATCTCCAAGTGAAAAATGCCTCATTTATCTTGCATAATTAAAAAATAAGGACCATTTCTTTAAGTATTTTTCATAATGCTACAATGTTCAGTGGGAATCTCTCTGAAGTATAAAAATGAAATTTCAAACATTTTGATTTTGCCTTGATAACTGATTAATACTTGAGTACTAATTTGCAATTTTCCCTCTCAATACCCCCAGAAGATGTTAACTTTTTATTTCAGTTTTTTTACAAATTTTCTAATTGTTTCTGTTCTCCCCACAGCACTGGCAGGTATAAATTTCTAATGCAAAAGTGTGCCACACATATGCTTCAGTATCTTTTTCGTACACTATAGAGATTTGTTAGAATTGTGAACCAAAGCAAGAAAGATTCTAGGGAAGGAAGCCCTGAGAAGATTTTTCTATGAATGACTTTTGTCACATTATTTTTGTCTCTTAAAATTACCTTTACAGTTTCCATTTAGAGTTTTCCTGTTTTCTCATGAAACATAGGAAAGTTACTGCTCATTTCTTGCAGAAAATTGTAGAAGCTGTTAAAATTTTTTAAAACTGAAGGTACTGAGAGAAGCCAGATTGTGTAATTCACTATTAAACATACATGTAAAGAAAGGTCTAAAGATTACTTCATCTTTCAAAGACCATTACCCTTCAAGATTCATTCAGTCTCCTCAGGATTTATACCATTTTTTTCCAAAGTATTTGCTTGCACTTCAAAATATTTATTTCCTTATGCAGGAAAAAAACCAAAGAGTTCAGCAAAGGTTCAACTTACCATAAATATGTCCAGTGTAAATATGAGAGGTATCATAATCAAGTACTTTATTTGATGTTTCTACTTTAAAGTCATCACTGAAAAGGGAGGTGTCTCTCTTCATACGCAGGTTGAAATGTCTATAAAACAGGATGGGGAAGGAGAAGAAAATTAAAATTAAACGGATCCAAAATTTTAAACAATTCTTTTTATTTAATATGCACTGTGATACTCAATTTGTCTATTTAAGAAACATACTGAAGATGATTTTCTTATAAAAATTCAACTCTAAAACGTAATCTAATACATATGGTATGACTCAATTTTAGGTAATTTAGATTATATTTAAAAACAAATGCCTACTGTCTGATTCCTACAGTAAAAAGAACTTGGAGATAATGACAAGCTTCCTGACCTATTTAGTATTATTCATCTCTATCTGTCTTTCCTCTAGCAATTGTGCAGCTTTGCTATATTCCTGTACTTCCGCCAACTCATGATAACACACAGTGGGGTGGGCAACTGCTACAGCAGGTAAGATACTTCTTAGGACACTTGATGGCATATCACAGTGCCTGAGTTCCAATTTCAATTCCACTTCTGATTCCAGCTTCCTGCTAATGGGTAACCTAAGAGGCAGCAGATAATGGCTCAAGTGCTTGACCCAGACTGAGTTGTGGGGTCCCAGCTTCAGCCCATCCTCAGATCTGGCTGTTGTGGGCACTTAGGGAGTGAACCAGCAAATGAAAGATCTCTCTCTGTAAACCAATCTTTCCCTCATTCTCTTCCTTTCAAATAAATAAAACTTTTTTTTTTTTTTTTGGACAGGCAGAGTGGACAGTGAGAGAGAGAGACAGAAAGAAAGGTCTTCCTTTGCCGTTGGTTCACCCTCCAATGGCTGCCGCTGCTGGGGCGCTGTGACCGGCACACCACGCTGATCCGATGGCAGGAGCCAGGTGCTTCTCCTGGTCTCCCATGGGGTGCAGGGCCCAAGCTCTTGGGCCTTCCTCCACTGCACTCCCGGGCCACAGCAGAGAGCTGGCCTGGAAGAGGGGCAACCGGGACAGAATCCTGCGCCCTGACCGGGACTAGAACCCGGTGTGCCAGCGCCGCAAGGCGGAGGATTAGCCTATTGAGCCGCGGCACCAGCTCAAATAAATAAAACTTTTTAAAAGAGGACAACACACAGGAAAGAGGCATGAATATTAAATTTTTAACATGCAAGTAAGAGTGTATGTTCTTTCTTATGCACACGCACATACACAGACATACATTGAAACCTTTGAACTGCTTTATTTTTCCTTGGGGCTTCCAATTTTTGCATATTATACTAGTTTCCTCAATTTAATCTGGGAGTCCCAAAAGATCATGCTATTAGCTCAAATCATAATCATTTTAACTGTCCTTTATAAGAGAGAGAGAATAATTGAAACATTCAAGGGAAATTAAATAAAGATTAATAGCAAAAGTCATCATTAATCTTTAAGATACAATGATAATCTAGGGTTTAGAATTAAACTTGGAATCAGTTCTTACGCCTAATATTTACTAGCTTAGGACTCCTATCTGTGAAATGAAGACAATACATTCTAATTATCTTATAAAAGGAGTAAGATTATAATGACATTAATTAGCACAGTACCTGGCACACTGGGGATGTACATCACTACAAAAAAAGGTAAAGAAAGAACATTTCCCAGTAAAAGTACAAAGGAAATCCACTGCAAAAAAAAATAGGAATATTTATGGGAAAATGGCAGGGCAAAGTCGTTACTTATAAATAGTCACCTTGAATGTAAATGGCCTCAACTCTCCAATTAAATAAAAGACACAGACTGGCTGACTGGATTAAAAGAAAACCCATCAATCTGCATCCTCCAAGAAATGCATCTCAACAACAAAAATGCACACAGACTGAAAGTGAAAAGATGGAAAAAGATATTCTATGTTAACAGAAACCAAAAAAGAGCTAGTGTAGGCAACCTTATCAGACAAAATAGATTTTAACACAAAAACTGTTAAAAGAGACAAAGAACACTATATAATGATTAAGAGATGAATTCAACAGGAAGATATGACTATTTTAAGTGTATATACACCTAATTACAGGGCAACTGGCTATTTAAAAGAAATGTTAAGGTATCTAAAGGGAAACAACTTCATTTACAATAGTAATGGGGGATTTCAATACCCCACTTTCAGCAATGGACAGATCAACCAGACAGAAAATCAGTAAGGAAACACCAGAGTTAATCGACACTACAGATGGACCTAACAGATATTTACAGAACTTTTCATCCTACAGTTGCAGAATACACGTTCTTCTCACCTGATAATGGAAACTTACCTAGGATTCACCACATGCTAGGCCATAAAACAAGTCTCAGCAAATTCAAAAAAATTGAAATCATACCATGCATTTTCTCAGACCACAATGCAATGAAGCTGAAAATCAGCAACTCAGGAATCTCTAGGGAGACTGAACAACATGCTCCTGAATGAACAGTGGGTCACAGAAGAAATCAAAAAATTTCTGGAAACAAATGAAGATGACAACACAACATATCAAAAGTTACAGGATACAGCAAAAGTAGTGTTAAGGACACCAAATAAATGAGCTATCAATGCATCTCAACGATCTAGAGAAATTACAGCAAACCAAACCCAAAACTAGTAGAACAAAAGAAATAATTAAAATTAGATAAGAAATCAATGAAATTCAAACAAACAAACAAAAAAAAAACCACAAAAGATCAGCAAAATGAAGAGCTGTTTTTTTGAAAAAATAAACAAAATTGACACACCACTGGCATTACTAACCAAAAAAAAGGAAAGAGAAGACCCAAATCAATAAAATAAGAGATGAAAAAGAAAATCTAACAACAGACACCATAGAAACAAAAAAGAAACATGAAAAATTACTACAAAGAGCTGGATGCCAACAATCTGGGAAACCTGTTAGAAATGGATAGATTCCTGGACACATACAACCCACCTAAATTGACCCATGAAGACACAGAAAACCTAAACAGACCCATTGCCAAGAAGAAACTGAATCAGTAATAAAGGCCCTCCCAACAAAGAAAAGCCCAGGATCAAATGGCTTCAATGCTGAATGTAGTCTATCAGACATTCAAAGAATAACTTACTCCAATTATTCTCAAGTTATTCAAAACAATTGAGAGGGAGGGAATCCTCCCAAATTCTTTATATGAAGCCAGTATCACCTTAATTCCTAAACCTAAAAAAGATACAATAGAGAAAGAACTACAGACCAATTTCCCTTATGAACATAGATGCAAAAAACCTCAACAAAATTCTGGCCAATTGAATCTAACAACACATCAGAAAAATCATTCATCTGGACCAAGTGGGATTTATTCCTGGTATGCAAGGATGGTTCAACATGCACAAGTCAATCAATATGATACATCACATTAATAAACTGAAGAACAAAAAACATATGATTAGCTCAAATAGATGCAGAGAAAGCATCTGATAAAATACAACAGCATTTCATGATGAAAACTATAAGCAAACTGGGTATAGAAGGAAAATTTCTCAAAACAATCAAGGCAGTTTGACAAACCCACAGCCAGCATCCTATTGAATGGGGAAAAGTTGGAAGCATTCCCACTGAGATCTGAAACCAGGCAAGGATGGTTTTACCATTGCTATTCAGTATAGTCCTGGAAGTTTTAGCCAGAGCCATTAGACAAGAAAAAGAAATCAAAGGGATTCCAGTTGGGAGTGAGGAGTCAAACTATCCCTTTTTGCAGGTGATAAGATTCTATATATAGGGGATCCAAAAGACTCGACCAAGAGCCTACTGGAACTCATATAAAGCAGCAGGATATAAAGTCAATACACAAAAATCAACAGCCTTTGTATACACAGGAAATGCCACAGCTGAGAAAGAACTGCTAAGATCAATCCCATTCACCAAAGCTACCAAAAAAAAATCAAATAACTTGGAATTTAACCAAGGATGTCAAAGATCTCTATGATGAGAATTACAAAACATTAAAGAAATAGAAGAGATACAAAATATTGGAAAAATCTTTCATGTCATGGAATTGGAGGAATCAATATCATCAAAATGTCCATTCTCCCAAAAGCAATTTAAAATTCAATGCAATACCAATCAAAATACCAAAGACATTCTTCTCGGATCTAGAAAAAATGATGCTGAAATTCATATGGAAACACAGAAGACCTCGAATAGCTAAAGCAATCTTATACAACAAAGACAAAGCTAGAGGCATCGCAATACCAGATTTCAAAACATACTACAAGGTAATTATAATCAACAGCCTACTATGGTACAAAAACAGATGGATAGACCAGTGGAACAGAATAAACACCAGATATCATTCAGGCATCTACAATCAACTTATATTTGACCAAGAAGCTAAAACCAATCCCTGGAGCCAGGACAGTCTCTTCAACAAATGGTGCTGGGTAAACTGGATTTCCACAACCTGTTACCATCAAATGATTAGCAAACAGAGGAGAAACCCTAGAAAACACTAGCACAGGCAAAGAGTACTGGGAAAAGATCCCAGAAGCACAGGTAATCAAAGCCAAAATCAACAGAAGGGATTACATCACACTGAGAACCTTCTGTACTGCAAAAGAAGCACTCTGGAAAGTGAAGAGGCAACCAACAGAATGGGAGAGATTATTTGCAAACAATGCAACTGATCAAGGATTAATAACCAGCATATATAAAGAGATCAAGAAACTCCACAACAACAAAACAAACAGCCCACTGAAGAAATGGGCCAAAGACTTAAACAGACATTTTTCAAAAGAGGAAATTCAAATGGCCAACAGACACATGAAAAGAGGCTCAGGATCACTACCCACAGGGAAATGTAAATCAAAACCACAATGAGGTTCCACCTCACCCTAGTTAGAAAGGCTTTCTTTTTTTTTTTTTTTTTTACAGGCAGAGTGGACAGTGAGAGAGAGAGACAGAGAGAAAGGTCTTCCTTTTGCCGTTGGTTCACCCTCCAATGGCCGCCGCGGCTGGTGCGCTGCGGCCGGCGCACCGCGCTTGTCCGATGGCAGGAGCCAGGAGCCAGGTGCTTTTCCTGGTCTCCCCATGGGGTGCAGGGCCCAAGCACCTGGGCCATCCTCCACTGCACTCCCGGGCCACAGCAGAGAGCTGGCCTGGAAGAGGGGCAACCGGGACAGAATCCGGCACCCCGACCGGGACTAGAACCCGGTGTGCCGGCGCCGCAAGGCGGAGGATTAGCCTGTTGAGCCACGGCGCCGGCCAGAAAGGCTTTCATACAGAAATCAACAAACTACAAAGGATGTGGGGGGAAAAGGTACCCTAATTCACTGTTGGTGGGAATGTAAACTGGTAATAGCACTATGGAAATCAGTTTGCAGATACCTCAGAAATCTGAATATAGACCTACCATCCTATTCACAATGAGTCAGTTTCAGTAACACCCAGTTCATGCTAATGAAGTGACTTAGGGAGAAGACTAGAGAAAGCCTCAGTATAAAGCTGGGCACCAGAAAGTCCAAATGATTAATGTGAATGGAAGGGGAGAGGGAGCGGGAGTTGGGAGGGTTGCAGGTGGGAGGGAAGTTATGGGGGGGAAAGCCATTGTAATCCATAAGCTGTACTTTGGAAATTTATATTTACTAACTAAAAGTTAAAAACAACAACAACAACAAAATAGAATAGAATATTAGCCCTACAGAAAAGCGGCAGATACAGGGAGAGACACTGGAGATAAAACTTGGTAACAACTCTAAAACAATGAGATTTTATGAGCCTCTACAGTTGGTAAATACATGGAGGTGCTGGGGTCAGCACTGTGGCACAGTGGGTAAAGCCACCACCTGCAGTCTGGCATCCCATATGGGTGCCGGTTAGAGTCCCAGCTGCTTCTCTTCCAATCCAGTTCTCTGCTATGACCTGGGAAAGCAGCAGAAGATGGCCCAAGTCCCTGGGCCCCTGGACCCGCGTGGGAAACCCAGAGGAAGCTCCAGGCTTCTTACTTCAGATCGGTCCAGCTCCTGCCGTTGCAGATATCTGGGGAGTGAACCAGCGGATGGAAGACTCTTCTCTATCTCTGCCTCTCTGTAACTCTGCCTTTCAAATAAATAAATATTTAAAAAATAATAATAATATGCAGAGGTGCTGAGAGGGTGGTGTGAGCCCAGGAGGGCATGGAAGATCTATGCCCTACCCCACATACCTTGTTCTATGCATCTCTTCCAGTAGGTTGTTCCTAAGCTGCAACATTCATAATAAACTGGCTAGACTAAGTAAACTATTTTCCTGAGTTCTGTGAGTCACTGCAGCAAATTACCTAGCCTTAGGAAGTAGTCAGGGGACTCCCCAGTTCATAATGTGGTGGCTGCAGACTTGTGATTGATGTCTGAACTGGGAGATGATTTGTGGGGTTGTGCTCCGAAGCTATGAAGTCTGCAATAACTCCGGATAGTTAAACAGAACTGTTAACAGCTAGTTAGTATCTAGAGAATCAAAGGATTAGTTTTTACTGCTGGAAAACACTCCAGAAAGATAATACATATCAATACTGTTCATAATAATAAATGATTAGGTACAAATGAACTAGCTAAGTAAATTATGGTAGATCCAGCATACACTCCAAAGCTAATAAAAGAACATTTACTTATAATGAAATCAAAGATCTTAAGTCAGGCAGGCATATGGCATAGCAGTTAAGGAGCCACTTAGAATACTCTGCATGCTATATCAGAGTGTCTGAGTTCCAATTCCAGCTCCAGTTCCAGATTCTTGCTGATGCATACCCTTGGTGGCAGTAGGCCAAGTACTTTGATCCCTACCACCCACATGGAAGACCAGAATTGAGTTTTGGGCTCCAGGCATTGAAATGGCCCAACCACAGCTGTTGCAAACATCTGGGGAGTGAACCGATGAACAAGAGCTCTATCTCTCAAATAAAGAAATTTTTAAATAAAGATCCTTTTGCTGCCAATCATGGTGGAGAAACCACCTTATCACCCTAAAAATCCACTTTTTCAATTATTTGTATGAAACTACTGTTTTCAGACAGCAATAGGTATTAAGCAGGGAAGGATGAAGGATTGTGGTCCCTAAAACAAGAGAAACTGAACAAGGTGATCCCTATGATTGCTCCAGCTTCCTACCTGCAGGAACTTTCTAGACTAGAACTTAAGAAGGAAGAAACCCAAGAACAGCACAGCCATCTCACTAAGTTGCAGAGACAGGGGAGGTATCTAGATTTTGTGGGCAACGAATTAGAAAAGAAGACACAACAATGAGAAGCTGCTTCAGAAAACTGTACTGGAATTTACCTTTTTTTTTTTTTTTTTTTTTGTGGTTGAATACTAAGACAGATGTATAAAGGTAAGCCAAAGAACAACTATCCAGGATCTGTCAGTTAAGTTCCAATCAAGGGGCCAGCACTGTGGCATAGTGGGTAAAGCCGACGCCTGCAATGCCGGCATCCCATATGGGCGCTGGTTCAAGAACAGGCTACTTCACTTCTGATACTGCTCTCTGCTATGGCCTGGGAAAGCAGCAGAAAATGACCCCAGTCTTTGGGCTCCTGCAACCACATGGGAAACTCAGAAGAAGATCCTGAATCCTGACTCTAGATTGGCACAGCTACGGCTGTTGCAACCATTTGGGAAGTGAACCTGTGGATGGAAGACTTTCTCTCTCTTTCTCCTCCCACATACCCTCTCTGTAAATCTGCCTTTCAAATAAAAAAATAAATCTTTTTTTTTTTTTTAAAGTTCCAATCAAGCACAGAAGAGGACTTTATCTGACATTTAACAGAGACCTCAGAGAGGCCATTCCTTAGCAGCACAGACAAACCAGTCCTAGAATAAACGTTTTTTAGACAAAACTTAAAAACAAGTCTCAAGGGGTGAGTATTGTGGCACAGGTTGGGCAGTCACTTATGGCACCCACCATCTCATATCAGAGAGCCTAGTTTAAGTTCTGGCTTCTCCACTATGAGCTTAGCTTCCTATTAATGTGCCTGGAAGGCAGTAGATATGATCCAACTACCTCTGTTCCTGCCACTCATGGGGAAGACCCAGATGGAGTTTCTCACTTCTGGCTTCAACTTGCTCTCAAAAGGGCCTAACAGATATAAAAGTTAAATATCTGGTGAAAAAAAAATAGCAAAAATCTCCAACTTTTTAAAAAATCCAAATAGTTAACAAACCATGATACGGCTGGCACCGCGGCTCAATAGGCTAATCCTCCACCTTGCGGCGCCAGCACACCAGGTTCTAGTCCCGGTCGGGGTGCCGGATTCTGTCCCAGTTGCCCCTCTTCCAGGCCAGCTCTCTGCTGTGGACAGTGAGTGCAGTGGAGGATGGCCCAAGTGCTTGGGCCCTGCACCCCATAGGAGACCAGGAGAAACACCTGGCTCCTGGCTTCGGATCAGCGCGGTGCGCTGGCCGCGGTGCGCTGTCCACGGCGCGCCGGCCGCGGCAGCCATTGGAGGGTGAACCAACGGCAAAGGAAGATCTTTCTCTCTGTCTCTCTCACTGTCCACTCTGCCTGTAAAAAATAATAATAATAATAAAAATTTAAAAAAAAAAAATGATACATTCATACCATGCAGAAGAATTCAGTAATAAAAAGGAATAAACTAATCTCTATGAACCTCAAGAAAATAATGTTGAGTTGAAAAAGTCAGTCTCTAAATTTATATTGAAATGCACATGATATAGAATAACAATTCAAGGGGCCGGCGCTGTGAAACGGTGGGTTAACATCCTGGCCTGAAGGGCCGGCATCCCATATGGGCGCCAGTTGGAGTCTCAGCTGCTCCACTTCCGATCCAGCTCTCTGCTATGGCCTGGGAAAGCAGTAGAAAATGGCCCAAGTCCTTGGGGCCCCTGCACCTGTGTGCGAGACCCAGAAGATGTTCCTGGCTCCTGGCTTCAGATCGGCACAGCTCCATCTGTTGTGGCCAACTGGGGAGTGAACCAGCAGATGGAAGACCTCTCTCTCTCCCTTTCTCTGCCTCTCCTCTCTCTGTGTAACTCTGACTTGCAAATTTAAAAAACAAAACAAAACAAAACAAAACTAAGCCTTGGGGATGGATCCTGACTTCAGCTTGGCCCAGCCCTAGCTGTTAGGGGCATTTGTGCAATAAACCAGGGGATAAGAGATCTCTCTGTCTCTCTTTCTCAGTCTGTTTTTCTAAAAAAAAAAAAAAAAAAAAAAAAAAAAAAAAAATTCAAGAAACAAGAAAGCTAGATGATCTATATCTGATTTTAAGACTTATTATTTCAGTTATCAATATTGTGCCCTGCTGCACTCATCCTTCAGCAAAATATGTGCCAGTTTTGGTTGGTAATTCCCTGTTGACCACTGTTGGCTTACTAACTGCAGACCAGCACTGACCCAATGGAAAAGTCCTCTGATGAGCTGCCATGCCCTTACCAATAATATGTCAATCCAAACTTTGAAAGGGCCCCCAAGTTTATACAGAGATTTATATTTTTCAAAGCATATGTATAAAGTGTTTCTTAACCTTAGAGTAATAGTGCAAAGAGGCATGATGAACATTTTTATCAAAGGGTCTGACTCAAGATCTTAAGACTACAGTTAGGACTGAGATTCCAGTATCTGGTTGCTGCATATAAATGCCTGTCAAGCATGTGATGAACAAAGTCAAGCGAGCCAGCGCAGAGGCTCACTAGGCTAATCCTCCACCTTGCAGCGCCAGCACACCGGGTTCTAGTCCTGGTCGGGGCGCCGGATTCTGTCCCAGTTGCCCCTCTTCCAGGCCAGCTCTCTGCTGTGGCCCAGGAGTGCAGTGGAGGATGACCCAAGTGCTTAGGTCCTTCACCCCATTGGAGACCAGGAGAAGCACCTGGCTCCTGCCTTCGGATCAGCGTGGTGTGCCGGTCACAGCGCCCCAGCAGCGGCAGCCATTGGAGGGTGAACCAACGGCAAAGGAAAACCTTTCTTTCTGTCTCTCTCTCTCACTGTCCACTCTGCCTGTCAAAAAAAAAAAAAAAAAGTCAAGCAAATACAGTATTCTGAGTATTGTAGTCTTAATGTATTATTATCAGTCTACCCCAAGTCATCTTTTAAAATCTTAACAAATTCAAGTAAGATATACAAATGGAAATATTACCTCACTTGACAGTTACTGGTAATTTGTGCTTTGCAACAATATCTTATTTTCCTTTATTTCTTTAATAAATTCTCTTTATTAATGCTTGAGCCACTTCCAAGTCTATGTTAAATTCTGTCCTTTATACCAATGCTTCTTTAAGAAAAGTTAATTCTTTTTATTATTATATGTTAAACTTTCATGAAGGATAAACTTTAGATTTCTTTCAAGAAAACAAGCTGTCCCATATAAAAAATTATTTGCACTGAGAATGTTTTCCTACTCTTACATTTAACTACTGCACTGATTTATTATTATTTATTCAAAAGGCAGAGTTACAAAGGAGGAGAGACAGAGACAGAGACAGTGGGATGGAGAGATAAAGAGAAAGAGAAAGAAAAAAGAGAAAAAGATAGATCTTCCATCTGCTGGTGCACTCCCCAAATGGCCACAATAGGCAAGGCTGGGCGAGGCTGAAGTCAGGAACCCAGAGCTTGTTCCAGGTCTCCCACATGGGTTCGGGGGCCCAAGCACTTGAGCCATCTCCTGCTGCTTTCCCAGGTGCATTAGCAGGGAACCAGATCAGAAGTGGAGCAGCCAGGTCTCGAAGAGGCACCCATATGGGTATTTAACTTGTTATACCACAACACCAGCCCCCACTGCATTGATTTTATAGGTCAATGGCTCTCACCTGGATTACAGCCATTCCATTATAATTCTTTTTTGATTTTCCTCAGTGACATTATGGTAAAGTTATAAGAATTGACTGAAGTTACAGGGGGTGCAATATTGGTTAACAAACTATACTTTGGAAAAATATCCCAAAGAGACATTGATTCCCAATCTCAGCACTGTGAATATGCAGTTGTACCAATTAATTATAGTTGGGTCTCCTTCATCAGGCCCGAGAAAAGCATTCTACAACAAACAGCAGAGGCACTGGAACCATCTCTGCTGTGGAGCAACATGGTAAATTATGTTAGGGTAAGATTCCCTAAGTTTCCCTAAGTTTCCTGGAAGGTCATGTATCTTCTACATCTTCCTATAAAGAGGAACCTCTCTTCTCATTAGAACAATTAAAATATAAAGTTGTCTTTTCATATAAAATTACTATATTAATTAAAAATAGTATAGCTCTGATTCTCAGAGGAAAACAGCGACAGAAAAAGGGACATCCCCTGAAGTGAAGCCAAAATAAGTCAAACAGCCTCAACTACTTAAGTACGTTGGCTACACAGAAGGGAAGCCTGATGACAAATATCAATCTACAGAAAAGTTACCTAGTTTACTTCTACTACTATATTTAGGGAGAATAAAGTCTTTTTTACAAATTATCTTACAGAAACTCAGTACTTAAAAGCAGAGGGAGGAGGATAAACTAGAAAAACAAGCCTGATGAGGAGAAAAGGGCAGAGCAGGCCAATGCAACCTACATTTGGCAGTACCAGCGGCAACCTCCACAGAAATTGAGGCAACCACCCACACTTCCAGGCTTAACTGATAGCCCTGTGGTAAATAAATTTTGCTTCAAGTAGGCAAAAATACATAAACAAGAACCCACAAAAGTTCCCAAGGAAGACAAAAGTGAAACTAAAACATGTACCACATAGTAACTTTATCCTGTGTAAGAAAGACAAATAGAACAACACTGAGTTTCTCATATAAAGGAGAGCTAATGGGAAGAA
Source organism: Sylvilagus floridanus (assembly GCA_949820135.1). Classification (NCBI taxonomy): domain Eukaryota; kingdom Metazoa; phylum Chordata; class Mammalia; order Lagomorpha; family Leporidae; genus Sylvilagus; species Sylvilagus floridanus. Next base: position 66,657,929 of record OX463239.1, read on the forward strand.
ACTGCCATGATAGCATGATTACAAATTCGTACACATGACTATAAAGAAGTAAATTTATCTACTGAAGAGGTAAAAATGGTTTCTGTAAATATTTCTCAATTTCATGTAACTATGCAATAAAATATTTGGCAAGTAAAATACTGTACATAGGACACTGAAAAAATGACAGAATTTAAAACTAGAGGCAGATTTCAATTATTCAGGTATATAACATAGAAGAAATATCTAAAATCATAAAGATCACCTAAATTTACTAATTTCACACATTAAAGGAGGCTGATGTTACCAAAATCACACAAATAAAATCAGACTTTGAAAATAAACCGAGGTCTTCAATTTAGTCAAACACCAGTGGTTCCACCATATCAAACTACAGCTCCATTTACGATATACAGTGTGGGACCAGAATTGTCTTGTATTTCTTACATTTGAATATTTTAGAATATCTCCATGGCCTTTACTGGCTGCATAACCCTAGCCTGAAAATCTGGAATGCTCTAAAGCATCTTGAACTTCAGATCAGGAAAGTTCAAACCATTGAGGTGACCTCCAGAATGGCAAAGTACAAGACATCTTCCTGTTAAAAGACAAAATAAAGTTCTGGGGGCCGGCATTGTAGTACGGTGGGTAAAGCTGTTGCCTGTGACCCGGGCATCCCAAATGTTGGAGACCCAGCTGCTCCACTTGTGCTTCAGTTCTCTGCTATGGCTTGGGAAAGCAGCAGGACATGGCCCTAGTGCTGGGGCTCCTGCACATATGTGGGAGATCTGGAAGAAACTCCTGGCTCCTCGCTTCGTGTTGCAGCCATCTGGGGAGTGAACCAGCAGATTGAAGATTTCTTTCTCTGTGTCTCTGTCTCTCTCTATAACTCTGCCTTTCGAATAAAGTTATGACTTTTAAAGTATAATTAATGGGTTTAAATCTAAAATAATAATCTATTTTAAAAAGAATTGGAGGGGCCACGTTGTGGCATAGTAAGTAAAGTCCCCACCTGCAATGTCGGCATCCCATCTGGGCGCCAGGTTCGAGTCCCAGCTGCTCCACTTCTGATCCAGATCTCTGCTATGGCCTAGGAAAGCAACAGAAGATGACTCAAGTGTTCGGGCCCCTGCCACCAATGTGGAAGACTCAGATAAAGCTCCTGGCTCCTGGCTTTGGCTTGGCCCAGCACCAGCCATCTGTGGAATGGACTAGCAGTTAGAAGATCTCTCTGCCTCTCCCCCTCTCTCCGTAATGCTTTCCAAATAAATAAATAACTCTTAGAGAGAGAAGTAATACTGGCAATACATTCTTGTCTCAGAAATGCCATCCACGGCGCCGGCACACTGGGTTCTAGTCCCGGTCGGGGCACCGGATTCTGTCCCAGTTGCCCCTCTTCCAGGCCAGCCCTCTGCTGTGGCCCAGGAGTGCAGTGGAGGATGGCCCAGGTGCTTGGGCCCTGCACCCCATGGGGAGACCAGGAAAAGCACCTGGCTCCTGGCTCCTGCCATCGGATGAGCGCGGTGCGCCGGCCGCAGCGCGCCGACCGTGGTGGCCATTGGAGGGTGAACCAACGGCAAAAAGGAAGACCTTTCTCTCTGTCTCTCTCTCTCACTGTCCACTCTGCCTGTAAAAAAAAAAAAAAACACACAGAAATGCCATCCAATTTTAAGCTGGACAAAGTAACCTTTTTTTTTTTTTTTGAGAGGCAGAGTTAGATAGTGAGAGAGAGAGACAGAGAGAAAGGTCTTCCTTCCGTTGGTTCACCCCCCAAATGGCTGCTACGGACGGCGCCCAGTGCCGATCCAAAGCCAGGAGCCAGGTGCTTCCTCCGGGTCTCCCAAGAGGGTGCTGGGCCCAAGCACTTCAGCCATCCTCCACTGCCCTCCCGGACCACAGCAGAGAGCTAGACTGGAAGAGGAGCAACTAGGACAGAATCCGGTGCCCCAACCGGGACTAGAACCCAGGGTGAGGCACCACAGGCAGAGGATTAGCCTAGTGAGCCGTGGTGCAGGCCTGGACAAAGTAACCTCTAAGATCTCTTAAGATAAAGAATCTGAAAGGTTATAATTCACTCTTACAGGGGAGAGTAAGCTATATGTGAAACTACAAACATTTTAAAAAGTTGAGAGTCACATATATGATCAGAACAACTTGACAATGGATAAATAAGATGTATTTGTATTCATATGGTTACGAAGAAATTAGCCAAGCTATATTTAAAAGATAACAGGGTCCTTTGTCGGATCCCTCGCCAACCCGAGTCTTGTTGGCAAAGGTCCAACCCGCAGAATCACGACACGACCGCTGCTGATCGGTTCTCGAGGAACTTTTACTCTTAGGGATTGAAGGGAAGGAGGGAGGGGGGAGCAGCCGGGAGGAAGACGGAGAAAGACTGAAGTGGCTGCCCCCGTTCTCGCCCTTAACATGGTCTTTTATCCATCCCCCATCCCCCCGAGCAGTCCATCAAAGGGCATGCGCAGTCTCAGGTCCAGGTGCATCTCATCTCGCCAGGTTGTCTGCAAGTCCTTCCAGGTCAAGGTGTATCCCATCTCATCCTATTACCCTGACCTTGCTCTGCTCTGCAGGATGAGGTAGTGCAATGAGAAGGTCCCCACAGGTGGCCAGCCTGTGGTTCCCCACAGTCCTTGTAATCAATCACTCCAGAATTAGTAGAGGTGGTTCCTCAAAGATTGGCCCATTATGTTCCTATAACCAAAAGCCTAAAAATATACTGGCTGTTACCAGGAATCACTAGAGACTCAAACAAAACAAAGTTATTTCTTTATCCTTATCCATGACCATGATATACCCAAATATGGAAGATTACTCTGTAATTACATATAGCAACATCAAAGAGAATTAGAGAAACTCAAAGGATAAGTAACATTGACTAAGAATATTGGGAATAGTCAGAAGAACAAAAGCAGGCAGCAGCAACAAACCAGTCCCCTCTCTGAAAGCTCTTTTTCTTGTTTTCTAAGACATACTCTAAATTTCTTCTTCTTAGCACTCTCCAGTTGCTGCTCCTCTCTTTTACCTAATCCTTAAAATGCTGGCATTCATGGGGCCAGCACTGTGGCACAATGGGTTAACGCCCTGGCCTGAAGCACTGGCATCCCATATGGACGCCGGTTCGAGTCCCAGATGCTCCACTTCAGATCCAGCTCTCTGCTATGGCCTGAGAAAGCAGTAGAAGATGGCCCAAGTCTTTGGGCCCCTGCACCCACGTGGAAGACCCAGAAGAAGCTCCTGGCTTCGTATCAGCACAGCTCCGGCCATTGCAGCCAATTGCAGAGTGAACCATTGGATGGAAGACCTCTCTCTTTCTCTGCCTCTCCTCTCTCTGTGTAAATCTGACTTTCAAATAAATAAATAAATAAATAAATATTTCTTTAAAAAAAAAATGCTGGCATTCAGCAAAGCTTTCTCCTGATCTCTTCTAATATTTAGAGCTGTGCTAGTATTCTCCATCCCAGTAAATGGCCCCAGTAGTCACTGAATTGCTCAAACCAGAAAACAATCTTGTCCCCTTTTCTTTATACCTCACTACATATCAACCAAGTCCAATCAACTCTGCCTTCCAACATCTCTCAAATCCATTCACTCTCCTTCCTCATCTCTAGTACTTAATATAAGACACAATCTCCCATCAGTACAACAGTTTCCTGACTAGTCCCAGTGTATCTCGCACCACTATCTTCCAAATTATTCTTTATTGGAAGCTAGGTTGGCCTTTTTAAATTTCATGAAGATAGTTATCATTAGAAATCTTCCACAGCTGAGGGCCAGAGCTGTGGTATGGCAGGTGGAGCTACCGCCTGCAGTGCCAGCACCCCACGTGGGCACCAGTTTGAGTCCTATCCCGGCTGCTCCATTTCCGATCCAACTCTCTGCTGTGGCCTGGGAAAGCAGTGGAGGATAGCCCAAGTCCTTGGGCCCCTACGCCCTCATGGGAGACCCAGGGAAGCTCCTGGCTCCTGGCTTCAGATCAACACAGCTCCAGCCGTTGTGGCCACCTGGGGAGTGAGCCAGCAGATGGAAGACCTCTCTCTCTCTCTCTCTCTCTCTCTCTCTATCTTTCTCTCTCTGCCTCTGCCTCTCTGTAACTCTGCCTTTCAGAGAAATAAATAAATCTTTAAAAAAAAAAAAAAACTTTCCACAGCTAAGCAAAAAACTGTCACCATAACCTGTACACACTCTCAAAGACCTGGCTCATACATCTCCAGCCTCATTTGTAAGCACTCACCCTCAATTTTCAGCACCAGTCATATGACACTCTTCCATCCCATGAACATGCCACTTTTCCTCTCAGTGTATCTGCACATGCTGTTTCCTCTGTCCAGAACACATTTCCTCCCTTTCTTTGCTTAAGCAACTTCTTTTTCTTTTTTTTTATTCCCCCCACACACACCCCGCTTAAGCAACTTCTTCAGTTATCCTTCAGGATCCACTTCAATGCTATTTCCTAAGAAGGGCCTTCTCTGGTCCCCATATGTAATCCCATAGCAATCTTCAGAACACTCCTCTCCTACATTTATCACAGCTGTTAGTCCTAATCAAATACTTGTTTTCCCCAAGGCCAAGGACCTTATCTTGTTCAACTACTCTATTTCTAATGAATACTGCGTGCCTGGAAAATGTTACTTGCTTACTAAACAAAACAATGAAGGAACTGAAATAAAATATGAAGGTAGATTTAGTAAGTTCCAGGAAATCAACAGTACAAAAACACCTCCTGATGCACAAATAAACTGAGAACTAAAGGAAATGCACAAAAATTTTTTTCATTCAATCCAGAGACCAAAACTATTTAACTGAAGGGCAGGCAATTGATGTTGCAATTAGGATGCTGTTTGAATGCCCACAACTCAAATTGAATGAAGTGCCTGGATTCTAGTCCTGGCCTTACTCTCAATTCCAGCTTCATGTTAATGCATACCCTGGGAGACAACAGGTGGTAGCTCATGTACTTGGGTTCCTACCACCCATACAGGAGACTCAACTGAGTTCCCAGCTTCCAGCTTCAGCCTGGCCAAGCCCCAACTGTTATAGGCATTTGGGGAGTGAACCAGCAGACGGGATAGATCTGTCTCTCTCCCTCTCCCTCTCTCTGTGCTTTTCAAATAAGAAAAGATTTTTTAAAATTCTATTTAACTGAATTGGCATTTGAGCCTCTCTTAAACAAAAGTGACAATAAATACTGTTACAAAAAATTACTATTTGTTGCATACTATTATAACTGAGATTCTTGATTTGTTAGAACTTGTGTTTATATTTAATTTGTTGGTTCAGACACATGGCAGACTGCTTTGGGGACTTACTAAAACTTCAGGGAATACACAACTTAACTTTATTCCTGTACACAAGTATCAAAACCATTTGTCAACCCACAGAAATAGAGAAAGGCTTTAAGAAATTAGAGAAGACCTCTTCTCTAATTGATACAACCAGCTAAAGAATGAGTATTCAGAAAGTATTGTAAAAGAGAGCTCTATATGTGATTATTAAGGGTTCTTAGAGATGTTTATCAATTTAAAAATATCACACTATATAAAGTTTCACTGATTTTTAACAAAACAATCCAAATATGCATATTATACCAAAACTAATAAACTAGACATATTCATTCAATATAGTTACTATTAAGGATTTTTAGATATAATGAAATAAGAAACATTTATATAACATTCACATAAATCTCTGTTGCACCTTTAAGAAACAGTACAACAATCTTACAGTGGTTTAGGTACTTGAAGAACAGAAAGAAAAACAAAGGTTAGCTGTGAATTTGTATTAAATTTGAGCTAGGGTTATTATCTGACAAAAGACCCAACTACACAAGCAATATTAGTATGAAAGAACCCTTACAATTACGGAAAACAATAGATGGGCTTTTCCATGAGGCATACACCTTGTTTCTCACATTTACTGTTTAAGTCATCAACTATAAACACTATGATGTTAAAGCTACATTACTAAATAAGCTATCAGACACAAGCCTGTGAGCAAGTGGCAAAGAGTACCAGAAAATGACACTTGCCTGCCCAAAAGTACAAAACCTGGGAAATAAGATATAAAGAATGAAAAAGTTTAAACATACATATATTTGCAAAAGGAAAATACATAGTTCAATATGACAGTGTATATGTACTTCCTACCAAAAATATAAACTGTATCATAACTATATTTTTTAAAATAAAACTTTTCAAATACTTCTTTGAACTTTTTAAATTACCTCTTTGAAACAGTATTTCAGGAAATTCATACAAGTTCTACTAAGAAGGAGAATGATCCCTTATGCTCCTCTTCAATGAAAGTTGCCAGCAAGAAGTATTAATTAAAATATACATAAGCCACATAATTATTGTTATACACCAAAAAATACAATACAATACAATACAAATACAATACAATCTTGCAGTGAAATTTTTCTCATGCTATACTAAAAACCTAGAATAAATCCAAATCAGATATTTATTCTAATTTTCACCTACATCAATATGTCTAAGGTATATTATATAGAATCAAAATTTAAAATAATACCAAACTCACATTTTATAAAAAATTATGTAAACCAAGTTCCTAGTAAAATTTAGAAAACTGATCCCACATAAGCCTACAATAGTCATACATGATGGTTAATCCAGGAATGGCAGGATATACCATGTCATTAAGAACCTGGGTAGAGAATCACAATAGATAGTCCCTAGAACATCACATACTTTCACATGAACTTGAAGGTTGAAAGAAAAATTCTCTAGAATTATAAAAAAAAAATCTGTGTCCTACAATACAATGAATCTTTTTTTTTTTTTTTTTGACAGAGTGGACAGTGAGAGAAAGAGACAGAGAGAAAGGTCTTCCTTTGCCATTGGTTCATCCTCCAATGGCCGCCGCGGCCGGCGCGCTGTGGCAGGCGCATCACGCTGATCCAAAGGCAGGAGCCAGGTGTTTCTCCTGGTCTCCCATGGGGTACAGGGCCCAAGCACTTGGGCCATCCTCCACTGCACTCCCTGGCCACAGCAGAGAGCTGGCCTGGAAGAGGGGCAACCGGGACAGAATCCGGTGCCCCGATCAGGACTAGAACCCGGTGTGCCGGCGCCGCAAGGTGGAGGATTAGCCTGTTGAGCCTCAGCGCCAGCCAATACAACGAATCTAACTACTACTTAGTGATTAAAAACAACTAAAGATAAGATAATACAGAGTACACAATATTTAAAATGAAAATCTATTCCCTAACATTTTAGTGTAGTTTATCATCCATCAAATTCAATATTCCATAAGCAATTGATATTTTACTTTTTCTGATTAAACTCTACGATTAGAGACAATCTTAAACAAAAGTGTCAGTTACATAATTCCCGATACTTATAAATGTTCTGTTGCCTTTCTATTTCTTCCTTCATTCACTCACTCAACATACTCTGAACAACCATCCTCTACATAAAAAAAGGTACAGAAGACTCACACACTGCACTTTAGGTTCACCAAGAGGATATATACATTTGTTTGCAAAAAATTATAAGTAAAATGTAATTAGTGCTGTAAGTGAAATCCATACAATATTGCTATTGGGCAATCCCATTTATCAGAACATATTTAAACGAAATAATTTATAAAATTTAGAAAACTAATTCTTAATTTCCCAGTACAGGCATATGTATTTTACCAAAGTGTCTACCACAAAAATATTTTAACAATCTAATGAACATGGTTGGAATCTTTCAAAACATCTATCTTTCCTTAACAACTGAAATACTAGCTCAAATGATACACTTATATTCAAACAACTCTGAACTTTATTTCAAGAGAAATAATTTTTCAAGGAATTCTAAGGGTAAGCTTTGGGCCTGGAAAAATTGAGACATAACTTTAACATGTGTAAACTTGAGATGTAACACATCCTTCCTTATTTAGGGAACCTGGAAACCAGGTTGAAAGAACTCTGATCATGTGCTTAGGTACACAGACCCAGAATCACATAATAATTATCTACACAGAATCCTTCTTAAGTATATTCTTCGTATGTCTAAGTTAACTACATAGTATTTAACACATTCTGTAATTTATTAAAGTACACTGATCTGATTCTAGGGGATAAAGCTCCTCTATGTGAATAGGGGAAACAAACTTTACATGTTATTTTTAAAAGCATGAAAAATAGACAAGTGTAGTCACAGTGCATAAGATGCTACACATTTTATAGACTGAGCTCCAGCCAACTGCAGCCAACAGTCACCCCAAATCTATAGTCATAATAAATGTAAATACAAGTAGAAATGTTTAAGAATATAAATTATTATGACAAACTGTTAACCAAATAATCAATCATTTGGATAGACATAAACCCTGTAAGAAGAAGTAACAGTGTGCCAAAACTATTATCTGTTAATGCTGGAGAAGAGGGATTTTCTATAGCAGGAAATGAGTAATTATAAAATTTCAGTCATTCTATAGTCCCATTTTAAGGAAAGGAAAAAATAATACCAGAACTTCCAGCAGTCAAACAACAATTTTTTTTTTGACAGGCAGAGTTAGAGAGTGAGAGAGAGAGACAGAGAGAAAGGTCTTCTTTCCGTTGGTTCACCCCTCAAATGGCAGCTACAGTCGGCACGCTGTGCCGATCCGAAGCCAGGAGCCAGGTGCTTCCTCCTGGTCTCCCATGCGGGTGAAGGGCCCAAGCACTTGGGCCGTCCTCTACTGCCTTCCTGGGCCACAGCAGAGAGCTGGACTGGAAGAGGAGCAACTGGGACAGAACCAGCGCCCCAACCGGGTCTAGAACCAGGGTGCTGGTGCCGCAGGCAGGGGATTAGCCAAGTGAGCCGCAGCGCCAGCCTCAAACAACAATTTTTAAAAGATTTATTTACATGTTCATTTGAACAGCAGGTGACAGAGAGATGGGAAAGACAGAGTGATCTTCCATCTGCTAGTTTACTACCTAAATGCCTGCAACAACAAGTAATAAGCCAAGTTGAAGCCAAGAACCCAGTACTCCATCTGAGTTTCTCATGTTAGTGGCAGAAATTCAAGTACTTGGGGCATCATCCAATGCCTTCCCATGTAAATCAGCAGGAAGCTGGGTTCAGAAGCAGAGTAGTTTGAGTAGTCGGAACCAAATCCCAGGCAGTCTGATATAGGATGCAAGCAGCCCAAGTAGCAGCTTAACCTACTGCGTCATAACACCTGCCCTGTCAAACACATTTTTTTAAAGTATTTATTTATTAATTTGAAAGGCAGAGTTACAAAGAGGCAGAGAGAGAGAAAGTCTTCCATCTGCTCATTCAATCCTCAAATGGCCGCAATGACCAGAGCCAATGATCTGAAGCCAGGAGCCTGGAGCTTCCTCCAGGTCTCCCATTCAGGTGCAGGGGCCCAAACATTTGGGTCATTTTCCATTGTTTTCCCAGGCCATAGCAGAGAGTTAGATTGGAAGTGGAGTAGTTGAGACTCGAATCGGCTCCCACATGAGATGCCAGAACTTCAGGCAGCAGCTTTACCCACTACATCACAGTACCAGCCCCCAAATCACAATTTTAATTAAGTATGTTAGAAAGTAATTACAATGCACATATTTAAAAAAGAATTATTTATTTATCTGAAAGGCAGAGTTACAGAGAGGCAGAGGCAGAGAGAGAGAGAGAGAGAGAGAGAGGTCTTCTATCTGCTGCTTTACTCCCTAATGGCCACAAAAGCTGGAATGAGCTGATCCGAAGCCAGAAGCCTGGAGCTTCTTCCAGGTCTCCCAATGCATGTGTAGGGGCACAAGTACTTGGGCCATCTTCTACTGCTTTCCCAGGCCATAGCAGAGAGCTGCACTGGAAGTGGCACAGCCGGGTCTCGAACTGGCACTCATATTGGATACTTGCATATTGCATACTGTAGCTTTACCTGCTACACAACAGCGCAAGCCTTATAATGCCCGTTTTTAGGTTCAAATTCTAAGACAGTGTGAATGTACAGATAGTATAATTGAAAAATTCTGAAATTAGATCAACTCTAAAAAAGGCAGCACAATTATATAAACAGATTTCTATTTAAAGCAACCCTAAGATCTCTGTCTCTCCTCTCTCTAACTCTGTCAAATAAATAAGTCTTAAGAAAAAAAAAGGGGTGAGGGGACAGGTGCTGTGGCATAGTGGGTAAAGCCGTCATGTGCCCTTAATGCTGGTATCCCAAATGGGTGCTGGTTCAGGTCCTGACTGCTCCATTTCTGATCCAGCTCTTGGCTATAGCCTGGGAAAGCAGCAAAAGATGGCCCACGTCCTTGGGCCCCTGCACCCACGTAAGAGACCTGGAAGAAGCTCCTGGAGCCTGGCTTCAGATTGGCCCAGCTCTGGCCCTTGAGGCCACTTGGAGAGTGGAGAGAGAGGAAGGGGGAGAGAGAAAGAAAGGAAGGAAGGAAGGAAGGAAGGAAGGAAGGAAGGAAGGAAGGAAGGAAGGAAGGAAGGAGGGAGAGAGGGAGAGAGGGAAGGAGGGAATGAAAAGAAAAATATTTAAAAGAAGTTAAAAAAAATACATTAAGAAATCTGGTGAACAATCATTAATAGAAGATTTAGGAAGAGTCATCTTACAGCAGGATGGATAAGCTTTAATGAAAACAGAGTGGAAGCCAGGAAGACTACTGGGAAATGAATAAAAGAGGTCTTAATCAAGGCCATGTCAGGAGAAAAACTACAAAAGGAACAGATCTACTAATTACAGCAGGTAAGACAAAAGGTCTCTAACGGAAAAAGATCTCAAAATATTTTATGTCTAAGGATCTCTAACAGGCAAAAAGATAGAAGACTAGGAGGATTTGAGTCATTGAGGTCTGGTTCAATCCTGGGCTGTGTAAATTAAATAATTTTCCTGAGTCTTTGTTTTCTCAGATACAAAATGATATTTACCTTATCTGAGCACTCAGACGATTCAGTGAGAAAATGCAGATAAAGCATCTAGAACACAATAGGCACTGAATAAATGTGATTTTTACCTCTTTCCTTTGGCTCCCCTTTTTTTAATCCCTTGACTATTTTGTTCGAGAACTGAATGGTAATTTGTCTACCACCTGTCATTTTAGAACTGATAAAACTACATTAATCAGAAAATAAAGCCAATGGCACACAACTAGTTACCTTCTCTGCTGGTACCAGATGATAAGAAATATTGACCACAAAGGCCGGCACTATGGCATAGCCGGTAAAGCCACTGCCTGCAGTGCCAGCATCCCCTATGAGCACCAGTTCAAGTCCCAGATGTTCCACTTCCAGTTCACCTCTCCGCTATGGTCTGGGAAAGCAGCAGAACATGGCTCAATTCCTTGGGCTCCTAAACCGGTGTGGGAGATCTGGAGGAAGCTCCAGGCTCCTGACTTCAGATCCACCAAGGCTCTGACCATTGCAGTCATTTGGGTAGTGAACCAGCAATTCAAGACCTCTCTCTAACTCTTTCAAATAAATAAATCTAAAATATATACGTATTGACATAGCAAACATGGGAAACCGTGAACACAAAATCTTCTTTAAAGATTCATGAGGGGGCTGGTGCTGTGGCATAGCAGGTAAAGCTACTGCCTGCAGTGCCGTCGTCCCATATGAACGCTGGTTCAAGTCCTGCCTGCTCCACTTCTGATCTAGCTCTCTGCTATGGCCTGGAAAAGCAGGAGAAGGTGGCTTAAGTTCTTGGGCCCCTGTACCCACATTGGAGACCTGGAAGAAGCTCCTGGCTCCTGGCTTCGGATCAGCCCAGCTCTGCAGTTGCAGCCAATTGGGGAGTGAACCAGCAGATGGAAGACTACCCCACTCCCTCACCTCTCCTTCTCTCTGTGTGTAACTCTTTCAAATAAATAAATTAATCTTAAAGAAAAAAGATTCATGAGTGATCTTCAAAACTTTCAGAGAAAGCAGTGGGCATACATTCCTGCAGTTAAGATGCCCACATCCCATATCAGAATATCTGGATTCAAGCACTGGTTACACTGAGAATTCCAGCTTTGTGCAAAAGCACACCTGGCAGTAGGTAATGGCTCAGGTAATTGATATTGGCCACCCAATGCAGGAGAGCTGGACTGAGTTCTCACCCCCCAGTATCAGTCTGGCCCAGGCCCAAACACTGGAGGCATCTGGGTAGTGAACCAGTAACTAGAATGCACGCGCTCTCTCTCTCTCTCTCTCTCTCTCTCTCTGCTTCTTGAGTAAGTAAATTAATGAATAACATGCTTTTTAAAGCATTAATGGAAAATCAGTATTATGAAAAAACTAAGGATGAGTTTCTAATTTTTTTGTACAATACATTTATTTTTTAATTCCATCTTTCCATGAACTTTCTGAAGTCCCCTTGTATTTTCAAATAAAATAATAGATCCGATTCATAAATCCAAAAACATTTAAATCTATTTCCTTAACAACATAAAATGATAATCCACTTTGAAAAAAGAAATTGTGTGATGTATGTATCAAATTCCTGTGAAGGCTCACTTTCCAAACGGGGACCGGTGCATTAGAGAAGGAATATTCAGTGTAAGAATTCCTTCTCTCAATGTAGATGAATACAAAAGAATTTCAGATACAGTCAGCAGCAAATTTACTCACCGCCCATGAGCATGGAAATCCAGACGTAAAAACTGGTCTTCATGTGAGACTGCTCTTTTGGCACGCTGGTGTTTTTGGTGTAATGAATCCACACTGTAAGATAATCCTTCATAATGTCTGATGTATTTATTTAAAGGATTTCCATACTGACCTATAAAAATCAGAATAACAGTTTTAATCAGTATCATATGGAAGGTTCCTTCTCGGTTTAATATGATTCTATGATTATTCCAGTATATATGAAACAATTGCCTCACTAATGCAGGTAATAATATTATGAATATTCCACAAATATTATTTTATGTTTTTTAACTTACTGTAATTTCAACCACAGACAAAAGTTTGGGTGACAACTGCAGATTTGTCTTAGTGTTCTTTATCAGGTTGAAGAAGTTTTCTTTTTTCATATTTTGCTGATAAAAACTCTCAAAAACAGATGCTGGTCTTTGTCAGCTGCTCCTTCTCTATTTTTAAAATTATTTTCATTTTATTTGGAATGCAGAGAGGGAGGGAGAGAAAGTGAGAGAGAGTGTGAGAGAGAGAGATCTTCCATCTGCTGGTTTACCCCTCAAATACTCCCAACAATCGGGGCTGGTCTAGACTGAAGACAGAAGCCCAGAGTTCCATCCAGGTTTCCCACTTGAGTGGCAGGTATCCAGGTACTACAGCCATCATCTGCTGCCTCCAAGAGTATGCATTAGCAGGAAACTAGTTGGAAATGAAGAAGCCAGTACTCAAAAGAGGCTTTCCAATAGGAGATGCATGTGTCCCAAGTGGTAACTTAACCACTACACCAAATGCCAGCTCTTCTTTCTCCATTTATTAAGATGACCACACAGGGTTGTTTTTTTTTTTTTTAAGCTAATTAATATAGTAAATTAACTGAGTGGAATTAAACCAACTTTGTACTACTAATACAAGCTCTACCTAGTCATATTATTGGATTCAACCGGCTGTGATTTTATTTAATATCTTTATCTGTGTTCTTAGGAAATACTGGTGAAGAATTTTTTAAGCAATCTTTTGCCAAGTTGTAGTATCAGAGTAAAAAATATGTTGAGAAATATTGTCTCTTTTTCAATTTTCTGGACAAATTTATGTAAAACTGATATTTTTTCTCCTTGAATATATGCTAGAATTCACCAGTGAATCTATCTTGGCCTGGAGTGGGGTATGAGTGTGTGTGTGTAAAAGATTTTTATTAACTACAATTTCAATTTCATAAAAAAAAAAAAAACTGGATCGCTCTTTATTTATCCTTGAATGAATTTCAGCAGGAATTTTCCCATTTCACCCAAGCTGTTGAATTTATGGAGATAATATAATATTGCCATATTGCATTTTTGCTATCTTTTAATCAAGTTATGTCACCTCTCTCCTTCCTGATACATACAAGCTGTAATTGTGCTCCTTTGCTTTTATCAGGACAGCTAGGAATTTATCTATCTGATTGATCTTCTCAAAGGTCTACCATTTAGTTCCTTTGATTATTTTTATTCCCTAGTTTTTCTATTTTGTTGATTTTACTTTGATCTTTATTATCCCCTGTTGTTCACTTTAACTTGCTCTTCTTTTTTTTTAATTTTATAAGGTGAGCCCAAAGACGGAAGACCTCTAGGTCTCTGGAGCTTTAAAAGTCCCAAGTACTATGGGCCAGCACTGTGGTACAATAAGTTAAGCCTATATCCGCAGTGCCGGCACCCTATATGGGCACTGGTTCGAGTCACAGCTGCTCCCCTTCCAAACCAGCTCCTTGCTAATATGCCTGGGAAAGCAGTGGAAGATGGCCCAAGTCCCCTGAGCCCCCGCACCCATGTGGGAGGCCTGCAAGAAGCTCCTGGCTCCTGTCTACCCAACTCTGGCCGCTGCCGCCACTGTGACCCAGGCCTGTGGCACCAGCAGCCCACGTGGGCACCAGTTCAAGTTCCAGTTGCTCTACTTCCAAACCAGTTCTCTGCTAACGTGCCTGGGAAAGTAGCAGAGGATGGCTCAAATGCTTGGGCTCCTACACCCACATGGGAGACCTGTAAGATGCTCCTGGCTCCTAGTTTAGGATCAGCTCAGCTCCAGCTGCGGCAGCCATTTGGGGAGAGAACCAGCATATGGAAGACCTCTCTCTCTGCCATTCAAATAAATCTTTTCAAATAAATCTTTAAAAAAAAACTATCTTTGCAAATACAAAAAAAAAAAAAAAAGTGAAGCAAATGTGTATGAGACAATAAAAGCTACCACTACAGAGCTTTTAAAACCTTAAGACTAAATAATGGAATCAAATGTTGCACCAAGCTATCTTTTTTACAAAAATATTCATTTTATTTATTTGAAACGCAGAGTGTCAGAGACAGAGAGAAAGACAAAGCCCATCCACAGGCTTGTTCACTCCCTAATTGTCACAACAACCAAGGCTGAGCCAGGATGAAGCCAGGAGCCTGGAACTCCATTCAGTACTCCCACAATGGTGGCTAGAGCACAAGCACTTGGGTCATCTTCCACTGTTTTTTCTAGGAATATTAGCAGGGAGCTGGATGGTAAGTGGAGCAGCGAGGACTTGACCTGGCGCTCAGATGGGATGAGCTAGGTAGGCCATAGCAGCAGCCCCTTCTGTATTATTTAGAAATATTTTTTAAAGATTTATTTTTAAAGATTTATTTAGCAGAAGTACAGAGAGGCAGAGGCAGAAAGAGAGAGAGGTCTTCCATATGCTGGTTCACTCCCCAGACAGCCACAATAGCTCGAGCTGCACCAATCCAAAGCCAGGAGCCAGGAGCTTCATCCAGGTCTCCCACACAGATGCAGGGGCCCAAGGACTTGGCCATCTTCTACTGCTTTCCCAGGCCATAGCGGAAAGGTGGATCAGAAATGCCCATATGGAATGCTAGCACTGCAGGTGGTGGCTTTACCTGCTATGCCAGAGCACTGTTCCCTAGAAATATTTTTAAATTTATACTTGGTTTCTAAAATGTATGTCACATAAGAGAAAATATCAGAAGGAACCAAGAATAAGGAAGTTGTAAAATTAGAACTTTTGAAGTTTCTTTTATTGTGAAAAGCAAATGTAGGGCTGGCGTTATGGTGCAGTGGGTTAAAGACCCTGACTGCTATGCTAGCATCCCATCTGGGCACAGGTTCGACTGCTGCTCCACTTCTGATCCAGCTCTCTGCTATGGCCTGGGAAAGCAGTAGAAGATGGCCCAAGTCCTTGGACCCCTGCACCTGCATGGGAGACCCAGAAGAAGCTCCTGGCTCCTAATCAGCTCAGCTCTGGCCATTGTAATTATTTTGGGAGTGAACCAGAAGATGAAGACCTCTCTCTGTCTCTACTTCTCTTTGTAGCTCTTTCAAATAAATAAAAAAAAAATCTTTTAAAAAAATGTAGAATTTTCATTGGACAGTTAAATTGAAATTCTTTCAAGTGGATTGAACAGCCACAGGGTAAACTTGGCTTGCGTGTTCTTCTTCCACTTCTTTGTCAGAACCAAACAGTCAAGTTTTAAGTCACAATTCAGATAATGTACTCTGCCCCTTCTGATTACTTAAAACAGTAACTACTGTTGTTCTGGTACAGCACATGTGACAAAAGCTCAACTATGTGGACATTACCAGGAAAGTTATTAAACAAAGTCATCTTTTCTCTGTCCCACACACAAAGGAATTTTATAAAGCAACATATTGTTCACTTTCACTGCCAAAGAACCTGAGTAATGATTTTCTCAATCTTTATAGTTGAAATAGAATGATTCACAAGGTTTAACTGGGAAAGTTAAAAATGTTACCCAGGAATCTGACCTCATAATCATCATCTATATAAGACTTATTAGTGTGTATTATTATGCCTAAACAATTTAACAGCATTTATGATCTCACCAGTATGAAAAAATGGCATTAAGATAATGCATTGGCCGGCGCCGTGGCTCAACAGGCTAATCCTCTGCCTTGCGGCGCCGGCACACCGGGTTCTAGTCCCGGTTGGGGCGCCGGATTCTGTCCCGGTTGCCCCTCTTCCAGGCCAGCTCTCTGCTGTGGCCCAGGAGTGCAGTGGAGGATGGCCCAAGTGCTTGGGCCCTGCACCCCATGGGAGACCAGGAGAAGCACCTAGCACCTGGCTCCTGCCATCGGATGAGCGCGGTGCGCCGGCCGCGGCAGCCATTGGAGGGTGAACCAACGGCAAAGGAAGACCTTTCTCTCTGTCTCTCTCTCTCACTGTCCACTCTGCCTGTCACAAAAAAAAAAAAAAAAAAAAAGATAATGCATTGCTGGGGCCAGCGCTGTGGTGCAGTGGGTTAATGCCCTGGCCCAAAGCGCTGGCATCTCATATGGGCACCAGTTTGAGACCCGAGCTGCTCCACTTCTGATCCAGCTTTCTGCTATGAACTGGGAAAGCAGAAGATGGCCCAAATTCTTGGGCCCCTAAACCAGCGTGGGAGATCCGGAAGAAGCTCCTGGCTTCGGATCGGCGCAGCTCCAGCCATTGCGGCCAATTGGGGAGTTAACCAACGGATAGAAGACCTCTTTCTCACTCTCTTTCTCTCTCTGTCTCTCTGCTCTCTGTGTAACTCTTTCAAATAAATAAATAAATCTTAAAAAAAAAAGATAATGCATTGAAAACTGTATTATGTAATTTCTTCCCCCTCAATACTTAATCAAACAAAAGAGTGAAAACATATTTATAAAAATAAGCTTACTCTGCCATTAAAAAAATTAAAAATCAACCCTCAAGAGTTGAAACCAAATAGGAAAAGAAAATAATCATACGTGCTGGGCTCACTGATACAAGTTCATGTGTGCCAATTCCCTTCCAAATCCATGCTCAGTGACACTGTGTTGGTAGCTTGAAATCAGCCATGGGAGGATGGAGGGGAAGCAGAGGTATCTACACACTGAAATTGGAAAAGGCTACAAATCAGAGGATTTTTTTTTCTAAAAGAGTCACTATACTAATGCAACTCAAGGCATAATCTAATGATAGAAACATTCAAACAGGCAGTCACAAAAATAAACAGAATATTCTAATGAAAACGTGAAAAAGCACAGTTCCCTGGACTCTTAATGTTGCTCCTAACTCTCAGAAGCCATACAACTGCTTTTCCAAAAACCTCAAAAGAAGGGAAGGCATGGTGATATAGCGGGTTAAGCTGCTGCCTCTGATGCAGGCATCCTATATTACACTGGTTCGGTTCCCAGCTACTCCACTTCCAATCAAGCTCCAATGTGCCTGGGAAAGAAGCATAAGATGGTCCAAGTACTTGGGCCCCTTCACCCATGTGAGAGACCAAGAGGAAGCTCCTGGCTCCTCACCTGTCTGGCCAAGCACCAGCCACTGCAGCCATTTGGGGACTGAATCAGCAGATGGAAGCTCTCCATCTCTCTTTCCCTCTCTCTGTAACTCTTTCAAATAAATAAATAAACCTTAAAAAAAAAAAAGCCTCAAAAGAGAACAGAGACCTGGAAGCTTCAAAAAGACTGTACATGATCATGACCCATGACTACAGAAAAATGAGTAAAACAAAATAATTGGCCCTTCAAACTATGGTTTGTGGTTTCAGACACAGGACAAAATAAGTCACCTGTATTGTTTCAGAGCAAAATGAACATCCACAGAAGAGTTCACACAATCCTGAACATAACATGCTACACACAAATTAAAACAATACCCATGGAAGAAACAAAACAGAAACATAATAATTGAGAAGGGAAAAAAAAGCAAAATTTGGAAGCAATCCTGGACAAACGGAAACCACTGTTAGACATTAAAGGACTCTTACTACTTTCCTTCCATACAACACTAGAAGATTCTTACTACTTTCTTTCCATACAACACAGCAGAAGGTCCTGATTTTTTTAAGATACATTCTAAAGTATTTAGGGACAAAATAATATGATACCCATAATCTACACTTATCAAATTTCTGGAAACACACTTGAGCACATAGTTTTATTAGTGCTGACTAGTTATAACCCACCTGTTTTTCTATACCAGGACTATTAATCTGAGTTCTACAGACCTCTACATGTTTTATTTTAGGTGCTGAGTTGACGGGATTAAGGAATACCTACAGAGCTGGTAAAACATTATCGCTGAGTGTGTCTGTGAGTGTATTTCCAGAGGTGTCTGACATGTGAGTCAACAGACTTAATGGGGAAAATTCACACTGATTCTAGCAAAGTAGGAGGGCAGCATTCAATCAGCTGGAGCCTGCATGGAATAAAAATGCAAGAAAAGGCAAAATCTCTCTCCTGGAGCTGAGATATTCTTCTCCTGTCCTTGGACATAAGAACACCAGGATCTCTGGCATGTGGACTGTGGGACACACTCCAGTGGCCTCCTGGGATCTTTGTTCTTTGGTCTCAGATTCACATCCACCATCAACCTCCCTGGATCTAAAGTTTTTGGACTTAGAATGAGCCAGAGCCTCCGTCTCTTTCTCTCTCTCTCCCTCCCTCTCTCTGCCTCAGAAATAAATAAAACAAACAAACAAACAAATAAATCTTTTTAAAAAAGCAAGCGGGGGGGGGGGAGGGGCAGCATTATGGCGTAGCAGGTGGAGCTGCAGCCTGCGATGCCAACATCCCTTATGGGTACCAGTTCATGGTACCCATGGTACCCATAAGGAGCATGGCTGCTCCTCTTCTGATCCAACTGTCTGTTACAACATAGGTGCTTGGGCCCCAGCACCCATGTGGGAGACCTGGAAGAGGCTCCTGACTCCTGGCTTTGGATCCGTCCAGCTCTAGCCATGACGGCCATTTGGGTAGTGAACCAGTGACTGCAAGACTTCTCTCTCTCTCTTTCCCTCTAATATAAATCAATCAATCAATCTTTTTAAAAAAAAGGAATGAGCCAGACGATAGCATCTCTGTTTCTCCAGCCTGTATTTGCTTACCGTGGGGCTTGCAGCCTTCAAAATCACATGAACCAGGGCTGGCGCTGTGGCATAGCAGGTAAAGTCACCACTTGGGAGTGCCAACATCCCATTTGGGCACCGGTTCAAATCCCAGCTGTTCCACTTCCAATCCAGCTCTCTGCTATGGCGTGGGGAAGCAATGGAAGATGGCCTGAGTCTTTGGGCCCCAGCACCCATGTGGGAGACCCGAAAGAATCTCCTGGCATGTGGCTTCGGATCAGCACAGCTCCAGTCGTTGTGGCCAGCTAGGGAGTGAACCAGCAGATGGAGGACCTCTCTCTCTCTCTCTTTCTCTCTCTGCCTATTCTTCACTCTCTGTGTAACTCTTTCATAAATAATAAAATAAATATTAAAAAAATCACATGAGCCAATTCTCTAAATAAATTCCCTCATAGAAGGGTTCTTCAGAAAGTCCATGGCAATGCATAATAGGAAAAAAAAAATTCATAAATTTCAAAATGATATGCAGAAAATTAATTTTCCTTTTAATTCCATTTTTCCATCAACTTTCTGAAGTACCACCATACACACACACACACACTCTTACAGATGTGTTTTCTCTCTTTGAGAACCCTAACTAAAATAACCTCTGTAGGGAACACAAGAACCCCTTAACTCTTCAGGCAAAAGAGTTAAATTGTCTGTATTTTGTTTCCTGGCATCTTACTGGTTCCACTGTCCATTTTTAAATGTTATGCATCTATCTATATCATTTTTTTAAATTTCTATTTGGTTCCTCTTTTTATTTTTTTATTTAGATGGGTAGTTATAGACAGTGAGAGAGAGAGACAGAAAGGTCTTCCTTCCGTTGGTTCACCCCCAAAATGGCTGCCATGGCCAGTGCTACATTGGCCCAAAGCCAGGAGCCAGGTGCTTCCTCCCGGTCTCCCATGCGGGTGCAGGAGCCCAAGCACTTGGGTCATCTTCCACTGTCCTCCCGAGCCACACAGAGAGCTGGACTGGAAGAGGAGCAACCAAGACTAGAATTCAGCGCCCATATGGGATGCCAGCACCACAGGCAGAGGATTAGCCAAGTGAGCCACAGCGCTGGCCCCTATAATCTTTTTTTTTAAAGATTTATTTTATTTATTTGAAAGAGTTACAGAGAGAGAAATTGGTCTTCCATCTGCTGGTTCACTCCACAGATGACTGCAGTGGCCAGAGCTGAGCTGATCTTAAGCCAGGAACCAGGAGCTTCTTCCAGCTCTCCCATGTGGGTGCAGAGGTCCAAGGACTTGGGCCATCTTCTACTGCTTTCCCAGGCCATAGTAGAGAGCTGGATCAGAAGCAGAGCAGCCAGGACTTGAACCGGTGTCCATATGGGATGCCGGTGCTGCAGGCTGTGGCTTTAATCCGTTGTACCACAGTGCCAGCCCCTAATCTTTTTTTTTTAAACTTATTATACTAAATAGAACTACCAAACCATGCTGAATATTAATGAGTAAGGCCTTTTTTACTTTGTGCCTGACTTTAATAAGAATATCTTTAGCTTTTCATCATATACTATAGTCATAATATTATGCTAAGGCTGTTTCTTCCCACTGCCATTTTAGAAATCTAGTATTTTAAAATTCACATGCATATCTAGCTAAAAGACACTTTAAAATGTTTTTTGTAATTTCATATTGCACATCTTTGAGTGGAAAAACTAAAAATCCAAAATTATATACAACTATTTTGTTTTTAAATGTATGCTAATATATCAGATATATTTGAAATCTGATAGCTTGTTACATTCAAAAATATTCTAATTAAATATTTAATTAAACAATAATTATAAATTAGATACAATAACAATTAGAACTTAGTGAGTACTTGCTCTGCCAGGCTCCATACTAATATACTTTTTTTCATTTAATCCACACTATAGGTCTATAATATAAAAATGATTAGTCGATTTTACAGAAAACTGAGGTCTAAGGGACATGTAACAAGCCTAAGGTCACACAGCAAATAAAAGACTGTGCCAAGGAGGTGTTTTTGGTTTCAGTGATTTCATGATAATCTACAATTCTACTACACTCATCATAAACAAGGTAAATTGCCATTCCTGTTTCTGACACAACTATAAAATATGAAAAGAAAAAAATTACCAAAATACATCACATACAGTGCAAACCTTTCAAAAATTAACTTGACATCTTCCTTTAAGATGAGGGAAAACATGAAACAAATACTAAAGAAAAATATACTTTTTGTAGACCAAAACACATATATGTATACCCTTGATTTCCCCAGCTAGTAACTGAAATTGGCATAATTTACTCTACAGGAACCCAGGCCAATTTCCAACCTTTGCCCTACTTACCTCAGCCAGACACTACAAAATTGCCTGTTCCCACATGCAGAGTCTGGACCTACTCAACTGAGGTTTGTTCCTATACTTCAACAATCAGTCAAGAGCCCAGTCTAGAGATGGAACAAAGCTCTGCCATCAAATGTCAATGGAAACATGTTAAATGTTCACCCACCTTGATCGAAACAGACTTTGGCTTCAGACCCACTCATCCCTGATCTCCCCTTGTTAGAGATCTTCATGATTCTCCAATTCCAAGTTAATTATCTACTCCAATTCCTTATCACCTACTCTAGCGCTGCTCCTTGTTACTTGCTAGACTCTGCCAGTCCAGGTTCATAAATGTATATGCTCTCAAAGGACAAAGAAAAGAGGGTGGAGGGAAAAAAAGTGGGGCGAGGGAGGGAATATCATTATTGTATTAGGGAATAGCATTATGGTATCAACATACCATACTGAACGTTTAAAAACTAATTAAAAATTGTAAAATAAATAAAATTTTTTAAAAAATAAAAAGCAAAAAAAAAAAAAAAGGATATAAGCTTTTTTAAGAAGGTCATTTGACACAATAGTCAGATACTGCTTGAGACACCCACATCTCAAATCAGAACACCTGGTTTGTTGGCTTCCAACTACAGCTTTCTGCTAGTGAACACCCAGGGATACAGCAGATGATGGCTCAACTACTTAGGTCCCTGCCGCCCAATGAGAAACCAGGATTGAGTTCTAGGTTCCTTGCCTTCAGTAAGCAAAAATTATGCTCAATTCAGAATCCAAGTCTCCAGTGATGCTTCTGATTAGAGGTGCCTAGTTCACACACCAGTGTCCTAATTGTAAACGAAAGGCCGGAAATTGCAATCAGAGAGATGGAACTCATAAGGCTGAAAATGTGTCAAACACAGCAAAGTTCAAAAGGTTCTAAACAGTCAAAAGTCAAGATAAATGACTGGCCTCCTTTTGCTTCCACCCCTGCACTCTTTCAGTCTATTCTTTACACAGCAGCCAGAGTAAGGCTGTTCAAAGAAAGTCACATGTCACTGTTTTGCTCAAAACCATCCCAAGGTTTCTCAACTCAAAATCCTACCCACAGATTACATAGCTGAACTTGACCTTTAAAGGGATTTTAAAGGGACCCCCACTCCCATCTCTCTTATTTCATCTTCTAACACTTTTGCCTTACTCTGTGCTGCATCCCTGTTAGTATCTTTACTGTCTGCCTGGAGCATCTTCCCCCAAACCAGGGCTGACAGTCACCCTTCATTTGGATATCTATTCAATTCCTTCAAAAGCTTTCCCTGGTCACCCTATTTAAAAGCACATAGCTCAGTCATTCACATTCTAATATTCTTTGTTTTTCTCCACGTAATTTCTAACTATATCCCACCAACCTCGAATATAAGATCTGTTAGAACAGAACAAGAACTTTGGTTGCCAGCACCGTGGCTCACTTAGCTAATCCTCCACCTGCGGCACCGGCACCCCAGGTTCTAGTCCAGGTTGGGGCACTGGTACTAGTCCCAGTTGCTCCTCTTCCAGTCCAGCTCTCTGCTGTGGCCCGGGAGGGCAGTGGAGGATGGCCCAAGTGCTTGGGCCCCTGCACCCGCATGGGAGACCAGGAGGAAGTACCCAGCTCCTGACTTCGGATCAACACAGCACCGACAGTAGTAGCCATTAGGGGAGTGAACCAATGGAAGGAAGACCTTTCTCTCTGTCTCTCTCTCACTGTCTATAACTTTCTCTCTCTGTCTCTCTCCCTTACTGTCTCTGTCTGGCAAAAAATAAAAATTAAAAAATTTAAAAAATTAAAAAAAGAACTTTGGTTTGTTCACTGATATAGCACCTAGAACAGAGTCAAACACAAAAACAGGTGCTTCAAATAAATATTAATATAAATAATGAATCCATTCAATGTTCCATGGAAATTTCCACTCTGTTTTTTTTTTTTTTTCAGATTGATTGATTTATTTGAAAGTCAGAGTTACAGAGAGAAGGAAAGGCAGTGACAGAGAGAGAGGTCTTCCATCCATTGGTTCACTCCTCAATTGGCAGCAATGGCAGGAGCTGAGCTAGTCTGAAGCCAGAAGCCAGGAGCTTCCTTCAGGCCTCCCACGCAGATACAGGGGATCAAGGCCTTGGGCCTTCTTCCACTGCTTTCCAGGCAATAGCAGAGCTGGAGCAATCGGGTCTTGAACCGGCACCCATATGGGATGCCGGCACTGTAGGTGGTGGCTTAACCCGCTACGCCACAGCGCTGGCCCCGAAAATTTCCACTCTAATTTGTTGAGAAGAGAGCCATAAGGCAATCATCTGAAAATGTGCAATTCTATTACACTCATTTAAATAAGTATCAGAATTTCTAACAGGCCTAGCATTTATAAAATACAATTATGTTTTAACTTACAAATCAGGGCAGTCATTTGGCCTAGCAAGTAAGTTGCCAGGAGGGATGCCTGCATCCCACATCAGAGTGCCTGGGTTTGAGTCCTGGCTCCATTTCCTGATCCCAGCTTCCTCCTAATGCAAACCCTGGGAAGTAGCAGGTGATAGTGGTTCAAGTGACTGACTCAATTGTCACCCACGTGGGAGACTTGGACTGAGTTCTTGGCTCTCAGTTTCCACCAAGAGCAGCTCCAGTCACTGTGGGCATCCGGAAAGTCAACCACCAGAAGGGAGTGCACTCTCACGCTAATGTTCTCTTTTCTCTTCTCTCTCTCTCTCTGATTTAAAAAAATAAAAATTATTTTAAATCTATTGACCACATAAAGAAATTCTATTGATGCCATGAACATGTTTCAGATATGTTTCAGCAATCAGTCATGTGGTTTTCATCAGCATTTTTCATGAATTACTGAACAAACTTCTAACATATTACCATTGTAGCTAAATTTTTCAACAATCATGGGAAGTATATGGCCAACACATCTTACTTTATGTTCCAATAGTTTTGCAAGCATTATCTTTATTTTTAAGTAGTATTAAATTTCATGGATTAGAATCCCAGTTTTGCCAAACATTAGTTGAATGATCTTGGGTAAATCACCTACTTCCCTGTGCCTTGGTATTCCCATTAATAAAGTAGGTGAAATGGCAATACCCATGCCTAACAGTGTTATAAAATGGATTAAATAAGTTAAGAAATAAAGGGTTTATAATACTGCATATTACACACTACCTAAGAATTCATTAAATATGTCTAAGGCTCTTCTTTTCTGATCTGGGCACTGCAGAATAGCTCCCATAAAGAAGGGTGGCGAGAAGAAGGGTCATTCTGCCACAAAGACGTTTTGGCCTGAGAGTACACCATCAACACTCATAAGTGAATCCACGGAGCAGGTTTCAGAAAGTGTGCCCCTCAGGTACTCAACGGGATGGGAAATTTGCCGCAAAGCAGAAGGAGACTCCAGATATGCATGGTGATACCTGCTCAACAAAGCTGTCTGGGCCAAGGGAAGAAGGAATGTCTCATACCACAATCACATGAGACTCTCCAGAAAAATAAATGAGGTTGAAGAGTCGCCAAACAAGCTCTATACTTTGTTACCTATGTACCTCATCACCAACTTCAAAACCCTATAGTCAATGTAGATGAAAACTAATTGCTGATTAAAGTTATCAAACTGCTCCCAAAAAATGATGGCTATCAGAATTAATAATGGGGCCAGCGCTGTGGCTCAGTGGGCTAAAGCCTTGCCTTGCAACACCAACATACCATACTGGTACCAGTTTGAATCTCAACTGCTCTACTTCTAATCCAGCTCCCTGCTAATATACTTGGGAAAGCAGCAGAGGATTGCCCAAGTGCATGGGCCCCTGCACCTATATGGGAGATCTGGAAGAAGCTCCTAGCTCCCGGCTTTAGCCTGGCTCAGTCCTAGCTATTGCAGCCATTTGGGGAATGAGCAAGTTGATGGAAGATCTCTTTCTGTCTGTCTCTCCTTCTCTGTATGTGTAACTCTACCTTTCAAACAAATAAATAAATATTTTAAAAATATAAATAAAATTTAAAAAAAAGAATTAATGAATAGGGACAGGCATTATGTGGAGTCTTATAAACCATTATAGGATTTTTACTTTTACAAAATGCATGCTACTTAATTTTTTTTTGCTGTATTTTTTTTTTTTTTTAAGGAAGAGAGAGAGAGAGAATTTCCTATCCACTAATTCATTACTCAAATGCCTGCAATAGCTGGGGGTAGGCCGGGCTGAAATCAAGATTCAAGAACTCTCTCTAGGTATCCCATATGGGTACCATCACCTTCTGCCTCCCAGGGTGTGCACCAGCAGGAAGCTGGAATTGGGAGAAGAGCTGTGACTTGAACCCAGGCACGTGGATCCAGGATGCAGGTATCCCAAGCCGCGTCCCAACAATTGTGCCAAATGTACACCCCATCACATTTTTTTTTCATTAAGGTATAATTCACAACATAAACGTCATCAGTTTAACCATTCTGAAGTATTCTATTTGCCAATGATTAATTTTAACCAAGGAAATAACTTTTGAATAGAATCATACTGACAACTATGCTGAAAAGAAACTAGAAAGAGACAAGAAGCAAGAAGAACAGTTAGCAGGTCTGACAGCAATCTAAGAGAGATGGATGTTTGCTGATAGCAGTGGAGCTGGTGATGAGTCGTCATATACTACATATTCTTTGAAGGAGGAGCTGACAGGATTTGTTGCTGTGCAGGATTTCTTGCACAGGGCATGACTATAAGAAAGGAATTAAGGATGACTCAAGGTTTCTGGTCTGAGCAAAGGAAGAACAAAACTTCTGTGGCCTGAAAAGGGAAGGACTACAGGTGACAAGTTAAACAAGAGGGGAAGTAGAGGTTTCATTTGGGGCATCCTAAGTTTAGAATGCCCATAGACACTTAACTAGAGGTATCCAGCATGCCTTTAGGAGACAAGGGGAACATGTGGGCTAGGTCATACAAAGATGGGATAACCAGGATACAAGCAACTACCAAAGTATAAGCACAGAAATTACCTCCAAGGGCTTGCTGCCATTTAAATTAATATGTGATTTGTATCCTTTAATAAACAGTGTTCTTCATTTAACTTAAAATCCTTTATATACATTGAAACAGATTTGTATGAAAGGAAACAGCCTACTAGTCTAACAGTAAGAACAAAAACAAAGTAGTGTTATACTGCCGGCCCTGAACATAGCTCTGAAGGTATTTATCACTGTTTGATATATTCACATTATCTACAAAAAGCAAAATGAACAATAGCGGGCCAGACAACTGGCAGCAGTTGAATCACCACTTGAGATGCCTGCAATGCAAGTGCCTGGTTCAAGTCCTGGCTTTTCCACTTTGATCCAGCTTCTTGTTCATGTGCACTGCAGGAGGCAGCAGGGATGGCTCAAGTACTCAGGTCCCCCCATGTGGAAGACTTTGATTAAGTTCTAGGATCTTGGCTTCCACACTGGCCCGGCATTGGTTGTTCTGGGCATTTGGAGAATGTCTCTCTCACTCCCATTCTCTCTTTCAAATAAAATGAAATAAATAACGAAAATTCTTGCTTAAGAAAATGAACAGAGACAGTAACAGAAAGGACTCAAAAGATGCCAATCTTGGGACCAGCACTGTGGTATAGCAGATAAAACCACTGCCAGCAGTGCTGGCATCCCATATGGGCATCATTTTGAGTCCTGGCTGCTCTTCTTCTGATCCAGCAGCAGCAGATGGCCCAAGTCCTTGGGCCCTTATACCCACATGGGAGATCCAGAAGAAGCTCCCTGCTCCTGGCTTCGGATTGGACCAACTCCAGCCATTGTGGCCATTTGGAGAGTGAACCAGCAAATGGAAGATTTTCTCTCTCTCTCTCTCTCTCTCTCTCTCTCTCTCTGTGCCTCTGCCTCCCTGTAACTCTGCCTTTCAAATAAACAAATAAATCTTTAAAAAAAAAAAAAAAGATGCCAATCTCAATTCCTTTTATCCTGATAAAGAACAGACTACTTACTGAAGAAGTTCTAACAAAAAGACCTCAACAATAGAGAACAGATGTTACCTGACAATGATGAAATGAAAACACTTTTAACCTTGAATACAGTAAAATATTCCTAATCTGACATCAGTGGAAAAGGAGAGCTTCCATTAAGGAAAGTTTCTATATAATTGCTGTTTATCTGTGTCAAGTAATGTTCCATTTGACCATCACTGATTTTTTTTTGCCCTACCTAACATATTCTAGATCTGGGCTCATTCTTATTAACATCTTTATCAGAAGAGGCCCCATGATGTGATAACCTCAAGGCTATGTTTTCATTCCATTGTTCCTGCCTACACAAAACAGCTCCATGCTGTAGCAGTTATTCTGTCAATATCCTTTTCTTTCTCTTATTACTTTATTTTACCTACTCAGAAAAGAAAGCATACCAACAGCATTTGATTTTCTCATTTTTAATTTACTTGTTAGAAATACAGCCCTCACAAAGCAACAATAAATTCACATGATGCCTAATACTTACAAGTCCACTTCAAAAAAAGAAACTCTTCTTGGTTACATAGGCCAATGTCCTTACTCTTGGAAGATGGATGCATAGTGAAGTATTCAGGGGTTCAACTTACTTTCAAATGGCTTTGAAACAAATGAATATAGGGGTTAGTGTTGCAACAGAGCAGGCTAAGCTGCCACTTGTGATGCCAATATCCTATACTAGAGTGCTAGTTTGGGTCCTGACTTCTCTACTTCTGATCCAGCTCCCTGCTAATGCATATGGGAAGGCAACAGAAGATGGTCCAAATGCTTGGAACCCTGCCACCCATGCTGGAGACTGGGATGGTGTTAAAGGGTCCTGGCTTCAGACTGGCCCAGCCCCGGCCATTGTAGCCATTTGGGGAGTGAAAAGCAAGTGGAAGATATTTCTCTCTCTCTGTAACTCTATCTTTCAAATATATAAATAAATCTTTTTAAAAAATGAAAAATATGTTACTAAAGAAAAGAATAAAGTAAACATGGCAAAAGGTAACCATTAATAGATTTAAGTGAAAGGCCTACAGTTCTAGTTGTACTATGCATTTGTCTAATCTTTCAGAAAATATAAAAATTTTCAAGATTAAAAAGCTAGAAAAGATAAACACTGTACATCAAGTAAATGCAATATGTAAAACTGGCAGAAAAACTCATTGGATCTATGAGATGGAGAAAGATAATTTTAAAAATAAATTTTAAAAAACAGTGGAAAAAAAACTAAGCAATACTAAGAATCACCCACATGCAAGAGTGGTAGGAAAATGACCAACAAGTTATGAGAAGTAGGAAAAAATGTAACTTGGCCTCCGTGCCACTGAAGGTCAGGAGGGTTCTCTCTCTTTACAATTAGAGAACAGTGTTTCTTATTTCCTGAAATTTTCCTGAAAGTCACCACATCACCGGTATTTACTAAAGGTAATCTGCCTTTTAAAACATTACTTTTCCTAATTACAGAAGTATAGTAATGTGGCAAAACATCTACCTTCATCTCCTCAGAGATTTGGTGCTCAAGCTTTTAAAATTAATATAGACGAAAATTTACCTATGACAAAACTGAAACAGTATTGTACATAATGGTCTGAAATGTGCTCTTCTTCCCCCAAGTGTAAACATTTTCTCACATTTAAAAAAAAAAAAAACAACTCTGTAAAGAACTTGACTAAAGGGCAAATGGTTCTTTGCAGCAAAATGGACACAACTGGAGGACATGATGTTGGGTGAAACCAGCTGGACAGAGAAAGACAAATACTGCAGGTTCTCCCTTATATGTGGGAGGTAAAAGTTAAAAAAAAATGCTTTTGTGTATCAGTATTGCCACAAACATAGTTTTGTGAAACTTTGTTTTAACCTTTGTCAAACCAGTGGTTAAGAATGATAGAGTACTATAGTTTTTTATTTTTAAGATTTATTTCTTATTTATTTGAAAGACAAGAGTTAGAGAGAGAGGTAGAGCCAGAGAGAGAGAGAGAGGTCTTCCTTCCACTGGCTCACTCCCCAGATGGCTGTAAGGGCCAGAGCTGAGCTTTTCTTCTGGGTCTCCCACATGGTTATGAGGGCCCAAGGACTTGGGCCATCTTCTACTGCTTTCCCAGGCCACAGCAGAGAGCTGGATCACAGGCAGAGAGAGCAGCCTGGACTCGAACCAGCAACCATATGGGATGCTGGCACTGCAAGCCGGTGCTTTAACCCACTGTGCCACAGCACCGGAGCCTATACTACTATAGTTTTAGTGATCTATGATTACTTTAAAATTTACTGTATATGAGTGAAATGGTCATTTTTCCATTCAATTATTTTTTTTTTACTTGACAGGTAGAGAGTTACAGACAGTGAGAGAGACAGAAAGAAAGGTCTTCTTTCCTTTGGTTCACCCCCGAAATGGCCACACAGCCAGCGCTGCGCCGATCCGAAGCCAGGAGCTAGGTGCTTCCTCCTGGTCTCCCATGCAGATGCAGGGGCCCAAGCACTTGGGCCATCCTCCACTGCCCTCCGGGGCCACAGCAGAGAGAGGGACTGGAAGAGGAGCAACCAGGACTAGAACCCTGTGCCCATATGGGATGCTGGCGCTGCAGGCGGAGGATTAACCAAGTAAGCCACGGCGCAGGCCCCTCAATTATTGTTTTTAGTCATTGTCTATATTCCCACTAGTGTCTTTTTGTTTTACATTTGTTAAATTTCTTATCTGGTGAAGTAGTAAGCCTTTTCACTGTAATATAAATTTAAAATGTTATCTCAAAAACTAAAAAAAGAAATGGAAAAGAAAGGTGGATAGGAGGGAGAAAAGGAGGAAGGAAGGAGAGAGGGAGAGGGACAATGGGAATACCATTATGTTCTTAGACTTGTATCTACAAACCATATTGAATCTGTCAAAAACTAATTAAAATTTTTAAAAATTTTCTAAAAGTAGGAAATAAAAGGCAAATAGCTCAAATATTGTAGAAAGAGCCTAAACTACACTGTGATGGCAATATGTGCCAATCCATGTGCAAAGGCAAGGTCTAAGAATGACAATTCCACTACACAATAATTTTTAAAACATACAGTATGTTTCTTAGAGATACAATAGTGTTGAAGAGAAGGAATTCTAGAGCCAAGCTGACTATACTCAGACCCTTGCTGCTCCCCAATTAGTAACTAACTGACTTTTCTGATCTTGGATAAGTTATCCTCCCGGATCCTACTCCCTCATTTATAAAATTAGAATAACAAGATTTACAGAGATGTTGTGAAGATTGTGTTAATACTTAATAGAAAAAAAATGCTTCAAAACCAGTGTTCAATATATAATAAGTACTTTATAAATCCTAGCCATATGACAACTCTCCATATTCCATGGTTAGATAGCTTCTTACATACCAGAAATCCTTTTAATAGAAGCAAAAGCTTTCTTCCCAACCCTTGAATCTAAAACTTAACAATCTTATTTCTCAATCTAAATTAAATACAAGAATAAGGGGGGGAAAAACAGGATGAAAATTTCATTAACATTAGGAGGAAAACAACAATCAGAGCGTGTCTTATTGATGGCAGGTTAATATCATCCTCTTTGTGTGAGATAGCAGTATCATACAATAATAGCTTTTCCTGTCTATACCCAAAAAAGTTGCTTCTACAACCTTAAAAATGGGAGAAGAAAATCTACAAAAATATTTTGACATTACAAGTCTTCCTATTTACAGAAAAACTCAATTACAATAAATGAGAGGACGTGTAAGAATTAGCTAAGGCTGGCTCAGTTCCATTCCTCAAAAAGATTACTTGTAATCAAGTTGTTTTCAACAGACTTTTCACTTGTATGATTTCAAAATTAGTTTTCTCCCAACATAAAAGTATATTTCCTTCCTACTTGAGTCATCAACTGTATCTTAGGCTATGTTGACCAGTGCTCCTTATTATCTCTCATACACTGATCTTGAAGGTTCCATAACCCACAATCACAATCAAGTCTGATCATGAAGCTCTGAACATCATACAGAAGTGTTCTCCAGTATGAGAACACGTAGGCTTCCAGGAACTCTTACGTTCCATTTTTCAGAAATCTACCTAAGAACTTTTAATGTACTTTTTTTTTTTTTTGGACAGGCAGAGTTAAAGAGAGAGAGAGAGAGAGAGAGAGGTCTTCCTTTTCCATTGGTTCACCCCCGAAGTGGCCGCTACAGCCAGCACGTTGTGTCCAGCATGCTGCAGGGATGGGAAGCCCGGAGCCGGGTACTTCCTCCTGGTCTCCCATGCAGGTGCAGGGACCCAAGCACTTGGACCATCCTCCACTGCCCTCCCGGGCCACAGCAGAGAGCTGGACTGGAAGAGGAGCAACCGGGACAGAATCTGGCGCCCCGACTAGAACCCGGGGTGCAGGCACCACAGGTGGAGGATTAGCCTAGTGAGCCATGGCGCCCGCCTAATGTACTCTTGGATAAGCTACTTCTACAACATAACTTCAAATTTAACCCAGTTCCTTCACTAGAATCCTGTCAAATCATCTAGAAACAAATATCTACACTATACAGTTACAAGTGGAAGTTCAAGATAAGAGGGTGTGTCTACAATTAAAAACATTTTGACACACCTAGTTTTTGAAATAAGCTAGTTTCTAAGCTATTTAGCTCAGAAGTACATGTAGCTATTTTACAAATGTAAACTAAGTCACAAAGAGTATAAGATATTTAATGTATTAAAATATAGTGAATTTATTAAACTTCTACCACTAACATAAAATTTTTAAATCAAAAAATGGAAATGTGTATTCAATTTAGGTTTCTATGCAGTTCTGAAACTCTTTTATCCAATTTCAAGTAAGTACAGGCGGGGTTGGCGCTATAGCACAGCCTGTACTTTTGCCTGTACTTTGCCTGAAGCACCAGCATCCCATATGGTGCTCCTTCAAGACCTGGCTGCTCCACTTCCAATCCAGCTCTCTGCTATGGCCTGGGGAAGCAGTAGAAGATGGCCCAAGTCCTTGGGCCCCAGCACCCAGGTGGGAGCTCCTGGCCCCTGGCTTCGGATCAACACAGCTCCAGCCGTTGCAGCCAATTGGGGAGTGAACCATACATAGGATGAAAGACCTCTCTCTCTCTCTCTCTCTCTCTCTCTGACTCTCCTTTCTCTGTGTAACTCTTTCAAATAAATAAATAAATCTTTAAAAAAAAAAAAGTACAGGCAATAATCCACATAAGAAATTTGATTTTCTTTATTTTTCCCCAAAGATTTATATATTTATTTCAGAGGCAGAGTTAAAGATAGGGAGAGGGAGAGACAGAGAGAGGTCTTTGATCTGCTGGTTCACTACCCAGCACCAATCCAAAGCCAGAAGCTGGGATCTTCTTCCAGGTCTCACATGTGGGTGTAGAGGCTTAAGCACTTGGGCCATCTTTCACTGCTTTCCCAGGCCATAGCAGAGAGCTGGATTGCAAATGGAGCAGTGTCCAAAAGGGATGCCAGCGCCACAGATGGAAGCTTAACCTACTACACCACAGCGCCAACCCAAAATTTGATTTTCAACCTACCTACAGCACTCTCACATTCACACACCAAAAAAGAAAAAAAAGGGGGGGGGGGGCTCCAACCACCACCCCAATGTTGCTATATATCTATCCTAGATCCCTTAGTTTTAGCCAAAATCCATTCTCGTTATTCCATCTTTCTTCCCTTTCACACCCTAAAATATCTGCCTCTGCCTCCTAGTTGAGAACCATTTAGGGCTTTGCTCTGCACCCAAAGAAAAAAGGCTCCTCCCAACAAAACAGTCTACTGTTTCCAGAGATCCCAGAATCACTTAAAGATTCTTGCTATTATGTGGGTAAAATTGAATTTTCTGTGTTATCAAGACAATTTAAAATGTTTCTATCAAAATCAAGTTTTTACTTCCAAAAAAATGTAAAAGCATGAATGACAACGCATCTCCAAAGCTGACAACAAAAGTGTCCTCTCCACTATATTAGATCAAAACACCTAATAAATGTTACACATTTGGAGTTCTGATAATCTACTTACTAAGGGGGGGGTCGTCACTTTCTAATTTACCAGAAATATTACAACTTTAACAAAAACCATTATGACACTCAGTTTCCTATAATGAGGCTATTTCCATAATACAGCTGACAGCCAGTACTACCAAGGCTGCTTCACTAGAATACAACCTCAGTTGAATGTAAATAGCTAAATAACATGTATCCAAAAAGTCAGTCCACTGACCAAGCAATTTATCTAACAATTATGTGGTCTTAAAAACACGTACTTATTATAAATCCTAATGTGAACTAGACACAGTGCTGAGTCCTGAAACATCCAGACTAAAAATAAAGTTACTTCCTTCCCACAACTCCCATCTTAGTAAAGATACAGATTAGGGCTGGCACTCTGGAGCAGCAGGATAATCCACTACCCCTGACACCAGCACCCATACCAGCACCAGTTCAAGTCTCTGCAGCTCCACTTCCAATATAGCTCAAGGCTAATGTGCCTGGAAAAGCAGCAGAAGATGGCCCAAGTATCTGGGCCCCTACTATCCCCTTGGGAGAACTGCAAAGAGATCCAGACTCCTGGCTTCAGCCTGGCCCATCTCCAGCCATTGCAGCCATTTAGGTAGCGAACTCACAAATGGAAGATTTTTCTCTCTCCTTAATTCTGCCTTTCAAACGAACAAGATAAATATTAAAAAAAAAAAAAAAAAAAAAAAACTGGTCAGGGGCCGGCGCTGCGGTCTAGGGAGTAAAGTTGCTGCCTGCAGTGCAGGCATCCCATACGGATGCTAGTTCAAGACTTGGCTACTCCACTTCTGATCCAGCTCTCTGCTATGGCCTGGGAAAGCAGTAGAAGATGGCCCAAGTGCTTGGGTCTCTGCACCTGTGTGGGAGACCCGAAAGAAGTTCCTGGCTCTGGATCGGCTCAGCTCTGGCCGCTGCAGCTATTTAGAGAGTGAAACAGCAGATGAAGATGTCTCTCTGCCTCTACCTTCACCTCTCTAACTCTGCCTTTCAAATAAATAAATCTTAAAAAAAAAAAAAAAACTAAAAATACTGGTCACTTACTTAATCATAAAGCAGCTTGAAATAAAAAAAGAGTATCTAAATGATAGAAAAAAATATAAGCAAGAATATAAGATTTAAACTTTACTACTTACAAATACCTCAGAATCTGCTTTGCATACATTTTAACTACACAGTAATTTTTGAAAGTATACACATTGTAATTTTTGAAAGGATCCTGTATAATTACTATGATGTAAGTTCATAACAACCATTTTAAAAGACTAAATTATTAACATTAAAAAGTGATAAAATTCTGTTGGAGAAGAAATTAAGAATTTTCTTAAATTTTGCTTTTCTAATGTGTACAATGATGCTCTAATATTTCAACTGCTAAAAATAAATTTAATTGGGATGGACACTGGGCGTATCAGTTTAAATGCCCGTGTTCCATACGAGTACTTGCGTTTGCAGAACAGCCCCAGCTCCTGGCTCCAGCTTCCTGCTAGTGTAGACCCTTGAAGATCAATGGTGATAGCTCCAGAGGCTACATTTTGCCACTTATATGAGAGACCTGAATTGAGTTCCTAGCCTCAGCTCCAACCTGACAAGAATAAAACCACTGCAGGCATCTTAAATTATTTTTTATAAATAAATTTTCTTAATTTTTATTTTGTAACTAAGACTCCAAATGTATAAGCCTAGAAACAACATAATTTAATGCTACTTGTTTAGCACTGTAAAGTCTCTTCAGCACTTTTACAAAGTCTTCCATTTAATTCTTAGGAAATGAAAACAAAGCAAACTAATGACCCATCAATTCATAAATATACAATCCTAGCTGTATTCTTTTAAAAGCTAAATCCAGGGTTCAAACATTCAAATGTTTGTCCATGTTTTTGCATCTTGCCACCATGAATATCAAGCAAAGATAAAGGAAAAAAAGGTTTTTTCTTCACATATCACACACACACACATTTGGCTAAAGTACAAAAATCCCATTGTTTTCGGGAGTTTGTCTCTGAAATAGAAAGTTCACAATTCGCATATGAGGGTACTTCAAAAAGTTTGTGGAAATGGAGTAAAAGAAGTTTATTCGGTGCAAAAAAAATGTGAAAACTACACATAATCATATAATCAATAGTATCAAGCATATTGGTGAACCAAAGAACCCAATACCAACTTAAGAAAAGTTACTTTATTTGTTTTTAAAGATTTACTTATGTATTTGAAAGTCAGAGTTACATAGAGAGAGAGGAGAGGCAGAAAGAGAAAGAGAGAGAGAGAGAGAGAGAGAGAGAGAGAGAGGTCTTCCATCCCATGGTTCACTCCCTAATTGGCCGCAACAGCCAGAGCTGGGCTGATCCGAAGCCAGTTTATTCCTGGTCTCCCACATGGGTGCAGGAGCCCAGAGCTGGGCTGATCTGAAGCCAGTTTATTCCTGGTCTCCCACATGGGTGCAGGAGCCCAAACACCTGGGCCATCTTCTATTGCTTTCCCAGGCCACAGCAAAGAGCTGGATCGGAAGTGGAACAGCCAGGACTAGAACTGGCGCCATATGGATGCCAGCACTGCAGGCGGCAGCTTCACCCACTATGCCACAGTGCCAGCCGTAAAGTTATTTTAGAAAAAAAAGGGGGGGAGGTGTTTTGCCAGCGCTGTGGCATAGCTGGTAAAGCCAGCACCTACAGTGGCAGCATCCCATATGGGCACCGGTTCGGGTTCTGGCTGCTCCACTTTCAATCCAGCTCTCTGCTGTGGCCTGGGAAAGCAGTAGAAGATGGCCCAAATGGTTGGGCCCCTGCACCTGCGTGGGAAACCCAGAAAAAGCTCCAGGCTCCTGGCTTCGGTTCAGCCCAGCTCTGGTCGTTTTGGCCATTTGGGTAACGAACCAGCGGATGGAAGACCTCTCTCTCTCTCTATGCCTCTTCCTCTCTTTAACTCTGCCTTTCAAATAAAGTAAATAAATCATAAAGGGGGGAGGGTAGAAAAAAAAACCTTATTAGTATACCTTTAAATCTAATTTTTCCCCATTCCAAATTCACTAAACTTCCTCCACTCATCATCTAGAACAGCATTTTCCAATATTTAGTCACAGATTACTGAAAATCCATACAAAGTTTTAACTAGTCCCCAAGAACCAGTATGCAACTAAAACTAAATCCCAGACTCTGACCCCCATCCCAACCTATAATCTTCTATCAAGACTCAAACTCTTACACATTTTCAACATCAAAGAATCAGCTCTTCAAAGTTTTATAAAATTACACTCTCCAATGTAATGACCTCTGAGACCTAGATACAACTGTGCGCCCTCAGTAAATTTTGCTAGTTTCATTCACACTGAACATTTGCCAAGCCTTTCCAGTTTTCTTCCATATAATTTCTATGCTTAATTCTACGACAACTACTCTAATCCAAGACTCCCTTATTGTATCACAGCCCAACTTAGCACAGGTTCCAGTCAACATTTTATAATATTCTACATCATAATAATCATGAGCTATTACATAAAAAAGGACAATCCTGGTTATCAAGACCCAGTTAGCATTTCTCCTTCTTTCCTGCCATGTAGTATCCATTCCAGGCTAGCATCTTACTAAACTGTAAACCATTCTCTTAAAAAAGCTTCCCAACTGGGGAAATGGCCCTCCAGTTTAACAAACCTTAATTTCAGCTGCAAGTACAACACGTAACTGAAACTATACTTTTGTATCCATATTTTGTCTACCCTGACATACTAAATGTTATTTTACTTTTCTTCTCACACAACACCAATCATAAGCACACAATAAACCCTGGTGACTAAACAGCAATGATGTGGCTGCATGTCTTACACTATTCAGCTGGAACTGCAGCAGCTTCAGAATGAATACACCTAGATCAAAGAGCGCCTACGTTCCCCAAAAACTTCCCAGCATTGTTGTCTCCTACAACCTAGCTGGGTCAGGACTACCCCTACCAGCACCAAGGCAAAGCATCACACTGCTGCCCTTGCAGGAATCCAACTGGTAAGATTATTACAGTTTTTCCACTTATCCTTGACACTGCTTCCTTTTTCCTAGGATGAAAATTGACAGCTAGATTGGTTAGAATTACCACTGCTGGATTTTTAGTCAGAACAAGCAGACTTTTTAGAGTTGCTAGGAAGAATCATTAACAATCATTAAATAAATCAATTGTTCCTAAAAATGTTTTTTAATTTAAAAAAAAAAGGAACTCTGGGGTTCTTTACCTAGGCTTGTTACATGGAGTTGCCCATTGAAAAGCAGACCAAATGCAAATCAATTCGTACCATTCAGAGTATCTGCACCTATTCTTTCAGGCACAGGGCTGATTTGAAGTTCCATGTGTTTCTCTATCCACAGCTGTTCTTATCCCTATTTAGCTGTCCCCAGTTAGTGGTCACATAGGTCTCTCACTGCAATTTCGTGTTAGTAGCCATGGCCAATGACTGCCCTTGCCCTGCTCTCAGTCCTCTCCACACACACAAACTGCATTTTTGGTACTCCACAAGGACTGTACTTTAGATTCAGTCATTCTAGTAAACGCATATACTTTCTCAATTATCAAATGAGGCTACAGCTGACGATCCACAGCATCCCTGAAAAAATTTTTAATTCAATGCTTTTAAGCATACTCTGATGTCTTTAGGTATACATTTGGGTAAGTCAAAAGGACTCACCTAGAATAAGCTACTTTACACATGAACAAAAAGAGCGGATCCCAGAGCGGATCCCATTGTTAGCAAAAGTTTTCTAACCATTACATTTTCTAACCATTACAAACCATTACAAAGTAACGCAATGAAGTAACAAAAAGAGTTGGCATTGTGGCACAGGAAGTTAGGATGTCACTACTGGATGCAGGTAGGAGAGTTCCGCCTCTGTTTCTGACCCAGCTTCTTGCTAATGCACATCCCAGGAGGGAGCAGGCAGCGGATAATGACTGAAGTCCTAGGGTCCTTGCCACCCACAGTGGAGACCTGCATGGAGTCCCTGGCTCCGGACTTTGGCCTGGACCAGCCTTGGCTGTTACAGCCATTTGTAGCATGAACCAGAGGACAGTAACTTCCTCCTCTTTTCTCCCTCTCTGTCACTCTGCCTTTCAAATAAACAAACACATAGGTCTTTGTTGAAAAAGAAAAAGAAACAGGCTTTGAGATCAAAATGATTTGGGTTTGAAAGTCTAATTTACAGTTTCACAGTGGATAATGGTAGAAAAAATTATCTCTGCAAGCTTCAATTTCTTCAACTGTAAAATATTACCCTTCTCTCATAAATGTTGAGAAATGGGGGATCTGGCACTGTGGCACAGTGGGTAAGGCTGCTGCCTGCAGCACTGGCATCCCATCTGAGGGCCACTTCAAGTCTGCTGCTCCACTTCCAATCCAGCTCCCTGATAATCCACCTGGGAAAGCAGGGGAAGATAGCACAAGTTCTTGGGTCCCTGCCATTTACATGGGAAACCAGGATGGAGTTCCAGGCTCCTGGCTTTGGCCTGGCCATTGCGGCCATTTGGGGAATGAACCAGCAGACGGAAATTAATGCTCTAACTCTGCCTTTCAAATAAATAAGTCTTTAAAAAAGAAAGGAAGGAGGCCGGCGCCGTGGCTCAACAGGCTAATCCTCCACCTTGCGGCGCCGGCACACCGGGTTCTAGTCCCGGTCGGGGCGCCGGATTCTGTCCTGGTTGCCCCTCTTCCAGGCCAGCTCTCTGCTGTGGCCCGGGAGTGCAGTGGAGGATGGCCCAAGTGCTTGGGCCCTGCACCCCATGGGAGACCAGGATAAGCACCTAGCACCTGGCTCCTGCCATCGGATGAGCGCGGTGCGCTGGCCGCGGCAGCCATTGGAGGGTGAACCAACGGCAAAGGAAGACCTTTCTCTCTGTCTCTCTCTCTCACTGTCCACTCTGCCTGTCAAAAATAAAAAAATAAAAATAAATAAAAAAAAAGGAAGGAAGGAAGAAAAGTGAAATTCCTAACAGTATCAGTCACATAACAAACATCATAATAATGCTCCTTAAGCCCCTGATCAGATAATACACACCTTTGAAGGTCTCAAACAGGCTATTAAAAGCACACCAGAAAACAGAGAAGTGCCTTCCATGACCATTCCGCTGAGCCCATTAACAGAGAACCCACACATACACATGGCAGATACTGTTACTGTAGGGGATGGTCTGAAAGAGGCCTTAAAATAACAGTGCTCACGGAACTCTCAAGCTTGATTCGAGTCTTGGCTGCTCCCCTTTCTACCCAGTTCCTGTTCATGTGCCTGGGAAAGCAGGAAGACGACCCAAGTGTTTGAGTCCCTGCACCCACACATGGGAGATCCAGATGAAGCTCCTTGGATCCTGGCTTCAGCCTTGTCCAGCCCTGGCCACTGCAGCCATTTGGGGAGTGAACCAATGGATAGAAGATCTCTCTGTCTCTAACTCTGTCTTTAATTAAATAAAATAAATCTTAAAAAATATATTCTCACATGCATAAAAATTCCTAGGGCTGTATCTAATCAGAAAAGTTCCAATAATTTTCTAATATGGTTATGAAAAAACAAAGAAAAGCATTTTTATATATAATTTAATCAGGTGAGACATGTGCCAGAATTGGACAGCATTAGGAAAGTTTAAGTTTTATGATTCTGTAGTCTTTCATTCTCCCTCCCCGCCACCCATCCCTGTGTATGTAAAATAGGAAAATATTTATACACAACAATGATTAACAAATTAGAAAAGTGAAAACTAAAAGGTTTCATTAAGTATCTGAAAATGACATTTTTAAAGTTAAATCTGTATTTCTACAACTATTAATGTATACAAATATATTCATTTCTCACATTTGCTAAAACAAATATATATTTAATATGAATGTACTCTGGTCTACAAATCATCATCATATAAACATCTTACAAACTTAACCATAAACAGCTCAGATTAGCAGATGAAAATGGTACCTATTACAGTATAATATCTTCATGCTACAATCTTGATGTTAATTGTAAAACAAACAAAAAATTCCAAGTACTTTTCAAGAAAGTTATGCTTAACAGAAACACCAAAAAATCAGCCAGTTTAATGCAATAAATGACTGCAGAGTTCTGGAATTAGTAAATTTCTGTATCAGGATCTTTACCCACAAAGATTATGCATTTAGTTTACTTCAAACATCAGGTTTTTACTGCTTTAAATTTCTTTAAAAGGCAAAGATGTATATACTATGACCCATCAGCAGTCTGATGTATTTGTCTTACTTTTTATTACTTCACAGAGAAGAGTGGCAACCCTCATCTATAATCACAAAAAGTGAAAATGGGCAGAAAAGTGATTTACTGGAAGCCACACTTTGAACAAACAGAAATGTTACAAAAAAAAGGACCTTACAGAGAAAGCCCCCAGTACATGATCCTTTTTAGAGCTAGACATCCACCGGCAGCTCTTCATCTAAAATATCTATGGAACAACCGAATGCTATAAAGTGCAACAGAAGTCTGCCTACACAGCATACACGCAGACTAAGTGAGACTCAGGATAGAAGTATGCTTGGCCCTGCAGTCCTAAGTCAACGCGACGGAAAAGAGCAGAAACAATACACTACATGAAACACTCATATACTTTCTCAATTATCAAACGAGGCTACAGCCGACGATCCACAGCATCCCTGAAAAATTTTTTAATTCAATGCCTTTAAGCATACTTTGATGTCTTAAGTATACTTCCGGGTAAGTCAAAAGCACTCACCTAGAATAAGCCACTTTACACATGAACAAAAAACAGCAGATCCCAGGACACGGTGGAAATAAAAACTGCTGTTTCCAAACCCGAGTCAGCAATAAATTACATGCTTTTAGCCAATTTAACTGTAATTTGTAAGGCGGGGGGCACAGTTCTGACAGTCCACTGACGACGGCTGTTAGTCTACCCCGTCTGAGAGTTTAAGAAAACTCAAAAGCTGGCTCGCCCAGGGACCCTCCTTCGACTCTAAGCGACCCAATCCCGCCTTCAGATCACAGAACAAGCCGAAACCGCTCACCCCGCTACCTATCAAAGCCTTTCCCCAGGGCGACAGAATGTTTTCACTCCCCACGAACACACACCCTCCTGCGAGTCCTCTGCAAACGCGCGGGCGCTCGGTGCGAAGCCACCTTCTCACACCAGCGGGAGATGCCCGCTGCCCCTCCGCGGGCGGCCCCTCCGCAGAACCGAGTCGGTCCGGATCGCCTCACCCCCCAAAGAACAATACACGAGCCCGGCTGCAAACATCGCAACTTCCCACGAGTCTGCGCGGCGGTTCTCGGCGGCGGAGAGGACTCCGGAATCCGCCACCGGGCAGGGGCTGGGGGAGGATGCGGGAGGGTGCGCGGCGGACGGCGGCGGCGAAGATCGCCAGCCCGCAGCCGCTGCCCGCGCCCGCCCGGCGGGGCTGGAAGGATGCAGCTCCCGGCCTGGGCGCTGAGCGCTCGCCCGGCCTCCGGATCTCCCCACTTTGCTTTTCCCGGAGGCGACTCCCGCCTCCCGCGCGGCCGGAGCGGTGGGGGGGCGGGGAAGGCCTCGCGGGAGGCTCCGAGTCTCCACGGCCCGCCACGGAAGGGAACGCGGTCGGGGCGCGGGGGGACAATAGGGAGCGGGCAGCGCAGCGCGCCCGAGTGGCGCCGCCGGCCGGCCGGGCTGACTGAGGCGCCCGCGGCAGGCACGGCGCGACTGGGCTCCGCTCGGCCGGGCCGTCGCTCCGCCGCGCGGCCACTGTGGTCTCGGCGCCCCCGGCGCTCCGGGTCGTGCCTCACCTCCCAGCCCCGCCGCCCAGGAGAGGAGCAGAATTAACACTCTCAGCAACACCATCTTCCGCTGCCGCCGCCTCCTCACGGGTTAACAGCAGCACATCGATCCGGAGGGAGAAGCTGAAGGGGCTTGGTCCGGAGCCTCCACGGGAAGCCGGGACCTCCCCCGGCAGGAGAAACGGCGAAGCACCACCCTCTCGCTCCACTTCAGGGGCCGGCAACGCGCCCAGCTCCTCCAAAACAGGGACCTCCCTCCCCCTCGTTCGTTTCCTTCCTCCCTTCCCCGCTTTCCTTCCCTTGCTCCTTCCCTCTTCTCTGCCCCCTCCCCGGGGCCCCGGGGCTCCGCCTCCTTCCTCGCCACGTGATGCGCGGACACCCAACCGGCACGCGGGGCCGCGCCCCTACCTCCCGCCCCTCCCCCTCCCCCAGGCGCCCCAGAGGTGTGCGCATGCGCGCGGGGGCCGGTTCCCGGGCTGCTAGGACCGCCGCCGCTTCCTGTCCGCCGGCGGAGAGCTGGGATTGGGCTTGGGGGGCGGGGTTTGCTCTGGTCCCGCCCCCGGACGGGAGCGCTCCTGGAGCGGCGGTAGCGCTGCCCTCGGTGTCGCCGCGGCTGAGGACGGTCCACTGGGCTAGACCCGGAGCGCGGAAGAGGGAAGAGGAGCGCTTTCCACTTGGTAACTTCACAAAGAACGGAGCTTTCGGTTCTTCTTTATCTGGTTCTCCTGGTGCACCATAGCTAGCGAGTAAACAGAAGTCCCAACCAGCAGTAATCGTAGCGGCGACTGCCACCAGAGATACATGAACGCAGGGACACTTCGAGCCGGAGGAAGAAACAACACCATGTCCAAGGCGCAGTTCTCTGAGCTCTTTACAAATTCGCGTCACAGACTAGGCCCCAGCCATTGTGAAAGCGTGCAGCCTGATGCACACGGTCCTAAATCTCCAGCCCAGGAAATGTCCTCTCTCCCACTCTCTCTGTCCCGTCTGTGAAGCAAAAGCCCCCTCCCCTCGCCTTCACCCCAACTTCTCTGAAGCTCATATTTGGTTTCTCAGTAACTCACTTTGGTTCTTTAAACTCGTGTTTCAATAACTAGAACTTTCCGGTGCCGTTTAATGAGATACCCTGTGTCTGTTGGGCATCCTGCTTGAAGTCGGCTGAGTTAGGACATACAAGTATTAATACTGCCGCTATTAATGATAAGTTGGAATTCCTACTTCTACGCTGGATGTTTTATACAATTTAAAATTAACACAAGTCCAGAGTGTTTTTTTTAATTTTCAGTTTGAGAAATGAACTATAAATTTGCTCAACATTAATGAGCTCAAAAATACCCTAAGGCACCGTTATTAATAGTATCCATTCATTTATAATGAGATGTATAGAATCATCACAGGATGACAGAATCTCATGAATGTGGATTTTTTTTTTCCATTTTTCCTTTCTTTAAATATTCAATCATAGAGGACAGTAACTTGTAGACATTACACTGCATATTACCTGTTCTTTTTACTGTTACCTTGTGGTACTGTCACAAATCATGTTTTTATTTTCTACTTATCAGACCAACTTATGGCAGGTTTAGTGTTGCACAGTACTTTTTATAATTAAT
The DNA here is from genome assembly GCA_949820135.1 of Sylvilagus floridanus. Taxonomy (NCBI): domain Eukaryota; kingdom Metazoa; phylum Chordata; class Mammalia; order Lagomorpha; family Leporidae; genus Sylvilagus; species Sylvilagus floridanus. The sequence continues at coordinate 66,702,008 of OX463239.1, forward strand.
TCCAGTGATTAGCCCCAAAGTTACTTTCGAAGTTCAACTAGAAAAAAATCAAAAAGCATATTTTGTTTTATAAAGATTTATTTATTTATTTGAAAGAGTTACACAGAGAGAGGAAAGGCAGAGAGAGAGAGAGAGGTCTTCCATCTGCTGGTTCACTCCCCAGATGGCCGCAATGGCCAGAGCTGTGCTGATCTGAAGCCAGGAGCCAGGAGCTTCTTTCCAGTATCCCACGCAGGTGTAGGAGCCCAAGGACTTGGGCCATCTACTGCTTTCCCAGGCCATAGCAGAGAGCTGGATTGGAAGTGGAGCAGCCAGGACTCGAACCGGCACCCATACAGGATGCTGGCGCTTCAGGCCAGGGCATTAACCCTCTGCGCCACAGTGCCGGCCCCAGCATATTTTGTGTTACCAAAATGATCGCAGAATATTATGTTTCAGATTTCTGGAGTGGGCATTTGGCCCAGTGGCTAACACGCCTCTTGGAATGCTTGCATCCCATTTTGGAGTGCCTGAGTTCCAGTCCTCACCCAGCTGCTGATTCCAGCTTCCTGCTAATGCACACCACAAGAGGCAGCAGATGATGGCTCTAGATGCGTCCCTGCCACCCATATGGGAGACCCACAGTGAGTTCCCAGGCTCCTGACTCAGCCCTGCTGTTGCAGGCATTTGGGGAGAGAACCAGCAGATGGACAATCTCTCCCACATACGCACACCTTTCAAATAAATAAGTAAATCTTTAAAACATGGTATTTCTTTCATTTGTAAACGATAAATTACATTACATACCAGCATCATAGTGAATGATATTCCAGTGTTACAAATATGGGCAACTGTTTTGTTTGAAGTCTTTTTTTTTCTCTCTTATGATTTATTTATTTGAAAGGCAGAGAGAGAAAGAGGGAGAGAGAGGTCTCCCAACTACTGATTCACTCCCTAAAAAGTCACAACAGCCAGGACTGGGCCAAGCCAAAGCCAGGAGCCAGGAGCCAGGAACTTCATCCTGGTCTTCCACGTGGGTGCAAGGGCTCAAAGACAGGCCATCTCCTGCTGCTTTCCCAGGCACGTTAACAGGGAGCTGGATCAGAAGAGGAGCAGCCAGGACTTGAACCAGCACCCATATGGGATGCTGGCATCAGAGGCAGAGGCTTAACCTACGCCACAGTGCCAGCCCGTTTGAAATCAGCTTACTTAACTATTGACATGTAGAAATGTATGAGAAACTGATGAAATGTCAGAGTATAAAGTCTGCATATACACACTTCACAGACTGCCTGGATTTCACTTCCAGCTCTACCATTTTATAAGCAGTGTGACTTTGGCCAAATTATTTCACTTTTCTTACATCAAGACTTCATTTTGTTTTTGGTTTTTTTTTTAAGATTTTTTTTTTATTTGAATGGCATCCACTGGTTCACTCCCCAAATTGCCACAACTCCTGGAGCTAGACCAAACTGAAGCCAAGAACCAGGAGTGTCTTCCAGATCTCCCAGGTGGGTGCGGGGCTCAAGCACTTGGGCCATTTTCCACTCCTTTCCCAGGAGCATTAGCATGGAGCTGGATAGGAAGAGGAGCAGCTGGGACTTGAACTAGCATCCATATGGGATGCTGGGTTTGCAGGAGGTGACTTAATAACCTGCTATGCCACAGCACCGGCCCAAAGACTTCTCTTAAAAAAAAAAAAAAGACAATCATGAAATATTTGTCTTGTGGGGTTGTTTCAATGATTAAATTCAAATTAGTTAATGTGTATGTCTGCCAGATAATAATTGCTATTTGTTAAGTAAAAAATTATTGTCCTTCCATGAACAGTTGAAATCTATTCAAAAGTAGTAATTATTTTAATAGCATTACTTCCTGAGCAACTATACAAAGTTTTGATGCTGCCAGTATAATAAAAGTTATCCTCAAGTTTTAGTGATGAGAAATTCAGCAAGCAAGCAGATAACCATATACAGTATATCAGACAAGCAATACTGTAAGAAAATGCTTGCTGCACAGACTTAAGGCCAACCCTGGTAAACACTTCAATAATTACATTTTAAATTTCTAACTCCTATTAAATTGCCTGCTGGATAACTCATGTTCATGCCAAATCCAGTGGTGTATTTAACAACTTCTTTCTAGCAATGGTACCACCATTTTATAGGAAACTGGGATTAAACCTGGAATCATCTTAGTTTCTTCTTCCCATGTTTATCCATAATCAACCACCAAGTCATGTTGATATTTTTCCTAAATATCTTATTAATGCCTTTATATTATTTTTTAAAGATTTATTTTATTTATTTGAAAGAGTTACAGAGAGAGGTAGAGACAGAGAGATCTTCCATCCGCTGGTTCACTCCCCAGATGGCTGCAACAACCGGAGCTGTGCCGATCCAAAGCCAGGAGCCAGGAGCCCCTTCCGGGTCTCCCACATAGGTGCAGAGGCCCAAGCACTTGGGCCATCTTCTGTGGTTTTCCCAGGCCACAGCAGAGAGCTGGATTGGAAGTGGAGCAGCTGGGACTAGAACCGGCGTCCATATGGGATGCTGGCACTTCAGGCAGGGCTTTAACCCGCTGCACCACAGCGCCAGCCCTCCCGTTTTATTACTTTAATTTTTATCTGAAAGGCAGATTTACAGAGAGAGGCAGATGCAGAGAAATCATCTCTCTAATGGTTTACTCCTTAAATGGCCACAACAGCTGGGGCTGGACCAGGCTGAAGCAAGGAGCTTCATCTGAGTTTCCCACATGTGGATACAAGGTCCCATGGATGAAGGCCATTTTCCACTGCTTTCCCAGGCACATTAGCAGGAAACTGTTTTGGAAGTGGAATAGCCAGAACTAGATTTGGTGCCCATATGGGATGCCAGTGCAGCAAGCAGAGGCTTAATTCGTTATACCATGGCACGCTCGCACTTGCTGGTATCCCCTCTGCTGTCACTCTGATGCATCCAGTTATTTTCACTGACCTAAATTGCTGCAGGATTCTGAACTCCTCTGCCTTAATCCTATCTCCCTGATTTCTGGTCCTGCTACCAAATCTCACTTAATACACTGCAATTTGTAGCCCCTCCATCATTCATTCCTGTTGGGGGCATCAAAGATCAGTTATTTATTGCCATGGTGTGGATATTAGTTCGGGTGTTCCCCAAAGTACTAAGAGCTTGATCCTTAAATCTTATGTTAATGACACTAGATGAGTGGAAATTGAACCCAATTTTGGTGTTTAAAGGTGAGGCTTTGAGTAAGTGATTAGATTTGAGTTGGTTCTTAGAGTGGGGCTCCCATGATCAAACCATGGTGGCTTTACAAGAAGAGACATGGAGCCACTCGCTCTTCCCATATGATGCTCTGAGCCACCTTGGGACTCTGTCAGCAACAATGCCTTCATCAGACACCCAACCAATGGGACAACCCAATCTTCAACCTCCAAAAATATGAGCCAATATATATCTCTCTTTGCTTCCTAAGTAGCTTGTTTCAGGTGTTTCATTATCGTGTCAAACAGCTGCCTGATGTATCAATGCCAGTGGACATCTTCACTCCTTCTATTCCTGAACCTCTCAGATAATTAACAGTCATTCCTCAAAATTCCATCCTCCAGCATTTTCCCAAGACCTTGCTCTCTCCTGGTTTTCCTGCTCACTTTAACTGTGCCTTTATCTACAAATCTTCCCTGGAATTTTTTTTCCTTCTCTTTATCCATTAGGCATTAGTATTTCTTAGAATTTTATTCTTGTTGGTGCCATGGCTCACTTGGTCAATCCTTCGCCTGCAGTGCTGGCATCCCATATGGGTGCCGGGTTCTAGTCCTGGTTGCTCCTCTTCCAGTCCAGTCTGCTGTGGCCCAGGAGGCCAGTGGAGGATGGCCCAAGTGTTTGGGTCCCTGCACCTGCATGGGAGACCAGGAGGAAGCACCTGGCTCCTGGCTTCAGATCGGTGCAACGCCAGCCATAGTGGCCATTTGGGGAGTGAACCAACGGAAGGAAGACCTCTCTCTCTCTCTCTCACTGTCTATAGTTCTACCTGTCAAATAAATTAAAAAAAAAAAAAAAGAATTTTATCCTTGGCTTTCTTCTCACTCTTCACACATGATTATTTTTATGACCTCCAAAATTCTGTGATTCCCTTGATTATATACTCTATGGAAACAAAGGCCCTGGGTCTATCTTATTCTGAATTCTACGCAATCCCAGAACATAGTCAGTACTTTTCCTGGACCCGGGTCCCAAGCCTCAGACCTGTGTCCTAGTTGTACCCTTTCGTGGCTATATGACCTTGGCTAAGTTAAGGCACCTGTGCCAGAGTTTCCTAACCTTTACAATGGGTAAAATAGTAGCACTTACTTCAGAGGTTGTTGTGAAGATTAAGTAAGTTAAACAATATAAAACATTGAGACCAATACATGGCTCAAAATAAGCACTATAGGGATAGGCCCTGTGGCACAGCAGGTTAAACCTCTGTCTGTAGTGCCTGCGTCTCATATAGGGACCAGTTTGTGTCCCGGCCACTGCACTTCCTAGCCAGCTCCCTGCTAGTGGCCTGGGACAGCAGCAGAGGATGACCAAGTGCTTGGCCTCCTGCTACCTATATAGGAGACCCAGGAGCAGCTCCTGGCTCCTGGCTTCAGCCTGGCACAACCCTGGTTGTTGTGACCATTTGAGGAGTTAACCAGCAATTGGAAGATCTTTTGCTCTCTTTCTCTCTGTTTTTTTCTGCCACTCAAATAAATAAATAATTTTTTTAAAACGTCTTGAAATGGGGTGGACACTGCAGTGTAATGGGTAAAGCTGCCTGCAGTGCTGGCATCCCCTTACAGGCGCCGGTTTGAGTCTCGGCTGCTCCACTTCTGATCCAGCTCTCTGCTATGGCCTGGGATAGCAGTAGAAGATGGCCCAAATCATTGGGCCCCTGTACCCACGTGGGAAACCCGGAGGAAGTTTCTGGCTCCTAGCTTCAGATCAGCACAGCTCAAGCTGTTGCAGCTAACTGGGGAGTGAACCAGCAGGTAGAAGACCTCTCTTTCTCTCCCTCTGCAACTCTGCCTTTCAAATAAATAAATAAATCTTTTTTAAAAAAAATCCTCGGCCGGCGCCGTGGCTCAACAGGCTAATCCTCCGCCTTGCGGCGCCGGCACACCGGGTTCTAGTCCCGGTCGGGACACCGGATTCTGTCCCAGTTGCCCCTCTTCCAGGCCAGCCCTCTGCTGTGGCCCAGGAGTGCAGTGGAGGATGGCCCAGGTGCTTGGGCCCTGCACCCCATGGGGAGACCAGGAAAAGCACCTGGCTCCTGGCTCCTGCCATCGGACGAGCGCGGTGCGCCGGCCGCAGCGCGCCATCCGCGGCGGCCATTGGAGGGTGAACCAACGGCAAAAGGAAGACCTTTCTCTCTGTCTCTCTCTCTCTCACTGTCCACTCTGCCTGTAAAAAAAAAAAAAAAAAAAAAAATCCTGATTCATGATGACTTCCAAAAACAAAAACAACAAAAATAATTAATTTAAAAAACAAGAAATATATCCTTTTATCCCCAAGATTAAATACAGGGTCTTCATGACCTGATCATTGTCTTCTTTGCCAGTATCATCTTTCACCACACTCTGGATTTTATCTTCTTCTTCTTCTTTTTTTTTTTTTTTTTTTGACAGAGTTATAGACAGTGAGAGAGAGACAGAGAGAAAGGTCTTCCTTCCATTGGTTCACTCCCCAAATGACCGCTACGGCCAGAGCTACGCCGATCTAAAGCCAGGAGCCAGGTGCTTCCTCCTGGTCACTCAAGTGGGTGCAAAGACCCAATCACTTGGGCCATCCTCCACTGCCCTCCCAGGCCACAGCAGAGACTGGACTGGAAGAGGAACAACCAGGACTAGAACTGGTGCCCATATGGGATGCCAGTGCCACAGGCAGAGGATTAACCAAGTGAACCATGGCGCCGGCCCTCTTCTTCTTCTTCTTTTTTTTTTTTTTTAAGATTATTTATTTGAGAGGCAGAGGCCAAGAGACATAGAGAGGTCTTCCATCTGCTGGTTCACTCCCCAAATGGTTGTAAAGGCCGGAGCTATGCTGATCGAAAGCCAGGATCCAGGAGTTTCTTCTGAGTCTCCCACAAGGGTGCAGGGGCCCAAGGACTTAGGCCATCTTCCACTGATTTCCCAGGCCATACCAGAGAATTGGATGTAAAGTGGAGCCAGTGCCCATATGAGATGCCGGCACTGCAGGTGGTAGCTTTAGGTGCTACACCACAGGGCTGCCCCTCTTCTTCTTTTTTAAGTTATTTATTTATTTATTTATTTATATATTTATAGGTGGAGGCTTAGCCTGCTATGCCACAGCGCTGGCCCCTGATTTTATCTTGTAAAAGTACCAAGGAGAAGCATAAAAATAACAGTAGTAGCTGGGAGTTACAAGGAAATGGAAGCTTAAAGAATTCCAGTAACTTACGCAAATTCAGAAAGCTGGTGGGTGGCAGAGCCAACACCCCAAGTTAAATCTGTCTCCAGAGCATGTTGGTGCTAATCACTACGGTATGCAGCTGTTCAACTGCACCTAGCTTCCCAAAGACACACCACTTCCCACTTCAACACCTTTGCACATGTTATTCCCTCCAGAAGGAATGCCTCTCCCATTTATCCTGTATATTCTATGAAGCTAGGCTCAGAGGACGTCTTAAATAGTTAAGCCTCTTGTTAGGGTTTTACCTTCTGTGTAAAAGAGGGATATCGTAGATGAAAAGCAGTTTCAAAATCCGTTTTCACAAAAAATAAAAAGAATAGTGAAATATAGTATGTAAACTTAAAGCAGTAAAAAGACCTGTAATAAATGTCAGTTTCCTTTAAAATGTAAAGGAGGGACCAGCACCAAGGCGCAGTAGGTTACTCCTCTGCCTGCAGCGTCAGCATCCCATATGGGCACAGGGTCTAGTCCCAGCTGCTGCTCTTCCAATCCAGCTCTCTGCTGTGGCCTGGGAAAGCAGAAGATGGCCCAAGCATGTGGACCCTGCACCCGCATGGGAGACCAGGGAGAAGCTTCTGGCTCCTGGCTTCGGATTGGCACAGTTCCAGCTGTTGTGGCCATTTTAGAACTGAACCAATGGACGGCAACTTCTCTTTCTGTCTCTCCCTCTCACTGTCTGTAAATCTACCTCCCAAATAAATAAATAAAATCTTTTTTTTAAATGTAAAGGAACAGATGTTGTTAAGGATGTGGTTTGGGCTTCTTACCTTCTGAAAAATTTTTGCTAATTTCTCCCACCATAACAGCAGGGCTGGGCCCAGAGCTGAAACCAGGAGGCAGGAATTCAATCCAGTTCTCCCATATGGGTGGCAGGCATCCAGTCACAGCTGTGTCTCCCAGAGTCCTTATAAGCAGAAAACTGGAGTCAGGAGCCAGAGTGGATTGAACCCAAGCAGTTCCATGTTCCTTCCCCAACTCTTGAAAACAGGTATGTATCATATATTTAGGGGTTTAAAAAAATAGGGTCTTGGGGACAGGTGTTGTGGTTAAGCTGCCTCTTAGTATAGCAGCATCCTATCCGAGGACCTGGTTCCAATCCCCACTACTCTGTGCTTCCTGCTAATGCACCTGGGAAGAAGCACATAATGGCCCAAATACTTGGGTCCCTGCCACCCACATGGGGCCCCTGGCATCCTGGCTTCAGCCTGGCCTACCCCCTGTTGATGCTGGGGGTGTGAACCTGCAGATGGAAGATATATCTCTCCCCCTCTCTCTCCCTTCCTCTCCCTCTGTCACTCTGTCTTTCAAATAAATGTTAAGAAACTTTTTTTTTTTAATAAAAACAAGGTCTAGGGGCAGGTGTTTGGCCTAGGGGTTAAGACACCACTGTTCCGTATCAAAGTACCTAGACTTAATGACTGCCCCAGCTCCTGCTCCTAGTTCCACTCCCGGCTGCAGCTTCCCACTGGTGTGAACCTTGCAGGTCAAGAGCAGTGACCCCGGTAGTTTGGCTTCTGCCAACCCCATAGGAGACGTGTTTTGAGTTCCTGATTCCTGGCTTCATCGTGCCCATCCCCAGCCATTGTGGGCTTTGGGGGAATGGACCAGCAGGTGGAAGCTCTTTCAGTCTCTCCCTCTCTGTCTGTAACTCTTGACTTTCAAATAAATTAGTAAATTAAAAAAAAAAAAAAACAACCCTTATTTCCTAACCATTTTGTTCTTCTCCTTTAAATAAGACTCCTACTCCATCTAATCAAAATGACTCACACCTGGTAACCTCAAAAGCTGCTTAAGCTTTTCTCCTTCCAGGCTTTTTTGTCCCTACTGTTTCTGTTCTGCTTATACAGCATTACCTAGCCTTTAAATAACAGGTCACAACCTGGTAGCTCATAAACCAAATTGGACTTCCAACATATGTAGTATTACTTGTAGTGAAATTGTTTTCCTTAAATATTCATCAGTATTCAACAGCTGGGAGCTGCCATGGTAAAACAAAGATTGCAGATTTTCCCTGAAAACTGGAAGGTCAGGCAGCCCTGGGTTCCTGCACTATATCAGTCAGCAGGAATCAAGTAGAGACTGCCCTCTTTGGACTGGGCTCATCCAGTCTCACTCCAGTCTGCATTATCCTCATCAGTATTTTAGTTTGTGACCCTTGTTTAAAGGACTAGATTAAGTTCTAAACAGTCAAGTGTTTTTTCCTAGACTCCTCTAGCCCCAGTAATCTTACTCACATTTTAGTCCAAAACACTAATTATATCATTTTTCTGCAATTAGTCATGTGTTGAAGACAGAAACAGAGATAGAGCTCTTCATCCAATTGTTCACTCCGCAAATGTCCAAAACATCTGGGGCTGGGCCAGTTTGAAGCTAGAAGCCAGGAATTCAATCCAGGTGTCCCAAATGAGTGGTAAAGGCCCAACCACTTGAGACATCACCTGATGCCTCCCATGGTTTGCATTAGCGGAAAGCTCAATCAGAAGCAGAGCCAGGACTGTTTACCAACCATTGGAATATAGGATGTGGGCATACCAAGAAATGTCTTGACTGCTTCACCAAAAGTCAGCCCCCCCCCCCAAATATTTATTCTGCTCTTACTATGAGAATTCCCAAATTCCCAAAACAATATTCCTCAGTGGTGACAGTTACCTTGACAGACACTTTATATACATTACTCTTTGCATCAGTGCTATGAAGTGTTGTTACTATATGCCATTTAACAGATGAGGAAACTATCAAACATCAGGCACATCCTAATTATTCTGTTATGGTCCATATCTGCTTCTACTTTGAAGGTCCAGAAGCCTGGTTTTTCTCAGTGCAATCTGAATCCATCAACGGAAAAGGACCAATTCATGAGAGCCAAACCCTCAAGGTACTTAGGTCTTTAAATACCACCTTATAATGTTATAAGTTAGACATGCATCTGAGCAAGTCAGTGCACTTTTTAAAAAATCATCAATATCTGAGAAACTAAATCATAATTGAAAATGGCTTCATAAGCAGGATATCAATGCAGAAGAAATAAGCTGAATGAATTTACTGCCTAGTTCATCCACCTACTGAGCTTACTATACAGCATCGAATCTGTCAAAGGAACAGATACCAGGCGGTCCACTGGTTTGGGGCATTACACCACAAATGATCAAAGCCCTCCATGACATACCCCCAAGCTTTGAAATCATCTCTGGAAGCCATGAAGACCACCTCGCCCTTTCTGTTATCACATGTGTTCTTCAGGAATAATGTAATTGATTAGGCCATAATTTTTTCACTCAGACTAGTTGATTCCCAGGCCTTACTTTTACTTCTTTCAGCCCTTGAAACAATTCAGTGGTCTAAGAAAACTATCACAAACAGCTAATCTGATTCACCTTATACTGATTTGGTTATTCAGTTCTCATCTTTCTGGGAAACACTTCATGACAGCCCTTTGGCACTACCTACAAGTGTTGTTTTTTGTTTTTTAAAATTTATTGATTGATTTGAAAGAGTTATACAGAAAGAGGAGAGGCAGAGAAGTCTTCTATCCGCTAGTTCACTCCCCAGTTGGCTGCAATGGTTGGAGCTGTGCCGATCCAAAGCCAGGAGCCAGGGGCTTCTTCAGGGTCTCTCACAAGCGTGCAAGAGCCCAAGGACCTGGGCCATCTTCTGCTTTCCCAGGCCACAGCAGAGAGCTGGATTGGAAGTGGGACAGCTGGACTCAAACCATCGTCCATGTGGGATGCTTGCACTGCAGGTGGCGGCTTTACCCGCTATGCCACAGCGCTGGCCCCTGGGTGTTGTATTTTTATTTCACTTGTACTTACCTATGTTTTACTTTCCTTACTAGATTGTAATCAGTTTCATGGCAGTAACAATATATTTGAAGAGCTCTTTATAGGATATAAATTCTCTGCTGTAAGTTCCCAAATTAGTCACAAAACCACATAGCAAAATCATTCAAGCTAATGCTTTCCCTTTGCCTGTTTTGTTTTGTTCTTTTACAAAAGATGAAAACTGAAGAGAAGTATATTGATCCACCTGAGCTAATAACATTAGTCAATGGCAGTACTAGGTCCTATGGTCTCCGTTCATCACTCTTTCTGTTACTTTAGGCTGCTTCCATGGGACCATGCTTAATATTCTTTTCTCAGGGCCAGTGTCGTGGCATAACAGGTTAGGCAGCTGCCTGTGATGCTGACATCCCATATGGGTGCTGGTTCAACTCCCAGCTGCTCCACTTCTAATGTAGCTCCCTGCTAATGCGCTGGAAAGTAACAGAAGATGGCCAAAGACCTTAGGCCCCTGCACCCACTTGGGAGACCCAGTTGAAGTTCCTGGCTTCTGGCTACAGCCCGGCTCAGCCTAGCTGTTGTGGTCATTTGGGGAGTGAGCCAGCTGTTGGAAGAGCTATCTCTATCTCTCCCTCTCCCTCTGTAACTCTGCCTTTCAAATAAATTTAAAAAAATTTAAAAATCCCAATCCAGAAAAATTTGTTAAAAATTTCTCTTCTCAGGCTGGCGCCGTGGCTCAACAGGCTAATCCTCCGCCTTGCGGCGCCGGCACACCGGGTTCTAGTCCCGGTCGGGGCTCCGGATTCTGTCCCGGTTGCCCCTCTTCCAGGCCAGCCCTCTGCTGTGGCCCAGGAGTGCAGTGGAGGATAGCCCAAGTGCTTGGGCCCTGCACCCCATGGGAGACCAGGAAAAAGCACCTAGCTCCTGGCTCCTGCCATCGGATGAGCGTGGTGCGCCGGCTGCAGCGCGCCGGCCGCAGCGCGCCGAACGCGGCAGCCATTGGAGGGTGAACCAACGGCAACGGAAGACCTTTCTCTCTGTCTCTCTCTCTCTCACTGTCCACTCTGCCTGTCAAAAAAAAAAAAAATTTTCTCTTCTCTATCCCAAAGCATTGTAAATTATTCAGTAAATAATTATGGAGGTAGGGGGCCGGCACCATTGCCCAGTAGGTTAATCCTCTGCCTGCAGCGCCAGCATCCCATATGGGCACCAGTTCTAGTCCTGGCTGCCCCTCTTAAATTCCAGCTCTCTGCTGTAGCCCGGGAAGGCAGTGGAGCATGGCCCAAGTGCTTGGGCCCCTGCACCTGCGTGAGAGACCAGGGAGAAGCACCTGCCTCCTGGCTTCGGATTGGCGCAGCTCTGGCCGTTGCGGCCATTTGGGGAAGGAACCAGCAGAGGGAAGACCTTTCTCTCTGTCTCTCCCTCTCACTGTCTGTAACTCTACCTCTCAAATAAATAAAATATTTTTAAAAATAATTATGGAGGTAGATTATTGTTATTCTGAGTCAAATGAGTCAATTCTTCCTATGTGCATAGTCACAATGCATAACAGTTATATATATAAAGTAGTTATCTGATACCATTCTAGATAAGTGTTTCTTAATGGTGTAGCCAGAGGAACACCTGCGTTAGAGTTAATTGAGATGCTTATCAAACTGCAGATTCTAGGGCAGGAATTTTGGCTGAACAGGTTAAGCCACCACTTTGGATCATCCACATTCCATATCTGACTGCCTAGGATCTAGTCCTACCTCTGCTTTTGATCCAGATTCCAGCTAATACATCTGGAAGACTGAGGATGATGGCTCAAGCACTTGGCCCCTGCTACTCATGTGGCAGACCCAGATGGAAGTCCTGATTTCTGGTTTCAGCTCAACCAAGCCTCAGCCTTTGTGGGCATTTGGATAGAGAACCAGGGCATGGAAGATCAATGCCTTTCTCTCTCTCCCTCTCTCTCTCCCCCTCTGTCACTCTGCCTTTCAAATAAATAAATCTTTAAAAAAAAAAAAAAAAGAAAGAAACCAATCCCCACACACACATATTCCTGAGCTTTTCTCCAATTCTATTGAACCAGAATTCCTAGGACAGAGTCCAGAACATGCATTTTAACAGGCTTCCCACATGAAAGTTAATGATATTGAAGTTTGACAACTGTTCTAAACAAATATGAAGGACACAGTGAAAATAAAGAGACCAGGTTTCTTGTAGAGCCAGTGTCAACATATAAAAATAATATAATAGGGCCCCACAGCAGGGTAAGTTGCTGCCTATGATGCTAGCATCCTATATGAGCGTCAGTTCAAGTGCCAGCTACTCCATTTCCAATCCACTTTCCTGCTAATGTGCCTGCACACAATGGTTCAAGTAGTTGGGTCCCTTCCAGATACATGGGAGACTTGGATGGAGTTCCAGGCTCCTGACTTTGGCCTGGTCCGGTTCCAGCCATTGCAGCCATCTGGGGAGTAAACCAGAAAATGAAAGATCTCTTTCTATCTCTCCCTTGTTCTTTTAACTCTACTTTTCAAATAAATAAATAAATATTTAACAAAAAACAATAGAAATATATTTCCTTTATCCTAAAATACCCTCAATTGTAAAATACACCGTTATTAAGGAGTATCATTTATTTTTTCTTTTCTCTTAAATATTTATTTATTTATTTGTAAGGCACAGTTTACAGAGAGAAGGAGAGAGAGAAAGATCTTCCATGCACTGGTTCACTACCCAAATGGCTGCAACAGCTAGAGCTGGGCCAGGCCGAAGCCAGGTGGCATGAGCTTCTTCTGAGTCTCCCACTTGGGTGCAGGGGCCCAAGCACTTGGACCATCCTCCACTGCTTTCCCAGCCATTAGCAGGTAGCTGGATAGGAAGTGGAGCAGCTGGGCATTGGATCAGCACCTATATGGGATGCAGGAGTCGCAGGCAATAGTTTTACCCACTATGCCACACCACTGGCCTAATTTTTCTAAAATGAATATACTTCAATTTTGTATTAAGAAAGTGAAATTATTTATTTACATTAAACATTTTAACCTTAAAAATAGCAATTATTGACTGTGAGGAAAATAAGACAAAACTACTTGAAGGATTTAAGAGACTTATATTAACAGGGAAAAATAGGGGAAAGACAACAAAAATACATTTTGAGATCATGATGATGAATAATTCAGACATAGCTTTGAAGGTAGCTCTGTCTGTGTACATAGCATGTACACATACATATATTCACACCTCAAAGGAAAATATGTTTTAAAAAAAAATTGCCAAGAGACTAACTTTGGAACATTGTGGAGCCCTGGGAAAATAATGAAAACTGGGGCCAGCGTGGTGGTGTAGTGAGTAAAGCCACCACTTGAGGTGCCAGCATCCCATATGAGCACCGGTTCTAGTTCTAGCTGCTTCACTTCCGATCCAGCTTTCTGCTATGGCCTAGGAAAGCAGTGGAAGATGGCCCAAGTCCTTGGGCCTTGCACCCACATGGGAGACCCAGAAGAAGCTCCTGGCTCCTGGCTTCGGATCAGCACAGCTCCGTCATTGCAGCCAATTAGGAAATGAACCAGCAGATGGAAGATCTCTCTCTCTCTGCCTCTCCTTTTTTCCTTGTAACGGTGACTTTCAAATAAATAAATAAATCTTTAAAAAAAATAATGAAAACTAACATTGTCTATAGAAGGTGAATTTTGAATTTTCAGTCTCTTCCTAAGGTTTAGGATGGGGATGGATAGGGGTCATTTCCCCTAGTGCTAGAGTAGTAACTCAACTTTTCTTGGGAATCAAAATGACCTGGAGGTCTTGTTAAAAGCCGCTTGTCTTGTAAAACACAGTTGCTGAGTCTATTCCCAGTCTGGAACAGTGCTAGAGAATTTTCCTTTCTGACAAGTTCTCAGATGGTGATGATTCTAACACAAAACCACATTTTTTTTTTTTTAATTTTTTGACAGGCAGAGTGGACAGTGAGAGAGAGACACAGAGAGAAAGGTCTTCCTTTTCCGTTGGTTCACCCTACAATGGCCGCTGCAGCTGGCGCACCGCACTGATCTGAAGCCAGGAGCCAGGTGCTTCTGCTGGTCTCCCATGGGGTGCAGGGCCCAAGGACTTGGGCCATCCTCCACTGCACTCCCTGGCCACAGCAGAGAGCTGGACTGGAAGAGGAGCAACTGGGACAGAATCCGGCACCCCGACTGGTACTAGAACCCGGTGTGCCAGCGCCGCAGACGGAGGATTAGCCTAGCGAGCTGAGGCGCTGGCCACAAAACCTACATTTTCAAGAGCAACTGTACTGGAGTTGACAGATAGCTGGCAACCCAGTGTGCTGGCACGGCAAGAGTATTTTTTGAGGAGAGAAGTCCTTAGGGAAACAAAGAGGCTGGCTTAATATACTTGTCCTAGGAACAAAATAGTAGCTTTTGGCTTGAGTCTAGGGGCTCTGAGTGATTGAAGGTGATACAATGTATTTCTGAAATTTATTCCTACCCAGACCCAAATGTAAGTCCCTCTTTTTTAAGAGGACTGTTAACGTATAACTAAAGCTGAGAACTGTTTCATCAACACTGAGCATATTAGGGCTACAAAAAAAAAAAAAAGAAAGAAAGAAAGAAAGAAATGTTTCCCTCCGTTTACCATTACCTGTCTTTCCCCCAGCAGGACAGATGAGCATCTGGCAAAGCAGCATGCAGTGGAAGCATCACCTGGTGGAGTATCATAAGATTGGATTGGATTCGGAACAGGTGTGGAACTCCTCATGGGGGCTCTCAGAAATAATTGAGTTGGGGATGTACTTTGCAGGAGGCTGGAGTTTCTGCAAGCAGTTGAAGGCCAGAGCCAGCGCAATTGGACTTCTACAGAAACCGTTCGTTTTAACTCAGGATTTCCTCACAGACCTCCCATAGAAAGCTAAAAGAGGGCTAACAGTATCTGTGTTCTATGCCTGTGAAATCTTCTGCTCAGAGCTAATTTTGATGCAGCTAACAATAAACAACTGCCAATATAAATTAAATTTTTATTTTATTGATTTATTTTTATTTTTATCTAATAGCAGAGCAACAAATAAAGACAGAGATCTCCCATCTGCTGGTTCACTCCTGCAAATACCCACAACAGCCAGGGTTGAGCCAGGCTGAAGCCAGGAGCCGAGAGCTCCAGGAGTTCCATCTGGGTCCCCAACCTGGGTGGCAGAGGCCCCACCACTTGAGCCATCACCTGCTGCTTACTAAGAAGATGGAATTGTAGTTACTTAATTGCCATGCTAAATGCCTGCCCTAATTAATTTTTAATAGCACCATAAACATAATAAAAACAAAACATCTGAATTATAGCTGTTACAGGGTTATGGAAGATAAGCGGAGGAAGAGACCATTTGCTGGACAACAATTAGAATGCTGCTACACTCTGGGAAGGAGAGAAGGACTTGTGGGTGGCCGCAGAGGGAATGAATAAAGGAAGTGGATGTGTGAGATCAGCAAGAATTGGTAGATGAGATAATAATCAGTAAACTACAGTGAAAATCAAAGATGGTACCAAGTTTTCTGTCATGGTAGCTACAAAAGTTATGATATATCCAAAAAAAACCTACATAACTTTTAAAAAATCACTTTGATGGTTACAGATACATTTATTGGACATTTAAGCCTGAAGTAATAATTAACGTATGAGTTTAATTAAGAGAATATAGCTTGATTCCTCCTTATCTCACACTAACTTTTCCTTTTCTAAATTTTCATAACATTTTTGCTATATCACATGTTTGGTTTTAAGTGACTTTTATTCTTAATGATCATTTCATGTAAATATATCTTTTTTAAATACTTGTTTATTTGAAATGTTGAGTGATGGGTGAAGGGAAGTAGGGGAGAGAGAGAGATCTTGTATCTTCTGGTTCACTTGCTAAATGGATGCAAAGGCTGGAGCTAGTAAAGTGTGAAGCCAGGAGCCTGGAACTCCATCTGAGTTTCCTAGGTGGGTGGCAGTGGCCCAAATACTTAGGCTATCTTCTGTTGCTTTCTAAGCCACATTAGCAGTAAGCTGAACTGGAAATGGAACAGCCAGCACTCAACCCAGTGCTCCTACATGTGATGCCAGCATTGCAGTTGGCAGCTTAGCTTACTGTGCCACAATCCAGGTGCCTACATGGGAATATATCTTATTTCCCAAAAAGATTATGTCCTATAAAAGAAAATGTTTTACATGCACATCTCTCATATTTGACTTTCTACCATCAGTAACTATATTGCTAAATCAATATACTTTTCTGGAGCATACACAGGACTTCAAAAATTCATGTAACAATGGAGTTTAAAAATATGTTTGTTTTGGTGCAAAACATTTCTGTAAGGATATTTTATTTTTTAATTCTTATTAAATGTTTTCTTTTTTTTAGATTTATTTATTTGAAAGTCAGAGTTACAGAGAAGGAGAGGCAGAGGCAGAGAGAGAGAAAGGCCTTCTATCTGCTGTTTCACTCCCCAAATGGTCACAACGGCCAGGGTTTGACCAGGCCGAAGCCAGGAGCCAGGAGCTTCTTCTGGGTCTCTCACATGGGTACAGGGTCTCAAATACTTGGGCCATCTTCTGCTGCTTTTCCAGGCACATTAGCAGGGAGCTGGATCACAATTGCAACAGCCGGGTCTTTATCCTCTACGCCAGAGCACCGGCTCCCAAACTGTGTTTTAAACACTATGCAGCATCCCATATGAGTGGTGAAGTCCTAGCTGCTCTGCTTCTGATCAGCTCCCTGCTAATGTGCCTGGGAAAGCAGCAGAAAATGGCTCAAGAGCTGGAGATCCTGCCACACTTTGAGAGACCTGAATGGAGTTCAAAGATCCTGGCTGTGACCTGGCCAGCTGGGGCGAATGAGGCCATTTGGGGAGTGATCCAGCAGATAGTGGAGCTCTTTGTCTCTCCCTCTCTAACTCTGCCTTTCAAATAAATAAATAAATCATTAAAAATAAGGGAAGGGAGGGAGAGAAGGAGGTAGGACAGGAGGAAGGAAGGGAGAAAACACAGCCTTGGTTGCTTACACCCCCTATTGAGTTCTTACACAGCTCCCCTCCATTCCAGTTTCCTGCTAATGCATACCCTGGAAGGCTGTAGTGGTGGCTGAAGTATTTCGGTCCCTCCCACCATATGGGAAAGCCAGATCTCTCTTTCAAATAAAATGAAAATAAATAGAGACCAAGATTGTGGTATACTGAGTTAAGCCATGGCTTGTGGTCTGGCATCCCATTTTGGAGAGCTAGTTCCAGTCCCAGCTGCTCTGCTTCTGCTAATGTACCTGGGAAAGCAGCAAATGATGGTCCAAATACTTGGTTGGTGTCCTGGCTGCTCCACTTCTGATCCAGCTCCCTGCTAATAGGCTGGGAAAGCAATGGAAGATGGCCCAGGTGTTTGGGTCCCTGCTACCTATGTGGGAGACCTGGAAGAAGCTCCTGGCTCTTGGCTTCTGCCCATTGTGGCCACTTAGGAAGTGAACCAGAGAGTGGCATACCTCTCTATGTCCCTCCCTCTGTATAACTCTTTCAAATAAATCTTTTTTAAAAAAGGAAAATAAATAAAATATGAGGATAAAGAGCAAAAGGACAGTTATGAGTTGAAAGGGAGAGCTACAGCTTTGTTTTTCTGTTAACTATTTAACTTTTAAGACTATTACATATGTCATATTACATATTACATATGCAATATTTAATATGCAAAATTAATACTTTTTAAAGATTTTTATTTAAAAGTCAGAGTTACACAAAGAGAGGAGAGGCAGAGAGAGAGAGAGAGAGAGAGAGAGAGGTCTTCCATCCACCAGTTAACTCCTCAGTTGGCTGCAATGGCCGGAGCTGCACCCATCCGAAGCCAAGAGCCAGGAGCTTCTTCTAGGTTTCCCACACAAGTGCAGGGGCCCAAGAATTTGGGCAATCTCTGCTTTCCCAGGCCAGAGCAGAGAGCTGGATCGGAAGTGGAGCAGCTGGGACTTGAACCAGAGCCACCTACTATGCCACAGCACCCGTCCCTTATTAAGAATCTTTTAACTTAAAAAGGATTTACCTCACCTCACAGCTTGGCTAAAAATACATACAAACAACATAAGGATGAGACATTTATTGTTTATTATTTGCTGGTATCATCCGTTGATGATACCCCCTACCTCTCTTATAAAAATAACTACACACATTTTCACAGCTGTGTATCTTATATAATTCTTGACAACATATCAAAAGAAAAATTCATTCTGTTTCTTTCTTTTATAAATTATCAAATTATTCTTGTTAGCATCTAAAACATATGCCAATAAAAACTACCAGAGCAAGTGCAGGTCTATCCAAGTAGGAGTTTTAAAAAACCGGTGAGAAGTCATTATTTGAGAAGCACATTCCATGACTTTCTCTTCCACTGTGATTCAATATGAATGATTCATTCAGTCATTCCATTTGTTCATGTAACACAACTTCCCAGATCTTTTTACATTTAAGGCATCATACTAACTTCTGAATTTTCTAAAACCTGTAGTATTCTCATTTGTATTTCATTCCCTTAAATACCATAGAGCAGCTCAATCCAGGAGCTTTTACACTCCCCTGCCTGTGGCATATGTCTAAATCTGTTAACATCTCCAATTATACTTTGGGGAAAGACTCGAGCTTAACAAGATTTATTATCTGTGGATTGACAGACAGAAGAAAGGCACACAAAAGTCCTAAATTCAACATTCTGCAGGAGCTTTCCACTATTTTCTCCAATTTTCCTGTTTTCCAACAGTTGGATAAATATCATAATATTATATCAGTGTTGAAAAGGGAGAAGGGGCTCCATCTTATAGTCTCAGGAAAACATTTTCCAAGCAACCATTAGAAATATAGCAATAGAAAAAAAAAAACTACCAGACAGTAAGCCCCATGAAGATGTGAAATTTCTGTAACCCCTCTTGGTACCCACAGTGCTACAGTATCTAACAACTTGGTTGACACAGAAATGTATTAAATGAGTGAATGAATCGCTACTTTGTAATTCTGTATGAAGATCAGTCATTAATTTTTGTGTCCCTGGAACATAAAAATGTTCAAACATTTTTTAATAGAAAATATAAGACCCACATCCATTTTATTGCCAATAAAACTTCCAGCCTCTTCTGCCTGTCCTCTTTGAAAACTGCTTGGTTTAAGAGAAGTCAATCTTAATTAGAAAAAGGTCACATTTTCAGGACCAGGCGCCTCCCACTCCATGCAAAGTGAAGCCAAGTTAACAAAACCGCAAAGACTTGAAGACTTGGCTAATTCAAACACAAGCTGATTTATTTTATTATTATTGGCCTAAACAACCTTTTTTTTTTTTTTTTTTTTTTTTTTTTTTTTTGCTGCGCAAGCCAACATCCACAACCGCACTGACGCCTCCTGTAGGACGAACGTCTCACCAGTAGCTGGTGGGGAGCACAGCGCTTCTCAGCCTAAATCGAGGGAGGCTAGAATTTATGCAGTGCAGTAATCCAAACGCTTCGAGCAGATCACCGCCTGTAAGAGCTGCATCCCGTTAAGAAGCGACTTCAATTTTCCGTATTACAAGCTGGAGAAACCAGGCTCCTGAGGCTGTCAGGGAAATGCTATCATCACCTCCACCCTCCCACTTCCAAGCTCAAAGCTATTCCGCGGACCGCAAGGCCCAAAGCTCAGCGGTCCGCCGCCCGCGGTGCCTGCCTTTAAAGAAGCCGCGCGCGGTCTGGCTGCCCCACAGTTCAACTTCCGGCCACACGGAGAGAGGATGTTTTCCTACTGGAGCCGAGGCCGCGGGGGCGCGCCCCTCTGGCCACGCCCCCGGTCCACGCCCGCCACGCCCGGCCTGCGGGAGCGCGGGAGGGGCGGGGCCGCCCGGGTCGCTGCTTCGTGGTTCGCCTTCGCCCAGCGGAGAGCAGTCACGCGGAGGCACGCCCCGGGCGGGCGCAGGACGCGGCGGCGCGCGCGCGCGCTCCCTGTGCCCTCCTGGGTGACGTGCCGGGCCGAGGCCGCGCTAGGGCGCTGTAGCTGCCAGTGCCGCTGTCATGGCGTCGGAGGCGCTGGCTGAGGAGAACCGGCCGCGGTCTCTATAGAGCGAGGGGCGGGCGGCCGGGGATGGAGAGCGGCCCCGAGAGCCTGCAGTCGCTAGAACACGGGGTGGCGGCTGGGCCAGCGCCAGGGGCGGGTTCTCCGCCGGTGGGACGACAGGAGACCGAGCTCGCCGCTGGGGATGGTCCTGGAGTATGGGCGGCGGAGAGCGGCGGCGGCGGGAATGGGCAGGGGGCGGCGGCCGCCGGGAGGAGCCTCCCGGACCCGGCTCCCTCGGGCTCGCCTCAAGTTCCCGACCCTTGCAGCTCCGTCCCGGGCTTGGACTTGAAGGAGAGCTCATTGGAGAGCCCTGCTGCCGCGAAGGCGCCTGTGGGAGGGCAGCACAAGGTGACCGTCTCCCCGGAGCCCGCGGAGGCCGGAGCGGGCCGTGGGTTGGGTCCGGCCGGAGACACTGGCGCCCGCACGGAGCCCGCCGGCACCTGCCAGGCAGAGCTGGCGGCTGCCTGCGCCGAGGAGCCCAGCGGTGCCGGCGGCCTCAGCAGCAGTTGCAGCGACCCGAGCCCTCCTGGGGAATCGCCGAGCCTGGACTCCCTGGAGTCGTTCTCTAACCTGCACTCTTTCCCCAGTAGCTCCGAGTTCAATAGTGAAGAGGGAGCAGAGAGCAGGGTCCCAGAGGAGGAGGAGGGCGCGGCAGTGTTGCCCGGGGCTGCCCCTCTGTGCAGAGAGGAGGAGGAGGAGGAGGAGAACGCTCAGGTGTTGGCGGCTTCCAAGGAGCGCTTCCCGGGACAATCTGTGTATCACATCAAGTGGATCCAGTGGAAGGAAGAGAACACACCCATCATCACGCAGAATGAGAATGGACCCTGCCCTTTGCTGGCTATCCTCAATGTTTTGCTTCTGGCTTGGAAGGTACATTCTGCAGCTTTCTACTTCCTATGGCTCGTGGGGAGGGGGAGAACGGGAGCTGCGGCAGGTCCGCTGATGGCTTCCTCCTTTTCTTTCTTCAGTCACCCGTCCTCTTTTTAGCTTACCTGAAATTCGTTGCAAGATTCCCTTGTTGAAAGCTAATTCTCATATACCTGCATGTGTCAGAATAAATTGCTTCTAACCACATTCAGTTGTGGATGGTATACTGCACTTACCAACAAGTAGGACTTAGAGCATCCTAAGTTTATTTTATTTTTTATAACTTCATTTCAGAATAGTTTCAAATTTACAAAACAAAAATTTTAGAATTCTGCAAAGGTTTCCCATATATTCCACATCCAGCTTCCCCTGTTATTAACATATTAGTGTATTTGTCACCATCTATAAGCCACACCCAGTTTTCCCTAATTTTTAACACAAACTTCCATCTTATCCCTCATAGCCTCTAATAATCAACATTCTGTGTTCATTTTCAGGTTTCTTTTTTTTTTTGCTCCCACACATGAGAGCAAGCATGTGGTATTTGTCTTTCTGTGTCCATCCATTTTGCTGCAAATGACAAGAATTCATTCTTTTTAATGGCTTAATAGTATTCCATTGCACATATATAACATGTTTTCTTTATCCATTCACCTGATGATGGACATTTTGGTTGATTCCATATTTTGACTATTGCTGCAATAAACATGGTGGAGCGGGTATCTCTCTGATACTATGATTTCATGTTTTTAGATTTATATACAGTAGTGGGATTGCTGGGCTGTATGACAGTTATATTTCTAGTTTAAGAAATTCCTGTACTGTTTTCTATAATGGCTGTA
Source organism: Sylvilagus floridanus (assembly GCA_949820135.1). NCBI lineage: Eukaryota > Metazoa > Chordata > Mammalia > Lagomorpha > Leporidae > Sylvilagus > Sylvilagus floridanus. The sequence goes on from OX463239.1 coordinate 66,723,985, forward strand.
CTAATTTGTGTTCATAAGAATTCCCTTCCTCTCATTTTCAGCACTTACTACTTTTTGTCATTTTGATAATTGCCATTCTAACAGGGGTGAGGTGCTTTCTTATTGTGGTTTTGATTGTATTTTAATGATGATTGGTGATAGCATTTTTTCATTTATCTGTTGGCCATTTGTATTTCTTCTTTTGAAAACTATCTGTTCAGGTTCTTTGCACAGTTCTTAACTGGGTTGGTTATTTTTTGGTTGTTTCCCATGTTTTTCCTTCTTACTGATTTTACCACATATGCAAAAGAAGGAAAAATTGGCGAAAGTGAACTTCAGATACAACCATCAATCCATGGTGTAATGTAGTAAGTTTTGATGGTTATATTTAGTCTGTTTTCCAACTATTGCATGCCCTATCAAGGTGTAGATACTTAAGAGAATGGTGATGGAGCAGATGTGGCCCTTTAGACAAATTTTATTTAAAGAAAAGCATTCATCAGGGGGTTAAATACTTTAACTTCTTAGTTTTCAAAGCTGATGTTTTTCATTTCATACCTGATTTTTCTTTGCCTCATTTCTTTGGCTCTATTCATATTGTTTGGTGTTACTTCCAGTAACTATGCATCAGAATGTGTGAAGGGTTCTAAAACGTTAACAACTAAAATAAGAAAAAATATTATTGAGGGTGAAGGAGCAATAAAGGGAAGGACTCTCAAAAGTAAGCATGTTGAGGACTCAGGGAGTTACCTGTAAATGCAATATCTCATTTAAGCCTGCAATTTTAGTTGCTAAAAAGGTGCATATCACAGCTCCTGTTTTATTTTCAAATTAATAATTATGTCTACAGATACAATGTTCCCTAGGAAAAAATAACATGCATTATTCTGACCAGTTAAGAAGAAAATCAAGTAAAGGGAATAGTATTTATTACATTCCTTAATTTTCTGTTTACCAGCAAGGGCTGATACAGAAGAAATAAGGTTAGAAACCTTTGCACACAAATGTTTTAAGTGAAGACAGTCCCTCTTAAAGAGCGTTCAATCTCTTTGGGGTTCAGTACTGATTTCCTTGAAACTCTTAAAAATAAATACTAGGCTATATGAGAAAATTGGAAATGCATTAGATGCACAAAGGAAAGTGGGAAATTTTCCTTTGGTCTGGCTTGGTTCCAGAAAGCATGGAATCTGTACATCTTGAATCAAACTTTTAAGGAAGAGAATTTAAAATAACAAGGAAGTGGAATTCCTGGGAGACAGAAGTATGTAAGAAGAATGAAAATAGAATGGACGTGTTCTGTGTATGTTTCTTGGATGTCAGTTTATATTGGAGAATAATAGAAAATAAGATTCAAAAGATGATGAAGAGCCATTTGACAGGGGTCCTTGTTGAGGGAGTTTCACTTGGTCCTATGGGCCAGAGTCCCCAATCTTTTTTGTAGGAAAGAATAACTATTAGTTTCCTTTAGACTTTCCTTTCTTAATTTCCATATTGTACTGCAGAAGTTAAGAAGGAAAAAACAAGTACGGTGATCTCAAATATCTGGGGATAGATGAGCTTTGAACTGACTCTTTGGAAGACAAATTCAAGTAAATGATCAGATATCTGGGTTTCCACTAAGTGAAGTACCAGAATGCAAAGCTGTGTATGGTAGCTCACAGTCAGAAGGCAGACTATAATAATTACAGTGTAGTATGAGAAGCTCTAATGTGCTATAGGAGTATGTAGAAAGGTAGTGGGGGGTCAGATGTGTAAGGGAAAGCTTGGTAGAAGAGATAACTTCCAAGCTGAGTCTGAACACCTTCTTGGCAAAAGGAATAGGCTATTCAAAGAAGCTGAAGCAGAAAATGGTTTGTTACCTTTGGGACCTCCAACCTTGGTTGAAGTGTAGTGAAGGAGGGGAAGGGCATTGTAAGAGCGGGAAAGCAGGTTGAGTCAATAGGGGAATAAGGAGGCTTGCTAATGAATTTGAAGGTTGTTTTGAAAATCTGTTGTTCTCATCTTTTTCTACCTCCAGGCTATTAGTGCACACAAAACTCAGTAATCATTAATGATTGACAAGGAGGGCTGATAACAGAAGCAAGGTAGAGAAGTATCCTCAAAGTGAGCTAGGGGTTCTAGAGGTCAAACTATCTTCATAATATTAAGATTTTGGTTGTTGTTGCCTTTTTCACACTCATTCTCTCACAAGTGTCAGAGAAGTTCTCTGGGCTGCATGATGTGTGATGAACATTAATAAAGTGTGTGCCTGTGTATTCTTGTGTTATAAAATTTTCTTTAAGTTCCAATATGGTAAAAAAACAAAACAAAACAAAACAAAAAAACGGTAGTTACAACCCACATAGATAAAAGTTCTTTGGGGTCCCCAATAATTTTTAAGACTGTAAAAGAATCAGAAGACAAAAATTTTAAGAAATTTGAGAGTAGGGGAAAATAGTAAATAGGGTATGAAAGTATCTTCTGATTTCAGAGGACCAATTACTAAGCTGTTTAGACTTAGCTAATAACAGAACTATTATAAGTTGTTGGAGAGGTGAATGACATAATGAAAGTGCTCTTTTACTTTGAGACTTGGCTATAGGTAAGATTGTAGTGAGTAAGAGCAGATGGTTAGCCTAGCAATTAAAATGCCCACATCCATGGGTGCTGGTTATGATATAAAGGATGAATAGCTGTTTTCAATGCTGGCATACCATATCAGAGTGCTGGTTTTAGTCTGAGCTGTTCAGCTTCTGATCTGGCTTTCTGCTGATGCACCTTGGAAACCAATGGAGAATGGCCCAAATGCTTGGGTCTCTGCCACCCATGTGGGAGACCAGGTTAGGGTTCTTGGTATATGGGTTCAGTCTGGCCCAGACCTGGCTGTTGTGGCCATTTGTGGGGTAAGCCAATAGATGAATGATCTCTCTCCTCTCTTTCTCATTCTCCTTCCTGTCCCCCAGTACTGCCCTGCCATTCAAGTAAATACATCTTTTAAATAAATAAATAAATGAATAAAATGCCCACATCCCATATCACAGTACCTGGGTTCTATACCAAACTCTAACTCCTGACTCCAGCTTCCTTCTAATGCAGACCCTGGGAGGCAGTGGTAATGGCTAAAGTCATTGGGTTCTTGCCATTCCTGTGGGAGACCTGGATTTCTTTCCCAGACTCAGGCATTATGGACATTTGAGACAAGAAAGCTTTGTCTTGCTGTGTCTCTGCCTCTCTAAAAAAGAAAAAGAAAGAAAAGAAGAAAGATTGTGGTGAGTATAACAGGAATAATTGCTGAGGATAGCTCTTTGGGGTAGGGAATTTTTTTTTTTTTTAAGATTTATTTATTTGAGAGGCAGAGGCAGAGGCAGAGAGAGAGAGAGAGAGAGAGAGAGAGAGCGAGCTTCCATCCACTGGTTCACTCCCCAAATGGCTGCAATGACAGGAGCTGGGTTGATTGAAAGCCAGGAGCTTCTTCCGGGTCTCCCACATGGGTGCAGGGGCCCAAGGACTTGGGCCATCTTCCACTGCTTTTCCAGGCCATAGCAGAGAGCTGGATTAGAAGTGGAGCAGCTGGGACTCAAACCGGCACCCATCTGGGATGCTGGCACTGCAGGCAGCAGCTTTATCTGCTCTGCCACAGGGCCAGACCCAGGGAATTCGTCTTCCCTCCCATGCCTCTCCTCCCTCTGCCTCCTTTTTTCAAAGATTCAATTTAACAATTTAAAAAGAGAGATGGAGAGGGATTGTGCATCTGGTGGTTCACTCCTCAGGCCAGGCTAGAGTTTGGATGTCAATTGCAGGCACTCTGATTTAGTATGTGGCTGCCCAAGTGCTTACTTAACCACCATGATAAATTTCTGGCTCTACTCCTCTTTCTTTGATAAAGATAAAGTAGCAATCCCATTATTGAATTCATCACTAGCTGTGAATAATAAATGGAGATCACATCATTTTTTCAAATCTGGATAATAGAGATTGATGGGGTTTTTCAAGAATGGGGAAGCGGTCGGGGGCCAGCATTGTGGCATAGTGGGTCAAGCTATCATCTGCACCACCAGCATCCCATATTGGCACCTGTTTATGTCCTAGCTCCATTTCCAATCCAGCTCCCTGCTGGGTTCTCTCCCTGGGAAAAGCAGCTGAAGGTGGCCCAAGTGTTTGGGCACCAGACACCCATGTGGGAGACCTGGAAGAAGCTCCTGGCTCTGGCTTCAGCCTGGCTCTGCCCTGGCCATTTTGGCTACTTAAGAAATGAACCAGCAGATGGAAGATTGATCGATCTCTATCTCTCTCCCTCTCTCTGTAACTTTGACTTGCAAATAAATATATCTTCCTAAGGGGGGCAGGGAATGGGAAAGGAATCATTTTAGATGGAAAAGTTGATGTCAGAGTTTGGTTATGTTAAGTTAGAAATTCAGTATGCCCTGAAAAACACATAATGTATCTTAGGAAAGGAATAAAAAGTTGTCGACTGTTTTCCATCCCAATGTATATGAGGAATTATAAAATACCAGCAGAAACATCTTCTCTATTGTGCCTCTATTTCCCCACTCCTTCCTTTATTCCATTCTCCAGTAGACAAAGAGAACACAGAGGAAAAAAATTTAAAAGGGAGGGTGGTGAGAGAGTGTAGAAGAAACCAGGATAGGCATTAATACAGAATGAGAATTAGAAATAGGAAAATGTCAAGATAATAATCAAGGATCGAGAATATTTTTTTTAAAAAAGTGTTAATTACTAGCATTCTAGTGTATCAGCTTCAAGAAGCTGTTGGAGTAGAGATTTTGCCAAAAATACAAGGTTGCTGAAAAGTCAGGATAATATGGAATCCTCAGAATAAATGATAAAGTTCAAAGGAAGCTGCAGTCTCACTTTCTGAAGTGCTAAGAAGAAATGGTACAAGGATTATATAGAGAAGTTCAGGTTAAGATGGTGAGGTAGATAGAAATTGAGAACTTACATTTTGATTGAATTCATCAGTAATTAAAAAGGTTGTTAAACATTGAGGAGGGTGGATTTTATAAGAAAAGTTCATTACATTTTAAAGAAATTATGATCTCTGGAGTTTATGCCTAGGAATTTGAGACACAAACAGAAAGATTGCTAGTTAATAACAATGGATAAATTATGCCTTAAAACTTTTATTAAGTAAATTTTCTTTTGCTTTTGGTTTTTCTCCAGTGGTTCCCTTATACCAGGCACAGTAGCATTGAGCTGGATCCATAGTGGAGCAGCTGGGACACTAACTGGTGTCCTGCCCATATCACTTAACCCTCTGTGCCACAACTCTGGCCCCTAAGTGGCATCTTAACTGCTACACCAAATGCATGCCCCAAGATTCCTTATATTAAACTGGTTTCTGTAAATATCAAACCTAGAAACTGCAAAATAAGGACTTATATATTTGATTCTGTAAAACATAGAGATTTAAGGTTAAAAAATAAAAGAACAGAGGCCAAGTGTTTGGTATAGTGGTTAAGAAGCTTAAGAAGGCTGGCACTGTGATATACTGGGTTAAGCTGCCTTATGTGATACTGGCATCCCATATGGTCTCTGGTTCAAGTACCAGCTGCTCCACTTCTGATTCAACTCTCTGCTGATGTGCCTGGGAAAGCAGCAACAGATGACCCAAGTGCTTGGGCCCCTCCCACCCACATGGGAGACCTGGAAGAAGCACCTGGCTCCTGGCTCCTGGCTCCTGGCTCCTGGCTCCTGGCTCCTGGTTCCTAGTTTCAGCTTAGCCCCATCCCAGCTGTCGCAGCCATTTTGGGAGTGAACTAACAGATGGATGATCTCTCTCTCTGTCTCCTCTCTGTGTAACTCTGACTTTGAAATAAATTAATTAAAGAAGAAGAAGCAGCCGGTTAAGATGCCCGTGTCCCATATTAGAGTACCTGGATTCAGTACTTGGCTCTGGCTAATGACTCCAGCTTCCTGCTAATATAGACCCGGGAGGCAGCAATAATGGCTCAGGTAAAACTGAGTTCCTGCTACTCACATGGGAGACCAGGATTAAGTTTCCACTCCCCTGTCATAACCTAGCCTGTTGGGGGCATTTTGGGAGTGAACTAACAGATGGGAGCTTTTTCCCTCCACCTGTGTGTCTTTCTATTTCTCAAGTAAACTAAATTAATTAAAATTATTTTTAAAAACAACAAAAAGACACTGCCTACACAGAAACCCATCATAAATGAAATCAAAGCAAACACTATAAGCTGTGGGAAATAATTGCCAGGATATATGAGATAAGGTCTTTTTTTTTTTTTTTTAAGATTTGTCTGTTTATTTGAAAGTCAGAATTACAGAGGGAGAGAAGAGACAGAGGAAGAGAAAGATCTTCTATCTGCTGTTTCACTCCCCAAGTGGCTATAACAGCTGTGGCTGGGTCATGCTGAATCCAGGAGCCAGGAGCTTCTTTCAGGTCTCATGCGTGGTTGCAGAGGCCCAATGACTTGGGCCATCTTCTGCTTTCTCAGACCACTAGCAGGGAGCTGGATTGGAAGAGGAGCAGCCAGGACACGACCTGGCACCCATATGCGATGCTGGCACCGCAGATGGCAGCTTAACCCACTATGCCACAGCGCTGGTTCCAAGAGCTAATGTCGTTGTCGTCTTCTTTTTCTTCTTCCTCCTCCTCCTCTTCTTCTTCTTCTTCTTCTTTTTTTTTAGATTTTTGTGTTTTTATTTATTTGAGGGAAAGAGTTACAGAGAGGCAGAGGCAAAGAGGTCGTCTATCTGCTGGTTCACTACTCAGATGGCTGCAATAGCTGTAGCTGAGCAGATCTGAAGCTAGATGCCTCTTCCAGGTCTCCCATGTGGGTATAGGGGTCCTGGGACTTGGGCCATGTTCCACTGCTTTCCCAGGCCATAGCAGGGAAAGTGGAGCAGCCAGGTCTCGAACCAGCGTCCATATATGATGCCTGCAGTGCAGGTAGCAGCTTTACCACCTACACCACAGCGCCGGCCCCTGACCAGTATTTTTTTTTTTTTTAATATTTATCTTGTTTATTTGAAAGGCAGAATTAGGGAGAGAGAAAAATCTTCCATCTGTGAGTTCACTCCCTAAATGGCTGCAATGGCTGGAGATGGGCCAGGCTGAAGCCAGGAGTCTGGATCTCTTTTCAGTTCTCCCAAGGGGATAGTAGGGGCCCAGATACTTGGGCCATCTTCTGCTGCTTTTCCAGGCACATTAGCCTTGAACTATATTGGAAGTGGAGCTGCAGAGACTTGAACTGGTGCTGGTATGGGTGCTGGTGTCAGGGGTAGTGGATTATCCTGCTGCTCCAGGGTGCCAGCCCTAATTTGTATCTTTACTAAGATGGGAGTTGTGGGAAGGAAGCAGGGAGCTGGATTGGAAGAGGAACAGCCAGAACTTGAACCAGGACCCATACTGGATGCCAGTGTCACAGGCGGAGGCTTAACCCACTATGGCATAGTGTCAGCCCTGCTAATGTCTTAAGTTACAAGGAGCCCTGATAAATTAGAATGAAGAAGATGATGAACACAATGGCAAAATGACCAAAAGGCTATTAACAGAAAATTCAGACTTCAAATGGACATTTCTTCGGTCTCATTATCATCTGCAAAGGAAGCATCCTGAAGGTGATCCTCTTGCCAGCGGAGTTTTTGCTCTTGTTCTCTAAGATTTATTTTATTTATTGAAAGACAGAGTTACAGAGAGAGGTAGAGACAGAGAGAGAGGTCTTCCATCCACTGGTTCACTCCCCAGTTGGCCGCAGTGGCTGGAGCCGCGCTGATCCAAAGCCAGGAGCCAGGAGCTTCTTCCGGGTCTCCCATGTGGGTGGAGGGGCTCAAGGATTTGGGCCATCATTTTTTTGTTTTTGTTTTTAAATATGTATTTATTTATTTGAAAGAGTTGCACAGAAAGAGAAGGAGAGGCAGAGAGAGAAAGTGAGAAAGAGGTCTTCCATCCGCTGGTTCACTCCCCAGTTGGCCGCAACGGCCGGAGCTGCACCGATCCAAAGCCAGGAGCTTCTTCTGGGACTCCCACGTGGGTGCAGGGGCCCAAGGACTTGGGTCATCTTCTACCGCTTTCCTAGGCCACAGCAGAGAGCTGGATCAGAAGAGGATAGCCGGGACTAGAACCAGTGCCTATATGGGATGCCGGCGCTTCAGGCCAGGGCGTTAACCCACTGCGCCTCAGCGCCAGCCCCCAGATAGCTCTTCTTGCTTTGGACTAGGCTTTCATTTTTTCTGAGACTTATGGGAACATTGCAGTTACAAATTTTCTCATGTTGTTTTTTCCTAAAGTAAGTCCAAAACTCTTTTGAGGCTTTCTAAATGTTTTTATTACTTATAAAAAAGAAAAAAACAGATGGTGAGCCAAAGGTTCCATCTTAGCCTCTGCCCACTCTGTTTTTAAATATAGATCCTGTAAGAAGAGATTAAAAACCTTCACAGGTCGGTGAGGTTTTGTTTACACATATGATTTAACTAACATTTTAGTGTTTTTCATTATCAGTGCCTCCCAAGAATTAGAACTGGTGTTGTATCTCTGAATTTGAAAGATGGCGTAGATGAAGGCTGATGTTAGTATGAGTAGTGTCAGTGCATGGTTGCCCTCCGATCAGTGCTATCACTGATAGGATGTGTTTTTTTCTTCTCCTCTTGATTTGAGTTCTTTCAGTGAAAAACCTTCCCACTTCCAATCTTACTTGTTGAGTCCTAGGTGAAGGACATCTGGGCAGAGAAGGTACTAGGAATCATAGAGCTTTGAATGGTGAGAGTAAGTACTCAATTAGTACTCAATTACAGATACTATAAGTATTTTGCATGCATTATATGTCTTTTCTGTTAATTTTCTCAACTACACTGTGAAATCCTGGTGTAGATAATGTTTCTTGGGGCCGGCTGTGTGGCATAGTGGGTAAAGCTGCTGCCTACAGTGTTGGCATCCCATATGGGTGCCAGATCAAGTCCTGGCTGCTCCACTTCCTGTCTAGCTCTCTGCTATGGCCTGGGAAAGCAGTAGAAGATGGCCCAAATCTTTGGGCCCCTGCACCTGCGTGAGAGACCTGGAATAAGCTTCTGGCTCCTGGTTTCAAATTGGCACAACTCTGGCTGTTGCGGTCAACTGGAGAGTGAACCATCGGATTGAAGACCTCTCTCTCTCTCTCTGCCTCTGCCTCTGCCTCTGCCTCTCTGTAACTCTGCCTTTCAAATAAATAAATAGATCTTTTTTAAAAAAAGATATTGTTCCTATTTTACAGGTACAGAAGTTGAATAGTGTGAAATTTTTCATTTTTTTTTTTGAATTTGAAAGAGTTACTGAGAGAGGGAGAGAGAGAGAGATAGATCTTCTATCAGCTGGTTCACTTTCCAAATGGCAGCAATAGCCAAAGTTGGGGCAGGTAGGAGCCTCCCCGTGGGAGGAGGGGCCCAAGTACACTATGGCTATCTTCTGCTGTTTTACCAGGCATATTAGCAGGCAGCTGATCAGAAGTGGAACATCTGGGACTCAAATGACTTGCCATATGGGATGCTGGTGTCTTACCCACTATGCCACTCTGCTGGCTCGTAGCATAAAATTTAAAAAACTTATCCAAGTTAAGATTGTCTCTCACTCCAGAACCAGAGCTTTCAGTTGGAATAGTTGATCAGGATTATAAAGTTCAAGATACCAGTAAGCCTAGTGTACAATAGAACGGAGGCAAAGCATGTGGGAGACCTAATGATAAAGAAGCGGAAATAGACTTCAGGATTCCCTGGATCAAACCTGGTAACTTTATACAGACTTTATGTTTTCAGACCCTGTGTTCATTCCCAGGACTTGTGACATTGTTGACATTTCTAATCTCAAAGCCTTTCTTGGGTACTGTGATGAATAAACCTGCCTTTTCCATCATAGTTTATTAAGTACATTCTTGGAGTTTTTTTGATAATTAGTATCTTCTTTCTTTCCTGCCACTGTCCTAGTTCCGGCCTTCTTTATCTCTCACCTGGATCGCCACAGTAGCCTTCTAACTGGTCTCTTGTCTTACCTATTCCCATGTATCTATCTATCTTTCTTTCTTTTTGACAGGCAGAGTTAGACAGTGAGAGAGAGAGAGAGAGAGAGAGAGAGAAACATCTTTCCATTGGTTCACCCTCCAGATATGGCCGACACAGCGCCAATCTGAAGCCAGGAGCCAGGTGCTTCCTCCAGGTCTCTCATGTAGGTGCAGGGCCCAAGTACTTGAACCATCCTCCACTGCCTTCCCAGGCCACAGCAGAGAGCTGGACTGGAAGAGGAGCAACCAGGACAGAATTCGGCGCCCCAAACCAGATTAGAACCCGGGGTGCCGGTGCCGCAGGTGGAGGATTAGCCAAGTGAACAGAGGTGCCAGCCTTTTTTTTTTTTTTTTTTTTTTTTTTTTTTTTTTTGGTCAGGCAGAGGTAGAGAGGGAAACAGAGAGAACGATCTTCCTTTCCATTGGTTCACCCCCAAAATGGCCACTACGGCCAGTATACTGCAGCTGGCACACCGCACTGATCCAAAGTCAGGAGCCAGGAGCTTCCTCCTGGTCTCCCATGCAGGTGCAGGGCCCAAGCACTTGGGCCGTACTCCACTGCCTTCCTGGGCCACAGCAGAGAGCTGGACTGGAAGAGGAGCAACTGGGGAAGAATCTGGCACTGCAACCAGGACTAAAACCCGGGGTGCTGGCACTGCAGGCGGAGGATCAGCCTAGTGAGCCGTGGCACCGGCCCCCATATGTCTTTCAAGCGGTTATTTTACAAGATCCAACTTTTCTTTGGGTAGATTTTTCATCATGGTCAGCTTACTAAACTTGAGATGTACATTTGGGCTAGCTATCTCACACCTGGATTCCATACCCAGCTTTGGTTCCTGATTTCAGCTTCCTGCTAATGCAGGTCTTGGGAGGCAGCAGGTGATGACTCAAATGATTGGGTTCCTGCCACCCATGTGATAGACCTGGATTGAGTTCTCAGCTCCTGTCTTTGACTTTGGAAAGTGAACTGTTGGATGGGAGCTTTCTCTCTGTCTCTCTGCCTCTCATTATCTCCTAAAAAATACTTTGCCTTAAAAAAAATACACACACACACACATACACATACACATGTAGTGAAATGTGAACTGAAGAAGTCTTCTTTGAGTAAATCTTACTAGTAAATCTCCAACATTCTTCATTGCTGTGAAACACTTTCAAGTAAATACATCTGCAGTTTCTGATGGTTTTAAATAGGTCTCAGTGTAACACTGAGGATGGAGTCCAATCACAATAAAAACTGATAGTGAAAATGCTTAAAATTAGCCTTTCCAAGTTGGAGGTTGTCTCATCAAATTTTCCTAACTTTACATTCTGATGGTAAGTAGAAAGCCATATAGATTTATTTACAAATCTGAATTTTAGTATGTAAGTATAGTAATTACTTTTTGTAATAAGCAATTATAAGAAATTAGAATATAAATCATGGCATATTCTAGCTTGTAATACATGTGTTATTATTTACTGGAACCAGAATTAGAGACATGTTGGAAGTGCCCTTAAGTTACTGAATACTTATTTTGAAAAAGAAGAGGAAGGCCGGCGCGGCGGCTCAATAGGCTAATCCTCTACCTTGCGGCGCCAGCACACCGGGTTCTAGTCCCGGTCGAGGCGTGGGATTCTGTCCCGGTTGCCCATCTTCCAGGCCATCTCTCTGCTGTGGCCAGGGAGTGCAGTGGAGGATGGCCCTGCACCCCATGAGAGACCAGGAGAAGCACCTGGCTCCTGCCTTCGGATCAGCGTGGTGCGCTGGCCACTGTGTGCCGGCTGTGGCAGCCATTGGAGGGTGAACCAACGGCAAAGGAAGACTTTTCTCTCTCTCTCACTGTCCACTCTGCCTGTCAACAAAAAAGAAAAAGAAGAGGAAAGCTGCATTTCTTCTTTTGGTTTCTATTAACATACTTGTAATATCTTGAAGAGAACGATTATAATTTCAGTTTTAAAAATCATAAATTCTATGTATTTATGGTAAATGTATTAATGCTAGCTACACATACACACACATATTGCATGTTCAAAATTAGTGAAATTTAAGCTAAGAAGAAATTTTGTTACTTAGGTCATCCGTTTTACTATAAGTAGTGCCTAAGTAGACTGCAGTACAGGAATCAATTCATGTACAAATTTAAAATGTTATTTTCTGAATAATTCCTGTGTGATTATCAAATGTAAACATCACAGGTCCAAAGTAGACATTTTCTTCTACAAACTCATTTTTGTCAAATTTCCATTTTTATTGATTGTATGGCTTCCAATTTTATGAATATCCCAAGCCTTAGAGTTAACTTTGATTATTCTTTCTTCATCAAGTCATCTCAAAGTTCTGTCAATTCTTGATTTAAAATGTTTTTCAGATGATGTTTTATATAAGAGTTCATAAAACAGAAGTGTTTTTGCTGTTTTTAGAGGTCTAAATGCTGGCATAGTAGAAAGGATTTGGTGTCAGATCTCAATTTGCATCACAACTCTGCTACTTTTTTTTTTAATTTCTTTGAAAGTCAAGAGTTACAGAGAGGAGAGGGGGAGGGGAGAGAGAGAGAGAGAGAGAGGGAGGGAGGGAGGGAGGGAGGGAGGGAGGGAGGGAGAGGTCTTCCATCCTATGGTTCACTCCACAACTGTCTGCAACGGCCAGAGCTGCACTGATCCAAAGCCAGGAGCCAGGAGCTTCCTCCTGGTCTCCCATGCAGGTGCAGGGCCCAAGGACTTGGGCCATCTTCTACTGCTTTCCCAGGCCACAGCAGAGAGCTGGATCGGAAGTGAAGCAGCCAGGTCTCGAACCGGCGCCAATATGGGATGCCAGCGCTAGGGTGTTAACCCGCTGCACCACAGCACCGGCCCCACAGCTCTGCTACTTTGAACAAATTAACTTTTTTTTTTAATTTTACAGGTAGAGTTAGACAGTGAGAGAGAGACAAAAAGAAGTCTTCCTTCTGTTGGTTCACCCCCAAGATGGCCGCCACGGCCGGAGCTACGCCGATCCGAAGCCAGGAGCCAGGTGCTTCCTCCTGGTCTCCCATGCGGGTGCAGGGGCCCAAGCACTTAGGCCATTCTCTACTTCCTTCCTGGGCTACAGCAGAGAGCTGGACTGGAAGAGGAGCAACTGGGACTAGATCCCGGCACCCATATGGGATGCCAGCGCCGCAGGCAGAGGATTAACCAAGTGAGCCACGGTGCCAGCCCTGAGCAAATTAATTTTTAAAAAATGTTTTATTTATTGAAAGGCAGAGCAACATAGACAAAGATCTCCCATTCTCTTAGCCTGCAATAGCTTAGACTGGGTCAGGTCAAAGTCAGGGGCCAGGTACTCAATCCTGGTCTATCACATTGGTGGCAAGATTGCATCACTTGTTGCTTCCCAGGGTGGACATCAACAGGAAGCTAGATCAAAAACCAACCAGGGGTCCCACTTGGGTGCAGGGACCCAAGCACTTGGGCCATCTTCTACTGTTTTCCCAGGCCATAGTAGAGAGCTGGATTGGAAGAGGAGCAGCCGGGACTCCAACCAATGCCCATATGGGATGCCAGCACCGCAGGTGGCGGCTTTACCCGTTATGCCACAGTGCCACCCCCCAATTTAAATATTCTTGTACTTACAAAAATAACTTAGGAAATCTAGCTAGTATAATAAAATCTTATTTATGGGGCTGGTGCTGTGGCATAGTGGGTTAAGCCGCCACCTGCAGTGCCGGCATCCCATGTGGGCGCTGGTTCAAGACCTGCTGCTCCACTTCCGATCCAGCTCTCTGCTATGGCCTGGGAGAGCAGTAGAAGATGGCCCAAGTCCTTGGTCCCCTACATCCCCGTGGGAGACCCAGAAGAAGCTCCTGCCTCCTGGCTTTGGATTGGCATAGCTCTGTCCATTGCGGCCAATTGGAGAGTAAACCAGCATATGGAAGACCTCTCTGTCTCTGCCTCTCTTTCTCTCTGTGTAACCCAGACTTTCAAATAAATAAATAAATATTTACAAAAAAAATCTTATTTATAAAATAGGATATTAGTTATTTGCCAATATAATAAAAGCTTCATTTTACTTGGACCTTTTTAATTTAGGATTATGCATTCATATGTGCTAAGAGGCTTTGCCCAAGTTTAATTTTCAAATTATTTAAGGGACTACCCTTGTATATGTTGAAGTATTTGTTTATAAACGATATGTCATAGAATCTTACTAAATTAGGTAATACTTGATTCCTTTTCTCATTGTATAACTTAAAATTTAGAGATTCAGATAGACTGCCACAGTTGTTAATTCTACATTCTCAGCCAGCTGTCTCATAACTTTTTTTTTTTTTTTAAGATTTTTTTATTTGAAAGACCGAGCTAAAGAGAGAGGTGGAGACAAGAGAGATATAGAGAGATTTTCCGTCTCCTGGTTCACTGCCCAAGTGGCTGCAACAGCTATGACTGGTCTGGGCTGAAGTTAGGAGACAGAAACTCCATCCTGGTCTCCTACATGGTAGCAGGTGCCCAAGTACTTGGGCCATCATGCACTGCTTTACCAAGCACATTAGCTGGAAACTGGATCAGAAACAGAGTAGTTGGGACTCAAACCTGTGCTCTGATATGGGTTGCTAGTGTCACAAGCAGCAGCTTAACCTACTGTACTACAACATCACAACTTGTTTATTTTTAAATAAAATCTAAAGAGACAAAGGAGTGTAAGTCTCAAGCCATTAACAAAACCTTTGGCGTTTGCTTTCAAGGCAATGGTGGTTTAGGAAAGCAAAAGAAAAATCATTCTTTCAGGAAAATTTTCATTTTGTAGTTAAAAAAATATATATATAATTGATCTGTTGATTGTTTCAAAGTATAAGTCTGAGGTAAACATTTCTCTACAATTAACTCGTCTACTATCCATATATTTAATGAATATCCATAATATTCTACTGGAAAAGATTCAAGATATGAATATACCACTGAGTATGCTTGTGAATGTTATTTTAAAAAATATTTATGTATAAAGGTTGTCATTTCTTGTTTTACATGTTTGGAGGAAGACATGGTAGGCATTTGCTATTTGGAGATTTTGATATTAAATCCTGAAATCATCTATATGTAACTATCTAGGATTACAGAATGTATATCCCAAATATATATATCTTTTTTTTTTTTGACAGACAGAGTGGACAGTGAGAGAAAGAGAGAACCAAATATATATCTTAATACTTGTTAGTGCCTTCGTTTCTTATTTTGACTTTATTAACCAAAGGAGAGGATGAGCTACTAGTTTATGAAAGTTGCTAGTGAATAAGTTTCTGCAGTGAAGCCTTCTCAATTCAGAGAATGTATAAGCCTTAATTTATTTTTTAGAGATTTATTTAATTACTTGAAAGGCAAAGTGGCAGAGAGAAATACAAATACACACACAGAGAGAGAGAGAGAGAGAAAGCGTGAGAGAGCGAGCAAACAAGAGAGCGAGCAAACAAGAGAGCGAGCTTCTATTTGTTGGCTCATACTCCAAATGGATGCAACAACCAGAACTGAGCCTTGATAAAGCCAGGATCCTGGAATTCCATCCAGGTCTCCCACGTGAGTGCCAGGGACCTAGTACATGGGCCATAATCCATTGCCTTCCTAGGTGTATTAGCAGGAAAGCTAGATTGGAAGCAGAGGAGTTGGGACTGGAACCAAAAGAAGCCAAAGACAATAATACATAAATTACATAAATAAATAAGCTACGATGTTCCAAAACTATTTTGTCCATGAATTTGTTTTAAAATATGCCCTAAATGGAAATTCTGTACATTCTCCTCAAAGTTTCTTTAAATCTAAAACTGCTTAAAAACTGTTAAAATTAAAAAAGTCACAGAGACAAAAATAATTTAGAATGAGGCGGTGACCAAAACATTTCTGACATCTCTTGGTTCAAACTGAGTGATAAGTCTACTAGATGACCATGTCGTAAGTACCAACTGTGATATATGTTGTCAGAAAAGCTCAAACTTTAATTTTATAGGAATTTTTTTTTAAAGATGAATGTATTTATTTGAAAGGCAGAGTTACAGAGAGGGAGAGACAGAGATCTTCCATCCACTGATCATTTCCCAAATGACTATAATGGCTGGGGCTGGGCCGGGTTGAAGCCAAGAGCCAGGAATTACATTTGGGTCTTCCACCTAGATGGCAAGGACCCAAGCACTTGGGTGGTCATCTGCTTTCCCAGGCACATTAGCAGGAATGCTGCATCAGAAGTGGAGCATCTAGGACTTGAACTGGCAGTCGTGAGAAACTGCTGTCTCAGTTGTGCTGCACCACAACTCTGGCATCTGTAGGGGTCTTTTTAAAATTTGTATTTTACGGCCGTGGCCCGGGAGTGCAGTGGAGGATGGCCCAAGTGCTTGGGCCCTGCACCCCAAGGGAGACCAGGAAAAGCACCTGGCTCCTGCCATTGGATGAGCGCGGTGCGCCGGCTGCAGCGCGCTGGTCGCGGTGACCATTGGAGGGTGAACCAACGGCAAAGGAAGACCTTTCTCTCTGTCTCTCTCTCTCTCTCTGTCCGCTCTGCCTGTCCAAAAAAAAAAAAATTGTATTTTACTCCTTGATTAAAACAAAAAAAAATTGTGGTATATCATTACCACATTTGATAATGTAAACATCTAGAGCACCTTTTTCAATGCTTGGGAAAATTGTCGGAAAAATTGCTGACTTAGAAGACTTCCTTGGTTGAATATAAAATAGTTCCTGAAGAATTTTAATTGTGTGGCTATTCCCTATTATTGATATAGTAATTACTTTGCGTTTCTATCCTGTATATTTTTTTACTGTTCTGTGAGTATTCCACAGTGTATGCTCGTGAATGTCAGTTAAAGTATTTAAAGTCATTGACTGTCATATTTAAATATTAAATAGTTAAAATATTTAAAATGATTGAATTTTAATGGATTTTCTGGGATTTTTAGCTTAAATATAATTATGATATATTAGTTACTTTTAACCTTTTTATTGTGAAATATAACCTATACAGAAAGCTATATAAACCAGATATAGGCATTTTAACAAGTTATTATAAGGCAAACATTGGTGGAACTGCCATTACAGGTTAAGAAACTCAGTATTGCCAGTGCCCCAGAAGTCCATTCTATGCCTCTGTCCATTTATAAAGCTTTCTCTTAACCCTAGGGATAACCATAATCCTGATTTTTATAGTATCTATTTTCTTACTTTTCTTTATGGTTTTATCATCTAAGTGTGGAGCCCTGCCTGCTTTTAAATCTTATAAATATAATCAGGTGAATTTTTTAGTTTATGACTCATACTTTAATACTGTGTTCATTTTAGCCATTCAACAATAAAAATGACCAGAATAGATAGAGTAATGTGATATTGCACTGTGTTCAAGCCTGTCGTCTGTGAAGCTGCCCCATGGGTGTCCTGTTACATGTTTGGTGCCTAATAATTATGGTAGGTGGTGAAAGATACAGTATTTAACTTTGAACAGTTTTCTCAATGTCTCTATAAAATCTTATATCACCTGTTCAATTTTTTGGTGATAGGATTGGCTTTCTTATATTTTATTCAGGTTAGTTACCAAGATGACAATAAGTGTGAATTATAATGTATACATATAGTAGATACAAACATACACTTAAATACTGTGTTTCTGATTATAGGAAACACTTCAGTCACCTAAAACATTTGATTTTATAGAAATAATACTTTGTTTTTCAGGTGAAACTTCCACCGATGATGGAAATCATAACTGCTGAGCAGCTGATGGAATATTTAGGTTAGTGTTGAAAAGTGGATGACTTTATATCTCTTTCAAAATAAAACAAAACTTTCTTCTTTTAATAATATTTATTTGTTTATTCATTTGAGAGACAGAGACACAGGGAGACAGACAGATAGCTCCCACACATAGGTTCACTCCCCAAATGACTGCAACAGTGGGCTGGGCTGGGGCTGAAATTAGCAGCTGGAAACAAAAATCCACTTCTACTCATGGGTGGCAGGGACCCAACTACCTGAATCATCACTGCTGCCTCCTAGGGTCTACCTTAGAAGAAAGCTAGAATCAGGAGCCAAGGCCAAGAATTGAACACAGGTACTACAGTGTGGGACGCAGGCATCCTAACTTGTGGCTTCACTGCTGGATCAAATGCCTACCTGAAAACCAAATTTTCAAAGCTGATATATTAATCAGTTTCATCTTTCTGAAATGCTATTATATAATTTATTTACAATTTTAAATCATTTTAAACATTTTTATGAGTGTGTTATTGTTCTTGGATATTATAGTATCCTTTCTGACAGGGATTAAAATTCTCTATTATAAATAAAGAAACTAGGTGACCTCTAGAAAATAAGAAACATTAATTCTAATAAATTGTAGCATGGGAGATGATACAGAAACTCTGACATTGCATGAAGAAAGTATTAAGAAAATATGAGGTATGGGCACTGGTTGGCTACCCTGCTGATCCACTTCCGATCCAGCTCTCTGCTATGGCTTGAGAAAGCATTAGAAGATGCCCAAGTCCTTGGGCCCCTGCACTCGAGTAGGAGACCCAGAAGAAGCTCCTGGCTTCGGATCGGCTCAGCTCCGACTGTTATTGCCACCTGGAGAGTGAACTAGTGATTGGAAGACCTCTCTCTCTCTCTCTCTCTGCCTTTCCTTCTCTCTGTGTAACTCTGACTTTCAAATAAATAAATAAATCTTAAAAAAAATATATGAGGTAGACTTAAAGACAAAGGAGATAATTTAGGGCAGTGCTATCCAAAGTATGATTCATGGCTCCATGAAACAATATCAATTTGCAGTGAGATAAGAGCTTGTACCAGGATGTAAAATATTTATATTAGTATGGATAGTGTTTAGTTTACTTGAATTTTTTTTATATCACAGTTTTCTTGATAAAGGAAGCAGTGTATTGAAGTGCACTTTTTCCCAAGCTTATTTCACAACTGACCAGTAATAGTTTGTGAATCAGTTGTGTTGAGATGAACTTGATTAGAAAGCAGGCAGCTATTCATCACGGTATGGTATTTTAGAGTTTGGCAAGTAAGAACTTATTCATTCTAAATATATTATTAATATTATACTGTTACCAAATAGGAAAATTTAATCCATAATCTTACTTTTAAAAAAAATTTATTTCATTTATTTGTAAGGCAGAATAACAAGATTCTTACAGTAACTGCCACATTAAAAATTGTACATATTTATGGGTACCATATATTTTTTTGACAGGCAGAGAGTACAGTGAGAGAGAGAGAGACAGAGGGAAAGGTCTTCCTTTTTTTTTTCCGTTGGTTTACCCTCCAGTGGCCGCTGCGGCCAGCATGCTGCAACGGGCGCACCATGCTGATCTGAAGCCAGGAGCCAGGTGCTTCCTCCTGGTCTTCCATGCAGGTGAAGGGCCCAAGCACTTGGGCCATCCTCCACTGCACTCCCAGGCCACAGCAGAGAGCTGGTCTGGAAGAGGAGCAACGGTACAGAATCCTGCACCCTGACCGGGTCTAGAACCCTGGGTGCCAGCACCACAGGCAGAGGATTAGCCTATTGAGCCATGGCACTGGCCTTTTTTTTTTTTTTTTTTTTTTGCCAGGTAGATTTAGACAGAGAGAGAGAGGTCTTCCTTCCGTTGGTTCACACCCCAAATGGCCACCACAGCTGGCTTGCAGCACCGATCCGAAGCCAGGAGCCAGGCGCTTCCCCCTGGTATCCCATCTGGGTGCAGGGCTCAAGCACTTGGGCCATCCTCCACTGCCTTCCTGGGCCATGGCAGAGAGCTGGACTGGAAGAGGAGCAAACGGGACAGGATCCGGCACCCCAACCGGGAATAGAACCCGGGGTGCTGGCACCGCAGTAACTGCCACATAAAAATTGTACATATATATGGGTACCATATAATATTTCTTTTTTTTTTTTAAATTTTTGACAGGCAGAGTGGACAGTGAGAGAGAGACAGAGAGAAAGGTCTTCCTTTGCCGTTGGTTCACCCTCCAATGGCAGCCGCGGCCGGCGCACCGCGCTCATCCGATGGCAGGAGCCAGGTGCCAGGTGCTTTTCCTGGTCTCCCATGGGGTTCAGGGCCCAAGCATTGGGCCATCCTCCACTGCACTCCAGGGCCAGAGCAGAGAGCTGGCCTGGAAGAGGGGCAACTGGGACAGAATCCGGCGCCCCGACTGGGACTAGAACCCGGTGTGCCGGCGCTGCAAGGCAGAGGATTAGCCTGTTGAGCCACGGTGCTGGCCATATAGTATTTCTATACATGTACTTTTAAAGTATATATATTTTTAAATATTTATTTCTTTATTAGAGAGGTAAAGTTACAGAGAGTGAGAGAGAGACTGTTATTCTTTTAACTTTTTAAATGTATTTATTTATTCATTGATTCACTCATTCAACAGCCAGACAGGGAGACAGACATACACACAGAGCTCCCACCTACTGGTTCACTCCCCAGATACCCTCAACAGATAGAGGGTTGAAGGTTGGAGCTGGACACTCAGTCTAGGTCTCCCATGTTAATGGCTTGAACCCAACTACTTGAGCCATCACTACTGCCTCTAAGGTCTGCAAGAAACTGGAATCAGGAGCTGAAGCTGGGCAATGAACTCAATCACACCATTGCAAGGGGACATGTGTCCTAACTTGTGTATCAACTACTAGGGCAAACGCCCACTCTTCTTGGTGATTTCTGAACTTAGTTGTTTCTATTATAGTTTAGGAAGAAGGCTGAAATATACCTTGTTCTTTTAAGGAGCAGCCAGTATGACTGCCCAGGAGTGTGAAGAGGGGCGGTAGTAGATGAGATCAGAGTTAATGGAGTGGGCCCTGTACTTTGTTATAGAGACTTTGACTTTTGATACGATTGAGCTGTGGATTTGGGGAGCAAACAGTTTGCCTAGGAATTAGGATGCTCACATCCTTCAATGTCTTGCTCGATCTCCTGACTCTTAACTTCCTGCTAATGCAGATTCCAGGAGGCAGTAGTAACGGCAAGTGATTGGGTTTCTGCCACACACATGGGAAACCTGGATTGTGTCCTTGGTTCATGGCTTAATCCTGGCCTAGCTCCAGCTGTTTCAGCTATTTGGAGAGTGAGCCTGTGAATGGGAGCTCTCTTTATTTCTCTCTGTCTCTGACTCTCTGCCTGCCTCTTGAATAAAAATAAATTTTAAACAGATCTTAAGGGGATTTTGAATAGAGGACCAACATGAACACGACTTCTGGCTGTTGAGTTGAAAATAGACTTTACAGGGGCTAAAGATGAAGCAAGGAATATAAAGATGATAGTGGCTTCAAACAAGATAGGAGAAGTGGAGATGAAAGAAGTGTTCAGGTTCCAGGTACAGAGTTGACAGAATTTGCTCATCAGTTGGATATGGAGTAAGAGTAGAGTCAAGAGTTACTCTATAGGTTTCATCTTGAACAACTGGAAGGATGCTGCTACCATCATCAAAATACGGGGGAAAAATGGAAGGAGCAGATTTAGGGTGGGCTATCAGGATTTTTGATTTTGAGGTGTTTATTTGATATCTACATGGCAGTGTCAGGATGGAAATTGGGTATATAAATCTAGAGTTCAGAGGAGAGATCCAGACTAGAGCTGTACAATATACCTTTCTGTGATGTGAGAAATTTTCTGTATCTGTGCTGTCCTGTTTGGTAGCCACTAGCCACATGTAACCCTTGAGCTCTTAAGATGTAACTGGTGTGACTGAGGAATTTAAATTTAAATAGCCATACGTTGCTCCTGGCTGCTAGACAGGACATGTTAGTACTGAACATGTTTTTTTTTTCTTTGGACAGGCAGAGTGGACAGTGAGAGAGAGAGAAACAGAGAGAAAGGTCTTCCTGCACCCTGACTGGGAGTAGAACCTGGTGTGCCGGTGCCGCAGGCGGAGGATTAGCCTAGTGAGCTGTGGTGCCGGCCACGTTTTTTTTTTTTTTTTTAAGGTTTTATTTATTTATTTGAGAGTCAGAGTTACAGAGAAAGAGAGAGAGTGAGAGTGAGAGAGATCTACCATCTGCTGGTTCACTCTCCAAATGTCTGTAGCAGTCAGGCCTGGGCCAGGATCTTCTTCTGGTCTTCCACATGGATGTCAGGGGTCCAAGAACTTGGACCATTTTCCACTGGTTACTTAGACACATTAGCAGGGAGCTGGATTAGAAGGGGAGCAGCTGGGACTCAAACCAGCACCCTTTGTGGATGCTGGCTTCACAGCTGGCAGCTGTACCCTCTACTCCACAACACCAGCCCCAATACTGAACACATTTACAGTCATGATATACATATGGTAGGTAGACTAGGTGATACCACAAAGGGAATGAATGGATCGAGAAGGGAAAAGATGAGTATCCTGAGTCCAGGACCTGACCGTGATTAGAAGAGGGAGAGAAAATAACAGGCATGCTCAGCCAGTAGAAGAGAAGCAGAAGACCCAGATTTCCTAGAATACAAATGAAAAAGTGTTTCTAGGAAGAGTTAGAGTTGGCTGAACCAAATGCTCCTCATAGGTCAAGTGAGACTGAAGATTGAACAATGATTTCTCCATTAGGAGTACATTTGATAACCTTAACAAATGCATGGCATGACCTATAAAAAAGGGAAATCCTTATACATAGCCAATTCATATAAAGCAAGGCAACCACCTTGAAAAATAGTTTTGCATTTTCTTAAGAAGGTGTACATAGGGCTGGTATTTTGGTGTAACAGGTAAAGCCACCATCTGTGATGCTGGAATCCCATATGGATGCTGGTTTGAGACCTGGCTGCTCCACTTCTGCTCCAGCTCCCAGCTAATGTGCCTGGGAAAGCAGCAGAAGATGACCCAATAGCTTGGGCCTTTGCAACCATGTGGGAGACTCAGAAGAAGCTCCTGACTTTTTTTTTTTTTAATTTCCTAAAGAATTACATTTTAAGGAGACTGATTTTTTAAAAAAAATTTTTTTTTTGACAGGCAGAGTTAGAGAGAGAGACACACAGAGAGAGAAAGCTCTTCCTTCTGTTGGTTCACCCCTAAATGGCTGCTATGGCCGGTGTGCTGCACCGATGCGAAGCCAGGAGCCAGGTGCTTCTTCCTGGTCTCCCAAGCGGGTGCAGGGCCCAAGCACTTGGGCCATCCTCCACTGCCTTCCCAGGCCACAGCAGAGAGCTGGACTGGAAGAGAAACAACTGGGACAGGACCAGCGCTCCAACCGGGTCTAGAACCCGGGGTGCTGGCACTGCAGGCGGAGGATTAGCCTAGTGGGCTGCAGCGCTGGCCAAAGCTCCTGGCTTTGGCTTGGCCCAGCCTCGGCTGTAGTGGCCACTTCGGGAGTAAATCAACAGATGGAAGTTCTCTCTGTCTCTTTTCTCTCTGTGTAACTCTGACTTTCAAATAAATAAATAAACCTAAAAAAAAAAAAAAGAAATTAAAATTAACCATATGACCCTGAAATTTCAGTGAGATATTTACCTAAGAGAAGTCAAAAAATATGTCCATATAAAAACTTAGATAGGTGTGTTAGCAGTATGATTCATAATAGGCAAAAAGTGGAAACAACTCAGGTGTGTGTCATCAAGTGAACAGTAAACAAATGTGATATATTAGAGAATATTATTGAACCATAAAAAACAATGAAGTAATAATACATACGATAACTTAAGTGAACCTTGAAAATATGCTAAGTTGAAGAAGCCAGATCATGAAAGAATATATGTTACACAATCCTATTTATATGAAGTGTCCAGAATACACAAATTTATAGAGACAAAAAGTCAATTGGTGGTTGCTTAGGGCTGGAAATTGACTGCTTAGCATTCTCTAAGGAAGCATAAAAATATTTTAAAATTAAATCATGATAGCTTTATAATCCATGAATATAACTATAAGAAAACACATTGAATTTTACAGTTTAGATGGATGAATTATATGTGAGTTCTATCTCAATAAGGCCATATAATCAAAAGAGAAAATCAGAGAAAATAAATTGAAAAAAGTACTCTAAATTTTTTTTTATTTTAATTTTTTTATTCAAAAGGCAGACATACAAAGGGAGTAATTGAGACAGAGAAATTGTCCATCTGCTAATTGACTCCCCAAATATCTACAACAGCCAAAGCTGGGTCAGGTAGAAGCCAGGAGTCCAGAGCTCAATCTAAGCTGCCCATTAAGATGGTAGGTATCCAAGTATTAAGCCATTGTTTGCTGCCTCCATGGGTGCCCATTAGCAGGAAGCTGGATTTGAAGCAGAGGCAGTATTCAGACCCAGGAATTCTGATATGACATGCAGATGTCACAAGCAGTGGCTTAACCTGCTGTGCCACATTGCCCATTCCCAGTAAAAGTACTTTAGACCAGTGAAAGTCTGTCAATACTAACAGAAGAGATAAGAGAGAAAAGAGGTTGGCGCTGTGGCCCAATAGGCTAATCCTCTGCCTTGCAGCGCTGGCACACTGGGTTCTAGTCCCGGTCGAGGCGCCGGATTCTGTCCCGGTTGCCCCTCTTCCAGGCCAGCTCTCTGCTGTGGCCCAGGAAGGCAGTGGAGGATGGCCCAAGTGCTTGGGCCCTGCATGCCCATGGGAGACCAGGAAAAGCACCTGGCACCTGGCTCCTGCCATCGGATGAGCGTGGTGCGCCGGCCGCAGTGGCCATTGGAGGGTGAACCAACAGCAAAGGAAGACCTTTCTCTCTCTCTCTCTCACTGTCCATTCTGCCTGTCAAAAAAAAAATATAAGAAAAAATAAATTTAAAAAAAAGATTTCATTTATTTGAGAGATAGAGTGACAGTGAAAGGGAGAGACAGAGTAAGGTTTTCCCTCCTGTGGTCCACTCACCAGATGACTGCAACAGCCGGAGCTGTGCCGATCTGAAGCCAGGAGCCAGGTGCCCTTTCCTGGTCTCACATGTGTGTGCAGGGGCCCAAGCACTTAGGCCATCCTCCACTGCCCTCCCAGGCCATATCAGAGAGCTTGATTGGAAGGGGAGAAGCCGGAACTAGAACCGGTGGCCATATGGAATTCCAGTGCTGCAGGCGGAGGATTAACCAAGTGAGCCATGGCGCTGGCCCCAGGACACGGAAATTTAAGACAAGAGTTTAGGATTTATCAAAATCCCAATTATGCAGAAATGGTGCCTAAAAAATCTAAATAAATTGATGAGACCATCAAGACAAAAAGAGGAGAAAGATAAGAGTATTCAGGATTGTTCCCTGGAGTTTTCCAGCATGCAGAGATTGAAGAGAATTCCATTATTGCTTCCCCAAGGAGCCTTTGTGGACATTTCTGTCCTAATTGCTCACTTCAAAACACCTTTTTTTTTTTAAGATTTATTTATTTATTTGAAAGTCAGAGTTACACTGAGAGAGGAGAGGCAGAGAGAGAGAGAGGTCTTCCGTCTGATGGTTCACTCCCCAGATGGCTGCAATGGCCAGAGCTGTTCCAATCTGAAGCCAGGAGCTTCTTCTGGGTCTCCCACGTGGGTGCAGGGGTCCAAGGACTTGGGCCATCTTCTACTGTTTCTCAGGCCATACAGAGAGCTGGATCGGAAGAGGAGCAGCCAGGACCAGAACCGGTGCCCATAGAGAATGCCAGCGCTTCAGGCCAGGGTGTCAACCCACTGCACCACAACGCCAGCCCCTAAGACACCTTTTTAAAAATAAATTTTAAAAATTTAGTTATTTACTTGAAAGACAGTTTCAGAGAGATAGAGAGGTCTCCTATCTGCTGGTTCGATCCCTAAATGGCTGCAACAGCCATGAGTGGGCCCGGCTAAAGCCAGGAGTCTGGAACTCCATCTGTGTCTCCCATGTGGTGGCCCAAGCACTTGGGCTATCTTCCACTGCTTTCCCAGGCACATTAGCAAGGAGCTGGATTGGAATGGAGCAGCCAGGACTTGAACTGGTCATCATATGGATGCTAGGTGGTGGTTTAACCAACTGTGCCACAGACCAGCCTTTTCAAGGTGCTTTAATACCACAGATATAATGTATTTTGATCGTATACTATGGCCCTGTTAGGCCATAATGCATTATAGCATGTCAGGCCCCTAACCCTACCCCTCTTTGCCTATTTCCTATCTCAAGAATCATTTTTTATCTCCTTCCGTGCAACATCACCCTTGCTAACATGTATAAAAAAGAAGACAGAGAAGTAAGGGAAAAGTGGGCAATAAGAAAGGGGAAAAGCTAGTAGAGGGTGGTATAATGAGGCTACGAAGAGGAGGAGAGTATGAAAAGGAAAAAGAAGGTAAGAAGATGTGCTGAATACTGGAGAATACTCTCCTTATGATACGGCAACATGGAGGATATTGTGACCACAAAACAGTGGCAGTGCAGTGGTGAGATGGAAATAGAGTGGTGAATGGAAGAACGGCTGAAAGGTCAAGTGTAGATAACTTTGGAGAAGTTTGGCTGCAAATGGGTATGAAAAATAGGTGACTAGGAAAAAACTTAAAGGAGTATATCTGACTTATATTAAGTATAGGTAGAACCTGTGCCCTTATTATTGAAAATTGGGGATTGGGTAGAAACTTGTAAGTTCAAGGTAGAGGTGGAAATATGTAAGCTGTATTTGAAGGAACAGTGAATGAGTCCAATTTGATTGTGGTCAATACATGTTATATAGGTATAGGAATAGAGTTTGGATTAAGTAGGCTATGGCTGCACAGAATTAAGAGCCAAGTGTAAGGATTTACTACAGTAGGATGCTGAATCTATTTTAGTTTCTTAAATTGGGGTAAGAACATGTTAAATGTAGTTTTTAAGATGATATCTGGTTGAGAGCAGTTAGCAAATAGGAGTCCAGATATGTGTTGATTCAACAGACATTGCAGTGCCCAAGTGAAGAGGAACATGCATTTCTGAACAGTTTCCTATCCAGATCTTCCATATCCATCTACTTTCTGCCCTACTCTTTTTATTCTGACATTGTGAGCCTAAATCACCTAGACCCACACTGTCCAGTATAGAAGTCACTAGGCACTTTTGGCTATTACTTGAAATGTGACAATATGAATTGCAATGTTCTATAAATGTAAACTATACACTGAATTCCAAAGATGCAGTTTAAAAAGATTAATAGTTTAGCAATATTTATTGTATGTTGAAATGATTTTTTTATATATTGGGTTTATTAAAATATAGTGTTAAAATTAATTTCACCTATCCCTTTTTCCTTTTTTTTGTAATGTGGCTTCTAGAAAGTTTATAATCACATGCTTTTGTGGCTTGCATTATATTTCTGTTGGATAGTGTTAACCTAAACTGTGCTGAAATTCCATAGCTTCTGCTTCGTTTTGGCTGTGTTGTATGTGCCACTACAGATTTGTGCCATTTACCTTACTGCCTCCCTGCTGGTTATTACCATAACTCTAATTGCCCTTGTCTGAATACCTTCAGAAACAGAATGAACTCATGCTGTTAATTCCTGTAGATGAAGAATATGATTGTGATAGCAGAGAATTCATGAGTGGAGCCATAGCATGGAAGTACTAATGGTACAAAATTTACATTTGGCATAGATGGGATGGTGCTGTGGCGTAGTAAATTAAGCTGTTACCTGTAACACTAGCATCCCATATAAGCGTTTGTTCGAGTCCCAGCTGCCCCAGTTCTGACCCAGCTCCCACTAGTGCACTTAGGAAAGTAGCAGAAGATGACCCAAGTATTTGGGCCCCTGATAACCACACAGGAGACCAGGATGGAGTTCTGGGCTCCTGTCTTCAACCTGGCCCAGCTATAGCTATTGCAGCCATTTGGGGAGTGAACCAGAGGATGGAAGACCTCTCTGATGTCTCCCTCTCTCTCTAATTCTGCTTTCAAATAAATAAATAAATCTTTTAAAAAAAGAAAATGTTGGCACAGAAATAAAGCATCACAAAATTATAATGTCTTTTCATTTTACAAGTGAGGAAACAGATGACTTCAGAGAGGTTAAATAATGTGCTGTCTCTATCTGGGCACCTTCCTATGTAATTTAAAGAATGCTGACAAGCTCATATGCTTAAAAATATATCCTTCTTCCCCCTTCACTACCCAGAAGAGTTTTTTACATTATATTATATATTAAATAACTACTACTTAAAATTTTTTTATTATTACAACTACTAATGCTTTTCTTTTTATTATCAATTTATTATTTACTGTGTGTATACTGTGGGCAAGTTATTTAGTGATATCAACAATGCAGTCAAGGTGCTGCATAAGCAAAATACCATGGAATCATCAGCATGAAATAATTCACATCTTGACATATTAAATTTCTCCAACTCTTACCTAGCAAAGCCCTAAGGGAGCAAGACATCAGATAGAGAATTTTACTAGGGAAAAAGAAAAATTGGCAAAGAAATATCTAGATCTGGGGCAGCCAAAAAAGTTTGTGAGTCCTGAGTGAGAGGTCTTAGCTAGTAGGAGAAACATTAAAGTAATATGATCCTAATGGAAGGTAGGGGAGAAGTTTATAAGAGTGGTATGGACAGAGATTCTTGTTTTAAGATTTATTTATTTTATTTGAAAGAGTTGAAGAGAAAGAGGAAAGAGAGAGGGGGAGAGAGAGAAAGAGAAATTTATCTTCCATCTGTTGGTTTAATTCCCAAATGGCTGCAATGGCTGGGGCTGGGCCAGGCCTAAACCGGGATCCTGGAATGCCATCCGGGTCTCCCATAGATGGCAAAGGATCAAGCACTTGGGCCATCTGCTGCTGCTTTCCAGGCACATTAGCAGGGAGCTGAATCAGAAGAGGACCTACCAGAACAGGAAGCAGCGCTCATGGAATGCTAGCATCACTTAATCCACTGCCCCACCGTACCAGCCCAGACTCAAAGATTCTAAAGACCGCTCAGCCAAAAGTAAATTTTATTCAGGATCAATCCTGTCAGAACAAATTGTTTAATTTTCTGAGCTAGTTGATTTTTCTCCTATTGAGATTATTTCAGTTCTGTGGAGGAACCAGAGATATATCTGAGCAGTAGGATCGTTAAGAGAAACAATTAATTGTTTTCCTAACACCTGGCTGAGGTACCTCCATGGACTGGGATTTTGATTGGCAAAGTTTAGAGAGAAGGAGTAAGTGAGATACAGTTTGAAAATATCTGTTACTAGAGTATAAAAATGGGGACAAACATGAACATAGTTTCTTGGAGGACTTGGCATAGAGAAATGAACATGACAAGCTGAGACACTTACAAAGTGTTAGGAGATCTAATCAGTAAGGTGGGGAAGAGGTACTGACAGAAGGCAGGAAATGGTATGAGTATTAAGTAACAAAGACCAACAAAACTGAAACTGTAACTTCAAACATCCAAAATTTTTATGTTGGTGATGTTAACATAGTATAATAAGGAAAACAGTTGTTGGGGTAGTGATGTTGTCTGACCTTTTAAAAAATAATTAACTTTTGAAAATAAATATGCCATAAAAGAGGTCAATATTGAAGCATTTAATTTTGTCTAGAGTTGATTGTGTCTCTTTCCCAAAGTTTGTGTGGGATAAGATAACTACTTTGAAACCTTCTCTTCAATTTTTTTGCATAATGTAGCTATCAGGTTTTTTGTTTCTTGATTTCTTTTTGTTTGGAATATTATATTACTATCAAGGTCTTGGATTCTTTCTTTGAAATTCTTTCCCCTCTCTGTGTGTTGATATTTCATAACCTGATTTACTACAAACTATCATTCTCCGAACCTCCAAGTTAGCCTATATTACAGGTGTGCTTTTCCTAAATTATGGATTTCATCCTTCACTCCTCTGCTTAAAAAAAAAAAAAGTGTAAATATCTCATTGATCTTTTACAAGAGGCCCATTTTTCTGCACATCATTAGGGTTTTTTATAATCTAGTCAAGTTTACTCATTGGGCCATACTTCCTAGCACTTTGTAATATAAATCTTATTTATAAATTTTCTTATAATCTGTCCATATGATATGATCTTTCTTAGATTTCTTTCTCTATCACTCTTTTCCCCTCAAATAAATTTTTCCTCCAATTGCCTTTCCATGTCCTGCCCATTTCTCTGAATCCAGTTTAGATCTACCCCTCCAAAAGATATTTCTAAGCTCTACAGAGTGTGCATGTCTCTTTGTAGAATCACTTGGTACTTAAGGCATTTATTACATTTCACATGTGTTATACTTTACCATTATTATTTTCTCTGTTTTTTTTTTATGTTCGTTGCCCAAACAAAATTGATAAGAGCATCATTTATGTCCTAATATTGTTTTAACCCATTGCTAAACACCTAGTAGATTCTCAAGGGGCCAGTGTTGTGGCATAGTTGGTAAAGCTGTCACCTGCAATGCCAGCATCCCACATGGATGCCAGTTCAAGTTGCAGCTGCTCCATTTCCCATCCAGTTCCCTGATAATGGCCGGGGAAAAAGCAGTGGAAGATGGCCTAAGTGTTTGGGACCCTGCTACCCATGTGGATGAAGCTGGATGAAGCTCCTGGCCCCTGGCTTCAGCGTGGTTCAGTCCCAGCCATTGCAGCCATCTGGGAAGTGAACCAACAGACAGAGGTTTCTCTCTCTCTGTCTTTCCCCCTCTCTCTATAACTCTGACTTCAAATAAATAAATAAATCTTTTTTATAAAAAAGATGCTTTTTGATTGAAATAGTCTTGTCTAATTATAGTTACAAAGATTAGATAAGCTAAACAAAATAGCTCTATTTAATATTTTATTTATTAATTTTTTATTTTATATCACAGAGAATTAGAGATTTCCTCCATCTGCTGGTTTACTCCCCAACAAGCTGGGCTGGGTCAGGCTGAAGTTGGGAGCCAGGAACTCCTACTTGGTATAAGCAGGCCAAATACTTGGGCTATCATCCACTGTCTCCCCAATAGTATTAGCAGGAAACCGGATCAAAAGTAGAGTAACCAGGATTCCAACTGATATTTGGAAATAGATACCAGTGTTGCAAGTGGTGGCTTAATTTGCTTTGTTAAAACACCAGCCCCCATAGGAATTCTTTTGTATCAAAGTTCGATATCTAATAGAATACTTGATGGAGTCTTTCAAACTATTTTTTGAGTTAGAAAATCAGGCCCAACATTGTGGCACAGTGGATTGGCATCCCATGTCAGAGTCTCAGCTACTCTGCTTTGGATTCAGCTCCCTGTTAATGAGCCTGGGAAAGCAGAAGATGGCCCAAGTACTTGGGTCCTTGCCACCCATATGGGAGACCCAGATGAAGTTCTGGGCTCCTGGCTTTGGCCTTCCCATCCCAAGCCATTGCAGTCATTTAGGAGTGAACCAGTAAATGGAAGACCTCTCTCTCTTTCCCTCTCTCTGTTGTACAACTCTGCCTTTCAAATAAATAATTAAGAAATTATTTATTTGAAAGAAACAGATATGTAGGGAGGAGAGAGAGATTTATAAATGCAAAAACAATTTTGTTTACCTTCAGAGTTGCAAATATTTAGAAACTGATAACATCCATTGTTGATGAGGTAATGGGAAAACAGTTATATTGTTGATATTGATGAAACGTGGCGCAACTTTGGGGAATTTTGTATGTAGTATCATGGAAAAGTACTGAAACAGATTATACAATGGAAAAGAAATTTTCAATGCATTATAAAGTATATACATTGAAAAATATGTGAGGATAGCCAACACTGACTTTCTCTGGTAGAATTGGGAGAATCAACTTTATATGTCACCTACTGCAGTGTTTAATAATTGATCATTAAAACCTATTACTTTTATAATTAGAAAAAGTAATATTTCAAAAAGGCATTTCACAATTTCTTTTTACAGGAGATTACATGCTTGATGCAAAGCCAAAAGAAATTTCAGAAATTCAACGTTTAAATTATGAACAGGTAATAAACACAGTTTTTGCTATGTTAAAATATAATTTTTGTAATGAATATATGCTTTGATCTCTATTAATGATAAGCCAATTTTTCCTATAAGTGACCAATGAATATTTTAGACTTTCCAAGCTATAAATGGTCAGTATCTATTGCATATTTGTTGTTGTCTTTCTTTTCAACCCTTTGAAAATATAGAAAGCATTCTTAGCTCAAAGCTAGATTTGGCCTACAGGCCATACTTTTCAGATCCTTGTGTTTTTATGAATATATACGCTAAATAGAATGATATATTGATATCTTTATACAGATCCATATAAAATGATAGCCTGGCATTTTTCTTGAAAAATTTAGTGTCAACTGCATTTGTCATTGATTTATCTTTTCTTATTTTATTTATATTTATTTATATTTTATAATTAAGTTATGTTTAGCAGAAAATTGACAAAAGATTTCCAGGATATGCCATTAGGACAAATTCTTCTGTTTTGTCATCATGTCAGTATGCCTTCATTTCTTGGCATATTCTTTAGATACCCTGTTCTTAATATAGGAGAGTTCATAAGGATCAAAAGTTTTGGAGCTGGAAGGAAGTAAGCAGAACTTCATTTTCTTCGATGTTCTTCCCCTATTAGCAATAGAAGGCAAGAAAGAATTACCTTCTTACACAGGGAGGAGGTATCAACCAGGGATGAAATAGACATCATTGGTACCTTCATATTTACTTTCAGAGCAAGTACTGAACATGCTTAACATAGTTTCACTAGTATAAAATTCACAAAAATGAAATAAAATTCATTCTGTATTAGAAAATTTCTTTTTCTTTTTTTAAAGATTGATTTATTTATTTGAAAGACAGTTACAGAGAGATAGGGAGAGACAGAGAGAGCAATCGATCTTCATCCACTGGTTCACTCCCCAAATAGCCACAACAGCCAGCGCTGGGCCAGGCTGAAGCCAGAAGCCAGAGGCTTCTTTTGGGTCTTCCATGTGCTATCAGTTAGTGATGTGTTTAACCGATTACATCATAGTGCTGGCCCCAGAAAATTTCTTGAATTTGAATGCTCAGATAATCCATTCCTAATAAAATTCTAGGATAGGAAATCTGTAGCTAAAGCCAAATGTTTCTGGTAAATCATTTAAATGTTATTGAGGGAATAGGTAGCTTAAGGCAGTGGTTTCCAAACATCTTTAGAAATAGAAACTCCTTTTCAAATGAAATCTCATGCCAACCTCCAATATATAAAACCAGCAAAGGAATTTTATAAGTATAAAATAATAAGCTTCAGTTTACATAATTTATTTTTCAAATTTATATAATTTCTTACTGAAATCCATGAAGCTATTTTGATTAATACTAAAAGTTAGAAATTACTAATGCTAGTTTAAGCCTCATATTAACCTTGGAATACATAAAATTCTAAGAAAATCCTGTGTAACAAGTGTTTGTAGATGTTGTCAGTATTTTGTTTCCTTTAAGTCCATCTTGTAGTCTTAGGATGACTTCATTACATTGATTTAGATGCTTGAAAAATGATTGGAAGTAATGTTCTACTTCATAATCAAGATGAATTATATCTAACGTTTGAATTTCTTCTATACATAGCAGGCAATAAAAGTACACTGCATTTAACACAAGCACTAAAACTATAAGGTATGATTATTTATTTACATTACCTTTAATTTTCTCTTTTTTAAAAGATTTATTTGTTTATTTGAAAGAGTTACACAGAGAAGGAGAGGCAGAGAGAGGCAGAGGTTTTCCATCTGTTGGTTCACTCCCCAATTGGCCACATTGGCCGGAGCTGCACTGATCCAAAGCCAGGAGCCAAGAGCTTCTTCTGGGTTTCCCACATGGGTGCAGGGACCCAAGGACTTGGGCCATCCTCCACTGCACTCCCAGGCCACAGCAGAGAGCTGGGTCGGAAGTAGAGTGACCAGTAGAGCAGCACACCAGCTCCCATATGGGATGCCGGCACTGCAGGTGGTGGTTTTACCCACTATGCCACAGCACCAGCCCCTTTAATTTTGTCTTTAAAAATTTATTTATTGAGGGCCGGTGCCGCGGCTCAATAGGCTAATCCTCTGCCTGCAGCGCTGGTACCCGGGTTCTAGTTCTGGTCGGGGTGCGGGATTCTGTCCCAGTTGCCCCTCTTCCAGGCCAGCTCTCTGCTGTGGCCCAGGAGTGCAGTGGAGGATGGCCCAAGTCCTTGGGACCTGCACCCGCACGGGAGACCAGGAGAAGCACCTGGCTCCTGGCTTCGGATCAGCGCGGTGCACTGGCTGTGGCCCACTGGCCGCAGCAACCACTGGGGAGTGAACCAATGGAAAAGGAAGACCTTTCTCTCTGTCTCTCTTACTGTCCACTCTGCCTGTAAAAAAAAAAAAAAAAAGATTTATTATTGAAAGGCCAGAGAAAGGGAGAGACACCACTGTGCCACAATGTCAGCTCCCCTTTATTTTGTTTTTTAAAGATTTGTTTACTTGAAAAGCAGAGTCACAGAGATGGAAAGACAGCTATTACATCCTTTAAAGTAAGGGCTAAATTCTTAGAACTCTTCCCAAAGATGTTTTTAACATAGTGAAATATTTTAAGTATAAAATACATTTTAAAATGAAACATTTTCAGTCATTTAAAAATGTGCTATGAACACACACACACACCTTATGCTCTTCTGTTAGATTATAGCATGAAGTAAAACTGGAAAAATGCAAGTAGTTTCTACATTACAACTTCTAGTAAAGAAGTTTTAGTTAGCAAGATTGTAGCTCTTCGTTGAATCTTTCTAAAATTTAGCTCATGTAAAATTATACAAAAAAGGAATGTTACTTCATTTTCATATTAATTTTCCTGTAGAAAATTAAATTGGGGCCGGTGCTGTGGCGCAGTGGGTTAATGCCCTGAACTGAAGCGCCGGCATCACATATGGGCGCTGGTTTGAGTCCCAGCTACTCCACTTCCGATCTATCTCTCTGCTGTGGCCTGGGAAAGCAGTAGAAGATGGCCCAAGTCCTTGGGTCCCTGCACCCATGTGGGAGACCCAGAAGAAGCTCTTGGCTCCTGGCTTCGGTTCGGTGCAACTCCAGCCATTGCGGCCAATTGGGGAGTGAACCAGCAGATGAAAGACCTCTCTTTCTCTGCCTCTATTTTCTCTGTGTAACTCTGACTTTCAAATAAATAAATCTTAAACAGTTAACACTCTTTATTTTTTAAAAAATTAAATAAATGCTACCTTAAGCTCTGTCACAACAGCTTGGTACACACTAGCATCAAAATTAAAGGTAATGGGACTGGTGTTACAGCATACTTCGTAAAGCTGCCACCTGCAGTGCCATATGTTGGCTGCTTCACTTCTCATCCAGCTCCCTGCTAATGCCCCTGGAAAGCAGGAGAGGATGGCCCAAGTCCTTGGAACCCTGCACCCATGTGGAAGACCCAAAAGAAGCCCCTATCTCCTGGCTTTGGACCAGCACAGCTACAGTCATTGTGGCCATTCGGGGAGTGAACTAGCAGATGGAAGACCTCTCTTCTTCTAACTCTACCTTTCAAATAAATAAAAATAAAATCCTCCAAAAAAAAAAGAGGGAGACTTTGCTGTGGATCTTCCATCCGCTGGTTTACTCCCTACATGGCCACAAAGGCTATGGCTAGTCCAGGCCGAAGCCAGGAGCTTCTTCCTGGTCTCCCACGCGGGTGCAGCATTCCAAGGACTTAGGCCATCTTCGCCTGCTTTCACAGGCCATAGCAGAGAACTGGATCAGAAGTGGTGCGGCCAGGACTCGAACTGATGCCTATATGGGATGCCAGCACTGCCGGTGGTGGCTTTACCCACTATGCCACAGCACTGGCGCCAAAATATCCTTTTTAGCCCTTTGTAAATTAGTGTTAATCATTATGTATATTATCAAATGGTGTTAATTGTTATTTTAATACTAAGTAATCTGTAATAATGTAGTGAATATATGAAGCTGTACACATAAGCCCGGAAGCCAATAGAAATTATATTGACTATAAAGAAAGTGGACTGATTACCAACTAGGGATTTAACAAAAATAGAACAAAGAATTGGTGATAATATAATAATCCTATAATTCTTTGTTCATTACTGTTAGTATTTTCTCAGATTCATCATTACTATGGCTTTAGGGAATCCTGGGTCAATGACCAAAGTCCTTGGGACCCTGCCACCCACATGGGAGACCTGGCAGATACTCCTGGCTTCAGCCTGGACTAGCTCTAGCCTTTGTGGCCACCTGGGGAGTAAACCAGCAGATGGAAGATCTCTCTCTATCTCTCTCTCTCCCTGTAGCTCTTTCAAATAAATAAATCTTAAAAATTAAAAAAAATCTCAAGGGAAATTTTGTAAACTAAGTTTCAAAATTTGAAAAGCTTGAGGAAATATATTGTTTTGGAGTAATATAAAAACTAGGAAGAGGTGAAACTGACAAAGGTCAAATGCTATTTAAGAATGTGATACTGGCCGGCGCCGTGGCTCAACAGGCTAATCCTCCGCCTTGCGGCGCCGGCACACTGGGTTCTAGTCCCAGTTGCCCCTCTTCCAGGCCAGCCCTCTGCTATTGCCAGGGAGTGCAGTGGAGGATGGCCCAAGTGCTTGGGCCCTGCACCCCATGGGAGACCAGGAAAAAGCACCTAGCACCTGGCTCCTGCCATCGGATGAGCGTGGTGCGCCGGCCGCAGCGCACCATCCGCGGCAGCCATTGGAGGGTGAACCAACGGCAAAGGAAGACCTTTCTCTCTGTCTCTCTCTCTCACTGTCCACTCTGCCTGTCAAAAAAAAAAAAAAAAAAAAGAAAGAAAGAAAAAAAAGAATGTGATACTGTTTTAATTGTTCTATTTATGAATTGAAAACATTTAAATAATTTGCAGTCTTCAGTCTCTTAGGATGAAATTCAACAAGTTATTTGGTAAAAGCTTTGATTTTATGACCTTAATTTGCCTTTTTTCTAATTTCAGAGTGAGTCCTTAGTTTTAATATAAGAAAGTTAATTTTATATTAACCCTATTATAAGCCACTCCCTTAGACTTCAGTCTACTGTTCCTATTTGTATTGTCTAGCATAGTGCTTGATTAGTAGAAGAGATTTCAGTTTATTATATTTTATGTATTTGTTTTTATTCAGATATATCCTCTATAATTATGTCCATATTTAATGTTAAAATGTTTAGAAAAATATATTTTAAACTAGTCCTCATTACAGACAATGTGACCACATTTATTGAAAAAAATTGGTACTCATTTTGGTCTCTATTCAGGTTTCACTTTTCAAGAGACTATCCTCTTTCTTTTTCTATCCTTAGAAATTTTTTTAGCAGTTTTAAATCCAGTGCATTCAATGCAAAACTAAGTGTAGAAAGTACAGACAATTTTCATATACCTCTTCTGCCTCTGAAACCCACATGCACAGTCTCTCTCCTACTGTAAACATCCTGTACCAGAGTAATACATCTCTTGTATTAAGAATTGAGAAATTGCACCATATATCATAGTCACTCAAAGTTCATAATTTATGTTAGGGTTCACAGTTTGTATTGTATATTCTTTGGGTTTAGACAGGTATTTAATGACATGTATCTAGCATTTCAATATCATGCAGAATAATTTGTTTTAAAAACCCTCTGTGCCTTGCCTATTTATCCCTCCTTTCTAATCCCTGATTTTTTGGGGTTTAATTTTGTTTTTTACTATCTCCATAGTTCTGCCTTTTCCAGAATGTGGTTTGGAATCTTATAGTATGGAACCTTTTCAGATTGTCTTTCACTTATTAATCTAAATTTCTTCCATGTCTTTCATGGATTAATCACTCATTTCTATTTTTTGATTGTGGTAAAACCCACACAATTTAAAATTTTCCCCTTAGCCATTTTTAAATGTACAGTTCTGTCATGTTAACTGTGTTCTTAGTGTTTTATAATGGATCTGTGGAATTTTTTATCTTATAAAATTGAAATTCTGTGCACATCAAACAGTAGGCCTCCATTTCCCATTCCCATAAGATCATGGAAACCATCCTTGTACTTTCTGTTTTTATGATTTTGACTACTCTAGATATTATGTATAAGTGGAATCATATAGCATTTGTATTTTTGTGACTGGCTTATTTTACTCAGCATAATATCCTCAAGGATATTCATCTATATTGTAATATGTGATAGGATTTCTTGTGTATTAAAGCTAAATATTATCCCATTGTATATATGTACCACACATTCTTTATTCATTTGTTAATGGACAGTTGGGTTGATTCCATGTCTTAGGTATTGTAAAGGTGCGATGAACATGGGTCTGCAAATATCTTTTTGAGATCCTTCTTTGAGTTATTTTAGATCTATACCCTGAAGTGAGAAAGAGCATTTTCTTTGACTTGATAAACTTTTGGTTTTAGATTTCCTGTTCTAAAGTAGGTCCTTTATTCCTTCCATTCTGTATAACATTATTTTGCTGTAATAAAACACCATATTGTATGTTTACATTTTTGTTTTTTCCAGTAGAACTTTTGTTGCATGGGAACAAAAACTTTATTTTATTCATTGTTATACAAAGGGCTTCAAAAAAGATTGTGAAAAATGGAATTAAAACATAATGCATAGGGCAGGCATTTGGCCAAGCAGTTCAGATGCCTGTATCACACATTGAAGCCCCTGAGTTTGATTCTGTGCTCCAACTTCTTGGTAATGCATACCCTGGGAGGCTGGCCGTGGTGACCATTTTGGGGGTGAGCCAACAGAAAGAAGACATTTCTCTTTGTCTCTCTCACTGTCTAACTCTGCCTGTCAAATTAAAAAAAAAAAAAAAATCCATGCCACCCACATAGGAGACCTGGTTTGAGTTCCCAGTTCTGGGCTCCCAACTTTGACCCTCCTAGTCACTGTAGGCATTTGGAGTGTGAACCAGTGGGTGGGAGCTCTCCTCTTCTGTCTCTCTCTTTATATATCTCAAATAAATAAATTTAAAAAGGGACTGGGATTGTGGCACAGCAGGTTAAGCTGCTGCCTGCAACACTGGTATCCCATACGGTTACCAGTTTGAGTCCTGGCTGCTCCACTTCTGATCCAGCTCAGTGCTAATGCTCCTGGGAAGGCAGCAGAGGATTGTCAAAATGCTTGGGCCCCTGCCACCTATGTGGGAGGCCCAGATGGGGTTTCAGTCTCCTGGCTTTAGCCTGGCCCAGCCCTGGCCCTTGTAGGCATTTGGGGAATGAACCAAGGGATACAGGATCTCTCTTGCTCGCTTGCTCGCTCGCTTGCTCTGTGTGTGTGTGTGTGTGTGTGTGTACTTTCTGTAATCCTGCCTTTCAAATAAATAAGCAAATCTTTAAAACACACACACATCCTGAGGCCAGCATTGTGGAGTAGTGGGTTAAACCACCCCCCATACTCCCCACGACAGTAGCTTACCATATGGGCAACGATTCAAGTCCTAACTGCTCCACTTCCAATCCAGCTCTCTGCTAATGCTTCTGGGAATGCAGCAGAAGATGGTTCAAGTCCTTGGGCCCCTGCACCCATGTGGGAGACCCAGATGAAGCACCTGGCTTCTGTCTGGCCCAGCCTTGGCTATTGTGGCCTTCTGGGGAGAGAACCAGCGGATAAAAGATGGCTCTCTCTCTCTGTCTCTCCTTCTCTCTGTAGCTCTGACTTTCAAATAAAATAAATCTTTAGAAAAAAAAATCCTTGAAATTTTTTAAGTCCTCTATGTACTTAAAAAAAATATATTTATCTATTTATTTGAAAGAGTTACATAGAGAGAAGAGAGGCGGGGGGAGGGGGGTGCTTCCATCCTATGGTTCACTCCCCAATTGGCCGCAATAGCCGGAGCTGTGCCAATCCGAAGCCAGGAGCCAGGAGCTTATTCCGGGTCTCCTGCGCGTGTGCAGGGGCCCAAGAACTTGGGCCATCTTCTACTGCTTTCACAGGCCATAGTAGAGAGCTGGATCGGAAGAGGAGCAGCTGGAACTAGAACCGGCGCCCATATGGAATGGTTCACTCCCCAGTTGGCTGCAATGGCCGGAGCTGCACCAATTCAAAGCCAGGAGCCAGGAGCTTCTTCTGGGTCTCCTGTGCGGGTGCAGAGGCCCAAGGACTTGGGCCATCTTCTGCTGCTTTCCCAAGCCATAGCAGTGAGCTAGATCAGAAGAGGAGCAGCTGGGACTAGAACCAGCACCCATATGGGATGCCAGCGCTTCAGGCCAGGGTGTTAACCTGCTGTGCCACAGCGCTGGCCCCCATAATAGGTACTTAAAAATAAAAAATCTGTTGAAGAGATTAATAAATTGGATAAAACAGAATATTAAAAGTCAGTGTGTTTATACTTAAAATTTCTTTGTTTTTGTTTTGATCATTCTGACATATGTGTTTCCTCCTTGTATTTTCAGAATATGAGTGATGCTATGGCAATTTTGCACAAACTACAGACAGGCCTAGATGTAAATGTACGATTTACTGGTGTTCGAGTATTTGAATATACACCGGAATGCATAGTATTTGATCTTCTTGATATTCCTTTGTACCACGGGTGGTTAGTAGATCCTCAGGTGAGTAGAAGAATTTAAATTATATAAACTCAAATGCAGTAAAAATTTATTAATTTGTCTATCTACATTTATATTTTTGGACATTTATGTTTTTGTGCTTTTACCCAGAATTAGCCAAGTTATGAGCTTAAGAGCACTGTCAGTTCTGCCCAAGATTTCTGACTCAACTGCAGGGAATTAGAATCCAAATTCAGAGTTTTAATCCACATAAGTCCACCCTCATTTCTCATACCAACTCCAAGTTCAGAGATTCCCAAACTACCTTCATGTTTAATCATTTGCTGCAAAGATTCACAGAGCCCACTGGAACCTAGGGTATTCACCATTATAGTTTATTATCCTGAAAAGATATGGCTAAAATTAGTCAAAGAAAGAGATGTGCAGGGCAGAGCTTATGAAGGTTCCTAATGTAAAGATTCCATTGTCCTTAACTTGTTACCTTCTTGGAATTGATGTGTGACACTATGTCGGGAATGTTACCAGTCTTAAAAACTCACCCAACCATCAGTGTTCAGATTTTTTTTTTAAATTTCATTATGTAGGTAACGATTGGTTAACTGACTAATTGTCCATATAGTTGAAATCTGTCTCTGCCCTTCCCTCCCCTAAGGGGCTCACCTCATTAGTGTAAACCACAGGTAAAATCCAAGAGTCCCACTTTGAATTATAAAGCCCTATTTCTAAGGGGATCTCGAAGGAGTAGAGGCTATCTCCCAAGAGTTAGGACAAAAGCCAGACCTGCCTTTAGACTAGGCCATTTTCTTTTTGGCATGGCTTTGAAAACATATTTCGCATCACTCCACATTTACAAAAAAAGAGGGGGGGCATCCCCATATTCCCATCACTCTAACTGTAGGTTTCTAAATATAATGACCCTTGGTGTTTACTCATGTAGCATTCCAGATTCTGCTTCCTGGTAAGTATATTAGTTTCCTACAAGAAGTAGATGACACACTGGAGAGAAACTGAGAAATGTTAAAGGAAGACAATATTTACAAAGGTGTGGGCAAAGTTTAGGGAAACA
Organism: Sylvilagus floridanus; assembly: GCA_949820135.1. Lineage (NCBI taxonomy): Eukaryota > Metazoa > Chordata > Mammalia > Lagomorpha > Leporidae > Sylvilagus > Sylvilagus floridanus. The sequence continues at coordinate 66,765,267 of OX463239.1, forward strand.
AACAAGGGATGGTAAACATCCTAGAATTAGCGATATCAAAAAACGATTGCTTTCCTAACTCTGAGGAGTCGAGAAGAGGAACTAGTCAGCAGAATTTAGCAAGACCAATTAATTACTAAAGCATAGGGTTACTGGCCAGGAGCTGTGGTCTTTAGTAGAAGAATGTGGTTGCTACCTAGCTGTGGCCAAGCAGAGACATAGTGAAGATAATGTACTCTGACATCCACTCTGTTTTTCTCCAGTTGCTCCCATTGACCAAATCCATCTAACTAGAGAGTAAGAATTCCAGTTGCTGCAGTCCATAGAGGTCAGCCTCCCAAGTTCAGTGGAGGATACATGTGAAAGGGCAAAAGGAAGAAATACTTCCTCTATCATATACTAAGTCGTATGTAGGCTAGAGTCTTCTCTAATCTATTGATCTGTCTTATGACTATGCCTGTATTCTTTTAATAATATTGTAGCTTATATACATGGTTTCTAAAATTACAAAGTACAATAAAAATTTCAAAATATTATTTCTTAATTATGAACTGTAAAAGAAAAATGAAAGGAATTAAACCAGCTAATAGTTCTCAGATTTATATTTTTTATGTATAAGATAAAGATTTGCTTTTTTAAAATGAGCGTTTTATTTGGGGGTAATTATGGGTTCACATGCAGTTGTAAGATATATGACAATGATCGCTTGTACCATATACCCAGTTTTCCCCAAGGGTAACATATCGTAAAATTTTAGTAAAATATTAAAACCAGGAAATTGGCATTAACAAAGCTAAGATATAGACATTTCCATTACCATAAGAAACTCTCCTGCTGCCTTTTTTAGACACACCTACTTCTTTTTTTTTTTTTAATTTTATTTAATGAACATAAATTTTCAAAGTACAGCTTATGGATTACAATAGCTTCCCCTCCCCATAACTTCCCTCCCACCCACAACACTCCCCTCTCCCACCCCCCTCCTCTTCCATTCACATCAAGATTAATTTTCAATCATCTTTATATACAGAAGATCAATTTAGCATGTTTTAAGTAAAGATTTCAACAGTTTGCACCCACACAGAAACACGAAGTGTAATATAGTATTTGAGTACTAGTTATAGCATTAATTAAACACCTAAGAATAATTGTGTATTAATTATAGAGTTCAACCAATAGTTTTAAGTAGAACATAAAAAATACTAAAAAGGTAAAGTATTAAATTCTTTTTTCTTGTTTTTTTGTTTGTTATATAATTATTATTTTTTTATTTAATAAATGTGAATTTACAAAGTGCAACTTTTGGATTATTGTGGCTTCTCCCCTCAACCTCTCTCCCTCCCTTGGCCCTCCCCTTTCCCACTCCCTCTCCCATCCCACCCTTCATCGAGTTTCATTTTCTTTTTTTTTTTTTTTTTTTTATTTTTATTTTTTTGACAGGCAGAGTGGACAGTGAGAGAGAGAGAGACAGAGAGAAAGGTCTTCCTTTTGCCGTTGGTTCACCCTCCAATGGCCGCCGCGGACGGCGCGCTGCGGCCAGCGCACCGCGCCCATCCGATGGCAGGAGCCAGGTGCCAGGTGCTTTTCCTGGTCTCCCTATGGGGTGCAGGGCCCAAACACCTGGGCCATCCTCCACTGCACTCCTGGGCCACAGCAGAGAGCTGGCCTGGAAGAGGGGCAACCGGGACAGAATCCGGTGCCCCGACTGGGACTAGAACCCAGTGTGCCGGCGCCGCAAGGCGGAGGATTAGCCTGTTGAGCCACGGTGCCGGCCCAAGTTTCATTTTCAATTACCTTCATATACTGAAGATCAACTTAGTATATACTAAGTAAGGATTTCAACAGGCTGCACTCACACAACCGCACAAGGTATAGGGTATTGTTCGACTAGTAGTGTTTTTAAGTTTCATAGTAAAACACATTAAGGACAGAGATCCTATGTGGGGAGCATGTACCCAGTGACTCCCGTTGTTGATTTAACAATTGGTACTCTTTTTTATGACGTCAGCAATCACCCGAGACTCTTGCTATGAGCTGTCTAGGCTATGGAATCCTCTTGAGTTCACCAGCTCTGAACTTGTTTAGTCAAGGCCGTATCACAGTGGAGGTTCCTTCCTCCCTTCAGAGAAAGGCGCCTCTCTCCTTGATGGCCTGTTCCTTCTGCTGGGGTCTTGTTCACCAGGATCTTTCATTTAGATTGTTTTTTGCCACCGTGTCATGGCTTTCCATGCCTGTGAGACTCTCATGGACCTTTTAGCCAGATCCAAATGTCCCAAGGGTTGATTCTGAGGCAGGAGTGCTGTTTTGGGCATTTGCCATTCTATGATCCCTCTGGACACACCTACTTCTCTCCCACCCTTACATCTCCTTAAATCCTTGGCAAGTAATCTGTTCTTTTCTTCTTCTTCTTCTTCCTTCTTCCTTCCTTCTTCCTCCTCCTCCTCCTCCTTCTTCTGTCTTTTGTCTTCTGTCTTCTGTCTTCTTCTTTCTTCTTGCTTCTTTCTTCTTGCTTCTTTCTTCTTTCTTCTTCTAGTGGACAGTTAGAGAGACAGAGAGAAAGGTCTTCCTTTGCCTTTGGTTCACCCTCCAATGGCCGCCGCAGCAGCTGAGCTGCGGCCGTTGCACCACGCTGATCCGAAGGCAGGAGCCAGGTGCTTCTCCTGGTCTCCCATGCGGGTGCAGGGCCCAAGCACTTGGGCCATCCTCCACTGCACTCCTGGGCCACAGCAGAGAGCTGGCCTGGAAGAGGGGCGACCAGGACAGAATCCGGTGCCCCGACTGGGACTAGAACCTGGTGTGCTGGTATAAGTTAAGTAATGTAGTATATAATCTTCTGTGATGGGTTTTTTTGTACTCATCATAAGTCTGTAGCATCCTGGTAGTTGGATATATCAATAGTTTGCTCCTTTCTGTTGCTGAGTAGTATGCCATGATTTGGGTAGACCACAGGTTCATCATTTACCATTTAAAGAACACGTAGGCTGGCACCGTGGCTCAATAGGCTAATCTTCTGCCTGCGGTGCTGGCACACTGGATTCTGTCCCAGTTGCTCTTCTTCCAGTCCAGCTCTCTGCTGTGGCCCAGGAGTGCAGTGGAGGATGGCCCAGGTCCTTGGGCCCTGCACCCCATGGGAGACCAAGAGAAGCACCTGGCTTCTGCCTTCGGATCAGCACAGTGCACTGGCCACAGCGCCGGCCACAGCAGCCATTGGAGGGTGAACCAATGGAAAAGGAAGACCTTTCTCTCTCTCTGTCTCTCTCACTGTCCACTCTGCCTGTCAAAAAAAAAAAAAAAAAAAGTGGTCTTTTTTTCAGTTCATGGCTGCTATGAATAAAGCTACTATAAACAACTCTGCAAAGGTTTTTGTTTGCATTTCTTGAGGTTAAATGCCCAGGGTTGCAATTACCATGTCTTTTTTTAAGAAACTATTAAACTATTTATCAGTAAGTCTATGCCAAAAATTGACATTTCCACTAATAGTGTATTAGTGATCTAGTTTTTCTGCATTGTTGACATCATTTGATATTGTCACACTTTTTTATTTTAACCATTGTGATGGTTACATTATGATATTTTAAAGAAGTTTTAATGTGTACATCTTTTAGTGACTAATGATGTCAGTTGTTTCCCATATGTATATCCTCTTCAGCAAAATATCTCTTCATGTCTCTTGTCCATTGTCTATTTAGGCTGGTTCTTCAGAGTTAAGTTTTGAGTTTTTATGTATTCTAAGTACTAATTCTTTGTCAGGTATAGGTTTTACAAGTATTTTCTCCCAATCTGTAGCTTCTTGTTGTTCTTTTTAAAACTGTTTTTATTTATGTATTTATTTGAAAGACAGAGTGACATAGATATTTCCCATCCACTGGTTCATTCCTCAAAATGGCTACAACAGCCAGGGCTGGGCTGGGCTGAAACCAGGAGGCTGGAACTCCATCTGGTCTCCCACATAGGAGGTAGAGACCCAAGTACATGGGTCAGCTTCTGCTGCTTTCCCAGGCACGTTAGCAGGGAGCTGGATTGAAAGCAGAGCAGCTGGGACTGTCGTCATGTCTCTGCTATGGCAAATTGACATTGCAAGTGATGGTTTAACCTGCTGTGCCACAATGCTGGCCCATGTAGCTGGGTTTTTCATCATCTTTGGAAGATCTTTAGAGATTAAAAGGGTTTTTAATTTTAATGGAATCCATTTTATCATTTCTCCCTTGTGCTTCATGCTTTTAGTGTTAAGTCTAAAAATTCTACCAAGCTCTATTTTTTTTTTTAAGATTTACTTTTTTTTTTTTTTTTTGACAGAGTTACAGAGGAAGTGGGGAGGAAGGAGAGAGAGATGTAGAGACAGAGATCTTCCATCTACTGATTTGTTCCCTAAATGACCATAATGGCTGGGACTGGGTCCTAGCAAGGAGCTAGGAGCTTCACCTGGGTCTCCCATATGGATGGCCACGGCCCAAGGACTTGGCCTATTCTCTGCTGCTTTCCCAGGCATATTGGCAGAGGGCTGTATCGGAAGTGGAACAGCTAGGACTTGAACCAGCACTCACATAGGATGCTGGCATTGCATATGGCGGCTTAACCTGCTGCACCACAACCCTGATTCCTATATTCTTACTATTTTTATACTTTTTTGTTCCTGTAGTTGATATTTTACACTAAGTCCATGATCCATTTTGAGTTAATTTTGTGAAAGGTAAAAGGCGTAGATTTCAGTTTTGCTTTTGTGTTTTTGGATTTGCTTTGTTTGTTTTGCCTATAGAAATGCACTTGTTCTAGTGATATTTAGTTTATACTTATCACTTCAGTGAATTTTAGAACATTTTTATCACCCCCAAAATGAATCCTGTGAGCTAAGCATCATGGCACTGTGGGTTAAGCTGCCTTTTGGGATACCCGCATACCATATTAGAGTGCTGGCTCCAGGCCCAAAACCTCCCCTACTGATTCAGCTTTCTGCTAATGCATCCTGGGAAGTAGTAGATGATGGCTCACATGTTTGGACCTCTATCACGCATATGGGGACCTGGATGGATTTCCAGGCTCCTGGTTTAGGCTTGGCCCAGCCCTGGCTGTTAGGGGCATGTGGGAAATGAACCCATGTACGGACTCTGTCTGTCTCTGTCACCCTGCCTTTCAAGTAGATGAAAATAAATAAAAGTAAACATTGAAAAGAAACAAACAAAACTGCTCTATTCCTCCCAACCTTCCCACCCTACTTTATATTTCTAGAAATTTGGCTATTTTTATGTTTTATGTAAATGGAAGCATACAGTAATGCAGTCTTTTGTGTTTGACTTCTTTCACTTAGCATGCTGTTTTCAAGGTTCATCTACATTCTGTGATGTGTCAGTACATCATTTCTTTTTATTAAAAATAACGTGACATATTTTCCTTTCTCTTAGGTATATTCCTAGGCGTGGAATTGATGGGTCATATGAAAACTGTGTTTAACCTTTTGAGGAAATCATATAATATTTTTCAAAGTGACTGTACCATTTTACATAAATACCAGCAGTGTGTGTGTGTGTGTGTGTGTGTGTGTGTGAAGGTCCTAATTTCTTTACATCCTCACCAGTACCTACCATTTTCTGTTGTTTTGATTATAGTAATATTAATAATTGTAGATTCATATCTCCTTGTGTTTGTTTTTACATTTTTCCGATGATTAATGATGTTTTATCTTTTCATGTGCTTATTGGCCATATGTATATCTTCTTTAATGAAGTATCTGTTCCAATTCTTGGCCTTTTTTTTTTTTTTAAAGATTTATTTATTTTATTTGAAAGGCAGAGTTACAGAGAGAGAAAGAGAGGTCTTCCGTCTGCTGGTTCTCTCCCCAGATGGCCACAATGGCCGGAGTTGCACCTATCTGAAAGCAGGAGCCAGGAGCTTCTTCCAGGTCTCCCACGTGGGTGCAGGGGCCCAAGAACTCGGGCCGTCTTCCACTGCTTTCCCATTCCATAGCAGAAAGCTGGATCAGAAGTGGAGTAGCCAAGACTCAAACCAGCGCCCATATGGGATGCTGGCACTGCAGGCAAGGGCTTTACTTGGTACGCCACAGTGTTGGCCCCAGAAAGATTATTCTTTCCCTATTGAATTATCTTGTCATTTAGAATGATCTTGAAAGTAACTCCTTCTGTTTATTTCCTAGAAAATCTCCAATGTAATTAAAATAATATTTAAAGTCTTTACTGCAATTTTTTATATGCTGTGTGATTTAGACTCTGCCTATCTGTCCAACTGCATCTCATGTACTTTTCATGCTTTTTTTTTTATTACTCTTTAGCAACACTGCTGCCTTTTTTTCTTCAGACATGTCAAGCTCATTCTTATTTCAGTATTAATACTTACTGATTGCCCACTGGGGAATATTGTCCTCCTAACTTAACACAGTATTCTTCCAGATCTTCTGGTTCTTCATTATTCTGGTCTTAGGTCAAATATCACCTTGTCAGAGAGGCACTTCCTGACTGACTGACTGAAATTAATCATTTTCCCTTTCCTCTCTCATTGCCCAATTTGATTTTCTTTATGCCACTTATTGTTTGGAATTATTCTTTCTTTCTTTTTTTTAAGAAAAGATTTATTTATTTGAAAGAGTTAGAGTCAGAGGCAAAGAGAGAGGTCTTCATCCTCTGGTTCACTCCTCAAATGGCCGCGATGGCTGGAGCTGAGGCCATCCAAAGCCAGGAGCTAGGAGCTAGGAGCTTCTGGTCTCCCATGCAGGTGCAGGGCCCAAGCACTTGGGCCATCCTCTACTGCACTTCTGGGCCACAGCAGAGAGCTGGACTGGAAGAGGGGCAACTGGGACAGAATCCGGTGCCCCGACCGGGACTAGAACCCGGTGTACCGGCACCGCAAGGCGGTGGATTAGCTTATTGAGCCGCGGTGCCGGCCTGGGCTTAACTTCTTTTATTTCAGTGTTTAGAACAGTGCCTGTAACATAGTAGGTTCTCAGTAAATATTAATTGATGGAGTATAGCTATAGCATGTGTCCAGTTTACTTCAGAGAAGATAGACACAAAGACATGGTAGTGCTTTTTCTTCCTGTCCATTAAAGGAAGCTGCAGTTACGGGCAGTGGAAGAATGGCTTACTGTAATACCAGGACATCTGAGTATTTATAGGCACTCCGCCTCAGAATGTCACTGAAAAGTCTAACCGTGTCCAGCAGGTTACACATCCAGGATGGGCCATCTGGATCCTAGCAGGTAGCAATCCCAGGTAGTGCTGATACTTGACATGAGTGAGATGATAGCCTGAGGAACATAAAGTCTTAATTTTTGAAAAATGGACTCAGGTCAGGTCATCCGTTTGTATGAGTATCTATATATCATCTGATAAACAGTAGAAGTCATTATATGCTTAGAGAAAAAAAATGTACTTAACATAGGGCAGAAATTGTTCATGAGGAATTTCTGGGGTATACAGTAGTTTCCAGGCTCCAGGCTTAGCTTTTTATTTATTTTATTTACTTACTTGATTTGTGACAGAAGGATTCTGCTGCTTAATGAGATGAAAAAAAGAAAAACGTTTGAAATCCATAGGTCTGTATTATATACCTTTCAAAACTAACTAGTTCTTTATATTCTGATTTTTTGTTCTATGAATAACTATCCTGCAAATAAGTATCTAGTTCCTTTGGTGAACACAAACATCCAGTCACTGAATGTCCACGTTATTAACTGGTAGCTCCTTAATAGCAACACTGGATACCAAAAGACAGTGGAATGATAAATTCAGTGCCCTTAGGGAAACAAATGCTAACCTACAATTCTGTTCCTGGTAAATTTGTCTTAAATAATGTAGCCCTAATTTCTCAGATTAATTAAAATGATTTGTTGCTAGTAGTCCATCATTGATGGAACTTATAAACAAGTATTTTGGTCAGAAGGAAATTGATCCCAGATGTTAGAAAGAGTAAATGGAGAGAAAATTTCATGTAAATATATGGATAAATCTAAATGATTATTGACTATATCAAATAATAATGTTATTAAAATTTAATAGCATATGGGGTCAGCACTATGGCATAGTGGGTTCAAGTCCTGGCTCCTCCACTTCCCATCCAGCTCTCTGCTATGGCCTAGGAAAGCAGTAGAAGATGGCCCAAGTTCTTGGGCCTCTGCACCCACATGGGAGACATGGAAGCACTGTGTGGGAGACAAGGAAGAAACTCCTGGCTCCTGGCTTCAGATCCATGCAACTCTAGCTGTTGCGGCCAATTATGGAGTGAGCCAGCAGATGGAAGTCCTCTTCCTCTGCCTCTCCTTCTTTCTTGGTGTAACTCTGACTTTCAGATAAGCAAATAAATCTTTAAAAAAAAAAGTACTAGCATATGTCAAAATAATGAGCTGGGAAGAGGGTTAAATGGATTTAAAATGTTCTAAGGGTCTAGAATTAATTGTTAAAGGAATAATTTCTGTCTTTAATACGATAGAGATAGATGTTATAGCTTCTATGACTTTTCTGTCCAATATGTTAGCCAAGTCTACCTATTTTAATTTAAATTTAATTACAGATTTAGTTCCTACGTTACATTAAGCACATTTCAGTTACTCAATAGCCACATGTGACTAATAGATATCCTGCTGGGTAATATAGATTTGGAATATTTCATTGCTGAAAGTGCTACTGGATAAAGCTTTTCCACAGTAGCCATGAAAAATGTAGAAAAAATAGTGGGTAATTTTAGGTTAGTAGAAGGAAAAAAAAATTAGTCTAAAAAGAAGGAAGGAGGGAGAGAAAAAGGAATGTTGAACTGATGGGACAGAGATGATGGTACATTTAATAAATTCAGATACATAAATCAATAGAGTAAGTGTAAATTGGACTAGATTAAAATAGATACCTCTTCAGTTTATAAGAGATAAAAACAAAAACAATTATATAGACAGATTGCAAAGAAAAAGGGAAAAAAAATACAGTTTCTAATCAAAAGAAAGTTAGTGTCCTTCTAGTAGAATTAGAAAAAATAGACTTTAGGCTGGCGCCACAGCTCACTAGGCTAATCCTCTACCTGTGGTGCCGGCACCCCGCATTCTAGTCCCAGCTGCTCCTCTTCCAGTCCAGTTCTCTGCTGTGGCCCGGGAGTGCAGTGGAGGATGGCCCAAGTGCTTGGGCCCTGCACCTGCATGGGAGACCAGGAGGAAGCATCTGGCTCCTGGCTTCAAATCGGCGTAGCTCCGTCTGTGGCGGCCATTTGTGGGGTGAACCAACGGAAAGACCTTTCTCTCTGTCTCTCTCTCTCTCTCACTGTCTAAATCTGCCTGTCAAAAAAATAAATAAATAAAAAGAAAAAATAGACTCTAAGTCGAAGCATTACTAATGATAAAATATTTAATTTATGAAGAAGATATAATCATTTAAAATTTGTGGGCTCCTTGAAACACCCGGAACAGAAACACTGTGATTGACTGTTCATATCTTGGACACAAAAGAAGTACTATAGGTAAAGATAGCTTTTTGTCAATAAAAAACAAAATTTGTATGTATCTAATAATGTAACCTCAAACTACATCAGAAAAATTGAATGAAATTAGAAAAATAGATTGCCACAGTGACAGATTTTAATATACCATTTCCTGTAACTAATAGAGGAAGCAAAAAAAGAAAACCTGATAAACACACATGCTTTTTAAAAATTAATAAACTTGTTGTTTTAGAGTAATTGCAGATTTATAGGAAAATTATAAAGGTATTGCAGTGAATTCCCTTGTACCGTACACCCTGTGTTCTCTAATGTTAACATCTCACTTGAGCATGGTACATGTATCAAAACTATAAAATTGAGTATTGGTATTTTTTTTTAACAGACAGAGTGAACAGTGAGAGACAGAGAGACAGAGAGAAAGGTCTTTCTTTTGCCGTTGGTTCACCTTCCAATGGCCTCCGTGGCCGGCGCATCGCCCTGATCCAAAGCCAGGAGCCAGGTGTTTCTCCTGATCACCCATGCGGGTGCAGGGCCCAAGCACTTGGGCCATCCTCCACTGCACTCCCAGGCCACAGCAGAGAGCTGGCCTGGAAGAGGGGCAACAGGAACAGAATCCAGTGCCCCGACCAGGACTAGAACCTGGTGTGCCGGCACCGCAGGTGGAGGATTAGCCTATTGAGCCACGGCGCCCACCTGTTCTATTATTATTATCTTAATTACAGTCTTCATTCAGATTTCACAGATTTTTTTCGACTTGGGTTTTTTGTTGATATTGTTGCAGAATCCAGAGTATCACATTGTGTTTGATTATCATGTCTTCTTCTCTTCTCATCATGCGCTTCTTGTCTTCCCTTCTTTTTCACAACTCTGACTACACAATCATTTCATACACATGTGAAATTTATAACAATTGTTCTGACACTACGCCATGAGACAAACTTCTAAGGATTTAAAATATACAGAGAATGGAATAGTATTTGACCAATAGAAAAATAGTAATTTAGAAACTGGATCAAGAAAATCATAATGAAACTTAAGTATGCATGTTTTAAAGTGTGTTTATTTGAAGGGCAGGGTGCCAGAGAGAGAAGTCTTCCATCTGCTGGTTCATTCCCTTAATGATTGCAATAGCCAGAGTTGGGCCTAGTCAAAGCCAGAAGCCAAGAATTCCATCCTGGTCTTCTACGTGGGTGGCAAGGGTCCAAGAACTTGGGCTGTCTTCTGCCTTCACAGGCACATTAGAAGGAAACTGGATTGGAAGCAGAACAGGTGGGACTCATACTGACACTGGAATGTGGGATCCTGTCATCATAAGCTATATCTTAACCCAGTATACCACAATGCTGGATGGTAGGGTATATTTTGAACTGTACAATAACTAAAACCATGTCAAAACTTGGCTGATCTGAAGCCAGGAGCCAGGAGCTCCTGGGTGGGTGTAGGGCCCCAAAGGACTTGAGCCATCTTTCACTGCTTTCCCAGGCCACAGCAAAGAGCTGGATCAAAAGTGGAGCAGCCAGGACTTGAACCGGCGCTCATGTGGGATGCTGGCACTGCAGGTGGCAATTTTACCTGCTACGCCACAGCACCGACCCCCATGACTACAATTTTAAAGGTGTCAGTTCTCTCAGACATGAATTATAATTTTAATACAATCCTAAACCGTATCTCAGATTTGTATGGAGGAGTAGTGGACTGTGACAAGTTGATTCCCTAATTTTTATGTGGAAATGGAAAGGGCCAAGAATAAAAGCCAAGATATTCTTGGAGTGGAGCAAGTAGGGAGGGTCTGCTCTGTCAAATAAGAAATATTTTGAACTACTATGATTTGGAATTAGATCAATCCAGCTCTCTGGGGGGCGGTGCTGTGGTACAGTGGGCTAAGCCTCCGCCTGCAGTGCTGGCATCTCGTATAGGCCCCAATTCTAGTCCCGGCTGCTCCTTTTCTGATCCAGCTCTCTGCTATGGCCTAGGAAAGCAGTGGAGGATGGCCCAAGTGACTGGGCCCATGCACCCAAGTGGGAGACCCAGAAGAAGCTCCTGGTTCTTGGCTTCAGATCAGCTCAGCTCCAGCAGTTGCAGCAATTGGGGGCATGAACCAGTGGATAGAAGACCTCTCCCCCTCTGTCTTTCCTTCTCATTGTCTGTAACTCTACCTCTCAGATAAATCAATAAAATCTTTTTTAAAAAATTAAGCTCTGCTAATGGCTTGGGGAAAACAGCAGAAGGGGCTTGGGCCCATGCAGCCTCGGGAGAGCTGGAAGAAGGTTAAGATTCCATTTCAGCCTGGCTCAGCCATGACTGTTGTGGCCGTTTGGGGAGTGAACCAATGGAGGGAAGATTCTCATTATCTATCTTCTTCTCTCCCTTTCTGTCTTTCTATCCTCCTCATCATCATCTTTTTTCTGTAACTCTGCCTTTCAAATAAATAAAAAAAAAATCTTAAAAAAATTAGATCAATAACAAAGAATAGAAGCCTATACTTAGAGAGACAGAAAATAAGGTAAGATATTATTGGCAATGTGGGAATGTAGTTCTTTCCCTACAAGGTGCTAACACAATTAGATAGCCACACAAAGGGAAAAAAGCAGTTATTTTCTACAACTCAGGTCATAACATTTTATTCTGTGTACATTCAAGTTTAACTGTAAAATTTAAAACTACAGAAGTTAAAAACTGCAGAAGTTTGAAATTAAGTACCTGACCGTGTAATGAGGAAGGATTTCTTTCTTTCTTTTCTTTCTTTTTTATTTTTTTAAAGATATATTTAATTGCAGGGCAGAGTTACAGCGAGGCAGAGGCAGAGAGAGAAAGAGAGATCTTCCATTCTTTGGTTCACTCCCCAAATGGCCACAGTGACTGGAGCTGGGCTGATCCTAAGCCAGGAGCCAGTAGCTTCTTCCGGGCCACAGTGGAGAACTGGATCAGAAGTGGAGCAGCAGGATCTCAAACCAGCACCCATAAGGGTTGCCAGCATTGCTGGTGGCAGCTTTACCCTCTAAGCCACAGCACTGGCCCCAATACAGAGGGATTTTTAAAACAAGAATCAAAACCTTTAGCTATAAAGGAAACATTGATACACCATTGAATAATTTTTTTAAAAGATAGCCAATCCAGTGGAAAAAAGGAACAATGATTTGAATAGGTACATAACAAAAACAGATATCCAGATAACCAATGAACATACAAAGTAGTCATCAGGGAAATACAAATCACATCAAAATGAGATACCACTCATCACACTGGCTAACATTCAGCATTGGCATTGTGCACCATACTGATGAGCACTCTGCTGATGAGAATGCAGATTGACCATTACTTTGGAAAATATGTTTGTTTATTTAGTAAGTTGGGGATAAGCATACCTTAAGACTTAGCAAGTAGGCCAGCGCCTCGGCTCACTAGGCTAATCCTCTGCCTGCGGCGCCGGCACCCCGGGTTCTAGTCTCAGTTGGGGCACCAGATTCTGTCCTGGTTGCACCTCTTCCGGTCAAGCTCTTTACTGTGGCCTGGAAAGGCAGGGGAGGATGGCCCAGGTCCTTGGGCTCTGCACTTACATTGGAGACCGGGAGGAAACACCTGGCTCCTGGCTTCAGATCGGTGCAGCGCACCGGCCGTAGCAGCCATTTGGGGGGTGAACCAGCGGAGGGAGGACCTTTCTGTCTCTCTCTCTCTCACTGTCCACTCTGCCTGTCAAAAAAAAAACCTTAAAAAAAAAAAAAAGACTTTGCAAGTTGACAAGGCACAAACCATAGATTAATCTTTGATGTGTGGAAGGAAGATAAATGTACAAAAATGTTTATAGCAGTATTATTTTCCATAGCCTCAAACAGAAAACAACTGAAAAATCAAAAGACAAATAAATAAGTTTATTATGGTTTATCTGTGCTATACTGCAATGAAAACTAACAGTTGTATACCACATTTATTTAGCTTACTGTTTGTTTTTACTCTAGAATGTCACCTTTTTAAAAAAGATTTTTTGATTTGAACAGCATAGAGATAGTGACAGAGACAGAGAGAAAGAGAGATCTTCCATATGCTGATTCACTCTCCAGCTGGCTGCCATGGCCCATCAAGGTCTTCCACATGATGGCAGGACCCAAGCACTTGGGCCTTCTGCTGCTGCTTTCCTAGGCACATTAGTAGTGAGCTGGAACAGAAATGGTGCAACTGGGACTCAAAGCAGCGCTCTGATATGGGATGCCAGTGTTGCAAGTGGAGGCTTAATCCACTGTGCCATAACACTGACCTGTAGAATATAAGTTTTATGAAAACATATATATTTTTGTTCACTATTGTATCTGAAGCTTCTCTAATAGCATCTGCTATATAGTATGTAATAGGCACCCTCAAAAATTAATTGAGTGAAATATTAATGTAGAGATTCTGCCTATGAACATTTATTGGTAATGTTATTGCTAATCTATAGAAACATACTGATATTTGTACATTGATTTTTGTATTTATTCTAGTTATGATTTTATGGATTCCTTGAAAATTCAGATTCTTTGGAAAGACTTGATGAAGTTGGGTCACTAAAGAAAAATACTGTAAGCAGTAAAATATTGAGGATAATAATGAGTACCTATAGAGACAGCTCCCTCAAATTGTTTAAGAATCTATGCTTTTTTTTTTTTTAAGATTTGCTTATTTATTTGAGAGGCAGAATTACAGAGTGAAAGGGAAAGACAGAGGAGATTGGTCTTCCATCCTCTTGTTCACTCCCCAAATGGCTACAATGGCCAGAGCTGGGCCAGACCAAAGTGAGGAGCCAAGAAGCAGGAGCTTCATCCACAAGGGTGCAGGGGCCCAAGCACTTGGGCCATCTTCTGCTTCCTTCCCAGGCCATTAGCAGAGAGTTGGGTCAGAAGTGAAGCAGCGGGAATTCCATTGCCCACATGGGATACCAATGCTGCAGGTGGAGGTGTAACATACTGTACCACAGTGCTGGCCCCGAGTCTATGTTCTTGTTTCAAATAAATTAAAAGTGGAAGGCTGATAAGGGAAAGATGGCCAAGCAGGTAAGATGCTGGTTAGGACACATGTCTCCTATCAGAGAACCTGGGTTTCACTCCAGGTTCCTGTTAATGCAGACCCTGAGAGACAGTGGTGATGGCCCAAGTAATTAGATTCCTGTCATCAAACATAGGAGACTATTCTTGAGTTCCCAGCTCCTGGCTTCAGGCCCTAGCCATTGTGGACATTTAGGGAATAAACTAGTGAGTGAAAGAACTCTGTTTCTGTCTTTGTCTTTGTCTCTCTCTACATAGCAAAAAACAAAAACAACAAAACTGGAAGGCATAAATGGACATTTTTAAGTGAGTTTCATAGAATCATAGCCCAAAGACCCTCTCTCAAAGAAAAAGCCTTATTTGGCCCTACATTTAAAAACTGACAGGTGGATACATACCTTTTTGTATTTTAAGGTAATGTATTTAGGATATGTCTGTAACATTTCCCACAACTTCCTGCATTGATGTTTTCAATTAGCTCATCTTTTTAACCAACCATCAATCCCAGTTGCCAGAGTTAAAAGGCTTTTACCATCACTGAATTTTGCAGGAACAAGGAAAATTAATTATGAGGAATCTTCCAAAAATTAATGGTAAATATATATTATGAAAAAATCATATATGGATTTCAGTTTTTTGGCACCAAATTAAACTTTTCCATTTTCTGCAGATTTTTGAAGTACCTTCATATAGTCTAGAGCAATGATTCTAAAACTTTGTTTTGCATGAGAATCACCTCATGGAATGGAAACAGACAACTGAGAAGCAAGTTGAGCCTGGAATTCTTTTAGATGTTTTTACCAAACTCCCCAGGTGTGAGCACTACTGCTCCATTACTTGTGAAGACATATGTTAAGACCATGATATGCAAAGAATAAATATTCAAAATAATAACTTAAATATAGGTAGAAAGCATTAACCCTCTTATTTTTATTTATATCATTATTTAATTGGCGTTTTGTTGTATATAGCATATTAGTAGATTTATAATGATTTATAAGTAAATTGAAACACATTTTTAGGGATGAGAAAACAATCACAATAAGTTGTATAAGCAGTAGAAACCTCTTTTTCTTCAGTAGTCAAAGCAGAGTATAACGGAGGGAGAATAGAGATGCTCAGTTTTATTTTACTATAGCTTAAATGTTTGAATTTACCTTACTACTGTACTTTTAAAGACAAAAACTAGAATCATGACATAAATACTGTCCCTGCTTAACATGTATTAACTTTCTTCTAGGAAATAACATTAGTTATCTCTATCTCTATTATACCTTTCTGGGAACTAAAAATAGAAGAACTCTGTTAACCCTATAAATTAGCATTTTTAGTGAAACATTTGTTTTTTAGCTTAAAAAATTGAAATTTTCTTAGCTTTCTTCCTGAAGTACTTACATTTCATTTTAGTCACTGAAATACATCTTTACAACCTTAAGAAATTACATGTAATAATTCCATTTCATCATTTTTCACATAATTGAAATATAACTGCAGTATTTTTCATAATGTGTTATATTGAGCTGGAAACTGTTGGATGTTGATTTTAATGCTGATTTTTATAAGTGATACCTTTATATTTAATATTTCATTAGAATAAAATCCTAAAGAGTGATTTGGATTTCTTTTGTTCCTGTTTCTAACCTTACCATGATTAGTGAGACAGTCATTTGTTTTCTAGATTGATGACATTGTAAAAGCTGTTGGTAACTGCAGCTACAACCAACTAGTGGAGAAGATCATCTCTTGTAAGCAGTCAGACAATAGTGAGCTGGTTAGTGAAGGTGGGTGAGTGCTGCTATTACTGGCTTTTTTATTCTTGGAAAAATTATTTGTCTTATGGTTTAATATTTTTGAAATTTCTTCAGTGATGCTCCTTGTAGGAATTAAAAGATGCTATGATTCATAAAGATACTAGTGAATGATTCTTTATAGAGCCTTTTTCACTTGTAAAATCAGGCTTCAGTTATAAAAATCATTTTTGGAATCACTTGCTACCTTTGTAGGGCCAATTACTCAGAGGTTACTCATAATTACCCTGTTTGTTCGTTTGTTTTAAGATTTATTTATTTATTTATTTGAAAGGCAGAGAGAGAGAGGTTTTCCATCCACTTGTTTACTCCCCAAATGTCTGCAATGGCCAGAGCTGTGCCAATTCGAAGCCAGGAGCCAGGAACTTCTTCCATGTCTCCCACATGGGTGCAGGAGCCCAAGAATCTGGGCCATCTTCCATTGCTTTCCTAGGCCACAGCAGAGAGCTGGATCTGAAGTAAAGCAGCTGAGATTTGAACCAGCACCTATATGGGATGCCAGCACTGCAGGCGGCAGCTTTACCCCATACATCACAGTGCCAGCCCTCATAATTCCCCTTTTAAGAAAGGATTACTGGCCGGCGCCGTGGCTCAACAGGCTAATCCTCCGCCTTGCGGCGCCGGCACACCGGGTTCTAGTCCCGGTTGGGGCACCGGATTCTGTCCCGGTTGCCCCTCTTCCAGGCCAGCCCTCTGCTGTGGCCCGGGAGTGCAGTGGAGGATGGCCCAGGTGCTTGGGCCCTGCACCCCATGGGGAGACCAGGAAAAGCACCTGGCTCCTGGCTCCTGCCATCGGACGAGCGCGGTGCGCCGGCTGCAGCGCGCCGGCCGCGGCGGCCATTGGAGGGTGAACCAATGGCAAAAGGAAGACCTTTCTCTCTGTCTCTCTCTCTCACTGTCCACTCTGCCTGTAAAAAAAAAAAAAAAAAAAGAAAGGATTACTTTGGAGGAGTACTTGAAAAGACTTTCTACTTTATCCTGAACACTTCAGTTGACTGAGATGAGTAATATAGTGTTCAAGTGTCCTAGCTGGGTGGCCATCAGCCTTATGTTTCAGTACAGTACAATATAGGAAAGCCCCATTCTGGATCAGAGTATACCTCTGAACATTAGTTTTCCCAATCCTTAACTAAATGGAATTGCTAAATTCATCATCACAAGAGCAGCTTAATGTTTTTTCAGCTGAGTTATAGTTAATGATGGCATAAGGAGATTTGAAGGCCAAGTGCATTCTGATGGACTTTCTCTAACACTTCATTTTTTCATAAATATGCAGAAATATTGGGGCTCCTAGTCTCATTTCCTTGAAGGGTAAACAAAAGAAAGAGAAATCTTAGAAGTGAGGGATGAACTTTCATCATTCTCCCTCAGACACACAAGTATTTTTATGAGGTATAATAAAAACGGATTATAATAGCATGTTTAAAAAATAACTGCAAGAATATATGAGCATATAGAACATATGCATGAATCCCATATCATATTCACCAGAACTCAACTGATTTTTAAGTTATAAGAAATTTAACATATTTATGCAAAAGAAGCAAGTAGTAACAAAATACATAGTATTTTAGTTGAGATTTATCTTAGTCTTTTAGTTATAATAAACATATAAACGTATTGGGACATTGGTAATTAATTGTATGGCAACTCTTTCATTAACAACTTAAAGCAGTAAAGTTTAAAATTCAGAGGGAAAGGAGCAACACAAGCTGTATAAAATATTATTCCTCAGCGCTGGCGCTGTGGCATAGCAGGTAAAGCCACTGCCTACAGTGCTGGCCTACCATATGGGCACCCGTTTGAGTTCTGTCTGCTCCACTTCCAATCGAGTTCTCTGCTATGGCTTGGGAAGGCAGTGGAAGATGGCTCAAGTCTTGGGCCCCTCCACCCAGGTGGGAGACCTGGAAGAAGTGGCAGGCTCCTGGCTTCAGATCAGCCCATCTCCTGTCGTTGCAGCCATTTGGGGAGTGAACCAGTGGATGAAGATATCTCTTTCTCTCTCTTTCTCTCTGCCTCTGTAATGCCACCTTTCAAATAAATAAATCAGTTTTTTAAAGAAAATTATTCCTCAGTTAACAAATTTCCACTCAGTAGAACTTTGCTTTCTGTCCAAGGTCTTGTTATCAGAAATATTCCTAAAAAAAAAAGCCTGTAGAGAAAATTGCTATCTGTAGAATTCTGCTTTACTGGTAGTAGCCAACATACTGCTATAGTCAGGTCATTCAATGGTAATTGAGATGAAAGAAATCAGAAAGTGGTAACAAAAAGAATAATAGCCAAGAAATAATATGAGTAAACAGATATATAAAGGAAGAAGCTATGGGAGGTGCTGGGGTTGTGATGTGCCTGGTTAAGCTGTGACCTTCAACATTGGCATCCCATATTGGAGTGCCAGTTTGACTCCCAGCTGCTTTGCTTCTGATGCAGCTCCCTGCTAGTGTTATTAGGAAAGCTCAGAGGAAGACAGCCCAAGTACTTGGGCCCCTACCACTCAAAGGGGACACCTGGATGGAGTTCCAGTCTCCTGACTTCTTCCTGTTCAACCTGGGCTGTTGCAGCCATTTGGGGAGTGAAGACCAGCATATGGAAAATCTATTTCTCTCTTTTTTATATTTTTTAAATATTTGATTTATTTATTTGAAAGGCAGAATTACATAGAAAGGGAGAGACAGAGAGAAAGGTCTTCCATCCACTGGTTCACTCCCCAAATGGTTGTAATGGCCAGAGCTGAGCCCATCCGAAGCCAGGAGCCAGGAGCTTCCTCCAGGTCTCCCAAATGGGTGCAGGGACCCAAGCACTTAGGCCATCCTCTGCTTCCTTCCCAGGCCATTAGCAGGGAGCTGGATCGAAGTGGAGTGATCAGGACACAAACTGGCACCTGTATGGGATGCGGGTGTTGCGGGCGCAGGCTTAGTCCACTATGCCACATTACCAGCCCCCTCTTTCTCTTTCTGTCTCTCCCGCACTCTCTGTTATTCTGCCTTTCAAATAAATAAAAAAGTCTTAAAAAGCAAATAGTAATAGTGGAGGCAGCAGCAGCAGCTAAGGGAAATATGACAGCATCTTTCCCAAGCTCAGCTACAGTGGAACAAGGATAAGACTTAATAATATACTGGTTAACAAAATGAACAGCAACAAAAATCAATCCCACTCATCATTTCCTTTTTTCTTTAGCATTGCAACTATTATTTCTCTCACATTGATTCCTCAGGATCACAAAAATCTTTGGATAGCTAATTTGTGTCATACAGGTTGAACATCCCTAATCTGAAAATCCAAAATTCAAACCGCTTAAAATGTTTTGAATGCTGACATATGCTCAAAAAGGATTGCATTTGGTGCTGGTGTTGTGGCATAGAGGGTAAGGCCACCACCTGTAATGCCAGCATCCCATATGGATGCTGATTCATGTCCCAGTTGCTCCACTTCTGATCCAGATCCCTGCTAATGAGCCTGTGAAAGCAATGGAAGATGGCCCAACTCCTTTGGCCCCTACACTCACATGGGAGACATGGAAGAAGCTTCTAGTTGTGGCTCCTAGCTTCCTGCTTGGCCAACCCCAGCTGTTGAGGCCATCTGAGGAGTGAACCAGTGGATGGAAGATCTCTGTTTCTCCTTCTCACTAACTCTGCCTTTCAGAAAATAAAATAAGTCTTTAAAAAAGTTTGAATTTCAGAACATTCTGGATTTCAGGTTTTTGGAATAGGGATGCTCAATCAGTAGAGAATATGCAAATATTCTGAAACCCCAAAAATTCTAAAACCTGAAACCTTTCTGGTCCCAAGCATTCTAGATAAGTTCTCAACCTTTATGGATAACTTAGGAAAACAATCTTGGTAAGAGGTGGAAAGTTTCACTCTCTGAAGTGTTATATAATTTTCAGGTAATATGTACCTGACATATTTATTGATAAATTTTGACGCATAAATGTTATGATAAAATTCAGCATATCAAATTTCTATATTCAGGAATAATTGTATGTGGAAGTCAGTACAGTTAAAAGGCTAAACTAGTTTTTTGTTTATGGGAAGCTACAAATATATATACTGTCTGAAATAATTATTCAATGCTAATGATTACTTGTGTAGGCATTATGAAATCATATTGGAAATTAAAAGCCGTAATGGACATTTTAACCTAGTTATAGCAATTAACTTTCTCCATCATTTTTCTTTGTCAGGTTCTCTTGAGTATAGTGTTCAACTGAAGTGATTTGGTTTCTTTTTCTATTCAGCCTATAGCTGTAGAATTCCTTTTGAATAAATAAAATATTAAAAAGCTCATTTATTTCTAATGTTTTTATTAAAAATTGAGCTCTTGTCCCAGATGATAATTACTTTTTTAAAAAAGATGTATTTATGGGGCCGGCGCTGTGGTGTAGAGGGTAAAAGCCGTCACTTGCAGTGCCAATATCCCATATGGGCACCAGTTCAAGTCCCAGCTGCTCCACTTCTCATCCAGGTCTCTGCTGTGGCCTGGGAAAGCAGTAAAAGATGACCCAAGTCCTTAGGTCCCTGTATTCACGTGGGAGACCCAGAAGAAGCTCCTGGCTCCTGGCTTCAGATCAGCACAACTCCGACCGTTGTGGCCAATTGGGGAGTGAAGCAGTGGATAGAAGACCTCTCTCTCTGTCTCTCCTTCTCTCTCTGTGTAACTCTGCCTTTCGAGTAAATAAATAAAATCTTTAAAAAAAAATTTAAAAGATTTATTTATTTACTTGAAACTGAAATTAATTACTTGATTTAAAATTTAAAAGTTTCAAGTTTCAAGTAATTAATTTGTTTCAAGTAAATAAATAAATCTTAAGTAAAAGTAAAAAAAATAAATCTTAAAATATTTAAAAAAAGATTTATTTATTTACTTGAAAGGCAGAGTTAACAGAGGAAGAGAAAGAGAGAGAGGGAGAGAGAGAGAGAGAGAGAGAGAGGGAGGCAGGGAAACAGGTCTTCCTTCCATCCACTGGTTCACTCCCCAGTTTGCCGCAACGGCCAGAGCTGCACTGATCTGAAGCCAGGAGTCAGGAACCTCTTCTGGGTCTCCCACGCAGGTGCAGGGGCCCAAGCTTTTGGGCAATCTTCTACTGCTTTCCCAGGCCATAGCAGAGATCTGGATCAGAAGTAGAACAGCTGGGACTTGAACCGGCACCCATATGGGATGTTGGCACTGCAGGCAGAAGCTTTACCCGCTATGCTACAGCACTGACCCAGAAATACTTTGATTGGCATTCTTTTTTGAGAAAAAATGTGATTGGCTGACAGTCAGATGGAATTAGGTATTCTTTCAGCTTTATTCAGATAACATTTGTTTTCTTTTGATGCTAAAACCTTGTAGGAAAAGTATTAAATTTTTTTTTCTACATAGTGTACTTACTATTTTTTTGGATGTCACTACCTTTTTGAATCAAGTCATATAAGACTCTGTCTTGGAAATTCTGAATATTTTTCATATTAGAAAAAACCCTGTTTGGGGAGCCAGTGTTGTAGCATAGTTGATAAAGCCGCCACCTGCAACACCAGCATTATATGGGTGCCAGTTTAAATCCCAGTTGTTCCACTTCTGTTCCAGCCCCCTGCTAACGCACCTTGGAAAGCAGCAGAAGATGCCCTGAGTTCTTGGGCCTCTCTACCCATGTGGAAAACCCTGAAGAGGCTCTTGGCTCCTGACTGTAGCCTGGCTTAGCTCTGGCCATTGCAGCCATTTGGGGAGTAAGCCAGCAGATGGAAGATCTCTTCCTCTCTCTGTTTCTCCCTCTTTGTAACTGTGCCTTTCAAATAAATAAAATAAATCTCTTTTAAAAAACTGTTTTATCTATCCTCTTGTGGAAAAACTACACTAATATACTGTATCTGATTTTGTTTTAAAGATTTATTTATTTGAAAGGCAGAGTTACAAAGAGAGAGGGAGGGACAGAGAGAAAAGCCTTCCACCCATTGGTTTACTCCCCAAATGGCTACAATGGTTGAGGCTGGGCCATTCTGGAGCCAGGAGCCAGGAGCTTCTTCCAGGTCTCCCCTGTGGGTGCAGGGGCCCAAGAACTTGGACCATCCTCCACTGCTTTCCCAAGAGCATTAGCCAGGAGCTGGATCGAAGTGGAGCAGCTGGAACATGAACTGACTCCCATATGGGATGCCAGTGCCAACTGTGGCAGCTTTACCTGCTACACCACAAAATACTGTTTTTGCTGCTTTCCCAGGTGCATCAGTGGAGAGTTGGATCAGAAGTGGGGCAGCCAGGACTTATACTGGCACTCATTGGATGCCAGTGTCACAGGTGGTAGCTTAACCAGCTGCACCATAGTGCTAGCCCACTATATCTGGTTTTTTTTGAAACTTAAAGGTAGATTAAACTAAAAAGAAAATCAGATCATTTGATGAATCTGTCATAGTGACAATGTTAAGACCTGACTCAACTTAAATTTGGTTTTAAATCTCAGGAAAAGCCACAACATAGAAACCTTTTTACATAAATCAAGTTTTCTTTCCTCATGTGTCCACTTTGTATTCCTTTTTACCTAATTTTAGAAATTTTTTTATTCATTTTTTACCTAATTTTAGAAATTTCAGTTTCTTTATGGCACTTGGTATCTTTATGGTCTTGAACAACTCTCTAGTTAAAGAGGAAAATGGTTTGTTAAGCTAATTTTTTAAAAAAGATTTATTTACTTTATTTGAAAGAGTTACACAGAGAGGAGAGACAGAAAGAGGGGTCTTCCATCTGCTGGTTCAACAACCAGAGTTGCACCGATCTGAAGCCAGGAGCCAAGATCTTCTTCCAGGTCTCCCACACAGGTGCACAGGCCCAAGGACTTGGGCCATCCTCTACTGCTTTCCCAGGCCATAGCAGAGAGGTGGATCAAAAGTAGAACAGACGGGTCTCGAACTGACACCCAAATGGGATGTCAGCCCTGCAGGTGGCAGCTTTACCCCCTACACCACAGCGCTGGCCCCATAAGCTAATTTTTTAAAAAAATTTATGGCTGGTGCCATGGCTCACTATGCTAATCCTCCGCCTGCGGCGCCGGCACACCGGGTTCTCGTCCCAGTTGGAGAGCCAGATTCTGTCCCGGATGCTCCTCTTCCAGTCCAGCTCTGCTGTGGCCCAGGAGTACAGTGGAGGATGGCCCAAGTGCTTGGGCCTTGCACCCGCATGGGAGACCAGGAGGAAGCACCTGGCTTCTGGCTTCAGATTGGCGCAACGTGCCAGCCGTAGCAGCCACTTGGGGGTGAACCAACGGAAAAAGGAAGACCTTTATCTTTGTCTCTCTCTCCCTAACTCTGCCGGTCAAAAAAAAAATTTATTTATTTATTTGAAAGGCAAAATTAGCCGGAGCTTGGCCTATCCGAAGCGAGGAGCCAGGAACTTCTGGGTCTCCCACATGGATGTAGGGGCCCAAGGACTTAATCTGTCTTCTACTGCTTTCCCAGGAGCATTAGCAGGGAGCTGGACGGGAAGTGGAGCAGCCAGGACTCAAACCAGCACACATATGGCATGACAGCACTTCAAAGGTGGCGGCTTTACCTGCTATGCCACAGCACTGGTCCCGATAAATAAATCTTAAAAAAGAAAAAAGGGGGAATACGCTCTTGTGCAGAGAAGTAGCCCTGATGTTTGTAATATCCATCACCAAATGCTCTCTTTGGAAAGATGTTTCTAAACGCCCTTTCCACTCTTCACTCACAGACTGCAAATTGCTTTCCAAATGATTCAGAAACTCAGTGAAGACATCAGACAGTACTACCTCATGTGATTCTGAAATTGGAAAATTTAACACTAGAAAGATCTTAGTTACTTCTTTTCAGAGAATATGACATAGGTTCAGAAAGAGTAAGTGACTTGCCCAAGACATATTTTTTAAAGTTTTTTATTTTATTTGAAAGGCAGAGTGAAAGAAG
Organism: Sylvilagus floridanus; assembly: GCA_949820135.1. Classification (NCBI taxonomy): domain Eukaryota; kingdom Metazoa; phylum Chordata; class Mammalia; order Lagomorpha; family Leporidae; genus Sylvilagus; species Sylvilagus floridanus. The sequence continues at coordinate 66,789,393 of OX463239.1, forward strand.
TGGTGGGGGGAGGGAGGAATGGGAGGGGGGGCTGTCTTCGATCCATTGGTTCACTCCCCAAGTGGCTGCAATGGCTGGAGCTGGGCTGATCTGAAGCCAGGAGAAAGGAGCTTCTTCCAGGTTTCCGATGAGGGTGCAGGGTCCCAAGCAATTGGGTCACCCTCCTTTGCTTTCTCAGGTATACCAGCAAGGAGCTGGATCAGAAGTGGAGCAGCCAGGACTAGAACTGGTACCTACATGGGGTGCCGGCATTGCAGGCAACACCACGCCCCATAACTTACTTCTTAAATGTTACATAATATGTGGCTAGCATTGTGGTCCAGTGGCTTAAGCTTCCGTCTACAATGCTAGCATCCCCTATGATTGCCAGTTCGAGTCTAGGCTGCTGCACTTGTGATCAAGCTCCCTGCTAATGTGACTAAGAAAGCATAAGAAGATGGCCCAATGCTTGGGCCCCTGCCACCGTTGTAGGAGACCTGGATGAATCTCCTGGCTCCTGGCTCCTGGCTTCAGCCTGGTCCAGCCCCTGTTGCCATCCTTTGAGGAGTGAAGCAGTGATAGAAAATCTCTCTCTCTCTCTCTCTCCTCCCCCAACTCAGTAACTCTTTCAAATAAGTATATAAATCTTTACTAAGTGAATAAATCAACAAATTAATGTTACACAATAGTAAATGCTCTAGTATATAACCAATACATTCTGCTAGGTAACTTAGTCTTTAGTAAAGCAACAATAATAATGGAAAGGGGAGCTCTTATTTTTAAATCTATAAACTCAAAAGTTACATCATAAATCCAAGAGGTATGCTATAATTGTCCTTTCTGTAGCCCTCTTTTTTTTTTATTTTTTATTTTTTTGACAGGCAGAGTGGACAGTGAGAGAAAGAGAGACAGAGAGAAAGGTCTTCCTGTGCCGTTGGTTCACCCTCCAATGGCCGCCACGGCCGGCGCACCGCGCTGATCCGATGGCAGGAGCCAGGTGCCAGCTGCTTTTCCTGGTCTCCCATGGGGTGCAGGGCCCAAGCACTTGGGCCATCCTCCACTGCACTCCCAGGCCACAGCAGAGGACTGGCCTGGAAGAGGGGCAACCGGGACAGAATCCGGCGCCCTGACCGGGACTAGAACCCGGTGTGCCGGCGCCGCAAGGCAGAGGATTATCCTATTGAGCCACGGCACCGGCTTCTGTAGCCCTCTTTATAATTTTCCCACTCCTCCTACCTTGGTCTTTGGAGTGATGTATTTTTAACTCTTATAACTACTTTGCAGTAGTTATAAGTCAAGCTATGGCTTGACACTAAAGAATGGAAAAGTCATTGAGTAATCCTACATTATCATGCTGCCTCTGGCCCAACTAAGTTTCTTTTCAATTTCTTGTTGAGGTGTTATTTTCTTATGTAGATTGATCTTTACAGCCTACATCTGTCCCTCTCAACTCACTTGAAAACCTTTTAAGAGGCCCTTCCCCTCCCCTCCTCCTATATTTCCTGGGACATTTCTTTCTTACCAAAATAGAAGAGCAGAACGGGAAGAGAAAAAAGAGAAATATGGGTTTTTAAAATATTTATACAGTTGATTCTCATTATGTTCTTTATAGTTGTTGTGCACACTGAAATATTAACCATTGCTCCTAGGAAAATACAGAGTTTAGGTTCTTGTGTGCCTCTGGTGACATTTTCATCAACTGGTCAATATATAATCTTGTTTTCATATATATTGTTGATTCATTGGCATTAAACTCATAGTGAGCAGCACTACAACTCAGGTGTGAACAAAGCTTATCTAGCAATGTATTTTCTCCAGAAGACACATCAGAGCGTTTGTCACTAAGAAAACTAGCTAGCATTTTGCCATTGCCTAGGATAATTTTTAAGTACAAAAGTGTAAAAAATGTGGCACTAAGTAAACCATGAAAGGACACTTACTTAACATGAGATTTGAAGGAAAAAGGCAGAGTGTTGTCCTGTTTGACCTCAGTCGGTTGCGTATATCTCACTCAGGTGACTCAAACTTTTGGTCAGTTGTCACATAGTCACAAAAGGATCATGAAAGTGCTATGAATATTGATTCTGGGGTTGTTAATAAATTTTAGCCAGTAGATTAACTTGCAGATATCAACCCACAGTTAATGAGACTCTACTCTGCACACATGTTTTAAATTAAATTCCAGAAAACTTTTTTATATTTTAAGTATTATTTCAAAAACCAAAGATCATTTCTGTCTGAACCTGATGTATCTACATAATGAATGTAACGTTTGAGGAAATTAGGATAAAAATGGCATCAGTATCCCACCATTTTCTGTTTAATCTTAATGTCTGTGTTTAGTTTTAAGGCACAAAATGAGCAGTTGGCAACTAGAGAATTATCTGTGCTGTTTGTTAAAATCTTATGCCAATTTTTGTTAAGGCTCAATTTGTTAAGGCTACTTTTAACTTCTGAGCACCTGGCCATAGAGGAGGTAGCTATTGATACATATCTTTCTCTCCTACCCACTTTTTAAGTGGTTAACTCCTTATGTGCTTTAATAAGTTTTAATTGTATTATTTCTGTGCCTTTTATTGCAAGCTCTCTGAAGTCATTTTTGGAAGTAGGTGAAGTTTAAGTAAATATATCTGTTGGTGAAAAGAATTTCACATAACTGTTTTTTTAGGGTGGGAATATTTATCTTCTACAGAAAAATTAGAGTTGAATCTTTGAGGTAATCATATAAGAGTAGGAAGCATCTTATACTGACTGGCTGTTCTCTATACTTAGAACAAGAGTAAATAGAAAATAACTCTTTAATTTTGAAAGTATTCTTCCATCTAATCATTATGCATTGTTTCCATAGGCTTTGTGGCTGAGCAGTTTCTAAATAATACAGCCACCCAACTGACATACCATGGATTATGTGAATTAACTTCAACAGTTCAAGAAGGAGAACTTTGTGTGTTCTTTCGAAATAATCATTTTAGCACCATGACCAAATACAAGGTATGATGTAGAGCTAGCTATTTGTTGTTCTAAATCAAAGGAATTTGATTTAGAGTTATCTTTTGATCTGCTCACAACAAAAGATTTTAGCATAGTATATCTTAATCATCAAATTATGGAGGCAATTATTAAATGCTTCTTTAATATGTTATTTGTAATCTTCATGACATATCAATATCATTACAAATATTTTTTAAATATTTCCCTTAGAAAAAATTATTGAAATTTATGTTGCCAAAATGTCATTAAGCTTCTTGCTAATGTGGACGCCTACTTTCTTTCCTGTTTGTGCTCTTTATTTGCATTAAATTTACAAAGAAGCATTTAATAGATGTATTAAATACTTTTCTAAGATGGAATGATTAGCAATTAAAGTGTTACTTCAAATCAATTTTTGTTTTATTAAGTCTCAACTTCTTTTTGACAGATTATTGCCTTTAGAAGAATTTACGGCCAGCACCGCGGCTCAATAGGCTAATCCTCTGCCTGTGGGGCTGGCACACTGGGTTCTAGTCCTGGTTGGGGCACTGGATTCTGTCCCAGTTGCCCCTCTTCCAGTCCAGCTCTCTGCTGTGGCCCAGGAGTGCAGCGGAAGATGGCCCAAGTGCTTGGGCCCTGCACCCACATGGGAGACCAGGAGAAGCACCTGGCTCCTGGCTTCAGATCAGTGCAATGTGCTGGCCACAGCGTGCCTGCTGCAGTGGCCATTGGAGGGTGAACCAATGGCAAAAGGAAGACCTTTCTCTTTCTCTCTCTCTCTCTCTCTCTCTCTCTCTCATTGTCCACTCTGCCTGTCAAAAAAAAAAAAAAAGAAGAAGAAGAAGAAGAATTTACTGTTTTCTAAGAAAAAAACACAAACCCCAGGATTACAACTAAGATGACCTTTTTTTTTAAGATTTATTTATTTGAAAGAGATAGAGAGAGAGAGAGAAATGCACACAGAGAGAGATCTTCCATCCGCTGGTTTACTCCACAGATGACTATAGTTGCCAGGACTGGGGTAGGCCAAAACCAAGAGCCAAGATATTCATCTGAGTCTCCCATGTGGGTGGCAGAGACCCAAGCACTTAGGCTATCCTCTGCTGCTTTCCATGCCTTTAGCAGGGTACTGGATTGGAAATGGTGCAGCTGGGACACGAACCGGCACCCATATGGCATATCGGCACTGCAGACCGCAGCTTTACTTGCTACGCCACTGCACCAGCCCCTGACTTCTAAAGAATGATGGATTAAAGGAAATTAGGAGAATTAAGATTTATGTTTATGATATTATTTGCTATTATTTCAATTATCAGTGTGGCTTTAAATTTTTATAGTGTCATTTATAGTTCTAGGGGAAAAAATTTACTGAATCACCCTTTTTGTTCTCTTGCATTGATCCCTTCAGTTTTTACAGCTGTCACCTACTTCAGGAATTTATCAACTGCTAATTAGACTTCTATGATAGAACACTGTTCTTACCATGTCTATAATACAGCAAAAATATTCGGTAACACCTAGTCATAAAGGATAAAAATGAAAGATATGATCTGTTCTCCCATATCAACACATTGCTTCATCCAAAATGGTATCTATCTTCTCACTGATAATCCTCCATCCCTGCACATACTTTCTGCTTTCTCATTGCTGTGCTTTTACCATCATTTCACCTTCTCAATCCCTAATTCGGATATATTTGCTGTCCAAATTCCATCCTTTTTTATTTTTTAAGAGATTTATTTATTTATTTATTTGAAAGGCAGAGGTACAGAGAGAGAGAAGGAGAGGCAGGAGAGAGAGAGAGAGAGAGAGAGAGAGAGAGAGAGAGAGGGGTCTTCCATCCGCTGCTTCACTCTCCAGATGGCCACAGTGGCTAGAGCTGCACCTATCTGAAGCCAGGAGCTTCTTCTGGGTCTCCCACGTGGGTGCAGGGACCCAAGGACTTGGACTATCTTGTACTGCTTTCCCAGGCCATAACAGAGAGCAGGATAAAGTGCAGCAGCTGGGACTTGAACCAGAGCCCACATGGGATGCCAGCACTGCAGGTGATGGCTTTACCCACTACACCACAGTGCCAGCCCCCATAATGCTGTTTTTAAGTCAAATCTTAGTTGAACATATGGAGAGCCCCTATTTCTCCTAATGCTGTAATGTGACAATTATAAACTACATTCAGAGAAGGTTGATGTGGACAAATAAGACATCTACTTCATCTATTGTATATGTTGTGCAGACCTAGTGAGAATAATTAATACACTATAAATATATAGACAAAAATTTCCTTTAGGCCGGCGCCGTGGCTCAACAGGCTAATCCTCCGCCTTGCGGCGCCGGCACACCGGGTTCTAGTCCCGGTCGGGGCGCCGGATTCTGTCCCGGTTGCCCCTCTTCCAGGCCAGCCCTCTGCTGTGGCCCGGGAGTGCAGTGGAGGATGGCCCAGGTGCTTGGGCCCTGCACGCCATGGGGAGACCAGGAAAAGCACCTGGTTCCTGGCTCCTGCCATCGGAGGAGCGCGGTGCGCCGGCCGCAGTGCACCATCCGCGGCGGCCATTGGAGGGTGAACCAACGGCAAAAGGAAGACCTTTCTCTCTGTCTCTCTCTCTCACTGTCCACTCTGCCTGTAAAAAAAAAAAAAAAAAAAAAAAAAAAAAAAAAATTTCCTTTAATAGTATATTAACTAATTTTGATCAATTTAATTGTCTTTTTATTTTATTATTTCTAATTAAGGGTCAACTATATTTGTTAGTAACTGACCAGGGATTTCTTACTGAAGAAAAAATTGTTTGGGAAAGCCTGCACAATGTAGATGGTGATGGAAATTTCTGTGACTCAGAATTTCATCTGCGGCCTCCTTCAGATCCTGAAACTGTATACAAAGGACAACAAGATCAGATAGACCAGGTAATTTTGGTTTGTCTTCTTCACCTTGTTTAAAATGGTGATTTCTTTTTGTTTTTCATTTTTTAAAACAACTTACGATATTTATTTGAAAGGCAGAGTTATATATAGAGAGAGGTAAACAGAAAGATCTTCCATCTCCTGGTCCCCAAATGACCGCAATGGCCAGGGCTGGACCAAATTGAAGCCAGGAGCCAGGAGCTTTGTCCTGGTCTCCCATGTGGATGTAGGGACCCAAGCATTTGGGCCATCTTCTCTTGTTTTCCCAGGCACGTTAACAAGGATCTGAATCAGAAATGGAGTAGCTAGTTCTCAAACCAGCACCCATATGAGATAGCCACGCCATTGTAGGCGACTGCTTAACTCATTATGCCACAATGCTGGCCCCCAAATGGTGATTCCTTTCAAATGTAAATTTAGTTACCCAAAACTTTAGAATCAAAGATTCATTTATTAATATACTTGTGAGATTTCTCTGATGCTTCCTAAATGGGTAAGTGACCTTCTATATGTATTTTAAGTATATCCTTTGGTTCAGAAGCCCAGATAGTGTTAAACTATGAAAGTCATGGTAAGGAGTTTGGATTTTCTTCTTTTTTTTTTTTTTAAGATTTTTATTTATTTATCTGGAAGAGTTACACAGAGAAGGAGAGGCAGAGAGAGTGAGGTCTTCCATCCACTGGTTCACTTCCCAGTTGGCCACAACAGCCACAGCTGTGCCGATCCAAAGCCAGGAGCCAAGAACTTCTTCCGGGTCTCCCATGCAGGTGCAGGGTCCCAAGGACTTGGGCCATCTTCCATTGCTTTCCCAGGCCATAGCAGAGAGCTAGATCAGAAGTGGAGCAGCTAGGACTCAAACTGGCATCCATATGAGATGCCAGCACTGCAGGTGGCAACCTGCTACATCACAGTGCCGGCCCCTGGATTTTATTCTAATTGCAGTAGGAAAGCCATGCTGAATATTAGACATGAAAATGACATGATCTACTTTACCTGTTTTAAATGACTGTTGTGTAAAGAATGCATAGCAAATGTACTAGTCTGTTTTTTTTTTTTTATTACCGAAACAAAATACTTGAAGTAGGCCAACTTTATAAAGAAAAGAGATTTATTTTTCTTAGAGTTCAAAGTCTATGACTGAGTAGCCCTATTGATTTGGTCCCTGGTGAAGGCCTAACTGTGCAAAGCATTACAGCAGTGGGAGGATGTGGGAGGAAGAGATCACATCTCTAAACAGGAAACCAAAGAGGCTAGTTTATCAGTCCCCTGAGTACCTGAATTCACATAAGGACCTCCTACTTGACCCCACCTCTCACTAGGCTAATCCTCCGCCTGCGGCGCCGGCACACCAGGTACTAGCCCTGGTTGGGGCACCGGATTCTATCCCGGTTGTTCCTCTGCCAGTTCAGCTCTCTGCTGTGGCAAGGGAGTGCAGTGGAGGATGACCCAAGTCCTTGGGCCCTGCACCCACATGGGAGACCAGGAGAAGCACCTGGCTCCTGGCTTCAGATCAGCGCAGTGCACTGGCCGCAGTGCGCTGGCCACAGTGCACCGGCTGTGGCGGTCATTGCGGGGTGAACCAACGGAAAAGGAAGACCTTTCTCTCTTTCTCTCTCACTGTCTACTCTGCCTGTCAAAAAAAAAAAAAAAAGTCCAACCTGCAAGCATTGCCACACTGAGAACCAACCATCTAAAATTGAGCTCTGGTCCTAGATGATAATTATTTTTTTAAAAAAAGATTTGTTTATGGAGCCGGCGCTGTGGTGTAATGGGTAGAGCCACTGCCTGCAGTGCTAGCATCCCATATGGACGCCAGTTCAAGTCCTGGCTTCTCCACATAACAGAGAGATCCAGCTCTCTGCTTTGGCCTGGGAGAGCAGTGGAAGATGGCCCAGGTCCTTGGGCCCTTGCACCCACATCGGAGACCTGGACAAAGCTCTTGTCTTCTAGCTTTGGATCGGTGAAGCTCCAGCTGTTGTGGCCAACTGAGGAGTGAACCAGTGGATGGAAGACTGTCTATCTCTGCCTCTCCTTCTCTGTGTAATTCTGATTTTTCAAGTAAATAACCTTTTTTTTTTTTTTTTAAAAAAAAAAAGCAGTGATGAGGGCTTAGCCTTGTGAGGGAGAGAGGAGCACACATTTGAGATATATTTTGCCTAATCAGAAAAAAGCAGAAAATAGAGAGTTTAGAAGATAGCATGTGCTGAGTGATAAGTAGGTGGATATTCTAAGCCTTAGAATAGCCAATATTCCAAGCTAACCAAGAGCAGTACTTAACAGCATGAACTGCACTACAGGGTCAAGCTGTCATGTAGGGCTAAGACAAATGCGATTTTTGCCATAGTTGAGTAGACTTGGAGCCACAGGTATGCTTATTATTCAAAATATAATAGTAATATTAATTCTTCACTGACTGAAGCCAAAATATGGCAATGGAAACAGCTGACACATATTTTGCCCATAACAATTTAAGTGCATAGACACTGTTGCTTTGGCAAATGAGCAGTTGTATTCCTGGCACTGTAACTAAGTTCTGGGATTCAAAAATAGATCAGTCTCGTTTTCAGAGATGCTACAGTCTATCAGAAGAAGTAGATATTTGACCAACTATTATTATATACTAAGTAATTTAATAGCAATTTGAATAGCAAGCTATGAGTATATTAATGAATACTTGATTTAAAAGAATGCTGATCTTTCTAGGACTCGACTTTTTGAGAAACAGCTGTGATAGTGTGCTAATTTTCTTTCAGAATCTATTCAGGGGTATTGTTTTGAAATGTTATTTAATATGTATATAGGATTTTCCTAACCAATATATGTAAAAATACTGGAGCAAAGGGAATGAAGGCAAGGCAACAATAGATATGGTAATCTAATTGTAAAATGTCGAGATTAGTGTTTATGGAAGAAAAAAGGAAGGAGTAGGATTTAAGGTCGTGAGATGGGTTGGGTTTATGGCACAGCAAGTAAGTTACCCACATCTGGTATCAGAGTTGCTGGTTCAAGTTCCGGCTAGCTTGCTTCCAATCCAGCTTCCTGCTGATGTCACTGTGGGAGGCAATTATTCAAATACTGTCGCCCATGTGTAAGACCTGAATTGAGGGGCTGGCGCTGTGGCAGAGTAGCTTAATTCTTTGCCAACGGAGGCATCCCATATGGACACCAGTTCTAGTACCAGCTGCTCCTCTTCCAAATCAGCTCTCTGCAAAGCCCTGGGAAAGCAGTGGAGGATGGCCCAGGTGCTAGGCCCCTGCTCCCAGTTGGGAGACCTGGAAGAAGCACCTGGCTCCTGGCTTCAGATCGGCTCAGCTTCGGCCATTGCAGCCATTTGGGGAGTGAACCAGCAGATGGAAGACCTTTCTCTCTGTCTCTCCCTCTCACTGTCTGTAACTTTACCTCTCAAATAAATAAATAAAATCTTAAAAAAAAAAAGAAAAAGAAAAAGACCTGAATTGAGTTCTGGGTTCCTGGTTTTGACCTGGCCTAGCCCTAGTTATTGCATGCATTTGAGGAATGAACCAACAGATGGAATTATCTGTCTGCCTCTATATCTCTCAAATAAAATAAATAAATTTTAAAAGAATGTAGGAAATAAAAAATAAAATAAATCATGGGGCTTGGTAAAGACCAGGGCTAGAAGAAATGAAGAAAAATCTTGAAGGATAGATTTTTGAGGCCAATCATCATACTATACAGTGTATGAGGTCTTCACAGGCAATGGACTTTTATTTTATTTTAAGATTTATTTATTATTTGAGTGGCAGAAGTAGAGAGAGAGAGAGAGAGATAGACAGACAGAGATAGACAGAGAGGTCTTCCATCTGCTGATTCAGGCCCCCAAATGGTTGTAATGGCCTGAGCTGGGCCATTCTGAAGCCAGGAACCAGGAGCTTCTTCCAGGTCTCCTATGTGGCTGCAGGAGCCCAAACCCTTGGTCCATCTTCTATTGCTTTCCCAGGCCATTGTCAGGGAGCTGGATCAGAAATGGAGCAGTTGGGACTTGAACCAGCACCTGTATGGGATGCCACTGCTGCAGGCAGAGGCTTGCTGGCCCACAGTGCTGGCCCCAGAAATGAACTTTTATATGGTCTCTGAATTATTTAAAATTCTCTTATTTTGAGGTTAGAGTTACCAAGTTTCATGCAGCCATGTCGGAGTGCCTGTGTTTAAATGTTAATAAATACAGAGTTAGATAATAGAACTTTTTGCCAAAATGTACCACTTTCTTCTCATAGGCGATTATCTGAGTGTTTATGTGGGAGGAGGGAGAAAGTTGTTATGTAACTGAGGATGACTGTACGATGTACTATTATCTTGGCTTTAACAAGCAGCTTTTGGAAGAATATTCAGTTAATATTCTTGGGAAATTCTTTTTTTATAAACTAAACTTTTATGACAGTAAATGGAAAAGGAAACGGACTACAGCAGTTTCAGAGAATGGGAGATGTGTTTGAGTTTATATGTAAGTGTAGGCAAATTCTAAGTGGATATGTATGAGTTATTAATAGTAGTTAGCTCTATGTAATATTATAGTGACTTAAACATTCTAATTTATGGTTTTCTGCTTTGTTTGCATTTTCTGGGGGCACATGTTTCTTTTGTAAACAAGGAAAGTTTTTTTTAAGCTTTAGTGAATACCTTATATACTGCTTCTAAAAAGAATTTAAAGTGAATTCCAAAAATATTTAGAGCAATGACAGCATCACTGAAATAAGTTCATAGCTTCCCAAAGGAAAGACTTAGGAAAATAATTTTCATTTCAGTATTTAAACTCCAGTGTGCTTTTTAAAAAACCCATTCTCGTAGCTTTATAGTTATAGCATCTACAATTGTACTCATTAATGTTTAGGTAAAATCTCATAGCTAAAGATGGTTATATTTGAATTTCTTAGGACTACCTTATGGCATTGTCTCTGCAACAAGAACAGCAGAGCCAAGAGATCAATTGGGAACAAATCCCAGAAGGAATCAGTGATTTGGAACTAGCAAAGAAACTCCAAGAAGAAGAGGATAGGCGGGCTTCTCAGTACTATCAAGAACAAGAACAAGCAGCAGCAGCTGCTGCTGCTGCTTCCTCCTCTACGCAGGCACAGGTAAAACCCAGTGTTCCAGTTCTTAAATATAAGGATTATTTTAGCAATAAAGAACTTTCTGCTTGAGGTAAAAAAAATTAATTAAAATTAAATCTTGACTCTTTGTTTTATTAACATTTTGAAACCCATGGGTTTTGTATCCTAAGTTGTGACTATCCTATTTCTCATATAATAAAATTATTTCTCCTAAAATTCTGATGGCAACATTTTTCAAATTTACTTTTTTAAGTTCTTAAATGCTTTAAAGAAAATAAACCTATTTGAGGTCAGCATTTGACCTACCAGTTGAGACATCTCATATTGGAGTGCCTGGATTGATTTCCTGGTCATGGCTTCTGATTCCACTTTCCTGCTATGCAGACCCCAAGAAACAGCAATTGATAGCTCAAGTGTTTGGCTTTCTACCACCCTTTTGGGATGAGTTTCTAGCTCTTGGCCCTGGCCTGGCCTAACCCATCTATAGCAGGCATTTAGGTAGTGAACCAGAAGGTGGGAGCTCTCTCTCCCTGTGTCTCTCTGCCTCTCAAATAAATAAATAAGAAAAAAAATTAAAAGAAATAAACCAATTTGAGCAGTCATTTCTCTCAACTAGAGAACAATATGAAGTACTACCAGAAAAAGTAGACTTTGGAGTCAGAGAAATGTGGATTTGCATTTCCTTATTCTGTCTATTTCCTATTTGGAATACTTTGGACAAAGTCCTTTACCTCTTTTAGACTAATTTTCCTTATCTATAAAATGGAAGATAATACTTAACTCTTAGTGTATTTTTTTGGTGAAGATTGTATTTATTTATTTGAAAGGCAGAGATACAGAGAGAAGAGAGAGAAGAGAAAGAAGGAGAGAGAGATCTTCCAGTTGCTGGTTCACTCCCCAAATGGTCACAAGGCCAGGGCTGGGCCAGTCCGTAGCCAGGAGCCAGAACTTCTTTTGGATTTCTCATATGGGTGCAGGGGCCCAGGCACTTGAGCCATCTTCTGCTGCCTTCCCAGATGCATTAGCACAGAGTTCAATTGGAAGTGGAGCAGCTGAGACTTGAACTGGTGCCCACATGGGATGCCAGCATTGCAGGCTGAGGCTTAGCCTTCTATGCCACAGTTCTGGCCCCATAACTCTTAGGTTTATAATGAAGAACAAATACCTAGCATTAGTACTTAATCCAATGTCTGATCTGTGCTATGTATTCAGCAGTGATCAGCACCATTTCAGTTCTCACTTTCCCCAGTTAAATGTTATAAGCAACTGAAAATATTACTATTAGATGGGTTTCTGTATGTAAAATCACTTTTCATCAAACTGAAAAATATTCTCCTCCTTTTATGTTTAACTGTGTCATCCCAGAGAGGTTCTTTTTTGTTTTGGATATACAAGCAAACAAAATGATTTTAAGGTCTAATGAGACAAAATACAGAATTACTCATTAAAATAAGTATAACATTTCTTTTTCTAGCTTAAAAACTGACTACCTCAAGCTTAATACTTGAATCCTATGATGTTATGATTATCTTTTTTCTCAAAAAGTTATCTTATTTTACAGAATACACTTATTACACACTCAGTTATCAGAATTATTTTGTTTTTAAAATTTGTTTATTCATTTTATTTATTCCAAGACATTGGCAGAAGCAATGATTTTTTTGGATAAGACCCAAGAGCACAGGCAATAAAAGCAAAAAATAGACAAATGGGATTATAGCACACTAAGAAGCTTCTGCACAGCAAAGGAAACAATCAACAAAGTGAAGAGACTACAAACAGAATGGGAAAAAATATTTGCAAACTGTGCATCTAATAAAGGATTAGTGTCCAGAATTAATATTGAGAATAAAAGGAGTTCAAGAAATTCAACAACAACATAACAATTAAGAAACAAAGGATCTGAATAGACAATTTTCAAAAGAAGAAATGCAGATGGCCAACATATACATGAAAATGCTCAGTGTCACCAGCCATCAGGAAAATACAAGAAAAAAATGACAATGAGATATCATTTCATGCCAGTTACAATGGCAATTATTTTTTAAAAATCCAAAAATAGCAAATGCTAGCGAGAATGTGAAGGAAAGGGAAACTTCTTGCATTGTTGGTGGGAATGCAAATTAGTGCAGCCATTATGGAAAACAGTATGGAGATTCCTCAAAAAACTAAAAACAGATCTACCATATGGTTATCCCACTTTTGGGAATATATCCAAAGGAAATTTAGTCAGCATGTGAAAAAAATACCTGCACTGCCATGTTTATTGCAGCTTGTTCACAATAACAAAGATATGGAATCAGTCATATCTGGTTGACTGGATGAAGAAAAGGTGGTATATATACACAATGGAGTATTACTCAGCCACAAAACAGAATGAAATCCTGACCTTTGCAACAAAATGTATGGTATTAGGGACCATTATGTTAAGACAAATAAGCCAGAAACAGACGAATACTGTATGTTTTCTCTCATCTGTGGAAATTTATATATGTGTATGGATACCTTATTATTTGGTATACAGATATTTACAAATGTTATCTTCATTGAGTTATATCCTCTATATAATAATATACCCTTTTGTCCTCATTTTATGATCTTTTTCATGAGTCCCATGTTATGTAATATTAATATATCCACCCTGCTTTCAAAAAATGTATGTATGTATATGGATGTATTATATACATATGAAGGAAATATGGTAAAATATTAAAAATTATTATAACTGTGTGGTCACTGAACTCTTTTTTATACTTTTCTGTATTTAAAATATTTTAGAAAAGCAAAAATAAAATTATGGTATTTAATGAACTTTTAAAGAATTACTTTACAAAAAGGTATCACTTTCTTTAAAATTCTACAATTTGAGGGTTAAGGTAATATAATCTTCAGTGTTATTCTTTGAAATTCCATTTATTTTGAATACTTGCTATATTAATTATATCTATTCATAATGGCAATGGCAATTACACTATGTAGTACAACATGTCTATATACCAGTAGCTTCTTTTTCCATTAATGATTTCTTTCACTCTTGTGGGTTTTCTTGCTAGATAACTATGACTGAGCACCTTAGAATATTTGGGGGTAATTTCTTCCTGTGTATTTTTCTAAAAGCAGGGCCAAGTAGTACCAGCCTCTCCATCAAGTGGACGACAATCTGGGAATGCTGAACGTAAACGAAAGGAACCTCGAGAAAAAGAGAAAGAAAAAGAAAAAGAAAAGGAAAAGGAAAAGGAAAAAAATAGCTGTGTCATTTTATAACAAGTGTTGGATTCTGTTGGAACCACCTATATGTCTTGAGAAACAAAACCACAGGAAGAAAGGAAGAAAAACCGATAAATACCGTTTGTGCCTGATTTCCCAATGGATTTTGTTCATGTTTTTCAGGGGAAAGGTTGTTACTTTGTTACAATCAAACTTTTTCAAGTCACACAATACACTCTTTATGAGTTGGAGTTTCATGTTACAAGTTGGAAATGCTGTGTGTTTTCATTCATAAAAATACTGCACTTGTAGCAAAATAAGTGAATCACAGCAAATTTTTGTGTCATAGTGACATTCATAACTCATATCAGTTAGAAAGCTATTTTATCTTCTAACAACGAATGGAGGTAATTGATTTAGTCTGATTCCTTCCTGAAATCTAAATATTAGCACAATAGTTTCTGAAATTTTTCAATAATAATGATGATCTAATCAATGAGATACCAGGGGTTTAATATAGGGATTTAAAAAGAATAAAAAAGACAAAAATATAGCAGGAATAAGTAGTCTTAATTGTATATTGGACTAGTTCAGCCCTTGAACAGCTTTACCTTTCTTTAGTTATGTACATTTTAGATATTATCTTGAGAACTGATAATGAAGCTTGGATATAATTTAGATAGAAAACATAAAGATTTTTATTTCTTTTCCAAGAGCAAAAAATTGCATAACACTAATAGTTATAACCTGTGAAATCAGATATTGATGACTTTGTAGTGTTGTAAAATTTCGAAGAATTCTGAAATCTTCAACATAGGTAATTTGGACCACAGTTACTGTTTATTGATAATGTGATCAGTGAGTTTAAGGAGCAAACCACAGTGGATGCAAGGCATTGTAAATATAAGGGTGTAGAAAAGCAGATGCTTCAATGTCTACATTTTCTAAAATTACCTTGAATCTTAAATTTTAAATCATGTTTATTGCTAGAAAATTAAGTGTAGCTATTAAACCAACAAAAAAGCACATTTCTGAATGAGATAATCTCCAAGTCTAGTGAAGACATCAATACGTTTGAGAGTAGATAAAATTTGGAGGAATTTATGTAAAAGCAATCATATTTTTTAACTTATGGGAACCAAATAAACTCAAAGCCTCTTACAGTGTTTATAGGATTCAGAAGGAATATTTATTTATCTTTATTATGAGGCAATAAATATTTTTCCTGTCTTTCTAGATACACTTTGGAAAACTATCCTTAATAGTCCTTTTTATATGCTTTATATTTAAAAGTTTGTTTTAGTCAATTTTGAAAAGACTGTTGCTGCTGCAAGTAGTTGCGTGATTTATATTTCAATCCTGAATAAATTTGTTTATTTAAGAGCATCATAACCTGACCTGAGCATCCACTTGGAGAATGTTGTTTTGTGCTTTGGAGAGAGAAAAGACGAAAAAAATTTTAAAATAAAAATGTAGTTAGCTTTTTTTTTCTTTTATAAACTGTGTAGTTAACTTTTTTTATGATCCCAGACCAGATATAGCATAAGTCTATATGTAAAAAGCAGTCTTATTTATGGAAGGAATTATTCTAAGGGAAAAATCCAGGGTTAAGCTGTATGTTTTATGTCCTTCTATATTGCATGTCTATTTATGTTACAAAATTTGTTATTTCTTCAAATTTCCTATGGTAGCATGATAAATCATCAGATAACATGTTTGGGATATAAAATTTGGGTGTAAAATACTTGGTCTGTCTCTTGATTATAACCTGGAATAGACATCTGTTGTTAAAGTAATCATATATACTATGAAAGTCTTTTGACTCAAACAGGTTGACCTAATACATGTTTACTCTTGATATTCTCTTGTTTAAGGAAGGAAACTCAAACTTCAGGGTTTGTTTTTCCCAGAACAGATAGTAGTGACAGTGCATTATATTTTAATAAGAACAAAACAATAAATTTGAGAAATTCAAAGAACCATATTTGAGGCATATTTTTCCATAATTATATTCTTATCTGTTTATTGCCCTTGAAGAATACATGTGTAGAAACTATTCTTCTGTCATTTGTTATTATCTTATTAATTTGTTCCAAAGATAATACTGCCATTCTGCATTCCCTCTGGAAGGAAAAAAAAAAACTCATTCAAAACCAGCAGTGCTGCTATCAGATAAGTAGATGTTAATGTATACTTAGAAGAAAAACCTCAAAAATATAATGTTTGTTAAATCAGACTTTTTCTATGTAATAATATTTCCGAGTCAGGCTTTCTTACATTCCTGGAATTCAGTTTGATATACCAAGAGTAATAATGATAAAATGTTCACTTTGATTACTGCGGTGGGAAATTAAATGTTCAGTTCTGTTAAAACCAACAAACTTCTCAGAGATACTACTTTACTATCCTTGAAGATTATTAAAAATTTAGAGCTATTGTGTCTTTATTTTCTTGTATTTTGCTCAAGGTAGCAAAACAGGTATTCAGGCATTTCATTGCTGATTGTGTACATAGGAATTTAAAAGTGATATATTAAACTCTTTCTTAATACATGAAAACTGTTACATGTACACAGCTGGCAGAAGTTAGAATTTAAACATTTTCTTTTTTTATAGGCTGGATTAGGGGCACATTTGTATCAATCAAAACATCATTAGAATTAGCAAAAGAGGCAGATGAATGAATGGATATGATTACAGCACTTTCCTCTTACTTTCAAAGACTATTCCTTAGAGTTAGTAGCCTGTCTTTATTAACAGTATGAACATTTTCTTCACGTCTAATCACATTGCATCAATAATGCTGTGAATTCTAGTATTTGATAATACTTATTGTATGTGTGTGTGTAGCTGTGTCTATGTGTATGTTTCTGAAGTAAGGTTCCATGACTTCTATTAGATTCTCAAAGAAATCTGGAAACTTTACCTCAGTTGTAAGAATCACCATTTTAAGAATACACAAACAAATACACATATACACACTTAGCTTTCTGAACCAGCTACAATTGGCGTTGGTTGTACACCGGTCCAGTGTGCTTAACAAAGTAATGTCTTCCATGTTTCAAGGTCAAGTAGTTGAATGACTCATAGAGTAGGATTAGGTTTTGGAATATAATTGTAGCTCATTTGTATTGTCTCATGTGATAGTATTTGCTTACTTCACACTCTGTTTTGAATTCTTCCTCATACTTGTTGATCCTTGCTTAGCTAAAAAAACTTAATATGAGAGAACTTATATGACTGAACTCAACATCAATCTTTTATATTTGCACAAAATCTAGCATTTTATTTTCAATTAATCACAAACTCAGTTCACTAAAAGAGGTCTTGAAAAAGGACTAGAGGCAAATATTTAAGGAAAGAATGATTAGGATCTCTATATTAATGTTGGCATACAAAACATATGTCTGTAAAATCCTGCAGGGGGGGATTAAGATAATTTTCAGAACTGTCTTCAAGGAATCTTGATTATTTAAAATTTCTAAATATTATATTTTGTTAACTTTCCTCTCAATGTACCTGTGATTTTAAAACATGGGAAGCTTATAGATTTGACACATCACTCAATACTTAGTCATGCAACTTAAAATATAATTGAAAACTTACTAATATTTCATAAATTAAGATGGTGGTGTTAAATTTAGTCTAAAATTTGTATTTTAATAAACTGGATATGTGAAATTCTGGATCATTTTGTATTTGAGAATCCAGTTTTATCTTGCCTTGAGCAAACTTTCTGTGCCTCAATTTGCTCTTTAAATGTGTGAAGAATGCTTTTTTAAAAAAGTGTTTTGCACTCCTGCATAATAGGCATGGTATAAGCACAGAGTATTACTTAAATCATCACTGATATTATACTTTTTTTTGTTTGTAAATGTGAGACTTTTTTTTTCCAATGGAATAATGTGTCTTAACCCAGTTTTGTTAATATTGTCAAAATTTGTAGAATTGTCTTTGTCCTTGGTATGGTGTCATCTCTTCCCAAAAATGTGTTTTACAGTTGCTTTTTTTTTTTCTCTAGAGAATATAGAGTCAAAATAAGAGTATTTACAGAGTATAAGAAGCATTTTAAAATCTGTGTTTTTCAATACCTTTTACAGATCTAAACATTGAGATTCTCATTACTTTCCCCCACTGTGGAATAAAATACAATGGTATCAAGTTACTAATATATTAATTTTTTTACATAGGTGAAATTCATTTGGATCTGTCAAATACTTTCATTTTAGGGCTATTTTAGTTATTTGTGTTTTTTTAGTGTAAAATATTGTTTGATAATGTGCCATTAAGTTCTTTTCAGAAAGGGACTGAAAATAGTAAAGGAACTCATTGGAATCTTAGAGTTCTTAGTTTCTCTGATAAGCTAATGTCTTTTGTTAGTGATGTCCGACTCTTCTGAGACTATTGGGAAAACATGAAAAATTGAGGTTATTCTTCTCAGGTGATTCTAAACTAAATTTTAAAATCAAAGGCTTCCTGATTAAGTAAATTGCAAAATAGAGATAATGGAGTGTGAGGGAAAAATTGTAGGTCTCTGGTAAGCTTAACTTTTTGAAAATCGATCTAAACTTTCATTCATGCATGTCTCTTACTGAATCCTAGTGTTTCTGCTGTTAGAGTTGAATAAATTGTGATGTGCATATATATTTTTACATGAGATATTCTACTTTCTAATTTCACTTTTCTGATCTCAAGAAAATTAAACTCGAAAAACAGGGTAAAATTCTTCAACTGTTGCCTCAAGTTCAGCATTGTCCTATTGTTCTGAAAAAGGAAGAGACAGATTTGTCTACCTAACACAGATTGTTTTAGGGCATAGTGTTAGCCCATTTTAGGTATTAAAATAACATAGCAGAAATA
The DNA here is from genome assembly GCA_949820135.1 of Sylvilagus floridanus. Classification (NCBI taxonomy): domain Eukaryota; kingdom Metazoa; phylum Chordata; class Mammalia; order Lagomorpha; family Leporidae; genus Sylvilagus; species Sylvilagus floridanus. The sequence continues at coordinate 66,808,378 of OX463239.1, forward strand.
GAAATCTTAGGCTTTGAACTACAGTAGATTTAAAGAAAACAAAACATTATTCTACAATAATTCTATTTTGTCTGAACTGTATTCTGAGGATTCCTTCAAAGCATTTAACAATTTATCCATTACCTTTAAAACCCTAATGGTGATCCACATTGTAATATCCTGTTTTGAGAGAGAGGGATTCCTCCCTCATAAATTAAGAGGCTGCAAAAAGCAAAATTCTTTGGGAGACGATCCTGGCTTCTTTGGCCCTTGTAGTTGTTTGCAGCTTTAAACAGAAAGTCATAAAACTGAAATGCCGCTTATATTGTTAAATCAGTGGCCTGTCCAAAGAGCTTGTAACTGAAATGCCCTAGAAGCAGTTGTACCTAATGCAATGTCTCCAGACCAAGATTGTTATTTACTTTCTGAAGATCTGTCTTAAATGTATCAATTTTTTTCAGTTATTGTTCTTTTTCACATATGAGTAATATGAAATAACCATTTCCCTCCACAGGGTACATATGATATCTTAGCTTTACAGATTTTTAAAGATGAGGCTTTCAAAAGCCTCCGTTGGTTTTTGTCAAAAGTTATGTATTCTTCAATAAAAAGATGATTGTCACATATCCACAAGTCACAAATAGGACAATATAATAAAGATTGACGTATAAGTGCTACACAGCAGTCTGCAAAAGGGATAAGCTTTACCTGTGAAACTTTGAAAGTACCCTGAAAGTCATTTTCTAAAGCTAATGCATGTAAATCTTTTTCCTTGAATTTTGCACAATAATTGTACTGAGGCACCTGTTTTGGGGAAAGCAAGTAGGATGGTATATGGTTGCAAAAAGTAACCGTGAAACATAGCAAGAAAAAGAAACATTTTCTTCCTCCACTTTACTATCAGAACTAATTGGGTCAAGAATTTGCTATGATATGTTATAGATCTCTGTGCCAGACCAAGATTGGTCAACTGAGTGTTCAAAGAGTTTAGATATATAGCTTGTGTGTGAGTGCCTACATTTTTCTACTCTTTTCTCTTGTCTCAATATCCTGTCTACCTATGAAATAATGCATCTCTTTTGCTTTGTGACTGCTGCATTTCTAGTGAAGGAATAATAGGGGCCAGCAGTGTGGCAAAACAGGTTAAGCCGCCACCTAAGATGCCCAAACCATATGAGTGCTGGTTCTAGTCCAGGCTGCTCCATGCTTCTGACTTCAGCCTGCCTCAGCCCCAGCCATTGCAGTCCCTTTAGGGAGTGAACCAGAGGATGGAAGATCAATCTTTCTCTGCCTTCCAAATAAATAAAATCTATTTAAAAAGGAATAATATAAACCCTAAAAATTAAAAGGAAAGATCATTGAAAGACCTTTTTTTTTTCTTTTTTCTTTTTTTTTTTTAATTAACAAAGACACCTAAAAACACCTACCCAGCTTAGGGTTGAACTGAATTTCTATGAAATAAGTGTATTGCTTTAAATGCTAATCATGCTAAAACTAACTAAAAACTGTATCTTAAGCAAGTTCAAAAGCTTCATTTTTGGAGGATGTTCCTAAAAAGGCATTTTGAACATAGATGGGAATGTATAAAATATTTGTAACAGTTATTCAGTATTACTCAACATTTAATTTCATGTTTGTTATTGTACCACAAGGATAGTGTCATTGTTGGATTAAAATGTTGGATGTTTGTTAATACACTTCAAACTGTTAACCAGTGAATAACACCTGTAGTATTTTTTATTATAGATTATATTTTATTTCAATAAACTTTGATATTTAGACCAAACAGTGTTTTTGCAATGTATATTCATCTCATTAAACTACTTCTTACAGGGCAAGGATAGTGGGGAGCTGCCATGTTGACTTGCATTCACATAGCTCTTAGAGTACTAGGACCAACTTTTGGTAAATACAACTTTGTTTCCCCCAAGAGGCAGAAAACAACAACAACAACAATATAATAAATATAAGCCATATAATTAATTACCTGATTCCAGTGGTAGATTTGTTATATCTGATACCTGCCTTGTCTTAGAGGACTTAAACTTGAGAAGATACCATTTTCACTTTATTCCAGGATGCCAACTCTAATGTAAAGTTTTTGTCCAACTGTTTAACGACCAAACCAGCTAATACCTGATAGCTTGCTTGGGCTTCCCAGCCCTCTGAGCAGAATTAATCATTCCACATAGCATTTTGCCAACCTTCTGTCATTGGTAGCACGTCAGGCTGACTGGACCTTTTAAAGATAAAGATCATGCAGTCTCATTCATCTTGATTTTCTTAGCACATGACCATTGACAGGAAGAACTTAACTATTTTTAGAGGAATTTTTTTTTGGGTGGGGGAGAGTATGATACACTTCTACTCAATTAAGATTTTTATGGCCCAGATGTCTAATTTTTTACACCTATGTTGCTATGAATTATTAAGGAATAGCTTTTAGCAGCCTGGGGTCCTTTCAGTTGGTTCTCACAAAATGTGCTTCCCTGGGAGGAGCAGTCTGGACTTGCAGTTGAGCCAAGGTACCTTTCTCTGGCTTCATTCTGATTATTCTCCTTCATGCATTTCATGAAGTGATCTAGAAACACATTTGCATATTAATTCTCTTGGTAAGAATCTGGCCCTTATTTGTTCATAATGATGCTGAAAGCATGCTGGGGGAACACTGTCAGCTCCTCCAGGTTTGCAGTGGTGGCATTTGTAGGCATTCCTTTTTGAACAGTACCCACGCCTCAGATGTCCATAATATCACCTTTCTTGTAGATTTGCATGTAAGTGACCAAAGGAACAAATCTATGTTTTTCTAGAAAGCGTAGAAAACATATATCGGGTGACTGTCCTTTTTCTCTTTGTTTTCACCGTGTTCTTGAATTACTTAAACATGCAGAAAATTTTTAAGATATCTATATTTTGTAGTTACTGCTTACCTATCTTATAAATAAAAAAGATAATCAAGTTGGGTTTCACCTTCTGCATAAAATTTATATAGATATGTAATCTCTTAATTGTTTGTGTCCCCTCTGGTTTTCCCTAGGTATCATCCTTCAAGTGCCTAGAGCGAATGGAAGAATGTTTGAGAAACAGCAGTCTCAGTAAAACTACAGTAAGCAGCATTTTCTCCGTTACATGCCCTGCTTTCCTCATTTTCTGTTATCCAATGATTTACCCCATTGTTTGTCAGAGCTCATTTTTTAAAAAAAGATTTTGTCATTTATTTATTTGAAAGAATTACACAGAGAGAGGACAGGCAGAGAGAGAGAGAGGTTCACTCTCCAATTGGCCACAACGGCCTGAGCTGCACCAATCCAAAGCTGGATGGGAAGTGGAGCAGCCGGGTCTCGAACTGGCGCCTATATGGGATGCCGTTGCTTCAGGCCACAGCGCCTTCCCCTAGAGCTCAGATTTCAAAGCTAGGTTGAAGCCTGAGCTCACAAATAGATCTGGAAGAAGACAAATCTAGACCAGATATGTGTCCAAATTATGACTCAACTTTTTCTGTCACATCTATTGAAATCTTCAATATTAGGCCTATTAACCATTTCTTTACTCACTAGCCTTATAGGACTTCTGTACACCTAAATCCTTATCATTAAAATGTAATCAATAGTTTCTACCTCTTAGAATCATTGTGAAGATTGTAATTCATATTTAAAGTACCATATATAATAAATGCTGAATAAATTATAGCAGGTGGTTAATACCAAATTAGAGAACTAAATAACTTTTTCTTCTTCAGCAAGCCAAGAATTTTAAATGAGAAACCTTCACCTGGGAGATTAGGATGGCCACTTATGTCTTATAAAAACATTTTTCTATTATATCCTCTTATAATGCTGTTCCCACCAAGAGGCTGAGATGAACTTAGACTCAGAATGGCCCCAGGTGAAAAACATGGACAAAATAAAACTTCAGAGGCTGATGTTGTGCAGTGGGTTAAGCCACCACTTGTGTTGCTGGCATCTCATATTGGTTCAAGTTCTAGCTGCTCTGCTTCTTATCCAGCTTCCTGCTAATGTGTTTTGGAAGGCTCCAAAAATGGCCTAAGTATTTGGGCCCCTGAGACCTATATGGGACACCAGGATGATGGAGTTCCTGGTGCAGACCCAGCTGTTAACAGCCATTTGGGAAGTGAACCAATGAATGGAAGTTCTCTTTCTCTTTATCTGTTTTTTCCTCTCTCCATCTCTCAAATAAGAAAATGTTTTAAAAATAATTAAAACTTCCGAATATATAGAACCATCTGTTAAGTATCAATCAGATAAAACTTTGGTAATTGAGGCATATTCTCTTTGGAGATGAGTTAGGTTACTCATTCAAGATCCATGAAGCTAGCTAGAATTAATGGGAAAGATCATATTTGGACAATGAACCGGGCATTACAATTTTAATGTAAACTCACTGAAAGTCAAGACTACGACACAAGTCATCCACACTCCTAACAACGCCTTCAACAAAGCCAAGGCCAACTTAGGCAGACTGATAGCTTTTTGGTAAGCCTTAGGTGAACCACTGCTTAAGGGATTGTTTATCCATTTAATGACTTTTGTTTGGGTTGACCATATTGCCTAATAAGTCAGTTTTTGTTTTATATTTGAAAGGCAGAGTTAGAGAAGCAGAGAGAGAGAGAGAGAGAGAGGTCTTCCATCTGCTGTTTCCCTCCCCAGATGGCCACAGCGGCCAGAGCTGCGTTGATCCAAAGCCAGGATCCAGGAGTTTCTTCCCAGTCTCCCATGTGGGTGCAGGGGCTCAAGCACTTGGGCCATCTTTCACTGCTTTCCAGGCCTTAGCAGAGAGCTGGATGGGAAGTGAAGCAGCCAGATCTTTAACCGGTGCCCATATGGGAAGCTGGCATGCAGGTGGCAACTTTACCTGCTATGCCAAAGCACTGGCCCCAATAAGTCAGTTTAAAGAACAACTTATAATGTAAATGAAATATAGAAGCCTCTGAATCCTAGCATTCCCCAGAACACCCTTGTCCTTAAAACAAGGACTGCCTGGTTACCAAAAATTATAATCTTTTAAATTTAAAAAAAATTTTTTTTGACAGGCAGAGTGGACAGTCAGAGAGAGAGAGAGAGAGAGAGAGAGAGAGAGACATAGAGAAAGGTCTTCCTTTGCCATTGGTTCACCCTCCAATGGCCGCCATGGACGGCGTGCTGCAGCCAGCACACCACGCTGATCAGAAGCCAGGAGCCAGATGCTTCTCCTGGTCTCCCATGGGGTGCAGGGCCCAAGCACTTGGGCCATCCTCCACTGCACTCCCAGGCCACAGCAGAGAGCTGGCCTGGAAGAGGGGCAACCGGGACAGAATCCGGCACCCCGACCAGGACTAGAACCTGGTGTGCTGGCACCGCTAGGCGGAGGATTAGCCTGTTGAGCCATGGCGCCAGCCACCAAAAATTGTAACACCACTCCCAGCTTATTGGGACATTACTGCGTATGAGACATTTACACTGTTTGTTTTTACTAAACCTAACAATTTTAGGAGATAAATACTGTAACCATTAAGGATACAGAAATGTGAAAGATTAAACAACTTGAAGAAGGCTTGTTGCTGTTCAAAAACAAACTGAATTAATGTCAGAGCCCACCGTGTTTACAAGTGAATTACAGAACCCTTCATCATATGCTTGCCATTCTTGACGCCCTTGAAGTAGAGAATGGTCATGGCACCTTCTAGATGTTGGTATTTGTTTTAAGATGCAGGCTATATTTGACTGGAATTTTTGCACAGGGAAGTACAGGAAATCCTTTAAAGTCTGATTCTAGGTCTTAGTATTTGAAACTTCAGTACTAGAATCTTCCATTAAAGGGACAGAAGTTATGACTTAAAAATTTCTGAGGCTTCTTTTGCTTTATTTTTTTTAAAGATTATTTATTAGTTTGAAAGAGTTACACAGAGAGAGAAGAGGCAGAGAGAGAGAGAGAGAGAGAGAGAGAGAGAGAGGCCTTCCATCCAATGGTTCACTCCCCAATTGGCTGCAATGGCCAGAGCTGCGCCAATCCAAAGCCAGGAGTGTCGTGAGCACCTGCAGCTTGACAGGGGCTAAGAGCAACATGTCAGAGCACGGGGAAGAAAGGAACACAAGGACACAAGACTGTCTTTCCAATGAGAGATTTTATAGCTTACACACTAGGGTTTTTTATCACACTACTCATCAGCATGCTCATTGAGGTCAATACACTTATCATTATCTATATACTTATCAATCTATACTATTTAATACACTTATCAATAAACTTAACACCACTACCTAACGTGACTTAACTACTTAACTTAGCTACTTAGCTTAACGTAACTACTTAGCTTAATTACTTTGCTTAACATAACTACTTATCTTCTACTTAACTTACTTACTATAATAATACTTAACTATCAGAGTAACACTATTTCCTTAGTGACTAGAAGACTACTGGAATCAATACCATTAATATCAATATCAATACTACTTGAAATTATTCATTAATAACTGATCAAAGTATACAGTGTTAAAGTACTTTGAGGGCTATCCAATTATAATAGTATATGTACATCAAGGTCTCCAGCATTATTTGCAGATACCTTGCATAGGGTCAAAATATAGGGTCAAAGCATAAATATAGGGTCAAAACATGACTAACATTATTTGTGAAAGCTGCGTTTTCAAGGCTTGTGTCACGGTCACGAAAAAGAGTGTCAGTGTTCAAGGTCCAGAGCTCCACGTCTTGGCAGAGACAGATCTCGGATCAGTCACTAACAGGCAGGAAGTCATGGGAAGGCTGTCACTCTGGGCAGTAGGCTCAAGGTTCCCAGGCGGATGGCAAGGAGAGAAGTTGGAGAGGTCCCCTGCTGAGAGGCCTGGTCTGGCTTTGTGGTCAGGTCTGGCAGTAAGCTGATAAGGGGTCCAGGCAAGGCGGTGAGGTGACATCTCGGCTAGAGTTTTGATCCCGTCGTCGCCTTGGGTCGCTTAGCAAGGGGACTAGCGAGCTGCCTCTTCAGCTCCAGATGTGTGGAGATCCAGAGGTTCACACACACCAGGCCATGATCCCTGAGAGGATGGAGAGTGGTGCAAGGGCTCCCCTTTTTATCCTCATTTTCTGGCAGTCCTCCAGCTTGCCGTCCTCCAACTTGTCCAATCAACGGTGTCTCCTCCTTGCTTGCAGTTGAACCATCCAGTCAGTACTGCTCCCGCCTCACTTAGGCTTGAACAGTCCAGTCAGCACGGGTAGGAGGGTATTGTCCACAGCACACTGTTATCTGACTGACCAGACATGTCTGCTTGGTATGATTAGGAGCGTCTCCCTAACAGCCATTAGGTATTGCCTCAGCTCCTGACTTACTATGAATAACTCCAGTTTACTTTTATTTTGTGGCTCGTGGTAACTTTTTAACTTAATGTTTTACTGTGGAGTTTCCACAGTTCACCTCCTTTCCAGGTAAGCGATAATCCGTGACTCTTTTTGAGACTCCTGTGGGATTCCCCACAAGGAGCCAGGAGCTTCCTCCAGGTCTCCCCCGCAGGTGCAGGGGCCCAAGGACTTGGGCCATCCTCTACTGCTTTCCCAGGCCACAGCAGAGAGCTGGATCAGAAGAGGAGCAGCAGGGACTAGAACCGGTGCCCATATGGGATGCCGGCGCTTCAGGCCAGGGTGTTAACCCGCTGTGCCACAGCACCAGACCCTTTGCTTTCTTTTTGATTTAGCAAATGAACAATTTCTTTTTTTTTTTTTAAGGTTTATTTATTTGAAAGGCAGAGAGGGAGAGGCAGAGGCAGAGCTAGAGAGAGATCTTTCATCCACTGGTTCACTCCTCAAATGGCCACAAAGCCGGAGCTGGGACAGGAGCCGGGAGCTTCTTCCAGGTCTCCCATGTGTGTTCAGGGACCAAGCACTTGGGCCGTATTCCACTGCTTTCCTAAGCACATTAGCAAGTTGCTGGAAGTGGAGCAGCCAGGACTTGAACCAGGTACCCATATGGGATGCTGGCACCACAGACAGTGGCTTTAGCCACTCCAAGAACAGTTTTATTCAAGTTGAAAAACTTACTATCTTTAGAAATGCATTATTCTTCTGAAAGAAATACTTAGAAGTCAAATCAAAATAGATGTATTTATCACTGCCTGTCAGATGTACTTCCTGTCATTAATATTTCATTGAGCAAAATGGAGTACTTACATACCTAATACTCCTAAAGATCTCCCTTCTTATTTATTTATTTATTTGAAAGGCAGAGAGACAGAAATCTTCCATTCACTGGTTCACTCCCCAAATGCTTACAAGCAGCCAGGGCTGGGCCAAGCTGAAGCCAGGAGTCTGGACTCAATCTGGGCCTCCCCCGCTTGGGTGGCAGGGTCCCAGCTACCTGAGTCATCATCTGCTATCTATCAGGATATGCACTGGCAGGAAGCGGGGCTGAAGTGGAGGAGACGGGACCGGAACCAGTCCCTCCAGTATGGGAGGCAGGTGTCCCAAGTGGCGACTTATTCACTGCACCAAAAGCCTGCCTTGGTCTTCTCCTTTTCTAAACACATATTTCTGAAAGTTTTCAAGTAGATTTCTGATATCCAGTCAAAATTTTAAATCTGAGGTCACTATGACTTCTTTTATTCTAGATGTGTCATGGTTTTAGGCCCTACATTTATGTCTAGGGTGCATTTTGTGTTCAGTTTGAAATAAAGTATTTTACTATATATATATATATATATATATCCCAGCAATGCCACTCTTATTTACCTGAGAAAAATAACATAACATTGTTTTAAAATAACATTGTTCATAGAGACTTATACACATTCATAGTAGTTTATCCATAATTGTCTCAAATGTCAACAACCCAAATTTCCACCAGTAAAATGAGTGCACAAAAAAACTGTGGTGTATCTGCAAAATGGAAAACTACACAGCAACAAGTGAAGGAACTCCATAAATACATAGCAACATGGTGAACTGCAAAAACATTGTGCTGAGTAAAAGGAACCAGACACACAAGAAACCATCTGTATGATTCTATAAAACACTAAGGAATATAAAATCTCTAGCGATAGAAAGCAGGTAATTGGCTGTCTAGGGCTGGAGATATGATTTGGGCTGAACAGGAAGGAGCACAAAGAAAACTTGTAGTGATTAAAATATTCTGCATCTTTTAGAAATGAAAGAGAGACAGATCTTCTATCCATTGGTTCACTCCTCAAACACCCACAACAGCCCAAATTACAAAATTAAGACCCGAGAACAATCCAGGTCTTCCACATGGTGGCAAGAATGAACTGCTGGAGCCATCACCTGCTGCCTCCCGGGGTATGCATTAGTGGGAAGCTGGAATTAGGGGCCAAGCTGGGTCTCAAACCCAGGCACTTTGATATGGGATGTGAGGTCCCAAGCGATGGCTTAACCACTACCAGATGCCCGCCCCTATTCTGCATCTCCATCATGGTGGTGGCTTTTGTGTGTATACACTTGTAAACAATCATTGAACTGTACCCTAAAATGTATGCATATTGGGGCCTGTACTGTGACATTGCTTGCAACACTGGCATCCCATATTAGTTCTGATTTGAATCCTGGCTTCTCTGCTTCTGATTCAGCTTCCTGCTAATGTGCTTGGGAAGGCAAGGAAAGATGGTCCAAGTATTTGCACTCCTGCAACCCATGTGAAAGACCAGGATGGAGTTTCTGGCTCCTGGTTTTGACCTGGCCTAGCCCCAGCTATTGGAGCCATTTGGAAAGTGAACTAGCCATTGAAGGTCTCTGCCTCTCACTATCTCTTCCTCTTTCTCTATTGCTCTGCCTTTCAAATAAATAATCATTTAAAAAGTGCTTATTTTTGTCAATTTTACTTGAAAATACTTTTTATATACTAGTAATGGTCAATTGAAAATTAACATTTAAAACATTTTATTTATAATAGCATAATATATTACTTAGAGATAAATTTATCAAAACATGGGCAAGACCAATACACTGAAAATTAGGCCTTGAGTGACTGGCCTTCTATCATTTTCTGTGTGACCACTTGGAGTTTTTGTGGTAAATAGTGTGAACTAGAGACCGTAATGTTTTTCCTTGGTGAGCGCAAATTTTAGTTGCTGTGAAAATATTTTACACTCTGCCTGTCAAAAAAAAAAAAAAAAAGGTAGCATCACAGGGCTTTGCTAGCGTAAGAGAAAATGGGAATTTGTCTAGTATTTGATACATATTTTTGCTATTTAGATCCTTACACTAGCCCTATCAGGTAAGCCAAATCAAGCCAATGTCCTGGACATAGAGATAATGTGCCCCTACTTGTAAGGCTAGCAAGTGGCACAATTGGCCCATACTCCTCTGCATTCTGAAACCTTTGGTCTTTAGACTGGATAGCCCTACAAGTTGTCCCAGCTTTGTGGGGTTTCCCTTTCATACAATTTTGTCTAAGTTGGGATTATTCTTTGAGTGGTTCAGGGGAGATGTAGACCAGGTGAAGCAGACCCTGGCAGGTTGCTTTTCTAGTCAGAGCTGGGGACAGGAGGGACCAAGGTTGGCAGATGCATCAGGAATAAAGTCATTAAAGCAGCTAATAGGTAATATAATCTTAGAAATATTAGAATATTATAGAAAAGCAATTTATTATATCAATTCTTTAGAATTTACAGTCATTATATTATATCCTTGAGGGATGCACCCTTGTCACTGTATCTGACCCATTCCCTCTCCATACCACCTCCCAACTGCCTTGCAGAGTGTGAACTAATGTATGAGTATATTTTGATAGGTATCACTAGAAAGTTTCTATCCAGTGACTGGATATTGTATGCAATTTGATGGTCTTGGTCTCGCAAAGTGATGAAAACTTAGCAGATTTCATACTCATGTTGGCTAACTCTGTTGGTAAATTCAGATGGGAAATGCTATGCTCGGCGAGCACAGAACTGGAGCAAGGATGCCTTCAATGTTCATGTTTGAGGCAGGCACTTCTTAGGGGCTAGAGCTTCGACCTGATGCTCTGGGCAGCCTGTCCCTAAACAATCGCATTTCTTACTGGTGATTGTACCAAGTAGTGACTTGCAAGAAGCTTTTGACCCTCAAGTCTCCATCTTACTGTCTACCATATGTCCTCAATTTAAACCCTTGTCAGTTGCATTAAAAAAATTTTTTTTAAAAATATTTATCCATTTGGGGCCAACACTGTGCTGCAGCGGGTTAATGCCCTGGCCTGAAGCACTGCCATCCCATATGGATGCCGATTCTAGTCCCGGCTGCTCCACTTCTGATCCAGCTCTCTGCCATGGCCTAGGAAAGCAGTGGAAGATGGCCCAAGTCCTTGGGCCCCTGCACCTGTGTAGGAGACCCAGAAGAAGCTTCTGGCTTCAGATTGGCACAGTTGCGGCCAATTCGGGAATGAACCATTAGATGGAAGACCTCTCTCTCGCTGCCTTTTTTTTTTTTTTTTGACAGGCAGAGTGGACAGTGAGAGAGAGAGACAGAGAAAGGCCTTCCTTTACTGTTGGTTCACCCTCCAATGGCCGCTGCAGCCGGTGCGCTCTACCGATCCGAAGGCAGGAGCCAGGTGCTTCTTCTGGTCTCCCATGTGGGTGCAGGGCCCAAGCACTTGGGCCATCCTCCACTGCACTCCCAGACCACAGCAGAGAGCTGGACAGAATCCGTCACCCCGATTGGGACTAGAACCTGGGGTGCCGGCGCCGCAAGTGGAGGATTAGCCTATTGAGCCACGGCGCCGGCCTGCCTCTTTTATGTGTAACTCTCTCATGTAAAAAAAAAAAATCTTTAAAAAACTGCTGCACCACTGTATTCCCAGAAAAAGTCAAGCCTGCCCCTCAATGGCTCCAGACACTATGCTGTGTTCAACACACACACACACACGCCAATGTGACTAAAGCAATTAGCAAGGGAGACAGGGTAGGGCATGTGAAAGACAGGCAAGCAGGCACTGGAAATTGAATACTCTACAGGAGATGGGGTGCTAGCTTCAACAGCCAATGCCCTTAAACTGGGATGATAGAAATTAGCATTCCTGGGGCCGATGCTGTGGCACAGTGGGTAAAGCTGCTGCCTGCAGCGCCGTTATCCTATATTGGTGCCGGCTGCTCCACTTCCTATCCAGCTCTCTGCTGTGGCCTGGGGAAGCAGTAGAAGATGATCAAAGTCCTTGGGCCCCTGCACCCCTGTCGGAGACCTGGAAGAAGCTCCTAGCTCCAGGCTTCAGATTGGTGTAGCTCCAGCAGTTGCAGCCATCACGGGGAGTGAACCAGTGGGTGGAAGCTCTCTCTCTCTCTGCCTCTCAAATAAATAAATCTTTATTTAGCATTCCCCACCTCCCACCGTGCCAAGGTTGGTGCATTCATTTGTGAAGCATTCCATATTTTAAAAAATAAAAATACTGGATAGACACCAGAGTGTTAGTCTTCTCAAAGAAAAACATACAAGGTGTATTGGTGTAGGCACAAAGGTGATTCAGTATAGAACATGGTTTTTGGAACCTCATTTTACCTGGCTGCAATGACTAACTCTAAACAAGAATGATAACTTACTTAAGTTTCAGAAAATGTTTCAGGCAAAAATTTGGTGAGTGGTGAATCTATTTTAAAGAGTTATTTATGTATGTATTTGAAAGAGAACTTCCATCCATTGGTTCACTCCCCCAGATGGCTCCACAATCCTATGCTGGGCCAGGTCAAAGCCAGGAGCCAGGAACCAGGAGCTTCATCTGGGTCTCCCACATGGGTGGCAAGGGTTCAAGTACTTTGGGCATCTTCTGCTGCTTTTCCTAGGCCATTAGCAGGGAGCTGGATCAGAAGTGAACCCAGGACATGAACCAGCACCCATATGGGATGCTGGCATCACACGTGGTAGCATAACCAATTAGGCCACAATGCTGTCTTCAGTGGTGAATTTTAAGGAATGTAGGAAACTGATCAATTTTATAGTTGCCTTTATTTGAAGATAATGACTAAATTTTTGTCATAAACTTGATGAATTTGAGGTGCTGGAGAGGAATGTTAAGCATTTGCTGGAGGTATTGGAAGAGATTCAACTTTAGGTAAGGAGATGAATTCGACGAGGTTCTTTATAAATAATGCAAAAATCTGACATTTTTATCCCAATAATGATTTACTATGGATTGGAACCAGATTAAGTACACAGGAACTGAATTACATGGCAGTCTAGCAAGGGAAGAATTCAAATATAGGTACAAGGCTTTTAAATTTATTACTTCATGGACAAGAGCTTAGGAATTTTCTCCGCTTAATTCCAAAACCTAATTTTTAAAGAAAGATTTATTTATTTATTTATTTATTTGAAAGGCAGAATTACAGAGAGTGAAGGAGAGAGATCTTCCTGCCACTGCTTCAGTCCCAAATAGAGGCAATGGCTGGACTGAGTCAGGCCAAAGATAGGGGCCCAGAACTCCATCCAGATGTCCCACATGGGTGACAGGGACCCAAGCACTTGGGTCATCTTTCACTGCTCTCCCAGGACTATTAGCAGGGAGCTGGAAATGAAGTGGGGAAGCCAGGATTCAAACTGCACTCATTTGGGATACCATTGCAGGCCACAGCTTAACCTGCTGCACCACAATGCCAGTATCCGTCCTCTTCTTTGCAAATATGTTTGACATATGTATTTTCTGAGTTCAGCATTTTGCCCAAACTAAGACTAGCTCTTAATTTTCTTGATCCATTGGTAGACTGTGGCTTCTAAATCACTGAACCATCTACATTATGATACAGCAATTCAATTATATCACCACGCATATGGGGAGTAGGAAACTTTCTTCTTTTTTTTTTTTTTTGTTTTGTTTGTTTGTTTGTTTTGACAGGCAGAGTGGACAGTGAGAGAGAGAGACAGAGAGAAAGGTCTTCCTTTGCCGTTGGTTCACCCTCCAATGGCTGCCGCGGCCGGCGCACCGCGCTCATCCGATGGCAGGAGCCAGGTGCCAGGTGCTTTTCCTGGTCTCCCATGGGGTGCAGGGCCCAAGCACTTGGGCCATCCTCCACTGCACTCCCGGGCCACAGCAGAGGGCTGGCCTGGAAGAGGGGCAACCGGGACAGAGTCCAGTGCCCCGACCAGGACTAGAACCCGGTGTGCCGGCGCTGCAAGGCGGAGGATTAGCCTGTTGAGCCACGGTGCCGGCCCAGGAAACTTTCTTGGCTTTGAGGAGCTCATCTTCCTTTATAAATTTTTTTTGGACAGGCAGAGTGGACAGTGAGAGAGAGAGAGAGAGAAAGGTCTTTTGCTGTTGGTTCACCCTCCAATGGCCGCTGCAGTAGGTGCGCTGTGGCCGGCGCACCAAACTGATTCGAAGCCAGGAGCCAGGTGCTTCTCCTGGTCTCCCATGTAGGTGCAGGGCCCAAGCACTTGGGCCATCCTCCACTGCACTCCCGGGCCACAGCAGAGAGCTGGACTGAAAGAGGGGCAACCCAGACAGAATCCGGCGCCCCGACTGGGACTAGAACCTGGTGTGCCAGCGCCGCAAGGTGGAGGATTAGCCTATTGAGCCACAGCACCAGCCTTTATAAATGTCTTAATCTGGTTTTCATAACTGACCCTGAGAGGCAGCCAGATCCCTGCTAGCTGGTGCCCCTGAACACTGAGGGCTACTCTCAACCTCAAAGTCAAAACTTTAGGTTTTATCAGGCATTCTGAACTTGGAAAAAACATACAAAAGCACCTGAGGGAAAATAAAAAGTACCTATATTGTCTGTAGAAGGTTGCGCCCCTGTGGGGTCAGTGCTGTGGCACAGCAGGTAAAGATGCCGCCTGCAATGCCATCCCGTATGGGTGCTGGTTACAGTCTCAGTTGCTCCACTTTTGATCCATCTCCCTAACAATGGTCTGGGAAAGCAGCAGAGGATGTCCTTGGGCCCCTGCATCCTGTGGCAGAGATGAAAGAAGCTCCTGGCTCCTGGCTTTGGTCTGGCCCCATCCCAGCCATTGGGCCATTTAGGGAGTGAACCAGCGGGTTTAAGATTCTCATTTTCATTCTCTCTTCTCTCTCTCTTTCCCCTCCCTCTCCCTCCCTCCCACTCTGCCTTTCAAATAAATAAAATAAATCTTGAAAAGATTTATTTTATTTATTTGAAAGAATTACAGAGAGATGTAGAGCCAGAGAGAGAGATATGTCTTCCATCCATTGGTTCACTCCCCACATGGCCACAATGCCCAGAGCTGAGCTGATCAGAAGCAGGGAGCTTCCTCTGGATCTCCCACACAGGTGCAGGGGCCCAAGGACTTGGGCCATCTTCCATTGCTTTCCCAGGCCATAGCAAAGAGCTGGATCAGACGTAGAGCAGTTGGGACTCGAACCAGTACTCATATGGAATGTCAGTGCTGCAGGCCAGGGCTTTAACCTGCTGTGCCACAGTGCTGGCCCCTAAAATAAATCTTAAAAAAAAAAAAAAATGCAAATAAAAAAGTTGTACCCTTCAATGTAATTGTAGAAAAGACTGGCCCAAATCCAAGATCTACTTTGAAAGAGGTTATTTCTCAAATCCCCATCTGAAAAATGGGTAGCAAAATAACTTTATCTATGCCTAGAAGGATTTTTCTTAGGCAAGCAGATGCAGTTAAAAATAAAGGGCTTAGCCAATGTCAGCAACTGTAAGATTAACCCTTCTAAGAAGTATAGTGCCACTCTACAGATAAAGAAACATGAAATAATGAGATGTCACCTAATGACCCAAAGTCACAAAGGCAGGGGTCAAGGTAGAGTGGGTTCACACCACCGTATACTGAGGCTTTTACTATGCCATTCTCCAAGGTGTTGGGGATGAAGAAATGAAGCAGACCTAACACATACACATTCTACCTCCTCCCACAGTTTTAGGTCTGGGAATGGCAACTACTAGGCAAACAGTGCCAGTTTCTCAAAGGGCCAAAGATCACAGAACTCTAGCTGTCCGTAGCACTCAGAAAGCTGAGCCATTGCATCAGCCTGACCATACGCACCCAGGGACAAACAAATGCTGTCAAGAACTTCTATCAAGTTCTCATATCAAAGGAGTGGCTTCAGGGTGACCCTTGTGCCCCCATATTTTACATGCATCCAAACTGCTGAATTCACCATCTAAGCCCTCTGGATTATTCATCGCTGACTGATATGAAGCAATATGGAAAGCGTTCATGAAGGAGATGGTGTTGAGAATTTATCTTGTCAGTCTTTCCTAGGGAAGATGCCTTAGGAAAAAAAAAGTCACAGGAGTAGTATACTGCCCAAATACTAATGTGAAGAGTCAAAGCTAGCTAGCTTTTCCCCTAGGAACAAAGACCAAAAGATCGTTGTATAACTCTACACAATCACTTTAGGTTTAACTCCTGAAAGGCTGGAGGTCTAAGACCTAAGGAGCTGGACACAAAGACACATACACTTCCAGGTGTGGATGTTTATTTTCACAAAAAAGACAACAATGTCTTTCCACATACAAGTATTTACAAAACCCCACTGATTCACCAATCTAGAACCTGGGTTTTTCCCACTTCTCAACATAGTTGGGAACATGGAAACATTAATACCCACACAATTCCCAGAGATGGAATTTACCCATCACACAGTGCAGATTACCTCAAAGTGCACTTACCTGCACAACTCAGGCTAAGAACCTCGTGATAGGAACCTTATGGCCAAGGTTTCATGAGTCTATTTGGTTTCAAACCATGCAAACCTGAACAAGTGTGCTGCTACACTAAACTCAGAACTGGTTCTCATTTTACAATTAAAAAGGTTCTCAACACTTTAGCAACTATACAGAATATGAAGGTTTATTTCAAAAAAGATTACATTTTTTTTAACCAGGATACACAGATGCACTTAATGTAACAGTACCTTCTGCAAAAATAGGTTACATAATACTCAGAAATGCAAGGAACAATCTTATTCTCTAAAAATTAGATGGCAGACTTTTTAAGCTTAAACAACCTTCAAAATGGAGGCTGAAAATGCTTGGTGACAAGAAGTATCTCTAGAGCCTGACACCATAGAGCTAGTGCTGCAAATTAAACCACTACCACACAGCTGCAAGCTACTCTGCATATTCACACAGCGTTCAACAAAACGGCTTCAATTCCAATCTTTTCAAATGTGTCTCGGTGCTGCAAGAAAACAAGTTGAATGGTACACAAAACTATTAAAAGTTACAACAGAACTATTTAAACATCTTCTCTAAAATTGAGAAAAGCAATCAAGTTAAATTTTAAAAAGAAAAAAAAAATTAGGACAGAATTCTCAAGCAAGCCAGAGGTCCTCTTCTTAAGTAGTCAAGTAAAGTTTATAGGAGATTTCAATAAATTATCTTGAAACCATGGCAGATAGCTGATTTTCAGAATCGTCGTGGAGGTCCCCCCTTAAATGGCTTAAATCCAGAACCACTTCCTCTTGGCATGGAATTGCCACTGATTTGTACAATTCTGTTAATTGGGGATGCATTACTGAAAAGGATTTAAAAGAAAAAAAATGTCAGAGAACACATCACTTACTTTATCAGGCAATGCTCCGTATGTACCATTACTAACCCCATTTTATGAAGACACTGAGACATGCAGGTTAAGAAATGTGTCCAAGGTCACACAGCTAAACACTGTCGGAGCAAAGCCCACTACTCAAAACATTTCAACATGTAGATCCCTATCAGCGGCATCAGCTCTAACTAAGAGCTTATTAGAAATGCAAATTCTCAACCCCACTGTAGCTCCCAAAAAACTCTGGGAATAGGACCCAGCATCTATGTTTTAACAAACCCTCTCAATGATTCTGACATATGCTAAAGCTTGGGAACTTCCAGTTACAGGAAGTCATTCAAGAAGTATTTCTGGAATTTTTATGTATAATACAACATAGTAAACACTCGGAACACATAAAAAATGGCTCCATCCCCAAAACATCCTGTAAAATGTGGGACATGAAACATTGTAGAAAGAGCTGAATCCCAGGCTGAGAGTCTGGACTAGACTCTGTGACCAATAGAAGCTACTTGTGGTTTTAGAATGAATAAATGGTATAACAGTGGGTGCTCCAATCATTGCATTTAGAAAGAACTTGAATAAATGTATCAGGAAAAAAAAAGACTAATTTGAGAAGATTCGATAAAAAATGAGGAAGAATCAATAGCTACTAGAAACACATTATTTTTTTATTTGAAAGGGGGAGAGAGGGCTATCACTCTCATCTTCTGGTTTACTCCCCGGAAGCTCACAACAATTGGGGCTTAGCCAGGTCTCCCACATGGGTGGCAGACACCCAACTACTTCAGCCATCACTTGCTACCTCCCAGGATATACATTAGTGGGAAGCTGGAAACAGGAGCAGAGCTGGAGTGTGAACCAGGCATCTGGATATGGGATGCAGGCATCCCAAGGGACATCTTCACTACTATACTGAATGCCCATGGCCCTAGAAACAATTTAAAAAAACAAACCACACTTAGAACAGTATGCTAGGAATGAATATAGATATGATGACACCAATATTTTTTCAGCTGGGGTGAATGAGATAGATAGTAGCATTTGCTAATTCAAAAAAGCAGCTGGGGCTGAGGGGGCTGGGGATTATGATACAACAAGTTAAGCTGCTGCCAGGGACACCTGCATCGCATACAGAAGTTACTGGGATCAAATCCTGCCTCTGCTTCAATCCAGCTTGCTCCTGATGTGCATGGGAGCCAACAGATGATAGCTCAGGTACCTGGTTCCTGCCACGTGGGAGATCTGGATGATGGAGTTCCTGGCTGTGGCTATTGTGGGCATTTGGGGAGTAGCCCAGCAGACAGAGCTCTGTCTCTCCTCCCACCCCTTTCTCTCTTGCTCTTCCTTTTAATAAATGAAGCTTTTTTAAAAGAGAAGGAAAAATAAGAAGCTGGAGGGTGGTACTGTAGCACAGTAGGTTAGGTCACAGCTTGCCTGTTTGGAATGCCAGGATCCTATACTGGAACACCCGGGATCAACTCACACCTCTGCTTTTTATCCAACTTCCTGCTAATGTGCACCCCAGGAGGCAGCAAATAATGCCTCATCTACTGGGGTCCCTGACACCCACATGGAAGACTAGATGGAATTCCTGGTTCCTGGCTCTTGGCTTCAGCCTGTCCCAACCGCAGCTGTCACTGGCATACAGGGAGTGAACTGGTAGATGGAACATATCTTTCTGTCATTCTTTCAAATAAATAGACAAATTTTTAAAATAAAGAAAATGATAAGCTAGAGGCAACAGGAAAGGAATGAATTTGCCCGAGACCTTGAATTGATGGAAACAGCAAGGCACTTACATGGAAATGGTGATAAAGAGCTAAAAATAAAGAGCAGTGTCAAAAATGCAATCATCTGAAAGAGGGGCAGCAAAGGAAATCAGGAAGAAGGAAATTATAATGCTTTAGAACACAGAAAGCTGCTTCAAAATAAAGACAAGCAATAGTGTGAAATAGTGCTTAGCCACCAAGGAGCATAACTTAGAAAATAATGGACTCTGGGGCTGGCGCTGTGGCACAGCAGGTTAAAGCCCTAGCCTGGAGTGCTGCCAGCATCCCATATGGGTGCTGGTTCGTGTCCAGGTTGCACCTCTTCCAATCCAGCTCCCTGCTAATAGACCTGGGAAAGCAGTGGAAGATGGCCCAAGTGCTTGGGCCCCTGCACCTACCTGGGAGACCCTGAAGAAACTCCAGGTTCCTGGGTTTGGACTGGCTCAGCTCCAGCTATTGTGACAATTTGGGAAGTGAACCAGCAGAAGGAAGACATCTCTATTTCTACTTCTCACTGTAACTCTTTCAAATAAATAAATATACATCTTAAGGGGCTGGCGCTGTAGCGCAATGGGTTAATGCCCTGGATGATGGAGTTCCTGGCTGTGGCTATTGTAGGCATTTGGGGAGTAACCCAGCAGACAGAGCTCTGTCTCTCCTCCCACCCCTTTCTCTCTTGCTCTTCCTTTTAATAAATGAAACTTTTTTAAAAGAGAAGGAAAAATAAGAAGGTGCTAGTTCAAGTCCCGGCTTCTCCACTTCTAATCCCTCTCTGTGCTATGGCCTGGGAAAGCAGTGGAAGATGGCCCAAGTCCTTGGGACCCTGCACCCACATGAGAGAGCCAGAAGAAGCTCCTGGCTCCTGGCTCCTGGTTTTAGATCGGCAGAGTTCCAGCCATTGCAGCCAATTGGGGAGTGAAACATACGAAAGCAGCTCGCTCTCTCTCTCTCGCTCTCGCTCTCTCTCTCTCTGCCTCTCCTTCTCTGTGTAACTCTGACTTCCAAATAAATAAATAAAATCTTAAAAAAAAAAGAAAAGAATGGAATCTGTGTTTTAAGAGAAGTCACTGGCGGCCTTGAAAATCCAATGACAGAATAGAATGCCTGGATTCAGGTTCTGGTTCCCTTCAGATTCCAGCTGCTTGCTAATACACAACCTTGGGTCAAGTAACTGGGTCCCCTGTGGGAGACTTGGATTGGGTTCCAGGTTCCTGGCTTCGATCTGGACCAGGTGCTGTGGTCATTTAGGAAATGGACCAGCAGATGGAAGATTGCTGTCTCTGCCTTTCAAAGAAGTAATAATAGAATGAATGATGAGGTTGTATAACCCCAAGTATAACTCTCACTGAAGTTGGACAGAAGTGACAGAATAGTGAAACTTGAGCCAGGTCAGTCTCTTCTCTAAGGTGAGTGAGAGAAAAGAGAGAAATGGGAAGTGGAGAGGTTGAAGATTTGGTGACTAAAGTGCCAATGTGGACACTGGGTTTAAGAGAATGAATCAGCTTGTCTCTTAGCATATAAAATGCCTTTGGATCAAATGTCCAAAAGTTTTGCTAGAGTTACTTGGAAAAAAAAGGAAAGAGAACACATTTTTAGCTTCTTTTTCTCTCAAGAAGTTTGGAAAGGCTAGGTAGCGAAAAGGAGGATCGCGATTTGAGGTTAATGTATATTACTGTTTGGATTCCAATACACACATACCTACATCTAGATTTACTTGCCAGAACCAATCAATGAAATTAGAAATTAAGATCAGCTGTCCCACATAGGCTCCACCTTGCCAAGGCTTTTGCATTGATTTAGGGAAATGCTGGGGCAGACTTAGGCTTTTTACCTGCCACAGTTTAATCCCTCAAAAACCTTAACAAACTTTAAGGAATGGATAAAAGGTTGAGTTGTGTGCTGGCAGAAATCTTAATGATTAGCAACTTACCTTGAATGCTGGGTTATTATGCCTGCTCCTGCCCGGCCGTCACCCATTCGCCTTGTATCATGATAGCCAGGCCCTTGTGAAGGTGGACCATGCCAGTCTTTTCTTGGTCCACTCGTGTCCCGTCCATGGCGTTCAACTACATGTCGTTCTTCAGGATAGTGCTAAAGAAAAGCATATTGAAAAAGGAGTCATGACACATTCAATCTCATGCCAATTTATTTACATTGCTGTGCTTTTAATGTCAGAAGCAAATCAATAAGTTATCTAAGAAAATAAAAGGACGAATAATGCAAAATCATATGAAGAGTTTCTACCAATTTCATAGAAGCTACAAGCTTCAGGGTAGAGTATGGGGAAATGATTCAACACTTTATTTTCTATTGCTGCACCTTCTAGAAGCCAAGCATTTTTTGACCCTTAAGAACTTTAAATACCTGGATGTATATAAATAAGAAGGCATAGGCATAGGTCAAAACTTTAAGACAGATCAGGGTGGGGTATATTATCAACCAATCAGGACAATATGCACAGAAAACAGCGGTAATCTTACTTTATTTAGTACTAGGTTAGTGCTGTGGCTCTTACAAGGTGACAGTGAAGACATGACAATGTAGAATATGATGATGATGACATGACATGAAGAACAGAGTGGTGAACAAAAAAACACAAAAGCCACAGAACTGGCCGGTGCTGTGGCTCAACAGGCTAATCCTCCGCCTTGCGGCGCCGCAACACCAGGTTCTAGTCCCGGTCGGGGTGCCGGATTCTGTCCCGGTTGCCCCTCTTCCAGGCCAGCCCTCTGCTGTGGCCCAGGAGTGCAGTGGAGGATGGCCCAAGTGCTTGGGCCCTGCACCCCATGGGAGACCAGGAGAAGCACCTAGCACCTGGCTCCTGCCATTGGATGAGCGTGGTGCGCCGGCCACAGCGCGCCGTCCGCGGCAGCCATTGGAGGGTGAACCAACGGCAAAGGAAGACCTTTCTCTCTGTCTCTCTCTCACTGTCCACTCTGCCTGTCAAAAAAAAAAAAAAAAAAAAAAAAAAGCCACAGAACTAAGACCTGAGGTGAGAAGAGTCAAGAGTTGATATTTGGCCTACAGGCAATAGAGTTGAAGGGACGTCCCCAGGAGAGGCTAATACTAGTGGAACAACTTTCACACTAATATGAAAAGGAGAGTTTTCAAGAGAGGACATAAGGTGTCTTTTATCAGGACATCTTTTCTAAAAGGACATCTGAAAGCAGGGGGCTAGCCTATGACACTTCTTTACGTTTCCTCTAAACAGGGCAGAGTATCCTGATTGTACACTAAGAAGTTCTGTTCAGAGCAAACAGCTGAATGAACTTACCTATCAACATTTCTACTTGCTAGAGATGTTCAAACTTATCTTAGCCATCAGGTCCCAATCTATATTATAAATACTCTGATGAAATGGAGAGTGTGTAAGTATATAGAAATATTAGATAAAATGCCAAGAGATTGAAAAATGTGAACAAAAATGCTATTATGGGGGCCAGCTTTGTAGCACAGTGGGTTAGGCTTCCTCCTGTGATGCTGGCATCCCATGTAAGCACCGGTTCCAGTCCCGGTGCTCCCCACTACTGCACCTGGGCAAAGCAATGGAAGATGGCCTGAGTACTTGGGCTCCTGCTACCCACTTGGGAGACCTGGATGGAACTCCAAGTTCCTAGTTTCAGTTTGGCCGAGGCCTAGCTTTTGTGAGCACTTGGGGAATGAAACAGCAGATGGAAGTTTTTATCTCTTGTTTTCTCTGCCTTTCAAATAAATGATTTTTTCTTTAAATGCTATTATGGAAACTAATATGTACTCAAAAGCAAAACAAGGCACCACAATGCAAACACACATACTTCAGGATTGGTATTAGCATGGAATTTACAGAAGTATATCTGTGCTGTCAACTCACAGGCTACTGTTTCCACTCACTCACTTTGAGAATCAGGAGAATAGAAAATAGGCAAAAGTTTTATTTCAGTTCTATACTTTAAGCTATGTCATGAAATATAAATAAAAGAAAAATGTGAAATAGAAACACAAGTATCAGTAAAGATTTCCCACCCATTTTGACAGCCTCAATTTCTTTTTTTTTTTTTTAACTTTTATTTAGAATATAAATTTCCAAGGTACGACTTATGGATTACAATGGCTTTCCCCCCATACTTTCCCTCTCCCCCCGCAACCCTCCCCCCTTGCCCGCTCCCTCCACCCTTTCGTTCACATCCAGATTCATTTTCAATTCTCTTTGTATACAGGAGATCAATTTAGCATGTGTTAAGTAAAGAATTCGTCCATTTGCCCTCATATAGTAACACAAAGTGAAATATACTATTTGAGTACTCGTTATAGCATTGAATCACATTGTACAGCACATTAAGGACAGAGATCCTACATGAAATATATATATATTTTTGGAACTGATTAATTTTTTTGATGCAATTTCCAACGTAACACTGAGTTGTTTTTTTTTTTTGATTATCTTTATATAGAGAAGATCGGTTCAGTATGTATTAAGTAAAAATTTTTATCAGTTTGCATCTACACAGAAACACAGAGTGTAAAAATACTATTTCAGGACTAGTTACAGCGTTACTTCACATTAGATAACATATTAAGGACAGATCCCACATGGGATATAAGTACACAGTGACTCCTGGTGTTGATTTAACAATTTGACACTCTTATTTATGGCGTCAGGAATCTCCCTAGGCTCTAGTCATGAGTAGCTGAGGCTATGGAAGCCTTTAGGGTTCACTGACTTTGATCCTATTCCAACAGGGTCACAGTCAAAGTGGAGGTCCTTTGCTCCCTTCGGAGAAAGGTACCTTCTTCTTTGGTAGCCCCGTTCCTTCCACTGGGATCTCGCTCGCTGAGGTCTTCCATTTAGGTCTTCTTTTTTTCCTTTTCCAGAGTGTCTTGGCTTTCCATGCCTAAAATACTCTCATGGGCTCTTGAGCCAGATCTGAATGCCTTAAGGGCTGATTCTGAGGCCAGAGTGTTATTTAGGACATCTGTCATTCTATGAGTCTTCTGTGACTCTGCTTCCCATGTTGGATCATTCTCTCCCTTTCTGGTCCTATCTGTTTGTATTGGTAGAAACTAGTCTTGTTTGTGTGTTTCCTTTGACTCTTATACCTATCAGTGTGATCAATTGTGAACTAAAATTGTTCACTTGGGACAGCCTCAATTTCTTAACAAGCTGCTAAACCAAATTCACTAGGAAAGTTTATTTACTGAAAATAGCAAATCTCAAATTTCAGCAGGAAGTTTACTTCAAGGCTAATATCCTACTTCTTTGGACTACTGAAGATACAACTACTGATAATAATCTATGAAAAAATGTGAGACCTTTTATGAGCCACTGTTTCTTAGTCATTCCAGGCTAACTCACTAGGCCACATCAAAGTGATACTATATGGACATGATATCTCACATGAACTCTAAATCTATTTCTAAAGACTTGACAGTTGCATTCACCTGTGCTCCACTTCCCCGGTCTGAGATCACTCGGTCTCCCTCGCGGCTTCCATAGCCTGAAGCATTACTGCGACTCCCAGGAGGGGCACCTCTCACACTGTGTCCTGAGACTTCTCTCCCAGATCGCTCTGGTCTTTCCACTCTGTTAAGCAAAACACAACATGTAAGCTCAAAACTGAAGTATCATTTTTTTATGATGATCATTTTTTATGTGGCACAAGGGAGGCATTAACAAGCACACAGACACCACCTTGTTTCACGCTTATCAGCAGACATGCCTCCTTCACTTTTCCAGGAGGATGGTCTGGAAGGGTTGGGCCCTGCTTCCCGAGGATGTCGAGGGTGAGCCAGGTCAGGCCTGTCATGAATGATCACTGTTCTCCTGTCTTCTCGGTCCCCTCGGACTTCTCGCCGATCCGTTTCTCTAAGCTCACTCCTCGGTGGTGGAGGCTCATTTCTTCGGGAATCACTGAAATTTTTGGGATACCTTTCAAAGCCTGGATCTTCTCTTCGTGCCGTAGGTCGTGCTTTTTTCCCTTCACTTTGGCCAACAAAGCGTTCCCGCCTGTTGATCAGAAACAAAGAACACAGGTCTTGAGAATATTTACTTGGCCTTATTCTTCCTAACTTTGTTGGCGTAACATTATAATGATTACTCCTCCTTCAAAATGAACTTAAGGCAGGGGCTGGCACTGTGGGATAGTAGGTTAAGTCTCTGCCTATAGAGTTGGCATCCCATATAGGTGCTGGTTCATATCCTGTTGCTCCTCTTCCAATAAAGCTCTCTGCCAATGGCTTGGGAAAGCAATGGAAGATGGCCCAATGGCTTGGGCCCTGGCATCCACGTAGGGGACCCAAAAGAAACTCCTGGCTCTTGGGCTCCAACCAGCCCAGCTCTGGTCGTTGCAGCCATTTGTGGAGTAAAGCAGCGGATGGAAGACCTCTCTTCGTCTCTCCTGTCAGTAAGTCTGCCTCTCAAATAAATAAATAAATCTTAAAAACATGAGTGAGCTTAAGGCAAAGTCACCAAGAAAGCTACAATTACTAATACTTTTTAAAATATATTTATTTTCGGCCGGCGCCGTGGCTCAACAGGCTAATCCTCCGCCTTGCGGCGCCGGCACACCGGGTTCTAGTCCCGGTCGGGGCACCGGATTCTGTCCCGGTTGCCCCTCTTCCAGGCCAGCCCTCTGCTGTGGCCCAGGAGTGCAGTGGAGGATGGCCCAGGTGCTTGGGCCCTGCACCCCATGGGGAGACCAGGAAAAGCACCTGGCTCCTGGCTCCTGCCATCAGACGAGCGCGGTGTGCCGGCCACAGCGCGCCGACCGCGGCGGCCATTGGAGGGTGAACCAACGGCAAAAAGGAAGACCTTTCTCTCTGTCTCTCTCTCTCACTGTCCACTCTGCCTGTAAAAAAAAAAAAAAAATATATATATATATATATATATATATTTATTTTCTTTGAAAGTCAGAATTATAGTGAGAAAGAGAGAGAGAAGAGAAAGATCTTCCATCCGTAGGTTCACTCCTCAAATGGCCACAGCAACCAAGGTTGGACCAAGGCTGAAGCCAGGAACCAGGAGCTTCTTCCAGGTCTCCCACATGGAGTGGCCTAAGCACTTGGGCCATCCTCTGCTGCTTTCCCAGGCACATTAGCAGGAAGCTGGATTGGAAGTGGAGTAGGCAGGACTCGAACTGGTACCCATATTGGATGTCAGCACTGCAGATGGCAGCTTAACCCACTGTGCCATAGCGCCACCCCTCAATCAATCTTCTTTTCAATTAACTATAAATGTATGGCACACTCAAGTCATTACCAACCCGAAGAT
The DNA here is from genome assembly GCA_949820135.1 of Sylvilagus floridanus. Taxonomy (NCBI): domain Eukaryota; kingdom Metazoa; phylum Chordata; class Mammalia; order Lagomorpha; family Leporidae; genus Sylvilagus; species Sylvilagus floridanus. The sequence continues at coordinate 66,834,805 of OX463239.1, forward strand.
CGTTTTACTGTATTTAGCAATGAAGGGACACATCAAAGCTAACAGTGTTCCCATTCTTTTAAAGGTAAGAAAAAGCCAACCAACTTAACCTTATTATGGTAGCCTATTTAATTTTGAATACTGAGGCACATCCTCATTAACAAAAACCAAAATCAAACATATAATATATAATTGGTTCTGAACACTCAATTCTGTCCTGAGTTTGTTTTTGTTTTTAAGATTTTTTTTTTTTTGGACAGGCAGAGTGGACAGTGAGAGAGACAGAGAGAAAGGTCTTCCTTTTGCCGTTGGTTCACCTTCCAATGGCTACTGCAGCAGGCGCACTGCACTGATCCAAAGTCAGGAGCCAGGTGCTTCTCCTGGTCTCCCATGGGGTGCAGGGCCCAAGGACCTGGGTCATCCTCCACTGCACTCCCAGGCCACAGCAGAGAGCTGGCCTGGAAGAGGAGCAACCTGGACAGAATCCCACGCCTCGACCGGGACTAGAACCCGGGGTGCCGGCGCCACAGGCGGAGGATTAGCCTATTGAGCCGCGGCACCAGGCTGTTTTTAAGATTTTAGCACAGAACCAAAGTGTTCACCAGCAAGGCTCAGATATGAAACATAACCATTTTTTATTTATCCACCTACCTCTCAAAAGATGAAGACTGTACTGATGAACTCTCTGGAAACCTGCCCCTCTCTCGGTGGTCAAAGTCATTAAATCTGTTCTGTTGGCGAGAGTAGTCAGATCCATGGCCGAATCGGGCATCTGTATCTAGAGACAACTTTTTATTCTCGCTCCAGTAAGGATCATCTCGCCTTGAAGAGAAATATTTGCTCATTTATATAAATTAGTTTTATATTACCCAAACAACACTTACTTGGAGTCATACATACCACATGTTAGGACTGTGGACACAAGAAGGCTTATGAACTCAAGACAACATATTCAGTTAAAGTATAAGGTAGCAAAGAATTAACTATTGTAACTTATGTGAAGTCATATAGTGCTAGAGAGGTTTTACAGGAGAGAAAAACTGCCTAAATTACTAAATGGAGAAGACAGACAAGATGAAATGCTTAACACTATTTTAGACTAAAATTCTAACCAGTAGCCCATAATCTTTTCATTTATCCTTAACCTAATGAAGGTTAAAGGGATAAGCTCCATGCGTAATTCATTTACTTCACCTATTTCTTCAGTCAGCTCAATCAGAATTTATAATAAGAAAATTAAATGAATATATTTGCATTTTAAAATTTGTTAAGAAGCATGAGCTTAACACCAGAATCTATTTTTCAGTCTTCCCAAGCTCACAACTTCGATTTTTGTACTATCTGCACTACCTTTTCAAAACAGGTCTGAGTTTGAGAACCTTTCCTTTTTTTTTTTTTTTTTTTTTTTTTTTTTTTGACAGGCAGAGTGGACAGTAAGAGAGAGAGACAGAGAGAAAGGTCTTCCTTTGCCATTGGTTCACCCTGCAACGGCTGCCGCGGTCAGTGCACTGCGGCCAGCACACCGTGCTGATCCAAAGACAGGAGCCAGGTGCTTTTCCTGGTCTCCCATGGGGTGCAGGGCCCAAGCACCTGGGCCATCCTCCACTACACTCCCGGGCCACAGCAGAGGGCTGGCCTGGAAGAGGGGCAACCGGGACAGAATCCGGTGCCCCAACCGGGACTAGAACCCGGGTTGCCAGTGCCGCAGGCGGAGGATTAGCCTATTGAGCCGCGGCGCCGGCAAGAATCTTTTTTTTTTTTTTTTTAAAGATTTATTTATTTATTTGAAAGTCAGAGATACACAGACAAATGAGAGGCAGAGAGAGAAAGAGGTCTTCTATCTGATGGTTCAGTCCCTAATTGGCTGCAACTGACAGAGCTGGGCAGATCTGAAGCCAGGAGCCAGGAGCTTCTTCCGGGTCTCCCACATGGGTGCAGGGGTCCAAGCACTTGGGCCATCTTCTATGCTTTCCCAGGCCATAGCAGAGTGCTGGATCGGAAGTGGAGCAGCCAGGTCTCAAACCGGCGCCCATAAAAGATGCCGGAGATTCAGGCCAGAGCATTAACCCGCAGCACCACAGTGCTGGCCCCAAGTACCATTCTTGAAGTCTATCATAACCATATATTTCTAGTCAATCATTTGGCATAAAGAAGGGAAAAAGAGGGGCCAACATTGTGGTGCAGCAGATTAAGCTGCCACTTGCAACACCCACATCCCATATGGGTGCTGGTTTGAGCCCTGGCTGCCACTTTCAATCCACCTCCCTGCTAATGTGCCTAGGAACAGAGGAAAACAGCCCAAACAGATGGGAGACTCATCTGAAGTTCCTGGCTTCGGCCTGACCTAGTCCTGGCAGTTGCAGCCATTTGGGGAGTGAACTGGCAGATGGAAGATGTTTCTCCCTCTCCGTAACTCTGCCTTTCAAATAAATAATTTTTTTTTTTTTTTTTTTTTTAAAGAGGAGGTAGTGGGAATGAAAGAAGAGCACAATGTTCCTACTCGATAATTACTGGGTATACCCCCTGTACTGTAATCTTCCCCTCCCTACTGATCATGACCTTTGATTCCAGCGATAGAAATGTGTATTTTCTAATGCTCTGGACTTGGTATACAGGAAATAAGACAGCAAGGTAAACTGTTAAGGAAGAAATTAAGCAACTACCTATGATCTACATCACGTGGGCGTTTCAAAGAATTCCTTTTTTCTTGTTCATAACGAAGCTGCTGCTGCTGTCTTCTGAGCTCCTCTCGTTCGCGAGCAATCCGCTCAGCTTCCTTACGACGCTCCTTCAGACAACACAGAAGGAAGAGCCAACCAATGCAAGACGGAAACAGAAGGTAAGTACATATGCAACCCTGTTTCAACCCCATCATAAGAAACCATCACAGGCAAGCACCAGGCAAAACACACACCTGGGACAAATACATATATTTGATTTCAACAATCTAGGCTATGGCTATTGTTCTGCAATACTAAAGTAACAGGGTTTGGGTGGTGAAAGCCAGCAAGTGTTTGGGAAGGTCAGATTTAGTTTAGTCATTTGAATAATGCAAAAGCATCTAAAGGGAATCAGACACAGAGTTCTTAGTAATGTATGGCGATTAAGTGCCTTAAAATCTTGGGTTGCAATTCTGCAAAGAGAGGCATTATTTCCTTCCAGCCTTGGGAAATCATTCCCACTGTAATATGTCAGGAAATAGTTATTATCTTCTAAGACTGGAATAGTGACAGAGCCTGGATTACAACTACTCTGGACTCATAGTCCTATGCTCAGACTATTAGGCTGCCATGATATTGCAGAGCTAGAGTTATTACCAATTATGTAGAACAAAATCATTACTAAGCGGATTTTAACTAGTGCCTAATTCATTGTTATCTTTCAGGGACACTTAAACACTCATTAGCTGAACTCATTCCATAGAAGCTTTACAAGAAGTAAAGCAAATTTTAGGGCAAAATCACAAGGTTTGAAAAAGGTGAGTTATTTAAGATGAAAAGATTTTCTGACTGCACCTGTTCAATACGAATGCGTTCCCTTTCCAAGCGTTCGCGTTCCATTCTCTCTCTCTCTAGTTTTTGCCTTTCAATTTCTAGGCGCTCTCTCTCTCTCTGTAAGCGTTCCCGTTCTTCCCGTTCACGAATTATTCTAATGCGTTCTCGCTCTCGACGCTCTCTTTCTGCAATCTCTCTTCGTCTACCAAAAATCAGTATTTAGAAATACTTAAATTATGCTAGCACTGTGTGAAAGAGAATAGCTTTTGAATTTGAATTTTTCCTTGAGGTTGTCAATTTTAACTTAACTCAATCTAAGTAGGTTTAATGTAATTGGAAAGAGAACTCAAAATAAAACTTTAAACAGAATCCAAGACTGTTACTTATTTATGACTGTCAGCTGAGCAGTCGAATTTTATATAGAGGAACTGCCTTTTACATGATTCCTGTTTAAATAAAAATCCCACTATAATTAATAGCCCATTAATTAATTAACATGTTTAAAAGGAAATATTCTACATATATGAATTTACAAAACTACAACTTTTATCAACTCTTTTTGATAGAAAATTTCCCATTGTCTATTATATATTCTGTCTCCTAAAACAAGGCATATACTTTATTTTAATGACTCGGGATTATAACCAAGAACATTAATTATACCAAGTGCTACATGTGACAAAATGATGCCCTAAAGGGCACTTATTCAGTGTTCACTGGCCCATTAACATATGGCTCCAGGTAACACGCTTTTTTCAGTCAAAAGTAGTTCAATTGTTTGTCCAACTGAATTAAGTTATTATATTAGACTTCTAAAAGTGTTCTGTCATTTGCTCATTCTCAGGCAGTGTATAATTTTGTCTCTCAGTAGGTCTTCCTCCAGCAACCCAGTGGTTCTTTTGGGTCTGCAGTACTTCCACAGAAATCAGTGGGATATTCTTAATGATCATAACAACCATGGGGCTGCTACTAACATTTAGTGGATAAGGACCAAAGATTCCAAGTATCTCATGATGCATGGAATGATCAGGATAGTTCTACAGAACAACAGCTATGCAACACCCCTTATACCTTTCAAATGCCACAATGGACACTGATGACATTAAAAAACAACAACCAAAAAAACCTTTGAAAAGTAACATCTGAGCCTAGAACTTAATTCCATTTTTAGTAAATGCTAGGCTTGTTTGCCTTGCTATCATTTTATAGACACTAACAATTTCCAGTAATGTAACTGTATAAATAAAGGAAAAATTATACTTTGAGAATTTTACCAAGAGCTATTTACCACGTCAGAAATCGTAATATCAACACCACTACTGGTATCTGACTCACCAATACAACACACCAGTGTCTGTCACATTCTCAATGACGCTAAGTTGGGGTGCAAACACCTGACTATTCGTTAAGGCTTCTTGAAGAATGATGCCTAAGCATTTATATCTAGAACATATATTTTAGTATAAATCAACTCTTATTTCTCCTTTATATTACATTTAGGGCATTATATTGACTCGAAATTATCTCTATAGGAAGGTATATTATGCATCAATTTCACTACAAGAAAATAAAGAAGGATTATGACTTTTTTATTTATATGAATGGGGCATGGTAAGAAAAGTTTGAAAATCATTGTTCTGTTAGCTCCCTACTCGCACTCTCTTTCCAACAGGTTGTTAGCTAAATAAAACAGAAAGCTAAGCACACTGCAATTTCACTAAGAGGGAAAATGCAAGGATTATTTCCTTTCAGTAAACTGTGTGGCCACTGCTGTATTATCAAAGTTGCTATCTCCGGTAGTTCCTATACTCCTGTGAATGAACGAATGAAATCCTCTGGACAAGACAGGTTAACATTTGGAAAAATAAATTATAAAAACACATTCACAAGATTATTTTAAGTAGCATCCATAAGTTGATAAACTGAAACATCACTACTAAAAATAGAAACATGTCAGTTTTCCAAATGTTATTTTGTTTTAAAGAGAATGCTTATTTGGGATAGTCTGAGTATAATATGGCTCATAGGGCAAATATTCTTTCACTTGAGCACTAATCCAAAGACAATGAATTTGTGCTAAATTTGTAGTTAAAATTTCAACATTGTGCATGTCTGAACAGTGTATCCTACTTTGAAATAATCTCAAAATCATTTTTCCTTTATAGTCAGTATTTTTTTATGGCAGCATCTTTGGAGTAGAGGAAAGAGCATTGGACTTGGAGTCAGAAGACTTGGGTCTGAGTCCCGACTCTGCCACTCGTTTGCCATGTGGCATTGGAAGAGTCATTTCGCCTCTCTGGGCCCCCATTTTTTTCTCCAATTGTAAAATGGGCTTAACTAACCTACAGAACTGCTGAGTTGGAGACAACAGATGGAAAAGTACTTTGTAAACTATAAAGTGCTATGCAAATTTAAGAAATCATCAGATCTTATTACACTTAAAGTAGCAAACCACCTCCTGTGGGAATACAATTTCCAAAAATCTAGCTTATAACTACTGTTTAAAATGTAACCATTCTTACCTTCGAAGTTCCATTGCTCGCCGCAGCCTTTCAAAACGCACTAAATGTTCTCTCAATCTTTGTTCCTTCATCTTTTCAAAAGGCAAGATCTCTTTCCTTCTATAGTCTTTGTCCCTTTTTTTATCTAGACTAGCTCTCTCCTTTTCCTTGCTTCTTCCATGAATCTATAGGAAAAAAATTATAAGAGGGAGTGGAAAGGTTAAAATAATTCGGGGTTTTATTTGGTTAGCCACTTAGGAAGCTCAAATGACTAGCAGCATTTCCTTTTGTGCACATTTTCTAGCATGGCAGTATGCAAAGTGTCTACAGAGGCACAGAATTATGTTCTTTTGGAGACACGTGAAACAGTATACAACATGCCTCCTGGGGACTTACTTTCTCATATCTTCCTCTTCTTGATGGCCTACAATGATCTCCTTTAGTTTGATCTAATATTACCATATGTCCTGGACTCTTTGAACCTAAAAAGAAAAAACTTTAGATAAACAAATGTCTAAAACAATTTATTAATAATATATATATAAATGCTCAATCTCTAGATAGCCAGATATTCACAAACCGATACATGTAAATTAAAAAAAAAAACCTACTGATTCTTTGAGAATTTAAACTCAGTTTGTCAACTAGTTTGATATGTTAACATTAATATGTTCAGTGATACCAAAAGTTTCTAACTCAATTCTATTAATCAAGAACCCATTTTAAGTCAACCAGATTTAGACTTTGCTGGAAGAACACCAATGTTTCACAGGAGTAAAAAAGAAGACCGTTTTACTTAGTGCTCCTTTTCTACCACAGTAACGTCTGACAAGAAAATTTAAATATTTAACTGATCAAAACCTCAGGTTTTCCCTTCCACTGTAAAAATTAAGACAGAGAACATATGAGAAAGGGACTGAGAAGACACACATAGAGCAAGCATACTTATTCGCTTCTTCTCTTCACTTTTCTTAATCGATTCCGAGGTTGGGCCACTTGCTCCATTATCGTTCTTCTCATCTTTACTTTCTACTTTCTTAGTGTCCTTGCTTTCTTTTTTCTCAGACTTCTCAGATGATCTTTTTTCTTCTTTTTTGACAGACACTTGTGTCCTACCGTATCATTCCAGAAAAGACAGCAGAATGAGAACTACTACATTAATGTACCAAAAAAAGTCCATCTACTCATTAAAGAAAAAATCCTTACTTGCTATTTCTGTCACTCATATTTTTTTTATCTCCAGAACTTCTTGAACTACTCTTTTCATCATTTTCTTTCTTCATTTCTTTCTTAGAAGGATCACCTTTTACCTGAAAGTTTTAAATCAGAAAAAAAAAAAAGTTTTAAAGTCACAATTTTATGATTCTAAGTAAGTTGATGACAGAAAATTTGGAATAGAGATTTATAACTTAAAAAAGTAAAAAAATATAAAAATGTATACACTTTTCAAAACCATTCCTATTTCTCTTTCTGCCAATGCTGAAGAAGATCTTTAAGTTGAGAATTACTATGCATCAATGTAATTTCCCTTTGATAAACCAATCGGTGAGCTTACTTTTTCTTTTTTCTTTTTTTTAATATAAAGCTTTTATTTAAAGAATATAAATTTCCAAAGTATAGCTTATGGATTACAATGGCTCCCCCCCACACAACTTCCCTCCCTCCCGCTACCCTCCTCTTTCCCGCTCCCTCTCCCCTTCCATTCACATCAAGATTCATTTTCAATTCTCTTTATACACAGAAGATCAGTTTAGTACATATTACGTAAAGATTTCAACAGTTTGCCCTCACATAGAGACACAAAGTGAAATTGATAAACCAATCGGTGAGCTTACTTTTTCAACAGAAATCAGCTGTCCGTGCAGCTCAGTACGATGCAGATGTGCAATACACCTGGACACTTCTGTGCTTGAAGACATAGTTACAATGCCATAGCACTTCGCCCCAGGACTTCGAGCATTTGTAACTACCTTTGCACTTAGAACCTACAAAATGAGATGATACTTTAAAAGTCTTACAACTTCACAATGACACATATTTATAAGTACACTAAGCTTCAGAACTGAGGACTATTCACTTTAAAGGATACAGTCAGGATATATTAATTCAGGATAAAGGATAAAGTTAAAACATATATTCTTTGGTTTCTTCTTGTGATCACATCTACTTTTCCATAAATATTTAGTAAAAATTCAAAAGAACTTAAAGTGTCAGAAAAGCAATTTAATCTTCCTTTTCTTTTTAGTTTTTTATGTTTAATACCCCCCCATATATAGCCCAAATATCAATTGATCACATCAATGAAGTAATGGTACAATTAAAGAGAGCAAGAAATTGGATTAAGACAAATGTTTTCCTATCACTGGCCCAACCTGAATCACTTAGAGAAGAAATTAAAGATAATTTTCCAGATACTAGTGAGTGTTAACATTTTCCTACACTTCAAAAATTAGAAGAGAACCAGTCATATGTTTTAAACCTCACTTAAAAATAACCATAAAACTTTAAAGACAATCCTCTCCATCTATATGCTTTTGAAATCTGCATCAATATAAAAATGACCAATGCCTTCAATTCTGTAAGATTGATATTAAGAGGAAGAAACAAAGCAAGGATGGAAGTATGAGGAGAAAAGTGACAGAGAACAATCGGCGCTGAATAACGAGGAATACAGACATAATGCCAGGAAGAGGTAAACAGGGAATATAAATTCCACAGTGGGGGCAGCTAGAAACCACAGGTTTTCATCTTAATCCTGCGAAATGTTTATTTGCCCCAAAGTTTACAAGCCCAAAATCTTGTTATTAAGTGGATGGAATCTTTAATATTAAGTTTAATAAATGTCAACACTAAAATATTATTTTCACTTCTCTAATACTGAAAACAGAACAAAAACACATCATGAGTGATCACAGGACTAGAATTCACAATGTTCTACATCTGTGTTCTCGACCTGACATCTACAAGAACTTGCTTTACACTCAGGTAACTCTCTTAGTTAAGCAGATAAAAAACCTCCTAATATCAACAATTTTTATTGTTGTTTTATAGATTTTTGTAAGACTGATTAATGACTTATCAATCTTGGTCATTAGTCTTATGCCTATTATATTTAAAGCCTTTCATGTACATACAAAGTACAATGGACATGGTCCTTGCCCTCAAAGAGCTTACACAGGAGTACGTTAAATTTGACATACATGAAAAACTATAATAGAAAGCAGTGAATGCCCCAAAAGATACTGACGAATCACAGTCAAATGCAGTAACTATTAATTTAGTGTTCTTTGACTACCACTTCCCTTCCTTTAGGTGTCTCCTTGAATACCAGAGAAAATTTTTCTCACGAATCAAGCACAGCAAAGCCTCTCTTCTCTCTTAAAAATCTGCATTCTTCCCTCACAGTACTTATGACATTTTTGATTAAAAATATATTGATATGTCCATCTACATATATATACATATGCACACATTTTTCTTTTACCAGTTTTACATTTTTTTTTCTCTAACACTGGACTAGACTCTCTCGCAGTTTTCCCCTGGTTATGACATCCTGCTGCCTAATGGTAGACTTTTATTTTCAAGATGATGAAATCAGCCTCAGCAATGTGCCAGACCTCATGCCAGGTGCTAAAAAAAAATCATGGTAAATAAAGCTCAGTTTCCTGTTGTAAGTGGGTTCAAGATTTAGAATACAAAGGTCCCTACGGCTCAAAGTAAAACGGAATGATGAAACATCATTTAATCCCTAACTCAATTCTATCATTACCACAGAAGTCAGTAATTATGCCTCAAACACTCCTAAAACATACTAGAAATTAGAAAATGTTTATGAAACACCATTTCAAGTACAATCTGTTTCAAATGCAGACACTAGAAATATAGATTAAAAAACGGTAAAAAGAATGTACCTTTCCATACTTGCCAAAGAGGTTCTTCAAATCAGCAGCTTTGGTATTAGAAGAAAGTCCACTAACCCAGATATTTTTAGTTGAGCTTCCACTGCTACCACTAGTACTACTTGTACTTCCTAGGATAGATTTAATATCAGACATTTAAGTATCTTAATCAGAAATTTTTTTTTGCAAAATTATAAGGGACATAGCCCTTCAAAACTATAAAATACTTTCATTTAATTTTCATAGCATAACTTTATGGTATCAAAGTCCTTTGAATATGTTATTAAAATCAAATATAACAGATAACATAACTAGTAAAGAAACAAATTTAACTATTTGGATACTTCCTATTCCATGAATTTAAAGCCAAAGTGGGTAAAAATATCAATTGCAAGTCTTAGATTTTTATTGTTGTTCTAGTAGTTTATAATTACTAAGTACACAAACTAGGAAGCAGTCCTCCAAGAATGAACAGACTGCTTAATTGCCACATCTATTGTGGGATTTGCATCCTAAGAACTGGAGGAGAAAAGGGAAAAGTTAGAGCAAGGAAAAAACTATTGTCAAGAATTATGAAGAAAGTCTTCTCAAGGATTTAAATTAAGTACAAAGACTAACCACCTAGTTCACCTTCATTCTCTATTAGAGAAAGAATCAGAGAAAATGGGAATTATATGCAGATGGAGTATTCTTGATGCAATAAGAAACAATATTCTAAAATAAGATAACCACAAGCTTAACAACAGAGATCTCATAATCATGTAAAACACAAGTAAATATATATATGAGTCACTTTTGTACCATTTCAATGCATACATTAAGGTTTCATACAATTAAAGAACCATCTCTTAGGACACAGGCCTCGTCAATCCACCCTTTAGTACTTTTCTTCAATTGTGCCATGGTAAAAGGGAAATTTTCATTTATTTCCACTTTTAGAGAATCAGTGTATATAAGCAATTAAGGAACCAATTTCCATAATCTCATGTTACTGCACATAGAAAACAGTAACATTTTCATTGCTTTTAAAAGAACTAAATGACATAAATGTTAAAACTCTCCACATAGACTTAGGGGTAAATATTTTCTGTTCTTAAGAAGAGCATTCATCAGAGGGTTTTACTTTATGCAATGTTAACAAGAAGTTTGTGTATCTGTTTGATGTTACCAGTAACATTAGGGTTCAGGTACTTTACAAATTACAGAAAAGATACATTTTAATAATAGGGGGAAAAGTACTATTTTACAAAGAACACTAAGCTTCTTAAAGGATACCATACAGAAAGCAATCAAGTATTGTACACCTTTACACTTAGAAGAGTTGAAAATTAAATGACTTTCCTATAGAAGACAACCATTAACCCAAAATAAGTCCAACTAGGAAGCAAATTCTGAAGAATTAAAATAAAATAAAATGTTTTGGCCATGTTAACAAAAGTTTGCCCTAATATAAGGAATGATTTGTTTTTAAATGTGATTTATAGCATATTTCCTACTAGATAAAACAGGGAAAAAGTGGATACAAATCACTGCAACTCAAGATTAAAACATTTCTGAAAATTAAATGAAAGAGCAATCAATATTCAGTACAGTTGCTTAGAGCACAATACATAAATCTTTCCTATCAAATTGGTTTTTAACATATTCAGATCTGCTTACACACTAGGTAAAGAACAATGCTTCAATCAGAGTTTGCTGTAAACTAACTCCATGGGTTACACAAAGACCAAACAATGGTTTTAGTCTATCAATAAAATTTTTAGGGACTAAATGTCAAAGGAAACACCAGGCAACTATTACTTTTTAATGAAAATGCGCTGTTACCATTAAAATAATAGGGGGAAAAATCCATTACCTTTGTCATCTTTAGATGATGTCTTGCTGTCTTTAGATTCCTTCGAGGAGCTAAAGAAGCAAATCACCAGAAGAAAATTGAAAACAAAAAACAAAACAAAACAAATAGAACAGCTTGACATTGACTATTATTTAAAACTAGTCACACAAATTAACAATTCCAAAGGCCTAGATTAGGTTATTTGAATAAGTGATTCCCTCAGGATTCTTGCACTGATTTTCCCCAAGATGCCTGAAGATCTAGATTTTCTGACAATTTTATTCAGTGGATATATGGCCATCTTCTCCAGATTTCAGGACTGGGACTTGACTTCATTTTGTGTTCTTAGAACTGATAGTTGTTCATTAACCATCATCACAAGGATTTTTAAAAATAAAACACAAAAAAATTGTCAATTTGAAAAAAAAAACAAAAAACAAAAAACAACCAAAAAACCAAATATATGCTGACAATTCGACAATGCAATCAGTAGGACACACTGCATATTATGAAGATCTTGATATTTTTTTAAAAGTAACTTATGACGATCAAAAATATTATAGGCAGGATCATAAGACACTAATTACTGTACATGGTCTTGAAGCCACCCCCTTAATGTAGAGTGATCTTATTGAATGCTGGAATTCAGTATCGTAAAGAACTGACATAGAAAAACAAACCTCTTTGCTTGACCAGAGGCCCCAGTAGACGAGGGCCCTTTCTTCAAAGTATCCTTTTCTTTGTCTCCAGATTCTGCTTTCTTAGAACTTTCTCTGGCTTCCTTCTCGACAGGATCACCCTTCACGCAGTCTTCCTTCTTACCATCTTTATGGTTCGCATTCATCTCATAATCCTTGCTTTCCTTCTCCGGGCTCTGTGCAATGGCGTCCTGCCCATCTTTTGGCTTACTTGCTTCGGAATCTGTAATTTTCACATTTTTACCTGTTTCTAGGAGGTCATCACCATCAAAATCCAGAGTGATGGCATCTTCAGCCTGGATTGTGACCGAGATGTTGTCATCCTCAGCTTCTTTCACAGTCGCATTAGCTTCCATCTCTTCATGAGCTGTGTGATCAGCCTCAGCTAGGTTCCCTTCTGAAGGAAGAGGTTTAGATACTTCTTGTGTACCATCACCAGAACCTGCTATATCTAAGAGGATTTAACAGGAATAAATACGGCAAAACAAGAAGTTTAAACAATTTCATATTCATAAGCTAGAATAGGACCTAGAAAATATAAAGCCAGTTATTAGCACTGATGGAAGGTTAGAGGAAAAAAAACACAAGGGTATTAACTAACATAAACAATCCTTTACCCAGGATCACTTATTCTTCATGGAAAAAATGATCTCTATATACAAACACCAAACAACAACAGTGATAGCGAGAAAATGGTTCCATCCTGAAGATACCAGTTCTTCGTTTCTGGTTATAATGGCAATAGAAGAGATTTTTTTCCTCCAAGGAATAGTGACAAGCACGCAGATTTGTTATTCAGTGTTCTGATCATCTTGGTTTGACCCTTGTGACCTTCTGAACTCTCACTGTGACTTCTTGAAAGGCCACAGTCTGAAGCTACCAGTCTTCGAAGTAGTTCAGGGCCCCATCTTTTTCACTCTTCAATTCCTGGGTAGTCCAGAAGCGTAGGGAATACTGCTATGGGAGGCTCCAAAGATGCTCCTGCTCCGTAACATTCAGGAAGTTGGTTTTTCCAGGCTTCCTCCTGTCCAGTTAGTCCGCAATTCCATTTTCACAGATGTCTTGCATTCCCCCAAAATGGAAAGGCTTCGGGCATGTGAGATTTTCAGTCAGAAGCTTTACTTCATCATTGCTTCTAGGTTTTTCATTCTGCCTTGCTTAGAACCCTACTCCATGTCCTTTCTAGTCCAAAGCAGGATCCTTTAACTTCTGTCCAACAACTCTTCCAAAACCTCACAATGACCACATGTATTACTAGTGTTGTGCCTGCAACTGTATTGGATGAGACAGTTCTAAACTGCTCAAACTGTCAGAAGACTATGAAAGTTTCTCTAAGCAGCAAAAAAGTCAGTTTCCCGGTCATTCATCATTTTTAGGACCAGTTGCAAAATTCATTATGAGTTACATATTGAGACTCTGTAAGCACGTATGAGTTACTGCAGTGTCAGTCTTAAAGATGTACTCAACTTACCGTATGTTGGAAGTTATTTTAAAGATAAAATTAAAACTGTGTTAAGTTAAAAATGGCATTGTACACTACAGTAACTGATATGTACTATGAAATTAGAAAATATTTTATGTGTTCAAAAAAAATTAAAACCAATCATAATTAAATCAATGTTAACAATTCACTAGTTGATAAATTTGAAAATAAACTCATTTCAAAAATAAAATTTCAAATAAGGAATGCTTTATTTCCGCATAATTTAGTTTTTTTCTATATGTCTAATTTTTAAGCTCTACTTAGCATCAAACATACCTTTCTCATTTTCTTCTTCCTCACCATCCTGAAATTCAAAGAATAATCAAATGTAAAAAAAAGTCACATAAAATCAGATTTTAGTAGTAGTGCAAAAATCAGTTACGTTAAACTGATGGATAATTTACTAATATTAATGAGGGATGTTTGTCACTAACAAATAAATAGGATATTCCAATAAGAACCAGAGTCCATTTACAGCACAAGTCTAGTATATGCAATTCTAGAAGAAACAGGCAAACTGTCAATTAGACCAACAAACTAGCCTATTTAGTTTTACTCAAAACGAGGTTATAGAACCCAAACCTAACTCATCTCAAAGAACTGCCAATGAAAAGACTGATCTAATTACTCTGAATGCACAATAAACAAAACAACCAAGTGACTACATCCTTTTTAAGCATCTCAGACATGAGAAAGCTGACTAGTTGTCACTTTCAAATCATTCATTATTTTTATCTGTTTAAAATGAATTAAAAGCTATCACGCATATGTGGGTGGCTAGCCAATTAAAAATGATATTTTTGTTATAGTTATAAAAGAAATGATTCATTCCTTTTTCAAAACAGTGTTTTTAATTTTAAAATATCTGCTATTGTCACTTAATTGAAAATTAAGCATGTGTGAATTTGAAAACAGCAATGTCACAAAGGTTCTTTACCAAGCAAACACTGCAAAAACCACTAAGTAATCACACCAAGATAGAAACATTTTCCCAAATCATAAAGGATAAGTAATATGCATTATAATCTAAAGTAGAAAAAAAACTTTAAGGAATATTTTAACTTTTAGTATAATTTTAAGTAGATTGTTTTAAGTTAGGTGGTATGAAACTTGGTGAGACATTACCAAATAAGCCTTAGAGCAGTGATTCTCAAACATAAGCATGTACCAGAGTCCCCTGGAGGGCTCAGTTAAAACAGATTACTGGGGATCAGCCACAGAGTGTCTAGTTCAGAATGTCTGGAGTGAGCCTTGAGAGTGTATACCTCTACCAAGTTTCCAGGTCATGCTCATGCTGCTCGTCCAGAGAGGACACTTTGAAAACTACTGTCTTAGAGTGCCAGCTGAGCAGTCAAAGAAGACTTAAAGCAAAATTGAAAGAGAAATGAAACTTTAAATGGCAGTTTAAACACAACTTTAGACTCATGTAACACAATTTTAGATTCATATAAAATCATGTATTCCATAAAAATGTCAAATATTTTACTACATGCTCAAAGTTAGGTATGGATAACAATCATATTTGTAAAAAATAATCTTAAATGTTTTGACCCTGTTAACATTAAGTATCCCAAAAAGGGAATGACTCATAATTTTAGTCACTAAAACAACATGAAGAAACGTACACTTGAATTCTAAGCCACAAGCTTAAGATAGTAAAATAGCCTAGAAAAAGTTAATCACTGACTCATAGCAATGTCAATCAAATTATTCTACAAGTCTGCTAATTTATACTGTAAAGAATTTTTGTGGTATGGAATTTACTTTTAATCATTATATCCCTAACCTAGTGTCTGGAAAGGAAAGGAAAAGGGCCTTGCTTGGAGGGAGTGGTAAGGTGGCAATTATGGATCAATCTTTTATTTTAAACTTTAATTCAGTAATTTACTTTGAAGTTTTGGAAAAGTAAGCTGGGACACCTTAGCTTATAGTTAAAAGCAGAACAAATAAATTTGAAGAATGCAGCCTAACTTTCCTTTATCTACTGTGATGCCAATGAAACATCACTTTCCAGTTATTCTTTTAGAGTTACAACCTTGATAAGTTCAAGCAAAGGTGTCCAAATTATTTGCTATTTTTATGAGTATACTTAGGAGTATCAAGTAAAAAACATTTTTTTTTGTTACTGTCTCTGCTAATTAAAATGTTGTTACTAGTTGCCAAATTAACTGCTAGGGTTTGCCTTACTTTGTGGATGAATTTTTAGACATTTTTCTTAATAATTCAACATGTCTTCTGAGGGCTCTCATAACCTAAGTTTCTCTGCATAATGATTACACTGGCCTAATTACATATACTTATATGCCCTAGGAAAAAAGGACTTGACCCAGCTTCTAGTAAACAAAACTGATTACAATGAGGTGAAGCATAAAAACAACTAAGGCTATGACAGGCCGTTAGCCTACTAGTTAAGATACTGGTTAACAGGTCTGCATCCCATATGGAAGTGCCTGGGTGGATCTCCGACTCCAGTTTTCAGCTAATGCAGATCCTGGGGAGGCACCAGCAGTGACTCAGGTAATCAGGTTCCTGTCATCCATGTGGAAGACCTGGATTGAGTTCCCAGCTCCCCTTGGCTATTTCGGCCATATGGGGAGCAAACCAGCAGACAAGAGATCACTGTTTCTCTGCCTCTCAAATAAACAATAAATGATGGTTATAGGAAAGATGAACCACATTTCAGTGCATATTTATCTTACTGTTCAGTTTGTGCAGTAAATATAGCACTAATAAGGAAGACTAAAAAAAGTCCTAAATAAGCCCCCAAAATCATTCCAATAAGCAAACTAAGCAGGAAATACAAAGACAACAACAGAAATTTTTTTTTCTAAATATATTATGAAAAGACATGATACGCAACTTATTTGAAAATTCCTACCCACTGAAAAAGAATTTTCCTAGAATGAATAATATAGTAAATAAGTAAATATTATAAAGCAGTAACTTATTAAATGTAAACCACACTTTACATTTACTGTAAAGCATCCTTTTAAGGTCACCACTTGAGTTTATCTAGGAAAAATATTTGACATGAAAATAAAACAATTGCTATTTGAGACACTCATGTTCTTCTCTGCAGTGGAATGTACAACCCTTAGTCAAATGCTAAAAACTCTTTTAAGTTCTTCTATTTTCATTTCATCTTAGGGACATCAGTGACTGCCAAGATACAGATAAACCTGGGCCTAATTTTCAATCAACCAAGTGTTTATTACAAACTTGTAATATATCTACATGTGTGGATTACATAAAAGACCTCCTTTCCTCTGACTTGTGGTGTGAACGATGTGTTCAGCAGGTGTCCTGGGGGAGGTATTTAGCCCAGAGGTTCAGACACCCACAGTCCCACATCAGAGTGCCTACGTTCAATTCCCAGCTGAGGTTCCTAACTCCAGCTTCTTCTAATGGGAATCCAGAAAAGTAACAGCAGTGGTTCAAATGATTGGGTTTCTGCCACCCACACGGCTGACCTAACCTGACCTCCCAGATCCTGGCTTCAGTCTGGCCAGGTCCTGGCCACTGTAGGCATTTGCAGAGGGAACCTCTCTTTCTCTGCCTCTTAAATTAAAAAAATTTTAATAGGTAAGACTTTCAAAATAAGCTTAAAATCACAAACCATCTGCTATCTGACAATATAAATGACATGGGGAATTTAAAAAATTCTTAGCACATAATAAGCACAACAAGTATTTTTTAATATTTTAAAATTTCATTATTTCCATCTACTTTAAAGGCAGACTGACAGAGACAGAGATCTCCCATTTACTGGTTCACTCCCCAGATGCCTGCACACAATTCATTAGCAGGAAGCTGGATAGGAAGCAGAGGAGCCAGGACTCAAATTGGCACTCTGGTATGGTTTAACCTGCTGTGCCACAATGCCCACCTCAGCACTCAATAAATATTTGTGAAATGTATTTACTGAATAAATTTAGTGTTAAGACACTGCTATCTTTAGCTAAAGACTGAAAGAACTGATCATTTTTATATATGTGAAGGACTTAACATAAGTACAAAAGAACTTAGAACATTTGCTAGGGTGATTTCTTTTTTTGGGGGGGAAATAATACTACAGTAGGCATCATAATTCCTGTGTGTTTATCCTGTCCTTACCACGGAAACAGTTCTACTCTTTTGTGTGTCATCTATCTAGATGAATTTTACCTATGTAACAGAGATCACATGTGATCTGTATAAGATATATCAGGGATTAAAATAACAGGTACAAAAAGTCCTCTGTTATGAGTAAAGCACTCCAGAGGAGACAGGAATTAGAGGAAGCTTTATGGAGAAGACAGTGGTAAATTTTGGCTTTCAGAGGTATATACATTTTATATGACAAAAAAAAAAGAGGACGCCCAGGTTAATGAAATGTTAGACACAAAGGAAAGTAGAACATAAACGTCACAACAAAAAAAGATTGAAGAGGTTCTTGAGACTAGAAGGAACTTCTAAGAACCAAAGCATTAGTAGAAAATTTTGAAGAAAAACTTTCATAAAATACTTAACTGCCTCCTTCAAGCTAGTAAAACAACACTACACATAATCATTAATTACATATATACTATGTGCCATGATCTGTAGGAATTATAATGTTCACTGTAATTGGCTAAGAGAATCTGTCCCAAATCATCATATTGTGATTAACTTAAAGAAACAGAACATGGACCAAATTCTATGTAGTATAGCAAACTACCTAGAAGCTAATGCCTAAAAATTCAAGCTTCAAGTAAAAGCCTGAGCACTTGTTTTGTTTTGTTTTGTTTTTTTAATAAGATTTATTTACTTACTTATTTATTTATTTTGAAAGGCAGAGTTGGGATGGAGGAGACAGAGAAAGGGAGAAACAGAAAGAGATTTTCCATTCATTGATTCACTCCCCACATGATCACGAAGCCAGGACATCTAGGTATCCCACATGGGTGGCAGGGGACCTAAGCACTTGGGCCATATTCCACTGCCTTCCCAGGGGCACTAGCATAGAGCTGAATCAGAAGCAGGGCAGCCAGGACTCAAACCAGTGCTGATACAGGATGCTGGCATTGCAGGTAGAGCTCAGTTCACCACACCACAAAGCTTGGCCCCCATGCACATATTTTAATTAGATGATTTTTAAAACTTTTTATCTGGAAATAATTACAGACGCAAGGACCTGCTGATTTTATCATTAAAAGCCATACCTAAATGTTGCAAATAAATGAAAACAAATCAAGCTAAGTATGTATTAATTGGTGATATAATCATACAGAGCACAACTAATCTCAAACACGTAATCTGTTCATCCCTTGAGGCATACATCCTTATGACAAACATAACTGAGAAAAAATATTTTTAGTAACCATATTGGTGCTAGTGTTGGTAGTGAGCTAGGGAAATGATTAAGATAAGGGAAATGATTAAGTTGAAAAAGTACCCAAATGAACTAAAAATCAATTTTATCTTAAAAGTCAAAACAAAGAACAAGACATTCCAATACATTCTCTAGAAGTATACATTAAAAAGACCTAGAAACAACAAATAATTCAGTAATAGTGAACAAGCCTACCACCCAGACTGTCGTCCTGAAGTACCATTTACCACTAAAAGGAAAAAACAGCTAATTACAGGTCTGCAGCAGGACATGGAACATCTTTACAGAGCAGAAAGCAAAGACTTAAAGACCACTGGGGTCATGTCAAAAGGACTTAGAGTCAACTTGAAGAGGCTTTCTCACTAGCCATATATGGGACAATTTATTCATTAACAAGGATAATAGCTGTGAACCAAAATACATTAAATAGTCAAATCCATGAGTTCAGAATGAATCTAAGGGAAAGGAAAAATTTTAAACTCACTGGTTACTTTTAGAGATGCTAGTGAACCACTAGTTATTCTAAAAATTGGCAACTAAAATTAAAGAATCATACATCCTAGCTTTCCTCTGTAAATGGGAAAACAAATAATAGATGAAGAATTTCTCTTTCTAGAAATATTCCAGCTAATAAAGAAGAAATGATATGATTAGAATGTCAAAATTTTGCAGCTGCTAATGGGGTAAAGCTCATCAGTGACTAGAATCAATACAAAAATATTCAACCAGATATTATGAGCATTCAAATGGAAGAATACAATCCTATCTAAAAAAATATGTATGTGTTATGATGGGGGGGATCTGATATCTTAATCTGACAGTAAGCCCCTTGATCCTATAACTGACTTACCAATTTACAGAAAGTAACAGTATATAAGTGAATCTGTGGAATGACACCACAGGAAAACCTAGGCTTTAGAAGCAAAATCTAGACTTTAGAAGCTCTACAAGCAGGAGTTGGCAAAAAAATACCAAATGCCCATTTTTGTAAATATTTATAGAAACACAGCCATGCCCATTCATTTACATATTGTCTACAGCTGCTTTCACACTACAAAAGCAGAGCTGAATAGCTGTGACACAGCAAAGACAAAGGTAACTCTTTAAGAAACACTGCAAACCCGGCTCTATAAACAACTCAATTCTTTCAAGAATTAAAATTGTGTGTGTATGTGTGTGTGTTGCGGGGGGAGGTTGAGGATCTAATAAACACTTTAATCAGTCACAATATGTAGATCTTATTTCTATCTGGATTCAAACAATACCTATAAAGGGAAAAAAATGACAGACAGTAGAACATTTAAACACTGACTTAATGATGTTAATAGTTCTCTTTTAGTGGCACATACTGAAATTTTCCAAGTAAAACACAGATGAATTTGATTCAAAATAATGCAGAAAGGGAAAGAGACAGTGGTATAGGGGAAATAAGACTGGTTATGAGTTGATAATAGCAGGAGCTGGGTGATGGCACTACTATATTCAGAGTAACATACTCTGTAAGCCTGTTTACAATCATTAGCGCATGGTGAAACCGAGGTATTGTTTACAGCTTTCTAGATGTTCCAACATACATTATTTAGAAAGAGAAAAAGGTCACTTTACTTAAAGGAAATTTCTCTGAAATTTTAAATTCCCTGTCCTCTGAAGAGAAATAAATATTCTTTCACTATCAGGAAGAAATACAAGCAAGGCTATCTTTAGCCCCCAAAATGTGTGAAAATGAGAAAATGTACCCATTCATTTCTTAAGATGCTTTATTACTATTGGTTAAGAAAAAGTTTGTAATAAATAACCTATTATTGGGGCCAGCACTGTGGCGTAGAAGGTTAAGCCTCCAAGTGTGACACTGGCATCCCTTATGGGGGCTGGTTCAAGACTCAGCTGCTCTACTTCTGATCCAGCTCCTTGCTAATGCACCTGGAAAGTAGCAGAAGATGGCCCAACTTCTAGGGCCTCTGTACCTACATGGGAGACCCAGAGGAAGCTCTGGGCTCCTGGCTTTGGCCTGGCCCAGTCCTGGCCACTGAGTCCATTTGGGGAGTAAACCCGCAGATGACGATCTCGCTCTCTTTTTTTTTTTCTTCTCCTCCTCTCTCTATAATTCTGCCTTTCAAATAAATTAAAAAAAAAAAATCTTTAAAAATAAATAGATACCTAAATAATCAATTTTGTAAATGAGAGATCCTTCAATCCAGTATTTTCACAACTCATAGCCTGCACGACTATAGGACTAGCCGTTGATCCAACTGAAAAAGCTAGTTGCCCAAGGATTTGAAGAGTTCAATTCCAACTATCTGCAAATCAGTAACCTAGAAAAGTTATTTATTCAATTTAGAGGTCAATCTTCCTAATGTATTCTTTAGTACTAAGGAAGGAATGAACTTAGGGATAGGATGTTGGACAGGCCTAAACGCTATCACAGTCCTAACATTTCCTTTCTGAATATTCTAAATGGCCAAAAACAAGTTTCTCCCTTTGCAATAAAAACTGAGTGCATTTCACAGGCGAGAGAGGCAAAGAAGGCATCACTGGGGCAATTCAGTCCATAAATACGAGCCCCTCTAAAGATTCCAGTGAGGAAATAACAGGCCTCATACCATCATTCTGAAGCCTAGCAAACCAGGAAACCTCTCTTTCTATTGGAAAATAAGCCATTTAAAGGTTGTACATGAATAAGGGGTTCTTGAATATAGTTATGAAAAAAAGACAAAGCATATTTTTAAACTACAGACACTGAGCATCTGAGAATCACGTGTTAAGATATAAACTATGAATATCACATATAACAAAACCAAATTTTATCATGAAGTACAGTTATTTTCCATACGGACACAGTGAGTAAGTTTCTAAAACACAGAATTAAAGGATATTAATGTGTTTAAACTATTTGTTTTACACCAAAGTGACACAAACAAATAAGGGAGAATATACATTTCTCATAAGATTGGACACCAGAGTTATGTTTTACAGAAAGGGTAATTTTTACTTCTGAAAATAGCAGAAACCTCATAATAATTCCAAATATCTTTATAGCAACAATAATTTCAGCTATTTATTGGCAACAGTAATTTCAACTATTTGTTAATAGTTTTAAGTATTTTGTATACACCATATATATTTAACCCAGTATTAAATTTAAGGCAATTTTATGAACTAAAAATTATGACATCAAAATAAGATTCCTTTCCCAAGCCCTTCCACCCACAGTATCAGATTCATAGGACCAAATGAAAACTTACTTGGGCTGTTAGAAAGGTATCATCTTCACCTTCTTGAGCTTCAATTTCCTAAGTAAAAGGGTATACAATAGCTTTGCTTTACAAAGTATCTGGGTAAAATGAGAATGCTTTTATGTTTATACCTGATAACATCTGCCTTGTGGGCCCAGTGTCTATGGCAGTGTAGGTACTAAATCAATGCTTAAGAATTTAAACTGTATGTTTTATGCCAACATAAAACATTAGTCATGTTAGTAGAGAATTAGAGGAATCTTCCCTGAGCCCCTCATTTATTAGGCTAGGTAGAAGGGGAAGTGTTTGAAGCATAAATACTAACAAACACTGATTCCCTGAACCATTGGTTTTCTTATGATGTAATAACCTCCTTCAAAGCAGGACAGCTTGCTTTTTAAAGAAAAATTTCAAAAACTACCTGCTTTAAAACTAACCTTTTAAAAATCAAAAAATTTAAAAATTAAACTTTCATTCATATTTTCCCCACCCTTTGATAATAACCAAAGAAATGCAAATTAAAGTAGCTTTTTCATACCTTCTAAAGTAGCCTAGGGGAAAAGACAACCTCCCACCAAGGAATGCTGCGAGGTCTGAGTGAAATTAATACACTCATTCAAACTAGGGTAGAACTTAAATGTCCAAAATTAAAGGAGTTGCTATCAGACAAATGGAAAGCAGTCTAATAAATTAGGTATAACACACAGATTATGAAGTCATTATGACATGTTATATGAAAATAGAATTTAGAATAAATTGCAGCTTCCAGTGTAACAACTGTGTAAAAATATACACGTATGTGACGTAAGAAAAAATTTAATATTTCCTTAGGTGGTAAGATTCTGGGTGATATATAAGTAACTTTAAAAATATGCTTCAAAAATATCCTGAGATTTCCAAACTGAACCAGGAAAAAAAATCCTTTTTTTTTTTTTTTAACTATTTAAAACTTAATTTATGGATGTCATGTGTTTAAAAAACTGGCTAAAAGGGCCAGCGCTGTGGCATAGCAGGTTAAGCCACCGCCTGCATGCCGGCATCCCATATGGGTGCCGGTTCAAGTCCTGGCTGCTCCACTTCCAATCCAGCTCTCTGTTATGGCCTGGGAAAGTAGTAGAGGGTGGCCTAAATCCTTGGGCTCTGCACCTGCATGGGAGACCCAGAAGGGCTTCTGGCTCCTGACTTTGGATTGGCACATCTCCGGCCATTGTGGCTAACTGGGGAGTGAACTGGTGGATGGAAGACCTCTCGCTCTCTCTCTGCCTCTCCTTCTCTCCCTGTGTAACTCTGACTTTCAAGTAAATAAATAAATCTTAAAAAAAAAAAAAAAAAAAAAAAACTGGCTAAAGACCTGACTTTCGATGTCCTCTTTTTCTATATCTTCTATTGCTTCTGCCTCTATTAATTCATGAGCTCTCTTGTTCTCTTCTGCAGAAAGTAACTCCTTGGAATGGACATTTTCTTCTTCATTTTCACCAAATTCTTCAGAGTCCTTTAGTTCATCATTTCCATCTTGTTCATGTGCCTCTTGATTCTCCAATTCACAGTCCTTTTAATGGTAAGAAAATTTGGTACAACCAGAGGCAAAGTAGTGTAGGCTATCCATCAAACATTTTTTGGTAATTTAACATCTCTGTGTCAAATTTGATCATATTTTGATATTATTCCCAAAGTCAAAGTTCAACCATTTCACCTTACATATTAACTGTGTCTTTAAAAAGAGGAGTCTACTACCAAGATCATTAAACCAATAATTTTAGTATCTCTGACACTGAAATGCACACTAATTGAGATGTTCTGTGCACACTGTTAAGAGTGGCTCTAAAGTCAAGCTATTTAAATGTTTACCAAGCCACATTCTAGGAGCTGTCCAGATGATATGCCTTCAAAGAAATAATTTGATTGCTCCACTTGCCACAGTTTGATTTAACTGGAAGACCCTGGAAGTCTTAGATGTCAAAACAAAGTTTATTTCTATTTCATAATAAGGAATGAATGTTCAACTGCTTTATCAACATCTGTTCTTGAAAACTATGCAACTGAGTAATTTACATGTATTTGTTTTGAAGTATCTCACTGTGCCACAGGGGAACGTAAGTTGGAATCTGTCCTAACAAGGTCTGTGTACCCTAAAAGCTCATGGATACATGATTCTTCAGTGTTAACAAAGCGGCAATCTGCTTGGCTAGACAAAGGGCTAAAAGCAATAAGCATTCCCTTCCTCCATTCCTATTCTTAAAGTAAAACCAACAAAAGATTTCTGGGTGAGAAGGGCAGGGGCAGGACTAACACTCACAGCTGAATTGCAGGAAAGGAACAGAAATTTCTGTAGGGAGGCAGGCACAGAAGGAACATGACTGTTTTGGAATGTGGAGTGCTTGAGGTAGTGGAACACCTCTGCTTTGACCAACCTCGTCAAAGTATGAGTGGAAGTTGAAAATGGAATTAGGTGGTTGCATGATGGTAAAGGAAGTGTGAAAAAGAGCAAAGAAGCCTCTGAGGGAACTTCACTCGCCCTGAAGTGCCAATGTACTCATTCTCCTCACTTATCCACAGAAGCAATTTCCATACTATTCAAACATATAGGCAATAAGGGGTATGTACCCACCACTGTCATTTAATTCCAAAATTACTGATTCTGGGAGACAAAGAAAACATATTCACTGAATTCCAGTCCAATATATCACAAATGCTGATACTTCCAAAGTGGAAAAAGAAACATAAACCGAAGATATATGTAAGCAGGATTTTTAAAACCAATTCCTTTGCTGTTCTAGACATTATCACAGGGTTCATTTGATAATAACACAAAGGCATATTTTGAGCACAGGTATTTTTCTGAATAGATCTGTCTCTTTATAACATTTCAAATGACTAACATTTATATAAATGGAAAGAAAGTTAGACATTTGAAAATTAAAGGACTTTTTACTAAGCCCCAGTGGTTTTCCAGCTTCTGGGTAACTTTTGCTTAATCACACATTGACTAGTGAAGACAACTGAAGAAAGTAAAAACAGCAAAGGCACAAACTGATAGGAGAAAACAGGACAAGGGTAACAGAACACCCAAAGGGTCAAACAAAATCTGACTGATTCTAGACAGGCAAATCATTAATTTGAATGGATTCTTGGAAAAATATTTCCTAAAACTATATGCTTTCAGGGTTGACTCCTCAACCAAACACTTCTTTCTCTCCAAGCCTTGCCTCCAAGTATGGGCTGTGTGTTGTGTTGTGGAAGATCCATGTGTAGACTGCAGAGGGAAAAGTTAAGAGGTAGGAGAAAAGAGCAGCAGAGTGGACATGAGCTGACTTCATGGTGGGGCACACAGACACATAATGACAATATGGACTAACTGCACAGAAAAACCAAATATATGTAGGTATAAATGTATATTATTTTAAGAGGAGCTGTGCTCATTAAATAATTCCTGTAAATACCACAATACTTAAGACTTAACAATGAGTAAGTAGATCACTTCTCATTAAAGTGAAGACAAAACAAATAAAAACTTCAACTACCATTTAAAATAACGCTTCTATTTCTATTGTACATAGAATTGCCACAGACCCAATTAAAGTTACATACTTTTTCTGGCTGGTAAATTTTGAAGCACATTCCTTTTCAGCCAAAAAAAAAAAAGACCTGGCTTAATTATCTTTAAAGGAGCAAAACAAATTTCTTAATTTGATTCTTAACAAGTAACAACACAGTAGTAATTTTCTCTCTTCATTTTAAAGTCTACATTAATCTAAGTTTTGTGTATTAGGTACAAACTCCAAATGCAATAAACGGATTACAAATCACCAGTATCTTTCACAATGTTCTTTTGATCTCAAATTAACATATTAAATTGTCCTTTAACTATTCCTCTGGATTCTATGCCTCAGATTTCTAAGCAAAGGCCTGTTTCACTTAACTAAATAAAAAGCAATTGTATTTCTCAATTATGAGAGTTAATGAGATTGACAATATCAATAAATATTTAGTTTACATACTTCAGTGTCTTGTTCAAATGAAATGCAGAAAATTCATCATGCAAAATGCTGTGCTCAACATAAAGGTCTTAACCTGAATAATTAACATTTTACCTTGACAAAAGCATCATCTTCCACAGAAGCATCTCCACCCAACTCATCTGCTTCCTGTTTTTTACCTGTGGAAGAAGGAAAATGGGTTAACGATCAATATTTTATTTCCTTAAAAGCAAAATAACATTCAGTTTACCCTGCAGTATCTCTCCACTCCCAAATCCACTAATGCCAACTGCTAATCAACCACCTGGACTTGGCTGTCCCAAACAACATCAACAACAAAACCTCATGAACAATGGCATGCTGTTTGTGTGGACATATACTGTGCAAATAATCCTACATATCAACTCATCATCTTAACTGACTTGACAAATATGCTACATTTTCTTTAAACCACTTGAAGTCTCTTTCTTCAGTTTTCTCAGGAGCAGCAGTACCATTCAATGGCATTCTACTAACCATAAAATATATACATATAACCAGTCACCTAATAGCTGGGTTCAAGACTTATATCCCCACAAAGCCTGTGCTAAGTTCTCCACAACAAGCTTTCTCTTAAATAACAATTCTCATACTTTTAATTTGCATCTTACAATACAATTCATCACTTAATTATGCATTGCCTTGTACTTTTGTTCAAGTACATCCTGCCTCCCCATGGAGATAAGAAATTCCTGAAGTACAATGACTACTTCTAGAGTAGTCTTTTATTTGTCCAAAAACCTAAGTATAAATAGCACTGGTCACTTAACATGATGACTGATTTAAAGCAAGCAGAAATTGCTGTGGAGTGGAAGCTGCTAATAGCTTCCAGACTGCCTAGAGACTTTCTCTGCCCATCTCATCTTGAAAACTTTACAAATTAGTGGCTGGAACTTTGAAAATGTTTTCCACATTAAAAAAAAGCTTTCCACATGGCCAATGCTAAAAATTTATTATATTTTCAGTCTAGTTCACAAAAACCTACTTTAAAATCCATAATGTATCAGAAGACTGTAAAACACAGGTGCTAGAACGTTTGTACTTAAATGTCTCTCATTTCTTTTGAAATGTGAACAGATGTTCCTCCCTGAGGCCAAAGTATGAGCTTTTCTCTTGCCCTGCAGCAGGCCCTGGCAGTGTGACCACTGAGCTCAAGCCTGGGGTGGAGGTGGGGAGGACCAGCTGCTGGGGTACCTGAAGAAGGCTACAGTGCTTCTCTCTCCCCGGTCTCCTCACCAACCCGTCTGTTTTAACTACTCCCAATGTGAAATCCTTCCCATGAATAAGTGATAAAAGTGCAGCAAGACATGGGTCTGTGCAGGGACGTGAAAACATGGTGGACATTTTCCTTTTACCCTGGAAGTACATGAAGGCTCAAGAGAATCAAATGAGTGATGAAGCGCAGCACATATCGTGGCGTGAATTTCCTACTTAAAATGTTGGTGTTTTTATTTTAGGGAAAACACAAGTTTTGGTTTACTATGGTCTTTTAGATAAAAGTATATATCCTTCTAATTTTATAGTTATCACCATTATCCCTCTCTTTGCTACCAAATTTAGTTTGTATGTGAAAATTTTACAAAATGAGAACAAGCCTCTCTGACTAGTCTGTTCTTAACGACTAGATTAGAACCACTGAGAAAGCCTGTTCATCAGAAAGTATTTATTAATCTTTCAAAGAAAAAAGTAAAAATATTCCTTTCCTGAAAAAGAAAATAGTATTGTATGAGGAAGAGCTCATTAAACTCTTCTATCACACTCGGACAGAATGTTCCACAATATTAAAAAAAAATTCCTAACACAAAGAAAATAATTTACATCTGAAGTGACAGGTATGTCAATTTCCTTGATGTGATCACTAAACATTATGTGTGTGTGTGTGTGTGTGTGTGTGTGTATGAAAGTTAACAAAGAACTAGCTCTTCTTAACAAATATATGCATATATAAAATTAGAGGGAAATTGGCAAATATTAACAGAAATGGAATTAAGGTTTAGCAAACATTTATATATAAGCCTGTGGTATTTTAATTTACATTTTAAAATAATTTTTAGTTTAGAACAGAAAATACAGAGGTATCATAAAGAATCTAAAAGGTACAAGCAGAAATTTGATTTTAAGAAGTTCTGCCAACGACCATTAGCTCTTAGTTCTCTGCCTCAGGGGCACAGACAGTAGTGGGCTTCTTGTGTGTGCTTGAGAGATAGTTTGTTTACAAGGTACTTCGTTTGTAGAAAATGGAATTAAAAGACAAGCTTATGTTAGTGTAAAAACTTTGAAATTCATGCATCTAATAGATCTGTGGGGTCTTCAAGAAGTTAATGAAAATGCCTACTATGAAAGGAGATAGGCATCGTGGCATAGGAGGTTCAGCTGCTTGGGATTCCACATGCCATACAGGAGTACGAGTCCACACTGCTCTGTTTCTGATCAACCTTCCTGTCAGACAGTGCTTGGGCCCCTGCCACCCACGTGGGTGACCCAAATGGAGTCCCAAGCTCCTGGCTTCAGCCCGGTCCAACCCTTGCTGTGGCAGGCATTTGGGGAGTAAACCAGCATTGTTGCTCTGCCTTTCAAGCAGATGAACATAAACACGCATATTTTTTTAAAGTTCACAGAAAAAATATTTTTTGAAGAAGAGAAAAATTATACAAAGAATTCGAAAATTTCTTGCACCAAAATAAACTTATTTAAAATTTTTAATTAAATTTTTAAATTCCATTTGGTGTACCCTTATATGGCCTGGCTTGTCAGACCTCCAACCATAGTTAGGTTAGGATGGTTCCCCGGTTGAACAGTTATTCCTGGACAGAAAACACAGAAGACTATTCCTTCTAGCTACCTCCTGACACCATATTTTTACCCTAAGGGATCATAACATTGCCTTTCCACGTGAAATAAAAAGGACCACCCTGATATTTTGGGACTCCTCCAGTCTGACAAATTTTCTCCACTTTGCTTCCTAATGCCTAAAATCCCTCTAACTGGAATGCAGCTTTTCAGGGACTAGCAAAGATGAAAGGCTAACACTGCAAATGCCAGGTGAGTTGAAGACTGTGAACTTGTAACCCTGCAGGACAAGACTGGCCAGATCTAGCTGACTGCACAGAAGTGAGTTCCAGTGGCTATTAATCAGCAAGCAGGCATCTTCCTCTAATCTCTCGTTCCTCTGGTCCAGGGTTTCCCAAGCTTCAGTCATTCACAGGCCAACTTCAGGATTTTTGCCTATCTACTTAATCTACCATTTTTTCTTTAGATTGGCTCATTTTTTTTTCTTAAATGAATATATTTTAAAAGGAAAGAAAACAACAACAAAATCAATCTTAAAGGTGTTACCTTCTGGGAGAAATAAGTTTTAAAAATACCAAACTTTCCCCCCATCCCCCACCACTGAAAAACAGCCTGCAGAACAGCCATACACTGCCACCCCACACCCTCCCTGCAACACACACGCACACACACACAAGCATTAGACAATAAACATTACCAGCTTATAAACTCAGGACTACGAGGCCAAGAATCTCAAATATACAAAATGAACCTGGAGTAGCATACTGATACATATGCAGTGTTGCAGAAAACTAAACTTTTACATTAACTTTTTAATGCTTTTAGTTGTAACTTTGGGCTTGTTTTATACATGTTAAAGTAGAAACTACTGTGATTTCTTCCTGTGTAAAAAAAAAAAAGTACTCCTAAAAGTTTGTGGGAAAAAATGGAATTAAAAGATAAGTTTATTTCAGTACAAAAATTTTTAAATCCATGCAAAATTTTCTCATAACACTCATTTTCCATGAACTTTTGGAAGACTTCATGTATTTTCCCTGCTTACATAAAATATAACTCATTTTTAAGGCTGTAATGTATATCAACCAGCCTAGAACTTACAATACAACAAATCAGCAGACAGGAGCATTCTGTATTTCCTGACTGATAATGGAGTAAGTCCTGGGTCAGATGCCAGTGATAAACAAAGCCTGGACTTCTACTTGGCCCCACCAGGACAAGGCAGTCAAACTAGCTTCATATGCAACTGCAGCCTGCCAATAACAACTGCATATTCCTAACGTTAATGATGCCACAAACTACATCTTACAGGCCCCTAACTTACGTAATGTCAGATGAGAAACAAAGAAAAACTTAAAAAGCCTCAGATTCCAACAAGCAACACTACCATTGGCACATTTCTGTACAGTCAGTAACCATTCACATCTCTATTCTATTTAAGTCTGTGCTGTTGTTGCTCCCGTAGCAAATTATGCAATCAACTAACAAGATTCATTTGTTTTGTCCTTCAGGGAATCTGGCATGTGCCATGGAAATATGGATCGGCCAAAGGGAAGTAGTGGCAAGCCCAAGAGGAAGTAGCTAACTGAAAGCTTAATGTAGACTGACACCAAACTGCAATGCTTTGAGGAACGAAAACAAAAAATAAATTGAGTATTAAACATGATCTGAAAAATAAATTTTTAAAAGTTAAGGGCCCGCGCTGTGGCATAGTGGATAAAGCAGCCACCTAAGCGCCGGCACTCAATATAGGTGCTGGTTGAGTCCAGGCTGCTCCACTTCCCATCTGGCTCTCTGCTATGGCCCAGGAGAGCAACAGAAGATGGCCCAAGTCATTGGGCCCCGCCTCGACCAGCGTGGGAGACTAGGAAGAAGCTCCAGGCTCCTGGCTTCAGATAGGCCCAGCTCTCACTGTTGCAGCCATCTGCAGAATGAACCAGCAGAAGGAAGACCTCTCTCTCTCTCTCTCTCTCTCTGCCTCTGCCTCTCTGTAACTCTGCCTTTCAAATAAACAAATAAATAAATCTTGTAAAAATATTTAAAAATTAAACCTTTCAGTAGCTTCTGAAATAGTATCTCACAACCAATCGCAGAAATATTTGTGCAATGATACAATGCATATTCACATCAAAGGGGATCAATTTACAAATAGTCTACAATCTACAAAAAAATATACAAACAGCCTCCCTAGGCCACCAAATGTTTTAAAACTTTTCAGTTTTTAGAATTCTTTGTATTTCAAAAAAGTGAATAATGGGTTTTGATCACAAGATGGTTTCCTCCTCCAAAGGCAAATAAGTCCTTATGAAGGCCTGCAGTTTTCGTTTTTGAGAAACACTTCCAAACCATAAACAAAACTCAATCTTAAGAATTTTTTTTTTTGACAGGCAGAGTGGACAGTGAGAGACAGAGAGAGAGAAAGGTCTTCCTTTGCCGTTGGTTCACCCTCCAATGGCAGAAGAAGTAAATTTTAAAGTAATTTTGCCAAAATACTTCGTGACTGAGTAACTTCTCCCCTTGAACATTCACAGACGTTGCTATGAAATGCACGAACTGTTGAGTCATGGGCTTTCTGCTGCACACCAGGGAAGAGTCGGAGGGTAAGCCAAAGTGAACAGCATTACTGTTTCTAGCAACAGCCACTCTCCAACTGCACACAGTATCTTAAATAACCATCGGCTATGCCTTATGTTGATTGCTCGCATGTGTTTAACTTCTCTTCTGGTAAACTGGTGTTTTAGCAATGAACTCATTTTTCTAAAAGGCTTTAGACATTGATTCAAACGCAACAGTCATCTAACAGGTTACTTTTATTTTTGAAAATTTGCAGAAATAATTCACATCTATTATAATAAATTTGGAAAATACAAAAAATGTTGTCATCCAAATATAACCAGAATAAACATTTCTGGCATACAAACATATACACATGTAAGATTTTAAAGAATAGCAAAAACTTAACTGGATTCACAAGAGGTCACATTTATAAATAAACAGATTAAAATTATTTTATCAATAAAAAGAACTTCTGCTTAACTTAGCACTGTTGTGAGAATCAAAAACTGTAAAGTATATTAAACTAGTTGGAAACTGATCAGTGCAAAGAGAGATGAATGAAAATGATGCTAAATTTAAACATTAGGACAATCACCAGTAACTCCTGCTGCACATGAGAGTCACCCAGGCAGCTTCCAGAAAATACGGATACCCAGGGTCCCCAAAAGAACAACGGAACCCAAATCTCTAGGGGAACAAAGCCTGCTATCTCTATTTTTAAAAACTCAAATAACGCTGCTGCAGATTGCTGACTGCCAACCACTGACATAACTGAGTGTAGCTAAAGCTAGAAAGCGAGGACTACAGGAGCAAAGTTGCCAGACTAGAAAAAATCTGCACATCTTTTAACAACACCACATAACAGTGTGAACCTATTCTAGTTGTTGAAGGGGGGAAATCCTTAAACATAATATTTTTGTCCTGGGGTGGGCATTTGGTGCAGTGGTTAATGCACCATCTGGGATGCATAAATCTCATCTGAGATGGCTGTGCTTCGGACTCAAGTTGCAGCTTTCTGCTAATGGGCTCCCTGGGAGACCGCAGGAGATAGCCCACATAGCTGAGCTTCTGCCACCCATGAGGGAGACCCAGACTAAGTTCCAGACTTCAGGTGTTGGAGACACCACTCTAGCTGTTTGTCTCTTTCTGCCTCTCAAATTACTTATTATTATTTTTTGAAAAACTTCTTCCTACACACATTGCTACATACCTTACCAATAAAATGCTCCCTATGACAAATTCAGAGTGTCGAGAATATGGATGATTTTCACTTTTTTGTACTTTTCTGGATTACCTAACTTTTCTAATGAAAATCTTCCCTTTAACAGTTTGAAAACAATACTGTAAAACCAGAATATAAACTACTATTCCAGGGTAGTAGGGTTGCCGTGTGAGGTTACTCAAGCTGTAGAATTTATGACATGAACAGTTAACCCCCGTAATTGCACAACACTAAGGCCCTTTTACTGTAATGTCAATAGTTTATTAAATAAATCAATAATTTCTACCCTTAAACTCTAAACCATTGTTTAAACTCTTTATTAAAGTTTTTTTCTGATGCAACTAATAATGATTTTTTTTTTCCTTAAATTCATGCACAATTCACACTTTATTTTACCTGGGCTCATTGAAAAGGCAAGTTTCTGAAACCTTGAGTTTCCTACTAATTGAGAACACCTAGATGACTAACTTGGGAGATGCATCCTATCTTAAAATACTGTATAAGAAAATTCTTCCTAACACCCCACCAGGATCCCTGACACAAACCATGTCTGACAGGATTCACAGCTGAAAAAGGTCAGGAGTGCTCTGGTGATCAACGTTATCCACTGAATACAACTGTGAGGGCAAATGAAGGTTTTAACGGCTAAGACAAAAAGGCTGGCCTTGTGAAGAAATGATATTTACAACCTAGAGGCTGGACAATATTCCAATGAAGAGTAGGAGACCTTCCAACAAAGCAACAGCTTGGTAGGGAATAACAGCATTAAGGATTCCTGTATTTTGCAAGTAAGCACACCTTTTACCCATCATTATGTAAGGAGAAGCCACTAGTGCCCTTGAGAGAGCAACTTAAAAACAGTGAAAGACAGTAAAGACTCTTAGTCCCCCCATGTATGTGCTTCCTACAAAGAACAGGCACCAAGAGACTTTTTAAAAAGCAGTCATTAAGAAAGCCAACAAATGGCCCTAAGTATTCATTCAACACATCGTTCATGAGTATCTAGAATGTGCCACGCTGTATACCAGCCGTCACAAAGACAGAGGTAGAGAAAAGATCACCTGCGGGCCCTAATGAGCTTTCAGTCTGGTGGGCACTCAAAGTATATCCAGCACAATCCCATACCCAAGAGTACCATAGTTCTCAGTAGCAAGCTCCTTACCAGCTAAACATACTGCAATCTGAAAAGGAGGGGGAGTCAAAAATGAATATTACACTGTGATTGTGTATTATATAAAATGTGCTTTATATGGCTGATTACTATATTGTCCTATTTGATTCACATATAAACTTTAAAAAGCTTTACAGAGTAATATGTAATTATAAATATATTATTTGCCACAAAAATTAGACATCAGATGTTTGGTCAAAACGGTAACCCTCAAATAATACTTCTATCAAAAAGGGAAAAAATCATTTTTTATATAGGAGTTTTAATATATATAAAGCCTAGATGAGATTACAAAATTAATCACAACATCAGTAAGTACAGTATTATTAAATGTAATTCTGAATACTTCTTGCTAACTAAATACTTTTGCTGAAGTTTAGAGGTGACCTTAAAAGGTTGAAAATCTTAAAGAAAAGAAGCCATTGTTAAGTGAACCAAAGAACTGAATCTATCATCTCTTAAACAAGTAATGAGTTAGCTCTACCAGTCTAACCACTTTCTTAACACACACCCAAATAATATGACACTAAATCTCAATGGGCGAAGCTTTTGTCTAGGTTATTTATTAACAACTTCATAACATAAAGACTGAGAAAAAACACAGAAGGGAAAAGCAGTCTAAAATACAAATTACTCTACCATATTAACTATGTAAACAAATTTATAAAGTACCCACTATAACATTATCAACATTCATTTCAAGTTGGTGCCCATAACTGCATCTTTAAAAAATAATTCTATGAGAATATAGTTCTTTTTCCTGTCTAAACCCAATAATTTTAAAACAGTTAAAATAGTTACCCTACATTTATACACCTAAGTGATTTTTCCAGACCCATGGAGCTTGTCTCTCTATATTTATTTATCTCCATCTACTTGAAAGGTAGAGACAGACAGAGACAGAAATTGATCATGCCAAGATTCCCCCCTCTTCTGCAAATGCCCATAAAACCCACAGCTGAGTTGGGATGAAGCCAGGAGCCTGTTGCCTGATACCAAAACTCCATCTGTGTTTCCCACAGAGGTGCATAGACCCAGCAACTTAAGCCATCATCTGCTGCCTCTCAGGATACATCAGCAAAAATGCAGGACCAGAACTGGAATAGTTAGGACTGTAACTGGCACTCCAATGAGGGATGCAGGAATCCCAAGCTGTACCTCAACTCATGGGGCCACAACACCCGCTCCTCTCTCTCTCTCTTAATGATCTTTTTCATTTGTTTGACAGTCAGAGTTACAGAGAAAGGGAAAGACAGATCTTCCACTCTCTGGTTCACAACCCAGACAGCCAGAAAAAAACAGGGCTGAGCCAGGCTGAAGCCAGGAGCCAGGTGCTTCATCAGGGTCTCCCTCAAGTGTGCAGGGGCCCAAGCACTTGGGCCATTTTCTGCTGCTTTTTCCAGGCAATTAGTAGGAAGCTAGATCAGAAGTCGAGCAGCCAGGATCCATACGGGACGCCAGGTTGTAGCAGAAGCTTTCCCGACCACATCACAACGATGCCCTCCCCCGGCCCCGCTTTTTTAAATTAACTTTTTTATTTTATTTTATTATTTTTTAATTTTTTTTTTATTTTTTGACAGGCAGAGTGGACAGTGAGAGAGAGAGACAGAGAGAAAGGTCTTCCTTTGCCATTGGTTCACCCTCCAATGGCCGTCGCGGTTGGCGCGATGCGGCCGGCACACCATGCTCATCCGATGGCAGGAGCCAGGTGCCAGGTGCTTTTTCCTGGTCTCCCATGGGGTGCAGGGCCCAAGCACTTGGGCCATCCTCCACTTCACTCCCGGGCCACAGCAGAGAGCTGGCCTGGAAGAGGGGCAACCGGGACAGATTCCGGCGCCCCAACCAGGTCTAGAACCCGGTGTGCCAGTGCCGCAAGGCAGAGGATTAGCCTGTTGAGCCACGGCGCTGGCCTTAAATTAACTTTTATTAGCTATTTTAAGATTACAAGAATTATTACTTTCCTGACAAGCAGTGATCATATATCTTACTTGTCTTCCTAACTGCTTCTCTCATATATATACACACATTACGGATTCATTTATTTGAAAGAGTTAAGAGAGAGAGAGATCTTCCACCCACTAGTTCACTCCCCAAACAGCCCCAAAAGCTGGGGCTAGGCAGGCCAAAGTTAGGAGCTTCCTCCAGGTCCCCCCCAAATCACTTCCGTCATCCTCTGCTGCTTTCCCAGGCCACCAGCAGGGAGCTGCAATCAAAGTAACAGCACCACAGGTGGCCCCTACCTGATTACTTCTAAGTAATCCCTTTCTTTGCCCCTTTTATTTTCTAATAATTGGTCAGAAGAATAAATATATTGATTGGGAGCCTATGAGTTTCCCTGTTTCTTCATTGTATATCTATCTTAGGTGAACAGAAAGCATTTTTCTTCTTACTCCTGGCTATATACAATTGTTAAATTTCAGAGCTAAAAGAGCCTATGGATGAACAAGTAAAATTTCCAAGTTTACAAAGGAAGAAACAGACTCACTGAAGAAAAAGTGACATGACCAAGAGGGAATTATGTTCAAGGTAAATACCACTAAGTAATATATATTTGGCAAAAAGAACTTAATGGGGTAATTCAGCAAGCAGACTGAAACACCGATATCACATTAAAACATCAGTTAACTTCTTATATCCTTGGTTTTAAAGCTACGTTAATTATCAACATGTTAGCAACTTTCCCTTATACAAATTTGATTTCTAAAAATTATTTTAACAATTTAAAAACAATCATACCCATAGCATTTTAACTGCAAATTAACACAAACTAGGTTCTGAGTTGGGGGCTTACATTCTATTCTTTGTAATTCACAGGACTTTCAGGACAGTGATCCTGGGAACTGAAGGAGACTAGAGCTATGTACAATGGAAGTCCTGGACCGAAGTTCATGAAGTACTCACAAATGATAAAACATTACAACTTCTAACTAAAGATCATAAGACACAGAACACCATATTTAAAAAGCTAATGTACTCAAATATACTGAAAAGTTCCTTAAAATTTTATATTACTCAAACTATTTCTAAGGGTAAGATAAATGACATTCTTAATCGAAACTGAAAAAGGGATATAAAGGTTAGAGCTGAATAAATCAAATGAAGTTTATTCTAAATGCTAAAATCATTAAGTCAACTGAAATAAATTAAAACCATGATTAAAACAGCATCTATCAAATTACTGATATGAATTTAAACTACTAAGAGAAACAAAGTTAATTCCTGTTATTCCAGAATTTTTTATGCTTCCCTGTTTCAAAAGAGCCTCTGGTTTGTAAACAAAAGGATCTCTAAAAACAGGGAACTATCTCCAAAAGTGAAACAAATTAATCTCTCAAAGTTATACACAGAGTCAGAATCACAGTAAAAGCTGCAGCCCTTCGTGATAGCTTTGTTACTTTTCTAAAGATCGTCTCTGCCTCACCATTCCCCTCTCACCAAGCAGTGCTTCTTAGCCATTTTCGATATCCTTCCATACACACTGAAGACTCAGCCAGCGAAGAGTACTGGCTTAATCCTGATACCCAGTGCTTCAGATCAAAATTTAATATTCCCTTCAAGAGTAAGCCACTCAATCACTTTATTCTGGTTGCAATCACTTGGTGGCTGGAGTAGCATCTGGATCACTTAACATGGTAAAGAAAGATTACCAAAAGAATGCCACAGTTGTCTATGATATATTCTGTGCGGAAACTACACAGGTACTAGGGTCCAGAGACATCAAGCCCACCCTTGGCCATGGCCCAATAAAAGAGGGAGAGAGCAATTTGCCAGTATTCAAATCAAGATTTCACTCACCCAGATGCTTTTTAAAAACCTAAATCCCATTTATATTAATACAAGGTTTGTTTTAAGCCATTTCTAGCTAGTCATGAAATCATCACATCCTTCTAGTATTTCTAATACTCATTCTGGCCTGGCTAAAAAGTTGTCAAGTAAAAATGTTTACCATCGCTATAACTTAACTTTTTCTTTTTTAAAGCTAATCAATCATGGATTTCCCCTACCTTATGAGTGTGACTGGTGAGTTTTGAATTTCACTGAAAATTAGAAGTATGATGGCATAAACACAAATTAAGTCCACCAAGTCAAACAAAATAAGAAACATAAAGGTTATAGATTTTTAATATACTAGAGAAAACAGCAAGGAGCCAAGGTGAAAGATTCGGTAGGAATTCCATCAATACTCTGCCAATTGTGGGGCAAGGGAGACATGTATTAAACTGTATTTTCAGGTCTTCACACTATGAAGTATCATTATGCAACTTGACTTTGTAATTTTTTCAGAAGCAATAAACAACTGCTCTCACTTTCTGGTCTGCTTCAGCCAGATCTTAAGGGCTACAAGTTATCCAGAGCCTGGCAACAGTAACTTTTCTTCCTTGACCCAAGAAGGCAGAGTGCCAGAGGGAAATAGCAAAGAGTAGCACTATATAAACAGGGCAAGTGGCACAAGAGCAGAGGCAAGTTATATAACCAAAATATATTTTAAAATATGTTCATAACTCGTAACAACCTTTGCCTTTGGTTGGTTTCTTGTTTGGAGTATCAGTTGAAACAGTTAATTCAATATTATCTGGATCGCCTCCTTCCTCTTCAATAGCCTACATTAGAAAGAGAAGTTAATATGCTACACAGTCTATCTAAACTTATTTTATAAAAACGAAATGAAAAAAAAATTAGCAAACCTCAAGCCTCAAGACATTAGAATTGCCAGTCATTTCATAAACCGACTTCAAAAAACAAACAAAACAAGGGCAATTAAACTACACGAGAGAGAAACTGGGGGGGGGGGAGGTAACAAATCGTTAGGTATCAAAATCACACGGAGCTTTAAATTCTACCGAGTCGACAATTAAATGTCATGCCGAACAAAAATCTAAATACGCTCTACTGCGGAAAAGGTGCTAGCTACTGAAGTAAATAACTAAGGAGTGCTCCTAATTTCCATAACGCAAACTGCTCTTCTACCACTATTCCAGCGCTCACTCAAATAAACCAGAAAGCTAGCCAGGGCAGAAAAAGCAGATCACTACGCTGATGCAAAAACTAAAAACCCAGTAGAAAACAAAACCTTTCTCTCACCCACCCATCAACTCCCACTACCAGTCCCCCTCCCCCAGAAGGGGAGAAAACGGTTGGGCACAATTAAACGGTAACTTCGCAGAAGTCACCCAAGTAACCATTCCCTCCGAGGCCAAGAAGTGCACGCGCTCACCATGGCTCAAGGCTGGGGACCCAGCGACCCCCAGGTCTCCACGATCGCCCTCGGGAGGCCGCGCCGGCCAGCCGTAGCCTTCGCAGCCCGGCGGGGACGTCCCGGGGGAGGCGGGGACGCGCTCGGCTGCTGCGGTCGGTCCCGGGCGGCTCGCGGGCCTCCGGAGAGCCAGGCCAGGCCCGGCCCGGCCCGGCCCAGCGCGCGGGGGCGGGGGCGCCGCGGCAGGGTCCTCGCCCTGCACACGCGCGCGCACACACGCACACACACACACGCGCGCGCGCGCGCGGCCGCCGCCCGGGACCCCCCTCGCCGCTCCGCCCCGCGGCTCCCGGCGGCTGCGGGCGCCCGGGCAGCTGCGGCGGAGACGGGGCGCCGAGACGCGGCCTAAGCTCGCCCTCGCGGACCACGCCGGGA
The DNA here is from genome assembly GCA_949820135.1 of Sylvilagus floridanus. Lineage (NCBI taxonomy): Eukaryota > Metazoa > Chordata > Mammalia > Lagomorpha > Leporidae > Sylvilagus > Sylvilagus floridanus. The sequence goes on from OX463239.1 coordinate 66,874,657, forward strand.
CTCACCTGCTTGAGTCGGGAAACGAGCACCGTCTTGACTCCAGTGATGTCTAAGTTCCGCCGCTTCAGCTCGGACTTAAGATCGATGACCCGCAGATCGGTGATCTTTTTACCTTCCGCCTGACCTGAGGCGGCCGAGGCTGCCACAGCACCGGCAGCGGCAGCCATCTTAGGAGAGCGCAGCGAGTGGGCTGCAGGGCGGCGGCAGCAGCGCCAACTTCCACCCGGGCCTCGGCGGCCGCCGGCGCCGCACAGCGCTGCGCACAATGAGCCGCTAGCCCCGCCCCCGGTCCGCCACCCCGGCGCAACCTGCAGCCGCAGCCAGCACCCGGATGACGGGCGCGCGTGCGCACTGCGCGGGGAGGGGCGGCCGGCGCGCTCGGCCGTGGCCACCTGGGCGCTGCGACCCGCTTGCGTGGGCCGGGAGGTCAGGCTCGTCTAACCGCACCAACGTGCGTCGCACCGCCTTTCCCCGCCGCCGGGCGAGGCGTCTTCCTGCAACGTCTCGAGTTTTGAGCCAGAACGAGGCGTTGGGCGCTACCCCGCGTTCAAAGTTCACGCGTGCCCCAAAGGGGCGTGTGCGCGCCCTGAGCCATTCCCAGGGAAACGCTTGGTCAGCCCTGCTGAGTAATCGAAAACAAAGGTGGCCAGTGTGCACGCACGAGCTAGGGTCCCCGGGCTCCACGCAAAAGGCCTCCACGGAGCCCAGAGAACAGGAAGGGCCGGCCTGGGTGACATGTCCCGCTGTCTGTCCCGGGCAGTTCCGCCTGCAGCCCACCTAAGCGGACTTGGCTCTAGGGTTGCCCTGGCTCCCTTGAAAAACAGGAAAACCCACTCTCCGTGTTGGCCCCGGTCTGCCATCCTTCGCAGAGGACCTGAAGGTTCGACCCGAAGTTATTCACTGACTGAGGACATCCGTGTTTAAATTCTGTCAGAGGCTGTGTGCACGGTTTAGCCCACCCCTCCCTCGCCCCCAAACTTGGATTCCGAGATCACTGACCATCTTCTTAAGGAGGATCAGCCTGTACAAGTGAGTACCTATCGGTAACATTAGCCAGCCTAATTAATCATCAAAGCATACGCATTTATAGAACCAAACCATAAATTCGGTAAACTGAGTGGATGCACAATTAACTATACTTGCATGTCCTGGTTTTGCAACCTGAATTGATGAGGCCTGACTTATTTAAGGTTGCTTTTTTTCTGATTGACTAAGGAGGAAGCCTGGGCGTTCTAAAATAATACTTGACATTTGGGTAGTTCTTTTAGGGCGAAGGAGGCATTTTGACATACAATAACCCCCTTAATCCTTCCCAAGTCTGGCAGGAAAATCTCTGTGAGGCTTAGAAAGATTAAATGACTTGTCCGTGTTCACACAGCTGGTGTGTGGCAGAGCTATGCTCAAATCCAGTCCTCCTGATTCCAAATCCAGCTCTGTCTGCTACCACGTTGGTTTCACAGTCACAGTGTTTTAGAATTCAAAAGCTCCGTAGAAATCTTCTAACGCAATCCTCTCCTTTTTTATAGGAAAAGATCTTAAGGGATTTGACTAGGGACCCACCGCTAATTATCGGCTGCATTTACTCTAAATCTCAGATTTCTTCCCAGAGTCTTCCCACTCAGCCACTCTTCCCCCATCTTCTGTAGACACATTTTTCTTTTTTTAAAGATGTATTTATTTGAAAGGCCGAGTTACAGAGAGAGAGAGAGAGAGAGAGAGAGAGAGAGAGAGATCTTCCATATACTGGTTCACTCTCCAGATGGCTGCAACAGCAGAGCTGCGCCAATACGGAGCCAGGAGCTTCTTCCCTGTCTCCCATATGGGTGCAGGGCCCCAAGCACTTGGGCCATCTTGCGCTGCTTTCCCAGGTGCATTAGCAGGGAGCTGGATCGGAAGTGGAGCAGCCAGGACTTCAACCAGCACCCATATGGGATGCTGGTGTCGAAGGTGGCTAATTTACCAACTATGCCACGATGCTGGCCCCCTGTGAACACTTTTAAGAATGGATTATGCTAACCAAAACTAACAGTATGATTGAAAATAGAAAGAAAAGAAAAGTAATAGAGTTTTAGAACAAAGATTACTGTAGGGGCCAGCGCTGTGGCATAGAGGATAAAGCCACTGCTTACCGTGCCAACATCCCATATGGGCAGCTCCTGGCTCCTACCTTCTGATCAACACAGCTCCAGCTGTTGCAGCCATCTGGGGAGTGAGCCAGCGGATGGAAGACCTCTCTCTCTGTGTCTCTGTGCCTCTGCCTCTCTTTAACTCTGCCTTTCAAATAAATAAATAAATCTTTTAAAAAAGAGATTGCTGAGGGGACATAACAGCTAAGCTTTACGTGTGATTGCTCTTAGAATAGTAGTGCCATTCTTTTTGGAATTTTTACTTGCAAGTGGTTAAATGAAAAGCAAGAAAGCAAACATGGCAATAGGTTACCAAAGTAAGTGAAGCAAAATATGAATTATTATTGGAAACAAATGTTGCAAAATGTTAATTAGGAAATGTAGGGCTTTTTAAAAAATAAGGTTGAAGTTATTTACCATAACTTGGTTGAACATAACAATTCATCTATTTTTTTATAATAGGGAAAAATAAAATGGAGAGAGGACATCACTTTTCACATGCAGAATATTTAATTTTGTCATTTAACCTATGATTCTTTTTTCAAAATTACCTAAAGTAACTTACTAGTTAATGAATATTTCTTTAGTACAATATGATGTTTGAAATACATTTAGGTGAAGGAACATGATAATTTTTCTCAAGATTCAGTTTATTATTTGGATATTTAATTTTTCCTAAAGCTAGTAGAGCTATCTCTCGTTCTTCACCAACGTCCTGGACCACGTTGTAGACAAAACAACGCTCTGAGCTGCTCCAGTCATGCTTATCTTTTTATATGCACTCATGTTTGTATACCAGGAACTTCAGAAAGTTCACAGAAAATTTGCATTGTCTTTTATTTTTATTTTTTATTTATTCGACAGAGTTATAGACAGGGAGAGAGAGACAGAGAGAAAAGTCTTCCTTCCATTGGTTCACTCCCCAAATGGCCACTACGGCCAGCGCTGTGCCGATCCAAAGCCAGGAGCCAGGTGATTCCTCCTGGTCTCCCAACCACTTGGGCCATCCTCCACTGCTCTCCTGGGCCACAGCAGAGAGCTGGACTGGAAGAGGAGCAACTGGGACTGGAACCTGGTGCCCATATGGGATGCCAGCACTGTAGGCAGAGGATTAACCAAGTGAACCACGGCACCAGCCCTGCCTTGTCTTTTATTTCCACTTTTCATGAATGTTTTGGAGTCCCCTTGTTAATCTGCTAAAGAGTACTGCAAAAAAAATTACTGCCAACCTATGTTTTGTCTAGAGCCTCTTACCATTTATTTTTAGCATTTGGCACTTACTATGTAGGTTTCTTTCAACAAATATCTACTTAGTATTTAGTATCTTAAAGGCATCCCAAGTTCTAGGAAGATAATGATTGCCTTATTTATCTTGTTCATAGTGTGTGTGCAATAAATACTGATGGATTGAAGGAAAACAGAAACTCATTTGCCCTTTGGAGACTATACTCTGATGGCAAACTAAGACATTAATCAGTTATAAAAATACATGTAAACTTGCAACTGTAGCTAGTGCAATGTAAACAAGGAATATGGCACTAAGCCCATTATAAGAAAATTTTACTCTTGGGGATAGATAAAATGATCTTTATTTTATGGGCAAAAACCCTGATGTTAACACATGTCAGTAACTAGTCCAAGAGAATTGAGTTAATGAGTGGAAGACTCATTAACTGATTTGTGCCCCACATCCTTGCAACAGCCAGGGCTGGGCTTGGCCAAACCCAGGAACCCAGAACTATATCTGGATCTCCCATGTGGGTGGCAGGGACTCCACCTGCTGCTTCCCACAATATGCATTAGCAGAAAGCTAGATTGAAGGCAGAATGGGGACTCATACCCAGGCACACCAATATGGGATGTGGGTATCCCAACTAGCATCAGAACTGCTGCACCGATCATATTCCTTTAATTGTTTTGGAGAGACCTTAAAGTCTGCTTAAACCGTCTTCCTGTCTGTATCATTGTGCCTTATCCCTATATCCAAATAGCTATTAAACCTTTCCTATCTTGAAACATCTTTACTTGACCCAGCTATTTCCTTTTAGCAACAGTTGCATTATTGTGTTTTTCTCCTAATGGTAATGACAGAGCAGGTAGATCAGATTGATGGTGCTTCAAAGATAACAAAAATGCTCAGGAAAAAAAAAAAAAAACTTCAAAAAGCATCAAAGAGGGGCCGGCGCCTGCAGTGCCAGCATCCCTTATGGACGCTGGATCAAAACCCAGCTGCTCCACTTCCCCTCCAGCTCTCTGCTATAGCCTGGGAAAGCCATACAAGATGGCCCAAGTCGTTGGGCCCCTGCACATGGGAAATCTGGAAGAAGTTCCTGGCTCCTGGCTTTGGATCCGCGCACCTCTGGCCACTGTAGCCAGTTGGGGAGTGAAACAGTGGATGGAAGACCTCTCTCTCTGTCTCTCCTTCTCTCTGTGTAAATCTGACTTTCAAATAAAATAAATAAATCTTTAAAAAAAATGCATCAAAGAACTAACAAGATAGTGAAAAATCACAGAGCTTAGGACCTGTGCTGTAATATAGCAGGTTAAGCCTCTGCCTGCAACACTGGCATCCCATATGGGTATCACTTCCAGTTCCAGCTGCTCCATTTCCAATGCAACTTCCTGATAATGGCCTGGGAAAAGCAACAGAAGATGGCCCAAGTATTTGAACCCCTGCACCCAAGTGGGAGACCTGGAAGAAGGTCCTAGCTCTTGGCTTCGGCCTGTCCCAGTCCTGGCCATTGTGGCCATCTGGGGAGTGGGCCAGTGGATGGAAGATCTCTCTCTCTCTCTCTCTCTCTCTCTCTCCCTCCCTCCCTCCCTCCCTCCCTCCCTCCCTCCCTCTTTTTGTCGCTCACTCCCTCCCAACTCTGACCTTCAAATAAATAAATATTTAAATAAGAAAAATTACTGGGCCAAAATTTGAGAGAAGACTGGAATTTGGGAGAGGACTCCAACATTTAGAGTAAAAGGAGATATTTGCTAATGCTACGAGGAAGGCAGTGGAGATATACACCAGTTTTGAGTGATTTGAGTGGCAAAAAGTATAAGAGGAGAACTCCAGGTTCTGCCAAGGGAAAGGGATCATCCTAAGTTTCTTTTTGAGACTCTAAAGTAGTCCTCTTTAGACTAAAAGATGAACCAGAAGGAAGGGAACCTTTGGCCAAATGAGACTGTGCTTGCTGTCATGCTGATGACCTGAAGTTCTGTCCTAACACCTCTGTCATGTTGCTGGTACTATGACCTGGCAGAAGCAAATGTAAATTATCAATAAAGGAAAGCACAAAAACATTAGCTGTGTCCACCAATGTTTCTAAATATTTTAAAAATTGCTGTGTCTGCTGGTGCCACGGCTCACTAGGCTAATCCCCCACCTGTGGTGCAGGCACCCCGGGTTCTAGCCCTGGTTGGGGTGCTGGTTCTGTCCCGGTTGCTCCTCCTCCAGTCCAGCTCTCTGCTGTGGCCTGGGAGTGCAGTGGAGGATGGTCCAAGTGCTTGGGCCCTGCACCCGCAAGGGAGACCAGGAAAAAGCACCTGGCTCCTGGCTTCAGATTGGAACAGCGCACCGGTCGTGGCAGCCATTTTGGGGGTGAACCAATGGAAAAGGAAGGCCTTTCTCTCTGTCTCTCTCTCTCTCTCACTGTCCACTCTGGCTGTCAAAACAAAAAATAAATAAGTCTTTTTTAAAAATGAAATAAATAAAACTAAGAAATTGGTGAATAGGATTTTCTGTAGATTAGGCAAAACTGAAAGTAAAGTTAGTGAGCTAGAAGATGGGTCAGAAGCAATTACCAAACATTAATGAATGGAAGAGCAAAAAGGTGGGAAATACAGAAGAAAGAATATTAGGAAGGAAAGATATTTCAAACTCAAATTGAGAAATTTAAGAAAAGTTTAATGAAAGGATTATTTACAAAGGTGTGGGCGGTGCTCAGAGAAATCACTTATGCTTGGAGTCACAACAGTGGAGTCTACTACCTCCAAGCCTGAATAGGCAAGGAAGGACTAAGTACTAGAACATAAGAGAGTGTTTCAAAAAGTTTACAGGGGCAGGTGCTGTGGCTCACTTGGTTAATCCTCCGCCTGCGGCGCCAGCATGCCATATGGGCGCTGGGTTCTAGTCCCGGTTGCTCCTCTTCCAGTCCAGCTCTGTGCTGTGGCCCAGGAGGGCAGTGGAGGATGGTCCAAGTGCTTGGGCCCCTGCACCCACATGGGAGACCAGGAGGAAGCACCTGGCTCCTGGCTTCAGATCGGTGTAGCACTGGCCGTGGCAGCCATTTGGGGAGTGAACCAATGGAAGGAAGACCTTTCTCTCTGTCTCTCTCTCTCACTGTCTATAACTGTACCTGTCCAAAAAAAAAGTTTACAGAAAAATTGAATTATACGTTTATAAGGTGAGCTTTTGGTGCACTGATTGCAACACCTCTTGGGTCTCATGCATCCCATGTCAAAGTACCTGGGTTTAAGTTCTGGCTCTGCTTCCTGTTAATATGCACCCTGGGAGGCAGCAGGTAATGGTTCAAGTACTTAAGTCCCTGTCACCCATGTAGGATACCCATACTGAGCTGGCCCAGCCTCAGCTGTTGGAGGCATTTGAAGAGTGAACAGAGGGATGGAAGATCTTTCTCTGTCTCTGTTTCTCTGTTTTTCAAATAAAATAAAAATAAAAAAAATTTTAAAGGTAAGTTTATTTTCGGTGCAAAAAATTGAAATCCATAGTTTTTTTTTTATAATTTGCATTTTCTGTGAACTTTTGGAAGATTCCATCACAGGGTAGACCTGTGGAGAAGCCCCATGAGTGGCCTAAGGCTCCAACAGAGGGAAACAGCCAAGGTTACTTCACAGTAGAGGAAAAGCCATGGAAATGTTGGTAGCAATGAATGAACAGCCTCAGTCTTCTACACTCTGATCTCCCACCAATGCTCCCACTGGCCGAACCAGCTGAGATGAGAGTACAGAAAGCAGTCAGTTTGGTCCTTAAGTGCCTGCCCCTTGGGACACAGAATAGAGGAACAGGAACACGGGAAAGATGCACTGTAGAAAGGAAGAGTCAGACAGGATACAAAGAGAAAGTCTTAACATAATTTCAATTGGATTTTCAGAAAGGAAAGAGATGGTAGGGCAGAACCAATCTCTGAGGAGATAGATAGTGGCTGAGGATGTTCCAAAATGTACGCAAGATACTGAATCAGAAATGCAAGAACTCCAACAAAGCCTGAGGAGGATACATTCTTAAAATCCCACCAAGACACATCTTAGTGAAAGTACAGGAAATCAAAGAAAAAAATCTTAAAGCAGAGCAAAAATTGGGTCACCTTCAAAGGAGCAAATATAAAATAGAATACTGATTTTTTAGTAGTGAAGTGGAAAACAGAAAATAGACTTACATGTATTTAAATAAAATAATTGCTAATATCAAGCAAAAGCTAAGATAATTAACCACAAGTAGATATGCACAAAAGGAAATACTAAATGGTATCTTAACCTTTTTTTAAAACATGTATTGATTTTATTTGAAAGGCAGAGCAACAGAGAGAGGGAGAGACAGACAGAGAAAGAGATCTTCTGTTAGCTGTTAGCCACACAACAGCTAGGTCTGGGCCAGGCCAAAGCCAGGTGCACAAACTCCATCCAGGTCTCCCACGTGTGTGGCAGGGATCCTAGTATTTTGACCATCTTCCACTGCATTCCATTAGGAAGGAGACAGATCAGAAGCCAAGAAGCTCTAAAATGACATCACAAGCGTGGGGCTTAGCCTGCTGCATCACAATGCCAGCCATTAAATGGTATCTTTAGAAAGAAGGAAAATGATCCCAGAGAGAGAGAGGTGTATGTCATAACCTCTAGGGTAATCAGTAATCAAATATTTTAAAGAATATGTAACTTTCAAACTGATGGAAAAAAATTATCCTAAAGAGCACAAGACAGAAGATAAAAGGGACATAGATCTAGCGGTATAAAAGAAATCATACTATACTCGAATTGGCACTCATATGGGATACTGGCACTGCAGATGGGGGCTTTAACCTGCTGCGCTACAGCACTGGCCTATTTGCACATTTTTAAACACTCATGAACTCTTAGAAAATTTGATCATATACTGCCTAAAGAACAAGTCTTGGGGCCGGCACTGTGGCGCAGTGGGTTAATGCCCTGGCCTGAAGCACCGGCATCACATATGGGCACCGGTTTGAGACACAGCTGCTCCATTTCTGATCCAGCTCTCTGCGATGGCCAGGGAAAGCAGTAGAGGATGGTCCAAGTCCTTGGCCCCCTGCACCCACTTGGGAGACCCAGAAGAAGCTCCTGGCTCCTGGCTTTGGAACAGTGCAGCTCTGGCCACTGTGGCCATTTGGGGAGTGAACCAGTGGATGAAAGACCTCTCTCTTTCTCTCTGCTTCTCCTCTCTTTGTGTAACTCTGACTTTCAAATAAATAAATTTTTTAAAAAGTCTCAATAATTTCAAATGACTCAATCTGAGTCACATTGCAATTCAACCAAAATTAAAAGGCAAAATGATAGAAAACCATAATATATTTGGAAATTAGTAAATACACTTAGAAATAAACTGATTATCAAAAAAAATCACAATCATGAAAATAGAACATTTCACAACATAGAGAAAACAGCTGAAGAGGTGTTTAAATGAAAATTTTTAGGATTAAATGCATTTATTAGGAAAGAAGAAAGATGGAAAGTAAGCCAAGTATCCATCTCATTAAGTTACAAAGAATAGCAAGCCAAACCCAAATGAAGAAGGAAGCAGGGAAAGATAGGAGCAAAAATAAATGAAATACAAAATACAGATGTGACTGAGTGATCCACAGAGGCAAAAGCTATTTCTGGGATAAATTTATAAAACCTAAAGACTAGTAGCTGAAAGGAAAAAGAGAAGTATGTGTGTTGAAGAGAGTCTATATGGGATTCTCCAACAAGGCTTTATCAAGACTAGAGTATTTGTTCTCAGAATGCATTATTGGAATGTTAGCTTCATGCAAAGTATGGACCAACTGATATGGATGTAGAAGTAAAGACATAGGAGGTCCTAAAGGACACACAGTCTAATGAACAATCAAACCAACATTTACGTTACAATGTAAATACTCAACTATGGATAGACAGACTGGAGCTTTGGGCCCTAAAGTAAATTTGGGATATTTCCTACTGAAAGTGACTTCTAAGTTGAGTTTTGAAGGATGAGAAGTGTGGAGGAAGTGAGGAAGTGTGAGGGAGCAGAAGATTCAACTGAGACAAGGTGATGTGAGAGTGTGTTGCAGCCAAGAAATTTCAAGTATGTAGCACAGGGAGAGGAGGGATGAGAGAGAAAACTAGAGAGGTAGCCTGGAGTTTCCCATGTATGCTATCATGGGAAAGAGGCAGAGGGATCAGATAGGGAGCTCTTGGTATGTAGAGTGAGGTGGAGTGGGAAAGGATGAATTACAGAAGTACAATCCAGGGATCTTCGTCATCGGATGGATGTGGGGTCATGATATTCATTGAGATGCAGAAACAGGTGGGGGAACAGATTCATGGTGAAGAAAGGATGAGAGTTGGGTTTAAAGTTAGAAACTTTAAGGATCAAGAATATGGCAGTAGAAAGGTTGAAAAGAGGGCGTAGAAGATGCCAAGGAGAAAAGAACAGTCAGGGAGAGAAATTTCGAGTTTCTTTCCATATTCTTGTCTTTTCTTTTACAATTAAGCTCTCCAAAAAAGGTGGTCTGGTATTGCTGCTTCTTCCTCACAGTTCTCCATTAACCCACCTTGGTGCAGCGCTGTCCCTACTATTGCCTTTAATTTACTCTTCCTGAACCCACCAATGACCTAATACCTACTCAAGTGACTATATGTTTTTATTTTAAGTTGTTCTTTTCATGTGGAAAGCAGAGAATGGAGAAAGATCTTCCATCTGATGATTCACTCCCCAATAGCTCCTAGAAGCCAGAGTTGGGTCAGTTCAAATCCGGGAACCTGGAACTCCATGTGGGTCTCCCACATGGGTGGCAGGGACCTAGCTACTTGAACCATCACATACTGCCTCCTACTGCACATTAACAGGAAGGTGGAATTGAAGATGAAACTGGGACTCCAACCTAGGCACCCCAGTATGGAATGCAGATGCCTCAAGTGGTGTCTCCACTGACAAACACTCACTCCTACTCTGTAATTCTTTATTATATTCTGTGTCCCTGCCAACCACCCCCTCAGCATTTGATATCAATTATACTCCTTGATTGAATCGCCTTTCTCTCAATTTCTAGGATATCAGAATCTTTTCTGTTTCTTCTTATCTTTGAATATACTGTTTTCCTTGTAGGTTGTCTTCTTTGCCCATCAACCAAATGTTCCAAATTCCAGAGCTGTATGGTGTATACTAAAGGTTAACTCAAAAAACACCCATTTGAATCCCCCCATTTCCTAGCTTTCATCTATCATGAAGACTGGGAAGATTCTTTGTCTTTTCCTGGAGTTAGGAATTTGAGGCCAGCGCTGTGGCACAGTGGGGTTAGTGCCCTGGCCTGAAGTGCTAGCATCCCATATGGGTGCCGGTTCAAGACCCGGCTGCTCCTCTTCCAATGCAGCTCTCTGGATTGGAAGTGGGCCTGGGAAATCAGTAGAAGATGGCCCAAGTCCTTGCGTCCCTGCACTCATGTGGCTTCTTTGGATCGACACAGTTCTGGCCATCGTGGCCAATTGGGGAGTGAACCATCGGATAGAAGACCTCTCTCTGCCTCTCCTCTCTCTGCGTAACTGACTTTCAAGTAAATAGTAATAATAATAATATAAAAAAGGAATTTCCACGTGACACAGTTTAAGACCATGAGGTATGGTAGAAATCCCCAGGAGAGAGTTTCCCTTTCCCATTAGGAAGACAGCCTGACAGAGGAACAGGTTTGTGCATCATCCTTCACTTTTCTGCTTTTTCTTGCCTTGAACATGGATGTGAAGTTGGAACTGCAGCTGTGATCTTTGGATCTTGAGGATGAAACTCATGTGACAAAGATGGTGTAGGAGGGAAACTAAGGTTACATGATGACACCCTTCAGCCATATCAGCAGTGAACTGCCCACTCCCAGTCTACTTGTTGCATGAGATAAAAAAAAAAAAAAAAACATAGGGTTTAAACTATTCTTAGCCAAGTTAAAATCCTGACTGGTGGAAGTTTGTGTTCTTGGATATTTTCCCTTTCCTTTTCCATTGCTCTACAGGGAGATCTTATTTACCATTGTGATTTTCTTTAAGATTTATTTATTAATTTGAAAGAGTTACACACAGAGAGAAGGAGAGACAGAGAGAGAGGTCGGTCTTCCATCCGCTGGTTCACTCCCCAGTTGGCAGCAATGGCTGGAGTTGCGCTGATCTGAAGCAAGGACTCAGAAGCTTGTTCTGGGTTTCCTACACAGGTGTAGGGGCCCAAGGCCTTGGACCATCTTCTACTGCTTTCCCAGGAGATAGCTGGATCAGAAGTGGAGCAGCCAAGGCTTGAACCAGCACCCATATGGGATACCGACACTGCAGGTGGTGGCTTTATCCGCTCTGCCACAGAGTTAGCCCCTGCCATTGTGATTTTCATCAACAGTCATATAGAGTTGATTCAGAAAATCCATATTTCTGTCTAAATCTTTCCTCTGAGTTTTGAACCCATATATCCAACTGCCTACTGGAGGTTTCCACTTGAATGTCTACTTCAATGAAATTCGACATATGCACATTTTCTTAATGTCTTCCAGCTTAAAATAACGAAACTAGAATATATTTTGAAGCAAAACAAGCATTTTAAATAATAAACACACAGAGCTTATATCTATACAGAACCACAAATTAATATTATGGATCTGATTTTTATTTAATTGTCTCCAAAGTTACTCTAAGCTTTTTCATAGTTGTAAAGTCACCCAGCGGTGGAGGTAGAGATATGCCATTTGAGGGGAGAAGAAATTTCTGGGTTGTAGAATAGTTACATACTACCCAAACCTCTAGTTGGGACATCAAATTTGAGCACTACATAGTTCTCGGGTGACTCTACCTGATTATTCACAGAGGGAAGACTGTCCTTTCTCATTATTGCTCTCTTGGTAGACAGCTTTAAACCAGTGCATTTCAGCTGAGATTTTTATCCACTGTCTTTTTTGGTGGTATTGGGGCTAGCTCTGCTGCAACTCTATTGCTATTTTAGTTATGACACACCCTTGAATATTTTAATTTAAAACATAAAAGTGCCTTTTGATGTATAGTTGAACTAGTCTAGACTGAAAGGCTTGTGTAGGTTCAAAGACTGGGGAGAATGATCACATAAATGATTTTACTATTCACTATTAAACATAGGAAAAAAACCAGTGAAAAAATATATTTAAAATTATGATATGAATAAACATGATTTCCACAAAGCCTACCTTTATGTTTAATGGTGGTCAGCAGTCTAAAATGCCTATGGAAATTAAAAATCTTCCAGGTTAGGTGTGCCAGAATAATAGCTACCTGCTTTTTGTATCATTTAAAACTGGAATGAGGCAAGGTGGGGCATCCTTAGCTGGGCTGATGAGAGCGACCATATGAGGAAATCGCTACTGCACCATGAAACCCTATGTTCCGGTTCATGTAGATTCAACAAACCCACTCAGAAGTTTGGTGCAGCAGGCCTAGCTATGGCCTTTCAAATGGAGAAAGCCTTTTCTTTAAATTTTAGAACTCAGATTTCTTGGGGTAGAGTAATATTTAATTAAATTACATAATTAAAGTAATATGTGCAACTGGAAAAACAGGTTTTGGAGCAAATTCATCTGACTCGTGGTAAGTGGACAGCCCAACTTCTGGCAGCAGGAGTGCATGATCATGCTGGAGAGCAGCCTCCTTACAGGATCAGTGTGCCAAGGGTAGTAGCCAATTTGACAAACGAAGAGTGGACATTGCTTAATGGAGTGAGTTAGGTCAGAGGAGGCAGGTCAAGAACACTTGTTCTGTCTCTAGGTATGTAAATGATATGAATTTGTTCTGTGTTGGAGTTTGGGAGGATCTCTCCATCTCTCTATTTTTCTGTGATGATTTGTAGTCTGCCATATCCTTAGGAGGACATTCCTCAGTTGTTTGCAATGAGTAACTTGAAGTGGATAGCTATGGCATAGATGGTTTTACATGTTCACAGGACTCTTCCTGGGTGCTCAGGTGCTTAGGTTGCAGCCTCTGTAGCAGATTGGGTAATGGGATGTGGGTGGAACTGATGTAAGCCATTTTCAGGCTTGGCCCTTAAAAATGTTGGGCAATCTTCCAGTCTTATCTTTACTGCTGTATCTTGGAGGCCTCATGGTCCAGATGGTATAGCTATAAGATGGTGGAGGTTTACCTGAACTACAAGAATTGTCACAGGGTTGAGAAATATGCTTCTATAATATTACACCACTACAATTTCGGGGTTTGTCAGCTGTGGTAGGTAGTGACTGATTGCTGTGATTCATACCGTAGCTCAAATAAAATCAGAAACTGGTAAGGTTGGTTGCCCATAAGGGGAACTGAGTGATTGCAAGACTATTGGAGGATAGAAAACTTTCATGATACATTTATAACATATATATACACCTGTGTGTATATATATGCACATATATGTGTGTTATATATTCATACTTTTTTAGTTACTGAGACACATTCTGAGAAATGTATTGTTAGGCAAATCCATCATTGTGTGAACCTCATGGAGTGTACTTACACAAACTAATATGATAAAAAGTCATTAAATGACAGAATCTTATATATGATCACACATGTATTTGGTTCATTACTGACCAGAATTGCATTCTGCAGTATAGGACTGTATACCAGTGTAAATACACTCAGATCAAGATATAGAACATTTTTAGTACCCACCACCTTCCTGGAGATAGCCACTGTTCTGACTCCTATCATGACCCATTAGCTTTGTTTGTTCTTGAACTTTTATTTATATGGATTCATGTACTGTTTACTCTTTGTAAAAAATCATTTATTTGTTTTCATTGCATTTTTTTTAGAAAGATTAATATATTTATTTGAAAGGCAGAGTTACAGAGGCAGAAGCAGAAAGAGAGAGAGAGAGAGAGAGAGATCTTCTATCCACTGGTTCACTGCTCAAGTGGCCTCAACAGCTGGAACTGAAGTAATCTGAAGCCAGGAGCCAGGAGCTCCTTCTGCATCTGTCATGTGAGTACAGGAGCGTAAGGACTTTTGGGCCATCCTCTGCTGCTTTCCCAGATGCATTAGCAGGGAACTGGATCGTAAGTGGAGCAGCCAGAGCCCATATGGGATATTGGTGCTGCAGGCTGGGCCTTTAACCCACTAGTCCACAGTGCCAGCCCCTTTCATTGCATTTGAAATGTGGAGAGATCAACATCTTCCATTGGCTGATTCACTCCCTAAATGCTTGCAAAGTCTTTGTCAGGCCAAAGCCAGTAGCCTTAATCCCAGTTTGGGTATCCCATGTGAGTGTCAGGGACTCAAGTACTTGCCCCATCTTCTGCTTCCTCCCAGGATACAAATTATTAGGCAGCTGGATCAGAAGCAGAGGAGCTAGAACTTGAACCTGGCACTCTGATATAGAATACAGGGCTCCCAACTAGCAACTTAACCACTCTGCCAAATTCCTACAACTACTTTCTTTTTTTTTTGTTTGTTTCTCTCCTTTAATTCAACAATCTATGAGATTAATCCATGTTGTTGCATAAACTAACAATTTGTTCTTTTTAAATTGTTCAATAGTATGTTGTATGAATTTAGCACATTTGTTTATTCATTTTCCTATTAATGGACATTGGACTTCTTACAGTTTGGGGATATTGTGATAAAGATAAGAAATAAACCTATGAAAATTCTCATATGTGTCTTTTTGTAGACATATGCATTCAGTGAATATTCTAAGCAGCAATTTAAGCTGCTGCACTAAATGCCCAGCCCAATAAATTAGATTTTTAAAACAATTTAAAAATATTTTGAGACCCAGGATGGGTATTTGGTGCAGCAGTTGACACCAGTTGGAATACCCACATCCTGTATCAGAGTGCCTGGGTCCAAGTCCTGCCTCTACTTCCAAGTTCAGCTTCCTGCTAATGTGTATACTGGGAGGTAGCAGGTGATGGCTCAAGTACTTGAGTCCTTTCTACCCATGTGGGAGATGTGGATGGAATTCCTGGTTGCTGGCTTCAGCCTGGCCAGGACCTCGCTGTTGAGGTCATTTGCAGAGTGAACCAGCAAATGGAACGTCTCTCTCTCTCTCTTTCTCTGTCTTTCTTCATTGCTCTGCTTTTCAAATAAAGAAAAGACTAGGGAAAAACAGGTAATTGTTATGAGAAGTTTGTTTAGAAAACCTGAGTTTGGACCCAGCCACCTTCCCTGTGCTTCCTGGCTTTGTGTGATCCTTGCTCCATGTGTGTTCCACCATCCACTGCAGGGTCTTCACCAGAGCCTACAGCATGCTGTTTAGATTTCCAGCCTCCAAAACATTGAGCCAAATAAAATCTCTTTCCTGCCTAAGAGACTTGCCTGAGGAATTTAATTGTAGTAACAGAAAGCTAGCTAATACAGTGAGTAATGACAGTTTTACTTCTTTTCTTTTCATTTTTATACTTTTTATTTAATTTTCCACCTTGTTTTTCTGACTAGGACCTTCAACATAATGTTGAGTAGAATCAACAGCAGTGGGTTAGAGTGTCTTATCCCTAATATCATGGAAAATATATTTACTATTTCACTCTTCTCTATGATATTAGTGAAAAGGTTTTTGTTAATACTTTTTCTCAGAATAGGGAAGTTCATTTTTATTCCCAATACAATGTAGTTTTTATTTATTTATTTATTTATTTTTGGACAGGCAGAGTGGACAGTGAGAGAGAGACAGAGAGAAAGGTCTTCCTTTTGCCATTGGTTCACCCTGCAATGGCTGCTGTGGCCGGCACGCTGCTGCAGGGGCACTGCACTGATCCAAAGCCAGGAGCCAAGTGCTTCTCCTGGTCTCCCATGGGGTGCAGGGCCCAAGCACTTGGGCCATCCTCCACTGCACTCCCGGGCCATAGCAGAGAGCTGGCCTGGAAGAGGGGCAACTGGGACAGAATGTGGTGCCCCGACTGGGACTAGAACCTGGGATGCCGGTGTCGCAGGCGGAAGATTAAATCGCCTATTGAGCCGCAGCGCCGGCCACAATGTAGTTTTAAGTTGTGTTTTTATGAGTCAGGTTAAGTAAATCTCTTTACACATAGCATGTCCTACCATATTTCCATTTTAAAGGACTGCTTTTTCATATTCATTGGTAACTTTAATTTTTAAAAATTTTATGGAGCTGGCAGGCACTGTGGAGCAGTGTGTTAACACCCTGGCCTGAAGCACCAGCATCCCATATGGATGCCGGTTCGAGACCCAGCTGCTCTACTTCCTATCCAGCTCTCTGCCATGGCCCAAGTCCTTGGGCCCCTGCTCCCACATGGGAGACCTGGAAAAAGCTCCTGGCTCCTGGCTTCGGATCGGCGCAGTTCTGGCCATTGCGGCCAATTGGGGAGTGAACCATCGGATGAAAAACCTCTCTCTCTTTGCCTCTCCTCTCTCTTTTCTGTGTAACACTGACTTTCAAATAAATAAATAAATCTTTAAAAAATTTTTAATTTAGGGAGCCGGCGCTGTGGCTCACTAGGTTAATCCTCTGCCTGCTGCGCCAGCATCCCATATGGGCACCAGGTTCTAGCCCCTGTTGCTCCTCTTCCAGTCCAGCTCTCTGCTGTGGCCCGGGAGGGCAGTGGAAGATTGCCCAACTGCTTGGGCCCCTGCACCCTCATGGGAGACTAGGAGGAGGCACCTGGCTCCTGGCTTTGGATCGGAGCAGCACCAGCCGTGGTGGCCATTAGGGGAGTGAACCAATGGAAGACCTTTCTCTCTGTCTCTCTCTCTCACTGTCTGTAACTCTACCTGTCAAATAAATAAATAAATAATTATGTAACACAGGCAGACAGAGCTCCCCTCCAGTAGTTCACTCCCCAGATGCTCCCAATAGCTGGGACTGGGCCAGAACAATTCCAGGAACAAGGAACTCAATCCTCATCTCCCACACGAGTCACAGAAGCCTAACCACTTAAGCTATCATCACTGCCGCCCAGGTCTGTGTTTGTAGGAAGTCAGAGCTGGTGCCAGGTATAGAACTCAGGCACTCCAATATGAGATGTGAGATTTTTTTAAAAGATTTATTTATGTTACTTGAAAGTCAGAGTTACAGAGAGACAGAGTCAGAGAGAGAGAGAGGGAGAGAGAGAGGTCTTCCATTGCTGGTTCTCTCCTCAAATGGCCACAACGTTAGCCAGAGCTGGGCCAATCTGAAGCCAGGAGCCAGGACCTTCTTCCAGGTCCCTTATGCAGGTACAAGGGCCCAAGGACTTGGGCCATCTTCGACTGCTGTCCCAGGCCATAGCAGAGAGCTAGATTGGAAGTGGAGAAGCTTGGACTTAATGGCGGTCATATGGGATGCTGGCACTGCAGGCAGCAGCTTTACCCACTGTGCCACAGCATCGACCCCCCTTAAATAGGGTTTTAAACATTCTCTTATTAATTTATAGATATACTTTATATATGAGAGAACTTTAAAAGTTCTTTCTTCTTTCTTTCTTTCTTTCTTTCTTTCTTTCTTTCTTTCTTTCTTTCTTTCTTCCTTCCTTCCTTCCTTCCTTCCTTCCTTCCTTCCTTCCTTTCTTCCTTTCTTCCTTTCTTCCTTTCTTTCTTTCTTTCTTGACAGGCAGAGTGGACAGTGAGAGAGAGAGACAGAGAGAAAGGTCTTCCTTTGCCATTGGTTCACCCCACAGTGGCCGCTGCGGCTGGTGTGCTGCGGCTGGCGCACCGCGCGGATCCGAAGCCAGGAGCCAGGTGCTGCTTCTCCTAGTCTCCCATGGGGTGCAGGGCCCAAGCACTTGAGCCATCCTCCACTACACTCCCTGGCCACAGCAGAGAGCTCGCCTGGAAGAGGGGCAACTGGGACAGAATCCGGCACCCTGACCGGGGTGAGAACCTGATGTGCCGGTGCCGCAGGTGGAGGATTAGCCTAGTGAGTCGCAGCACCGGCCAAAAGTTCTTAAAAATAGAATTAGAAGATAAATTTATTTCAGTGCACAAATTTTGAAATCCATGCATACAAGAAGTCTTAAAAAAATCCATGCAGAGATAGCCTTTTATATATATATATATATATATATATATATATATATATATATATATATATATATTTTGGCAGTGGCTAATATGCTACTGGGGATGCCCACATCCCATATCAAAGTGCCTGGATTTAAGTCCCAGCTCTGCTTCTATTTCCAACTTTCTGCTTAGGTGCACATTGGGGGACAGCATGTGATGGCCCAAGGAGTTGTGTCCATGCTACCCATCTAGAAGACCCAGGTTAAGGTCCAGGCTCCTGGCTGTGGCTTGGCCCAGCACTAATTACTGTGGTTATTTGGGGAGTGAATCAGTGGGTGGAAGGTCTCTGTCTCTCTATCTTTCAAATACAAGTAAATAAACCAAATAATTTTTTTAAAAAAATCTATGTATACACATAAATAAATGTTTACTATGAAAAAATATGCATGGATTTCAAATTTTTTGTGCACCAAAATAAAGGTTTCTTCTAAATCTATTTTTCATGAGCTTTTGGAAGTCTCTGCATATTAGGAAGTTCTTTTTTTTTTTTTTTTTTGACAGGCAGAGTGGACAGTGAGAGAGAGAGACAGAGAGAAAGGTCTTCCTTTGCCGTTGGTTCACCCTCCAATGGCTGCCGCGGTCGGCGCGCTGCGGCCAGTGCACCGCGCTCATCCGATGGCAGGAGCCAGGTGCCAGGTGCTTTTCCCTGGTCTCCCATGGGGTGCAGGGCCCAAGCACCTGGGCCATCCTCCACTGCACTCTTGGGCCACAGCAGAGAGTTGGCCTGGAAGAGGGGCAACCGGGACAGAATCCGGTGCCCCGACCGGGACTAGAACCCGGTGTGCCGGCGCCGCAAGGCGGAGGATTAGCCTGTTGAGCCACGGCGCCGGCCTAGGAAGTTCTTTATGATATGAATTGTGAATATTTTTATCCCAGATTGTCCAAATAGTAAAAATTTTCTAAGGAAGTACCAATAAAATAAATTTCTTCTTTTTAAAAAGATTTATTTCTTTGAAAGCATTACACAAAGAGAGCAGGAGAGGCAGAGAGAGGGGGGGAGAGAGAGAGAGAGAAAGTTCTTCCATCTGTTGGCTTACTCCCCAAGTGGCTGCAATGGCTGGAGCTGTGCCAATCCAAAGTCAGGAGCCAAGAGCTTCTTCCAGGTCTCCCACATGGGTGCAGGGGCCCAAGGACTTATGACCTGCTTTTCCAGGTTGCAGCAGAGAGCTGGATCGGAAGTGGAGCAGCCGGGACTTGAACCAGCACCCGTATGGGATGCTGGCACCGCAGGCAGTGGCTTTACCCACTACGCCAGAGCGCCAGCCCATAAAATCAATTTCTATAAATGATGAGAGAATACAGACAAGATACAGTTTTATGAATAACTGTAAAGTGGCTCAATGTATATAATTTTAAAAGACTCTGAAATTGGATTACAATGTTAAAATCTCTATAGTTTGTTGGTAAAATCACCTTTGAAATGAATTACTAAAAGGTTGCAAATGAAAGGAAGACTGTGCCAATTTGTCCAAAGTATTGCTGTGAGGGTTTCCTTCTTGGTGTATTTGCATGACACTCCCCTCTCAGACTTGCCTTAGATACTTTCATCCTTTGTTTCCATTAACTATTGCTGTGGAAAAAGCTTCCCTCACCCTACCACCAACTCAGAAACTTAGTGTTTTAAAAACATGCTTATATCTCTCATCTTGCTGTGGATCGATCAGGTCAGCCATGTGGGTATCTTGTGCGGTCTCTCATGAGTTTACAATCAGATGGTAGTTAAGGCTGGCGGAATCTAAACAATTTAGTGGGCTGGATGTCCAAGATGTTTGGGGAGAGTTAGACAGTTAAAATAATGTAGGTGTGGATGAACTTCAAAAAAATTATGCCAAGTGTGAGAAGCTATGTATTAAAAGGTTATGTATTAAATGATTCCATTTGTATGAAACAACCATAGAGGACTAGTAGTTACCAGGGGATAGAGAAGGGAGAAAATGAGAAATGAGAAATTTATACTTAATGGATGTAGGGTTATGGCCGGCGCCGTGGCTCAACAGGCTAATCCTCCGCCTTGCAGCGCCGGCACACCGGGTTCTAGTCCCGGTCAGGGTGCCGGATTCTGTCCCGGTTGCCCCTCTTCCAGGCCAGCCCTCTGCTGTGGCCCAGGAGTGCAGTGGAGGATGGCCTAAGTGCTTGGGCCCTGCACCCCATGGGAGACCAGGAAAAGCACCTGGCACCTGGCTCCTGCCATCAGATGAGCGCGGTGCGCCGGCCGCAGCGCGCTGGCTGCGGCAGCCATTGGAGGGTGAACCAACGGCAAAGGAAGACCTTTCTCTCTGTCTCTCTCTCTCACTGTCCACTCTGCCTGTCAAAAATTAAAAAAAAAAAATGGATGTAGGGTTTATCTGCAAAGCAATGAAAATGTCTTGGAACTAGATAGTGGTGATAATGGTATAGCACTGAGAATGTGTTATATGTCACTAAATTTAATGTTATGTGATTTTTACTTCGGTTGTAAAAAGTAGGTGGGGATAACCTTTTTTTTTTTTTTTTTTGACAGGCAGAGTGGACAGTGAGAGAGAGAGAGAGACAGAGAGAAAGGTCTTCCTTTGCCATTGGTTCACCCTCCAATGGCTGCCGCGGATGGCGCGCTGCAGCCGGCGCACCGCGCTCATCCGATGGCAGGAGCCAGGTGCTAGGTGCTTTTTCTTGGTCTCCCATGGGGTGCAGGGCCCAAGCACTTGGCCCATCCTCCACTGCACTCCCGGGCCATGGCAGAGGGCTGGCCTGGAAGAGGGGCAACCGGGACAGAATCCGGCACCCCGACCGGGACTAGAACCCAGTGTGCCGGCGCCACAAGGCGGAGTATTAGCCTGTTGAGCCACGGCGCTGGCCAACTAACCTTTCTTTTCATGCAATGAATCCATGTGCCTAATTTGGACTTTCTGATGAGATGACACTGTCCAGGGTCATCAGACTTCTTCCACAGTGGCTGCCTCTCCATCCAGCATGGGTTCCAAGAAAAGACAGCAGAACCTGCTGGTCTGCTCAAAGGCTCCACTCAGAATGGGCAGATTGTCACTTGTGCCGTGTTCTGTTCAGCAGAGTGCAGTCACAGTTAGCTTATTCTCAGAAAGGGGAAGGAATAGATGCTTGGTTCAGCAGTTGGGAGACAGAACCAGGGCTTGAACGCATGTCCCATATTGTCCTAATATGGGACAAGGGTGTCTTAAACAGTGTCTTAACCATTAGGCCAAACGCCTCTCTCTGGGATTGTGATCGAATCACTGCTATGATTTGAACAGGCTTTAGCTCCCCCTTCCCATATAAATGTTTCAACTCTCAAGTCCTAAATTAATCATACAAAAGGTGGAAGAGGCTTAATGAAACTATGGTGATTGGAAAGTGGGCTGATGGGGAGGTCTTTGGGTTATTGGGGGCATGTCTTTGGAAGGTTCTCACAAGAGAGTTGGTTATATAAGCCAAGTTCTTCTTGCTTCCTGGCTTACAGATTGTTTTTCTGGACACACTGCCACTGCCAGCCTGCTCCATCCTCAGATGCTGGACAAATGGGACCACCAGATCTTGGACTGTGAAACTCCAAAACTGTGAGTCAAAATAAATTTTCTTCCTTCATAAGTAACTTCTCTCAGGTATTTGTTATAGTGACGGAAGATAACACAAAAACCAACAAAGTTGAAATAGAAAACAATACTAGAGCCGGCGCCACGGCTCAATAGGCTAATCCTCTGCCTTGTGGCGTGGGCACACCGGGTTCTAGTCCTGGTTGGGGTGCCGGATTCTGTCCCAGTTGCCCCTCTTCCAGGCCAGCTCTCTGCTGTGGCCTGGGAGTGCAGTGGAAGATGGCCCAAGTGCTTGGGCCCTGCACCCGCATGGGAGACCAGAAGAAGCACCTGGCTCCTGGCTTCGGATCAACACGGTGCGCCAGCCACAGCACGCCGGCCGCGGCAGCAATTGGAGGGTGAACCAATGGCAAAGGAAGACCTTTCTCTCTGTCTCTCTCTCTCACTGTCCACTCGGCCTGTCAAAAAAATAAATAAATAAAAAGGAAAAGAAAAACAAAACAATGCTAGACAAAGCATTTTATAGATATCTAAGACTATAAAGTATAACCCAAACTCTATTTTTGAGTATTTACCTACGAAATAATATTATATCAATATTCTTAAGGCAAAATCATAAGGAAATATAAAGAGAGATAAATAAGAATGCATTTTTATAAAATTGACTAAAATTGATGCTGATAGAGACCAAAATTCTAATAGATCAATTGTCTTAGAGATAATATGGAAAACTGTTATTAAAAGGAACCCCACAGTGGCAAGCATTTAGGTTAGCTAGTAAGATACTCGTGTCCCACATCAGAGTGCCTGGGTTCTATTCCTAGCTCCAGTTCCTGACTCCAACTTTCTGCTAATGTAGACCCTGGGAGGCAGTGGTGATGGCTCAAATAGTTGAGCTCCTGCCATCCATGTGAGACTCCTGAATTGAGTTCCTGGCTCCTTGCTTTGGCCCAGTCCAGGCTCAGCCACTGAGGGTATTCGGAGAGGCAGATAGGATCTCTCTCTCAAGAAAAATGCCTTGTCTCACCCCCAAAAAATATCAAATTCAAATGATTTCACATAGAAGTTTCACCAAATCTTTTAAAGACCAGGTAATTCTAATGCTACTTGAATTACTCCTTCTTTTGTGGCAAATACCATTGATTCCCATACCTGACAAAAATTTATTTCAATAAATACTGCAATTCAACCTCTTTTATGAATATGATGCATAGCTTTAAAAATTTATTTGAAAGAGAGAGAGAGATCATCTATCTGCTGATTCACTCCCCAAATGGCTGCAATGACCTAGCTAGGCCAAGCTGAAGCCAGGAGCCAGAATTTTCTTCTGGGTCTCCCACAGCAGTGCAGGAGCCCAAGGCTGCTTTCCCAGGTGTGTTAGCAGAGAACTGGTTTGTAAGTGGAGCAGCTGGGACTTGAACCAGCACCCATATGGGGTGCCAGTGCTGCAAACTGTGGCTTTAACCTGCTGCACCACACACAAGCCCCTATCCATAAGTTTTAAATCTAGCAACATATTGCCGAAACAATACATTGTGATGAAGAGGAATTTATTTCAGGGATTCAAAGGGAATTGATGAGAAAATTCATTAGTGAATGCTTTGTATTCATAGAACCAAGGAAATGTATATGATCATCTCCATAAATGCAGAAGACTTTATAACAAAATCCAAGACATTTTAATGGTAACAACTCTAAATAAAATAGGAATTGATAGATGTTTTCTTAATGATGATGAAATATATACACAGGGTCTTCAAAAAGTTTCTGGAGGGGTAAGTGTTCTGGCACAGCAGGTTAAGCTACTGCTTGGGCTGCCCGCATCTCATATCGGGGTACTGGTTTGAGTTCCAATTCCTCCACTTGCAGTCTAGCTTCCTGAAAATGTGCATCCTGGGAGGCAGCAGGTGGTAGCTGAAGTATTTGGGTCCCTGCCACCCACATTAGAGAGCTGGATAAAGTTTCTGGCTCCTGGCTTCATCTTGACCCAGCCCTAGCTGTTGTAGGTGTTTGGGGAGTAAACCAGTAGATGGAAGGTTGCACACTCTCTCTTCCACTCTCTCCTTCTCTGTCTTTGTCTCTGCCTTTCAAATAAATAAAATAAATGTTAAAAAAAAACTTAATTGCAACCTGGTGTGCCTTGTGTGCCTTGTTGCTGTTGTCATGAAATCATTGGATGTATGTGGCTCTCTCTGTTAATGAATTTTTTAAAAAATAAATAAAAATTTACAACAAATCTTAAAAGAATTAATAAACAACTTAAAAACTATAATAATAAAAGGTTTAAGCTAATAATATGCATATGGATTTCAGGATTTTTGCATCACAATAAACAGTTCAATTCCATTTTCCACAGAGTTTTTGAAGTCCCTTTGTAAACCTCAGTCCAAAGACAGCAATTACTTAATGGAGAAACATGAGCAGGATTCCTCCTAAAGTCAGAAACAAAGTAACAAGAGTAACCATCCTCCTCCATATTTAAAAAAATATTCTATTTATTTATTTTTACTTATTTGAGAGGCAGAGAGAGAGAATGCCCAAATGCTGGTTCACTTTGCAAATGCCTACAGTGGCCCCTGGTTGGAGCTGAAGCTGGGAGCTAGAAACTCAATACAGTTGTCCAAGTGGGTATCAGGAACTCAACTACTTGTAGCTATTCTGTAGGTAGCAATATATGTAATAACAAAGAAAGGACTATGAGGGGCCAGTGCTGTGGTGTTGCAGGTAAAGCCACTGCCTGCAGGGCCAGCATCCAATTTGGGCGCTGGTTCGAGTCCCAGCTGCTCCACTTCTGATCCAGCTCTCTACTATGGCCTGGGAAAGCAGTACAAGATGGCCCATGTCCTTGGGGCCCTGAACCTACATGGGAGACTGGGAAGAAGCTCCTGACTCCTGGCTCCTGGCTTCGGATCAGCACAGCTCCAGCTGTTGCGGCCATTTGAGGAGTGAACCAGCGGATAGAAGACTTCTCTCTCTCTCTCTTCCTCTCCTTCTCTCTCTGTGTAACTTTGGTTTTCAAATAAATCTTCAATCTTTTTTTTTTTATTTGACAGGCAGAGTGGACAGTGAGAGAGAGAGACAGAGAGAAAGGTCTTTCTTTGCCATTGGTTCACCCTCCAATGGCCACCACGGCCAGCACACTGCAGCTGGCACACCGCACTGATCAGAAGCCAGGAGCCAGGTGCTTCCTCCTGGCCTCCCATGGGGTGCAGGGCCCAAGCACTTGGCCTATCCTCCACTGCACTCCCGGGCCACAGCAGAGAGCTGGACTGGAAGAGGGGCAACCGGGACAGAATCCAGTGCCCCGACCGGGACTAGAACCTGGTGTGCCGGCGCCACAAGGTGGAGGATTAGCCTATTGAGCCACAGCGCTGGCCTTCAAATAAATCTTTAAATAAAAAAGAAAAAAAAGAGGAAGGAAAACAAAGATGAGAAAAAAAAGAGGTAACACGATGTCTGTTTTAATATGTTATATATCTGGAAAACCCAAACAAATCAGCTACTACAAATAGTAAGATAATAAAGGAAAATAACATCTTCATTTACCCTACATTATCTTCCATGCCAACATTTTCCTGAAATGTTACTAATTGGTTATCAAGTTTTTGAAGAATAAACAAGTCAATGTCACCTTGCAATTGTAAAAGAAAGAAAGAAAGAAAGAAAGAAAGAAAGAAAGAAAGAAAGAAAGAAAGAAAACAGAATTATATCCAAAAATCAGATTGAATCTTGTTAAAAACTGATTAGGAATTAAAATTTAAAAATAATAAAATATAAAAGCCTTGTTCCCTCCACCAAGAATACTATGGACATGTATTATTTGTTCAGTAAATAATTATTGAATGTAAGAATGAGTGGCTGAATAGATGAAAAAAAAAAAAAAGATGTTAGAATCAGGAGCAAATCCAGAGCTCAGACCCAGGCACACTTGAGATAGACTGCAGGTGTTCCAAGCAGCCTCTTAATCATTGCCAAACCCTGACCTCTATCCATTTTTAATTGGCTTGTTTTGAATTTTCTTCAGAGTTTTAAGTTTTAGTATTTTCTTTTTGGAATTTCTAATTGGTACATTTTATATCTGTCTACTCCTTGTTATTTAGTCTGGTTTTAAATTTCTTGCTGTTTTTCATAAATGTGGCTTCATATATGTCTTTGAAAATCTTCAACCTGACTATATTTTCTTTCCTGTTCTGATTTTTTTCCTTCAGAAAATCTCAGACATGGATAAAAGTGGAGAGAAACTGTGGTAAACTCTCATGAACTCATTCACCTTAATTGTCTCCCCTCTCTCATGTCTCATTCTCTAATAAACCTAGTCCTAGGCTAGTCAGAACACCCCTGTTGAAACTCTTCCCATGTATTACAGGTTTCACCATGTAGATGTTACAGCTGGAATACCAGCACTCGCTCATGTCCTGTACCACCTGACTTCTTTCTCAGTAAGGGTAGAGTGTTCCGAAATCCGTTTTGTTTTACTTTGCCATTGGGTCTGAGACTCACTGTTCCAGTAGAACAGGAAGGGATGTTGCACAAGGGGTTATGTCTACAGAAGAAGCCTCCTTGCGAAGCTCCTGTCTTGATGTGGTGAGAATGTTAATGGCTCTAAACCTCCTAGGTTTCTGTAGGAAGAAGATTATGAGGGGGTTTATTACGGCACTTTTGCTTTGGATTCTACATCATCCTCCCTCTCATTTCCTTGTGTTTAGCTGCACTCACCTCCTTTCCTCACTGTGATGTGGGTCTCCTCAGCTTCCTTCCCTTCATGAAAACTCAGCAGGATAATTACTGTAGGGGTGGTGTTAAGATTCTTGTTTACTCTCACACAATGTCCCTTTAATGTCAGTATTTCAGGTCTCAACACAAGAAAAGTTTATGCTTCTTTTGAGACATATTACCTGACTGACACTGTGAATCTTGTACCTGATTGTGTTTCTTTGCTGTCTTTGGCTTAAAGGAGTCTAAAATTAAATTTTGGCTCATGTCTAAAATTTTCCAGGATTCTGTGATATATACTATACTTTTGCATCCTACTGATGTCTGGCTGAAAGTTGTTGCCACCCTAATCTGTTTTTCCCTGAAGTCTTAATCCTTTTAGAAATTTGCCCTAATGATTTTATATGCTCATATAAGTGGCTGCAGATATTGTTAGAGATCAGAGCTAGGAATGTTTGCATAAATAAGTAAATATAATAAAATATGATTCCTTTTATGTGGCATTTATGGTAAGAATTGGCAAGTATTCTACATTTTTATATGCAGACATTGTTTTAAATCTTTATGTTGCACCTCTAATCTCATTTTCTCATTATTGAAATTTAGGTTTTTATTTTACACACTGAAAGTGAGTCAGTAGAAAACATCCTTGTTCTCAAAATGAAAATATTTTTTAATGTGAAATGTCTTAACACCTAATATTGAGCTTGGGCAAGTAATTTAACCTTACTCAGCTAAAAATTACTTATATACAGCAGGAATAAGGGCTGTTTCATTGACTGATCAGCTCAAGAAGACTGTACCTCTTTGATGAAAAGACATGGTGGATTATCATTGTTCACTCACTTCTTGTGGCATGTCAGACAAGTAACAGGCCTCTTTGGGGCTTGCTTTCCTCCTATGGAAACTATGATGATTGAATTATGTGATCACTAAGACACTTTACAAATTTTTTTTTAAAGAATTATTTATTTATTTGAAGGTCAGAGTTACAGAGAGGAGAGGCAGAGGCAGAGAGACAGAACTCTTTCATCTGCTGGTTCACCCCCTAAATGGCCACAACAGTCAGGGCTGTGCCAGGCCAAAGCCAGGAACCAGGAATTTCCTCAGGGTCTCCATGTGGGTGCAGGGGCCCAAGCACTAGGGCCACTGCTTTCCCAGGTGCATTAGCAGAGAGCTGGATTGGAAGTAGAGCAGCCAGCACTTGAACCAGCACCCATATGGGATGCTGGCACTATAGGTGGCAGCTTAACCTGCTACGCCAGTGTCAGCCCTACTTTATAACTCTTAATAAACATTCATATAAAGATGAGTAAACAAAGGACTTAAGTGAGAAACAAAAGAGTAAATGGATTCATTGAATCCAGTATGACCAAGATTGTAATGTGATCTATACCTGTTTTATTTGCCTTTCATGTAGGTTATAAATGTAATTTTGTTTACCTGGAGAAGGAAAACAGGGTCTAATGGCAGAAGTCAAAGGAAATTCAAGAACTGTGCCTTTCATTGTTACTAGACTTCAGTCTTTCACTATTTATTAAGCATGATGTTAACTATAGATTATTGTTTTACTGCTTGAAAGGGGAACTTTATTGAGGCCCCAGGGCCTCAAGGGTAAAGCAGCAGGCTGCCCTCTTGGCTGGCCTTCTTGGGTTGTTGTGTGTGATCGACTTTGGCTGCACTAGGCTTCAGGTGAACTTCGCAACTGCAGCAGATCATCTTGTCGCAGTTGCATTTTTGGGATGTGCTGGTGGAAGGTAAGTTCCAGGATGTCACCTCACAAGTGAAGCACCAAGTACAGGTAGACTCTTTCTGGAATCATGGCTTGCGAGAGTGTGGCCATCTTTCAGCTGTTTGCTGGTGTTTATTGTACACTGCTAGACAGCGGGGATGTCTTCATTATTTGGATTTTTGCTTTGACATCTGGATGGAGTTACTAGGCTTGACCTGCAGGGTGATGGTCTTGCCCATCAGGGTCTTCACAAAAGTCTGCATCTCTGAGTGTGGTGGGCCTGAAGAAAGATCTTCAATTCCAGCTGCAGATGCCTTTTTGTTTTTCAGATTAAGTTTTATTATATTCTTAGTTTTCTATGACCTATCATGAGTGGCTAATGAGTTTTTTCAAATGATTTCTTTCTGAATCTATTGAACTAATCATATAATTTTTCTTAGCGTGATAATATGGTGAGTTACATGAATTGATTTTTATTATTAAATATTGTGATAAAACATACTTGCATATGATGTGTTATCCATTTTTCTGTGCTGCTGTATTGGATTTAATATCTGTGTCTTATTTTGTTTTTAGGGTAATGCTGGCCATAGGAGTTGAGACATAGTCACTTTTGTTCTATTCCTAGAAGATTTTGTGTTAAATTGGTATTACTTCTTCCTTAAATATTTTATAAAATAAAATATTCTGTAGTGTAAGTTTCTGGGCCACAAGTTTTAAAACAATGAATTTGAGGTAGGCATTTGACCCAGCAGTTAAGACATTGTATGTATGCCTGTATCCCATATTGGAGTGCCTGGGTTCAATTCCCCATTCCACTTCTGATCCAGCTGCCTGCTAATGTATACCCTGGGAGGCATCAGGTGATGGCTCAAGTACTGTAGTCCCTGCTACCCACATGAGAGGCACAGATGGAGTTCTTGGTTCCTGGCCTGTTTTTGTTTTCTATTTCATTGATTTTTATTTTTATATTTTTCCTACCTGAAATATCCCTGTTTTATTTTTACTTTCCAAAACATCACACAGCACATAAAGAGAAACACAGCACAGACTTCTATGGCAGCTGATGGTTGACATCAGTTTATTTCTTTATTTATTTTCAAAGATTTATTTATTTATTAATTTGAATGGCAGAGCTATGGGAGAGGAGAGATACAGAGAGAGATAGAGAAAGAGAGAGAGAGATAGATAGAGAGTGAGAGATCTCAATCTTCCATCCTCTGGTTCATTTCCCAAATGGGAAATGTATGTATGGGCCAGAGCTGGGCTGATCTGAAGCCAGGTACCTTCGCTGGTTCTCGCACGTGGGTATAGGGACCCAAGCACTTGGGCCATCTTCTGCTGCTTTCCAAGACACATTATCAGGGAGCTGGATTAAAAAGTGTTGCACCCAGGACTTGAACCAGTGCCCATATGGGATGCCAGCAGTGTAGGCAGTGGCTTTATTCACTACACCATAGCGCCAGCCAGTTGACATCAATTTAGCCACTCAAGAAAAGGTTATCAACAGAGCTGATGCCTCACAATCCTACCTTCTCTGTAACTTCTTTTATTTATTTTTATTTTATGTATTTATTTGAGAGGTAGGATTACAAACTGAGAGAGTGAGAGACTGAAAGAAAGATCTTCAATCCACTGATTCACTCCCTAAATGGCTGCAACAGCTGAGCTGGGCTAATCCAAAGTCAGTAGCCAGGAGCTTCTTCTGGGTCTCCCACATGGATGCAGGGGCCCAGGTACTTGAGCCATCTTCCACTGCCTTTCTAGGCCATCAGCAAGGAGCTGGAGTGGAAGGAGAACAGCCAGAACACAAACCGGTATCCAAATGGAATGCCTGTGCTGTAGGTAGAGGCTTAGCCTACTACCCCACAGTGCCAGCCTCTCTGTAACTTCTGTAAGAAGTTAACTTGATTCTTTTTGTGGAATCCCTCTCTGCCTCCAATTGCTCTTCTCTGTTAGTTCATGTACACATTCCAGTGTATGTTTTTAAACAATACATTATTAGGGTGCTGATGTTCTGGTGTTAGCAGGTAATGCCACCGCCTGTGATAACAGCATCCCATATGGGCACTGGTATGATTCCTAGTTGCTCTACTTCTGATCAAGCTCCATGCTAATGACCTAGGAAAAGCAGCAAAAGATGGCCCACGTGCACCCACATGGGAGACCTGGATTATGACCCTGGCTACTGGCTTTGGCCTGCCCCAGCCCTGGCCATTGTGGCCATCTGGGAAGTGAAGCAGCAGATGGAAGATCTCTCTCTCTCTCTCTCTCTCTCTCTCTCTCTGTCACTCTGGCTGACATCCCATATGGGTGCCAGTTTAAGTCCTGGCTGCTCCACTTTCAATCCAGCTCCCTGCTAATGTACCTGGAAAAGCAGTGGAAGACAACTCAAGTACTTGAGCCCTTGCACTCATGTGGGAGACCTGAAAGAAGCTCCTGTCTCCTGGCTTCAGCCTGGCCCAGCCCTGGCTGTTGTAGCTTTTTGGAAGTGAACCAGTGGATGGAAGATACATCTCTCTCTTCCCCTCTCTTTCTCTTTCTCTCTCTCTCTTTCCCTCCCTCCCTCCGTCGCTCTCTGTAACTCTGCCTTTCAAATAAATAAATAAATATTTTAAAAAATTTATTTTTAAAAAAATTAAAAAATACGGGGCCGGCACTGTGGCTCACTTGGTTAATCCTCCGCCTGCGGTGCCGGCATCCCATATGGGCGCCAGGTTCTAATCCCGGTTGTTCCTCTTCCAGTCCAGCTCTCTGCTGTGGCCTGGGAGGACAGTGGAGGATGGCTCAAGTGCTTGGGTCCCTGCACCCACATGGGAGACCAGGAAGAAGCACCTGGCTCCTGGCTTCAGATTGACGCAGTGCGCAGGCCGCAGCGCGCCAGCCATAGTGGCCATTTGGGGAGTGAACCAATGGAAGGAAGACCTTTTTCTCTATCTCTCTCTCACTGTCTATAACTCTGTCAAATAAATTTAGAAAAATTAAAAAATAAAAAACTAAAAATATACACTATCATGCAGTGCATCATCACTCATTTATGCAGTATGTAATTAATTATTGAAGGAGACATCATTATCCACAAAGGGTTTTTCTTTCTTGTTTCTCTTTTTCATTTGCTTTATCATCTTAGCCAACTATTCCTATTCTGTTATTAGCCATATTAGGCCTAAATTTCCAAATTCTTTTCCTTCTTGTTGTTTCTCATTATTTGCCTGTTGGGTGCCTCATGATTCCACAGACTTGAGTGCACAGCAGATTCCATGGCAGCAGATGACAGTGGATTGTCCAGAGTCATGGGTTCCCTAACATCAGTTTCTATAAAGTCTTCTTTCTCATCTGGGCATCCACAGTCAGTGACTCCCACTCTCTGATCAGTCTACATCAGTCTACAGTTCTGATCAGAACTACATTTTGTTTATCTTGAACAAACAGTATATGCTGCACTTTCCTCAGGGTCTATTGAGATATCAAAAGGTGCTTCACACTCATGTACAGTGATTTTCTGAAAGATGGCTTCTGTGTGTTCATGTTGTTAAGCAAAGGAGTTGTCCTCCAATGCAGATAGATAGATGAGAAGTCTGAGGTCAAAGAGACCTTGGAGAGCTCCATGTTCAGGTTCTAGATTGTGTAACTCAATTCGGAGGTACACAGCAATCCATCAGTGCTTCATAATGAAGACAAGACTGTCTTCGGACCTGAAGCACATCTGGTCATCATTTTTTTGTTTGTTTGTTTTTTAAGTATTCTTTATGAGGAATCCCATCTTGTATGGGTTATAAATAAAGTGAAATCCTAAAGAAAGAACTTCATTCATACCAAGACTTTTTCCTAATCAGTTACTCCTCAAACCTGTCAAGAGAATAAAAAAATAAGGAGAGTTAGAAAAGCCACCATGGTCAAGGGGAACCTAAAAAGACATGACAGCTGGATGTCAGGCAGTATCATGGATGGAATTCTGATTTTTGAGGCATATTTTAAAAATTTTTAAATAAAAGATTTACATATTTATTTGAGACTGGCATTGTGACATAGTAGGTTAAGCATCCACCTGCAGCACCAGCATCCCATATGGTTGCTGGTTCATGTCCTAGCTGCTCCACTTCCAATCCAGTAAATAAATACATATTTTTAAAGGATTTTATTTATTTGAGAGGTAGAGTTACAGACAGTGAGAGGGAGAGACAGAGAGAGTCTGTCCCATCCGCTGGCTTACACCCCAAATGGCCACAACAGCTGGAGCTGGGCCAATCCAAAGTCAGTACCCAGGAATTTCTTCTGGGTCTCCCACACAGGTGCAGGGGCCCAAACACTTGGGCCATCTTCTGCTGCTTTCCCAGGCTATAGCAGAGAGCTGTATCAGAAGAGGAGCAGCCAGGACTAGAACCGGCACCATATAGGATGCTGGTGCTGCAAGTAGAGGATTAACCTACTGAACCATAGCACCAGCCCCAATAAATCTTTTTTAAAAAAGATTGGGCCTGGCTCTGTGGCATAGCGGGTAAAGCTGCTGCCCACAGTGCCGGCATCCTGTATGGGCGCCAGTTTGAGTCCCGGCTGCTCCTCTTCCGCAACAGCTCTCTGCTATGGCCTGGGAAAGCAATAGAAGATGGCCCAAGTCCTTGGCCCCTACACCCATGTGGGAGACCCAGGAGAAGCTCCTGGCTCCTGGCTTCAGATTGGTGCAGCTCCAGCCATTGTGGCCAACTGGGGAGTGAACCAGCGGATGGAAGACTTTCTCTCTCTCTCTCTCTCTCTCTCTTTCTCTCTCTGCCTCTCCTCTCTCTGTAACTCTCTGACTTTCAAGTAAATAAATAAGTTTTTTTTTAAAGCCTTTCCTTGGAATGTCAGAGTGTTGGTTCAAGTCCTGAGTCTTCTGTTTCTGATCCAGCTTCCTGCTAGTATATGTGAGAAGCAGAAGATGATAGCCCAAATACTTGGGTTCCTGTCACCCATGTAGGACACCAAGATGGAGTTCCTGACTCCTGGCTTAAGTCTGACTCAGTCCTAGCTCTTGCAGGCATTTGGGGAGTGAACCACTGAATGGAAGATCTCTCTCTCTCTCTCTCTCTCTGTCTGTCTGTCTCCTTGCTTCTCTCCCTCCCTCCATCTGTCACTCTGCCTGTCAAATACATAAATCTTGGGGGGGGGGGGAAGAAAACAGAGAAGAAGAAAAGTCCAAAGGATATGAAAAACAAATAGAAATGAACAAAATGACAGGATTTTATCTTTATCACTAGTAGCCTTGAATGTAAATGAATTGAATTTCTCAATTAGAAGATAGACATTCTGAGTGGATAAAAAAATAAAAAGAAGATCCAATGTTACATCGCTTACAAGAAATTTTACCAATAAAGACACACAGAGAGAAAATAAAGTAATGAAAAAGTATACCATGCAAATGGAAAATAAAATCAAGCAGGAGTAGCTATACTCACATAAGGTAAAAAACACTTTAATTCCAAAAACTGTAAGAGGGGCAAGTATTGTGGTACAGCAGATTAAGCCATTGCTTAGAAAGCTGGTATCCCATATCAGGGTACCAATTTGAGACCCTCATGCTCTGCTTCCAATTCTGTTCCCTGTAATGCAGCTGGGAAAGCAGTGGAAGATGGATTGAGTACCTTGGTGCCTGCTACCTACATGGGAGACCTGGATGGAGTTCCTGGCTCTTGGCTTAAGCTTGGTCCAGCCCCAGCTATTGTGGCTACTTGAGGTGTATACCAGTAGATGGAAGATCTCTTTCTCTCTCTCATTCTCTCTCAGTCTCTCACTATGCTTTTTTTTTCCCCTAAAGATATTATTTATTTATTTGAGAGGTACAATTACAGAGAGATGAAGAGACAGAGAGAAAAGTCCTCCATCTGCTGGTTCATTTCTTAAATGGATACAACAGCTGGAGGTGGGCCAATCCAAAGCCAAGAACCAGGAGCTTCTTTTGGGTCTCCCACATGGATGCAGGGGCCCAAGCAGTTGGACCATCTTCTACTGCTTTCCCAGGCCCTAGCAGAGAGTTGGATTAGAAGAGGAGCAGCCAATACTTGAACCAGTGCCCATGTGGCATGCCGGCACTACAGGTGGTGGCTTAGCCCACCACGCCACATCAACAGCCCCATCATTATACCTTTTAAATAAATAGATAAATCTTAAACTGTAAAAGATGTGAGGTCACTATATAATGAAGAAGGACCAATTCAACAAAATAACATTGTAAATATATATGCTCCCGAGGCTGGACCATTTGATTATATAAAACAAACACTATTAGATCTAAAAAAGAGAGATGGGTTAGGCATTTGATACAGTTGTTAAGGCATCACTTGAGATGTGCCCACCCGACATTGGAGTGCTTGGGTTCAGGTTCTAGATCCACTTCTGATTCCAGCTTGCTGCTAACTTGTGAAAGGAGGCAGTGGTGATGACTACAATGCTTGGGTCCCTGTCAACTACTACATGGTAGACTGGGACTGAGGTCTTTTTTTTTAATATTTATTTTTTTTTATTTGAAAGGCAGTTACAGGCAGAGGATAGAGGCAGGGACAGAGACTGGGGGAGAGAGAGAGAGAGCAAGAGAGAAATCTTTAATCTGATGGTTCATTCCCCAGATGGCCTCAATTGCTGGGACGAGGCCAGACCAATGCCAAGAGCCCAGAACTCCATCCAGGTTTCCCATGTTGGTGCAGGGACCCAAGGACTTGGGCCATTTGAGTCCCTGCTGCTCCTCTTCCACAACAGCTCTCTGCTATGGCCTGGGAAAGCAATAGAAGATGACCCAAGTCCTAGGCCCCTGCACCCATGTGGGAGACCCAGAAGAAGCTCCTGGCTCCTGGCTCCTGGCTTCAGATTGGTGCAGCTCCAGCCATTGTGGCCAACTGGGGAGCAAACCAGCGGATGGAAGACCTCTCTCTCTCTCCCTCCACCTCTCCTCTTTCTCTGTGTAACTCTGACTTTTAGCAGAGAGCCAGTCTGCTGAATCATAACACTGGCCTTTTGGGATTGATTTCTGAGCTTCTGCATTTGACCTGGCCCAGGCCTGACTGTTGCAGGTCTTTGGGGGAGGAACCATGGGATAGATGTCCCTGTGTCTGTCTCTTTGTCTCTCAAGTAAATACATTGATAGATAAATAATACAATAGTAGTTGGGGACTTCAACACCTGACTTACACCACTGGTTAGATATCCAAACCCCAGCCCTGCAAAAAAAGAAACATCAGAGTTAACTATACTAGAATCCAAATTATTTTTTAAAATATTTTATTTATTTATTTGAGTGGTAGAGTTATAGACAGTGAGAAGGAAAGACAAGGAGAAAGGTCTTCTATCTGCTGGTTCACTCCCCATGGCCACAACTGGGCTAATCCAAAGCCAAGAGCCAGGAGCTTCACCCATCGTCTTCCACTGCTTTCTCAGGCCATAGCAAAGAGCTAGATTGGAAGAGGAGCAGCCAGGACTAGAATTGGTGCCCATGTGGGATGCTGGCATCAAACGTGGACTTTGCCACTGTGCTGGCCCCCTAAATGATTTTTTGACTTAACATGTTTTTGAGATTTATCTATGTTGTTGCATGTATCAACTGCAGGTTTCTTTTTTTTTAATTAGGCAGAGTTAGACAGTGAGAGAGAGAGACAGAGAGAAAGGTCTTCCTTCCCTTGGTTCACCCTCTAAATGGCTGCTACGGCCGGCGTGCTGCACTGATCTGAAGCCAGGAGCCAGGTGCTTTCTCCTGGTCTCCCATGTGGGTGACTGCAGGTTTCTTTTAAACCCTGAGTAGGTATATATTACAATGTGTTTATCCATAAAAATACTTAAATGATTAAAAACAATAATACAATAATATGGCTCAGAATGCAGTATAATGGTAAATGTACTATGTACCCTTCATATGAATATATTCTGCTTGTCTTGGGTATAGGCCAAATTGATTTATACTTTTCTTCATGTTTTCCATATATATCCTTACTGATTTTTAGAATCTGTTTGGGATAGACATTTGACCTAGCAGTTAAGATGCTAAGAAACTTGCATCTAGTATTGGTGTGCCTGGGTTTGAGTCATGAGTCCACTCTCCATTCCAGCTTCCTGATTATGTGCGCTTGTCTTAATGTACATCAGGTGATAGCTCAGGTAGTTTGCTTACTGCTACCTACATGGAAGAATTAAATTGTGTCCTTGGCTCCTGGATTCAACCTGAGCCAGCCCCATGCCCAAGCATTTGGGAAGTAAGTAGTGGATGAGAACTCTGTCTCTCTGCCCCTTAAATCAATAAAACTTAAAAAACAAAAAACCTAAAAAAGACATTTAGAAATCGATTTGTTTGATTATTAACACTAGACTACTAAAAATCTCTAATGCTAATTAGGCATTACTGTACATTTCTTTTAAGTTTTACTGTTCTTTTTAGTATTGTACTTTAATTCTGTTATTAGGTACCTACATGTATAGGATTGCTGTAATCAAACCAGCGCCCATATGGGATGCTGGCACTGCAGGTGGAGGCTTTACCATCTGCGCCACAGCACCAGCCTCTATCCTGTTACTCATTTTTTAAGAGACAGCCTCCATCCAGTGGTTCAGTGCCCACCCTCAAATGACCACAGTGGTCAGATTGAATCCAGGAACTGGAACTCCCACATGGGTGGCAGGGGAACAAGTACTTGACCATCTTCTGCTGCTTTCCAGGTGCTTTAGCAGGAAAACGCATTGGAAGTGGAGTGGCTGAGACTTGAAGGGGCATTTTGATATGAGGTGCCAGAATCACAAGCAGCAGCTTAACTTGCACCACAATGCTAGCCTCCATTGTTAGTCATATGTACTGATGACGAAGAAATGCCAGATATTTGAGGAAAACCTGTTAACATGAAAGAGATCAAAGGCCGGCGCCGTGGCTCAACAGGCTAATCCTCCGCCTTGCGGCGCCGGCACACCGGGTTCTAGTCCCGGTCGGGGCACCGATTCTGTCCCGGTTGCCCCTCTTCCAGGCCAGCCCTCTGCTGTGGCCCAGGAGTGCAGTGGAGGATGGCCCAAGTGCTTGGGCCCTGCACCCCATGGGGAGACCAGGAAAAGCACCTGGCTCCTGGCTCCTGCCATCGGACAAGCGCGGTGCGCCGGCCGCAGCGCGCCGACCGCGGCGGCCATTGGAGGGTGAACCAACGGCAAAAGGAAGACCTTTCTCTCTGTCTCTCTCTCTCACTGTCCACTCTGCCTGTAAAAAAAAAAAAAAGAAAAAAAAAAGAGATCAAAATAAATATTTTTTAAAAAAATTACTGCAGTATGTGGGGGCATTTGGCATAGCATTTAAATTGCCATTTTGGATGTCTGCATCCACTCTCAGAAAGCTTGGCTTGAATTCGGGCTACTCCACTTTCAGACCAGCTTCCTGGGGCCAGCACT
Organism: Sylvilagus floridanus; assembly: GCA_949820135.1. Classification (NCBI taxonomy): domain Eukaryota; kingdom Metazoa; phylum Chordata; class Mammalia; order Lagomorpha; family Leporidae; genus Sylvilagus; species Sylvilagus floridanus. The sequence continues at coordinate 66,912,324 of OX463239.1, forward strand.
GTGGCAAAAGCCCTGGCCTACAGTGCCAGCATCCCATATGGGTGCCAGTTCAAGTCCCAGCTGCTCTACTTCCAATCCAGCTCTCTCCTAATGTGACTGGGAAAGCAGTGGAAGATGGTCCAAGTCCTTGGGCTCCTGCACCCATGTGGGAGACCTGGATCCTAGCTTCAGATCTGCCTAGCTCCAGCCATTATGGCCACTTGGGGAGTGAACCAGCAGATGGAAGACCTCTCTCTTGTGCATTCTCTCTCTCTCTCTTTCAAATAAATAAAATAAATCTTTAAAAAAAATCTTCTTGCTAATGGATACCTTGGGAGGCAGCAAATGATGGCCCAGTACTTGGGTCCTTACCACCCACCTGGGAGACTCATGTTGTTTTCCAGACTTCTGGCACTGCTGTTGCAGACATTTCAGGAGTGAACCATAGGTGAAAGTTCTCTCTGCATTTCAAATAAAATGAAAATAAATTTAAAAAAGAAAACAACTACAAAGAATAGAGATAATTCAACACAGAGAAGGGAAAAATTATTTTAATATCCTACTTTTCCACTGAAGATATCTAAAATATCTAGATAACCTATAAAAATTCTATAAATCATAAAAAGATAATAATTTTGTGAGCATTTGCCAGTTTGGGGAGAGAATCAGGCCCCAGAGAGGTGAGCCATTGTGTGCAGCATGTTTGTCCTGGCTGTATATGACAGTCCTGTGGAGGCAAGTGAGAGACGAAGCTGCACTTGCCAAAATCTTCCTTGTGTAAAGCAGTGACAGTCTACAGTGCTCACCAATGATGGTGACCTACTCCAACTTTGTTTTTTGTGTTTGTTTTTTATTTTTATTTATTTATTTCAAAGGTAGAGTTAAAGAGAGAGAGAGAGATCTTCCATCATCCACAGGTTCACTCCCTAGATGCCCACAATGGCCAGTCCAGGACCAGGCCAAAGTCAGGAGCCAGGAGCTTCTTCCAGTCTCCCACATGGGTGTAGGGGCCCAAGCACTTGGACCATCCTCTGCTGCCTTCTCAGGCGCACCCGCAGGAGCTGGATGGGAAGTAGAGCAGTTGGGACATCAACCGGTGCCTATATGGGATACTTGCATTGCAGGTGGCAGCTTTACCTGCTGTGCCACTGCACCTCCCCCTACTCCAACTTTGGGCAGGGCCATGAAGGTCCGTCCTCAGAGAAGGGACATGGAGTGCAGTTTCTCTTATGTAATGTGCTGGTGCAGCAAATTCTACACCTTGGTCCTACACCACTAAAGCCATCAAGCACCTGGAAGACAGAAACTAAAATCCCTATGGGAGAAGTTAACATCATAGCACATCTCAGATGACTTCTATAAATACAATTTCAAACACAATGTCCTGAATTCAATTAAAGATCATGATAAACTCCCGTTTCTCCTGGCAATACTGCTCCAAAGTACAAAGAGACAAGAAGCCATGAGTGAGAACCAGCAGAAAAAACAAGTAACAGGAAAAAAAAGAGTCACAGGACTCCAGAAATTGGGATTGCCTGACACAGGCTTAGTAAACAACTATAGTTACTGTGTTCAAGGAACAAAATAAAACTTGAAAATCTCAGCAGGGAATTGCAGAAAAGTAATCAGGGAATTATATAAAAAGTAACACAGCAGATTTAGAGGAAGGGGAATTCCAGAAGTGAATAAAATGTTATACACCTGTTTTTTTGTTTAAAAAGTAGTTTAGTAGGTTAGTCATGAGAGATAACAAAGTGATTGGAATAAAGTTCAAAATAATCTAACCAGAACAAAACAAAGAGCAATTAAAAACAGGAGATACACTATAAAAGGAATTGACACAAATCTACTTCAAAAACTTCCTGGAAGATGTACGTTATCTTTCAATTCCATTTTTCCACAAAGTTTTTGAGATACCCTTTCATATAAGATATAGTGAGAAGATTTAACATGTTTAATCAAAGTTCCAGGAGACAAGAAGGAATGTATCTGAGGCAATGTTCTGAAGAGATGATGGCTGGTGATGCACTGATCACCAATTCATGAAGCCCTATTGAGCCCAAGGAAAATAAACAAAACTAAGTGTCCAACTCAGAATGATGTGTGGGTACTTGGCCTAGCCATTAAAGATGCTGTGGACCTGGGTTTGATCCCTGGCTTCCTGCCAATGCAAACCCTGGGATACAGTGGTAATGGCTCAAATAGTTGGATTCCTGCCACCCACTTGGGAGATATGGATTGGTTTCCTGGCTCCTGGATTTGTCCTGGCCCAGCCCTAGCTGTTGCAGGAATTGTGGGAGTGAATTGACCAATGGGAGATCTCTCTCTCTATATATATATATATATGTATCCCTCCCTCCCTCCCTCCCTCCCTCCTCCTTCTCTCTCTCTCTTATAAATAAATAGAAAATAAATAAATGTTCTTTTACTTAAATAAAAAAGAAATTTCAGAAAATAAAGACAGAGATAAGTCTTAGAGAAAAAACTATAGGTTAACTTTGACAAACTGTAGTTAAACTCACCGCTGGTTTCTCATTGACAACAGTGAAATGATATCTTCAAGGTGCTTTGAAGAAAATATACCACTCAACAAATACGTCAGTAATTAGGCAAGTTCATATATTTTCTTAGAGTTATTCCTGGCAGAATACAACTACTAAAGGATATTCTATAGGCTGTTCATCATGCAGAAAAATAATGCCATGGAATCAGAGAGTTAGAAAGCAATGAAGAGCAAAGAAAATAGTGATTGTGAAGATAAATCTAAATCATATTGACTGTGAAAACAGAGGAATCTGAAAAATAATGTCTTGAGAGGTTCAGATGTTTTAGAGGAGTGAATGTTTGGCATAGCAAACTTGCTTGGGATGCCCTCAGTCCCATATCCAAGTACCTGGCTTCAAGTCTTGGCTCCAATCCCAATTCCAGCTTCCTCCTAATGTGTATCAGGAGAGGCAGCAGGTGATGGCCAAAGCAGTTGGGCCCCTGCTACCCACATGGGAAACCCAGATAGAGTATATATGTGCATATACATGTACATATACACACATATATGTAAACGACTTATATACATGTACATATACATATACATACATATATGTAAAACTACATATATCACAAGTGGCTGTGTGGATATAGATGTGTTTGCAATAATACTTAAGCGTTGTTAAGCCATTTCTACATCATTGCCTAAAAGGATAATAAAAGTAACAATATAGGATTTTGGTAAGTAAGGATGACTGTGGAAGTTGCTAATTACTTGCCTAATTACTGACACATTTGTTGAGTGGTATATTTTCTTCAAAGCACCTTGATCATCCAAAGAATAAAATAGAGGGGCCAGCACAGTGGGACACTCTCTGCTAATTGGCCTGAGAAAGCAGTGGAACCATCTAAAGATGGTTCAAAATGTACATGAGGATGTGCATAGTTTACAGGCAAAGGCCACACCATTTTATATAATGGGCTTGAATATCTCCAGATTTTGGTATCTTCTGGGGGTCCTGGAAGCCAATTCCCATGGATACTGAGGTGCCCATGAATACACCCAAAATAATTGAAAGCAGGCCTCAGATACTTGTACACGAATGCTGATTGCCGCATTTTTCACAGGAGCCACAAAAGTGGATGAACTGGAGTGTCCCTGAATAGTGAATGAACAGTTGTAGAATTTAAAGAGAGAGAGAGAGAGAGATCTTCCATCATCCACTGGTTCACTCCCTAGATGCCCACAATGGCCAGTCCTGGACCAGGCCAAAGTCTCTGCTTTAGTTCTCAGAATATTTTTATATGGTAATTTTTATTTATGGGCCCAGCACTGTGGCGTAGCAAGTAAAGATGCCGCCTGCAGTGCCGGCATCCCATATGGGCACCGATTCGAGACCCAGCTGCTCCACTTCCAATCCAGCTCTCTGCTGTGGCCTGGGAAAGCAGTGAAAGATGACCCAAGTCCTTGGGCCCCTACACCTGTGTAGGAGACCTGGAAGAGACTCCTGGCCATTGAAGCCATTGGAGAGTGAGCCAGCAGATGGAAGCTCTGTGTCTGCTTCTGCCTCTGCCTCTCTGTAACTCTGCTTTTCAAATAAATAAATAAATCTTTAAAAAACTGTACCTTTAAAATATTTTATTTATTTGAAAGACAAAAAGAGAGAAAGAGAGAAGTAACAAGTGCTTCCATCTGCTGGTGTACTCCCAAATGCTTACAATAGCCAGGGCTGTGCCATGCCAAAGCCAGGAACCTAGAATTCTATCCAGGTCTCCCATGTGGGAGTCAGGGACTGAAGGTCTTGAACCATCACCTACTGCCTCCCAGAGTGTGCATTAGAAGGCTGGAATCTGGAGCAGAGCGGGATCTAAAACCAGGCAACCTAAACAGAATCTTAACCACTTAACCACTGTGCCAAATGTCTGGGTTTTCCTCCTTCTGTTTGATGATTATCTTTTTCTCTGTGGCTATTAGAAAAAAATGTTTAGCAGCTGGCATTTGGTGCAGTGGTAAAGACGCCATTTGGGACTCCCTGGTTTCAAGTCCCAACTCTGCTTCCAGTTCCAGCTTCCTGCTAATGCAGATCTTGGGAGGCACCAGATAATGGCTCATTAATTTGGGCCCTGCCACTCACATGGGAGATCCAGATTGAGTTCTGAGCTCCTGGCTTCAGGCTGGCCCAGGCCTGGCCACTGTAGGCACCTGAGAGTGAACCAGTAGATGCAAGATCTCTCTATCTCTCTTTTTCTGCATTTCAAATAATTTTTTAAAAAGTTTATCATGGTCTCTCTCATGTTACAAGTTTTTTTTTTTCTTCAAATATCTGACTTTTCTTGGTTGTCAATAACTACTTTTAAACAATGTAGTATAAAAACTGAACATGAAAGTTTGTGTAAGAAGGTGCTCCCTACTGCCAGGCAGGTGTGGGCAGGTGAGGCCTGTATTAGACTGTGAAGTGTTTATTGCAGCTTGTCATACCAGCTACTCTTGTTCTACTCCTCTAGTTCAGTCTGTTTCTTTACATAACTTCCTGTCCCGGTTTTTGCCCATGACTTAAAGGCCTGGATGCCATACATTCTGAGGTGAGGAAGGGTGGAAAAGTTTGATTCTGCCTCATAGAAACGTACAGTTGATCTCTTCCCTTTCCCTGTCTGCATCTTAGTCTTGGTCTCCCTTACCATGGATCCCTACCCTGTTTAGCATTCTGCAAGGCAGGCACCTTGCTTATTGGTGCCACCATCATGATAGTAGTCCATAGTGTGGCTTTTTTTATTTTGTTACAGTAGTCATTAATACTGTATTTAATGTCTATCTTTCAGATATTTGGTGGGCTAACTTGCTTGCTGATAATTCTTATTGTTTTGGGTTTGTCCCTTTAAAATTCCTTTACCAGTTGTCATGGTGATGTTGAGGTTGATACATGCATGTGGTCAGTCTGTTATCGTTTACTAGGAGAGAAATTTCAGTTAAATAAAAGAAAATGTGCTGGATGGAAATTCAGTTAAATGAAAGATTATTCTTTCTCTCTTAAATGTACTTCTTTAAGGAAAAAATGCTAGAACTTTCTATGTTCTACAAAATGAACTTAATGTTGAGATGTTTAAGTAATTTTGATTCAGTAGGTGGCACTCTTTCCTAGTTTAACTCGATCCTAGATTAGTGTTTAGGGTTCACAGTGGAAAGATTTTGTCTGTATACTTCAAATAAGTAAGATTTCAGAGTTGTTTATCATTAACTTTAATCAATTGATATTTTCTGAATTTAAAAATATTTAGGCAAATTTCAAAATTAAAGTGTTAAATTACTTTCTATGAATAATCTTCCCAGATTTCTTAAATGTTAACAATATATTGACATGCTCTATTAAAAGAAATAGCAGCCAGCACTCTGGAGTAGTAGGTAAAGCCACTGTCTGCTATGCCAGAATCTCATACGGGTGATGGTTCCAGTCCCGGCTGCTCCACTTCCCATCCAGCTTCCTGCTAATGGCCTGGGAAAGCATCAGAAGATGGCACAAGTGCTTTGATCCCTGCTACCCATGAGGGAGACCTGGATGAATTTGGGCTTTGGCCTGGCTCAGCCCTGGTTGTTACAACCATTTGGGAGACTGAATCAGCAGATAGAAGACCTCTCTCTCTGTCTCTCTCTGTAACTCTGACTTTCAGCTTACTAAATACATCTTTTTAAAAAAGTTTAAAAAAATTAAAATCTTACCAGAAGAATTGACTACTAAAGGCATTCAGATTCAGGTTGTTACATATTTTTAAAAAATGCCCTTGGGGCCGGCCCCATGGTTCACTTGGTTGATCCTCCACCTGCAGCGCTGGCATCCCGTAGGGGCGCCAGGTTCTAGTCCCAGTTGGGGCGCCAGATTCTGTCCCGGGTACTCCTCTTCCAATTCAGCTCTCTGCTGTGGCCCGGAAAGGCAGTGGAGGATGGCCCAGGTGTTTGGGTGCCTGCACCCGCATGGGAGACCAGGAAGAAGCACCTGGCTCCTGGCTTCGGATTGACATAACTCCAGCCATGGTGGCCATTTGGGGGTTGAACCAACGGAAGGAAGACCTTTCTCTCCATCTCTCTTCTCTCACTGTCTAACTCTATCTGAAAAAAAAAAAAATGCCCTTTTACTATATGAGCTATTTCATTTCATTCCCTTCCTTTTGTCCTTTTTCAGTTTCCTTATTGCTGAATAATTCCCAAATACAAAAATGGTCTTGTAAAGGTGCTGTATTTTTTTTTTTTTTTTTTGGACAGGCAGATTTAGACAGTGAGAGAGAGAGAGAGAGAGAGAGAGAGAAAGGTCTTCCTTCTGTTGGTTCACTCCCCAAATGGCCACTATGGCTGGTGCACTGTGGCTGGCGCGCTGCGCCGATCCAAAACCAGGAGCCAGGTGTTTCCTCCTGGTCTCCTATGCGGGTGCAAGGCCCAAGCACTTGAGCCATCCTCCACTGCCTTCGTGAGCCACAGCATAGAGCTGGACAGCAAGAGGAGCAACCGGGACGGAATCCGGTGCCCCAGCTGGGGCTAGAACTCCGGGGTGCTGGCACCGCAGGTGGAGGATTAGCCAAGTGAGCTGTGGCGCCAGCAGTACTGTGTATTCTTTTTTTTTTTTAAAGGACGACCATGTGCTAGGGTTTTATTTTATTTATTTATTTTTGACAGGCAGAGTGGACAGTGAGAGAGAAAGGTCTTCCTTTTGCCGTTGGTTCACCCTCCAATGGCCGCTGCACCACGCTGATCCGATGGCAGGAGCAAGGTGCTTATCCTGGTCTCCCATGGGGTGCAGGGCCCAAGCACTTGGGCCATCCTCCACTGCATACCCTGGCCACAGCAGAGAGCTGGCCTGGAAGAGGGGCAACCGGGACAGAATCTGGCACCCCGACCGGGACTAGAACCTGGTGTGCCGGCACAGCAAGGCGGAGGATTAGCCTAGTGAGCCGTGGCGCTGGCCGAGTACTGTATATTCTTAAAACTAAATAAAACATAGGCTCTCTACTGTTAAGCCAAAACCAGTCAAGATACATTTTACACAATTATACTAATAGAGTTTAGAAAAATGTTAATGTTTTCTAAAAACTTTGCATGATCTATAAATAATAACAAGCAAGTGCATCATAGCACCTGTACTTCCTGTTCTGAATTTTGAAAATAATTAGCCAGTATGTAAATCAACACTTAAAATTATAATATCCACAGGGTTCACATCTAATTTAATCTGAAGTAAAACATGAAATGTTAGAGCTGAAAGAGATTTTGGAGATTATTTAGCTTAACTTTTCTTTTTTCTTTTTTCTTTTTTAAAAAGATTTTTATTTATTTATTTGAGAGGTAAAGTTTCAGACAGTGAGAGGGAGAGACAGAGAGAAAGGTCTTCCATCTGCTGGTTCACTCCCCAGAAGCCAGGAGCTTCCTCCAGATTGCCTACTCAGGTACAAGGGCCCAAGCACTTGGGCCATCTTCTGCTGCTTTCCCAAGCCATAGAAGAGAGCTGGATCAGAAGAGGAGCATCTGGGACTCTAACTGCCGCCCATACGCAGTTGGGCTTTACCTGCAATGCTACACACCAGCCATATTGTGAGATTGTTTTAATCATTATATATTTAATATAGATATATAATTCAAATATATCTTGAAGGTTGCTTCTAAAGACCATGAAACTTTAAGATTGATGAATACTCGTCAAGATCATATTGTCTTTTGAGGTTATCCTTCCACCAAATAGCTCCTCGATTTTTGAGAATTTATGATTCAGTTGAATGCAGAAGAGTTTGGTAGTAGAAAAGAAAGGCTGTTTGTTGGCTCTTTTCTCTGTCTTTGCCTCTCTTTCTGTATATACAATAAATATTATACAATAGTGTATAATCTGAATTAAACACAGTCTCTGCTTGCAATCATGTAACCTGAAACCATATCTTACATTCAAAAGTTGAATAAGAAGATGGACTACCTCTGCTAAATCAAGAGTTATGGAATGGGTAGTATTTTCCTTTCAGTTTCAGGTTCCAGGGATATCTTGGTACATCAGTAAAAAAGCTGTATGTTGTGAATCACTAAGTGTTCTGACTAATGCATCTCTGAGATCCTTTCAATTCTTTCCAGAAAGTTCATCTGAGGAAGTAGTACAGTAAATACTTTCAAGAAGTTCCCAAGACAGTTTGCTTTGTTTTCTTGCAAAGAGCTCACAGAGCTGACCCTATAATTCCTCTCACTTGGAAAATTTATACAATTGTGAAGTAATCAATGGGTTGGAGGCCTCCCAGTCTTTCATTCCAACGTGGTAATTTACAGTATTTTTTTCTTTCTTCTTTTTTTTTTAAGTTTATTTTCATCTAGTTGAAAAGCAGAGAGATGGTGGGGGTGGGGGGCTCAGAAAGATTTTTTCCGTCTTCTGGTTTACCTCCCAGATGGCCACAAGAGCCAGGGCTGGGCCAGCCTGAAACCAGGAACCTGTAACTATCTCTGGTGTGGCAGGGACCCAAACAATTGAGCAATCATCTGCTCCCCAGGATGAATTAGCAGGAAGCTGGATCATAAGCAGAGTACCCAGGACACTCCTCTATGGGATATGGGCATCCCAAGCGGGCACCTAACGTGCTGCACCACAATACCCACCCCAGAAATTTTTATTTTTCTTATTTATTGTAGGTGATCCATTAATTCAACTCAGCTTTTTCTTAGAGCAAACTCAAATTCCTGCCTGGCAGATTGTTAGACACCGCAGGCCCATACATGCAGGCTAATTTGGTAAACATTATTTTATTGCAGTTTGGGTAAAGCAGATTTTTAGCGTGGAATGTATTTGCATAACTCTGCTATTCCACAAATGAGTAAAATTAATTTTCAGGGATTTTATGCAATTTGATTAAGTTTACAGATTTCTCTTTGCTTGTTGGCAAAACTGAAACTAGAAGCCAGTGTCCTTGTTCAGCATAGGTCAATAAAGCATGAGTACTATGTTTATGCCAGGAAGAGAAAGACATTTTTTTTTTTTAGTGTTTTGGAAGGGACAGGTAGGTATATACATGGATATAATACTTAGAAGTGCCGGTATATATGAAAATTGAAGAGCGTACAAAAGTGAGAGTTAACTCAGTTTAGGGGGTAAATCGATGTGTCCTGGAGGAGGGCTTGGAAGAATGGATTTGCTCAGCATGAGTAGGGAGACTAGAGGAGAGGGCAGGCCATGAGAGGTACAAAGGTGGAGTGATGGTAACAGAAGGAACAGTAGGTACAAAAGTAGGGAAATGGAAAAAGAAAGACACATATCTGTTAGGACATGGAATCAAGTAAGGGTGACACTTGTGTAGCTGGTTAAGCCTCTGCTTGGGATAGCAGCATCCCATATGGGCACCAGTTCGAGACCCAGCTTTTCCACCTCCCATTCAGCTTCCTGCTAATACACCTGGGAAAGCAGCGGAAGGTGGTCCAAGTGCTTGGGCCCCTGCACCCATGTAGGAGACCAGGAAGAAGCTCTGGGCTCCTGGCTTAGGCTTGGCCCAGCCCTGGCCATTGTGGCCTTTTGGGGAGTGAACCAGTGAGTGGAAGATTCTCTCTCTCTCTCTCTCTCTCTCTCTCTCTCTCTCTCACACACACACACACACACACACACACACACACACTAACTCTCTGTCTTTCCTCCTTGCTCTGTAACTGCCTTTCGAGTATATAACTAAAAAATTTAAAAAAAAATTAATGAAAATAAAGGATGAGACTTGAATACTGTGGATAGGCTGAAGGAATGGAACTAGTAGGAAAAGTGAAGTGAACAACAGTGGAAATAGAAGGATTCTCAATGGGGAAGAATTCCTATGAAGGCAGAGGAAATGATATTCAAAGCTCACATGGAAGAATTGGTTTTAGATAAGAGAAAGGAGAACCCATCCACTGACACAGGTGAGAAGGAAGAAGTGGTTGTGTAAATGGAATTGGTTTTGTTAACTTCAGGGGGTAAAGCAAGGGCTTAGAATAACAGATTTTTTTCTTAGAGAATTATAAGAAGTTTGGAGAGTTCCTTGAATTCTAAGCAGAAGCATTGGCAGGGACTGGCAGGTGAGAAAGGATAGTCAAGAATCTGGATTTTGAAGGATTTTAGTTTCTAAGCTAAGAATTTCAGGCTTTAACTAGAGGTGATAGGGAGTTGCTGAAGGCTTTAAAACAGTTTACGATCTTGGTCATTTACTGTCATACTCTGGCACTGGTTCAGGGTTGAATTGATGGTGGTGGGTGATGGTGGCAGAAGCAGAGGCATAGCAATCAGGGAACTACTATATGTAATTCAGGTGAGAACTATCTCCCATTCCTGTAATCTACTATTATTCCACTAAATACATCCTTACAGCACCTGTTCCTCATGCAACCCTTTTCTCTTTTTCTCTGGGCTCCCCACCTTTGATTTATTATACCACCACCACACCCTGCTGTTACTATGTTAGTGACTATTCTGATTTTTTTTTAATCTCTCTGTTCTAATCATTCTCCTTCCAACCACTTCCAAACCTGATACCTTGGTAGATTTCTCCATAAAACCTGAAGCTCACCTACCAAACCCATTTGTATCATCATTTCTTTATTCACACCTGTTTCAGTGGAAGGCCACAAGTCTAGTTCTTCCATTAGAGCTTTAAATTTCATTTTCTCTGCTTCCATAGGACTTTTTTTCTCATCAAGCAGCCTCTAATTTTCTGTTACCTTTCACTTTTCTTTTTTCCACTGGGTCTTTTCTTTTAGCATATTAACAGGATTCAAGTCTTATCCTTTCTTGATCCTACATCCTGTAGATGTGTGTCTCTCATTTTCCACTTACTACTGATGTCATGAAATGGTACTGTCCTTTTCTAACCTGGACTTCTCAGTCTTGGCATTGTTGACATTTTTTGCCTGATAATTCTTTGTTGTGGGAGCCTGTCCTGTATATTATAGGATATTCAGCAGCATCCCTGTGGTTATTGTCCACTAAATATCAGTGGCATTTCCCAGTTTGTGACAACCAAGAATATCTCCAGGTTTTATCAGATAATTCTTGGGGGTCAAAATCACCTGAAGTTGATAATCTCTGTTCTAAACTATGTAAGATCCTTATGACAGCTACTCTTGCTTATGAATCTTATTTCCAGACGAATGACATTTTGTATCTTTGAGCACCCACTTCACTGCTGAAACTCTTTGTTCTTTTGGCTTACTACCTGTATCTCTTTTTTTGTTTGTTTGTTTGGTTACTTTGCTTTTCCTTTCTTTCTGGCCCATTCATTTTTTTCTGGAAGTTCTTTTCCTTCTTCTTTTTTTTTTTTAAGATTTATTTATTTATTTTAAAGGCACAGTTACAGAGAGGCAGAGGCAGAGAAATAGAGGTCTTCCATTGCTGGATCACTCCCCAGGTGGCTGCAAAGGCTGGAGCTATGCCAATCCAAAGCTAGGAGCCAGGTGCTTTTTCCAGGTTTCCCACGTGGGTGCAGGGGCCCAAGGACTTGGGCCATCTTCCTCTGCTTTCCCAGGCCACAGCAGGGAGCCGGATCGGAAGTGGTGCAGCCAGGACTAAACAGGTGCCCATATGGGATGCCGGTGCTGCAGACCAGGGCTTTAACCCCCTTTGCCACGGTGCCAGCCCTCTTCTTCAAGTCTTACAATGTCACATTTCCCCAGGAGTCTGTTTCATTCTACATATATATTGTGGTTGACTTCGCTGAAATTATTGTTTCTACCATCACGTAAGTATTAGTGATTCAAATGTCTATCTGTAGACCAGACTGGTCTCCTGATCTCCAGAGCCTTATATCCAACAATCTTTTGGAATTTCCACTTTGGAAAAATGTTAGACACGTTGGTTTGTACTTATTTGCAGGACAAGTCCCACCCTCCACCAAAAGTCCCAAACTAAAAAAATTGGGTTTTGCAAGCCTGGGTCTGTTTCTTGAATGGTACCACCACTCAATCACTGACTTAATGCCATAAACCTGGAAGACCTGGATTCTCCTGTTTCATCCTCTAAATCCAATTGGCCATGCAACCCTCTTTTTGTATTTGTCCTCTCTTTCTCATTCTCATTTCCACCAGTTTCATCATTTTCCACCTGTCATCACAATTACTCCCTTCTCCCCCTTCCCCAGGAGCTGCCCTCCAACCTATCTTCTATTCTGTTTATATAATGGTGTCTCTAATAGTCAAATCTGTTTGATTATTACTCTGGTTCATTTTCTCCAATGGCTTTCCATTATTTCAAGAATAAAGTATTTCAAACTCCTTATCCTAGCACCCTTGTCCCAAGAAAACCCACACAAAACAAAAATAAAAACAAAAAAAATCTTACTCTATTTCCATTTACTGTTCCCTCATCTTTTATTCCCCAGCATGACACCTTCAGTAGATCCTGGTAGACAATTTGCTTCATGCTGGTTAGGTATCAAATTTTGTATCTTAGCATGTGTTGCTCTTTTTGTCTGAAATGCCATCTCTGTTTTATTTAAGTATCCTCTCATGTTGCAAAATTTTGTTTGAACAGCACTTGCTTTAGAATTGTCAGTAGGGTCCCATGTTTATGTTGTCATTATCAGACCATCCTTGCCCTTCTGTATTATAGTATAAATAATAGATTTGTTGTTTGAATCCTGTAAAAACCCTGAAAATAAGGTGGTGATCATGGATATGGTACTTCCAGTATCTAGCACATATATCTAATACATGGCAAATGCTTGATAAATATTTATTAATCAAATTAACACAAAAGATACTGAAAGTCTGGACTGGTGCAGAATATGTGGAGGAATGGGTGGATTTGCAATAGTTGAATATTTCAGAGGTATAATTGAAAGGACTTATTGGTTGATTAGAAGTCAAGAGTAAGGAAGAGACAGTAGTCACAGATGACCTATAGGTTTCTAGTTTGAATAATTGGTGCTAATGAGACAAGAAAGACTAAGATTGATGTGGTATAAATATAATAAACCAATATTTATTTCTGATATGATGTCCTAGAGATGCCTGTATCTAATACAAATGTAATGCAAGCTACAAACTTTTCAATTCTCTAGTAGCTGTTTTAAAAAAAGAAAAAGAAATAAGTGAAGCTAATTTGAACAACTTATTTAACTTAGAGTTTTTCAAGTCTACTATTAACATTGTGGGCCGGGGAATCTTTTGTCATGGAGTACTGTCCTGTGCATACAGGATGCTTAGTAGCATCCCTGGCCTCCACCCACTAGATGCCAGTAGTCAACCCCCTTCTTCCTGTGTTGTGACAATGAAAAATATCTCCAGATGTTCCTCAATGAGACAGGGAGTTATCTTGAGAACCACTGAGTTTACTCAATAAATACAGAACATTGTTTCAATATATAATCAATATTAAAAGTATTCAGGGCCAGTGCCACGGCTCACTAGGCTAATCCTCCGCCTTGCTGTGCCGGCACACTGGGTTCTAGTCCTGGTAGGGGTGCTGGATTCTGTCCCGGTTGCCCCTCTTCCAGGCCAGCCCTCTGCTGTGGCCCGGGAGTGCAGTGGAGGATGGCCCAAGTGCTTGGGCCCTGCACCCCATGGGAGACCAGGAAAAGCACCTGGCTTCTGCCACCGGATCAGCATGGTGCACCGGATGCAGCGCGCAGGCTGCGGCGGCCATGGAGGGTGAACCAACTGCAAAGGAAGACCTTTCTCTCTGTCTCTCTCTCACTGTCCACTCTGCCTGTCAAAAATAAAAAATAAAATGGCCGGCGCCATGGCTCAATAGGCTAATCCTCCACCTTGCGGTGCCGGCACACAGGGTTCTAACCCGGTCAGGGCGCCGGATTCTGTCCCAGTTGCCCCTCTTCCAGGCCAGCTCTCTGCTGTGGCCCAGGAGTGCAGTGGAGGATGGCCCAAGTGCTTGGGCCCTGCACCCCATGGGAGACCAGGAAAAGCACCTGGCACCTGGCTCCTGCCATCGGATGAGCGTGGTGCGCCGGCCGCAGCGCACCGACTGCGGCAGCCATTGGAGGGTGAACCAACAGCAAAGGAAGACCTTTGTCTCTCTCACTGTCCACTCTGCCTGTCAAAAAATAAATAAAAAATAAATAAAAAATAAATAAAAAATAAATAAAAAATAAAATAAAATGAAAGTATTCAGATTTTCACAATCTTTTTTGTATGATATGATTGAAGTTAGATATGTACTTTTCACTTAAAGCAGTTCTCAGTTTGTAGCTACTAACATTCAGGTGATCAACAAGCACACGTAATGGGTATCTATTAAAGAGCACAGTTCAAGAGCTTTAGGGAAAAATAAGTTAGGGTTGAGAATATAGGTTTGAGAAATCATGAAACAGTAACAAAACTATGGGTGTGGGTAAGATGGTCCAGGTGGAATTCTATAATTAGAGTGAGAAAACAGGAGGATTGAGGAAAATCCTGGTCGTGTTCTTTCAGTTTTCTTACATATTCTGCCACTCGTTCTTGTATATTATTATAATTTAAAGTATTTTCTTCACTGAGCATTCTGGAAAACGTGAGTGAACAAAATAAAGAGAATTGAGAAGGATGAGTTGATGCAAAGGGAGAAATTAATGTTTATTGGACACTTAATTGGTAATGTTTGGAGCATTCTATAAACTGTCATTTAATCTCACAAGAACCTTTTGAGGCAAATACTGTTATTCCAATTTCTGCAGGAGGAAACAGATTTATAAGAGTATAATAAACAGCAGTTAAGTGGCACTGGGCTTTTGAAAGGAAGTCTACTTGATTGACTCCGAAGCCCATGCGCCTGCCTTCCACCCTCCTAGTGCATACAATGAAGCAATTGCTACCTACTGATTTTCATAAAATTAATTTCATTAAAATTAAGAAGGGTAATGCGATTGTACAACTCGAGTTCCCAGGATATGTTACTACTTTTGTTCCAATTCCGGAGCCAAATTTACGTCAACTGTGAGGGGTCGTGATCAATGTCGTTAGCGCATATGATTTGAGTATCATTTGTTTTTGAAGGACACCAAGCCACGATGTTTTTGTTTGAGTGTAGTAAGTACAGTCACTAACTCTGTAGTTATTTCTGGTCAGGAAAAAAATTAACCAAGATGTAGTAAAAATTAAGCCTAAATATTGAACATTTAGTCACCAAAGAAGATAAAAATAATGAGCTTTGTGACAGCGTTTGGTTTCGCGAACAGAGCGATGAAGCGAGCACAAAGGGGGAGGGTCGGGGAAGGGGGCGGAACAGTGAGAAATAAGCGTCCGAGCAGGCGCAGACAGAAGCCGATGTTAATGGAGGCGTGAAGGCTATTGCGCTCTCACTTTCCGATCTGTCGTAAAGGCCTCCAAGTGTCGTGCTCACCCAGTAGGGGAGGGATTGGTTAGGCGGCGGCGGCGGCGGCGGCGGCCGTAGGAGAGCAGCAGCAGCGGCGGCGGCGGCGATGGTGGCGAGGTGTTCGCTCAGCGCAGCATAGCAACGCCCGCAGCTTCGGAGAAGGAGCTCCTGTGGGGCCGAATTAGGCACTCTGAACCCAAGCCGGGTTATCTGGGCCGAGTCCAGCGCTGCCGCACGTACAGTTCTGGTGGCGGTGACAGACGCTGCTTTTGACTCTAGGGGCCTATTAGGCCGAGATCTGAGGCACAGAGCGCCGGCTCTCGACGCGTCCTCTTCCCCCTCCCTTACATTTCCTGTCTTCCTTCCTGGGTCGGTGATTCCCGGACCCTGGGAAGAGGGTGGCTAATGATTAAGGTGAGGGAAACAGGGGGGAGGGGAGCGAGGGAGGCCGCGCGTGCGCGCATCGGGGGAGGGGCCGGCCTGGAGCGGAGAAAGAGGAAGGGCTGCGGCCGCGGAAGGCTGGGGTCCGCGACCGGCCGGTGCTGCCGGCCCCCGGGTGACTCGGGGTTTGGGATCTCCGCAGAAGGTTTGATTGTGTGTGAGCAGAGCATTCGTGCGCCGACACACCCACAAGCCCGCAGTGAGGGAGTGGGGGTGAGCAGCTTGCTTTCCCCCGCTTCGCCCCTTCCTGGAGTGTGAGGCTGGGGGCTGAGGACCGAGGCGTGGGAGTGGGGTTTGACAATGGAGTGGTGGTGGCCGGCAGCCGGGGAGTTGGAGGGCGCTCGGTCGGCCCTGACGGTTAGGGAGTTGCCTCCTGCTGTGATCAAGGAAACGCAGTCCGCGGAACAGCAGAAATACAGACGCGTCAGATTTGTGTATGGAGTTGGCTTTTTGGTCGTTAAAAAAAAAAAAACTTGATTTTCTTTTAAATGATTGTCTTTAGAGAATATTAGAGTCAGTGGCATTGCTGTAGTGGAGATAGGGAGTTATGTACTACTAAAATGAGATTTGCCCCGTTCTTAAATAGGTTAAAGTAGATCTTTATAGCTAATTTCTTAACGCAAGTGTTATATTTTAACGTTTTTTTTTTTAAATGCCAGGAAGTATAGGGTATTCATTTGATTTGTTCGTGTGTGTAGTGTGGGGGTGACCCCATTGTATTGTTGTAAGCTTTCCTGTTTCTTGATTTATGTGCGGTATGAATTCAGAACTCTCGTGAGAAGTAAGGTGCCAGCTGACAGACTTCGTTTTTATAGGAGTTCTTAGAGCTTTGGAACCTGACTTAATCCAAACTTTATTTCATTTGGTATTTTTAATCTTCCTTTTTCTTGTTTTAGAGACTTATACCAAAAAAGAAAATAATAGGAAAAAGAGAAAGCTAACCTGCCTTTTCCGTGTGAGTGTATGTGTGTGTGTATGAGATTGCTTGCAAATTCTGGAAAGCGATCTTACAATTACATAGAGGTTTTATAATGCTGGTTGGTTTTTACTTAGCTTTATTAAGGTGAAAGGCTACATTTTGGTAGTTTGTTACTATGTGTTTTTCAGTAAAAACTTACATAGTAATATAAACCATGTTGTTTTTCAACTTAAACAGTACTCTTCAGTTACAGTAAAGAGACAAAGTAGATATGATGAGAAAGAAGTCCCTTTACCCTGATAAGAATTTCTTTATTTTTTTTAAGCCATAATTTTACTTTTGTCATTGTCTTGCTGTTTAACCTTGGGCAAATGACTTCATCATCTCTCCCCTTCTCATTTGTTTGAATCTGTTAGCCACTGTAAGATTCTAAAGATTGGTGTGTTCATGAAATGACCAGGATGATATTGTAAGGAAGAATGCCCTCCTCCTTGTTTGTCAGAGCCACTGTCTCTTATGTATGTGGATCCTCTTGTCACTTTTGCCCTTTTATTGAATATCTGTTGGTCACTTGTTAATTCACTAGAAATAGACTTGGCTTTGAAGAAAGGCATTATTAAAATAATTCAATTTTGGTGAAAATGCAGTATAGTGGAGGTTACCCCTTAATGAATTTCACTTCAGTACTCTTATTTCTGCAAATAATTGAGAGATAGCTATATTGATGTTTATGATATGAGAGTAGCTATTTACTTGTATAAACCAAAGGAACATTGTTTAGCAGTTATTCCTAGATAGTTATTTTTACTTTAAAATTAAGAGTGTGGAATAAAAAGCTGAATCAATCCATTTAGATTTTTAGACACTCCTTTTTTTTTTTTGTTAGAGGGGTTTCTGTGTCATACTTAAGGCATAATTATATATGCCCCTATAACTTACCATTAGCATTCTGTTGCAGTATTATATAAAAGAGCATAGGGCTAGAGATCAGAGATCTAGATTTCAGTTCTAGCTTTGCTTGCTGTACATTGGATCTGTGAATTTATTGTTAACCCTTTCTGGTCTTCATATTCTCTCTCAGCTGTTAAAATGAGAAGTGTAGCATAGATACCACTGGTTTATGTTAGGGCCCAAATTTAGTGCTTTCTATTTTTAGTTAGGTGTTTTTATTATTCATTATTGTATTCATTATGATCAGATCCCCAGAAAAGAATGCTGTACTGAGAGTATGAATTCTTTCATCATTTATACATACATACATATGTGCACATATGTATATGTATGTGCAAAAGAAATGATAAAGCCATGCTTCTTTTTCCAGGTAATGTTGGTGTTCCATTGATGCATTGTGCTTTAATAACTCTAAGATGGTACTACAAATGAAACTTTTTGTTACTTCTGATAATGTTCTTTACATCATCCTGAATAAGTTTTCTTTCAGAAGCCTGTAATTATTGTTCAGCTAAAGTTAAGAATTATATTTTATTGTCTTATACTTTCTTTCCTACACCCTGCAGGTTGTTGGTAACAGCTGGCCCAGATTTCTATAGTTATTCAATTTATATCATTAGATGAGGAGTAAGTTACAAATGTTTAAGAACAAATACTTAGCTGAGTTTATTTATTTATTTATAAGTTACATAACAGGGAGTGTCAGGGAGAGACAGAGAGGGAGATCTTCCATCTATTGGTTCGTTCCCCCAAGTGACCAAAACGGTTGGGTCTGAGCAAGGCCCAAACTAGGAGCCTGAAACTCCATCCGTGTCTGCCACATGAACGGTAGAGGTTGAAGTACTTAAGCCATCTTCCACTGCCTTCTCAGATGCATTATCAGGGAGCTGGATTGGAAGCAGAGCAGCCAGGACTTGAACCAGCCCTCTGATATGGGATGCCACCTTTGGAGGTGGCTAATTAACCCACTGCGCTACAATGCCTGCCCCTTACTTATTTATTATATTTGAAAGGCAGATTGACAGGAGTGGGGGCATAGAGAAAGAGATGGTTTCCTCTGGTTTATACTCCAGATCTATGCAATGGCCAACCTGAAGTCAGGAGCCAGAAACTCCCATCTAGGTCTGCCAAGTGGCTGACAAGGGCCCAAGTATGTCCATCTTCTACTGCTTTTCCAGGCATGTTAGCAGGGAATTGGATCAAGCTAGCTCCTTATCTGATGGTATATGGGATGCTGGAGTTGCAAGCAGGGATTTAATCCACTGTGCTATAATGCTGACCCTTGAGCTTACATATTTTAAATACAGATGCTATGTTATTATTAGTGACTCAGTATTTATTGAATGTCTTCTAGGCATTGTCATTTGTCTTCAGTGAAAACGGCATTCTGCCTTCATAGAGTGGGGGGAAACATGGAGTGGGAGGAGTGTTTGGGGGAAACAATAAATAGAATAATTTCAGATAGTGGGAAATGCTGTGGAAAAAATAAGACCATATAATAAGAGAATGAGTGGAAGTGAGGTTCTACTGTAGATAGAGTGGTTGGAGAGAGCTTCTTTTTAGAGGTCATAATTTGATTTGTGATCTCAGTGACTACAAAGAATCAGTCACAGGGATAGTCTGGAGGAAGAGTGTTATGGGTAGCAGCAAATGCATTAGATCTGGTTTGATTTTGGGGAAACAAGAGTAAATTAATTGGTTTGTCTACCAGGCATTTGATAATTACTGATGATGTCAACAAAAAGATTAAAAATACTTTATGTGTAGCAACCTAATACACATTGTCCTTGTTTAAATACCAACTCAGTCAAATCAACTGTAAAAAGTCATTTTTGAAACACTTGGAAGGAGTCTGAATGTGGATGGGCCATAGATAATACTGAGAATTAAATTATGTTTTTAATAGGGACAATAATGGCGTTAAATTTATATAAGGAAATGCCATACTTTTCAGAGAGGGAGACTAAGAAATGAGGAAGAGAAATGGTAGATGTATGGTTATCTGTTCAAAAATATTTTAGAGCAAGGACAGGGTTGAGGCATAGCAGGTTGAACCACCACTTAGGACACCCACATCCCATATTGTACTGCCTGGGATCAAGTTCCACCTTTGGTTGTTTCCATCCAACTCCCTGCTAATGTGCTCCCTGGCTTGAGGACTTGGGTCCCTGCTTCCCACTTGGTGGGCTCCTGGCTTTTGCCTGGTGCAGCCCAGTGTGTTGCGGGCATCAGAAGTGAACCAGCAGATGGGAGATTGATCTAGCCCATTCTGTTTCCTTCCCTCTTCCTGCCTTCTCTGTACCTCCCATTCCACCTTTCAGATACATTTTAAAAAGATACATGCTAGAGCAAAAACAGTTGCATGGGAGAGGAGATAGTTGGAGCAAATTTGACACAGTGTTGATAACTGTTGCATTGGAGTGATGCATACAGAACCTTTTATCTGCAAAGGGCCATTTGGAAATGTATTTATTTTTAAAGATTTGTTTGAAAGGCAGAGTTAGAGAAAAGGGAAGAGAGAGAGAGAGGTCTTCATCCTCTGATTCACTCTTCAAATGGTTGCAATGGCCAGGGCTGGGCCAGAGTGAAGCCAGGAGCTAAGAACTTCATCCAGGTCTCCTGCTTTGGTTGCAGGGGTCCAAGCATTTGGTCCATCTCCCGCTGTTTTCCCAAGTGCGTTGGCAGGCAGCTGGGTTGGAAGTGGAGCAACTGGGACTCAAAACCAATGCCAGTATGGGAAGCTGACAGTGCAGATGGCTTAACCTGCTATGCCACAACGCCAGGCCCTTGGATATTTATAACATCATTCGTGGGCCATACAAATTACCCACTTAAAAATGATCCTGCTATAAATTTATGGAATTTCAAGTCCCACCTGTGGTTGCCTTGGCAGGGCAGACCAAATAATTTTGTGGTCTTTATTCAGCCCGTGGTCTGGATATTCCCTATCCCTACTATCAATAATTCTGTTGTTTGTTTTGTGAAGTTTGAAGGTGTTCAAACCTCCACTAAACATGTAATGTCCATTAATGAATGATACTTGCCTATGCTGATCTTTAATGGATGCAGAATGGTTGTTTTCTAACTCCACAACTATTCCATCTCCATCAGTAGGCATTCTCTTGTAAGGGAGAGGCATCCTTTTATCTCTCTTATCAGTATGAAGTCATAGCCTGTCTTTTATAGTTATTATCCATTACTGCCTTTATTTTGATGCTCTGATTGTCCTAGATTTTTTCCAGAAGGACCCTCTCCATGCTGGCTCTTGTCGTTTTGAGATACCTTTCTCAAAAACTAGACTAGACTTAAATATTCTGGCACAACAAGATGTTTCAAGCTCAATTTGCATCTTTAATGTTTCAGTACTGGAATTAGCTGTTGTCCAAGGAACCCTGGTTCCTTTTATTCAGCATTTCAGTTTGCTTTTGAGTTATATTTTTATTTATAGGAACAGTCTCTTTCTTGGATCAGATATCTTCTAAGAAATGAAATTTAAGTCAGATTTTGATAGTAGGTTTATACTTCTCTGAAGATTTTGTTTATGCAGTAATCACAAAAGATTCGACCATTTTGTTATATTTATCATACAGTGACTATTTTTATTCTGTGCTGTTTTTCAAATAATTAATGGGTTGTGTTCTGATGTGGACTTAATTGTCATTCATACCAAATAGAAGGAAAAAAAGGTTATTTTACTGTGCTATATATAAGGTTTAAGCACTTTACTTTTTGGGTAAAAGATTTGTGTATTTGTTTAGAAAGTCAGAATTAGAGGGAGATATGGTGACAGCAACAATGACACAGAGAGAGATTGATGTTTCAACCATTGGTTCACTCCCCAGATGACTACATGGCTAGGCTGAAACCAGGAGTTTCATCCAGGTCTCCCATGTAGGATGCAGGGGCCCAATTACTTAGGCCGTCTTCTGCTTTTCACAGGCTGTTAGCAGGGAGCTAGATCAGAAGCAGAGAGCAGCTGGGACACAAACTGGCACCCATCTGGAATGCTGGTGTCACAGGCTGCTGCTTTGGCAGCTACCCCATAATGCTGGCCCCTTAACTTTATTTTTTTTTTAACTAAGGTTTACACACTTAAATGCTTAATCAAGTAATCAGACTTTCTGATCTTAAGGAAATTGTTGCTTTTCAACTAGCTTTTAAAATGGATTTTTAAAAATTATGATGCAAAATTTTCATATATGATAGAAACTCCCTAGCACATTATTCCAGGTAGTTACTGTTCCATCTTGGTATGTTTCATAGCCATTCTGTTACCTGTTGTGCATGAGTGTTTGCTTTATTTTTTCAATTTTATTTTTATTATTTTTTTGTTTAAGAGAAAGAATGTGCCTATCTACTCCTTCAATCTCCATATGTTTATGGTGGCTGAAACTGAGCTGGAGACTAAGCCGAGATCATAGATCTCATTCCAGATCTCTTGTATGGGTGGCAGGAATCCAGTTATTGAATCATCAACATTGCCTCCCATGGTACACATTAGCAAAATGTTGAAATCAGAAGCCAGAGCTGGGTCCCAGACCTTGGCACTACAATGTGGGATATGAGCATCTGTGTGTGTGTGTGTGTGTGTGTGTGTGTCTTTTATTTGAAAGGCAGAGTTAAAGAGAGAGAAAGAAGGAAAATCTTCCATCCAGTGATTCATTCCCCAAAAGGCTACAATGTCCAGGGTTGTGCTAGGCTGGAGCCAGGAGCTTCTTCTGGATCTCCTACACGAGTATTGGGACCCAAACATTTGGGCCATCCTCTGGTGTTTTCCCAGTTGCATTAGCAGGAAGCTGGATCAGAAGTGGAGCAACCGGAATTGGAACTGGTGCCCATATTGGACACTGGCGCTACAGGTGGTGGCTTAACCCACTACACCACAACATCAGCCCTGGGAGTATAAGCATCTTGATCGTTAAGCACCTTTCTCTCTCTCTCTCTCTCTCTCTCTCTTTCTCTCTCTTTCTTAAAGATTTATTTATTTGGAAGTCAGAGTTACACAGAGAGAAGAGAGAGAAAGGGAGGGAAGAGGGGGAGTGGGAGGGGGAGGGAGGGAGGTGTTCCATCCACTGTTTCACTTCCCAACTGGCCACAATGGCCAAAGGTGCGCCGATCCAAAGCCAGGAGCCAGGAGCTTCTGTTTCTTCCCATATGGTCGCATGGTCCCAAGGACTTGGGCCATCTTCCGCTTTCCCAGGCCACAGCAGAGAGCTGGATCAGAAGTGGAACAGCCAGGACTTGAACCAGTGTCCATATGGGATGCCAGCACTACAGGCAGCGACTTTACCTGCTATGCTACAGCGCTGCCCCCATTTTACTTTTTTAAACAATTTTTTAAAGGTGAAAGTATTAGAAAAAGTACCAACTTCACAAAGTACAAAGGATACATAGGGAAAAATAAGACTCCTTGCCATCTTGTCTTATTGCTCAGTTCTTTCCCCTAGAGATTTATCTCCTCTTACTGTTTTGTATGTATGTTTAGAACAGTGGGTCTTAGTGTGGGCAATGAACTTTTTTTGGTAAGGTTTATTTATTTGAAAAGCAGAGTTAGAGAGGAAGGGAGAGACAGAGAAAGAGATCTTCCAGCCATTGGTTCATTCCTCAAATGACTGTAACAGCTGAAGCCATGAGCCATATGGGTGACAAGGGCTCTTCTGCTTCCCCAGATGCATTAGCAGGGAGCTGGATGGGAAGCAGAGCAGCTGGGATTCAAACTGTTGCAGTGACATGGGTTGCTGGTGTCACAAGCGGAGGCTTAACATACCATACCACAACATGAGTCCTAGCAGTGAACTCCTGGGGGAAAGGTCTTTAAATGTTTCAGGAGGTCTGCCAGGTTGAAACTATTTCACAGTAGTACTAGGTCCTTATTTGCTATGTAACTAATGTCAACATTAGTTGACATTTGCACTGATGGTTCAAAAATTGCTGCATAGAATTGCTGACACTGCAGCATGAATTAAAATAGTGGCAAAACTGCTTTAATAGTAATTAAATTCTTCATTATTTATGTTTAAAAATGCCCATTTTTCTGTGGCATGGAAGGTTAAGCCTACACTTGTGGCACCAGCATTCTGTATGGGCCCCAGTTCAAATCCACTTCTGATCCAGCTCCCTGCTATGGCCTGGGAAAGCAGCAGAGGATGTCCCAAGTGCTTGGGCCCCTGCACTCATGTGGGATACCCAGAAGAAGCTCCTAGGGGATCAGCCCAGCTCTGGCCATTGTGGCCATTTGGGGAGAGAACCAGCAGATGGAAGACCTTTCTTTGTCTCTCCCTCTCTTTACTTTCCCTCTCAAATAAATAAATATTTATTTTTTAAAAAAATGCCAGTTTCACTTAAGAATGTCCTTTATGAAGCAGAAAGAAAGAGATCTTCCAGCCATTGGTTCATTCCTCAAATGACTGGGAAAAATGTTAATTTTGTTAATCTTGACACCTGAACATATGTTTCAATATTCCATGTGTGAAAATGGGAAGGATGTTACATTGCATTTCTGCTTACCAGAGTATGATACATGTCATAAGAAAAGGAACTTGTGACCTGAACTAGCAAACCAGTCAGTTTTTTCATGGAATACTATTTTTACTTGGAAGAATTGCAAATTACAGTTATGCAAACTTGGGTATTTGTGTATGTTTTCTCAAATAAATGATCCTGTCACTTCTGGGAAAGCAAGACAATTTATTGGCATGACAAAATTCAGGCTTTCAAGCAAAAATTAGAATTTTGAAAAATTTATATTTGCTACTATGAGCTTGGCAGCTTCCCAGGACTTTGTGATGAGATTAGTGATGATACTAACAAATACATTTTTTTTTTTTTTTTGCTGTTGTAGAATGAAATGTGTCAGTGTTTGGAAAATGTTTATAACTCAACAGATATTTTTCAAATGACCAATGCATTACATAAAAGATCTATGTAATGTGCAAACAAGAGCAGTAGATTTTATTTTTTACTTATGTGAAAGGCAGAAAGATAGTGAGATATGCAGAAAGAGATACTCCATCCTCTGGGTCTCTCCCAAAATGCATGTGATACCCAGGGCTGGGCCAGGTGAAACCTGGGAGCCAGGAGCTCCATTCTGGTCTTCCAGATGGGTGGCAGGGATGTAAGTACTTGAGCCATCACATGCTGCCTCCCAGGGTACTCATTAGCAGGAAGCTGGAGTCTGAGGGAGAGCTGGGACTCAAATCTGGGTGTTTCAGTATGGAGTGCGGGTGTCCTAAGGGGCATCTTTTTTTTTCAGTGGCATCTTAAATGCTATGCCAGATGCCTACGCCAGCAGCTCTTAAACTTCTTCTTCTTCTTCTTTTTTAAAGATTCATTTATCTATTTGAAAGAGTTACATAGAGAAGGAGAGGCAGAGAGAGATTTTCCATCTGCTGGTGCATACCTGAACTGGCCACAACGGCTAGAGCTGCACTGGTCAGAAGCCAGGAGTCAGGAGCTTCCTCTGGGTCTCCCATGTGGGTACAGGGGCCCAAGTACTTGGGCCATCTTCTACTGCTTTCCCAGGCCATAGCAGAGAGCTGGATCAGAAGTAGAGCAGTGAGGCTCGAACTGGTGCTCATATTGGATGCTGGCACTGCAGGCAGTGGCTTTACCTGCTCTGCCACAGAGCTGGTCCCTCTTAAACTGTGAGGTTTTCTCCCACAATCAGCAGCTGTCCCTTCTGGCTTTCGTAGTACTTTCTTCTAGCAGTTAATGGCCACTCAAGTCCTGAGAGAAAGCCCTCATAAGTATAAATTCGTTTTTTGGGAGAGAGCAAAAGCATCAGTTTCTTTAGGTATTAAGATCCAGGTTTTGGTGTCCGGCCTTAGGCAAGTCACTTACCTTGTGCAATCTCAGTTCTCTGGAGACAATAGTTTTTAAGTAAGGATAAAATGAAATAAAAATATGGCAAACAGTTCCTCACACATCTTACCTGATATGGCCCTGGGCTACCTCTGATCAGCTGCTTGCGTGCCATTTCCCTTTCCTTCTTACTACCCTTCTTTCTGTTCTTTACACATTTAAGAGCCTATTGTCACATGGTCTTTCCTTATTTTTAATTTGCCAAGAATACTCTAGAAGAGTGTAACTTGATTGGTGGCTTGTTCCTTCTCATGATTCAAGTCTTTTATCTTCTTAGAGAGGGATCTTTTGATATTCAGTCTTTACCATTTGTTTTATTTTCCCTATAGCACATATTTGTGTCTGAAATTATCTTGAAAATTTGTCCTCATTTGCATGTAATCTCCATGATAGGAGAAACTTTCTATAACCTGTTCATGGTTGATCCCAGTGCTGAGAAGATAACAGACTTTCAATAAATATTACCAAGTGAGAAGAATAAATGATAACTGGGGCCATTATTCTGGTGTATCTGGTTAAGCCACTGCTTGCAATAAATTTGCATTCTGTATTGAGTAACGACAACTATGCTTTCCATCCAGCTCCCTGCTAATGTGCCTGTGAAGGCAGAAGAACGTGGCTTGGGTATTTGTACAAGCTCCTGCCACTCATGTGGAAAACCAGGATGGAGTTTTGGCCTGATCCAGAACTGACCTGTTGTGGCCATTTGGGGAGCAAACTAGCAGGTGGAAGATCTCTCAATCTCTTTCTGTCCTTCTCACTCTGCCTTCAAATAAATAAATGATCTTTAAAAAAGATGATAGCTAATGTGTTATCAGTGATATTGTAGCTTCTGTAATATTAATAAGCTAAAATAAAATTCTGCGGTCTGGGTGACATTTCTGGGTCCTGTCCTGATCCCAGTGCTCAGATGATCCAACTTGTATTTATCTTCCTTACCATAACTGAGCTTATCTTTGTGAAACCTTCTTTGAGACTCTTAGATATACTCATTTTCTTTCAGTGTGATTGCATGTTTTCTTGTCAGGGAGCAATTTTGGATGAGCAATTTTATGGCCTGGGTGTGCTTTTTTTAGTTATCTTCCTTGATTTTTAACAAGCTTCAATTTAAAATAGTTTTTTTTTTCTTTCCCATCACCTTAGTTTCATCCTTAGTTTCCTCTTTATCTGATTATCTCCAACTGGAAGAATCATGGCGTATGTGTACTGAAACCAAAATTCTGATAGGAAAAAATATGTAAGTAAATGTGTGTAGACTAGACTTAAATATACCAAATTCTCTATTAGAAGTACTGTTTTTATCTAGAATGTGAAATTCTCTAGGGATGGTTAGTGTCTTGACTGTCTTATCACTATGAGCAGTGAGTAGTAGCAGAAATAAATAAAGCAAACACCCAAAGCAAGAAAAGATTTATTTAATAAAGTGACTGACATCAAACTATAGGACAGTATAGCTTTGATTTTATCAAGCCGATGTTCTGGGATCAGTAACTTGATATTTTTGTTCCTTGCCACACGAAGTTTCATTTCACCGTTTGACTACCCTGACCCAAGAAAGGCAAAAATGGCATTTAGTCTCAAGAAAGTGTTGGAAATCCCTAAAGTTACCCATAAAATATGGTCAGTCTCTGAAAGTCCAACACATACTGTTTTTCCTTCAGTATTGAAGCAAATCATATTTTCATTGTTAAACATCAGATGAAATAATAAGTTTGTGTGTATGGTACATGAAGTAGGAAAAATAAATGACTTTAAACATTAGAATGTGACAGCCCAGCAAGATGGTTGTATCATAAGAGGAACATGGGAAGTGAGATCAACTAGATAATAGTAGAAGTTTATCTTCCATTTTGTGTTCATTCTGGGCCTATATTCACTGAGCAGAATGGCAAACATAATCTCCTACACAGTTTGTTATTTCTATCTTTATGTAGATGAATTTATTTTATCCAGAAGTGTTCTCCCTAGTACCTATTTGCAATATACCTTTACCTTCAGTCCCTGAAATATCAGTAATTCTACCTGGTTTTTCTCTTAAAACTTGTGTTCTCTTTCTTTAGAATGTACTTATTAATATTCTCTGAGTTATACATCTTTACTGATATAACCATATCTGTGGAGCAAAAACAAATTTTGTCTAACTTTATTGGACCTCATTCAAGGAGAGATTATTTCCTTTGGCAGTTTTACTCCCCACATTAGATCCTGGTTCTCAGGACATCTGCCATCTCTTAAAAGTTAGCCGCCGCCGCCGCCGCCTCCTCCTCTTTCTCCTCCTCCTCCTCCTCCTCCTTCTCTTTCCCCTCTCCCGTTTCCCCTCCCCCCCACCTTTTTTTAAAAGACAATTTTCTACTTAAAAGACAGGATGATACTTACCTGGCAGGGGAGACACCATGATCAGGCAGGTGGTTCTCCCAGGGCGAGGCTCTTCCATTGCATGGCGGAAGTGCTGACCCCTGCAATTTCCCCAAATGTGGGAAACTCAACTGCAGAATTTTTGGTAGTGGGGGACTGTGTGTGCACTCTCCCCTGGGGGGAAAGAAAGAGACAGGGTGAGGGGGAGAGAGAGAAATCTCTTCTATCTGCTGGTTCACTCCCCAAATGCCTGCAACAACCAGGACTGGACCAGGCCAAAGCTAGGAACCTAAACCTTCATCTGGATCTTCCACATGGGTGGCAAGGACCGATTAGAAGCTGGATTGGAAGCAGAGGTGCAGGAACTGGAACAAATATGGGTTGCTTGCATCTCAAGCTGTAGCTTAACCTGCTGTGCCACAGTGCCTGACCCAGTGGATGATTTCTCTCTTTCTTTCTTAAACAAGTGTTTATGTTTATATTATTTGGAAGAGTGTTCTCATCCACTGGTTCACTTCTCAAATGTGCCTGGAACTCCATCCAAGTCTCCCAGATGTGTGACAGGGACCCAAGTACATGAGCCATCGTCACTTGCTGCTTCCCAGTGTGCCTATTAGCAGCAAGTTGGATCAGACTCACTCCAGGCCTTCATTATAGGATGTAGACATCCCAAGTGGTGTCTTCATCCCAGCACCAAACATCTGCCTCTGCCTGGATGATTTCTAAAAGCTAGTTCACTCTTATTTTTTTTTTTTTTAAGATTTATTTATTTGAGAGTTACATTTATAGACAGGGAGAGACAGAAAAGTCTTTCTTCCACTGATTCACTCTCCAAATGGCCGCAACTGCCTGAACTGGGCTGGTCCAAAGCCAGGAGCCAGGAGCTTCTAGGTCTCCCACATGGGTGCAGGAGCCTAAAAGCACTTGGGCCATCTTCCACTGCTTTCCTAGGCCATATGCAACAAGCTGGATTGGAAGAGGAGCAGGCTGGACCCAAACCAGTACTCATGCAGAATGCCAGTGCTGCAGGTGGAGACTTAGCCTAGTATGTCACAGCACCCACTCACCACCCAGATTTATAATTAACAACTTGCTGTTTTTGCTTTATCACATTTCTTTCTTTTTTTAAAAGATTTTATTTATTTTAGAAGTACAGTTACAGGCGGGCGCTGTGGCTCACTTGGCTAATCCTCCGCCTGCAGCTCCAGCACCTCGGGTTCTAGTCCCAGTTGGGGCACTGGATTCTGTCCTGGTTGCTCCTCTTCAGTCCAGCTCTCTGTTGTGGCCTGGGAAGGCAGTGGAGGATGGCTCAAGTGCTTGGGCCCTTCACCCGCATGGGAGACTAGGAGGAAGCACCTGGCTCCTGGCTTCGGATGGGTGCAGTGCGCCGGCCGTAGTGGCCATTTGGGGGCTGAACCAGCAGAAGGAAGACCTTTCTCTCTGTCCTCTGTCTCCCTGTCTAACTCTGTTAAAAAAAAAAAGTAAAAGAGAGAGGGAAAGACAGAGAAAGGTCTTGTACCCACTAGTTCACTCATATTATAGTGAAATAACCATTGTTTATTTTAAAGTAAATTTTACTACATTAAAATAAGCAAATCTTAATTGAGCCATTCTTTTAGTTTTGACAAATGCATACATGTTTGTTATCTATATCATGATGATGGCATGGAACAAAAGTTTTCTCATAAAGCACTTTCATGCTTCTTCCTAGTCCCTTGTTTCCCATATCCCTTGTAGAGCAACATTGTTCTTAGTTGTTCTCACCTTGCATTAGGTTTTCCTGTTCTAGAACTTGGTCTAAATGGGATTATATTGATACTTTGTATCTAAAATTTGCTTCTGTTAGCATGATGTTCTGAGATACCTCCATACTGATAGTTCTCTAGTTCCTTCTTTGTTATTGTTGCTGTTTGTTATACCATTGTATCTATATAGTATACGATAAATTTTTTTATCCTTTCTTTACTTGGTGATTTGGCTCTTCTGAATGAAACCGTGAACATTCATGTACTCCTATAAGTACTCCCTTTTCAGAGGGAGACAGACACAGAGAGGGCTCCTCTCTGCTGGTTCTCTCCTGATATTCCCACAACAGCTGGGGCTGGCTAAGGGCTGTTGCCAGGGTCTAGAATTTAATTCTAGTTTCCCTCATGTGTGGCAGGAACTTCCTTACCTGAGTTATCATGGCTGCCTCTCAGGGTCTGTATCAGCAAGAAGCTGGAGACAGGGTATGAAACGTGTACTGAAATGGCAAGGGGCTGTCTTAAATTATAGGCTAACTGCAGTGGAGGATGGCCCAAGTCCTTGGGCCCCTGCACCCATGTGGGAGACCGGGAAGAAGCTCCCAGCTCCTGGCTTTGGATCAGCACAGCTCCGGTCGTTGCAGCTGTCTGGGGAGTGAACCATCGGAGACCTCTCTCTCTCTCTCTCTGCCTCTCTTCTCTCTCTGTAATTCTGACTTTCAAATAAATAAATAAATCTTTTAAAAAAATAGTATCTAAATAATAGAAAGTTTTGATTTTGATAAAGCCCAGTTTATCAGTTAAATGGTTAGTGCTTTCTCTGTCCTATGGAATCTATGATGGTGAACAATGATATAATCATATGCGTTTTCTGCTGTTTCTCTAGAGATTTTATACTTTTAAATTTAGTTCTATGATCCATTTTGAGTTAATTTTTGTGTCTGGTGTGAGGTAGGGGTTGAAACTCATTTTTTCCCATATGACTCTCTTGTTGTTCCATCACTGTTTGTTGAAAAGACTATTCCTTTTGCATTATCTTGAAAATCGTTGATGATATGTAGAAATCTATTTTTATTCTCTCAAATTTATCTGTATGTCAACAATGCTTAGTTTTGTTATAGCTGAATTTAAATATCAGTTTGCTGTTTGTTTCTATTTTCCCATCTGTTGTGTTTTATTTTTTTTGTTTGTTTGTTTTGCTTTCTCTTACTTAGCTCATTTTTTGAAAATTTCTTTATTTGAAAGGCAGAGTTAGAGGAAGAGACAGGTGCAAAGATGGGGGAGGGGAGATTTTTCCCTCCTCTAGTCATTCCCCAAATGGCTGCAACAGCCAAGGCTGGGCCAAGCTGAAGCCAGGAGCCAGGAGCTGTCATCTGGGTCTCCCATGTGGATGCAGCGGCCCAAATACTTGGGGCCATGTTCTGTTGCTTTCCCAGGCACATTAACAGGGAACTGGATCAGAAGTGGAGCAACCTGGGGCACAAACTTGAGCCCATGTGGGATGCAGACAGTAGCTTTTCCCAGTACACCACAAATGCCAGCATCTCCATTTGTTTTTTTAATTAACTTTTTTTGGTATTACATTTTTTTTAAAAAAAGATTAATTTATTTATTTGGAAGGCAGGGTTTCAGAGAGAGAGAGAAGGAGAAACAAAGATCTTCCATCTGCTGGTTTTCTCCCCAAATGGCTGCAATGACTGGGATTGGGCCAGGCCAAAGCCATGAGCCAGGAGCTTCTTCCTGGTTTCCAATTGTGGGTGCAGGGCCTAGCCTAAGGACATGGACCATCTTCAGCTGCTTTCCCAGGTGCATTAGCAGTGAGCTGGGTGGGAAATGGAGCAGCCAGAACTCAAACCAGTGCCAATATAGGATGTTGATACTGCAGGCAGCTTAACTTGCTATGCCACAGAACCAGTCCTAGCATTACATTTTTATCTCCATTGTTGGCTTATTTTAGTTGTATTTCATTTATTATTATTTTTAAAATCTTTTATGATTGCTTTAGGATTCACACTGTGTATCTTTAATTTAACCACAGTTCTACCTTCAAGGAATGATAGACTTTCACTTATAAATTTAAAAATTTAATATATTTCCATTTTTTTTCCATTTTACTTTGGCATTTTATTTGTTGGTTCATGGTTTGGGTTTAGCTAGACAATAATCCATGTGAGGTTATTTCTGTGAAGAAAGATGCTAATAGAAATTGCTGTGTTCTATTCTGCGTTTACAAAAGTGACCAAATTGTGGTGGTTTATAAAAAAGTCTTTAGAATTTGATAAATTCAGACCCTAAAGCTGGTATTTGAGTCTGAAAAAGGTGGTTATATCATACACATTATTATAAAACTGTACCAGAATTAAAGTGTAGTATTTGTTAATGGATGTCTCAGAATACTACCCATTTATTTGACTTTAGGCAAATTATTCAGTGAAAAATGTTTTTTAAACCAGTTATTGAATTCAAGCACTCTGCTATGGGATATGGGTTTCCCAAGCAGCCTTTTAGCTTGCTGTACCAAATGCCTTCCCCAGGAAGCAGCTTTTATTTATTTCTTTTAAGATTTATTTTATTTATTTGAAAGAGTTAGAGAGGTAGAGCAGAGAGAAAGAGAGCTCTTCATCTGCTGGTTCACTCCCCAAATGGATGTAATGGCCAGAGCTCTGCCGATCTGATGCCAGGGGCCAGGAGCTTCTTCCGGGTCCCCCACATGGGTGCAGGGGCCCAAGTACTTGGGCTATCTTCTACTGCTTTCCCAGGCCATAGCAGAGATCTGGATCAGAAGTGGAGCAGCTGGGACTCAAACCTGCACCCATATGGGATTCTAGCACTGCAGGCCAGGACTTTCACCCACTGTACCACAGTGCAGAGCCCAGGAAGCAGCTTTTCAAAAAGCATTATTCATTTAAAAATTATATAGCTTTTGAGGGAAAATATACCTGTTTTAGGGACAAGCAAGCAGGAAAAAGTTATTAGACTCTGCTGCTTTATTCTGAGTCAAAGGAAAAATGACCTCTCTTTGGATGCAAAAAGAAAAAATGTTATCAGGAAAACTTCCATGGAAAAAGAAGTGTATTTGAGAACTTATATTACCAGGAACAATAGACTTTTGAAGAGTGTATTCTCCATCATCATTGTCACTACATCATCATTATCAGCACTACTATTAATGATAGATATTCATATCTGCTATTATTTCTTGCATTATTACTCCCAGAATACTTGCCTTTTTTTTTAAATTATGGAAATCAGGACAGTAAAGAGCAGGGGGAATGGGAATCTATTTCCAGTTGCATTAGCTGTAGTTTGGTTCCAGTTAATGCAAATTAGAACTTTAAATGTATTTTTGCTTTGAAACAGTATTAAATATTTGAGAAAAGGAATAGATTGGATCACAGAAAGTATTGTAGAATTTCTTTTGTAAAACACAACATGAAATAGTAATTGCTTTCTATGAAAAGATGTTTGGAACAGTAGAATTTGTCCTTGTCATAATAGTTGAAGGAAGAGCAAGTGATACCTGTTTTTACTTAGAAATTTTTGGTACATTTTCAGTAAAAAGTGAGGTGGTATTGCTAGTCACAGTTGACATGTTATATGTGGTGAAATTGCTGAAACTGCTGTTTATTCCAATTACTGTAAGAGCCTTCTCTGACTTTTCCTCTTACATCTAATACTTTCAGTTCTTCAGTAAATCTTTCTAACTAGTGTGAAGCAGAAACAAGTCATCCCTCACTCCTTGGTAATTTGACCCCAGTTTATTCACCTCTGCTAAACAAAAAACAAAACTCAAGCCTGAAACATTAATTTAGATGCTGCCATTTTTTATTATATATCAACATTGTTAGAAGTGAATGTCTGGGGCCATCACTGTGGTGCAGCATGTTAAGCTGCTGTCCACAATGCTGGCATCCTGTATGGGTGCTAGTTTGATTCCCAGCTGCTCCACTTCCAGTCCAGCTCCTTTCTAATGCATCTGGGAAAGCAGTGGAAGGTGGCCCAAGTTCCTTCTTGAGCCTTTGCACCCACGTGGGAGACCCAAATGAAGATCGTGGCTGCTGGCTTCTGCCTGGCCCAGCCCTGGCTGTGGTGGCCATCTGGGGAGTGAAACAGTGAGTGTCTTTCTCTGGCTGACATTTCCTGTGCATCCTTCATAGTTTGAGGTGGATGTCATCTTCTCTAGGAATTTGTCTTTTGTTTTTGACAGGCAGAGTGGACAGTGAGAGAGAGAGACAAAGAGAAAGGTCTTCCTTTGTCATTGGTTCACCCTCCAATAGCACCGCGCTGATCCGAAGGCAGGAGCCAGGTGCTTCTCCTGTTCTCCCATGGGGTACTGGGCCCAAGCACTTGGGCCATCCTCCTCTGCACTCCCTGGCCACAGCAGAGAGCTGGCCTGGAAGAGGGGCAACCGGAACAGAATCCGGCGCCCTGACCAGGACTAGAACCCAGTGTTCTGGCGCCGCAAGGCAGAGGATTAACCAAGTGAGCCACAGCACCAGCATCTCTAGGAATTTGTTACCACAGACCCTAATTGTGACCTCCTTTCTATTCCTACTGAGAGTGCTTTCATTTATAGCATTCTGTCTTTTGGTTAATTATTTATACTTTTAAATTATTTCTGTAATATGAAATTGAGTTTTGTTTTTTTTTTTTTTTTTTTAAGATTCATTTATTTTGAAAGAGTTACAGAGAAAAAGAGATCTTCCATCCACTTGTTCACTTCCCAGATCGCCGTAATGGCCAGTGCTGGGCCAGGCCAAAGCCAGGAGCCAGGAACTTCATCTGAATCTCCCATGTACATTGGTGGCAGGGGCTCAAGCACTTGGGCCATCTTCCACTGTTTTCACAGGCCATTAACAGGGAGCTGGATCTGAAGTAGAGTACACATGGAATGCCAGCATTGCAGGTGGTAGCTTTACCCACTATGCCACAACACCAACCCTAACTTCTTTTAAGATTTAATTATTTAGTTGAAAGAGTTACACAGAGAGAAGAAAGGCTGAGAGAGATAGAGAGAGGTCTTCCATTTGCTGGTTCACTTTCCAACTGGCCACAAGGGCTGGAGCTGCACTGATCGAAGCCAGGAGCCAGGAGCTTCTTTTGGGTCTCCCGCGTAGGTTCAGGGGCCCAAGGACTGGGCCATGTTCTTCTGCTTTCCCAGGCTATAGCAGAGTGTTGGATCAGAAGTGGAGCAGCTGGGACTTGAACTGATTCCCATATGGGATACTGGTACAGCAGGCGGTGGCTTTACTCGTTACACCACAGCACCGGCCCCAAGCCCTAACTTGTTAACAGACAAGACCCTGTATCCTACTTTACTCTCTTCCCACAGATCTAGCATTTATTCAGTACATTTATTTGATAATAATGAGCATGGGTCAAAGTTCCTGTTTTTTTTTTTTTTTCATCCTGCTAATTTGATTCCACTTTCTGTTTCTCACAGGATGTGCTTATTTCATCAATGAGGTTGTTCTCAAAGAATTCTGTAAATTATGATTATTGTAATGTTTGAATTTTAAATCATTCAGCATATGTAACATGTTAATAAGAAAAAGACCATGTCATTTTATATTATTGACAAAAAATAAGCTCAAAATGTTAAAAAATTTTCTGTAAACATTGGGTCCTATTTAGCCCTATGGTTTAATTCTACATTTACCTCTCTCTCTTTTTTTTTTTAATAAGGATTTATTTATTTGAAAGTCAGAGTTACACAGAGAGAGGAGAAGCAGAGAGAGGGAGAGAGTGAGCGAGCGCAGGTGCGTGCGCTGGTTCGCTCCCCAATTGTCTGTAACAGCCACAGCTGTGCCGATCCGAAGCTAGTAGCCAGGAGCTTTGTCCAGGTCTCCCACATGGGTTCAGGGGCCCAAGGACGTGGGCCATCTTCTACTGCTTTCCCAGGCCATAACAGAGAGCTGGATTGGAAGAGGAGCAGCTGGGTCTCGAAACGGCACCCATATGGGATGGCAGCACTGCAGGCGGTGGCTTAACCCGCTACACTACAGTGCTGGCCCCCTACCTTCCCCCTCTTTTTTTTAAAAGTTTATTTGAAAGAGTTACACAGAGAGAGACAGAGATCTTCCAACCACTGGTTTACTCCCTAAATGGTTGCAATGGCTAGGGCTGGGCCCAGCTGAAGCCAGGAGCCTGAAACTCCATTTGCCTCCCCCACAAGGATTTCAGGGGCCCAAGTACTTGTGGCATCTTCTGCTGCCTTCCAGGAACATTAGTGGGGATTGGATTGGAATTAGAGCTGGGGACTCAAACAGGTCCACTAATATGGGTTGCCGGTGTCGTGAGCTGTGGCTTAACTTGCTGTTCCACAATTACGGCCCCTGCATTTACCTCTTAAATCTATTCACAGGCTACAAAAATGTTTTTAATTTGGAATCTGTTACTTTAAGAAAAGAGAGAATTCTTAGCTCACTGAGTTCCAATCTCCAAGGAGATGTGGAGGCTATATAGTTTAGTTTTGGAAACTGGAAGTTCAAATAACTGAAATCTCTTAAGGGTAGTTTTTGTGTTTCAATCTTTGAAAGTTGGCAGATTGATTATCGGAAGTATCAAGAAAAAAGACTTTGGAGGTTGGTTGTCCTTACATATTATTTTTTGAACTCCTACTGGCTCTTTTTTTTTTTTTTCTTTAAGATGTATTTATTTGAGTGGTAGAGTTAGAGGAAGAGACAGAGAAAGGTCTTTTATCTCTGGTCACTACTCAAGTGGCTGCAATGGCCAGAGCGGGGTCAATCTGAAGCCGGGAGCCCGGAGCTTCTTCTGAGCCATCTTCCACTGCTTCCCTAGACTATAAGCAGAGAGCTGGATCAGAAGGGGAGCAGCTGGAACATGAACCGGTGCCATATGGGATGGCCCTATGGCATACCTGCTATGCCACAGCACCAGCTCCCCTGTTGGCTCTTTGCAGTTAACCCAACAGTTCTTAATGACGAAAGATTTTATGAAATGGTTTGGTGATAAAGTATTGATTGCCAAGCAGTAGCATTTCTTCATAAAATGTTAAGTTCATCAAACTTAAGTTCAGAAATGTGTCTAGAATTGTAGACTAGTATGAATAATGAAAAGTTTAAATTTGACAATTCCATTCAGATTTGCCAACAACTGTAGATAATCTATATGCCCTCTTTTGTCATACAGCTTTCCAAAATTTTGGTCATTTCTGTTCAGCAAGGATGAATTTTTATGCCAAGTCATAATTCCTATAAAAGTCCTGTTAGCATATACAGTCATATGCTACATAAGAACATTTCAGTTGATGATGGAACATGTGTACAGAGGTAGCCCGATATGATTATGCTGCCTAGTGACGTCAAAGCCTTTTTTCAGTTTGTAAGTATAATTTTGATGTTTGCTTAACAAAGTTGTCTAATGATACCTTCTCTCCTAGAATGTTTACCCCACTGTTAAGTAACACATGGCTACATTTGATGTATATGGTAATTTAACAGTTGTGTCCTAATCTAGAGGAAACATAAAATATATTCTCATTATTTTCTATTCAATTAAAAAAAATTCTTATACTTTGATTTGCAAATTGGCAAATGGTCATTTTAATAAAATTAAAATCATAAGGGCTGTTGTGGCATAGTGGATTAAACTATTGCTTGTAGGACTGGCTTTTCAAATTCCTAGTTCAAGGCCTTTTAGATTGCTGGTTCAAGGTCTGGCTGCTCTGCTTCTGATTCAGTTCTCTGCTAATTTGCTTGGGAAAGTAGTGGAGGATGGCCCAAGTATTTGGATCGCTGCCATCTGTGTGCCTCTGTCTGACCCAGACCTGACTATTTGTGGAGTGAACCAGCAAATGGAAGATCACTTTATCTCATTTTCTTCTCCTCCATACTTCCCCCTCTTGCTCTCTGTCACTCTGTCTTATAAACAAACAAATCTTAAATAAATGAATACATACATACCATAGGAAATTTTTAACATAAAGAGTAAAACCCCTAACCCATTGCTGTATGTCTCTATCCTGCAATTTCAGTCCCACACTATTAAGTGCATATTTTTATGTATCTGTCTCATGCATGTTTTAACATGTTATTTTACAAAAACAATCTTGCAAGAACAGACTTATAATCTATAGCCTGCTTAAAGAAAATATCAGTACTTTGCATATCAGTCTGTACAGACACTACCTCATTGAAAAAAAAAAGTTTAGAGAGCTCCATCCCTTCATTCACTCCCCACATGCCTGCAGCAGTAGGGGCTGGGCTTAGTAGTTTATTTTAAAAAATAATTTAAAAAAAAGGGGAAATAAATGTTTTGAGTTCAAATTTTTCCTTTCACTTCTACCTTCCTAAGTTGTGACTATAACTGAACAGTTATTTTTGTAAATTGAGTTTTAATTATTTTAAAAGATCTTGAATACAGTGAGAAAGTAAATGTAAACTATGCATTTGAATTGATCTTTAGGAGTATGTATTCAGGCCATTTGGAAAAATACGGTGGTTTTAAAGGCCTAGCATATCCATGGTGGTGATATTTATGTTGAGTTTCAAAGCAATATGCCTTTCTTCTCATTTGTGATAGTCATTTTGGAGTCGTTGCTCATCAAGAAATAAAATGTCTCTCCGTTGACTAAGATTGTCTTTTAGATCTTACTGTACAGTGTTGTAGTGTTTTGCTCATAGGTCTTAAACATTTATTGTTAGGCATAATACCTTGGAATAAATATATATTTGGAGTTCATGTTGCTTTGGAGGATGAGAACTTTCTTCCATAACATTTAATGCTTTATTACTGGATTTATTCCTGAATAAAGTATCTATAGAACAGTACAGCTACTTTGCTGAAATATATTCAAGTAGCTTAAGTTTCATTCATGTTTTTTAAATACATAGTAGGGAATTAGCAATATCTTTATACCATATTTCATATTTCAATATAAATTCCAGAGTCCAGCCTTCTGTGCCGGAAAGAAATGTTAGATATTTGTGCAGTAAGCCCTTTGATTTGTAGTGCTGCTATCCTAACCAGATGCAGCTGACTCCCAAATGTTCTTCAGTGTTGCTGGGATAGGTGCATTCTTCTTTGTATAACCCAGAACAGTAGACTTTTCCATAATATACTGAACACCACCCAGTTTAATGATAGGAGGTTACATAGATGTTTTTGTCTTTGGTAGCTAATACTCAATAATTTCAGAATACTTCAACAAGACAAATGAGAAAAATTATTTAATTTATTGAGAAATAGAAATCTTTCATTTGGGAGAGATTTAATATCTGTTTTCAAAAGCACAGTCTCTGGTGTTAGAATTTACAGGGTGAAAGCATCCAGCTGTTAAATTTTATTTTTAATTAAAATTTTAAATTTGATTTTTTAAAAAATTTTAACTTTTTAAAGATTTATTTATGTTAAAGTCAGATTTACAGAGAGAGATCTTTCATCCACTAAAATCACTACCCAGATTGTCACAGTGGTTGTGCCTGGAACAGGCTGAAGCCTGGAACTAGGAGCTTCCTATGGGTCCACTACATGGGCGGCAAGGGCCCAAACACTTGGGCTATCATCTGTTGCTTTCCCCAGGCCATTAGCAGGGAACTGGATTGGAAATGGAGCAGCCTGGACATGAACTGGTGACCATAGGGGATGCCATTGCAGGTGGTAGCTTTATGTGCTACGCCACAATGCCAGCCCCTAAATTTAATTTTTAAATTAAAAATTCAGGATCTTAAATGTTAAATGCATTATGCACGTACCTGTTTCTTTAGGAAAGTAATTAATAACAGACATTATGCCATATTCTCTAACAGGTACTTGCATTTAGCCTTATGGCAATTTTATGAGGTAGGTACTATTGTTATCCTTATTTTGTAGACTGGAAACTGTTTCACAGAGTTTTAACTGGTTTATTCAAGTTTGTATAGCCAGTCAGGGGCAGAGTGAGGACTGAAACTCAGATCTAATTTTTAGTGCTAGAGTGAATGGTAGTAAACTTTGGATATTTTTATTTTATTTTAAATGATTTATTTTTTTGAAAGAGTTATAGAGAGGGAGAAGCAGAGGCAGAGAGAGAGAGAGAGAAAGAGAGAGAGAGAGAGAAAGAGTCTTCCTTCTATTTTCTGGTTCACTCTTCAAATGGTCGCAAAGGCCAGGGCTGGGCCAGGCTACAGCCAGAAACCAGGTACTTCTGAGTCTCCCATGTGGGTTCAGGGGCTACTGTGTAAAGCAGCAGTGAGGAATGTCCTGTTTGTAGGCTGTTTAACATCTGTGAAGTCATTTGGTCTGGCCCTGCTGAGGCAATGGTAGGTGAAATGCAAAATTCAACAAATCTATAGCAGGCTAATTTTTAGGTTGATAATTTTGTATGGCCCACAGATAATGTTATACATATCCAAATGGCCTT
Organism: Sylvilagus floridanus; assembly: GCA_949820135.1. Taxonomy (NCBI): domain Eukaryota; kingdom Metazoa; phylum Chordata; class Mammalia; order Lagomorpha; family Leporidae; genus Sylvilagus; species Sylvilagus floridanus. The sequence goes on from OX463239.1 coordinate 66,952,689, forward strand.
TGACAGAAAAAGGGCTCTCCATCCTTAGAAAGCAAAGTCACTGATTTTTGGAGTAGTATTGTGAATGATTTAACTAACCTTTGCAGTGCATGTTAAATAGCAACCTTTTCTGCCTCTAATGAGAATGCCCATAGTGTTTTAACACTAACCATCAATTTTTTTTTCTTCTGAATTGTGCATGCTAAATAAAACATGTCTGTGAGTGAGCTGAATCCAACTGGTTCTCTGGTTTGAAGATTTTTTTTAACCTTGAGCCTGGAGACCCTCAGGGACATGAAAAGTGTTCCTTTTTTTCTTTTTTCTTTCTTTTTAGATTTATTTATTTGAAAGGCAGAGTTAGAGGGGTGGTGGGGTCTTCCATCCTCTGGTTTATTCCCCAAATGACTGCAACAGCCTGAGCTGTGCCAATCCAAAGCCAGGAGCTTCTTCCAGTATTCCCATGTAGTGCAGGGGCCAAAGCACTTGGGACTTCCACCACTTTCCCAGACACATTAGCTGGGAGCAGTGGGGACTCGAACTAGCACCCATATGGGATGCTGACACTGCAGGTCGAGGCTTTACCTGCTATGCCACAGCACCAGCCCTGAAAAGTGGTCTCTATACGCTTTCTAGAAGATGCAGCCATTTTCTTACCTAATACTTAGTATGAATCAAGCAGTGGTATGTACATCAGTTTACCAATTTTACTTTATTTAAAATATTTATTTATTTTAAAAGGCAGAATTAGAGAGACTGAGAAATAGAGAATTTCCATCTGCTGGTGGCCACATCAGCTGGGGCCAGGTCAGGCTGAAGCCAGGAGCTTCATCTGGGTCTCCCACATTGGGGGGGCATCTCCTGCTGCTTTCACAGGCACATTAGCAAGGAGCTGGAACAGAAGTGGAGTAGCTGGGACTCAAACACACACTCATTAGGGATTCCAGTGTCACAAGCTGCAGCTCAATCTGCAGTACCACAACACTAGCCCCAGTTTATCTGTTTTATAGAGGAGAAATTTTCATGTTTCTTTACTATTCTCTTTAATGCTCAGCTTCTCTATTTTAAGGGCCCAATGGGCCCCTAACTGTAATATAACTGTCTCTGTGGCTTCAGGGCTCCTGAAACTATAAATTGAGTGACAGTAAATCTTCAAGAAATGTTAGACATTATTGACTTGTTAATATTCTTATTCTGTATATTTTAATTTCCTATGATATCAGCTTATGCTTAGCTAACCATACCAGAGAGACAGCAGTATTTTTTACTGCTTTCCTCTTAACCTGTTGTTTTACTGATTAATGCAATTAAAAAAAATTCATTGAGGGGGCTGGCGCTGTGGCACAGCGGGTTAACACCCTGGCCTGAAGCACCGGCATCCCATATGGGCACTGGTTTGAAACCCAGCTCCACTTCTGGTCCAGCTCTCTGCTGTGGCCTGGGAAAACAGTAGAAGATGGCCCAAGTCCTTGGGCCCCCGCACCCATGTGGGAGACCCAGAGGAGGCTCCTGGCTCCTGGCTTTGGATTGGTGCAGCTCCGGCCATTGCAGCCAATTGGGGAGTGAACCAGCGGATGGAAGACCCCTCTCTCTCTCTCTCTCTCTCTCTCTCTCTCTCTCTCTCTGCCTCTCCTTCTCTCTGTGTTACTCTGACTTTCAAATAAATAAATAAATAAATAAATAAATCTAAAAAAATTTATTCATTGAGTGTCTTCTATTTGCCAGACAACTATTTTAGTTGGCAGAGATCAGAGTAACCAGGGTTGATGTGGTTCTAGCTTTGTATTAATTCCAGTGAATGGACTTGTGAAAGTAACAGGCTAACAAGTTAATTTCAGCTAGTGGCAGGTACTTTACAAAAAACAGAGTGTGATACTGAATGATGGGGAAGAGAGTAGTTCTTTAAAGGGATTGTGTGTTAGGCTCCATCATTTGGAAAACAGATGCTACGATAGAATTAAATGCTGCAAGGATTTTTTAAACTTTTGATGGTTAAATATACATAATATAAAATTTACCGTTTTAACCATTTTTAGGTTTACACTTTGGCAGTAAGTACTTTCACATTGTTGTTCAACCACCATTGCCATTTATCTCCGAATTTTTTCATTTTCCTCAACTGAAACTGTATACCCATTAAACATTAACTTCTGTTCTCTCATCCCAGCCCCTCACAACCACCATTATACTTGAATTTAACTGTTCTTGGTGCTTCATATAAATAGGATTATATAATATTTGTCCTTTGGTGGTATGTTAAATGTTTGGATTTCCTTTTTTTCCCCTCCTGTGTGGAGTTAATTCTTTTAGCTTTAAAAGTGTATGTGTTGGCCAGCGCCGTGGCTCAACAGGCTAATCCTCTGCCTTGCGGCGCCGGCACACCGGGTTCTAGTCCCGGTCGGGGCGCCGGATTCTGTCCCGGTTGCCCCTCTTCCAGGCCAGCCCTCTGCTGTGGCCCAGGAGTGCAGTGGAGGATGGCCTAAGTGCTTGGGCCCTGCACCCCATGGGAGACCAGGAAAAAGCACCTATCACCTGGCTCCTGCCATCGGATGAGCGCGGTGTGCCGGCCGCAGCGCGCCGACCGCAGCAGCCATTGGAGGGTGAACCAACGCAAAGGAAGACCTTTCTGTCTCTCTCTCACTGTCCACTCTGCCTGTCAAAAAAAAAAAAAAAAAAAAAAGTGTATGTGTTAGAGAGCTCATGAATGCATGCATGTGCTTATATCTGCTGGATCACTTCCCCAGTTGCCTGTAATGGCTGAGGGTGGGCCAAGCTGAAGCTGGGAGCCAGAAAACCCAGTCCAGGTCTCCCAAATGGATGGCAGAGATGCAGGTACTTGAGCCATCAACTGTTGCCTCTCAGGGTACACGTTACAGGAAGGTGGAATTGAGAGGAGAGCTGGGACTTGAATTTAGACACTTCCATAGGGGATGTAAGCATCCCAAGTAGTATCTTAACCACTAGGTCAAAAGTTTGTCCCTGCTTTGACAGAAATAAAAGACTAAGTTGATGTATCAAACAGCAAATAGTTCAGAATATTCTTTTGATCTTGTGTTATTTTTGATGTTTCTCTTAGTTAAAAAATTCAGCACTGTTTTTTTTCTTTTTTATGAATTTACTTATTTTTCTCGGTTCAAAATACAGTATGAATTTGTATTCCTTTGATGAGAACCTCATAGTTAATATGGAATGTTAATTTCACATTTAATGACTGCATGGCATGGTAAAGAGAACAGTTACAAGTGTACACACACACACACACACACACCACCATACACCACACCCCTGTTCCTCCTTACCATCCCTCATCCCAAAAATCACAACAGATTTAACCATAGAGTTCATTATTTTGGCTTTGGGGCATAAAGTGATGGCAGAGAAACTGTGTTAGTGAAGTTTGCTGTGAATCACTTCTTTGTGAATTCATTTATGGACCCCTGTTCTCAGAGTTTATCTGTCCTTTTGGCATGTTTGCATTGCTCTATTACCAAGACCCAAAGCAAGACTCAGTAATTAAGGTTGAAGAGTAAAACATTTTTTTTTCTTTAGCAAATAAAAGATTATCTCCTCAGAGATCCAACTCAATATAGCTCCTCAGAGCTATGGGCTTCTGGAAGAACACCAAATCTTTCCAGAGGACATCCTGGCTCTTCTGTTGTTGATGGGGCTTATAGTTATCTATGGTCAGAAGTCTTTAAGACTCACTCTCTTGATGTTTTAGCAACAGCTTATTGAGATAGAATTTTAGTGGTTTTTAATGTATTCAGAGTTGTGCAGCCATCATTACAATCAATTTTAGAACATTTTCAGGTCACTGAAAGTAAACCCTATACTTTTTGCCATCATATTCTAATTTTCCTATCATCCCCAGCCCTGGGCAACCATTAATCTACTTGTTATCTTTACAGATGTGCCTGTTCTGCTTTATATTTTCATATAAAAATAATCATTATATAGTCTTTGTGACTGATAAACATAATGCTCATCCATGTTGTAGTTTGAGTCTTTTTCTTTTTTTTAAAGAATTATTTGAAAGTCACAGAGAGAGAGACAGAGATTTTTCTTCCACTGGTTGCCTTCCACAAATGGGCTTAATTGCCAGGGCTGAGCCAGGCTGACAATAGGAGCCAGGAGCTTCATCCAGGTCTCCCAAATGAGTAGCAGGGGCCTAAGCATCTGGGCCATCTTCACTGCTTTTCTCAGGCCGTTAGCAGAGAGCTGGATTGGAAGAGGAGCAGCCAGAACTTGAACTGGTGCCCATATAACTGGTGTTATATCTGGCAGCTTTACCCACTTCACTACAATGCTGGCCCCCTGGATTTCTTCAGTAGTTTATTCGCTTTCATGTTTCCATTTGCTATGTATGAAGTACTTCAAAAAATATATGGATGGGCAAGAGTTTGGCTCAGCGGTTAAAATACTACTGGGGATGCCGGTATCCCATATCAGAGTGCCTGGCTTCACTCCCAGCTCTGCTTCAGAAACAGTTTTCTGCAAATATGCATCCTGGGAGGCAGTAGGTGATATCGCAAAGTACTTGGATCCCTGCCTCCCACATGGAAGACCTGGGTTGTGCACCAGGCTGTAGCTGATATGGGCTTTTGGGGAGTGAACCAGCTGATGGAAGATCTTTGTCTATTTTTGTCTCTCAAATAAGATGAAAATAAATAAAATTTAAAAATTTATAGATAAGTGGGGTTAAAAGATTTTTTGGCTCAAAAAAAGTTTGAAATCCATACTTTGTGTTTTCATAATACACATAATATGCAGTTTCACATGCATATGAAGAATCATGGAATATATTATGAAAAAATTACAAGATTTCAATTTTTTTTTACATCAAAACAATTATATTTTTTCTAAGAACTTTTTAAAATACTCTGTATACAGATTTTTGTATGGGTGTATTTTTTCATTTCCCAAGGGTAGAATTGCTCAGAGTCTAATTGCTGGGTCATATGGCAATTCTGTATTTAATCTTTTGAGAAACTGCCAGACTACTTCCAAAGTACACCATTTTATTTTTTTTTAAATATATTTGTTTATTTGAAAGAGTTACACAGAGAGAAGAGAGAAAAAGAGGTCTTCCATCCGCTGGTTCATTCCCCAATTGGCCACCACGGCTGGACCTGTGCTGATCTGAAACCAGGAGCCAGGAACTTCTTCCAGGTCTCCCATGTGGGTGCAGAAGCCCAAAGACTTATGCCATCTTCTACTGCTTTCCCAGGCCATAGCAGAGAGCTGTATCAGAAGTGGAGCAGCCCAGTCTCGAACCGGTGCCTATATGGGATGCCAGCATTGAGGCAGCAGCTTTACCTGCTACACCATAGCACTGGCTCCCACCATTTTATTTCTTACTAGTAATATATGAGTGTTCCAGTTTATTTACATCTTCAATACTTGTTGTCTTTTTTTTTTTTAAGATTTATTTATTTATTTGAAAGAGTTACAGAGAGGGAGAGACAGAGAAAGAGAGATTGGTCGATTTCCCGTCCACCAGTCCACCAATTCACTCCCCAAGTGGCTATAATGGCCAAAGCTGTGCCAGACTGTAGCCATGAGCCAGGAACCTCTTCCTGATCTCCCCTGTGGGTGCAGGGGCCAAGCATCCGGGCCATCCTTTGCTGCAGCCAGGAAACGAACCAGTGTGCATATGGAATTCAGGTGCCATAGGCAGCAGCTTACCATGCTATGCCACAATTCCAGCCCCTTCTGTTTTTTGGTGTGTGTTTGTTTTTGCTATACTGTTTGTTTTTGTTATCCTATGGGCAAACTTTTTTTTTTTACCCCTTCAAGATTTATTTATTTATTTATTTGAAAGAGTTGGGGGGTGGAGAGAAAGCTCTTCCATCTGCTGGTTCACTCCCCAAATGGCCATAATGGCTGGGGCTGGGCTGAGCTGAAGCCAGGAGCTTCATCTGGTTATCCTATGTTGGTGGTAGGGACTCAAGTACCTGGGGCCATCTTCTAGTGCTTTCACAGATGCATTAGCAGAGAGCAGGATTGGAAGTGGAGCAGCTGCGACATGAACTGGTGCCTGTATGGGATGCCAGCATTGCAGGTGGTGGTTTAACCCGCTGTGCTACAACATTGGCCCTAGGCCCTTCTTAACTGTTACGTGACATGTACCTGTACCTTATCATCGTGACTTGTGATTTCTTGCCTTTGTGATGATTGTTGTTTGACTAGATGCCTACTATAATTGGCTCACTGCCATGTCCCTATTTTTTTTCATCTTTGTGTTCCTGCTTTACCACTGATGTTGCTTGAACTCCAGACAAGGCTTGATGGCTGATTCAGGATACAGCCTGCCTGTCTTTCTAAATAAGAACAATAGAAAACAGGGATTTTGGTAGCTTTCAGTAGGATTAGGCTATTCTACTTTTTAGTTGCTTTCATTTGTTCTGATAAAAAAGTTATAAACTAAAAGTGAGAGACCTGTGAGTTTATTTATTTCTATAATTACCATTTGTGAAGAGGGGGAAAACATGCTATTAAAATCTCCTTTCCTCTTTTTAGGAAGTGGTTTAAAATGTATGTTAAGGGCCAGACAATTCTATGGTGTTAGGTGGAAGTTAGGATTGGGAATACAACTCTTGGTGGGTCATAGTGATGGGAAGAGGATTTCAGAGTGCTGGTTAATGTTTCTTGATCTGAGTGCTAGTTACATAAATGTGTTCATGTTGTGAGAATTCCTCAACCTATAAACTTAGAATGTATGCATGTGCGTTATACTTAATAAAAAAGTTAAACGTATGTTAACTGTATTTTTAGATATTCATGGTTTACGCTAGTAAAGCTCTTCATTGGGACTGACTCGGTGGCAGAACAAGTTAAAGCTACCATTTGCAGCACTGGCATCCCATATGTGTGCCAGTTCAGAGTCTCAATTGCCCCACTTCAAATCCAGCTCCTTGCTAACACGCCTGGGAAAGCAGCCGAGGATGACCTGGTGCTTGTGCCCTTGCACCCACATGGGAGACCCAGATAAAATTGGCTCCTGGCTTCAGCCTGGCCCATCCCTGATCATTGCAGCCATTTTGGAATTGAACTAGCGAGTGGAAGATCTCTCTTCTCTCTCTCTGTCTCCTTCTCATTCTAACTCTGACATTCAAATAAATAAATAAATAAATCCTTATAAAAAGCTCTTCATTTATGACCTTAACTGTCTTTCTGATGAATATGTTTCATTTTGGGTCATGGCATTTGGGTCATGGCATTTATCAGCATTCTTTTTTTTTTTTTTTTAAGCTTTTTTATTTTACTTATTTGACGGGTAGAGTTACAGACAGTGAGAGGGAGAGACAGAAAGAAAGGTCTTCCTTCTGTTGGTTCAACCCCCAAATGGCCACTACAGCCAGCGCGCTGTTCTGATCCGAAGCCAGGAGCCAGGTGCTTCTTCCTGGTCTCCTATGTGGGCCCACTGCCTTCCCGGGCCACAGCAGAGAGCTGGACTGGAAGAAGAGCAACTGGGACTACACTCGGGGCCCATATGGGATTCCGGCGCCGCGGGTGGAGGATTAGCCAAGTGGGCCACGGCGCTGGCCCCATCAACATTCTTATAAGTACATTGTGTTGATATCAGTATTGAAATTCACTTTGTTCAAGAACTCATAATGTCAGAAGTTGAAAGATTTAGATGTAGTAAAACTGTAGGAGGTTTTATTATATATTTTTCTGTACTGCTTATTTAACTGAATGATCTTCAGTAACTCACAGCTCTAGATGTAATACTTGTGCCTTCTGTCTATCAGGATAAGTCAGTTTCTTTCTTAATAGATTTATTATTTATTTGAAAGTCAGTTACAGAGAGGGAGAGGCAGAGGCAGAAAGAGAGAGAAGTCTTCCATCTGCTGGGTCACTCCATAAATGGCTGCAATGGCCAGGGCTGGGCCAGTTGGAAGCCAGGAGCCAGGAACTTTTTCTGAGTCTTCCATGTGGATGCAGGGTCCCAAGGACTTGGGCCATCTTTCCCTGCTTTCCCAGGCACATTAACAGGAAGCTGGATCGAAAATGGGGCAGGCCAGACTCGAATGAGTGCCCACATGGGATTTCGGTGCTGCAGGCAATGGCTTTACCCACATCACCGCAGCACTAGCCCGAAATTCAGATTCTCATTGGAGAATATAGTAGTATTAAGGAAACACTGTAAGAAAAAGAAGCTATGTAATTCATTGTTTGTAGTAACCATCTGGATGTACAGAAAGTATTTAAATTCACACTTTAAAATGTCCTATCAGGGCCGGCACCGCGGCTCAATAGGCTAATCCTCCGCTTTGCGGCACCGGCACACTGGGTTCTAGTCCCGGTCCGGGCACCGGATTCTGTCCCGGTTGCCCCTGTTCCAGGCCAGCTCTCTGCTGTGGCCAGGGAGTGCAGTGGAGAATGGCCCAAGTGCTTGGGCCCTGCACCCCATGGGAGAATGGGAGACCAGGAGAAGCACCTGGCTCCTGGCTTCGGATCGGCACAGTGTGTCAGCCATAGCGGCCATTTAGGGGGTGAACCAACGGAAAAAGGAAGACCTTTCTCTCTGTCTCTCTCTCTCACTGTCCACTCTGCCTGTCCAAAAAAAAAGTCCTGTCAGGACATGTCTTTTGAATTCTAATCCCTTTATTTTTGCTATAGTAGGTTTTGGAGAAATTACTCAATTTTGACCAAATATGTTCAGAGTATGAGTACTCTTCAATGAAATAATCTAATAAAACACTAAAATGTTTTTGCTATCTGATTCTGTTTTTTAGGCCTTCCTCAGAGTTTCTCATGTCTCAATGGACTCGTGAATATAACGAGCTCTATACTTTAAAAGTGGATATGAAGAGTGAGATTCCATCTGATGCGCCAAAGACACAAGAGAGTCTGAAAGGGATCCTTTTGCATCCAGAGCCCATTGGGGCAGCCAAAAGTTTTCCTGCAGGAGTTGAAATGATTAATAATAAAGTGGGGAATGAATTCTCTCACTTGTGTGATGATACTCAAAAACAAGAGAAGGATATGAATAGTAACCAACAAGAACAAGAAAAACGTGCTGTAAGGAAAAAACGCAAAAGCCAGCAGGCTGGTCCTTCTTACATGCAGGATTGTGTTAAGGAGAACCAGGGAATATTAGGATTGCGGCAACACCTGGAACCACCAAGTGATGAAGATAATGATTCCTCCTTTAGTGATTGCCTTTCTTCTCCTTCATCTAGTCTGCATTTTGGAGATTCTGATACTGTGACGTCCGATGAGGACAAAGAAGTTTCTGTAAGGCATTCCCAAACCATTTTGAATGCTAAAAGCAGAAGTCATAGTGCACGGTCCCAGAAGTGGCCTCGGACTGAGACAGAATCTGTATCAGGATTGTTAATGAAAAGACCTTGTTTTCATAGCAATTCATTAAGGAGACTCCCATGCAGAAAAAGATTTGTAAAAAATAATTCCTCACAGAGGACACAGAAGCAAAAAGAGAGGATATTAATGCAGAGGAAGAAACGGGAAGTGTTAGCCCGTAGAAAATATGCCTTGCTTCCGAGTTCCAGTAGTTCCAGCGAGAATGACCTCAGCAGTGAATCCTCTTCCAGTTCATCAACTGAAGGAGAAGAAGATTTGTTTGTTTCTGCCAGTGAAAACCACCAAAACAATCCAGCTGCTCCCTCAGGTAAAAGCGTTTCTAAAGATGAGTAGAACATGGCAGCTTTCGCATTGTCTGTGTATTATTTTCTCATTTCTATGTCACAGTATTTAATAAAAGGAATATTGGACTCTATTATCTTTTATTTTTATGCCATGTAAGTAAATTACCAACTGTAATTTTGAAACCATGTCTCCAATTCTGAGATAAAAACTTTTAAATTTTCTGGTGGTTAAAATAGAGGTTTTTTTTTGAGGATAAAAACATCATTTAATACATAATAGATTACATTTTATATGAGATATTGATTTGTGATACACAACTGTCTTTTTCCCTATCATTCTTCTTTCATGTTTAACTTTCCTGAATACATTTTAAGATACCTGTGTGATAGACTTTTTTCACTTTCAAGTATACTAAGAACAGTTCTAGTCACTAAAAAAGACTGCTTAATATTATTTTTCCTGTAAGTATTCTATTGTTCATTGTTACGTTGTAGATGAAATACAGTTTCTTTACAGCTGAAAAGTGAATCCCAGTGTTTGAGTGGTAACTTTTATTTTGATACTAGGGCCCAGAAACTTTGTCTTGACAATGCTCATTAGGGCATATGATCCAGCAATTAAAATTGAATTAAAGGTAACAGTACTCATGTGCTCATGCTCCCCCCCACATACATAGTGAAAGTTATATTTATAAGTTTGTATGTAGTCCTGAAGTATAAATATATCCCATGAATACAGACCACTCTTAAGTTAAAGGGGTTGTAATTTTAAAAGTTTTTTCTTAAGATTTATTTATTTATTTGAAAGGTTACACAGAAAAAAGAAGAGACAGAGAGAGATCTTCCTTCCCTGGTTCATTCCCTACGTGGCTGTAACAGCCAAGGCTGGGCCAGGCTGAACTCAGGTGCCAGGAGCGTCATCTGGGTCTCCCACATGGGTGCCGGGGCCCAAGCACTTGGGCCTTCTTCCACTGCTTTTCCAGTCACATTAGTAGGGAGCTGGGTTGGAAGTGGAGCAACTGGGTCTCAAACCGGCACCCATATGTGATGCCTGAGTTACAGCGGAGGCTTTATGAGCTACCCCACAATGCCGGCCCCTTAAATGTTTTTGAAGTGAGTGTTGAGGAACTAAGTTTGAGCAGAGGGAAAAGATAAATTTCTTGTGAAATAAGAGAGGAAGGGAATAGGATATGGGGAGACCTTTTTAAAGGAGTGGAATCATGGTTGCCAATACTGACACAGAGCTTTCCCAGTTTTGTCTGATGTCCTGCTTGTTAAGGTCAGAGCCTGCAAGTCTACTGTTCAGACTGTTAAGATGTGCCATGTCTCCCTCTTTCATCTCTCCTTCTATATGAGTCATTGCCTTCTCCGGATTCTCTTTCCTTTTTCCTTTTTACTCTTCTGTCCTTACCAGACCCCTAAAAACAGTAACCTTGTTGGTAATCTTAGCTTTAGCCATATGTAGTCCATATTTAAAAGCCAACCATACTTATTTTATAAGAGTTCTTTGTGATCACCTTAGGCTTGGGGGAACAGCAGTCATTTCCTTAGATTTCTGAAAAAGAGGAATGTAATAACAGGAGTTGTCTTTCTAAATTACCAGATTTTTTTCCTCATGATCAGAAAATGTAGGTTCTAGTTTTGGGAAAATGGGTTAGGAGAGCTCAATTTCTGCTTGGAATTTTATGATGCAGGATGTTGGTAATGTGGAGCAGAAGTTCTAAGGAGCTGTTACTTGTAGCCGGGGGGCGGGGGGGCGGCGGGGTGTGTGTGTGAGAATATTATGAATAAAGATCAGAATCAGTGTCTGTTTCCAGGAAGGATGAAGCACCTTAACCACTGTGCCACATGCTTGCTGCTAAATCCATTATGTTTTGCTGTGTGTTAAAATTAGGGTTGGGAGGTCTCAACTTTTAATTGGAGTTACCTACTAAATGTTTATATGATTTGTATGGATGGATATTAGTTACTCTGGAGCTACTGGGGCAACTTTGTCCACATGAAATTCATCAATACTTAGTTGCTGTTAGAGTAGTGAATTAATGAAAAAACGTTTTGGCCGGCGCCATGGCTCAACAGGCTAATCCTCCGCCTTGCAGTGATGGCACACCGGGTTCTAGTCCCGGTTGGGGCGCCAGTTCTGTCCCGGTTGCCCCTCTTCCAGGCCAGCCCTCTGCTGTGGCCCGGGAGTGCAGTGGAGGATGGCCCAAGTCCTTGGGCCCTGCACTCCATGGGATACCAGGAGAAATACCTGGCTCCTGCCATCGGATCAGCACAGTGCACTGGCTGCAGCGCACTGGCCGCGGCGGTCATTGGAGGGTGAACCAACGACAAAGGAAGACCTTTCTTTCTGTCTCTCTCTCTCTGTCTATTCTGCCTGTCAAAAAAAAAAAAAAAAGTTTTATATTTTAGGCATTTTGTGGTAAGATTCCTGGAGTGGACATTCAGCCTAGTGGTTATTATGCCTGCGTCCCAAGTCATAGGGCCTGGGTTTGATTCCTAGCTCTAGTAGCTACTGACTCTAGCTTCCTTCCAGTGCAGACACTAGGAGGCATTGTTGATATAGCTGAAGTGACTTTGTGCCTGCCATCCATGTGGGAGACTAGACTTGAGTACCAAGCCTACGGCTCTGGTTCCAGCCTAGCCTGAAACCAAAAAAACCTTTAGGCACAAAAGTTATAGATAATTAATTGATTTTAGCAAATCACCTAAGAATGAGATTTTTTATATTGGTTTGCAAATATCAGTTTACTTGTTAAAATCAACAGATTTCTGGAAAATATTTGCCTCATGCTGCACCATTATCTACTTTTAAATTTTTAAGGAGGGGCCAGCGTTGTGGTATGGTGGAAAAGGGTATAATTCTAGAATTTCGATTTAATAAAATATGAAAAAGTTCTGGAGATCTGTTTCGTAGCAGTCTGAATATACTTAATACTACTGAACTGTATTAAGGATGATTAAAATGATAGAAAAGAACAGGTTATTTATTTCTTCTCTGGATAGATTTTACACAAATCTGGTGCTGAATAACTTTTTGTAAACATGCCTCTATCAGTGTTTCCGTCATCTGTCAATACAGATGTCAGTCAACAGTTTACAAATCCTATCTGTGATAAGAATTATCCCATAATAACAATATGAGAGTAAAAAAAATCACCCATTTTAAGTGTGTATTTCTAATTTGTGAGCACGTACTTCGTGCCATGTACAATATTCTGCACATTTAGCCTCAGCAAAACAATAAAGCTTAGAAAGTTGAAAAGATTTGTATAATTCTTATTTCCAAAACTCATACTCTGTACAAAAACCATATTGCAGAACCATGTCTACTCCACATTTGCATGCTAGTTACTATAAAGCATCTTCCCGCTAGCAGTTGCTTTTGCTCCTACAAAGTTATTGAAGTTAAAGCAATTTTGACTCAACTTTAACTCTACATTGGAACTCTTGTTCCAATGGAAATTACTGTACCCCTCCCCTTTCATTATTTTTATAATGAATTTCATAGTCTCACAAGTCAAAATGAAGGTTTCTGTCCAGTGGTTGGTATTGTGCAGTGAGCTAAGCTGCCACCTGCAATGCTTGTATCCCATATTGGAGTGCCAATTCAAGTCCTGGCTGTCTCATTTCTGATCCAGCTCCCAAAACGGAAGATGCCCAAGTACTTGGATCCCTGAAACCCAATAGGAGACCTGGATGGAGTTCTGGGCTCCCGGCTTTGACCTGGCCCAGCACTGGCCATTGTGGTCATTTGGGGAGTGAACCAGCAGTTGGAGAATTTCTTTCTCCCTCTGTCTCTGTACCACTCTGCCTTTCAAATAAATAAGTATATATATATATATATATATATATATATATTTTGACAGGCAGAGTGGACAGTGAGAGAGACAGAGAGAAAGGTCTTCCTTTGCCGTTGGTTCACCCTCCAATGGCCGCCGCGGTCGGCGCGCTGCGGCCGGTGCACCGCGCTCATCCGATGGCAGGAGCCAGGTGCTAGGTGCTTATCCTGGTCTCCCATGGGGTGCAGGGCCCAAGCACTTGGGCCATCCTCCACTGCACTCCTGGGCCACAGCAGAGGGCTGGCCTGGAAGAGGGGCAACCGGGACAGAATCCGGCGCCCCGACCGGGACTAGAACCCGGTGTGCCGGCGCCGCAAGGCGGAGGATTAGCCTGTTGAGCCACGGCGCCGGCCAATAAGTATATTTTTTAAAAAGGATTTTATTTATTTGAGAGGTAGAGTTACAGACAAAGAGAAAAGTCTTCCTTCTGTTGGTTCACTCCCCAGATGGCCGCAACGGCTGGAGCTGTGCCAAACCGATGCCAGGAGCCAAGTGCTTCTTCCTGGTCTCCCATGCGGGTGCAGGGACCCAACCACTTGGGCCATCTTCTACTGCTTTTCCAGGCCATAGAGAGTTGGATAGGAAGAGGAGCAGCCAGGACTAGAACAGGCGCCCATATGGGATACACTGCAGGCAGAGGATTAACCAAGTGGGCCACCACACCAGTCTCAAATACATATTTTTTAAAAAATTGTTGTCTAGCAATTACCTAACAAGCATTTGCCCTTTATATGTGTTTTTTTTCTTTTCAGGAAGTATTGATGAAGATGTTGTGGTTATAGAAACTTCCTTCACTCCCCAGGTCACTGCCAATGAAGAAATTAATGTTACCTCAACTGACAGTGAAGTAGAGATTGTAACAGTTGGAGAAAGTTACCGGTGAGAACTACTTGTTCCTTTTGTGTTTGAAGTTCTAAATATAAGCATTTAAACATATTATGCCACAGGTATTTGCATTGTTATTTTATTTGAGACCTCATTGTAGTGTGAATATACCATATTAGTGGTTTTCAAACCAGTCTGTGTTAGATAAAGCAGGGGAGATTATAAAATAAAGATGTATTGTTGCCTAGATTCTATCCCAGATCAGTTGAACTAGAATCTTAGGCATAAGTATTTTTTAAAAGTTTAATTAATGGTGCTGGCGCCGTGGCTCAACAGGCTAATCCTCTGCCTTGCGGCGCTGGCACACCGGGTTCTAGTCCCAGTTGGGGCGCTGGATTCTGTCCCAGTTGCCCCTCTTCTAGGCCAGCCCTCTGCTGTGGCCCGGGAGTACAGTGGAGGATGGCCCAAGTGCTTGGGCCCTGCCCCCATGGGAGACCAGGAAAAGCACCTGGCACCTGGCTCCTGCCATTGGATGAGCGCGGTGCGCCGGCTGCAGCGCGCCGGCCGCGGTGGCCATTGGAGGGTGAACCAACGGCAAAGGAAGACCTTTCTCTCTGTCTCTCTCTCTCACTGTCCACTCTGTCTGTCAAAAAAAAAATTTAATTAATGAATGTTTGATTTGAGAGTCAGAAAGAAAGAATGTGAGTGATCAGGTTCACTCCTCAGTGTTGGCTAGGGTCAGAACCAAGGCGAGGAACTCAATTTGAATCTCTCACGTGGGTATAGGAATCCAGTTAATTCAGCCGTCACTGCTGTGTCCCAGAGTCTGCATTGGCAGGAAGCTGGAATTGAATCCAGGCACTGTGAGGTAGACAGCTTAACTGCTAGTTTAAGCTCCCATTCCCTAAAACATATTTCTTGAGTTTTTATCCTTCACTCAGTAATTTCATCTAAGCCCTCAACTTATAAACAAATGAAAAATTCTCATTTGTTTGGATAAATAGCTGGAAATGATACTTTTTGCAGAATCACTGAAACCCATCCTCCCATCAAATCCTCACACTGCATTTATTGTTTGCTTTAGATGATTACAAATATTGTAATAAAAACAGTAAAGAATTTCTTTGGTATAGCCCATGTAGCAAAGTATAAATCAGTAGGTGAATTTTAATTTTTGTGTTGGAATGAATTTAGAAATGTATTTGTTCACTGCATTTTAATGTGTTACTGAATTTAAAAAGACAATCATACTTCTGAAGCATGATGCAAATGCACCTAGAAGGTGCTTCTCCAGCGACCACTTTCTCATTGGAGTGCTGCTTCTAATGACATGGAAAAGAGCACTCTGCAGTGTGCCCCTAGTTTTAATTTTTAAATGATTTTCCAAGCTCTGGGGAATATCTGTACTCTACAAAATGTGCCACATTTACCCTGTGACTGTACGAAGTGCTTAGCACAATACTGGCTCAATTTTTATAAGCTATAAAAGCTGCCAAAGGGGCCAGTGCATTGGCTCACTTGATTAATCCTCTGCCTGTGGCCCCGGCAGCCCATATGGGCGCTGGGTTCTAGTCCCGGTTGCTCCTCTTCCAATCCAGCTCTCTGCTGTGGCCCGGGACAGCAGTGGAGAATGGCCCAAGTGCTTGGGCCCTGCACCCGCATGGGAGACCAGGAGGAAGCACCTGGCTCCTGGCTTCGGATTGGCACAGTGCTGGCCGTGGCAGTCATTTGGGGGTTGAACCAACAGAAGGAAGACCTTTCTCTCTGTCTCTCTCTCACTGTCTAACACTCTGCCTGTCAGAAAAAAAAAAAAAGCTGCCAAATAAAGGATGTATTTTTCCTTGTAGAACTAGAGATCCTTGGCATGGAGATGTTTGTTGTCAAGTGGATGCATTTACCTAAGTAATAGACAATGATCTCAAAAAACCCCCATGCTCATAATCCATAGTTATTTTCCTATTGTTACTTTGTCACCATTTAGCTGGCTCTTGGCACTTCCAGTTTAAGAGGAAATACTCATTTGTTTCAATCTTTTGCATCAGGATTTGACAGGTGCCACTGATCATAGTGACAACCAAGGCATCTGTGAAACTGTTCCTCCATCAAGTGTTTTGGTGGTGCTCTTTCCAGTAGATGCTATGGAGTTAGGATATCCTATGAAGCATTCAGGAGAGTACTGCAAAGTGTACCTGGAACTTTGTGCAGCTATTAAGTTTCCCAGTGATAATAGATTATTCAGTCTCATCAGAGACTCAGTTTAAAAAAATTTTTTTAAGCATTTTATTTATTTGAAAGCCAGAGTTAGAGGGAAAGAGGTGGGAGAGAGACACACACATCTCCTTTGTGGGAGGCATCTTTTGCTGCTTTTTTCCTTTTTGTAAGATTTAATTATTTGGGGGGGGGGGCGGCACTGTGGTATAGTGGGTAAAGCCACTGCCTGCAGTGCTGGCATCCCATATGGGTGCTGGTTCTAGTCCTGGCTGCTCCACTTCAGATCCAGGTCTCTGCTAATGCACCTGGGAAAGCAGTAGAAGATGGCCCAAGTCCTTGGATCCCTGCACCCGCGTGGGAGACCCAGAGGAAGCTCCTGGCTCCTGTCTTCAGATTGGCACAGCTCTGGCTGTTGTAGCCATCTGGGGAGTGAACCATCAGATGGAAGACCTCTCTCTCTCTGCCTCTCCTCTTTCTGTGTAACTCTGACTTTCAAGTAAATAAATAAATCTTTTTTTAAAAAAGATTTAATTATTTGTTTGTAAAGCAGAATTATAGAGAGGCCAAGAGAGAGAGGATGGGGGAAAAAGAAGTCTTCCATCTGCTGATTCACTCCCCAGATGACTGCATTGGCCAGAGCTGTGCCGATCTGGAGCCAGGAGCTTCATCTGGGTCTTCCACACAGGTGCAGGGGCCCAGGGACTTAGGCCATCTTCTACTGCTTTCCCAGGCAGTGGCAAAGAGCTGGATCGGAAGTGGAGCAGTCTGGATTCGAACCGGCATCCATATGGAATGCCAGCACCACAGGTGGTGGCTTTACTTGCTGAGCCACAGTGTCAGCCCCACTCTGCTGCATATCCAGGTACATTAGCAAGGAGCTGGATTGGAAGTGGAGCAGCCCAGACTAATCCATTCTCAAAGGGGTTGCCAGCACCATATACAATAGTTTAACCTGCTCTGCTAGGATGCCAGTCCCCTAAAGTTCTTTTTACAGTCTTGGTCTCTCTAGTTGTTGAGGCAATTTTCAGCCCACTTTGAACTTTGGGATTCTTTTCTGAGTGGTCGAGCTCACACCCTCAGTGACCTTCTATATTAATGTGACACACTCACCCTTTCCATACATTGTGCTAGTCATAAGCTGATAGAAGCTTATACAGTTTCAGTTTGAGCGGGAGAAAAAAGAAACTATTAGACTCCACTTTTTTTTTTTTTAAGGTTTTATTTATTTATCTGAGAGATAGAATTACAGACAGAGAGAAAGGTCTTCCATTGGCTGGTTCACTCCCCAAATGGACACTACGGCCAGAGCTGGGCCATTCTGAAACTATGAGCCAGGAGCTTCTTTTGGGTCTCCCATGCAGGTGCATGGGCCCAACCACTTGGGCCATCTTCTGCTACTTTCCCAGGCCAAAGCAGAGAGCTGGATCAGAAGAGCAGTCAGGACATGAACCAGCACCCATATAGGATGCTGGTGCTGTAGACAGAGGCTTAGCCTACTATGTCACAGTACAGGCCCCGAGACCCCACTTTTCCAAGACAGATTTTTTTTTTTGCCCTGGAAATTTAGGAGTGTGTACTCTACTTATTATCCCCATGCACTCAATCTAGATCATAGTGAATCCTTAAAATGTATATATATCTAAAAGTAATATGCCCTCACATACTTAAAAGATAATAAACATGTTAGATGTTTATGTTCATGGTCATGTGTTTTAAAATTGAAAGTAACTCAATTGATTTTCCCTATGGCTAACAAACTAGTATTGTAACTAGTGAAGTTTCCACAGTATCCTTACTTGACTCCAGGAAATATCTTGGGTGCCAATTTATTTCTTAGTTATATATATATATATTCTTAGTTATATATATATACTCTTAGTTTTATATATATATAAAATTATTTGAGAGGCAGAGAGAGAGAGGTCTTCCATCTCCTGGTTTACTCTGCAAATGGCCACAGAGGCGGAGCTTGGCCAGTCAGGAGCCAGGAGCTTCTTCAAGGACTTCTGTATGGGTACAGGGGCCCAAGCACTTGGGCCATCTCTACTGCTTTCCCATGCCATGAGCAAAGAGCTGGATCCGAAGAGGAGCAGTCAGGACTTGAACCAGTGCCCATATGGGATGTGAGCACCCCAGGTGGAGACTTAGCCTTCTATGCCACAGCGCAGGCCCCTATTTCTTAGTATTTTTTAAAGATAGTACCAGGAGCTAGTTTATTACTCACAGAGTCATGTTTTGCAAATTCAGTCTAGGCCAAACATTAGAAGATCATGTGGATGTTACTAAATGTGTAGGGTGTTATTTTAAAATTTTTGCTATTAACATAAAATGTAAACAATTGATTATAACTCAGGTGGATATTCAAAATAACCATTGAAGAGAGTACTTTTCTTGAAACAAAATCCTGTGTTTTACACTAATGATGGGTTTAACATAACTTTTTCTTTTCTGGGGTATGTTGAGTTGGTTGATTTGGTGATTGCTTCATTCAGCCAAGTTTGTTGAGTTTCAGGCATTGTGCTGATATTAACTTTTAATTCAGTTACCATTCTTTTCTTTGGAGGAAGTCTTGCACGAAGTATTTATTTTGTATGAAAGACTTACGGATTTCTAGGGTGGCTAAAATTTTTGTTCTTTATATTTAAGGTCTCGTTCAACCCTTGGACACTCCAGATCTCACTGGAGCCAGGGGTCAAGTTCTCACACAAATCGGCCACAGGAGCCACGGAACCGCAGTAGAATTTCTACTGTTATACAGCCCTTGAGGCAAAATGCAGCAGAAGTTGTGGACCTTACTGTTGATGAAGATGGTAAGATGGAACTATGTAGGATTATGAAGGGAATTTGATAAAATATCTTAATGTAGTAGAAACACTTCATAATGCTTACTGGTAAGCCATATATGAGTGTTAATTTTGGGAGTTAGCTATAAATTGGGGAGAAGAGATGTCTAGTGAAAGGAAAGAGTAAATAAGTGGGAAGAATTAGAGGCCTTTTGCCGTCTGCTGTTCTATGAGCTGCTTGCTGTTTGAGTGACTAACTTTCAGAGTACTAGAACTTTGAAATTATATTTATGGAGAGATAATTTATTCTCACTGTCTGCAATTAACTCATCATTCTCAGTTTTTGTTTTGAAGGACCATACATTATCTTTAAAAAGGCAGTAATTAATTTACTAGGAATTAATTAATGATTACTCACAGTTAATTAAATATAGGGTTACTATTTTGGAAACATTTGGTATGTTTTCCCATGTAACAACTGTTAGCCAGGAAGTAGAAGGTGACACAGTAGCCTTTTCCCTATTAGAATTAAAGTTCAACCAGAATTTAGTTTACTAAGTTAAAGTATTCTAATGATCATTCAGTGCCCCCTATTACCACTAGTTTTTCTTTCTTTTCTTTTTAAGATCTCTCTATTTATTTGAAAGGCAGAGAGAGAGAGAGAGATCTTCCATTCACTGGTTCACTCCCCAAATAGCCTCAATGGCTGTAACTGGGCTGATTCTAAGCCAGAAACCAGGAGCTTCTTCTGGGTCTCCCACGTGGGTGCAGGGGCCCAAGCACTTGGGACAACCCTAGGTTTTTTCCCAGGCACATTAGAGGGGAGCTGGATCAGAAGTGGAGCACCTAGGACTTGAACTAGTGCCCATATAGTATGCAGTACTGCCGGTGGAGGCTTAACCTTCCATGCCACAGCACCAGCTGCTCCCCCTAGTTTTCTAAGTGGGAACTCCTTTCTTATTAAAAATAAATCCAGTGGCTGGCATTATGGTATAGTGGGTAAAGCTGCTGCATCCTGTGACTCTGGCATCTGATATTGGTGCTGGTTTGTGTCCTATGTACTCCAGTTCTGATCTCTTTGCTAATGGCCTGGGAAAAGCAGTGGAAGATGGCCCAAATGTTTGTGCCTCTGCCACTCATGTGGGAGACCCAGATGGAAGCTTCTGGCTCTTGGCCTTGATCTGGCTCAGCCCTAGCTGTTGCAGCTACCTGAGGTGTGGAGCCAGTGTACGGAAGATCTCTCTTTCCCTGTCTCTCCTTTGCTTTCAGTAACTGACTTTCAAATAAATAAATAGATCTTTACAAAATAATAAAATAAAAACCAAAACTTAGGTATGTTAGATTACTAGTTCTCAACAGCAGACTGTTTTATCCTCCAGAGACAGTTGGCAACAGATATCTTGGGTTCTCACAGTTGGGCAAGGGTGCTACTGACCTCTAATGGATTTAGACCACGGATGCTGCTTCACATCTTGTCGTGTATAGGGCAGCTCCTTCCTCACAAACAAAAATAATTGTCTTGGCCAAAATGTCAGTATTGTGAATATTGAGAAACCTTGAGTTAAACCATTTGCAAATAGACAGGAGTTCTCCCTCCTGTCCTCTCCCGTTATCTCCCCTCCCCTCCCCTTCCCTCTTTCGTGAAAGATTTGTTTATTTGAATGAAAGCACAATAGAGAGAAAGGGAAAAAAGATATCTTGTGTCTCAATTCATTCCCCAAAAGGCTGCAACGGCTAGGTATGGGCCAGACCAAAGCCAGGAGCCCTGAACTTCATCCTGGTCTCCCACATGGGTTGCAGGGTCCCAACTAGTTGGGATCATCTCCCACTGCCTTCCTAGGCACATTAGCAGTGAGCTGGATTGGAAGCAGAGCAAGCAGGACTCAAATTAGCACTCTGATATGGAATGTGGGAATTGCACTTGGTGTCTTTACCCACTGCATCACAACAGTGTCTTCCCTCCTCCACCATTCCCGTTTATCTTTTAATGTCTAAGGGGGTTCCCATAGGGTTAATAGGTACTATTTGTGTCTGAGGAAATAGCCTGCCCCACTGCATTTTATATAGAAGCAACTGTTCTCTCATTCCATAGCACATCATGAAAGTCCTGTCTTTGCAGATTAAATTGTTGTGACTATGCTTTGGACAGATTTAGTTTCCATGTTCTTAGTTTTTTGAAGATTATTTTATTTTATTTTATTTTTATTTGAAAGAGTTACAGAGAAAGGAAGAGATAGAGATCTTCCATCTGCTAGTTCATTCCTCAAATGGCCACAAGGGCTGGAGCTGAGCCAATCCTAAGCCAGGGGCCAGGAGCCTCTTCTGCGTCTCCCACGAGTGCAGGGTCCCAAGGACTTAGACTATCCTCCACTGCTTTCTCAAGCACGTTAACAGGGATCTGGATTGGAAGTGGAGGAGCAGGTACATGAACTGGCGCCTATATGGGATGCCGGCTCTGTATGCCAGGGTTTTAACCTGCCGTACCATAGTGCCGGGCCCCATGTTCTCAATTTTAAGCAACCAGTTTATACTCAGATGTTTAAAATTGCACTCATAAGTTGAGGTTTGCCTGAAGTTTCTTTACTTTCTACTTAAAAAATTTGTATTTTTATTAGAAATTGTTGATGAATATTAATATTTGTAAAATAATCTGAAAACAGGCAGATCATGGAAAATGAGATTAAAACATATCTTAATCATGGCTAATGCTTATTAACTGATTATTACATAAAACATCATACAAAGTGGATTACATGCGTGATCTCAGTTTATCCTAATGGTTTTATAATGTGATGTTACTTTCCCAGTTCTACAAATGCAGAAATGGAGAATGGGTTCCATAACTTACCCATAGTTAGTCTATCAGTGGTGAAATCAGAACTGCTATCTCTGGGCCTGTATTGTGGCACAGTGGGTTAAACCACTTCCTGTGACACTTGTATCCCATATGGGTGCTAGCTCAAGTCCCAGTGCCCCACTTCTGATCCAGCTCCCTGGCAGTGTGCTAGGAAGGCATTGGAAGATGGCCCAAGTGTTTGGGCCCCTACCACCCATGTGGAAGACTCAGATGAAGCTCCTGGCTCCTGACTTTGGCCTGTGCAACTCTTGCCTTTGTGGGCATTTTTGGGGTAAACCTGCAGATGGAAGATTTCTGTCTGTCTCTCTCTAACTCTGCCTTTCATGTAAATAAATAAATCTTAAAAAAATTTAAAAAGCTATCCAAGGAGTCTGATCCTAGAAAGTACAATTTGTAACTCTGTTCTAACAGACTGCAACCATATTTGGGCTTAGTAGAGGGACTTCTACTGTCCTTTTTAGTCTTTTCTTTACCTGAAAAACTATTTAGTCATATAAGTTACTGGAATATGAATATATATGTGTTGAATTTTTTTAAATGCAACAATCATAATTTGTGAGTTTGTTGTAGTTTAGCTTTGTGAAAATGTTCTTTACCATATACACTTATTAGAAAGCTTACATTTTTAATGTTTATTTCATTTTAGAAATTTTAAATGTGAACTTGTATTGAAATATAATCTGTTACTGCTTTTGATATGCTAAATATTTTTGTGTTTTGTAGAACCTACTGTAGTACCAACCACTTCTGCAAGAATGGAATCACAAACTACTAGCGCTTCCATTAACAATTCAAATCCATCTACCTCTGAGCAGTCTTCTGATACTGCTCCAGCTGTCACCAGTAGCCAGCCTTCCACAGTGTCAGAGACTTTAGCTACCCTTACAAGCAATAGTACAACTGGTACTTCTATAGGAGGTATGTAAAAAAGTGTAGAGGGTGACTGTTTGTCATTACATTCATTTTGGAAAGTATTTTTTTTTAAGATTTATTTTATTTATTTGAAAGACAGAGCTAATGAGAGAGACAGAGAGAGAGGTCTTTAATTCTCTGGTTCATTCCCCAGATGGCCACAACGGCTGGAGATCTGCCGATCTGAAGCCAGGAGCCTCCTCCAGGTCTCCCACATGGGTGCAGGAGCCCAAGGACTTGGGCCATCCTCCACTGCTTTCCCAGGCCATAGCAGAGAGCTGGATTGGAAGAGGAGCAGCCAGGACTATAACCGGTGCCCATATGGGATGCCAGTGCTTCAGGCCAGGGCTTTAACCTGCTGTGCCACAACGCTGGCTCCAGTATTATTGTTTTTAAGGTTAAAATTTTAGCTGTGTTAGCAAGAAAGTTATTCTTCAGTTTGCATAAACGACTCAATTTAAAAATTGACAAAGGAGGCCGGCGCCGTGGCTCAACAGGCTAATCCTCTGCCTTGCGGCGCTGGCACACCAGGTTCTAGTCCCGGTTGGGGTGCTGGATTCTGTCCCGGTTGCCCCTCTTCCAGGCCAGCCCTCTGCTGTGGCCCGGGAGTGCAGTGGAGGATGGCCCAGGTGCTTGGGCCCTGCACCCCATGGGAGACCAGGAAAAGCACCTGGCACCTGGCTCCCGCCATTAGATGAGTGCGGTGCGCCGGCCGCAGCGCGCCGACTGCAGCGGCCATTGGAAGGTGAACCAACGGCAAAGGAAGACCTTTCTCTCTGTCTCTCTCTCTCACTGTCCACTCTGCCTGTCCAAAAAAAAAAAAAAAAATTGACAAAGGACAGGGCCGGTGCTGTGGCCTGGGAGAGCAGTGGAGGATGGCCCAAGTGCTTGGGCCCCTGCACCCGCACGGGAGACCAGGAAGCAGCACCTGGCTCCTGGCTTCAGATTGGCGTGGCATGCCAGCCATAGCATCCATTTAGGGAGTGAACAAACAGAAGAAGACCTTTCTCTCTGTCTTTCTCTCTCACTCTGTCATATAAATAAATTTTTAAAAAACCATAATGGAACATCTTGTGATATTTTGCAATTTTTAAAATGAATTTTTGTTGGTACCTAATAATTTGTGATGGAAAAGATAATCACCATTACACATTGTGGTAAATATGAGCCTTTTGAAGAATTTAGACTTTGAGGAAAATACCAGTAAATACAACTACTCAAAATTATGTATAGGTTAAGAATGTGCTGCTAGTATCACATTCTTATTTACACAGGCTTGATTTTATTAAACATTTCCTTTTTTTTTAAGGTTTATTTATTTATTTGAAAGTCAGAGTTACAGAGAGAGAGAGAGCGAGGTCTTCCATCTGCTAGTTTACTCCCCGATTGGTCACAACAGCTGGAGCTGCGCTGATCCAAAGCCAGAAGCCAGAAGCTTCTTCCGGGTTTCCCATGAGGGTGCAGGGGCCTAAGGACTTGTGCCATCTTCAGCTGCTTTCCCAGGGCATAGCAGAGAGCTGGATCGGAAGTGGAGCAGCTGGTACTTGAACCGGCACCCATATGGGATGCTGGCACTGCAGGCAGCGGCTTTACACGCTATGCCACAGTGCTGAACCCTAAACATTTCTTAATTCTCTGTTAATTTATTTACTGACAGTTTTATAGAGATCTTTGATGATCTAATTATTTGCTTTTTTTTTTTCCTGTTTCAAGATGACTCAAGGAGAACTGCTTCTAGTTCTGTAACGGAAACTGGCCCTCCTGCTATGCCGAGATTACCTTCCTGCTGTCCTCAACACTCACCATGTGGAGGATCGTCACAGAATCACCATGCATTAGGACATCCACACACAAGTTGCTTTCAGCAGCATGGTCATCATTTTCAACATCACCACCACCACCACCATACTCCCCACCCAGCTGTTCCAGTTTCTCCTTCTTTTGCTGATCCTACTTGCCCTGTGGAAAGACCTCCACAAGTACAAGCACCTTGTGGAACAAATAGTAGCTCTGGTACCAGCTACCATGACCAGGTATGGGAATTTAAGGAAAGTCAGTTAGTCTTCTCTCCCCTTCTCCTTTAATTGTGATAACTTATGGGAACCAGGGTGGATTGCCAGTGATAAATTTTATTAAGTCTCCAAGATTTTCAGACAGTCTAAGTTATTGCAGTTCATTGATGAATTCAGAAATTTAGAAAATCAGGGATGCCACCTAATCTAAAAGTGACTTTTTTATTCTGAAATGAATCTTGGTGTTTTTGGTTAATATTATAGGTGATTCTGATCTTTGGGATGTTATTTTAAACAAAATGTTGAATCTACGATGTTAGTCTAATTCAGAGAAACTGAAAAATTATCAGTTTTTCCCTTCTAACTCCTACTTGGAGTTCACTATAACTTCCACTTATCTAGAAATATGCCACCTTCATGGATGCAAAACTGAGGCATAGCTTTTCAGGAGCAGATAAGGTTTTCAATTTGTGGAGAATTGAAATGTCAGCAAAAAAATTATAAATACATAAGTTAGTTGATATTGGTGAGTAATAAGATGCCAATAATATTAAATTAGCAATCATGATCATGCTGAGTAACTTTTTGGTATGTTGTCCAGTTTATAATCATGATATAAGCCTGAGTGTTAGATACCTTCAAAACCGAAAGATGTAATTTCAGGGACAAATTGTAACTTTGACATATATGCTAGAAAAGAATCCTGGAAAAAAGTCAGGATGAAAATTCAGAGCATGTGCTTGTCTGTATCACCTGACCTTTCCTGAAGTTTTTGTTTTATCTTTTAACATTTTGGTGGTTATCTCTTCTGGATCAGACAAATTAAAAATAAGAAAGAGGAGTGTTTCTTTAAATGCAAAGTATGCTATTATCAAGAGCAAATTTGAAAGAATTTAGTAGAAAATATGGTTAAAAAGAGTTTAGATGTTATTTTGGTTCTGGAAATACCTTTAGGTATTATCTGTATTTTTTCTACCTCTTGGAAATGAATTAACATCAAAGAAAACTTACATAAACTGAATGAAAGGCTCTGCTTAAACGTAAAACATCTTTTTACTCCATATTTATAGTGAAAGGGGACTTTGTAAAGACAGTAGGAAAATGGTGGAGAAGTAGGTTTCCTAGCTCCTCCTACATTCATTAAAGAGCTTCCAAAAGCTTGGCCAGTGACTCATAGGATATTCTGTTGTATTAATAAAATAATGCAGCAGGTTTTAAGAGATGAGTTGAATATATATATATATATATATATATTTTTTAACCCAAATCATTAATTATAGATAAAATCTCTTAATTTTTTTTTTTTTTTATCTGAAAGGCAGAGTTAGAGGGACAGAAAGAGATCTTTCTTCTATCCATTGGTTTACTCCCCAAATGGTTGCAAACCAAAGCCTGGAACTCATCCTGGTCTCCCATGTGGGTGGCAGAGGCCCAAGCCATCTTCTGCTGCTTTCCTAGGTGCTTTAACAAGGAGTGGAGCAGCCAGGACTCAAACTGACACTCATATGGGATGCCATCATTACAGGTGGTGGTTTAATCTGCTGTGCCATAGCACTGGCTCCTCTTATATAAGCTTTGTTTGTTGTAAAATGAATATAACCATTTCCCCATCTATAATTAGAGGCATTTGGACTTTAAACAAAATTTGAGAACAGTGAGATCCTAGGCATTCAGTAGTGGTAATGGGCATGAAGGTGAATATAAAGTGAGATTTTTTTTTTTTTTTGAAGATTTATTTCATTTATTTGAAAGAGTTAGAGAGGTTGAGCTAGAGAGAGAGAGAGGTCAGTCTTCCATCCACTGGTTCACTCCCCAAATGTTTGCGACAGCCAGAGCTGAGCTGATCCAAAGGCAGGAGCCAGGAGCTTCTTCCAGGTTTCCTACATGGGTGCAGGGGCCCAGGGACTTGGGCCATCTTCTGCTTTCCCAGAAGAGAGTTGGATCGGAAATGGAGCAGATGCGACTCGAACTGGTGCCCACATGGGATGCCAGCCCTTCAGGCTGGGGCTTTAACCCCCTGTGCCACAGTGCCTGCCTCTAGAGTAAGATTTTGAAGATAACAGTTTGAGATTCAAATAGATGTTTGGAGGACTCTGAAACTAGTCATCTGCTCATGAGATAACCTTATATGGTCTTCATTTGATTCGTGCTTAGGCACTGCAGGAACTTGAGGAATGGAAAAAGAAACTATTTATCTGATAATTTGTGATATGATTGAGTGCCATGTTATGGCTAGGCCAGAAAGAGGCCTTTGAACAGAGAATTACTGTGCCCTTGAGTGTGGCTAAATGAGTACGATGCATTTATAACCTCTGTAAAGTAGTATCATTTCCCATGTCTATTCATCTCTTCATCATCTTCCTTTTCTAGAACTTAACTGGAATGATGGAATTGTGGAGAGGGTTCTCATGGTTTGTTTTTTCCCCCTTTTTATCATTTAATTTTTCCTTTAATTCTTTTAGGAGAACCTTTACCAAACTTTGTACTCAGTATTCTTAATCACTGTCTAGAGACAAATGCGAGAAGAAACTTGAGATATTATTACTTTAGTAATAATAATAATAATAATATTTAGTCCGTTTACTGATATTAATCTGAATAGTGGGGAAAGGGTTTGAACCATAAATTCACATTCTCACCATATTAATAATAAACTTTATTTCCCTGGAATGAGGACATGTATTGTATCTGCCAACTCAACAGAAGGAGGCCAGACATGTGTTTAACTGGTTATAAACATACAATAGAGAAGAAAAGTGCTCTTCCTTTTGTCCTTTATACAGTTTCTGCTGTACAATACCACCCTTCAGCATCCAGTGTTTTTGTTTTTATTATTTTCTTTCTTCATTTTTTAATTTTTAATTTTATTTAAAATGCAGGGTTAGAGACAGGGGGAGAGTCAGAGAGAGAGAGAGAGAGAGAGAGAGAAAGAGAGAGAGAGAGAGAGAGGTCTTCCATCTGCTGGTTAACTCCCCAGATGGTCTCAATGGCTGGAGCTGGGCTGATCCAAAGCCAGGAACAGGAGTTTTCTTCTGGATCTCCCACACAAGTGCAGGGGCCCAAGGACTTGGACCATCTTCCACTGCTTTCCCAGGTCATAGCAGGGAACAGCAGAAGTGAAACAGCCAGATCTCAAACTGGTGCCCATTTGAGATACCAGCACTGCACGTGGTAGCTTGACCTGCTCCACCGCAGCACCAGCCCCCCTTTTTTTCTTTTTTAAAAGAGTAATTTATTTATTTTGAAATAAATAGAGTTACAGAGAGAAAAGTAGAGATAGAGATCATCTGTCTGCTGATTCACACCCTAGAAGGCCACATGGTCAGTGCTGGGCCAGGCCAAACTTAGGAGCTTCATCTGGATGTCCCCTGTGAGTAGCAGAACCCAAACACTTTGGGCGTCTTCTGCTGCTTTTCCCAGACCATTAGCAGGGAGCTGGATTAGAAGTAGAGCATCCATGATATGAACCAGTTCTATGTTGGGATGCCAACACTGCGCAGGTGGTAGCTTTATTTGCTATGCCACAAGATCAGCCCTGTTTTTTGTTTTGTGTTGTTTTTAAGATTTTTATTTTTTATTTATTTGAAAAGCAGAGTTACAGAGAAGTCAGAGGCAGAGAGAGAGAGAGTTTTCCATTCACTGGTTCACTCCCCAAATGGCTGCGACGGCCAGAGCTGCGCCAACCCGAAGCCAGGAGCCAGAAACTTCTTCTGGATCTCCCATGCGGATGCAGGGGCCCAAGGACTTGGGCCGTCTTCTACTGCTTTCCCAGGCCATAGCAGAGAGCTGGATTGAAAGTGGAGCAGCTAGGACTCAAACTGGCGCCAATATGGGATGCTGGCACTGCAGGGGGCGGCTTTACCTGCTATGCCACAGTGACGGTCCCCAGCCCTCTGTTTCTATTATTTTCTAAGCCTGGAGCCTATGCAAAGTAAATAGATTGCTATGGTTTTTCTGAGTACTGCTGGGTGATCTGGACCTCTGCCAAATGCATTATGCTAGCTTTTTTTTTTTTCTCTCTCCTCTCAGCTTATAGTATTGAAAGTTCCTGTGTGTAATTCCATATATGATTTTTAATCATATTTGAAAATTACAGCTATACTGAAACTAAGCAGTAGGCTTATCTTTAAATTACTTAAGAATACAAAGTAGAAATTCTTATACTATATTCTAGAGAGGAAGGTCAAAGTGTTTTATTTAGAATTTTCCAAATAGAAAAGAAAAACAATGATGAGTAGAGATGAAATCTAGAAACTGATTTATTACCTGTCTTAGTAAATGGGCCTTCCCTATGATCATATTCCTATGCCAAGGAATCAATTATTTTATTTAAGTTTTGAAAGGAGGCACATGAAAAAGGTTAAGAGGCAGTGCTAACTCATTAATTAGCCTGAATAATTTTATGTCCTTTGTTATTTTGGGTAAAATAGTTTTGTTTGCACTATTAGTTTTAGTTGAATGCTTGCTGTATGCACTGAAGTTTGGGAATTTGGGGCAGACGGGTTTTTACCTAGAACCTTAATGTTTTCAGTGGTGTTGTAATTTTTTCTAAAGGAATCCTAAATTTCTGTTCGTAATTTTAGATAAAGGGATGCTTTTACTGTTTCTAAGATGAGAAACAGACTTTAAAATAATATATGAATTAAATTTTTGTTTATCTTGAGGTATGATGTTTTATTTTTAAAATTTATTTCAAATTTTAAGTATAAAACTACTGTAGTTTTCACAATCTAAGATCATACAGTATTTTTCTGGTGCTCAGTAAATAAGTCTTCACACTAAGAATCTTACCATTTTCAAATTAATTTCAAGGTTATATCTTTCTAGGTTTCATTAGGAAAACATTTGTAGTATAACTTGAAATAATGTTTTGACCAGACTTAGAAGGATAAAATACAGTTCCTCTCTACATAGCAGGCTTTGCCAGTAGACCTGAGCAACAGTGCTATCAGAAGTCACGGGAGTGGTGGTTTTCACGGAGCGTCTGCATTTGACCCCTGTTGCCCTGTCTCTACAACACGAGCTGCAATCTTTGGCCATCAGGCTGCTGCCGCCGCCCCTAGTCAACCATTATCAATAGACGGTTATGGATCAAGCATGGTTGCACAGCCACAGCCACAGCCTCCTCCACAACCTTCTCTCTCATCATGTCGACATTATATGCCGCCTCCTTGTAAGTATAATGTAATGTATTATACATTCCTCTGTGAACTGACTTCATTAGTCCTAATTCATAAATGTCTAGTATTTATCAGACTTAATCCTGAGAGAGTTTTTCCCATTTTAATTTTTGTGAAAGTGGGATACATTGTATGGCACTTTAGATTCTTAAAAGAAGATGTTTTGGGGAATTTATATTCTTTAGGAGTAACCAAAGAAATGTGACAGTTTAGTGTTTCTAGGCAAAGTGAAGTATATTTTGTCCTAGAATTCTCAAGCTGTTAACTTAGGCATAAGAGAGAATTCTTTGACAGAAAGTATTACTAGGTGGAAAATGTTTTTATATTCAGTTTTTTGGGTAATTAAAATAGAACCAGTCATGGCTTTTCTAACTAAATTGAAATTCCTTAGATATAAGAAATGATACACTCTTAAGCTTTGTCGCATACTTGCCACTTTGTTAGTTTAGAAACTTTCTTTGATAATAAACACTGAAAATTTGTGCCAGAGGTAAACCAGGAACTTAGCAAGGAAACTTTTGGTAATATACAAGGAATTTCTCTAATTTATAATTATTTAATTTCTTGAATTTCTTCTTTATCTCAGTAATATAAGTGCTGTACATCTAGCAGGCATAGCTGGAATCAAATTGGAATTTGTGCAGAGAAAATGGAGATGTATTTTTTACCTTATTTGATAATGCATTTAAAATTTAAAGTGTAAGAAGACAAGTTTAGAAACAGTTTTGGCAAAGCATTGACCAGTGGGCAAAATGTGTTTATGAACAGTGCTGTGATATAAAGGCTGTTTTGTGTTGATAATTTAAAATCAATCAATTAACTGATTAATTAGAAGGGCACAGTGACAGAGCCAGAGGGAGACACAAAGTGGAGGAAGAGGGATACTTTTCTTGCTTCTGTTTCACTTTCCAAATGGTAGTTACAGCCCAAGCTGGATCAGACTGAAGCCAGGAACCACGAACTCCGTCCTGGTCTCCCACATTGATTGCACAGGCACAAGGATTTGGGCCATCTTTTGCTACTTTCCCACACACATTAGCAGGATGCTGGATTGGAAGCAGAGTTAACCAAGATTCAACCTGGGACTCTGATATAAGATGCTGATGTTACAAGTGATGGCTTAACCCATTGCACCACAATGCCAGGCCCCCATTGATCATCTTTTATTATAAATATCTCAATATATGCCATTTTTCCTACCCCTCCACTTTAAAAAATAACATACTGAAGCAATTTCTAAGTCAGTATGTTTCCTTTTAAATGTCATAATAAATAAATGTTTTAGATCTAAGCTTGTCTTACATTTATTGTAAAAGCATTTTGTGTACATTCTAAAAATTAAATTGTGTAGAATGATGTAAAATGATAGTTTAAAAGCCCTTTTTGGAGGCACAGTGTTTAAGATGCTGCTTGGGATGCCTACATTCCATGTTGGAATGCTTGGATTTGAGTACTGGCTCCACTTCCAATTCCAGCTTCTTGATAATGTGCACAATGGACAGCAGCAGGTTGATGGCTCAAGTAGCTGAGTCTCTGTCATTGATGTGGAAGACCAAGATTGAATTCCTGCTTCTGGCTTCTACCTGGCCCAGCCCCAGTTCTGTGGGCTTTTGGGAAGTGAGCAAGCAGGTGAGAGAGCTCTCAGTTTGTTTCTGCCTTAGAAATAAATAAGTTATTGTTTAAAAAAATGATTTTTAAAGATTTATTTATTTATTTGAAATTCAGAGTTACACAGACAGATAAGGAGAGGCAGAGAGAGAGGGAGGGAGGAAGGAAGGGAGGGAGGTCTGTCTTTCATCTGCTGGTTCACTCCCCAATTGGCTGCAATGGCTGGAGCTGCGCTGCTCTGAAGCCAGGAGCCAGGAGCTTCTTCCAGGACTCCCATGTGGGTGCTGGGGCCCAAGCACTTGGGCCATCCTCTACTGCTTTCCCAGGCCATCACAGAGAGCTGGAGAGGAAGTAGAATGCCGGGTCTCAAACTGGCGCCCATATGGAATGCCGGCACTGCAGGTGGTGGTTTAACCTGATAGGCCACAGTACTGGCCCTTAAAAAAAGGCTTTTAAAAAAATTATTTATTTATTTATTTTGACAGGCAGAGTTAGACAGTGTGAGAGAGAGACAGAGAGAAAGGTCTTCCTTTTTCCGTTGGTTCACTCCCCAAGTGGCCACTACAACCAGCATGCTGCACCGATTCAAAGCCAGGAGCCAGATGCTTCCTCCTGGTCTCCCATGTGGGTGCAGGGCCTGAGGACCTGGGCCATCCTCCACTGCACTCCCGGGTCACAGCAGAGAGCTGGACTGGAAGAGGACTCACATCTCATTAATATTAACACCTTCGAGGTTAATTGTATACTTGGTTTTCTTCCGTATTAGTACATAAAAATACTGTTAATATGCCCCTTTCCTTTTTCTTCCTGCTCATTGCTTTTTAATAACCTCATAATCATTGTATATTAACTCATTCCTTTGTTGATGGACATTTAAATTGTTTCTGCTTGTTTGAGTCTCTATAGGAGTCAGATTGTGATGGTAAAAGGATAAACTTTCAGGTAAATACTATTGAATTTCAAAGGATTGCACCAGTTTACATTACTCATTGGGAATGTATGAATGAAAATAAAAATAGGGAATTTGAATTGCATTCTCTTCTGTTGGAGACAGTTTGATAATCTTGCTGTAGACTCCTTTTTATAAAAGGACTATTTTTATATACACATACATACATAAATCCTTATGCCCCTGCAGCCTGTGTGTTCTTTAAAAACTATTTCCAATGTACTTTAATTCACTTGTCAAACATGTAATTCCTAAACCCCTTTTTATTTAAATTGAGCTGGGGAAGACAATAAGATGTAGTAGAGCACTGGCTTTTAGAATTAGATATATCTGAGTTGACTTCCCAGCTCTGAATAATTATTGTGCTGGCTTTGGGCATGTTATTTAAATCTCCCTGTCCTCAGTTTCTTCACAGTTGTGAAATGAGAGTAATTGTTGATTACTATAAATTGTGAAACTTTGATGATCCAAGTGAATAGTTTTTTGTTTAAAAAGTATATGAATATCAATAAGACTAGTACAATAAGAAAAATTTTTCTTGATTTTAAAGTTTATGTGTCTTGATAAAGTAATAAAAGAACTATACTCAAAATGTTATCATTTAAAAACTTACTAATAAGAGATAATGAATGCTTATTTCAGCAGCACATATACTGAAATTGGAACAATAAGAGGTTTTTTTTTTTTTTTTTTTGGACAGGCAGAGTGGACAGTGAGAGAGAGACAGAGAGAAAGGTCTTCCTTTTGCCGTTGGTTCACCCTCCAATGGCCGCCGCGGCCGGCGCACCGCGCTCGTCCGATGGCAGGAGCCAGGAGCCAGGTGCTTTTCCTGGACTCCCCATGGGGTGCAGGGCCCAAGCACCTGGGCCATCCTCCACTGCACTCCCGGGCCACAGCAGAGGGCTGGCCTGGAAGAGGGGCAACCGGGACAGAATCCGGTGCCCCGACCGGGACTAGAACCCGGTGTGCCGGCGCCACAAGGCGGAGGATTAGCCTGTTGAGCCACGGCGCCGGCCTACAATAAGAGGTTTTGACAAGATATATAAGTAAGCCTATCTAGGATTAATCATTAAATGATTGCTATAGACTGTTAAGCTATTAGGATTCAGTGAGTCTGATACTGACATAGATGTTTGAGTTTTATTTTTAATTAACAAACAATATTGTATATATTTATGCAGTTATTTTTATTAAGCTGGCAAGAGAACAGCATAAAATTGGAAAAAGGAAGAGACATGGTCTCTGGGAATCTAGAGAACATCACTTCTGTAATGCTTTATAGGCCATTCTGTTTAGATAAATGGTGGCTGAAGAGTCAAACTTAGATAAATTGATTCATTCTCAAATAAAATTTTTAGATTCTGTCATGTTTGTGACTTTCTTACATAATGATTCTAGAAATAGAAAACTTTGAAGTGAAACTGGAAGAAATGTGAATTTGAGGAAGGATGCTAGTGACTTTTTTAGTGACTGAGATGTACTGAATTTTGTGCCTTCTTGCAGAATAAAGCATTGATTTGAAAGCATAACTTTTAGAAAATTGGTTTAAAATTTATACAACTTACATTGAATTTAATGAAAATTTCCTGTGAATGCATGGTGACAAGGCTTCCTTTGCAAATGCAGCAGAGTGAGTTATGCTGACCTGACTTCTACCCCTGCTGAATCGAAAGCATTAGAAATGGAAGAAAATTCTTCAGTGCTGGGACTTGAGAATGACCATAACTTCATCCTAGACTACCAAGACTATCTTCCAACAGAATGAAATTTGGAATGAAATCCAAGGAGGAGACAAACATTTTTTGCATCAAGTAGATGCAGATCTCTTTGAATAAGAGAGATGTATATTCCCCAGAGGGGTTTTTCAGTGATCACTTTGAACCATGAATTCTGGAATAATGAAATGGAGGGAACCATCTTGCTAGAGGCCTCCTTCCATAGCTTCCATAGTTCCTAGGTAGAAATGATTCCTTCATCTTAATGTAGTATAAGAAAACTGACCTGGGGCAGGGAGAGATAAGAGCAGCAGTAGAAGAATATTTTTCCTTTTCTCTTAAGAAGGACTGTCAGATTCTTTGCTTATCCACAATTCCTTATATCCAGTAAATTACAAAGAAAAATAAGGCTTATATATTTATAAGTCTAATATTTATCTGATTTGACTACAGAAAAGTACAACCCTTGAGTATGTTCTCACCTTGTCCTCAATAAAAAAGACACTTTGAAAGATAGAATATACATATGAGGATACTTCAAAAAATTCAGAGAAAGTGAAATGAAAAAATAAGTTTTGAAATCCATGCATAGTTTTTTTTTTTTATCATAGGCATTTTCTGTGAACTTTTAAAAATACTTCCATTAAATGATTCTGAGAAGAATAAATGTGATTAGAAAATTATAAATATTTAGTGATATTGTAAGAGTAAGCAGGCATTTCTGTATATGTTGGTGGGTATCTGAATTTATTCTAACTCATAACTACTTATAGGAATTTATGTTAGAAAAGTGGCCTGAGAGTGTATGTGTATGTATATGTATACATGTGTGTATAGGAAAAAGAGTATGCACAAGAAGAATCATACAATCTTTACTTAGTATAGAGTTGATCTTCTGTATATAAAGATGAATCTTAATGAAAAATGGGATGGGAGAGGGAGTAGGAGGTAGGACAGGAGTGGTGGTGGGAAGGTGGGCATGGGGGGAAGAACCACTATATTCCAAAAACTGTACCTATGAAATTTATATTTATTAAATAAAAGCATTCTAAAAAATAAAAACAAAAGAGGAATCATGCACAGGCCTTATGGGTTACTTCTTATTTTTATAAGTAGGGATTTCTTAAGAGAATTTTGGTATATTTCTCTAATAGAATGTTGGGAAGCTCAGAATGGAGTGAAACTATTTAATTTGATATGAGGAAAGATACCCAAAATTATTCAAATAAGAAAGTTGGCTTAGATGATGTAGACATTCATAAATACTCATTAAAATAAAATATGCTAATATGATTATCAAATACAATAGGAATGAATAATAGCAATGTATGCTCAACTGCTTGGTGCTTATGTAACATACTTGAAATGTTTTTCTTACAGATGCTTCTTTGACAAGACCACTTCACCATCAAGCTTCTGCCTGCCCACACTCTCATGGAAACCCACCACCTCAGACTCAGCCTCCACCTCAAGTGGATTATGTTATTCCTCATCCTGTACATGCTTTCCATTCTCAGATATCTTCTCATGCAGCATCGCACCCTGTGGCACCCCCTCCTCCAACTCACTTAGCCAGCACAGCTGCACCAATCCCTCAGCATCTTCCTCCTACACACCAGCCAATTTCTCACCATATTCCAGCCACAGCACCTCCAGCCCAGAGACTGCATCCTCATGAAGTGATGCAGAGGATGGAAGTTCAGAGGAGGAGGATGATGCAGCATCCAACGTATGTTTATATTTTTAAAA
Source organism: Sylvilagus floridanus (assembly GCA_949820135.1). Taxonomy (NCBI): domain Eukaryota; kingdom Metazoa; phylum Chordata; class Mammalia; order Lagomorpha; family Leporidae; genus Sylvilagus; species Sylvilagus floridanus. The sequence continues at coordinate 66,988,922 of OX463239.1, forward strand.
AGAAAATCATGCTTGCTATTTCTGTTTCGGTCTTTAGAAATAACTTAAATATACTAAATCCTCAGTTCATAGGAAACTGGTTGTTTGATAATATATTATCAAATTATATACATATATATAAATACCTGCTTGTCTGTATAAGTAATTACTTGTTACAGAGACAAGTTTTTATCAGATTATTGAAGGAAATCAATAGCACTTTCAGCATTTGGTCCAGGGTCATTTCCTTCTGCAAACTAATCTCTTGTTCATCTGTCTCAGTAATATCTTGTAGTTAAAGCTTCATTCAAAGTCGAAGATTGAGGAACAAGATCTAAACAAATCAGAGGGCCGGCGCCGCGGCTCAATAGGCTAATCCTCCGCCTGGGGCACCGGCACCCCGGGTGCTCGTCCCAGTCCGGGCGCCGGATTCTGTCCCGGTTGCCCCTCTTCCAGGCCAGCTCTCTGCTGTGGCCTGGGAAAGCAGTGGAATATGGCCCAAGTGCTTGGGCCCTGCACCCGCATAGGAGACCAGGAGAAGCACCTGGCTCCTGGCTTCTGATCAGCGCGATGTGCCGGCTGCAGCGCGCCAGCCGCGGTGGCCATTGGAGGGTGAACCAACGGCAAAGGAAGACCTTTCTCTCTGTCTCTCTCTCTCACTGTCCACTCTGCCTGTCAAAAAAAAAAAATAAAATAAAATATAAACTAATCAGATATTTGATTTGATTTATTACATAATACTATCCAAAGGTGAGAAAAGTATTAATGGAATTTTTACAAACTGATATTGAAAAAATTTTCTTGATTTTTTTTATATACTTAAATATTAAAAACTGTATTCCCCAAAATGTATGAAAAGAGTATAAGTGAGCTTTTGATAACTTAGGATCTGATTTTTAAATTCAGAATAGCAAACCCTTCATCTTATTCTGCTTGACTATTTTTGTAAGAAAAATTTTTTTTGGGAAATGGCTACACTTGTTCATTTCCATGTAGTCTGTGACTGTTTTCATCCTAAGAAGGCTAAATTGAGTAGTTGTAACAGATTAAATGTCCTGTAGAGTCAAAAACCTTAACTGTTCTGTCCTTCACAATAAATGTTTGCCTAACTCTGGATCTAGTTAATGATATAGCATTTGTGTAGCTTCTTCCTTTAGTTCAATAACTTAAGGTTATATCTAGAATCTTTGATGCCTTTATATAGTGACTCTTTGGATAGAAAGTTGTTAGTGTGACAGTCATATCCTGTAATAGCTAGAAAATTACTCAACATCATTAAGAATGAATATGCAAAAGCTGCATGTGTTAGAAACAAATACAAAAAAATTAAATTGCAGCTATTATGCACCCAAAGTATGGTTGTGGTCATATTCATGTGCTTCAGGCTATCTCTTCATGTCCTCAGTGGGCTCCAGAGATATCTGCATGCCCAGGAAGGAGTTAGTTTTTTTGTAGTGTTCTTTGTTCAGAATTTTATGACCACTTGCAATTATAAATGCAGCTGACTTTAGGAAGAGAAAATGCAATAAATCAGGATACAGAATGTAGTGTGAATGTAGCTAAATACGTTTCCTGGATAGTATAACATGTACTACCTGTTTTTTTGAAAAAAATATAAAACATGAAAAAATTTTTATTTGTTTGAAAGGTAGAGGTACAGACAGAGAGAGGGAGAGACAGAGAGAGGTCTTTCATCTGCTTGTTCACTCCCCAAATGGCTGCAGTGGCCAGAGCTGAGCTGATCAGAGCCAGGAGCCACAGGAGCTTCTTCCCGGTCTCCCGAGCAGGTGCAGGGGCCCAAGTACTTGAGTCATCTTCCACTGCTTTCCCGGGCCTTAACAGAGAGCTGGATTGAAAGTGGAGCATCCAGGATATGATCTGGTGCCCATGGGATTCCAGTGCTACAGGCAAAGGCTTAGCTTGCTATGCCACAGCACCGGCCCAAAAGGTTAAAATTTTTTTCTTCTCAGTTTCCATCCAATTAAGATGATTTTACAAAATAAGAGTTACTGAAGCAAAATAGTTCCCATTTTTTCATGCTCTATATGTTTATATAAAATAACTTGTTTATGCCTACAGAATTTGCTGGGTATTTTTTAAAAGTTATTTCTTTCCGTTTCTATTATTATCTTGTTTTAAATTTCTGTGCTATAAAGAAGTATACAAGATAATGTTAAAATTGATTTTTTTCTTAGGATGATATTTGAATTGGAGTCATTAGAATAAATGAGCAGTTAAAATTTGTGGATGAGGTTATGATTTCTTGATTTATTACTAATTTATATATAAGTTTATATTTTTGTAATTTATAAATTTTATCACAATTTATAGATGCTTATAATGTAATACTAGATTTTTTTCTGCATTAAGAAATAACCAATTATTCAATTATTTCCAGTGGTCTTTTTGTGTTCTGTGTTTCCAGGCGGGCACATGAACGCCCCCCACCCCATCCACATAGAATGCACCCAAACTATGGTCATGGGCATCATATTCATGTGCCTCAGACTATGTCCTCACATCCTCGACAGGCTCCAGAGAGATCTGCCTGGTCAGTATCTTGTTTATTTTAAAGCAATGCTCAGCAGCTTCTGTTAAAACTACTGGAAGAGTTTCTTCATAGTGGAATGCCAAGCAGAATGGTGATGTGGAGAAATAGAATCCTCTGTTTAGCTGTGAGGCACTGCCTCTGAGTGAGTAGGGGTGGAGAAGACAGAATAGGTACCTGCGATCTAGGTCAGCAAACCATGGCAAGCAAGGGTAGAGCCTTTTTTTTTTCTCAAAAGAAGGTTTTATTTTTGACAAATAATTATATTTGTATTTATGGGGAAGAATATGACATTTAAGACCATGTATAGAGCAGTGCACAGTATGTTGATGGTTGGCTGGGGTCACCACATTGTACACTAGAACACCAGGATATATTCCTTCTATCTAACTGAAACTTTGTACCACCTGACTGAAGTCTTCCCTTCCCCTGATTCCCCACCCCCAGCCTTTGATAGCCAACACTCTTCTCTAGATTCCATGTGGAAGTGAGAGGAGTAGAGCTTTTTCCCCGTTTTTCAGGGGTGCTTGCCACCAAGTTAACTCCCTAAACTGAGTCTACTTTTCACAACTTAATACACTCCCCACCTTTGTATTCAGATTTTGAAATTATTGGTTAAATCTTTTGGGCTGAATTATCTTTTTCTCAGCTTTGTATGTTAAGAAACCTTAGATGAAAATGTCATTATATTCCCCATTTCTGTTGTTAATAAAGATGGAAGCATGATGCTTTACTCCAGAATCTCCCTTCCCTAGTATATTTGATTCTAATCAGTATTCACTGTAAGGAGGCCTGAAAGTTAAACTGTTTTTATTATTTGTCAGGGAACTGGGAATTGAAGCTGGAGTGACTGCAGCTACCTATACACCTGGTGCATTGCATCCTCACTTGGCCCATTACCACGCACCTCCTCGACTTCATCACTTACAATTAGGAGCACTTCCTTTAATGGTAAAATGGAAAATTTTCAAAATTCTGGCTTATTCTCTTTCTAAAAGTAGTTTTCCTTTTCTAAATATTTTATTGAAAGCATTTTCAGTAATACATTAGCTGTTTCCTATTTTTTTTTTTTTTTTTTTGACAGGCAGAGTGGACAGTGAGAGAGAGAGACAGAGAGAAAGGTCTTCCTTCGCCGTTGGTTCACCCTCCAATGGCTGCCGCGGTCGGCGTGCTGCGGCCGGCGCACCGCGCTCATCCGATGGCAGGAGCCAGGTGCTAGGTGCTTTTCCTGGTCTCCCATGGGGTGCAGGGCCCAAGCACCTGGGCCATCCTCCACTGTACTCCTGGGCCACAGCAGAGAGCTGGCCTGGAAGAGGGGCAACCGGGACAGAATCCGGCGCCCCGACCGGGACTAGAACCCGGTGTGCCAGCGCCGCAAGGCAGAGGATTAGCCTGTTGAGCCACGGCGCCGGCCCAGCTGTTTCCTATTTTAATGGGATTTGAGAATAACTTGTTAGCTGCAAATTGCATCATGAAAAGATATAGATATAGCCAGCGCCGCAGCTCACTAGGCTAATCCTCCATCTGCGGTGCCAGCACACCGGGTTCTAGTCCCAGTCGACGTGCCGGATTCTGTCCTGGTTGCCCCTCTTCCAGGCCAGCTCTCTCTCTGCTGTGGCCCGGGGAGTGCAGTGGAGGATGGCCCAAGTGCTTGGGCCCTGTACCCCATGGGAGACCAGGAGAAGCACCTGGCTCCTGCCTTCAGATCAGTGCAGTGCGCCGGCCGTGGTGGCCATTGGAGGGTGAACCAACAGCAAAAGGAAGACCTTTCTCTCTCTCTCTCTCTCTCTCTCTCACTGAATGATAGTGCTGTACTTCAAACATGTCGAAGTAATATGATCTGTAGTCTTCTCATCACATAAAGGTGAAGTTTGAGAAATATGGAATACACTCATTTTGAAAGAGTTATTGATGGTTTGGTGAGACTGATTACTGTCAGTAATGATGAGAGATAGAGATGGGACACTTAGTTTATAGTAAAGGTGAAATGCGGAGACAGTGAATATAGACTACTTATAAGCTTGACTGTGAAAGGAAAGTTGGAAATAGGATCGGCAATAATTTCAGGGATCAAGGAGAGAATTTAGGTTTGGTGAAGCTTCAACTTTTAGATTTTAGACAGAAAACCGTTAGAGAGGACTTATTTAAAGATACTGTAGAGAAGGGTGGGAATTAGGTAAGGAAGGATGATACTAGATGGGGAAAACTGGAGAAGATGAGAAGCAAGGGCTAAGGATTAAGTTTCTGTCAGAAAGGAGAAACTCAACCATAAAAGCTAGAGGAAGGGGAGCCTAGGGAGAGAGTTTCAGGGTAAGTGAAATTTGGGGTACTTCCAGCCATTTCTGAACTTATTGATGCTGTGAAGTAGTATTGATGTTAGTATAATGAAAGATAGTTGCAGATAGTTTATGTAATAAAAGTTATTGCTTAGTTACTTTTGGATTCTTTTCCACATATGAATCACTCTTTTTTAAAAGATTTATTTATTTGAAAGGCAAAGATACAGAGAGAGAAATCTCCATCTGCTGGTTTACTCCTCCAATAGCTCCAATGGCTACACCTGGGCCAGGCCAAAGCCAGGAGCTTCTTCCAGTTGTCACACATGGGTGCAAGGGCACAAGTACTTGGACTACCTTCTGCTATTTTTATAGGCGCATTAGAAGTAAGCAGGATCAGGCCGGCGCCGTGGCTCAACAGGCTAATCCTCCGCCTTGCGGCGCCGGCACACCGGGTTCTAGTCCCGGTCGGGGCGCCGGATTCTGTCCCGGTTGCCCCTCTTCCAGGCCAGCCCTCTGCTGTGGCCCGGGAGTGCAGTGGAGGATGGCCCAGGTGCTTGGGCCCTGCACCCCATGGGGAGACCAGGAAAAGCACCTGGCTCCTGGCTCCTGCCATCGGACGAGCGCGGTGCGCCGGCCGCAGCGCGCCGACCGCGGCGGCCATTGGAGGGTGAACCAACGGCAAAAGGAAGACCTTTCTCTCTGTCTCTCTCTCTCACTGTCCACTCTGCCTGTAAAAAAAAAAAAAAAAAAAAAAAAAAAAAAGAAGAAGTAAGCAGGATCAGAAGTAGAGCAGCCAGGAGTTGAACTGACACCCATATGTAATGCTAACATTGCAGGCAGAGGGTTAACTTTCTATGCCACGGCGCCAGCCCCATGAGTCATCTCTTAAAACTAAGAAATCTAGGACTGACACTATGGCACAGCAGGCAAAGTTGCCACCTGCAGCACTGGCATCCCATGTTTGTGCCAGTTCAAGTCTCAGCTGCTCCACTTCTGATCCAGCTCCCTGTTAATGCGTCTAGGAAAATAGCAGAAAATGACCCATGTGCTTGGGCCCCTACACCCACATAGGAGACCCGGAAGAAGCTGCTGGCTTCAGCTTGGTGCAGCCCTTACCACTGCAGCCATTTGGGGAGTGAATCAGTGGATTAAAGATTCTCTCTCTCTGCCCTCTCTCCTTTACTCTGATTTTAAATAAATAAAATAAATCTTAAAACAACAACAACAAAAAACCAACAACTAGGGGCTGGCATTGTGGTATAGCAGGTAAAGCCACCGCCTGTGGTGCCAGCATCCCATATGGGTGCCAGTTCGAGACTCTGCTGTTCCACTTCTGATCCAGCTCTCTGCTATGACCTGGGAAAGCAGTTGAAGGTGGCCCCTGCGCCTGTGTTGTTGCAGCAGCCATTTGGAGAGTGAACCAGCAGATGGAAGACCTCTCTCTCTCTCTCTTTCTCTCTCTCTCTGCCTCTGCCTTTCAAATAAATAAATAAATCTTAAAGTATATTAAAAAAAAAAAAAACCTAAAAAGCCTGCTGTGGGTATATGTTATGATTCTGTGGAGGCTGATTAAGAAGTAATGTTGGAGATTTATTTATAAAGATGGGCGAGTGATGCTTTACGCCAGAATCTTGCATTTCTGATGCAGCTGTCTGTCAGTATTTACAGGGGTTATGTACTGTACATTTGCTGTGAACAGAGTATTAGCAAATATGGAACATTTACTCTTTGGGACAATACAGGACAGAATACTACAAAACTGTATCTGAACAGTTGATAAGTATATAGCTTTGTTTTATGTATGTTTCTGTTTAAAGGTAACGTATTTAATGTATATTGTTCAGTCCTTAATGGTGAAGTAATAGCTAATCAGACACACCTGAATGAAACTTACCTGTTACATATTTTCTCCATGAGGTACATAATACCTTGCCTTCTTAGCTTAGCACCACTAGGCAGTAGTTAAGCTTATTCTTCAGGGCTGTTTTAAACAATGACATCAGCAACTAAAAGCACAGAAAGACATGGCACGAAGTAGACCAAAAAAAGATATATATATATATATATTTACAGTGTAAACTGAAACAAGAAGGCAGTGCCTTGTTCTGTCTTAACTGAGAATACACATGTTGATCAGCTGAAGTTTTTGGTTGCTCTGTGCATGTCCATGAATTACTTTGAAAGCAAAAGTTGATTTTGGGGTAATCAGCACGTTTTAGCCTGCAGGCCGGTTCACAAATGTGGAATCTACATCCATTGAGGATTGACTGTATCTAACAAAACCTTAGGAAACACTGATAAAATTTCCACTAACAGAGCCAAATAAAAAACGGGGGATGGATGCCTTTGGTTGTTAGGAAGCTAAAGGAAAGAACATAAGACTCTTACCTTTTTTTTTTTTTTTTTAAGATTTATTTATTTCAAAGGTTCACTCCCCAAATGGCCTCAATAGCTGGGGCTCCGCCAGAAGCTGAGAGCTTCTTCTGGGTCTCCCACGTGGGTGCAGGGGCCCAAGCACTTGGGCCATCTTCTTCTGCCTTCCCAGCTGCATTATCAGGTAGCTGGTCAGAAATGAGCAACTGGGACTTGAAACTGGTGCCCATATGGCATGCCTGCACTGCAGGTGGAGGCTTAACTTTCTAAACTGCAGCACTGGCACAAAGACTGTTATCTTGAGGTTGAGTTTTGTTGGAAAATTCTGTGCATTTTTATCTATTAATAAGATCATATAATTTTCCTCTTTAAGTTTGAGGTACCAAGAGCATCAGGATTATGTGAGGGTGTTTGCTACATAGGATTCTTTGTGTAAATCAGGAAATCTCTATTTCATGAAACAATTGTTTTTGTTCTATTCTGATCATATTGTTAGAGTTATGAGAGATTTTTACTTTAGAGATTTATTTATTTGAGGGACAGAGTTACATAGAGGTGGAGGAAGGGAGGGACGGAGAGAGAGAGAGGGAGAGGGGTCTTACATCCACTGGTTCACTCCCCAGATGGCCACAACAGCTGGAGCTGGGCTGGTCTGAAGCCAGGAGCTTCTGTGTATCCCACATGTGTGCAGGGGCCCAAAGACTTGCCTCATTTTCTACTGCTTTCCCAGTCCATAGCAGAGAACTGGATTGGAAGTAGAGCACCTGGGACTAGAACTGGTACCCATATGGGATGCTGGCACTGCAGGTGGTGGCTTTACCTGCTACACCAATGCCAGCCCCACTACTGAATCCTTAGTTGTACTTATGATTGAATTTTTGAGTAGTTGGAAAGCATTGAGTATCTTGAATTATTCAGTGTTAATAGTCAGTTACACATCTGTTCTTAACTGATTTAGTCTGTCTTTTTTTTTTTTTTTTTATTAAAACAGGTTCCTGACATGGCAGGCTATCCTCATATCCGTTACATTTCATCAGGATTGGATGGAACATCATTCAGAGGTCCTTTCAGGGGCAATTTTGAGGTATGTAATAAGTGAAGATATGTATCACAGTATTTTCAGTGCAGAAGAGTATATATATATATATATGTTGCTAGTATTCATGATTACATAGGACTAATACAATGACTGGGAATCACGAAGCAGTAAAATGTACCATTTTCTGATATTGCTTCTGGGGTTATAGAAAATTTGATAGGAAACATTAATCTTAGGTTCAGAAGTATTTAAAGAATAAATTAAAATATCTAAATATAAAGATATATTAAATCAGTATAAAAATAATGAACAATATAATTTAGTGTATGGGGAAAGCCTTGATGCTTTTTTTTCTTGTTTTAAAGATTTATTTATTTCAGGACAGGCATTGTGGTGTATTGGGTAAAGCTTCTGCTTGCAGTGCCAGCATCCCATGAGTGCTTTCAAATAAATAAATCTGGAGAATTACAAAGAGAGAGACAGATCTTCCACTCCCCAAATGACCACAAGGGCTAAGGCTGCGCCAGACCAAAGCGAGGAGCCAGGAGCTCCCACATGGGTGCAGGGGCTCAAGCACTTGGGCCAACCTCCACTGCATTCCTAGGCACATTAGCAGGAAGATGCATCAGACATGGAGTAGCCAGCATTGGAACTGGGTCTCATACAGTATGCCAGTATTGTAGGCAGCAGCTCAACCTGCTGCACCCCAAAGCCAGCCCCAAACCTTTGCCTTTGCCTGAGCTTAATTTTTAGTGAAACATTGCTGGAGAAAAAAACAGCTTAAATAATTTACTTTGTAGCTAAATATTTCAAGTCTTTGTTTCTTCATGTTAGTTTAGAAATTACAGTTGATATGATTTATGAAAATTATTTAATTTTCTTCCCTAATTTGCTAGAATGATTTCTTCTACATGTGTACAAACTTACTGATTTTGTAGTACCATGTGGTAATACTTATATTGTTACCCAAATTTATAAGGATGACTTTGTGAAACTACTTCAGGTGGCTGAGCAAAAAATTTTGAAACCATCATTTGCAATACCATATATAAGAACTGTTGTGTAAACAAACTGTTATCCTGTCAAATTTAAGATTATTACTCCTGTACAGTATTGACAACATTGTTTAAAATATTATCATCCTGGCTTTTAATCATAGTTACCCTTCCCTTTCAGGAACTGATTCATTTGGAAGAAAGATTAGGAAATGTCAATCGTGGAGCATCCCAGGGGACAATTGAAAGATGTACATATCCCCATAAATATAAAAAGGTAAGAATTTATTCCATGAAACTTCTAGAATATTATTGAAATGCGTAACGTTCAGTATTATGGCTTTCTGTTGAACTTGTGGAACCTAGTAGCTATGTTATTTATTTACTTATTTATTTTTAAAAAGATTTATTTATTTGAGAGGCAGAGTTACAGACAGAGAGACAGAGCAGTCTTCTATCCGCTGCTTAACTTGTGGAACCTAGTAGCTATGTTATTTATTTACTTATTTATTTTTAAAAAGATTTATTTATTTGAGAGGCAGAGTTACAGACAGAGAGACAGAGAGCAGTCTTCTATCTGCTGCTTCACTCCTCAAATGGCTGCAACAGCGAGAGTGGGACCAATCTGATGCCAGGAGCCAGGAGCTTCTTCCAGGTCTCCCACGTGGGTGCAGCGGCTCAAGCACTTGGGCCATCTTCCACTGCTTTCCCAGGCTATTAGCAGAGAGCTTGATCAGAAGTGGAGCAGCCAGGATACGAACCGGCTCCCATATGGAATGCTGGCACTCTCAGTTATTTATTACTGAAGCAAAATATACTTAGGGTTAACATTTTCTTGAAAGTACAGAAATATATTCTTCTTCCAGAATTTTTGTGCCTTCTATAATGTATACAAACACATATATATTTTTTTCTTTTGCATTAAAACATAATACCAAGAGGATGATGTGCAGATAGTTTTGTATGTTGCCTTTGTATTCTGTGTCAGTACTCAACTCACCTATATATTTTTTTTCAAGGTTTATTTACTTATTTGAAAGAGTTACAGAGAAAGGGAGAGAGAGAGATAGTCCACACACTTGGTTAACTCCCCAGATGGCTACAACAGCTGGGGCTGGGTGAGGCTGAAGCCATGAGCCAGGAGCCTCCTGCAGGTCTACCACAGGGTAGCAGTGACACAAGCAGCTGGGTCATCCTCTGCTGTTCTTCCCAGGCCTGAAGCAGGGTGCTGGATCCAAAGTGGAGCAGCCAAGACTTAGACTGGCACCCCTAATGGGATGCTGGCACTGCAGGCCACAGCTTTACCTACTAAGCCACAGCTACATTCTTCTTAATAGTTTACATCCTGACAAAACTGTAATTTTTTTTAAGTAATAACTTACTTTGATAGATATTTAGTTGCTCTATATTTCTAATATTTCCTTCCTTGGAAGTTAAGAGTAGACATGTCAAATAAGTTTCTTAAATGATGCTCTATGCTATACAGAGAATAATATTAAGGTGTAAAAATGTTCTTTATATTTTTCATCTGTTTATAAGAGTATTAGTGAAGTATTGCAACTAAATTTACGTTCTTTCGACTGTCTAAGCTAAATACTGTAACATTAATTTATATGATATTATTCAAATATTAATTAGTAAAATAAAATCTATTTAACTATGCTTATGATAGAACAAAAATAGAATTTGTATTATTATTGTGGAATCTTCATTGAGGATTAAAAGTAATAGATTTTAAACTAATGTATTTCTGTAAAATTTGATTTTACTTTTGATGCTGGGTAGTAGAGGGTCTTAAAAGCATCTTAATTGTTAATCATTTAATTCATCCATTAGTTCATGACAGTCTTACTTGGGAAATAAGTTGGGGGTGATGTGTGGTATGGTTTTGTTTTTTGTTTTGTTTTTGAAATGAACACAGACTTTACTCAGTTGTTCAATAATGTCATCTCTACTAATAAGGTAACAACTGATTGGTTCTCACAGAGGAAACTGCACTGCAAACAAGATGGGGAAGAAGGGACTGAGGAAGACACTGAGGAAAAATGTACTATCTGTTTGTCTATTTTAGAGGAAGGTGAAGATGTGAGGTAACTAGATATTAATTAACTAAAATCCATTGTCAAAACTTGACAAGGGCTTTATTTGAAAGTAAACTAGAAACCAAATGAAGATTATTTCTGGCACACCCTGTTATCAACTTCTGATGTGTAGAATGGGCTTTTTACAGTGAGTGAAGGAATAAAAAGATTATTTTAAGCTCACACCAAGGCTAGCTTTTGTAAATTTTCAGAAAGAAGAATCTGAGAGACTTGGAGATCTGGGGAATTACACTACTGTATTCTCTAAAGCTTAAAAACAGGGATCTAGACTGGTTGGATGTAGTTTGGTTGACAGGGCTTTCTAAAATTGATTTAGCTCTAAGATTTCCGCACAGCTTGTAGGACTGTACTCTTCTTTGACTTTTGTAATTTAGAAAGTGTTAGGTTATTTTGCTAAACGAGTATTAATTTTAGGTTTTCTTTCTATCTGTACACTTAGTGTTTTGTTACTATTTCCTGATTTTTCGATGTCACATAATGCCTTAAAGCAGGTTCTGTGACATATTGTAGAACCATGGGATAATAATGTTGATCTACTTTATAATTATACTGAGAAGGAGAAAATTATAAATTATTGCCTACCATACCACATAGAAAGTAATTTGAGCGCTGTGTTTTCAATGGAGATTTATAAATATGAAATTTAGTTGCTTTTACAATATTGACTAGTATTGTTCAAGAGATAATTAGAATACCTCTTTTTAGCTACTAGTTTTACAAAACATTAGGAAGTCAAAGTGCTTTCAACAATGGACAGTAGTAGTAATGGACATTGAGTCAGTTACTTTTATCCCACATTTATACTGAAATTCAGTGGTACTCTGTCTTCCTGGAAGCTTTATTTCTCCCTTTCTTATTGATAATATTTATGGTATCCTAAAGTAAACATCTCCTTTTGACCTGCCCATAAAATGGTAGCACAGAAGTAAGTGGGTATGACAGTTATCCTGTGAAAACAATATTATTGACCTTTAGTCAGTCATGTATTAAAGTTTAATATATCAAAATCTTCTGGATATAAAATAATATGTCCTTAATTATAACAACATGGCTACTATATATTTACAACATAAATTCTAATGTTTTTTGAGAGATTATTAGAGAATATATTGAAAAATACAAGTGATTTGGTATTAGAAATATGTATGCAGTGTTATATGATAGAGAACATACTGCTGGCTCCATAACACTGAGAGCTCATGCACATAAACAAAACTGGAATGGCTGCCAACGTAATTTTCATTCTTACAGTTGTTAATGTTATATAATTTTATTCCATTACTATTATAGTTCATTATCTTAGTCGTTTCTGTATTATGCTACCAATAAGGGAGATGTTTTTTTCCTCCAGAAGATAAAGATGCCTAGTAACTTTAAAACACTGCTGAATTATTTCATGCATAACTTCTTTACAAATAAATGGCCTGGTAATTGTCATTTTTAAAATTAATTTGCTTTTTGTTTTCTTTGCCATTGCTAGACGCCTTCCATGTATGCACCTTTTCCACCAAGTGTGTGTTGACCAATGGCTGATTACCAATAAGAAGTGCCCCATATGCAGAGTGGACATTGAGGCCCAGCTGCCAAGTGAAAGTTGACACCATGTTTCGGAACTCTTGCCCTCCCTTGCGTTCCCATCCTTCCTGGTACTGCAGTCAACCAAAGATGGCATGACTTACCTGCGCAGATATGAAAGCATTGAACTTAGAGTGCTGGCTCTGCTATATGGTACAACTAATGCTAGCCCTACAATTTATGTATACAGTTGATTTTGATGTATTTATAAAGCTTTTTTTTTCTAGATCTGACATTTTTCCCGTATCATTTTACTGTATTTTTGCATGGTTCCTTGTATTGCATTTCTTTGCACATATTATGGGCTTGTGACCCTAAACTTGCAGGCAAGATTAGCTGCTTTAGTAAGTAGAGTTTTGTGGTCTTTGTTTTTTACATAGTACCAAGCCTTGAGAATTATGAAATTTTTTTTATCCATTACTAACCTTTAATTTAATCAATCATGTACTTTAGTTTAATGTATAAAGATTCTCTAGAAAATGATAATATTGTGTATTAAGACATTCCTTAATTAGGACAAAATGGCTGCTGTATATTTACAATATGGAGTTCTGAGTTAAATACCATCCTTAGTACTGGGAACAGACTACAACCCATATTCAATCAGATGCAGGTGGTATCCATATCACCAGAGTGATCAATAGAAATTTTCTTGGTGTATCCTTTTCCTCTCAGCACAGTACAGATAGAGTTGAATATTGATATCATACATTTAGACTGCTGTTCTGATTGTATTTATCTTTTTCCTACATCATTTAGAACTTTCTTTCCCTGATTGAATTTTTGCTGCTGTGAAACAGCTCTGATGAACACTAAATATTAAATTCAGTTACCTGGATTGTACATACTTGCAGATTTAACAAATTTTAGGGAAATTGAAAAAGACATGTAGAGTTTTGTTCAGTCTTCTGCCAAGCATGAATAGTGAAGATATCTGCTTACATTGATTTTGTAAACACATTTAGTCAAGGTTTAGAATTTCAGTCATTAGCAGGTATCTATGCATTCATAGAACTTCTAAAGGTCCCAGGATCACTTTTAAGGGATTTTTATTAGTCTCAAGATAAATAAAGTCAGCTGAATCTACATGTCTCTTGTTTTATTTCTCTCTAAACTTGAAAACAATAAATCTGCAGAAACTGTGAGGCACAAATTATACTGTCAACCTACTGTTGCTATGGTTATATACTCCCACTTCATACATTACCAAGAGTCGATCACTGATTTAAAATTTTTAATTTCTATAGTTAAGATTTACTGCATAATATAGAATATAAAGTTAAGTTAACATACTAACATTTCTCCTTTGGAGGAAGTTTTAATCCACTTAAGGATACATATTATCAAGATACTTTCATATACAGGATAGTCTAATTTTATTTGTTTAAATATGCTTAATATGCCCCAGATTGCAAATGCATCCAGTCAGTACTATCACTGTCTGTATGTGGAAGACATGTTCCCATGGATCATATGTGAAGATGTCAATAAGCTTGCATTAAGCCACCTGCTTTGTAAGTGGATTGATTAATAAATAACTTATATTTCTATTGTCTTTGTGTTTCATAATTAGTTTTTATAAAACAATTTATATTAACTTGAAATTCATAGAAAGTGATCTCATTTAAATTGACATTTGCATAATCTGGTGTTTGTATTCGTTAAATTATGGCTACTTTTTTACATTAGTAAATGTTACATTGTAGTAATTGTCAACATCAACATGCTTCAACATAGTATGTGTGCAAATGGAGGATGGATTATGGTTAAAAATTTTGGTTATGAAATAACTTTTTAAAGTATACTTGATAATTAAGCTGCTGTTGCAGAAGGTTGGGAGATGAAGGGAGAAAGTGACTCATGTCTGCCATCTTACTGGGCAAAAGAACAAGTTGCCCATCTCCCTTCATTAGACTATGATGGATGTAAGACTTTGCCACTGGAAAACCCTGGCTCTGGGCCAAAGGATTGAAGAAGGATAAGCAAGCTGGAGAAAATTCCATACCATGGAGTCCTCTTGATATTCTCCCAAACACAGGAAAAGCACAGATAGATTTTCCTATTTTTTAATATTACTTCAGATTTAGATGCACGACTACCTGTTGATCTGCCTTATAATTACTACTGATTTTTTTTTTAATGTAGGTAAAGCATTGTTACTTTAAAATTAATGTAAGTATTTGTGGCACAAAGCTGAATTGTTAATGCAGGAGCTTACCGGTAAGCTATAGAAAATGGTGATAGAAAATGTTATAGAAAATGGTGATTAGAAATGAACCAAGTAAGGAAGAAAATGATTTTGAACTTTTAATTTTTTGTGTTTTGTTTTGCTGTCTTCAATCTCCTGCTGCATCTTATGTCATAGTGAACATTTCAGTGACAGCTGTCCAAATACTTCAAAACTAAAATTATTTTGTCAGCAAATTCTTATTTTTATTGTTGTTAATATCCAAGTGATAAACTGATATTTGAAACTCTTTTCTTACTCTGGTGAATTTATTTTAGTTGCTAGCACACTTCAACATTTGAGCCGTAACAACTGAGATAGGGAAAAACTAGTCTGTTTTCAAAATTGTTATTTGTAACTAGTTGAAACACTGAAATTAAAATATAAAATCTTGTGGACATTTCATTTTTAGTGTTTTGTGAATGGTAATAATTTAAATCTGTAGAGAATGCATCTTAACTTCTAACTTCCAAAACCTCTGGGAACAGTAAATGCTACTGTTTATTAAAGACTTCATGTGTCATGATGTTGGATATATCAAGGGTGAATTATCTTTTCTCAGTTATAGATTTCAGTTGCTTTCTTGAATTAAGAATTATTTAAAAAAAAATTCTCACTAAGGGAGATAAATGTTGCCAACTATCCTTTGTCATTGGGCCTTCTGGGGACAGTGTCTTTTCCCTTCTCTACCCATCACAGGCCATATGTGGTATTTAAGAATACTGGTGTGAATGTAGAGTTCAGGGTCAGATTTAGGTTTTAAAATTGTACAGCTTAAGCTCTCTGAGTCAACTTTCTCATCTACAAAACAAGGGACACCAACCTTTTCTCATCTACAAAACAGAATGAAAACTTACCTTTTAGGGTTATTTTACCAAGATGAAATGAGATAATGAGTATAAAGGGCTGTGTTCATGATACATACTTAAGAATGTAAGTTTTTTCTATGCTCATTCCATCTCACTCTACCACCAGATAGTTCCACTTTTGAAAATGGTAGCTTAGCAAGATGCTAAACCATAGATCAATTTTTGCTGTTAACATTTCTGTTTCATTGAGTCCAGCCAACTGATGACTAGATAAGAAGGAACAGTCCTCTTCATCCTTTATCTGATGGGTTGGAAGGTTCCCAGCACATGTGCTTGCTTTCTTCCCCTTTGACTTACAGGCTTTTTTTTTAATTAAAAAAAAAAAGTTGCCCATTAATGTTATTCAAGGCTGTGGTTTAGGCACCTACTGCCAGTAGACCAGAATGGGCATAAGATCTCCCTGACTTAAAGTTAAATTTTTTTTTCTCTGGATTTTTCTCTCCACCAAACTGTTAGGCAGGGGATTGGTGCCCTGTGGGAGTTAAACACACATTACTAAGCTGCCTGTGTAGCATTTTAGCTTCTTCTAGGCTTACCTTAGGTTAATGGCAATCAGTGAGAGAGCCCTTGGAAGGTGTGGTTTCTGGAATCTTCTGTTTAGCCCCCCAAAATTACATATATGATTCTTCTATCACTAGAAAATGGATTAGATTCATTAAATATTAATTTTCTATCGTGGGTTCTTTTCAGTCAGCTTTACTTTGAACTGTGATATTCAATAAGGGGAGGGGAGAACCTTTGGAAATGTTAACTTCTTTAGATTGTTATCGATATATTTTGCTCTGGAAAGTGAGAATTTTTTTCTGCCATCACCTGTATGGCTGGAGGCACAACTCAAAACACATTTTGGGGGGCCAGTGCTGTGGTGCAGCAGATTAAGCGGCTGCCTGCAGCTCCAGCATTCCATATGGGTGCCAGTTTGAAACCTGGCTGCTCTGCTTCTGATTGAGCTTCCTGCTAATGCGCCTGGAAAAGCAGTGGAAGATGGCCCAATTGTTTGAGCCCCTGCACCTACATAGGAGACCTGGAAGAAGCTACTAGCTTTGGCCTGGCCCAGCTCTGGTTGTTGTAGCCATTTGCGGAGTAAAGCAGCAGATGTAAGATCTCTCTCCTCTCTGTGTCTCCCTCTCTCACTGTAGCTCTGCCTTTCAAATAAAATAAATGTAAAAAATAATTTTAAAAACACTTCCAATCTCGCAGTTGAGGGATGCTCTGTCTCTCACATAGCTGGGAATTTCTCTGTTAATATGAGACACTACACACATGTTATCTTGGGGGTTCTGTTCTTTAGATTCTCAGGAAGCTTTGTGTAAGAAAAATGTTTGCCAAGCGAATTGGAAGAGACAGGCCAAGTCTCCCATCCACTGTTTTCTAGCCTATCTAAAAAGGAATGAAGAATGCCTTTCATTGAGTTGCTCTTTCGACTACCGTGCTATTCGTTATTTTTGCTTGGAGAGTACCTGGGTTCCTAGAACATCAGTTAGCCACATAATCCCATCAAAGGTTTATTATTTACTGCAGAGAGTTATCTATTGCTTTGAAACTCCAAAATGAAGTGGTTTAACATCACACATTATCTCAGTTCTGTGTGTCAGGCTGTCGGCAGCAGATTTGTCTGGCATTTGTAGCCCTGTCTCTTGTGGTAGCAGTCATGTGAAGGCTTGACAATCCGGACTGGACGATCTGCTGCTAAGACGACCTTCGAGGCTGTTAGCACACAGCTCCCTGGGAAAAAACCTCATGTCCTTGCTCCACTACCCACCTCCACCCCCTTAGGGCTGCTTGAATGTCTCCATGATGAGGTAGATTTCCCCAGAGTGAGCAAACCCAGGGAGAGCTGAAAGTAGCCACCGTGCTGTTTCGTTTTTCTTTTTTTTTTTTTTTTAAACCTAGACTCAAATTATATTTTGTCACTTCTGCCACATTCTATTTATTAGAAGCAAAACTCACTACATACAGCCTGATTTGAGGTAAACTAGGTTCTAACATTGAAAGAAAGGGTGGCCAAGGATTTGTATATTTTAAAAACACATTAACGTCTGGTCTTGTGTGGGCAGAAGTTCTATCAGACAGGCTTCAGTGCTTCCCAGGGCTTCAGTAATGTGCGATTCATGCCTAGGTGCTAGACAAATGTGTTTCCTTGTGCCCCCAGGAGACAACCAAATACCAAAACATCTATAAACCACAAAGGCACTCAAGTTTGCTGTGCAAAAAACTACTCAGGATAGGATTATTGAGAAGTCAGAGTTTACACATGATTGCAAATTCCAGCTTCTGTGCCGTGTTTTAATAAACTCTGGTCCCATGGGAAATGAAAAATTTATATTTGGTGCAAAGATTGGGAATGCCCCAGGTTGAGTGTATCTGCTACCTGTTTTGTAGCAAAACACCCTAAAACTTAGTGGCTTACAACACATTTGCTCATGGTCGTGCAAATCGGGCAGATCTGAGCGGGCCTAGCTCAATCTCACGATGATGTAACTGGTGATCCTCAGGTGACTGCATTCATCTGGGAACTGTAAAATGTCCCTATCATTGTGGGGGAGGCCCCTGGCTAGGCTTGGTCCAGGATCTTATCTCCAAGCCTGAAAGAATTCCAGGAAGACATGAAGGTGAACAAGAAAGCAAGATTTATTTAAAGGCAAAGGGGATTACACACTCAGGAGTGAGTGTGTGCAGCCTCATGGAGTTAACAATGTCCTTCTTTAATTGGAAAAGGACCGGTGACTGGGCCAGAACTTAACTGAATAGCCAGAGGAGGTGAGGTTGGGGGTGGGGCTTGAGAACACCCATTTCTGTGCCACTTTTTGGAAAATCTCAGAAGTGACATGGTATCTGCCACACGATGGGAGTGGGTGTAGCCTGCAGCCGTGTTGGATATTTCTAGCCAGTACCACTCAGGGTGGTACACACAGAACTGTGGCACAGGTACCAGCAGTCCTGTTCCTTACCAGCTCCCTGCCTCCATCGCTGTGGACTCCCTTATGTTAAGATGGTTCACTTGGTGCTTCTCTCGGTGTCTGTCCCTTGCAAGGGGCAAAACAGAGAACAACAACCTTCCAGAGACCTGAGCCTGCAACCGCAACCAGAACCGCACCACTTGTGTCACATTCTGTTGGTCCAAGCAAATAACAAAATTAGCTCAGATTTGGGAGGAGAGGACATAGATTACACCTGCTAAGAAAATGTGCAGCAAAGAAATTGGGGCCATTTTAAATTCATCACAGGAAGGTAAGATAAGCCCATTTGCCTTGCAAGGAGTCCTACTACAAAGAAGCTGAACGTACTCCACAGGAAGTCTACGTAGAGAACGACCTTGGTTCTCAAGTAGGGGCATCCACAGTGCAGCTGTTCTTCCCCTAGGCTGATAGCTGAGAAAAAGAAGCTTATAGGTTGCAGATCGCTGGGTATGTCTGCTCCTTTGCCTCACCTTGTATAACTTGGGAAATCTTTGCACAGTATTCTTGGTAGCTATTATTAGAATGGTTCATTTTATTTGGCACTTTGGGCCATGGCTTAACAATCATTTGGTCAAAAAAAAAAATCATTTGTACAAACAGTATTCTAGGTGTGTGTGAGAGGCTGTTTGTAAATGTGGCTCATTTGAGTCAGCAGACTGAGTAAAACAGATGGCGCTCCCTAGTGTGGATGAGCCTCGTCTAATCAGCTGAAACCTTGATCGGAACAAAAAGGCTGCCCTCCTGCAAATTGAGGGAAATCTTCATGTCTGACAGTCTTTGAGCTGGAATGTAAGCTTTCCCTGCCTTCAGACTCAAACCAAATGTCTGTTCTGGGTCTCGAGTCTGCCAGCCCTCTGGCTAGAAGTACAGGCTTAGGTCTTGAGGGTCTCCAGCCTGCACATTGCAGATCCTGAGACTTGTCGGCCTTCATAACCACATAAGCAAATTACAAGAAATCCTGTATTTCTGTTTACACACACATCTTATTGGTTCTGTTTAGCTGTAGAACAGAGCAATACAGTGATCATGCCTCTGGTTATGTTCTTCCTGTGACCGAGTACTACTTATGGAGGGAAGCACATTTCCTTTGGGGGCGGACTGTGGCGCAGCGGGTTAAAGCCCCAGCCTGCAGCGCCGGCATCCCATATGGGCATCGGTTGAGTCCCGGCTGCTCCTCTTCTGATCCAGCTCTCTGCTATGGCCTGGGAAAGCAGTAGAAGATGGCCCATTGCACTGGGCCCCTGCACCCGCGTAGCAGACCTGGAAGAGGCTCCTGGCTTCGGATCAGCTCAGCTCTTGTCTCTCTCTCTCTCTTCCTCTCATTCTCTCTCTGCGTAACTCTGACTTTCAAATAAATAGAACAATTATTAAAAAAAAAAAAAAAAGGTGGGGGGGAGAGGAAAGAAAAGACCAAGTCAAAATCTGGAGCCTGGAACTCAATCTTCCACATGGGTGGCAGGGACCCAAGTACTTGAGCCATCACCAGCTGCTTCCAGGATATGCTGGAATCAGAAGCAGAACTGGGACTGAAACCCAGGTACTCTGTTATGGGGTGCAGGTGTCCCAAGTGGAGTTTTAACTGCTGCTCAAATGACCACCCCTAGAAAGTTCTTTTCCTTTGGTTCCTGTAACATTAGATATAGGGTTGATACTCTAGAGAAATGTGAGAATAAATCTGGTTTCTTGTTGAGTGCTAGTTCTTCAGATATTATAGGACAGCTATCTTCATTTTTGCTTAAACTGTATCTTAAGCCTCTTAAATACTCTTGTCATCATTTTCTGTGTATTTGTAGTTAATGTTCTCTATACTTGATCACTATACTTCCTGTGGTCTGAGTTTTATAAAGTATGGAATTATATATTCATGAACTCATGCTAATGAGTTAGGTCTTAGAGTGATGGTATTTTCTTTCTTCTTAAAGATTTTATTTATTTATTTGAAAGGCAGAGTTACAGAGAGCAGGAAAGAGAGAGGTCTTCCATCCACTTATTCACTTCCCAAATGGCCGCAGTGGCCGGGGCTGGGCCAGGCCAGGCCAAAGCCAGGAGCCAGGAGCTTCTTCTAGGTCTCCTGTGTGGGTGCAGGGGCCCTGGCACTTGGGCCATCTTGTGCTGCTTCCCAGGTGCATTCACAGGGAGCTGAATCAGAAGTGGAGCAGCCGGAAATCAAACCGGTGCTCATATGGGATGCCGGCGCTGCAGGCTGGGGCTTAACTAGCTACTCTACAGTGCCAGCCTCTGTCTCTGTCTCTGTCTCTCTCTCTCTCTCAAGATATATTTATTTAGGGGCTAGCTCTGTGGCGTAGCAGGTAAAGCCGCCGCCTGCCGTGCCAGCATCCCCTATGGGCATCGGTTTGAGTCCTGGTTGCTTCATTTCCCATCCAGTACTCTGCTGTGGCATGGGAAAGCAGTGGAAAATGGTCCAAGTCCTTGGGCCCTAGCACCCATGTGGGAAGACCTTGAAGAAGCTTCTGGCTTCGGATCCGCGCAGCTCCGGCTGTTGCGGCCATCTGGGGAATGAACCAGCGATGGAAGACTTCTCTGTCTCTGTCTCTGTCTCTGTCTCTGTCTCTCTTCCTTATTAATGACACAAATCACTTGTCCCTTTTTTTTCCGGGTGGGGGGTGTGTGCTTCCCTAGGAATCTTAGTATTTGAGGAAACTCCACAATTCCCTCTACTGTAGCACATGTTTGCGTCTCAGCAACATAGCACACTTGCAGGCCCCGGCAATGCAGATCCACCCCGGTCTTTGGGGAAGAGCAATGAAAGTCAGCAGCGGTCTTGCGCAGACCCAGCTTCAGCGCACCCAATACAAACCTGGAGAACGTCCTAGGCGAGGCCTGGTCCGATTCGGTGGCGTCTTACATCTACTTTCACGAAACATTCATTTTTGTTTTTTCACAGAGGTTGGGTTTTTCAATGAAGACAGAAGTGTCATTTAAAAGCGCGGGTGGGGTGGGATGGGGGGAGGGGACTGGTGGTTTCTATGACAACCAAACGGGGGGGAGCCTATGAAAATTCAGCCAATCAGCGTTCGGGAATGCGTCCAAGCTTAGCCAATGAGACGAGCACGCCGTGCGTGAGGTCGCCCAATAGGGGCGCGAGCGGCGCGGTATTTGAATCCTGGAACAAGGAGACCTCGCCGACGATCCCCAGCGGTGCGGGCCCGGAGTGCAGCTCCAACGGTGCCGCGGACGCCAGTGCCTGCCAGCTCCAGTCCGCCTGGGCCGGACTGGGCCTCTCGCTCCCGCGTCCCTCATGGCGCTGCTCCGACGCCCGACGGTGAGTGGGCCCGGACCCCCTCGCCCCGCCGAGCCGCCTTCCTCCTTCCCCATGGCCCCTGCTGCCTCTGGCTTTGCCTCTTCTGCTCCGAAGCGCTTTGTCCCCGCCACAGCTGCTGCTGCTAACTCCGGGGCTCCCCGCGGCCGGCGTCCCACCGTCCCGCCCCCACCCGCTGCGGGGCGTGGGGAGGGGTAGGGGAAGGTCTGGGTCGTGGCAGCTGTCAGGTGAGCCGCCCGCCCGCCGGCTGCCGCCCCCGGGTGCCCTTTGTCGTTAGCCCCCTGGGTTTCCTTCCCCGTTTCTCCGGACTCCTCGCCGGCTCTGGGATCCGTGGTGGGGGTGGGGAGGAGGAGAACTGGACGAACCCCCTCCGACCTGTGATCGCGCCAGAGAGCGGGCTTGGCCGTGTTTCCCCAAGTCCTCCAGGCTCCTTAAAACAAAGAATTCCTTCCATCATGTGATAGGTTATAGCTTGGACCGAGATGGCAGGCTGGGGGAAGAGTCCGGATCCGTTTACTTGATCTGTGCAATTATCAAAGCGTTGTGTAGTGTTTTGAATATTTTTGCCCCGTGAGGCTGAAGTGTGCCCCGCATCTACTTTTCGGGCGCTAAGAACTGGAGAACCGTGACACACCTGAGTTGCATCTTGCTGGCTGACAAGGCTAGTTAAAAGCTGCCAGTTTCCCCTTCCAGATGAGTTTGTTTTTGCACCACTTTAATAAGTATTTTCATTTATAAGTGTAAATATATCAAACACATACCTAATTAAGTAGCAACAGCCATTTTATGCCAGCACTGAATTAAGTTTTCTTAGTACAAAAGGTATTGGCTTGACCGAAAGTGAAGGAGAGTTTCCAAGATGCGGGATTTTCCCCCCTGTATTTATTATTTTTTTAATTTATTGTTTAAAGATTTATTTATTTATTTGAAAGAGTTACAGAGAGGCAGAGGCAGTGAGAGAGAGGTCTTCCATCCATTGGTTCATTTCCCAAATGGCTGCAACGGTCAGAGCTGGACCAGTCCGAAGCCAGGAGCCAGGAGCTTTTTCCGGGTCTCCCTCGCGAGTGCAGGGCCCAAGCACTTGGGCCATCTTACACTGCCTTCCCGGGCCGTGGCAGAGAGCAGGATAGGAAGTGGAGCAGCCGGCACTGTATGCGGCACCCCTTTCCCCACTCCAGGGCTGGTGCTGAGGTTCTCAGTTGCTGGGGTGCTGAGTTGTACGTGTCCACACTCTCCACATAGGTCCACAGTGCCCCTCTAATTTGTGTGGAGTTTCCTCTGCCTTTTTTCCCCCTAACACTTCCCTTAGACTCACTCTCCTTTTTTTAAAACTATCTTCTAGTCTAGAGCAGTAATCTCCCTCCCTATTGCGACATCTTAATCCCTGTCACCATCCAGATAGGTTTAAATTTAGTCACATTACCAGGTTTCAACCCATAAGCATTACATTTTCAAACGCTTTTTAAAATTGGCATTTGATGCTGGAAAGATTGAACAGTGTGACTTTGGAGAATTGCAATTCTAGGTACTGAATAAATCCACTCAGTGTTTAATTCATACCCTTTTGCGGAGCCAAATCCAACTAGTCATTTTTCTCTAGTGTAACCTATCAAGTTATTTAGTGGTAAGATTCTTTCAATTCAAGGAAGGGTCCGAGTTTGCCCTGGCCTCTCTGTCTTTGTATATCCACTCAGGTCCTTTTTTGGGAGTTCTCTTAGGAGTGGGACCCCTAAATCTCAGGGATAGGATACTGTTTTGCTTATGAAATGCTTATCACTTTGATAATAAACTTTATGGTGTGCATTGTTTTTTTTTAAGTGAGGTTTTGTTTCTAATCACAGTCTGTCTAAAGTAGATAAAAATCAACTAGCAGTTTTTGTTTTTCAACTTCTGGTTTTAGAGCTTTTTAATTTTTCACTTCAATTGCACTTATAACCACTCTGTAGAAGTTTTTTTTTTTTTTTTTTAAATTTATTTATTTGAAGTGAGAGTTACAGAGGATAGGCTGAGAGAGAGAGCGAGAAAATCTTCTAGCTGCTGGTTAACCCCCAAAATGGCTGCAACGGCCAGGACTGAGCCAGGCCAAAGCCAGGAGCCAGGAGGTGCTTTTGGGTCTCACATGGGGTGCAGGGACCCAAGGACTTGGGCCATCTTCTGCTGCTTTCCCAGGTGTGTTGGCAGGGAGCTGGATTGGAAGTGCAGCAACTGGAACTTGAATCAGTGCCCATATGGGATGCTGGTACTGCAGGTGACACTTTTACCTGCTACGCCACAATACCACCCCTATAACGGAACTTTTTTTTTTTTTTAAACAAATGACTTTGACAAGTGGCATTGGTGCTAGAAGAGAAATAATCATTTACTTGCAAGGCTCATTTGAATACTCAAAACAATTTTGTAAGGTGGGAGGACTTTATCACAGATAAAGTAGATGAATGACTTGTCTGATTTGGGGTGTTATTCTTGGTCACAAAAAGCTACAGACTTCTTAAAATGTACCTTGTACCTTGAAAATAGATCTCAACATTTTCCCCTTCCTCAAAGCAATTCTAAATTTGAGTATCTGATATTAGCCAAGTTATTTTAAATTGTTTCAATGCTTCATTAACTTTTTTTTTTTCAGGTGTCCAGTGATTTGGAGAATATAGACACAGGAATTAATGCTAAAGCTAAGAGTCATGTGACTGTTAGGCGTGCTGTTTTAGAAGAAATTGGAAATAGAGTTACAACCAGAGCAGCACAAATAGCTAAGGTAACAACCCTAAGGCCTAAATGTGCATACAAAGGCTGATTCCGTACAGCACTGAGGGCTGACAGTGGTTGGCTGCCCCATTCACGTTTCTTTTTCCTTGCAGAAAGCTCAGAACACTAAAATACCAGTGCAACACACCAAAGCTACAAATGTCAGCAAACAACTGAAACCTACTGCTTCTGTGAAACCAGTTCAGATGGAAATGTTGGCTCCAAAGGTAGGGCGTTCTGCATTCACACACACAGTGCAGTAGCCTGTCTAGCTAGGTTGCAAAGGTACCTTATCATTGCTGAAACGTTTCAAGAACTTTCATAGTAGAATCTCAATATTACTTTAATAACTAAATTAGTGATTTTAATGAGATTTGGTGGGTTTTAATAAGATAATACATGAGGAGTGGACATTTAACATAGTGGTTAAGATGCCTGCATCCCACATCAAAATACCTGGGTTTGAGTCCCAGTTGCAGCCCCCGACTCCAGTCAGCTTCCTGCCAGTACAGACCCTGGGATGCAGCAGTGATGGCCCAAGTAACTGGGTTCCTGCCACCCTGTGAGAGACCTGGATTGTATTTCTGGCTCCCTGGTTTGGCCTTAGCCCTACCCTGGCTGTTGCAAGCATTTGGGGAGTGAACCTGCACATGGAAGCTTGCTCTCTCTGTCTCTCTATAAATAAATAAGATGAACAAGAAATGCACTGTAAGAATGAACTTTCCCATGAAGGCTTTGGAAATCTCTTGTTAAATTATAACACTGAGTTATGAGAAAGTATAATCTCCATCACTGGTTAGCTAAATTGGAGTTAGAATGCTAATAGACCCCTTGGCTTGTTCACCTCATTTTCAAGTATGTCCCTGCTGTTGTTCATAAATCACTTGTGCACAGGCACCGTTGCGGGTGCTGAGAATATGAGAATATAACAAATTCTTCACTCTTTCCAGCATAAGATGTATATATTGTTTGAAATTTTTCAGAATAAAACTTTGGACATATGAGAATACTTCAGAAACTTCATGGAAAGTATCTGTTAGAAAAAACTCGTGCATGGATTCGCAATTTTTTTAATCCCCAGATAAGCTTTTAATTCCATTTTCCATGAACTTTTTTGAAGTCCCCTTGTATTTCATAAATAGATACATTGAGCACTTACTATACATATCCAGTTGTGTTAAGGCTGCTAAGGAGACATTTTGCTTTCAGGAGCCTTATCTAGGAGAGGTATGTGTCTCTGAACACATCAAAATTAGTGAACATCAGATGGCCAGGGGAGACCTACATGCTCTTCCTGGGAAGGTGCTGCTGAAGGAGGGAGAGAACGTAGTGGGAGGGAGTGGGTCAAGGAACTGGATGGCCTACGTGGGGTTTTCAAAGATGGTAGCTGGTGGGAAAGCAGCAGTGAAAATCAAGGCAGCAAAGTGGAAAAGGCTGTAATCGTGTTCTTGGATCCAGGAGCCTGCGGCTCTGCATTGAATCAGCAGCCACGTGGGGGAAGCAGCAAGGAAGGTTGCAGTTGGAGTTGAGGGCCTTGCAATTTGGATTTTTATCCTGTTAGGCAGTGAGGAAGCTGCCAGCTTTTGAGGAAGGGAAGGTACTGGAGGCAGCGTTGGGTGTCGGGGGACTGGAGGCATGTTGGGAGGTGTAGTGTTGACTAGCGCAGATCTCCCAGAGTATCTGCATGATGTGCTAAGACTCCACATTGGCTGTGTTAGGTTGTACCAGAACACCTCTTAGGGACGTCATCCAGTATTTAGAAAGGATATTTTAGATACACTGCTTGGAGTAGAAGCGTGAGCCCCTTAAGTGTGTGGGTCTTAAAGCATTTATGCTTTAAATTAACAAAAAATAGAAAGGTCAAGGGAGGGTGGTAGGTTAGGGGAGGGCTCCCTGTTTGGCTTTAGATTTGTTGAGGTGATGGTGGGATATCTTCCTGGCAATGTGGTTGGAAATATGCTAGTGACATCGGAAGGAGAGGGCGCACTTGGGAACCTTTACCCAGAGGAGATGGTTGAAAACACATTGTTATTTATGGGGGAGGAGAAAAAGACTTTGAATTGAGAACTAAAGCTCAGAGCAGTTACTCAAGATTGACCTTCCTTTAAGAGGACTTTGTGAGAAGCTTTTTGGTGACTTCCTAAAAACCAGACCCAGGGGCCGATTTTAGACGTGGATCTTGCAGCTGCTGTGCAGCATTCATCTGTGCGTGATTCCTCCCACTGCAGACAGGCGATTTCAGCTCACTGTGCGCCACACCCAGCAAGTCTATTTCTCCAGTCATCCTAAGGGATAGTCAGGCCTTTTAAATAGTGCTGTGATGAATGGCTCTTAGATAGTTGCAAAAATAACCTGTATTAGGATATTGGTTAAATCCATTTAATGAAACACCATGTAGCCACAAATACCAACTTTTAGAAGAGTCTCTAAAAATGTCAACATCCTTGTAACAAGAAATGGAAAAACCAGTTTCTAACGCAGTACATACTACATGACCCCAGATTTGCTTTGAAAGTGTGTGTTTCTACACAAAATATCAGTGCTATTTGTTTCTGAGTATTATGTTGGACTTAAGATTGAGTTTCACTTTCTTCCTTAGAATTTTCAGACTTTCATTGTAGGTACGTGTTACTGTTTGAGAGAAGAAAACAGGCCAGTTTAAAAAAAAACACCAATGAACCAAAAAAATGTTATGAAAGAAACAAAGGAAAACTTTTTTCTTCCTGTGACCTTTACAGCTCCACCCTTTCCCCATAGCTCCTTGGCTGGCTCCTTTGGGGCCGCTCTGTTTCAGATAAAGCATTGTGGAACTGCAGCGCAGTTCATGTAAACATCACTGCCATAGTATAATATAAACATACCTGAATGAATGATCTAGTATAGAAGCTGTCCAGGATTAAAGAACAAGTATTTTTCAATTCAAACACATGCCTTTCTGCTCTGGGAACCCAAGTGGTGAAGGGACCGTTAGGTCTGGTCATAAGGTGGGGTCCCACCTTCTGCAGGTGAGCCCCTCTGCTTGCGTGCCTCTGCTCAGCACTCGGCTCCGTCTGTAGGGTTGGTACTGCTGCTTTCCAGCCCCTTCCTGGACTTAGGGAAACGCCAGCTGAGTGCACAGGTTTCTAGCAACTGTCCTGGAAAGCTTGTAACATAAGCTGGGTGCCCATGAAAACAGGTGTTCCCAGACTTCTAATGGAATCCATACTACCCTTTCTGTAACAGTGGAGGGCAGGTGAAACAACTGAATCACAGAGCCCTGGCTGAGATATTGAAGGCATTCCAGCCATACACAGATGCTAATTATTATGCAATTTTTTTTGGAGAAAAAAATTTTTTTTTCTGAGCAGTGATGTGTGGTGAACACTGAGCGGTTTGGAAGGAGAGGCTTTCCACCAGTCCCTTGTTTTCTGGGCACTGGGGAACAGGTTGGACTATTGCTTGCCTCCCTGTGAGTCCCAGCTAAGTTGGGGTCCTAGGAGTCAAAGCCTGGGTTATAGTACACCGTCACAGAGAGTGCTGGAAGCTTAGAGAAAGAAGTTGCAGCCAGAAACTTAGGTGAGGTTTCAGATTTGCAGATTTGATTTCAAAACCAAATTCAGTGATAGTCATGGTTCAAGTACAACAGTGGTTTATGGCCTAATTCTCCCTACTATAAGATCTGTATAAAAGGAAAATAAGCACAGTTGCTCACTTTTTTTCAAAAAAAGAGTGACTTGTTTTTAATTACACAAGAAACACAGTGATAAATAGCAAAACAATACTGAACTACTTAAATGATCAGTTCGTTTGTATCCCCAAATAGCCATTCTATTGCATTCCCAAAGCTAATCGTAGTAACTGATTTTGCCTGTGTATAATTGTGTGTACCTGTGTATTCATGAAAACATGTTTATTGCTACAAATAATGAAGTGATTGGCGTCAGCAGTTTTTCTTTGGCTCCTTCCCTATTGCATTTAATTGACATTGTTTATCAAAAATTTAGTAAATAAAGGAACTCTTATCAAAACTTGTGAATACCTGCGTTACTCCATCCTCTCAACAGTCTCAACTCAAAACACCTAGCTCCTTACCAAAAGGAGCCTCTGGAGTTAACTAATTAAACATCTTTTTCTTTTATTAAGAAGCAGACAGCTGTTGGTTTACTCTCTAAATGCCATCCATGGCTTCTAGGTGCCAGGAACCCAATCTGTGTCTCCCACATGGGTAACAGGAACCCAAAACCTCCTGCTAACCAAGGTCTGAATCAGCAGGAAGCTGGAGTCAGGGAGCTGGGGCCCGGTATCAGATTTGTGTAGATTGATATGGGACGTGGAAGTCTTAACTACTAGTTCAAATGCCTGCCCCAAGTTAAGCAAAATTTCATATTTATAAGGTTTCTGATCTGACTTTTCAGTTGTCTTCAACTATCCACAGAACTCATTCATTTATCTAGTTTAAAGGTTTTTATTTGCAAATCGCTTTTGTTGTTTAAATTTTGTGAGAGGAATAGGTGTTTGGCACAGCGAGAGACACCTGTATTCTATATTGGAGTGTGTGGGTTCAAGTCCTAGTCTATTCTACCTTCCTACATGGCTAGTGTCCACCGTGGAAGCAGCAGATGGCTCAAGGACTTGGGTCCCTGTCGCCCGTGGATTGGTTCAGGGCTCCTGACTTCGGCTTGGGCCAGTCCTGGCTGTTTTGGACATTTGAAGAGTGAATTAGAAGTTGGGAAATCTTTGTTTTTTAAATAAGATGAAAAAAAAAGTTTGTGACAGTTGACTAGCTGAGCAAATACTGAACAGAAAATTACACAGTTGGTTCCTGGGTCTTAGGTGACTGAATAGACAAGTTGGATCTTAGAAAGGGTCTTAGAATAATGAATAATTATTTTAGATTTTAAATGGAATTCTTTTTTTTAAGATTTATTTATTTATTTAAAAGAGTTACACAGGAGAGGCAGAGAGAGAGAGAGAGAGAGAGAGTTTTTCCATCCATTGATTCACTCCCGAATTGGCCACAACGGCCGGAGCTGCGCCAATCTGAAGCCAGGAGCCTCTTTGGGATCTCCCATGTGGGTACAGGGGCCCAAGCACTTGGGCCATCATCCACTGCTTTCCCAGGCCATAGCAGAGAGCTGGATCGTAAGTGGAGCAGCCGGGACTCAAACCAGCATCAATATGGGATGCCGGTGCTTTAGGCCAGGGTGTTAGCCCACTGTGCCACAGCACAGGCCCCATAAATGGAATTATTTCAGTCAGTTCTCAATTAGGAGCCAGAGCATGTATCCTCGTCTTCTCCTGGGAGCTTTGGATAGGACCAGACTCAAGGGTGCTTCTGAAGGGGATGTGGATGAACAGTGCTCACTGCTAAGCTGGCACCTGAGGTGGTGAGGGCGACCTCTGACTCCTGACATCAGACGCCGGTGCTGACAGCTCACCCTAACACTGGAGCTCCGTGGCTTAGGAAGGCACCCCTCTGCTTCCAGCCACCCTGCCAGTTCCTCCCGGGACTCCACTCCTCCTTCAGCTTCAGTCTGCGCTCTTCTCGAGGCTCTTGCTCCCCTTTCCCTCTCCGCACAGGGCACCTTGGGGTTCCCAGGTTTGCTTTCATTTTCTGTGCTTCTCTGGCACCCGAGCCTGGTTTCCTTTGGCACCCCTTGGCCTTTGCTCTTGATCCTCAACTTGTGGAGTAGATGGAATGCACCTGTCACTGACGTGGCCCTTCCTCAGGTTAAGATCTTTGATTTTGGAAGGGCTTGTTTAGGAACTGCTCGCTCTTCTCTGGTGTTGGTCCTCCGGGACTGAAGGTCAGCAATCACTGAGCTTTCATGTAAATGAAAATTACCTTTTTTATTATACAGCCTCCTCTTTTTATATTTTATTACTTTAATACATATTCTTTATAACCTAGTAGTCCTGTTACATTTTACTTTGTACCTCTTATTCTTTCTAAAGTCATTGTTTATTTATGCTTCATTACTAAATACTTAACTTACTTTATAAATTTTTAATTTGTGTGATTTCTGTAAATAAGCACCCAGTCAGCAGCAGAAGAAAATAAAACACTGTGTTGTATACTTGTGTGGCCTTTGCTTTTTTCTCTCATTTTATTCACAGACTTGAACGTGCTTTTCTTTCTTTCTTTCTTTCTTTTTTTTAAGATTTATTTATTTGAAAGGCAGAGTTACCGAGAGGCAGAGGCAAAGAGAGAGAAGTCTTTTTATCCGCTGGTTCACTCCCCAAATGGCCGCAATGGCTGGAGCTGGGCCAATCTGAAGCCAGGAGCGTCTTCCTGGTCTCACACGCAGGTGCAGGGGCCTAAGCACTTGGGCCATCTTCTGCTTTCCCAGGCCATAGCAGAGAGCTGGATCAGAAGTGGAGCAGCCACATCTTGGACTGGCTCCTATAAGGGATACTGGCCCAGCACTGCAGGCAGAGGCTTGACCCTCTATGCCATAGCACCGCTCCCCACCCTCCGCCCCCCTCCTTTTTGGTAAGGTTTATTTGAAAGGCAGAGGAACAGAGAGAGAAGGAGGGACAGAGCAAAAGTTCTTTCATATTCTGGTTTGCTGAATGACTAGAATGTCTGGGGCTGGAGTAAGCCAGAACCAGGAGCCAGGCACTTCATACAGGTCTCTGACGTGGCTGGCAGGGGCCCAAGTACTTGGGTTTCTTCCACTGTTTTCCCAGGCACATTATCAAAGGAGCTTTATCAGAAGTGGAACAGGCTGGACTTGAACCACATTCTGATATGGGTTGCCAGTGTTGCAAGCAGTCACTTAATCCACTGTAGTACAATGCAGGTCCCCTGGAACATGCTTTTTCTTTGTTTAAAGATTTATTTGTAGGGGCTGTCTGTGGTGTAGGAGGTAAAGCTGCCACCTGCAGTGCTGGCATCCCATATAGGCGCCGGTTCAAGACTGGGTCTCTCCACTTCCGATCCAGCTCTCTGCTATGACCTGGGATAGCAGTAGAAGATGCCCAAGTCCTTAGGCCCCTGCACCTGCATGGGAGATCCAGAAGAAGCCAGGACATCTGAGGAGTGAAGCAGTGTATGGGAGATGTCTCTTTGCCTCTGCCTCTATGTAACTCTGTCTTTCAAAATAATAAATCTTTATAAAATATATTTCTTTATTAATTTGAAAGGCAGAGTAACACAGAGATCTTCCACCTGCTGATTCACTCCACAGATAGCCACAGCAGCCAGGCTTGGGCCAGGCCAAAGCCAGGAACCCCATCCAGGCCTCCCACATGGGTGACAGGGGCTCACACACTTGGGCCATCTTTTGCTGCCTTCTCGGGCACATTATTAGCAGGAAGCTGGAAGCAGAATAGCTGGGACACAAACGTGCTCTGATCGGGGTTGGTGACGTTGAAAGCAGCTAACCTGCTGCGCCACAACACTAGTCCCGCTTTTCTGCTCTTCAGTTGCTGAACAGTTTCTCAATTCACAATAAATAATTGAAAAGAAGAAAGCATTATGCTTGGCAGAGGAGGCTACTGTTAACATGAATGATTTGCTCCAGTAATCTCTGAACCTAGGTGACTAGTGTTTTTCATTTATCGAGTACCTACTATTTGTCAGCAATCATTTTGGCATTTGAGAAACCAAATAAATAAATTTAAAACCACATTGTGGCAGAGATGGTCAGAGAACACATATATGAGTAAACTCCAGAATATTAGCAGATGATAGATTCTGCAGGAAAAGAAACAGAGATGACATGTATGTGGGGGAGGGTAAGGAGAGCAGCAATTTAAGTTGGTGGTTTTACTTTTAAAGGTTTTTTACTTGAGAGAGTTACAGACATAGGGTGAGACAGAGAAAAGTCTTCCATCCTCTGGGTCACTCCCCAAATGACTACAACAGCCAGAGCTGGTCCCATCAGAAGCCAAGAGCTTCTTCCGGGTCTCCCCAAGCACTTGGGCCATGTTCCACTGCTTTTCCAGGCCATTAGCAGACAGCTGGATTGGAAGTGGAATAGCTGGGACTGGAACCAACATCCTTATGGGATTTCATCGCTGTAGGTGGAGGCTTGGCCTGCTGTGCCACAGTGCTGGCCACAGTAGGAGTCAGAATAGGCCTTTCTGAGCAGGGTAACATTTCAGCAAAGCAAAGAAGGTGAGGGGATTGCCCTGCACATACACAGGCAAGAGCACTGTGGCTGGCGCAGTTGGCTCATTTGAGGTCTTGTCAGGAGCCTGGGGCTAAGCAAACCAAAGGGAGAGGAGTGGGGGATGGATGAGCTAGCAAGGGAAACGGGAGCGGGCCAGGTGGTGATGGAGGCCTCACAGGCGCTGAGGACTTTGATTTTCACCTTTGTTGAAATTAGAGTTTTAGGGGCCGGTACTGTTGCAGAGTAGGTAAAGCCACCGCCTGTAGTGCCAGCATCCCATATGGGCACTGGTTCAGTTCCCGGCTGCTCTACTTCGATCCAACTCTCTGCTGTGGCCTGGGAGAGCAGTAGAAGATGGCCCAAGTGCTTGGGCCCTTGCACCCAAGTGGGAGACCCAGAAGAAACTCCTGGTTCTTGGCTTCGGATTGGCGCAGCTCCAGCTGCTGCGGCCATTTGGGGAGTGAACCAGTGGATGAAAGGTGTGTGTGTGTGTGTGTGTGTGTGTGTGTGTGTGTGTGTGTATCTCTATCTCTCTCTCTCTGCCTCTGCGTAACTCTGCCTTTCAACTAAATATTTTAAAAAGAAAAGAATTACAGAGTTTTAAACAGTTATTTTCTCTGTGAAAACATCCTGTGGGCTCTGTGTGGCTTGTGGGGAGGCTGCTCCTAACAGTAATACATGTGCTTAAATCGGTTGCAGGGCCCTTCCCCCATACCTGAGGATGTCTCCATGAAGGAAGAGAACCTCTGCCAAGCTTTCTCTGATGCTTTGCTCTGCAAAATCGAGGATATTGATAATGAAGACTGGGAGAACCCGCAGCTCTGCAGTGACTACGTTAAGGATATTTACCAGTATCTAAGGCAGCTTGAGGTGAGTGGGCCTTTGTGTTTACCTTGTGCAAGCAGTGGGCAATTTGCCACACAGCTGGGAAGGAAATGAGGTCAACGTTTTAAACTTTTTATTCTGTCAACAGGTTTTGCAGTCCATAAGCCCACATTTCTTAGATGGAAGAGACATAAATGGACGTATGCGTGCTATCCTGGTGGACTGGCTCGTGCAAGTGCACTCCAAGTTCAGGCTCCTGCAGGAAACCCTGTATATGTGCGTCGCCATCATGGATAGGTTTTTACAGGTAAGTGTGACTTCAGGCACTTGGTGTCAGAGCCTCCTTGAGTATCATAGTTGTGCTTCAGGGATGGAAAGCTAAGATCTCTTGGGATAGAAGAAAAGATCAAAATCCAATTCATTAGTACCCAAAGAACTTTAGATGCTAAAAAAGGAAGTAGATGAAGTGTGTCAAACCCTTGATGACAACCAACTCAGGGCATTTCTCTAAGGTCAGCCTGCTAACAGTTGCTCCAGAAAATAGTTTCTCTTCCCCGAAATACTTGGGACCAGAAGTGTTTTGCATTTCGTAATATTTGCATTTACTTATTGAGATATCTTGGGGATGGGACCAAAGTCTGAACAAAATCTGCTTTTGTTTCATGCACACCTTCTACATATAGTCTGAGGGTGCCTGTGTTGACTGCCACTCATCACATGAGGTCAAGTGTGCAATTTTCCACTTGTGGTATCATGTTATCACTCAAGTTTTGGATTTTTTTTTTTAATAGTTTTTTTTTTTTTTTTTTTTTTTTTTTTTTTTGACAGGCAGAGTGGACAGTGAGAGAGAGAGAGACAGACAGAAAGGTCTTCCTTTTGCCGTTGGTTCACCCTCCAATGGCCGCCGCGGCCAGCGAAGTTTTGGATTTTGTAGCAGTTCAGATCAGGGATGCTCAACCTTAGTACTTAGCCACATTATTCATCAAAAGAAGTATGCTCTCAGGTGGTGTGAAAGTTGATCTGAAGTTTGTGGTCTTTGGTTACTGGTTTTTCAGCCTACCTGCATGACTTAGAAAGTTTGGTACCCTTTGGTGTTAAATTTCTCCATCCAGATAATGAGGAATATGGCTTAAGAATCTCAGTTTCAGGGCTGGTATTGTGATGTAGTAGGTAAAGCCTCTGCCTGCGATGCTGGCATCCCATGTGGGTGCTGGTTTGAGACTCGGCTGTTCCATTTTCCACCCAGCTACCTGCTAATGCACCTGGGAAAGCAGCAGAGGATGGCCCAAGTGCTTGGGCCCCTGTACCCACATGGGAGACCTGGAAGAAGCTCTTGGCTTTGGCCAGCCCAACCCTGGCTGTTGTGGCCATCTGGGGAGTGAACCAGTGGTTGGAAGACCTCTCTATGTGTCTCTCCCTTTCCTCTCTGTAGGTCTGACTTTTGAATAAATAAATAAATCTTTTTAAAGGCAGAATTAGAGGGAGACACAGAGAGATGTTCCATCTACTGTTCACTCCCCAAATGGCCACAATGGCTGGAGCTGCGCTGATCTGAAGCCAGGAGCCAGGAGCTTCTTCTGGGTCTCCCATATGGTTGCAGGGACCCAAGCACTTGGACCATCTTCTGCTGCTTTCCCAGGCTCATTAACAGGGAGCTGATCAGAAGTGGAACAGCTGGGACTTGAACCAACCTCTGTAAGACTCTGGCCCTGCAAATAGCAGCTTAACCTGCTGCGACACAGCATTGGTCCCAATAAATAAGTAAATAAATCTCCAGCCAATTGTGACATTTAATCACAAAAGAGTGAGAAAGTACAAATTTTTTCCCCCAAAGGAGCAAGGATGGGTCTGTGTAGTGGGCTAAGAATGTGGACCATAAAACGGACTGTCTGAAAATATGCTGTGAGGCAGAATGATCTTCAAAGTATTTATCATTTGGGAATGCACAGACACTATCCAGTTAGGAGGGACACCAAATGTGAATTGCTAATATGTTGTTTAACAAATGTTAGCAGATGAGGATTTGTTTGAAGGCACCGATGGGTTTAAGTCAAGTACATATTATGCAACACGATATATTTATGTTTATAATTGTCCTGAGATAGTGCAGAATCCTAAGTGACCATAGAGTCAGTGGGTTTTCAGTCTTAAGTCCTCATCAGGCAGGAAGGCACAGCAATATTTTAGGTGGATTTCCCATAATGACAGTTGAAGCAAGAAAAATAAAGTTGTAGTTTAGAAAGAAAAAGGAAGTTAAGGGAAATACATGTACCCTGGGCTGAGATTTTTCCCTCACTGAGGTATTGTTGAAGGGTTTTTCAAGCTGAATGATTTGTGTATTTTTGGTGAGATTTAAGGAAATGTTGAGCCATCATTTAAAACCTCCCTCTTGCTTGGCTGCATCTCGGTTCAGACCACACTGAGTGCCAGTCGAAGGGTGACTAGGGGAGCTTGCTTGTCAGACTTGGATTCTTCTCTTCTCCGCAATGGAGTCATGTTGGGCTGGTGTCTGAATCTCTTCTCGGGTCATCTCCTTATAATTGAAGATCAAAACATGCACTTCGTGGGATTTTTGTGCAGACTGGATGAGAGAATGTGTTAGCCTCTTGGCACTGTGCCTGGTCGGTTCTCTGTAACAGAGAGCTGCACTGCTCATGGCGCTCCCCACTGTGAGCATTCAGGTGTTGTGGGCCTGATCCTCTTGTTGGGGGACGTTTTGACACACGTGTTTTCAATCAGGTTCAGCCAGTCTCCCGCAAGAAGCTTCAACTAGTTGGGATAACTGCTCTGCTATTGGCTTCCAAGTACGAGGAGATGTTTTCTCCAAATATTGAAGACTTCGTTTATATCACAGACAATGCTTATACCAGTTCTCAAATCCGAGAAATGGAAACTCTAATTTTGAAAGAACTGAAATTTGAACTGGGTCGACCCTTGCCCTTACACTTCTTAAGACGAGCATCAAAAGCAGGCGAGGTAAGTGCCCATTTTTGTTTGAGGTCTCATCCCAGGAACATTGACCCATTTTAGGAGAAGTTTAGCAATTTGCAGAAAGCATCCTTTAGATAAGCCTTAATGCATGTCTTGTCAGTTCGTATGAGAAAAGGCCTCACGTTCTGGGTGTATAACAGATTGTAGAACAGAGCAGTCCTTGGGAAGGATGGGTGAGTGAAGTAGATTTGCACTCCTAAGGTTACCCCAGAGTTCTGCAAGATAGTGAGAGCCGTTGTGGTTCTTACTGTCCTTGGCTGTTCTTTCCCAGGTTGATGTGGAACAGCATACTTTAGCCAAATACTTGATGGAGCTGACTCTCATTGACTACGACATGGTGCATTATCACCCTTCTAAGGTAGCGGCGGCTGCTTCCTGCTTGTCTCAGAAGGTTCTAGGCCAAGGAAAATGGGTGAGTAGTAGGTTTAAGAAGAAATTAACAGGGCTGGCGCCATGGCTCACTTGGTTTATCCTCCGCCTGTGGTGCTGGCATCCCATGTGGGCACCGGGTTCTAGTCTCGGTTGCTCCTCTTCCAGTCCAGCTCTCTGCTGTGGCCTGGGAGGACACAGAGGATGGCCCAAGTACTTGGGCTCCTGCACCTGCATGGGAGACCAGGAGAAGCACCTGGCTCCTGGCTTCAGATCAGCGTAGTGCTGGCCATAGCGGCCATTTGGGGAGTGAAGCAACGGAAGGAAGACCTTTCTCTCTGTCTCTCTCACTGGCAAATAAAAAAAAAAGGAAGAAGAAGAAGAAATTAGGCTATATTTAGGCCCTGATGATATTAAAAACTTTGGCATTTTCACAGAGTTATCTGTGCAAAGGCCTTTCAATGGAACTATTCAGACACTGGCTGACTGCACCACTATACACAGATGTAGCACAGAGTGGCAAACAATGAGCAAGGCCATAAAGAATCAGTATGTGTGTGTTTTCTTGGGTATTTTGTTGAGTGAAACAAGCAAGTTGTCAAGCATATAAGACAAAGCAAGGCCAAGGCCTGACAGCCTGTGGTGCTAGGAGTCACTTTCAGATTCAGATGAGTAGTCAGACCCAGCTCCTGACCCTCACCTCACACCAGCAAGGAGGACAGGAAAGCAGAGGAGCTGGATGACTGCATGCAAGGCCTGGGGTACGCTCGTGGAGTGGCTGACGCCATGCTGCCTCTGAGCAAAGATAGTCCGCAGCTGTGCCCTGAGAGTGCAGGGAGATAAACTGTCTCTTAACAGCTCCCAGGGAGATAGGGAGGTGAGTGGGAGATGGCTCAGAGGCAGCTCCTCCCACACTGCCATCCCTTCCTGTTCCAGGAGGATCACAATGCATTTCTTTTTAAAGATTTATTTATTTATCTGAAAGGCAGAGTTGCAGAGGCAGAGAGGTCTTCCATCTGCTTATTCACTCCCCAGATGACTGCAACAGCCAGAGCTGAGCTCATCTGAAGCCAGGAGCTTCTTCCAGGTCTCCCACGTGGGTGCAGGGGCCCAAGCACTTGAACCGTCTTCTACTGCCCTCCCAGGCCATAGCAGAGAGCTGGATCAGAAGTGAAGTAGCCAGAACTAGAACCGGCGCTCATATGGGATGCTGGCACTGCAGGCGGCGGCCTTACCTGCTACACCACAGCGTCGGCCCCTTCCAATGCATTTTGCAAAGCCGATTAACTGCTTTAGAGCTTGTGTGGCCTCTGTGGGTAGATGCAAAGTTGCCAGGGCAGCTGTCATCTGTACAACTGTGTATGGCAGTTTACGTTTTATGTTAGAGCGTGTGTACTTATGTGTTTGCTAATTTTCCAGAAACTGGAGCACTAAGCCAGGAACTAATGAGAATGGATACTGTAGGGTTCTGTGGGAACAGGCAGAAGATTGAGGAAGGGAGGCCTTTGGATTGTAACTTTATTGACTTTTACCTGATAATGATGTCAGTTTTTAACAATGAAAATATCTAATGCAAATTTTAAAATGAATTTAGGCAGGAACAAACAGTTTCCTTCTCTCAAACTGGTAACAGAACACAGAGGAAAAATTGATTCAGATACCTTGAACTCATCATTCTCAGGGCATATCCTTCCTATGATGGCAAAACAAAGGACCCAAAGCAATTAAATAACATTTACTTTGCAGGTTTATTATTGATGGTGGTCTCTTATAATACTGAAACTATTTTGTGTGTATTGTAGGATAAAGCAAAATTTATTCATGTTATTAAGAACTAAAATTTTTAATATATAAAGAGACAAAATATTGTTAATAAAAACAAAAGGAAAAATCTCATTGTTAAATCTGCTTTGACAATCTCAGTTGAGTTCATTATGGAAGGGCTTAGAAACAATGACAACCTGGTAGCAATAAGCATATCTTTTGTGCTTATATCTTTTTTTTTTTAAAGATTTATTTATTTTGCTTGAAAGAGTTACAGAGAGAGAGAGAGGGAGAGGGAGGAAGAGAGAGGTCTTCCATCCACTGGTTCACTCCCTAGACGACCACAACGGCCGGAGCTGCGCCGATCCAAAACCAGGAGCCAGGAGCTTCTTCCAGGTCTCCCACACAGGTGCAGGAACCCAAGGATTTGCTTCCCAGGCCATAGCAGAGAGCTGGATAGGAAGTGGCGCAGCCAGGTCTCAAACTGGTGCCCATATGGGATGCCGGCACTGTAGGCGGCGGCTTTACCTGCCACACCACAGCGCCGGCCCCTGTGCTAATATCTTGGATACTAAATACCACTACCCACTAGGACCTAGAGCTCCTTAGCAAATAGCTGATTTCAGGGTCTTTGCAGGGGAAGTACTCAGTGGTGTCAGTGATCCAAGATCACTGAGGTCACATCAGAAGAACATATGAACTGGTTTGAAAGGGCTCTTGACTAAATTTGAACATTAAAAAGAATAATGTTTATAAAAATAATTCTTGTTCATAGTGATGCAAAAAATTAAAGGGGACTTTATTTCATTCCTTCCTTCTTTCCTTTGAAAGAAAAGAACTGAATCTAGGCCCTCTGTGGGACTCGGGCATTTTAATCACCACAAATTAAATGCCTGTCTTAGCATTCTTTTATTTTGTGTTTCTTTTTTTAACTTATTATTTTTTTAGACAGCATTTTAAATTTACATTACAGTCAAAACTTACTGGCTCCGCTAAATAAGAGGAGTTCAACCAATAAAAAGTAAAGAAACAATAATCCAGCAGGAAAATACATAAACAATAATCAAATGAAGAGATGTTCAATTTCCCTCATATAAAGTAAATTGTGAAATAGTTACAAAATCATTAAAACTATAATAGTATGGGGCTGGCGCCGAGGCTCACTTGGTTAATCCTCTGCTTGCGGCGCCAGCATCCCATATGGGCGCTGGTTCTAGTCCCGGCTACTCCTCTTCCAGCTCTCTGCTGTGGCCTGGGAAAGCAGTGGAAGATGGACCAAGTGCTTGGGCCCTGCACCCACTTGGGAGACCAGGAAGAAGCACCTGGCTCCTGGCTTCAGATCAGCACAGCTCCAGCCGTTGTGGCCGTTGGGGAGTTTACCAGCAGATGGAAGACCTCTCCCTGTCTCTACCTCTCACTGTAACTCTACCTCTCAGATAAATAAATCTTTTTTTCTTTTTTTCTTTTTAAGATTTTAAGTTTATTTTGGTTCAAGAACAGAATTTGAAATCCATACAAACGGGCCGGCGCCGTGGCTCAACAGGCTAATCCTCCGCCTTGCGGCGCCAGCACACCGGGTTCTAGTCCCGGTCGGGGCACCGGATTCTGTCCCGGCTGCCCCTCTTCCAGGCCAGCCCTCTGCTGTGGCCCGGGAGTGCAGTGGAGGATGGCCCAGGTGCTTGGGCCCTGCACCCCATGGGGAGACCAGGAAAAGCACCTGGCTCCTGGCTCCTGCCATCGGACGAGCGAGCGCGGTGCGCCGGCCGCAGCGCGCCGGCCGCGGCGGCCATTGGAGGGTGAACCAACGGCAAAGGAAGACATTTCTCTCTGTCTCTCTCTCTCACTGTCCACTCTGCCTGTAAAAAAAAAAAAAAAAAAAAAAAGAAATCCATACAAACTGATAGTTCTGCAAATAGTTCATGGAAAATGCACATTGTAAAGAATCTATACATGGGTTTCAAAATATTTTTGTACTAAGATATATATATACACATCCATATCCATACATATAAGTATGTATTATAAAGGCTTTATTTAGAACTCTTATTTTAATTCATAGTGCAGTTTGTCTCCTAATGTGGATGTCAGGGCAGGGCTGTTGGCAAAGTGATGTGTGCAACGTGGCCAGCGCTGTAAAGGGGCACCTGTTTGGTTTTGTTTTCACTCTATCTCACTTTTCATTCCTTTCACTTTGGTGACAGAGGTAGTTCTGAAAGCTTTGTTACTAGAAGCACCCTGCAGCCCTCAGGAAACCTCTTTAAAAAATAATAAAATGGGGGCTGGCACTGTGGTGCAGTGGGTTAAAGCCCTGGTCTGCAGTGCCGGCATCCCATATGGGCGCCGGTTCAAGTCCCGGCTGCTCCACTTCTGATCCAGCTCTCTGCTATGTCCTAGGAAAGTAGTAGATGATGGCCCAAATGCTTAGGCCCCTGCACCCATATGGGAGATGTGGAAGAAGGCTCAGGCTGCTGGCTTCAGATCAGCCCAGCTCCAACCAACTGTTTTGCCATTTGGGAAGGGAACCATTGGTTGGAAGACTCCCTTTCTCTCTCTCTCTCTGCCGCTGCTGCTGCCTCTTGGTAACTCTGCCTTTCAAATAAATAAATAAATCTTTTAAAAATAACAATAATAATAAAATGGCCTTTGATTTAGCTGACAGCCTCACGCTATCTTTTTGCTAATCTGAAGCCAGGAGCCTCCTCTGGGTCTCCCACGCGGGTGCAGGGGCCCAAGGACTTGGGCCATCTTCTACTGCTTTCCCAGGCCACAGCAGAGAGCTGGACTGGAAGTGGAGCAGCCGGAATCTGAACCGGTGCCCACATGGGACACCGGCCCTGCAGGAGGCAGCTTTACCCACCACGCCAAAGCGCCAGCACCCTCACAGTGTCTTAGCAGAGCTCTGTTTCGGGGCCACAATCCTCTGGTTCCATGGTTGTAGTTAGAGCCGTGAGCCTTTTTGGAAGGTAAGAATCATCCTTTGCAGCTTTTGTAAACGTCACGTCAGTGTGTGTACCATTTGTTCTTCTGCCCCTCAGTCCTGTCTTCTCTTTGCCTTGTATCCAGAATTTAAAGCAGCAGTATTACACAGGATACACCGAGAACGAGGTGCTGGAAGTCATGCAGCACATGGCCAAGAATGTGGTGAAAGTAAATGAAAACTTAACTAAATTCATCGTAAGTACTTGTGTGTCTTAACCTGTGGAAAGCATGGGGTGGTGGGTATTGTTCTGAGTATGTGTGTGACTGCATTTTTGTGTAAATGTATGGATGGCCTTATGTGAGAGTCTATTTTAGCACAGATCTTTAGTATTTTGGTGGTATATAGTGATCAGTCCTAAAGGCAGGCTTTCTTAGAGACAGGGTAGATAGGCTAACTGCGTCTAGGCCCAGTGCATAGTCAGCCATTCAGTTGTTCAGCGTTTTTGTTCACCCTGCTTTCATGCCAGCCTTTTGGTTAGGGCACCCATCAAGCAAGGGAAGTGGAGGGCTCTGTGATCAGAATTAGCCAGGGCCCATGTCAGATGGCTGTGTGGAGGTTGTGTGTATTTGGGTGATCTTAGGGTTTTTGTCCAAGCTTTTTGTCGCCAAAGTCTCGGCACAGGGACTGAAAGGCATCTGTGTGGTGAGCTTGGTGGAGGAAGAGCCACTGAGGCCCATTCACGAAGCATCCTGAGGGCATAGCGTCTGTCTGTGCGTGGCCCACCTGTGAGGAGGACTTACAGGGGGCTTGGTGCGTGCCTGTGCTCTGTGACCCTAGAGGTCACCAAAGGTCTAATGACAAAGAGTCAAGAGCCTGTACCCTAGAGAAGCCGCTCTTGTCCTCACAATGTGGAATTTCAGCAGGACTGAGCACATGGTGCGGGCACATTGTGTTTTCAGTCTCGGGGTGTTGTCTGGGGTTGCTAATCCCTAGTGCCATTCATGGCTGCCAGTCGGGTGAAGCTGTTCTGTCCTGATGGCACTTAGGCTCCTACTTCCCATCCCTTTGGTAGCTCATGAGAGAAGCTTGCTCCTTTGACCTTGAAATGTGTTCCCCCATCAGCTGTACCACCAGCTGGGTTTTCTCCCTTAATGAACTTGCAGGAAATGATCAGGCACAACATGTGGGGGGCCCAGAGCTCTCGCTGGCTGCAGGAACGGGGCTGCAGCATACCCTCTGGGTATCGTGCCTCTGGCCCTTGATTCTTGGGCATTAGATTATGAGGAGTAAGGTGGGGGATCCTGACATGTGCTTCATCCCAAATGCCTTCTGCAGGCCATCAAGAATAAGTATGCAAGCAGCAAACTCCTGAAGATCAGCACGATGCCTCAGCTGAACTCAAAAGCCATCAAGGACCTTGCCTCCCCTCTCCTGGGAAGGGCCTAGGCCGCTGCAGCTTCACCCATGCACTTTTTCTAACTGGGTCAGAACTCTTGGTTTTGTACATAGTCGACTGGCCTATTTGATGAAACCTCTTCTCAGACCGATTTTCTAAGTATATTGAGGAAAAATAAAGCTATTGATTTTTCTTGTGGTATCCCATGTGTACTTATTTATTCTGTACTGAGGAAATCAGCAAAAGCTTGCTTTGACCAATTCCTTTTCGAGCGATCGTGCATAGTGTGTAAATTGTTGCCTTCATGGCTTTGCGAAAGACCTTCCTACCATTTTCTGAAATGAAAATAAAACCTAGGATTTGGCTCAGTCTCCCCCAACCCTATATTCTTGAGTAGAAACGGGTTCATGTAAACATTTAAAATGGGAGGTAACTGTGACATTTTCCTTTCTAGAACCTACTCAGCTGCTCATTAATTCCTACATAGGAACCTGGCCCGCTAGGGCAACAGCCACCAGAGTAACCCTCGTCACGGGTCTCTCTGACCAAGGCAGAGTTGTGACCAGGAAGAGCAGGTTCCGGGGGCTGCCGCTGGAGAACGCAGGTGGGCCTGTGTGTCCTGTGGCAGATGTGCTGCCTCAGCTACATGTGCTTGGATGGTGATTTTGTTTGTTTTTTGGGTTTGACCATTTAGTCACACTGAATGTTTCCTAAGGGGGAATGCCTCCTCAGTCTCCAACCACTAACTCAGAAACAAACAAAAACTATGAGCTTAATAAGTCTCTTACAGCAACAGCTTCCCACGTTGTTGAGTTCTACAGGATTGTTAATTGGTGTTTTGAGAGCAGAGAGTTAGTCAAATAAGTTTGAGAAACATTAACAATTCTTGGAAGTTTCATAAAGGCTGCCGAGCTTGGCTATGAGCTCATTTCACTCAGTATTGTGTCCTGCAGGCCCATTCTGCCTGTCGGTCCCACAGTGTAATCCACAGCGTCTGTCCTTTGACTGAGGCATGGCCTGAGGCCAACTGCTACTGCTCCTCCCTCTTCCCTTTCATTGTGAACATACAGAGGCTTTGGGTATGTTTCTATGTTGAAATCCTAGTACCGAGTTTTATACATCCTTTGTTGGAGTTAGTG
Source organism: Sylvilagus floridanus (assembly GCA_949820135.1). Taxonomy (NCBI): domain Eukaryota; kingdom Metazoa; phylum Chordata; class Mammalia; order Lagomorpha; family Leporidae; genus Sylvilagus; species Sylvilagus floridanus. The sequence goes on from OX463239.1 coordinate 67,033,390, forward strand.
GCAGCTGTCAGCCCTCTCAGGTCCCAAGTGTGAAAGGTGATGCTGTGAGACACTGATGGGGAGCTTGCCTGGTTCTGAGAGGCCAAGTTATTTCCCAGAGCTGCTTGAGCTCAGCTTCTCTCCAGGAAAGGGTGGATGGTGTAGGCATATGCCACAGACATTTATAGCTTCCTTATTACATATTTTACTTAGTTAAATATTAAGTGCCTGACTCAGGAAATTCTTCTGAGATGTCATAAAAAATAGACCTTTGAGATACTTCCCTATGTGCCCTCCAACTTAAGTGTTGTAAATGTCAACCAAGTGGTAGGAGTAGAAGCTGTATCCTAAGAAGCCTGAAGTTAGAAGTGAGGTGATGTAAGCATAATATGGAGGAGCTCACACTCTGCAGGGGGGTGTTTGGGTTTGATTTGGCTTAGCAGTTGTGTGACCCCATAAGCTTCATTTTCTGGACATGGAAAGATGGGGCTAAGAGTGCCTGTCTGCCTCAGAGGGTGTTATCCCAAACAGAGTAAGCCAGGCACTAGGACAGTGACTAGGACAAAGGAGATGCTCCAACACTAGCTGCCGTTATTTAAGGAATGGGCTGATGGTCTTGGAACGAGAGGGACTCTGGGGATTGAAAGATAGGGTTGAGTCAGCTGCTGCCGATCAAAGGAGCTTATGCACATTTATAGCTGTGTGCCCTATTTGTGATTTTCCAGATTTTTATGAGAGGTTTGGAAGTTTAAGGGCTGATAATTAGATTACCAAATTCCAAGAGGTCTCCAAAATTCATGGAAAATGTATATAATGAAAAAGACCTATGGATTTTAAATATTTTCGCATGAAAATAAACTTGTCTTTTAATTTCATTTTATCCATGAACTCGTTGAAGTACCCTCATATTTAACTGGAGACAGTGATTAGAAGCATGGGCCTTGGGGTCAGATCAGGGTTCCAGTGATGGCTCTTCACTTGAGGTAAGTTGGGAACCATACTGAGCCACTGTCCTACTCTTGTTAGAATGGGGGTGGGTGAGTCAGAAAGGTAGGTACAGCACAATAGGAGGGACAGGCATCAAGACTAGCTGGAAGGAACAAAAGAAAGTAAATCCAGAGGGAAGTGCCATTAGCAAACTGTGGGAGAGAGGCAATGCAGAGGGAGAAGGGGCAGTGTTTGGGATGACTCCCGTTCTTCTGACCACAAAAGGGGTACTGGGTACAGAGAGTTCAGTTTTCCACCTGAGATTAACTGTGCATGCTCTGCTGCTGACTGCCCTGCACTTCTGGCTCCAGGCCTAGTGCCCAGGAAATCCTAGCTGGGAGTCCCTCTATAAAAATGCTGGCCACTAGAGGCAGAGCCACACTTATGCTGCTGGGCTGCCCTCAGGGAGATCTGGGAAGTCTGGGTCTCCAGCCATGCTCTGCAGCAGCCAGAGGAGCTTGTAGTCATGTAGAAGTGCATCCAGGTTGTTTCACTTGCTCCTGTGGGCATCTCAGCTTGGAGGGAGCCAGGATTACAGGGAAGACGCTGTCTCCCCCTAGTGCTGTGGGCAAGCTGCCTGAACAGCTCTCTGTGCAGAATCTCAGCACCCCTTTGCAGCCGAGGCCATGTGACTGAGTTCTGGCCAGCAGAATGTGAGTGGACACGGAGTGTGTGCCTTCCAGAGCATGTCCTTTAAAATTAGTGAAACTGTACCCCTCCTCCTCTTTCCACCTCCTTGGGGCTGGACTTGGCAACGAGGAGTCCGACGTGCTCAGGGTGGACCTAGGCAACATGCTGGGATGTGAGTGGGTTGCACTTCTCATTGCCTCACCCTTCTCCCCTTCTCAAACACCAGCAGAGATGGGCCTTTTACGTTTCCTGGAAGCCAGTCACTCTCCCTGCTGTTCCGCCGTTCAGTAGTGCTTTTCCCCCTCTGAAAGTTCTCCAAGTGTAGCCTTGGGGCCCTTGAACCCTGCTCAAGGAGTTCATGTCAGAACTGCTTTGACGATAACACTGGGATGCTACTTGCTCCTTCCTTTATGTTCATTCTTCTTGATGCGTATGGTAGAATCTTTCAGAAGCTACATGATGAGCAATGATGTCATTACTCTGGTGGCTGCGGAATGTGTATCTTTGTGTTTTGAAAAATTTCTCAGTTTTGGTTTCAGGTGGCATATACCTGTAGCTATTAACTGACAACAGCTGAACTCCTGGGAACCCTCAAACTGAGTTGTGGTGAGGCTAGAGTTTGAGACTGCTGATCTACAACTGATGTTTGAACACCTTTGCACATTCGACCTTTGGTCGAGGGGTCCCATTTTTATTCTGCTATTCATGCATATTGTCTGTGTAGAACCACGCCCTTGATTTCAAACAGGATGAAAAATTTCAGAAGGCAGGGGTGCTTGGCCTCTTGCTCCTCTCAGGGTAAGTGACTTTTGTACTCATTTTGTCTGTTTAATTGAATGGTGAGCAAAATAGCTAGATCCAAAGACTAGACAGAATCTAGGTTAATGCTTTGAAGTACCCGCTAGTTTAAAAGGCAGTTTTTCCCTCTGAATTATTGTTAGGCAAAAAGGTGACATGTTATCTATCCTAGCGTTTTCTAATAGTCCCCATACTAAACAGCTAAATATGTAGAAATAAGTTTAAGAATAAATGAAATGGGTAGACATTTGGCTAATGGTTCACTGAGATGACCGTCTCCTACCGGAGTGCCTGGGTTTGATACTCAGCTCTGCTGCTCTCTCCAACTTCCTACTAATGCAGATCCTAGTAGGCAGCACTGACCGCTCAAGTAATTCGGTTCCTGCCACTATGTGGGAGACCTGGAATTCGTTCCCAGTTCCCAGATTTGGCCTCAGCCCTGCCAGCCAGCCCCACTATTTGCTGGGATTTAAGGAGTGAACCAGGAGTTGGGAGCTTTTTTTTTTTTTTTAATTCGAAAGACAAAACACTTTATCAAACTTTTCAAGGTATAGTTCCAGAATTTCAGCATTACTGACTCTGGGTCATCTCTCCAAGCAGCATTTGTTGAGTACTCCTTGGGGCTGGCACAGGGTGAGGTACTTGGATGCTGGTGCTAAGGATGTGGTCTGAGCGCCCAGTGCACAAAGGGTCTCTGTGCTACTTATGGGGGCGTTTTTAACTTAGCTCCTGTTTTGTTACCTGGAGCCTAGGGGTTCTTAGTCATACACAAATTTAAAATGTCAGAAAAACAAAAGATCAGCCATGTCAGCCAGGAGTTTAGGATGACGAGAGAATGATCTTGGCATCAGTGCCCCACGGGAAAGCAGCCTGGGTGCCACAGGCCGTGGGGGAGTCCCAGCTGTGCCGTGCTCCCAGTTCTTGTCGGTCTCTCGCTGCACTTTCAGGGAGTCCACGAATGTAAAATCGCTTTTGTAAAATGCACAGACTTTAGTGTCAAGGAGAACTCTTCTTAGCTTATCACATTACGGCTTTATTATTGTGACGTGTGCTCCCTGTTGTTGAAGTAAAACTGGAGAGTTAAGTGGCTTCTCTTTGTTCTGAATCCTGATATATTTTTTTCCCCTTTTCTGTTCCGCCTGATAATTGTTCCCTGTGGACTTAAGGATCCTGAAATGACAAAAAGGCTATGCTGGTCAAACTCCCATTTCCCAATAGCTGAAGGATGGCATTGGCAATCAGGAGGAGAGCCAGAGACACGTTGACCACCTCCGACAACCTTCCTGTTCTTGATTTATGGTTTCCAGACACTGTGTATGTATGTTAGGCTGCCCTAACAGTGTACCACAAACAACCTTAGTGTTCTGTACTGTGTCTCCAAGGTTAGCAGTCTAGATGGAGGGGTCGGCAGGGTTGGTGCCTCCTGAGAACTCCTCCTTGGCTTCTCCACGGCGTCTTCTCCCTGTCCCTTGCAGAGGTCTTCCCTCTCTGCCCAAATTTCTCCTTCTCATCAGCAGAGCGGGTATGGGGGATAAAGACCCATTCCTATGACTGCATTTTCATGTTACCTCAGTAAAGACGAGCATATTCTGAGGTATTCTACCATCTTTCTAGGGGAGGGACACAATTCAACCCAAAACAAAGGTCAGGAATGGACGCGTGTTCACCGATTCCTTTATTCACTTAGGAGGTAGGGGAAGGGATACAGAAGGAGGCAGAGGAAAATCACCTACGGGCCAGGGTTGAGAGGGTTCGCAGGGCCTGGGCTGGCAGCAGTGACACTGTTTGTGGAGCTGACGAGGAGCTGGGCACATTTGTAAGTACCTGCGACTTCTGTAATAAAAGCTACCTTACGATAGGTTTGGTGGGTGCTACTTAGTACATTCATACATGTTTCCACCATCTTATATATACAGTATATGATCTGTTTTTATAAATGTACAGCTTGGAAAAGAGCAGTCCTCCTAGTAATACATACAGCATTAAACAAAACCAGCATGGGCCAGCCACATTCCAACCGAAGACTCGGCCCTATCCCCACCCCCCAACCCCCACCCGGCCGCCCGATGGTCCTAGCAAAATGTAAACCAGCATCCCTCTGCCCCTGTGGGCTCAGGCCAGCCTGCCCTCGCCCTCTGCACGGGAAGAGCCTGCTCACAGAGGCCTGCAGAGGGTGTGTCCCCCCTGAGGGGAGGGGGCAGAGAGGACCGTGGGTCAGTGTGGAAAAACAGGAACGAACGAAATGTGCTCTTCAACTAAAGGCACTTGTCAGCCGCCAGCCACGGCCATTCTGTTGCGCTGGTGAGCGGCAAGGGTGCTGTTTTGATGGAAGCCTCAGGTGCCTCTCACCAGGATTAAATACAATAAATAAATCTTAGTGGGCGGTGGTTTTGCCCTCCTGGGGTTCCTACCAATGGGCTTCCTTTTAGGATCATTTGTAGAGTGACAGCCCCTGTCTCCAGCCCAGCCTTTTTGGTGCCCCCCATGAGGAAGGTGCCAGAATAGCTTCAGGCCTTGGAGAAGCAATTGCTCACTGCGGATCAGCGAGGCAGCCCCAGCGTCCCTCCCCTGTGCCTGGAGCTCCTCCACCCCATGCGTCACAGTCTCCGGAGGCCTCAGATCTTGGTTACGTAGTTGTTGGGGAACAGGCCCTGTTTGCCCCGCAGTCGACCCGTCCACCAGCCCGAAGGATCTGCAAGGAGACAGAAGGAAGAGGTAAAGGCAGCTCTGCCCTGGGCACACCCAATGCTCCCAAGCGATTGGCCCCATGCATGCTCTTCTCCCTTTTTGGCTTCCTTTTAAGAGAAAAAGTTTGTTGTAAAAAATAACCCCTCCTCCCAGCAGACAGAGATGTGACATGTATGTCCCCTTTCAAGAAAGGGCCTGCAGCCCAGCTTGGAGGAGATATCTCCAGCTGTCACCCCCTCCTTAGGATCCGCTGAGCATCTGAGCTGAGTCCAGCCTTGGCAACAGCTGGCCAAGGGTCTTGCCCAACCTGCTCTGGGGCACCTGGGCTGCACACTTTAGCTGGACATTTCCCCAGTCCTGCCCCTCCCCTCCCCTTTCCCAGGGGTCACCCCCTAACACACCCTGTACATTGTAACTCCATCTCAGAACCCCTACTTTCCACCCTGTTCCAGTCCTTTGACCACAAATAAGGATTTGCTGCACGCTGCTAAGCAGTGCACTGTCTACCCACATTTGCAGCTACAGCCGACAGCTTTGTCTAGCTCTAGTGCAGGGGGGGACATCAAGAAGTTTGTAGAAAAACAGAATGAAAAGGATTTTGATGCAAACATTTTTGAAATTTTGTGTAGAATTTTCAGAATACATATTTTCCACTTGCATTCTGAAGACCCCACATACATTTGAGAAATATTTCATGCATATACAAACAAGCATTTAGAGAAATTGCCTTCTGTATATAAATGATAGCATGTCCTATGTCCTGTATTGTTTTAAAGTTCATTCTTAAAAAAAAATCTTTTTGAGATGCAGAGAAATCCCACCCATTGGTTCACTCCTCAGATGCCCACAGTGATCAGAGCTGGGCATGGCCAAAGCTGGGAGGCAGGCAGGCACTCAGTCCAGGTCTCCCCTGTGAGTGGCAGGAACCCAATTACCTGTCCTGACTACTGCCTCTCAGGGTGCAGCACTGGCCAGGAGGTGAAGTCAGGAGCTGGAGCTGTGTATCAATCTAGGCACTTGGACATGAGACACAGGTATTCTTACCAGTGTCTTAACTGCTAGGCTAACTACCTGCCCCACTCTGTATTTTTAGCATCTTTAAGGATATACAGTAAAGAACACTTCATATCAATATTCAAGAAGCTTTCATGGGGCCAGCACTGTGGTATAGTAGGTTAACCCTCCGCCTGTGGCACCAACATCCCATATAGGCACCAGTTAGAGTCCCAGCTGCTCTACTTCTGATCCAGCTCCCTGCTGATGGCCTGGGAAGGCAGTGGAAAATGACCCAAGTGAGAGACCCGGAAGAAGCTCCTGGCTTCTGATCGGCTCAGCTCTGGCTGTTGCAGCCATTTAGGGAGTGAACTACTTGATGCAACCTCTCTCTCCTCTGTAACTCTGCTTCTCAAATAAATTAAAAAAAAAGCTTTCATGTTCTAAGCCATATATATAACTTCCATATTTTTCTATCATTTGTTTGCCTTTATACTGTTGGCTAGGGGTTCTTAGCAAATTTGACATATGAATTGCAAATACTACTACCCCCCCATTTAATAACTATTTATGATGTTTGAATATTTAAGTAGTTGAGTCAATAGAGCTAAGATTTTATAGCTTCTAGGTTTTGTAACATTTTTGGTAATCTTTTTCTCACACTAGTATTACTGAAAAAGAACTCTTCCCATACTCAATTCTAGGACTTTTATGCATTTAAATACTTACCTATTTTGAATTTATCTTGGTATAGGGAGTGAAGAATGAATCCAAAGTAAATTGTTTTGACATGGGGATTAAGAAGTCTAATAGGGAGCTGGCATTGTGGCACATAAGATTAAGCTGCTGCTCAGGGATGCTTGCATTATCTGAAAGTCAGAGTTATAGAGAGAGACACAGAAATCTTCAATCCACTGGCTCACTCCCCAAATGGCCACAATTGGGCTGGGTCAGGTGGAAGCTAGAAGCTTCCTCCAGGTCTCTCACATGGGTGACAGGGGCCCAACCAAGCACTTGGGCTATCTTCTACTGTTCTCCCACGTGCTTTAGCAGGAAGTTGGATTGGAAGTGGAGCAGCCAGGGCTTGAACTGATACCCATATGGGATGCTGGTGTCTTAACCTTTTATGCCCCAATGCTGCCCCCCCTCCCTTTTAATTCTTAATTCAATTATTTTGTCTGTCAGGTAGAAATATTTCTTTTCAAGCTGGAAAGTCTTTGTCCTTCCCTCTCTGGTTAAAATGCTGTATTTCTTACCTGCTCAATGTCTATGTATGTGTGGGTCTATCTGGATTCTCTGCTAGCCTAGTTATCTCTGTGTCTCAGGCACCCATGCTCCAACTATTCAAATTACAGTGATAACTGATAGCGCATTTTGGTCACTTCTAGGACTCTGCATCTTATACAAATATATATCTGTTTCAATTATACTCTGCTACATACTATTTCTAGAAAAATTTGAAAATATTGAGCAATGAAAAACAATATTGGTAAATGTAATGAGATCACAACTTTTTCTGTTATATCTATACACATACATGTGTGTACACATATACATATAGCTAAATATGGTGTGTGTTTTTACAAAGTTGAGAGTAGTGTCCAGAGTCTATAGCCTAACTGTTCCCTTTTTGTCACAAACGTTTTCCATGCCGGTGCATCAGTGCAGGTTGATTATCTTGAATAAAGTTTTGCCACTTTGTCTCAAGCTTCCCTGAATGCGTACTTGCAGGCTTGCGTACGCAGTCCCCTTTTATTGGGTATTAGCATTTTTGCTGAACAAAGCTGGTGATAAAAATTCTATTTGTGTTTACAGAGAGCTTATTTCACTCCTTATTTTTACTCCTGACACCTGTGAAGAAGGATATTAAAGCCTGCGGGAAGTTGTAAAATAACTCTCAGAGGCTACTTCAAACCAGGGACCTAGAGCTCTCGGCGGGAGCTCCCGCGGTAACAGCCGGGGGAACGCAGAGTTCCTGAGCCGCTCCTTGGCCACCGCCTCCTGAAAGCTACAGGTGCCGTGTGAACCTTCTCTCCTCAGGGAGCTTGCCCTGGGCACACACCTCGACGGCTCCCCACTGTCTTCCCAAGACCTAAGCCTGGTCAGGGCTTTATCACCCGGCCATTTCTAGTGTCCTCACCCCTCATGACAGATCATGTAGATTCCGTGCCAGGGATAAGGCTTAGCGTGTTTCCTAAAATCACCTGCTCTTTCTTTCCGTAGCCTGTCTCTCAGAGCACTAATCCTTCACCACAAATGCTGATTCCTTGGTTGCGTTTTCCTAACATCCTAGGTTAGGAGTCACCTTTGCTTTTCATGTGTCCATAAGCCCTTATGATGTACATAATATACTTTCTCTACCAAGTTAATAAAGCACTCGGCCAAGCCCACAGATCAAGTGTACAATGGATATTATATTGCCTCCCTGGCCTCCAATCATCTACTTTTGTTTGTGTATTTGAGAGACAGAGATGGAGGGGTGGGGATCAATCTCCCATCCACTGGTTTACTCCCCCAATGCCCACAACAGTTAAGGCTGGGTCAGGCTGAAGTCGAGAGCCAGGGATCTAACTACTTGAGTCATCACCTGCTGCCTCTGTGGTTGCACATGAGCAGGAAGCTGCAACTAACAGTAGAGCTGGACTTGAACCCAGACATTCGCTATGAGATGGGGGCATCCCAAGGGGCATCTTAACCGCCAGGCCACATGCTCGGCCCCTCCCATCTACTTTCATTCGAGGAAGCCATGAGATTTGGGTGGGACAGACCTCACCCTGTTTTATAGGCGGCCTCACCCATACAGGGCACGGCCTTTGCCTTGCTGTGGAGGTGGTTCAGGGATGGGCATGCAGCTAATTTGATCCAGTTAGAGTGAAACTTAGGACTTTTGTACTATGGCTAAAAAAAAGAAGTTTCGGAGTAAAGACAAATTTTAAACATGGTTTGATGTGTTGCTCTAGAATTGCTATTGCCATTTTGTTACATGAAGAAACATGGTCCAAGAAGGGGCACCTGTAAAGAAGGAAGCAGAACTGAAAGATGCATTAAAAATGCAGTGGAGGCTGGCTCTGCAGCCTGCAGGTAAAGCCACCTGCTGTGATGCCAGCATCCCCTATGGGCGCCGTTTCACGTCCTGGCTGCTCCACTTCTGGTCAAGCTCCCTGCTAATGCACCTGGGAAAGCAGCAGAGGATGGCCTAAGTGCTTGAGCTGAACCACCCAGGTCAGAGACCCAGAAGAAGCTCCTGGCTCTGGCCTCGCCCAGCCCTAGCCATTACAGCCATTTGGAGAGTGAACAAGAGATGGATGATCTTTCTGCCTCTCACTCTTTCAAATAAATAAATCTTTAAAAACAATAAAAAAGAAGTGAGGTCTAGATCAAAGGGACCCCTGATGCTTGACCTGCCTTTATATGCATTGTCCTCACTTAGAAGAGCTCAAAAATTCCTTTCTTAGTGTTTGTAACAAAGTGCATGTTTTTGGGGAGGCAGTCACAGCCAGCCAGCCCCGCCACTTACCTTCTTTGATAATATCAATAATGTCATTGGCATTGAAGCTGAGTTCATCTGTGTCCTGAGCGTCATAGGCGTACAAAGCCTTGCACTGTGGCACCTGAGGCTTAGGCTTGGGCTGGGGCTTGGGTCTGCCCCCCGCTGGGGGAGGCCGACTGGTCGTCTGTCTCCGGACACTGTGGAGAAAACAGGCAGAAGAGGCATGAGAACCCACAGGAGACAGCAGTACTGCATGATGGGTTGCAGCAGAGGGTGCTGGCATTGTGTCTCAAGTTCCAATCCACCCCCACCCTGAGAAGCTATTTGGTCCAGCACACACTCCCTCAGCTTTCTTCTAGAATTAAACAAGACCTTCCCCTTGACAAGGCTGCTGTTGAAGAGCAACATCAGCTGCTGTGATCATCATGCTTCCAGTATGGAAGGAAATGTGGGAAAGGCACACTCACAAGCAGCTAAAGCACATCTCTACATTTAAATAATCAACAGCTATGTACAGACTCCCCCTCCCCAGCCTTGGAAACAGGACTTTCACCCGTCCACAGAAGCCTGCAGCTCCCCCGTACCTTCCCAGAATCAACCAGTGCCCTCCCCTGCATGGTGACTCCCCTGCTTGCCTTGATGGTTCTAGCACACGTATGACCAGTCCTAAGCCACATGGCCTTCCTATAAGAGGAATCACAGTCTACCACCTGCTCAACATACTCAAGACATACACTGTTGATACATTGCTTTATTCTATTCCAGTGCACAGGTACATCCCAAGCTAGTCACGTAGGCCGCTCGTGCTGGTCATGTGGGGTGGGTCCAGTTTTTACTGTTACAAACATTCCTTGGAGATTCTTGTAGAGGAATGTCTCCAAAGTAGTTTTTCCACGTCAGCACTATTGTTATTTGGGCCTGAGTAGTTCTTTGGTGTGTGTTTATTCGTGAGCACATGTTGCACATGTGGGTGTGTGCGCGCATGACCACCTGCGCACTGCGGGTGTTTAGCAGCATCCCTGGCCTCTACCCCATGGATGCCAGGGACATGCCCCCTCCTTTCATGATCAAAACTATGTCCAGTGCTAGAAGCCTAAACCAAGTCTTGTAGGTTTAAATGTATTCTTTCTACACATTGTGCTGCCTCAGGCACCATTCACATATTGTCTCAAAGGCATGTAACAACTGTTCCTATGAAGTGAGATCTTTAAACTTACTCTGAATTATTAAATCCTTATAAAAAGCAGTTAACATGGAGAGAGAGATATAGAAAGCATTTCACTCCCACTTTGCTAAAGGACAAAGCAACATAAAGCTTACATTCATTTGCTTGAAAAAGAAATTTAAGGTTTCTTCCAAATGGGGCTGGGCTTGTACTCAACGCAGTGGGACTGGAGGTTAGTTCTGGGCAGGTCTGTCCAGGTAGGATGGACAGGGAGGGTCTTCCCTAGGCCCGAGTTCTGGAAAGCACAGGCACAAGTCAGTTTTGAGCTGTGCTCTCGGGGAGCCACAGCCCTCTGGCTGAGGGGTCCCGCGTGGGAGATGCTCATGAACGAGCTAGATCCAGAGGGGACTGGAGGTGGGTGGAGCCTGGCTAGTGGCAGGTAGAACTGTCCCCGGCAGTCCTGGAACTCTCTTGAGACTGGGCTGTGCCCCTGCCGTTCTCTGACCACTGAGGGAGGGCATCTACAGATCATCAGCGTGTCTACTGGAAATCCCCAGGCCCTGCTGGAGAAGCGCTTGTTTCTCTGAGAGCTGGCCAGGCAAGCAGGCTTTTAATTAAGCACCTGTGTACTGGGGACGTTTCAGTAATTGGTTATTAAGAGCCATTAGCCTGGATACCGAAGTCACCCGATTTCCCAGCAATGAGGAGTGGAAGGGAGTGTGGGGGGGTGTCAGAATACCAGGGAGGGAGGAGGCCTGCAGCCTGGCAGCTCCAAGGAGCAGGATTCAGGGTGCATGCATAGGTGCACAGATGCACTTGTATACCCTGAATACTCACAGATGGAAATCTGCCCTCTTGTCCAAAGAAACAAAATCCTACTGTCAACAGTGCAAACTGATGAGGCCTCTGGAGCCTAGGCATTTAGGTACAGCCCCTCCTGCTGGAGGTTCCCAGGGTGGGGGTTGGGGATAAGACAACCCATGACTCCCCGAGAGTTAAGAGTGTCCACATGGTGGCCATTTGGGGAGTCACTACCCCTGCCCTTCTGCCCCAACCTTGGACCAAGCTCTCTCTCATTCCCCTCCTCCACGTCCTCCCTGACACTTGGCGTCCTTTCTAGGACCCCTGGCCATTGGCTTAGCTCAGCTTTTATCAGTTCATTGCCCCCCTCCTTGCCTCCCTTGAAAATCCTAACAGCTTCCCTCTGCTCTTGAGAAAAGGACCTAAATCCTTCACAGCACCTGAAGTGTCCCTGCCACGGGTGGCCCCTACGTAGATTCAGCCTCACCCTGCTGTAGGCCACGCTGATGTCCTCCTATCTTCGTGAGACTGCTGAACCCTGGTTGGGGCAGCGCCCCTTGTCCACATCCTCAGCTTACATCATGGGCACTGGTGATACAGTGCATCACCCCCCAGACCCCATGGGATGTCGGCCATCACCACTGCCATTCAGTGCTATGCTCTGGGAACTAGCCAGGGCCATGAGGCAAGGAAATCAAAGGCTTCCAGCTTGGAAAAGCAGTGGACATGCCTCTGCTGGCAGATGAGGTGGCCTCGCGTGCAGACAATACACTAAAAACTGTCGGAACCAATGAACAAGTTCAGCAAGATTACAGCATGCAAGACCAATATACAAAGATCAGCTATGTTTCCAAGTACTGGCAGTGAACAATCCAAAAATGCAATTCAGAGAAGGACTTCATTTAAAATATTTTTAAAAATACAATACCTTGGAATAAAGTTTGAATCTATTCAGAACAGACTAATCTATACTGACAAAAAGTAGATGAGTGGCTGCCTAGGGCGAGAGGCAAGGGAATGGGGATGGAATGACAGACAACGAGAAGGAAGTTTCTTTTCCAGGGTGATGAAAATATTCTAAAATTAGATTATGGTGATGGGCGCACAACTTTGAATATACAAGGTGTCAACCTATTGAAAGTGTACAGTTCATTTCACGGTGTGTAAATTCTATCTCAGTATGGCTGCTTTGAAGGAAAATATAAACAGCATGGGCTTCTGTGGGCTGGGCAGGGCACTGCTGAGACCCACAGTGGCCTCGCCAGCTTGTGTGCCAGGCGCTGGGTCCAAGGGGAGGAGGATGGGGCTGGGAGGGTCGGGCGTGGTCACTGGTCTCAAGGTGTTAGAGGCAAACACAGGCCAATCAAAGTGAAAAGGCGGGGGGGGGGGGCTGGCACCATGGCACAGGTTAATCCTCCGCCTGCAGTGCCGGCATCCCATATGGGCACTGGTTCTAGTCCCGGCTACTCCTCTTCCAATTCAGCTCTCTGCTGTGGCCTGAGAAAGCAGTGGAAGACAGCCCAAGTGCTTGGGCCCCTGCACCCATGTGGGAGACCTGGAGGAAGCTCTTAGCTCCTGGCTCCTAGCTATGGATCAGTGCAGCTCTGGCCATTGCGGCCATTTGGGGGAGTGAACCAATGGAGGCAGGACCTTTCTCTCTCTATTCCTCTCACTATTTGTAACCCTACATCTCAAATAAATAAAATCTTTTAAAAAAAAAAGTGAAAAGGGGGAATTCGGGTTCCCCGGAGGGCCCCTGGCAGCGGCTGGCTTTGTTGTTCCAGGCCCTGGATGGGGCTCACCTGCAAGCAATGCCAGTCATCTGACCACTTACCCTTTGGCTGAGGGTCTCAGTGCTCAGCACCAAGGGGGCAGGGACCTAGAAGCTGAGGGTAGCCTTGGAGACTGAGTGCGGTGTGGTGGGGGTGGGGAACGGGCGTTTAGGCACCGCTGGCATCCTCACCGGGTAGCTCTCCTGTGCCTAACAAGAGCTCCAAGTGCTGCAGCAGGGCCGCAGCCTCCAGTAGTGAGCACTGCTACCCCCGTGGGCCTTGCTCCCTTGGGAGGCTCCTGGGAGGCCCAGCCCATGGCCACAAGGAGCACAGACCAACCAGCCTTGCAGGACCTGTTCCGCGCCTTCACACACCCTCACAAACCACAAGAGACGTGATCACGGAGGATTCTGGGGTTCCTGGCTGTTTCCATCATTGGCCAGCTCACCCGTGTATACACAAGGCTCCCGGAGCTCCAGGATCCTGGGTCTGGTCACCCTCCTCCCTGACCTATCCCTAGCCCCAGCCGACACCTCCAAGTCTAGCGCAGCTGTCTAGACCCACTGCCATCACCTTCCCCAGACCTGGGCAACCTCCCTGCCCTGTCTGTGCTCGCTGTTCCTGGATGGAGGGCAGCCTGCAGGAGGCGACCACTGGCTCGGGGTGGAGGGGTCTGGGCTGGTTTGAGGCCCAGTTCTATCGTGGCCTTGCCCGTGTCCTGTCACCTCTTTAGAGACCATGTCTTCCTTTGTGAAACCTGAGAGGATTCAGGCAGGAGCCCAGGTCCTTTACCGAATTCTATACAGAGAGCTCTCGGAGCTCTGTATGGTGAGAGGTACTGAGTGACACGCGAGCCTGAGCCCACGAAGCTGGCCGACTGACCACCCCGGAGCCCTGGACGCCACCACCGTGGACAGCCATTTTCCCAGCCTCAGAAACCCAGACGCTCTCCTTTGCGTCACTAGGTGGCGACCCTGTGTAATTAATAACCAAGAGCGATGAAGACATTCAACGGCAGCCAGCAGTTGATTAATGAGGTCATTCAAAAAGCACCAGGGGCCTGGGCTCTGAGCCAAGGCAGTGGGACAAGGAGGCACTGCAGACCTCACATGGCGACCATGACCCTCACGCCCCCTCTGCCGGCCCTGCTCAGTCCCTTGCACTAGGGCTGTTAACACCTTCCGGAACGGTGAGTCGGCAAATTCATACGGCCACGGTTATGAATTAAATCACACCAGCTCTCAATGGAATACATTAAACACAAAGGCAATAAATGCTCACAGCTCCCGCACCCTCGTGGCTCTGCTTCTGTCTATGCCCTGAAGTTATAACGTGCACCACCGACGTCTGGTGCAAACCCCACACGCTGGTGTGCAGCCGCCCTCCTTCCCCCAACTCTGCAGTCAGGGGCAGTCACACTGGTCGCCTGAAATTGGCCAGGGCGACAGTAACTACAGACACTGACAAACCTTACAATTTGGGCATTTTTATTCCCAGAGTACTGAGTACTGAGTGATAATCACTCAGTCTTTAAAAAAAAAGCCTCTGCGTGAGGTGGGCGTTTGCTCCAGGGGTTAAGACACCAGTTAAGATACCTGCGTCCCATATCAGAGTGCCTGGTTCAATATCTGGCTCCAGTTCCTGACTCGAGCTGTCTGCTAATGCAGACCCTGGGAGGCAAAAGTGCTGGCTCAAATAACCGAGTTCCTGCCACCCGCATTAGGGACCGGGGTTGTTTACCGCTCTCCAGGTTTAGTGCCAACCCAACTTTTGTCATTTCAGCATTTGAGGAGTGAACCTGCAGATGGGAGCCCTTCTCTCTGCTTTTTTAATGCCTTGTCTATATCTATAACTATATAGGACTTAATTTTGGTACTTCTGGTATTTTGTGATATACACATTTCTAATAAACCTCACAGGCTCAAAAATTATACAACAATTTCAGGAGTTGACATTGCGGCCCAGGAAACTAAGCTGCTGCCTGCAACTCCGGCATGGAATGCTGGCTTGAGTCATGGCTGCTCTGCTTTCGATCCAGCTGCCTGCTACGGGGACTAGGAAAAACAGCAGATGACCCTAGTTCTTGGGCCCCTGTTACCCATGTGGGAGACCCAGATGGAGCTCTGGGCTCCTGGCTTTGGCATGAACCAACCCCCACTGATGTGGCCATTTAGGGATTGAACCAGTAGATGGAAGATCTATCACTCTTTCAAATAAATTAATCTTTAAAGCAACACAATTATTTACTTGGAATAATGGGGAACACAATACAAATTTCAGACTCTGGGGTTGGTATTATGGCACAGTGAGTTAAACCACAGTTTGCAATGCCAAGTTCAGCTCCCTGCTAATGCTCCTGGGAAAGCAGAAGATGGCCCAAGTGCTTGGGCCTCTGCCAACCCACATGGGAGACCTTGTTGGAGTTCTAGGCTCCTGGCTTTGGCCTGGCCCAGCCCTGACTGTTATGGCCATCTGGGGAGTGAACCAGTGGATGGAAGAGATCCCTGTCTCCTCCTGCCCCGCCACTCTTTGAAAGAAATAATATTTAAAAAACAAAAGAATTTCAGGCTCAAAAATAGCAATTTTTTGTTGACATTTCAATAAAGATTCACTATCTATATATGTGCATGTTAATATGTGACTATAAAACTGTGTACCACTGAGAAAATCCAGTGTTTGAGTACACATAATTTTTATACTGTGCAATTAGTTTTCCTATTATTTCTAGCTTTATTTAAAAAATTTGTTTGTTTGAAAGAGTTATAGAAAGGGGGGGGGGAGGAGAGGGAGAAATCTTTCATCCTCTGGTTCATTTCCCAGATGGCTGCAACAGCCAGGACTGAGCCAAGTCGAATCCAGACGTTTCATCTGGGTCTCTCATGCGGGTGGCAGGGGCCCACGCCCTTTGGGCCATTTTCTGCTGCTTTTCCCAGGCCATTGGCAGGGAGCTGGAGCAGAAGTAGAGCAGCTGGGACACAAACTGGCATCCATGTGGGATGCCTGCTTTGCAGGTGGTAGCTTTACCTGCTGTGTCACAACACTGGCCCCTCTGTCTTTTAAAACAGATTTATTTGAAAGGCTGGACCTCCATCCAGGTCTCCCACTTGGGTGGCAGGGGCCAAGTAGTTAGGCCATCTTCCATGGCTTTCCCAGGTACATTAGCAGGAAGCTGTATCAGAAATGCAGTGGCTAAGACTCAAACTGGCACTGTAGTATGTTGGAACGCTGGTGTCGCAGGTGGCAACTTAACCACTGTGCCACAACTCTGGCCCCTTATTATTTCTGGACCCATCATTTCAGGGTATTTTGTCCACACTAACCACCTTATCCTGTCTCTTACCCACGAACGTAGCAAACACATGAAGAAGCTTGAGCTGCAGCAAGTTCTTTATTCTGAGTAAGGCACATAAGCACATTACACCCAGCTCGATCTGTGAAAACTTGCATTGCATGAGAAGTTCTCTATTAGTGACTGGGGAAGGAAGGGATGACTTTGCCCTAAGACATTGATGCCAATTGGTGTCTGAGCCCTCAGGGAGTGCTGCCAAAGCTAGGAGATGCCAAAAAGCCCATGAGCCAACACAACCCCAAGTAACAGCTCTATATGGAGGTCTAGTTAATTGCTTTCTGCTCTGATCATGGCCATCACGTTCCATGGCATATGAGATGTCAGGATGACTGGAACAAAGATGTTCAGTTAGAGATTGTGGAATAGTGAGGAGGAGTTTGTGACTTTTATTCAGATTGTTCAAGGGGTCCACACTGTGGCACAGCAGGTAAAGCTGCAGCCTGTAACGCTGGCATCCCATATGGGTGCCAAGTCAGGTCCTGCCTGTTTCCCCTCCAATCCCTGGTAGTGGCCTGGGAAAGGCCGCAAAGGATGGCCCAAGTGCTTGGGCCCCTGCCACCCATGTGGGAGACCCAGAAGAAGCTCCCGACTCCTGGCTTCGGCCTGGTCCAGGCCCTCCTGCTGCAGCCATTTGGGGAAATGAACCACTGGATGGAAGATCTAACTGTGCCTTTCAAATAAATAAAGTCTTAAAAATACATTGTGGGGACCGGCGCTGCAGCACAATGGGTTAACGCCCTGGCCTGAAGCGCTGGCATCCCATATGGGTGCTGGTTTCTGGCTGCTCCTCTTCCGATCCAGCTCTCTGCTGTGGCCTGGGAAAGCAGTGGAAGATGGCCCAAGTCTTTGGGCCCCTGCACCCACGTGGGAGACCTGGAAGAAGCTCCTGGCTCTTGGCTTCGGATCGGCGCAGCTCTGACTGTTGCGTCCATCTGGGGAATGAACCAGCGGATGGAAGACCTCTCTCTCTGCCTCTCCTCTCTCTGTGTAACTCTGACTTTCAAATAAATAAATAAATAAGTCAAACGAAGCTCAGAGATGTGGTGATTGTTGCCACCGTTACTGCACAGTTCTCTGGTGTGCTGCTCTGTGCCCACGGAGAAAGCACAGGTATCATGTCTGCGTGTGTGTTGGGGACAAGGTGTCTCCCTGTCTACTTCTCTTTTGTCCTGGCTCTTTCCCCTCAGTGAAGCCCATACTGGGCTGAAGACCTTCGTGGAGCCCAGAGATTTTTAAGTTCTTGAGAATAAAGCCAGGCCTGAGACAGGCCACTGAAGCAGATGAATAGCAGTAATGAAACACATACAGAGGCCGGCGCCGTGGCTCAACAGGCTAATCCTCCGCCTTGCGGTGCCGGCACACCGGGTTCTAGTCCCGGTCGGGGCACCGGATTCTGTCCCGGTTGCCCCTCTTCCAGGCCAGCCCTCTGCTGTGGCCCGGGAGTGTAGTGGAGGATGGCCCAGGTGCTTGGGCCCTGCACCCCATGGGGAGACCAGGAAAAGCACCTGGCTCCTGGCTCCTGCCATCGGACGAGCGCGGTGCGCCGGCCGCAGCGCGCCGACCGCGGCGGCCATTGGAGGGTGAACCAACGGCAAAGGAAGACCTTTCTCTCTGTCTCTCTCTCTCACTGTCCACTCTGCCTGTCAAAAAAAAAAAAAAAAGAAAGAAACACATACAGGAGCCGGCGCTGTGGTGCAGCGGATTAATGGCCTGGCCTGAAGTGTCAGCATCCCATATGGGTGCCGGTTCGAGACCTTGCTGCTCCACTTCTGATCCAGCTATGGCCTGGGAAAGCAGTGAAAGATGGCTCAAGTCCTTGGGCCCCTGCACTCACATGGGAGACCTAGAAGAAGTTCCTTGTGCGGATCTGGCTGTTATGGCCATCAGGGGGAATGAACCAGTGGATGGAAGACCTCTCTCTCTCTCTCTCTCTCTCTCTCTCTCTGCTTCTCCTTCTCTCTGTGTAACTCTGAATTTCAAATAAATACATCTTTAAAAAAAAAAACACATACAAAAGAATTTTCAAATAGTTTTTTGCTTTCATAGCAAACAAGCAATTACCTTATTTAATCCTCAAGAAAATCCTAAGGAATGAGTTTTTACATTACTATGTTGTTATTAACCCTCTCATACAGGGGAGGGCACAGAGGGATACCTTGACAAGCAGGAGGCAGCACAAGGCAGGCACCTGGCTCAGTGAACATGAATGAATGAAACACAAAAAGGAAGGAGCAAATGACCTGGGACCCACACCCGGTTCTTGGGACACGAACTCCACACTCTCCAGGTTTCCCAGCCACCTTTTGCGAACTGCTGCTCCCACACCTCCTGGGTGGGTGCCCCTGGTCCTCGCCAAGGAGACGAAGCAGCTTTCAAGTATCACCTCTTTGTTCTGCAGATGTGAAATTTACGTCTTGGAATTCCAAGAAGGAAAATAATGGCATTTTATTTCATTGGCCTTTAAAAATATGCTCTGTTCCAAAAGGCTGAATCTATAAACATTACTGGAAATGTGGGAGTGGACGCCAGGAATTCCTAGGCTCCGTGTCTGCCCGGCCAGGATATGGCTGCCGCTCCTGTAGATTACGGGTTGAGAAATATTGCTATTGGACACTGGCTGGAAATTTTAAGCGCCTTGAAAATATGACTCCATTAGGAGAGTCTTGACAAGAGACTCTCGGGCAGCTTTACATTTTTCTATCAACCCCTCCTTTGTGGCACGGCCAGAGGCCTTGCCACGGAACGCTGCAGTATTTTTTCTGTTGGATTAATCTCTGGAGTATCCTGACATTTCCTCAAGTTGTCCTTCCATGAAGTGGACCAGAGGATTAAAAAAGGCAACAGACATTTCCAGTCTGGGTTTTAATGCTCCCACGAAGGAGCCGCAGGCAGATTGAGTGCATTTGAATTCCAGGTTGCCCCGGATTGAGTGGCACAGGAGAGGAATGAACTGTTAATCCGAATCTTGCCTGGCCTGTTCTTTCTTTGGGAATCAGAAAAGATCTTCAACTTGACTCAGGCTTTTCCTTTTTGATTTATAAATGTTGGGGTGTTTTGTTTGATGTGTTTATTTTCATCTACTTGAAATACTGAGCAACAGAGAGATTTTCTATCCATTGGTTTATACCCCAAATGCCCACAGGGTTTGGTTAGTCCAAAACCAAGAGCCTGCAATGCAATCTGGGTCTCTCACATGAGCAGCAGGGACCCAAGCACTTTAGCCATCACCTACCACCTCCCAGGATGCACTAGCAGGAAGCCAGATCTTAAGTGGAGGAGCCAGGAATTGAACAGGCACTACAATGTGGGATGCGTGCTTCCCAGGTAGCAGCTGAAGCCCGCTGTCTCCATGCCTGCCCCTGGATCAGGCTTTTCAAAAGCAGCTAGCTAAGGATTCCCTCTGTACATCTCTTAGTGTTTCTTGGAGAATGATAATGATGATCTTATTAAGCTACCAAGAGCGCAAACATTGCAATGCAAGGTGAAGAATCCAGTTGGAATGGTAATTAGCTTAGTGAAGGCTGCATGCTCTCTCCAAAAATAACCAACTGGTGAAGACTTTCCTGAATTAACTGGAGGTGCTAATTATACCACTTGATTTTATCCATTGTACATGCTCCAAAAGAAATAATTGCTCAAGCTAATTATATCTGTAAAGAAAAAGTGCATTGAGGGATGGGAGGGAGATAAGGAAGCTAAACCCAGGGTGTGAAGCCCAAGGAGAGAGAAGGGACCATGGAAATCTTATTTTCTTTCTCTTTTAGATTGATTCAAGTTCACTGCTTAGAACTATACTGCATATAGGAATCATGTCTGTGGAAAAGGTACAAACTCGAGATTCCAAAATTTCATGCATGCTCCAGCAGCTTTCTGTGGAACACACACAATTCACGTTTTCTTGGCAAAGGGGAGAAAATGTGAAGTAACCATGAGGCTCCCACAATGCCATCCAAAGGTCTCTGTCTATATTATAAACTTTCAATCTTCACGTTAATAGCTTTTAGAATGTAAACACTAAGTAAAAGCTCAGTTCTTTGACCAAATAAATTTTTTTTAATTAATGACATTTATTTGAAAGGCAGAGTGACAGAGATCTCCCATGTTCAGGCTTACTCCCCAAATGCCAGAGCGGGGCCAGGCTGAAGCTTGGCGGCTGGCTCTCAATCTGGGTCTCCCATGTGGATGGCAGGGACCCAAGTACTTGAGCCATCACCTCTCAGGGTGTGCATTAGGAAGCTGAATTTAGGAGTGGAGCTGGGACTTGAACCCAGGCACTCTGATAATGGGAGGTATGCATCTCAAGCAGCAGCTTAACTGTTATGCCAGGGGCTGGCGCTGTGGCGCAGCAGGTTAATGCCCTGGCCTGAAGCGCCAGCATCCCATATGGGTGCCAGTTCTACTCCTGGCTGCTCCACTTGCGATCTAGCTCTCTGCTATGGCCTTAGAAAGCAGTGAAAGATGGCCCAAGTCCTTGGGCCCCTGCACCCACATGGGAGACCTAGAAGCTGCTCCTGGCTCCCAGCTTCAGATTGGCGCAGCTCCAGCCATTGCAGCCAACTGGGGAGTGAACCATCGGATGGAAGGCTTCTCTCTCTCTCTCTCTCTAACTCTGACTTTCAAATAAATAAATCTTAAAAAAAAAAAAAAAAAAAAAAAAAAATCTTGTTATGCCCAATGCCTGCCCCAAAGGCCTTCATTTCTTAAAGGACGTTGCACAGATTTGCTGAGTGACTGAAGAGGAGGCTGGCTAGGATTTGTGTACATGCTGGACTGGATGTGCCTGATTAATAACAAACAGGAAAATCTTAGTGCCTGCTAGATGGCAAACCTGTCCTCTCCTTTCAGCCTCCTACAGCCGGACTCCAAGATAGCATGGTGCAAATCTGAAGGCAGCAAAGGGAGTGAGAAGACTCAAATAGGGAACCACACAGCTGCGGGCTGGAAGGGAGCAGCCTCGGTTAAGACACAATGTTCCTGCGTTGCCTGCTTTTGGCTGACAGATGCTCCTAGCTGGCTGATGTGCAAGTCTGTAACTTGCAAAGCGGGCTGGAACGATGGCTGTGCTTGCCAAAACCAAAGCGAGTAGGAAGCTAGCAGACAGAGTTAAGAGATTTGGTGCATTTTGTCGGTTATTTTGAATCCTCCGCCTACCTTGGGACACCAAACTGGAACTGGGAAGAACTGTGTGGTTACTGCGGTACTGTTTTACATCTGAATAATGTGGCTCTGGGTTACAGGGTGAAAATCCCACCAGCTTAACGGCACCCTTCCAGTCCACCTTTACAGGGACCTATCCCTGGCCTTGTCAAACAGGTACCTTGAGACCAGTGGCTTTCACAATGTGTTCCCAGCACCAGCAACCATCAGCCTCACCCGGGAGTTTGGTAGAAACGTACATTTTTAGAGGCCAGCACTGTGGTGCAGCGGGTTGAAGCCCTGACCTGAAGCGCCAGCATCCCATATGGGCACCGGTTCAAGTCCCAGCTCCTCCTCTTCCAAACCAGCTCTCTGCTATGGCCTGGGAAAGCAGAAGATGTCCCAAGTGCTTGGGCCCCTGCACCTGCATGGGAGACCTGAAAGAAGCTCCTGGCTTCAGATCAGTGCAGCTCTGGCCATTGCGGCCATCTGGGGAGTGAACCAGCAGATGGAAAACCTGTCTCTACCTCCCTCTTTAACTCTTTGAAATAAAGAAAATAAATCTTTAAAAAAATACATTTTTAAGGCCCAGACCTACTGAGTCAGAAATTCTGGAAGTGGGCCAGCAAGCATGCCACGTGACTGTGGTACACAGCAGAGTTTGAGAACTACTGCTTTTATGTCAGGACAGACAGGTAATCCATGGCCAGCAGGATGGGTGAGACACAGCTATTTATACAAGTGTGGGAGGAGTAAGAGGAGGAGAGAGAGAGATGCCCAATGAAGGGTGCTGCCAAGGCAGGAACCACGCCGATCACGGCACGGCGGTGGCAGGAGGGCTGCTCACACGGAGGAAGGCTCTGCTGTTGCTCAGCACGGGCCTGCTTTGCACGCAGCTCTCTGATCCTCCTCTGGAGCTTCCTCATGGTCCCAGAGACATGGAAAGAATGGAAAAATGGAAGTGGGCCTGAGGCTAGGGAAGAGGTAGGAGAGTGGGCTGAGCTCAGTAGACCGAACGGCTCCCCTACTGAGAATCATGTCGAGTTGGAAGATTCCTTAGAAGTCACTAGTTCAGCCACCAAGAGATAATGGTCGCATCACCACTGCCGCCACACCACCGTCATCATCCCCATCCCCACCAAGGCACCAAGGACCATGCTAGGCAGTTTATGTTTGCATCTCTAGTCCTCCCAACCTCCAGGTGAGCTTGATGGTGCTGCGTCACGGACATACCCAGGAAACTGAAGTTCTCCCAAGGTAAGTAGGAAGCCTCTGATCAGATGTGCAGCAGTGACTGCTGAAGAGAATTCCCGTTCCCTTACCTGGAATTTGACCACATCACAGCGTTTCTGCTGGTGCTTTCCACCCGCCCTGTGCCGACTACATGCAGCAACAAGCCGCTCCTTCCATCCTGGGGCAGTGCATCCTTGGGCTGCTAGAATGTTCTTTTCCTGGTTCCCAAATACACTTCCTGGCAGGGTCTCCTCCCTGGTCTGGGAGTTGGCCCTGGTTCCACCTTCATGACTGCACAGAGGAGGCTCATCCACACTTTGCACCGCCAACTCTATCAGTCTGTAGAGTTTCAGGAACCCTCATTTAGGCTGCAGGGCCTGAGTCCCTTCCCCCACTCTGCCATGAGGATCTATATTCCTAAACAGCCACATCTCATAGAAGGTTGCCATGCTAATCTCAATGCTGCAAAGACTCCTGGAGCTGCTGTATTCATGCATCTGCAGGCACAGACCCGAATCAAAATCCTCATCATGACCGAAACATGTCAGAGAGCATAAAAGGCCCCAGAGCAACCAAACCTTAGGGCTACTAAGGGACCCCTCTTCTGATGTCTCCAAGATAAGCTTTCTCTGGACAACGACATGAATTGTGTGCTACCAACCTTTAGAAAGGCCAGCCATGGCCCCCCAGCCTGGGGTCCTGGATTACAGCATGTGGGTAGAAAATGGAATTTAGAATCATGCATTATGAGCTCAAAGACTCCCTGAGCCTTTGGTGTGACTGGTGAGACGGAGCTTGTCAGCCTCAGCCACAGCACGTGCGACTCTTACCCTGCAGCCCCCTGGTCCGGGACCTTGAGGAAATCCAGGCTCTCTGGCGTCTGTGACACTCTGTCCGAGCCAGTGGACTGCTGCCGCGGCAATGGTGGCCGGGCCATGGAAGTGTACAGGCTTCTCTGGTTGGACCTCTGGTTTCCTGGGATGTGGGGCTGTGGCACAAACTGATTTTTGAGGACTCCATTCTGGTTGTATCCTAGAGAGAAGACGACAGAAGAAAATAAAGCTGAAAATTTCTGATCCCTTGCGAAAAGTTCTCCAAATTTCTGCCATTTAAGAGTTCTAGGCAAGAGTTATTTAACTTCTCTGGACCCATTTCTGCTAATAGCATCAGAGGACTGGAGCACTCACATCGTGCTCCCCCGTCCCCCCGCAGCTATACTGAGGTATCACTGACAAATAAAACAGCCTATCTTAAAGGTGTACAGTGTGATCCAGTTAATACACTGTCGGCTGCCCAGGAAGTGGCTGCAACACAGTAGGCCCTCAGCACACGCTTGCTGAATCTGACAATAGAATCCCCAGATGTTCAGGAATTCCAGGAAAGGTAAGCTTGTGGCGAGCTGGCAGGCACACACTTGGGTCTAAGACAAAATGCGAGGTTATGACTCAGCAGGGCTGGCAGGCAGCTGTTTAAACAGCTCGACATCCATTTTAAGGGGTCAGTCCTGGTGTCCTTGGCAGGAGCCTGCTGGGTGAGGTGGAGGGAGCACTCCACACAGGCAAGGAAATGTGGCCACCCGGCCGGATCAGTCCAGATGAGCAAATTCTCTCAGCCAAAGAGCACTTGCAGTCCAGATTGCGTCAGCCGAAAGGTGATGGGTCCTGGTCACAGGCTCCAAACCAGGGGTCTTGATGAAGAGGGCATCGTCTCCCCAGGCTATGAAGGAGCCCTGATCTCTCCTCCTGCTGATAGATCCGGGCAGAGTAGACAAGAACAAGACTCCCTGAGGCCCACTTCCAACCAAGGCACGACCTTTAGCCAACAGAAGGAATTAGGGGTTCATTCAGTCCCGGCTCTGCCTCTGCTCGCTGCACTGCTCTTGGGCAAGACTGGTGCTCTTGCATTGTCAGGTTTGTTCAGTAAAGAACAAGGAGGGGGCCAGTGCTGTGGCACAGGTTAAGCATCTGCCTATGGCACTGGCATCCCATATGGGCGCTAGTTCGAGTCCTGGCTGCTCCAGTTCTGATCCAGCTCTCTGCTAATGCATCTGGGAAAGCAGCAGAGATGGTCCAAGTGTTTGGGCCCCAGCATACTCGAGGGAAACCCAGAAGATGCTCCCGGCTTCAGATCGGCCCAGCTCCAGCTGTTGTGGCCATTTGGGGAGTGACCCAGCAGTGGGCTTTGCCCTCCCTAGTAATCGCCTGTGGAGCTCCTACCATGACCAATAGTTTTCTGCAGGTGGAGCTCTCAAGAGGCTAACTCTTCATCTAGTTCTCCACCCCACATTTCCTCCTACAGGGCCCCCAGGCCAGGTCAGAACTAGGCATCAGGGTCGGAGGAAAATGGCCTCTCCCTTCATCTCATGCCAGTGAGGTCTGCATGGGCTTTCCCCAGCATCTGAGGAGGGGTAGGGCAGTGCAATCCCACTTGCTGCCAAGGAGAAGGGCATGCCAGAGAGGATGTGCCTGAGGCAGGGATGCCCAACCCAGAGCCGGCAGAGGGGTTGCTCCAGACCCACTGGTCCACAGTGCATTGAGAAATCAAGAGTCAGCATCGATGGGGCCAGCGCTGTAGTGCAGCGGGTTAGGTCGCCATCTGCAATGCTTGCATCCCACATCACAGTGCCAGTTTGAGTTCCACTGCTCGACTTCCAATCCAATTCCTTGCTAATACACCTGGGAAGGCAGAAGATGGTCCAAGTACTCAGGCCCCTGCCACCCATATCAGAGACTCAGAGAAGCTCCTGGTTCGTCCAGGCCTGGACCCGGGTGCCAAAGCCATTTGGGGAGTGAAACAGTGGATGGGAGACCTCTTTGTCTCTCCCTATGCCTTTGAAATAACTAAATCTTTAAAAGAACATTAAAAAAAAAGAGCTAGCATTTAGAAACATTCATGGCAGTTTGACAGGTATATTTTATGTCTACTGACTCTAATAAGAATTTTTGGCTTATATTTTGTATGTCTGTAAAATTCCAGTCTTCTATTTCTATTGTATTTTACAAAACTATGGTTTTGTGATGAACTGGAAATGTTTTCAAAAACTCAGAAAACAAAACAAAATCTTGGCCCTTCCCTATTGATAGTCTGAGACGCGCTAATCCAATGAATTCAGGTCCTTTGGCTTCATTTTATTCATGAAGAAACTGTCACTTCAAGAGACTGGGAGCCCTGCTCCAGGTCACTCGGTGGCCTGGTTTGGCCTGAAGCTACTCTGGCCCACCTGACTGCGGGAAATGAGCTTTCCAGGGAGCCCTGGCCAGAGCAGAGAAGTAATGCGATACTGCAATTGCTTCCTGCGGCTTCCTTTGTCCTTGGATTTTCTTCAAAGATCCAGGAAGCAAGGAGGAGAGTGAGCTGGGCTGAGCCAGGAGGGAGGCTGCAGAGACGAGAGTGAGTTCCCACCGCCGGGCGCTGGCTTCTACGTGAGTGTGGCCAGGGGCTTCCAGGGCAGGAGACACAAGAGATGTTTTCACTGCCTGTCCTGGACACAGGTGCACACAGGGATGATCTGAGACGAGAGCTCCCCAAACTCCTGGACCTGGAACCCTAAACTGACTAAATAGCCACCACTCTGGGAACAGCTTTTTGTGAACTGAATTTTGTGGAATGATGGGAAAACATGTCAATTTCCAAAGTGCTCTTGGAACATGAACCAGATGTGGAAGGACACAAAAATCTTCAATTTATTCTGGCTTGTTGTTTATTGATCTGTAAGTTATCTTTTTATTTTCAGAAGAATGAGAAATATGAAAACAAAAAGGCCCCCCCAAGCCCCTCTTGTGGCAATTTTAAAATTCTTTTAGGAGTTTACTAATTTATTTGAAAGGCAGAGCGAGAAAGAGAGAATCTTCTATCCACTGGTTCACTCCCCTAAAAAGCTACAACAGCCAGGAGGTTTCGGCCAGACTGGAGCCACGAGCTCCATCCGCGTCTCCCACATCTGTGGCAGGGGCCAAGCACTTGGACCTTTATCCACTGCCTTTGCGAGCACATGAGAAGGAAGCTGCACTGGAAGCGGAACAGCCAGGTCTCCCACCGGCGCTCCGAGACAGGATGCTGGACTGCACGCTGTGGCCTAACCCACTGCGCCACCACACCAGCCTTGACTTTGAGGAACAGATCTTCCGGATTCTAACTAAGAATACATTTTTCTGCCCACTCCTTAAGCTGTTAACTAGTTGAAAAATTCCACAGAGGGATCTGCCTGGAGCTGGCTAGTAGGGGTGGGGTTAGACCCAACCGACTCCCTTTCCATGAAGGCAGCACGCCACATCCCCAAACTGACAGCATTCAGTTGTCACAGAAGAGTCCCTTTTGCTGATACGGATGCAGGACGATCTTCCTAAGGGGGTCATACAGACGGGTGATGAAACCCAGATGGTTAGCGCCGTGCCGGCTCAGTCTCACTGTCACTTCTCCTAAGTTTGGGGGTCATGAGCAGGGCCAGTGTGTCGGTGGGAGGACACCTGGCGCTGCATCGGTCCGTGCTAATGATTGGGTTCCTTCCCATTCATAATGGACCACGCACGGGTCCAGGTTTAGTGGCGTCAGTCCCAGTGCTCACCTGGGGGAAGAGGGGCAGCTCTCATGGGGTAGTTGGCGTTCTGAGTCCCGCTGGAATAACCTCTGTTTTGGATGGTGTTCCTTCTGGTAGGACCTGAAATAAACAAGCAAGACGAAGTGAAAGTCAGTGCTACTTAGGGTTCCCATGGAAAACTTTAGGGAAGGGGACGGGTACAGAGGAGATGGGATAGTCCATGGAAGTACAGTACTGGAAGCCCTGAGGTGGGAGAGGCGAGAGCACGTGTCCACAGAGGCACAGTGCTGCATCACTGGAGATGGTGGCTTTTCAAAGACAGACTGTAGACACTGCAGACACAGGAGCGCCCAGTGTTAGCTCAGCACCTGGGCTCTGCACAGCGGACATCGGCACCCAGCACAATCCCACATTGACTGCACACCTGCCTGTGAACGGAGCCCTTCACGCATGAGCTTCTGTGTACAGTTTGCCCCCTGGGCACAGAGGCCACGAAGGGGAGAAGCAGATCTGCACGTCTGCCCATAGACGTGGAGGAACCAGGCGACACCCCCGCGGGCTGGAGTTAGGGCTGGGACGGCAGGGCCAGGAGACATCTCTGAGAACAGTAGAAAGGTCTCCAGTGGGCCATGAAGGAGGGCAGGATAAGCAGCTGCAAGAGGGATGCAGAGGGAATTTCTTGCAAAGAGAAGTACTGAAGAACACAGGAGGGTGAGAAGTGACCAAGCACGTATGGCATCAAGCAAGGGAACGGCCCTGTGGGTCCTGGGAGGGGATGCTGGGCGAGCCGGCTGTGAGGCCCAGCGCCAGGCACAGGGCTCCCTTTGGTACTGAGACCACCCCTCCCCACCCAGGAGGGTGTAACCAACTATGCTGTTAGTCCATGTTCTGCTTTGGGCCTACTGAACACCCCATGCACCTTAGAAGGCCCCACTCTGTGCCCTGCGGTCCGAGCCCTGTGGATGGCTAGGCCTCTGCATGCCAGCTGGGTGTGGCCAATGGGAGGCGCAAGGCAGGAGACAGGAGTGCCAAGGACAGAGGGGCTGGGTACTGAGTGTGCCGGCCTCCTGTCTGCGTCTTTAGCTCAACCCTTCTCTCCCTCTGCTGCTGCGGGTCTGCTGGCAATAATGTTGCCTTTTCCTGGGACCCTACTTGTTTCCCTCTGCCCCCACCTTTGATTTAAAATTATCTTCAAAAAGTCACTGAAATGTGCTATCCGATTAAGTGCCGACCAATACACACACACACCAACGCTTCCCGAGTGGGTCCACACACATACAGATACGACAACAGTAGTCGACATTGTACCAACATATCCGAGAGCACACCAATGCATAGCTCTGCGGACGGGTTTGATCAAAGCCTCTTTTCTATGTGGCATCCTCTTCACTGATGGGCTAACTGTAGGGCATATGAATCCACAGCCCACGTGATGATTCTGTTCTGTGCATTATAAACGTAAGTTTGTAATGCCAGGCACCCTATTCAGAAAGTCGTCAGCTGCCCGTTTCCCTCGATGTTTCTCGGACCTGAAACGCCCCCTCCCGGAAGCAGCAGCTGTCCCGAGGTAGCCTCCCAGAGGTGGGCATGCACTGTCAGCATTGGGCCACAAGAGCGGGGTGTGGAGCAGCATGCCGCCGGCAGAGCCCTGGGACACTTACGGGAGTTCTTGGGCAGCCCAGGTCCGATGCTGACCTGTAGCACTTTGTTACTGGGCTTGAGGACGGCCAGGTCACCGAAGCCTTGGTGGAACTGCACCTGTCGAGAGCCCCCGGCACTCCAGGGACCCCAGTTCTCCTTTTTCAACTTCAGTTCAAGCCTGCAGCAAGGGCACGTGGTGGAATTAATGACCCGATCAGAACAACGGTGCTCACGGACCCCAGCAGGGCGTACAGCTGCACGGAAGGTGTGCCACACCGTGGGGACCAGGTGCAGGGCCCTGGGGGTGGGCATAGCAGTCAGGTGTGGCACAGCTGCCAGGTGACTACTGCGCCAGAAGCAGATGCCTCGGGGAGCGGCACCTGTGAGAACCCAGTTGACCAGGGAGACGCCCTGCTCACTGGCCAGCGTCACTTTGTCAGGTGGGCTCAGAGGCAACGGTCAGAAGGGACAATTTCCAAGGCACACCTGCTGTGCCGCGTCACTGTGCTTTTCACTGGACATTGTGGGGGGCCGACAACTTCCAGGCCACACCTGCTGTGCCACGTCACCATGCTTTTCACTGGACCTTGTGGGGGACCGAGAGATGCCAGGCACGAGGCGCCTGAGGGCACCTTGGCTTAGAACGTGACCATGATTTAACTGTGATCACATCGTCACCACCACTCCCCACACCCAGGGAGGGGACAAAAGCATGAGCCACCAAGATCCAAGTAGAAGGGAAGTGTTCTCATTGCTCCCAGCTCCCCAGCCAGTTTGAAATTTTCCCTAGCACCTCTAGGCCTCCATCATGCAACCCATATTCTATTTAAGCTTGTGTTTGCTCATGTTGCAACAAAGAAAAACCATTTTCAGTAGCTGTCTATTAGACACCTCCCTCATCGAGGCACTGAGGCTGGGTCTCAGCCTCATTCTTCTCAGCAGGAAGAAACAGATTGTATTTCCATTTCACTGATGGGGAAATTTAACAGGAAAAGCTAAATAACTCACACACAGCGAATGGGAGAGTAGAAATTCAACAGGATGCCTGTATCTGGTCCATTTGCCCATGTTGTCAGGGAGCGGAGACCCAGGCGGCGGCCGCCCCCGGCCCCCAGCCACCCCTGTTCCATCATCTCACCCGCTCCCTGCCTGACTGCACCTTCTGCTCGGCTAAATAAAAGCCTCTTCGTGGTGATTCATAAAGACGTGCCTTTCCCTGCCTCGCTTTGCTGGTCTTCATCTAAATCAGGAAACGCACCACTCTCTGAAGTTACTATTTCACAACCACCCAGTCCGTCTTCTGCAGCTGCTAATATATCCCTGGGGGGAAACTGAGGCACCCAGGGGTGGGAGCCAGTCAAACCCCACGCGCCACCCACCCCGTCCCCCTTCCCCTCCTCTCGGCCTGAATCTCTGGGGCGAGCCCGAGGCCCCTTTCTGCTCCGCGCAGCAGCGAGAGCCCCAGGTTCCGACTTACGTGTTGCTGAATTTCAGAGGTAGTTGCTTCTGAGTCTTTTCCTCGTATCGCTTTGCTAAGAGGCTTAAGAATTCAGTTTTGAAGACGGATTCAAGCAAACTGTCATACTCTTGCTCGTGGAGGATGAAAATGTCATCCTGCATGGTGCTGTAGAGAGAGTGGACAAACTTCATCACAGTGGCACTGGGGCTTCCTGCTTTACTCTGGGGCTCACTTAGCTAACAGCTAGTACTAGGCTTCCATAGTTCTTCTTATCATAAGAGATCATCTTTAAAACAAAACACAACCAGAATGACCCACATGATACAACTGCTGGCACGTGACCTTGAAGGAATTTGGTAGCTCGCCAAAAGCATAACCAGAATACCTCTCCCACGTGACTTTTACGATACAGGGTTATTCATTTGAAAGTCAGATTGAGAGAGAGAGAGGATCTTCCATCCAATGGTTCACTCTCCAAATGGCCACTGGACCAGGCTGAAGCATCAGAAGTAGCAGCTCAGACTTGAACCAGCACCCGTATGGGATTCTGGGGTTGCAGACAGTAGCTTCACCCACCATGCCACGACATCGGCCCCTGCTGTGTGATTTTTAAAGTCAGAACAATTTAGCCCATATAAAAAAATCTATTTTCAAATTCTATATCCTTAAGATCCTAAAAACCCAGAATATTATTAACAGAATGTGACTGAAACTGAATAATCCCACGTAAGTTTCAAGGTGGTAGAATTTCTCTAGTTGTAGCTATTGTAATAAATTTGAACTTGAAAAACTGAAGCTTGCTTATCAAAAGGGAAGCCAGCGTCCTGGATCCCAGAGGCACTCGCTAAGAGCCTGCTGATAACGGCTGGGCTTCTCCCGCCTGCCAGGCTGCTAGAATGTCCAGGTAGATCCAGGCACCGAGATACCCAAGGCAGGTGTACAAACAGCAAGCGAGCACACAATAGCACCATCAGACGAACACATTTCTTCAGATGAGGGAAGAGCACATCTTTGCAGGAATCACATGTCTGGGCAGGATGGGGGACTGGGACAGTCACGCCTGCAGGTTCCAAGGAGCACAGAAGAGAGAGGCTGAGGCAAAGCTTGCCCACACCTGATGCTGTAGGAAGCAACAGCACCTATATAACTGAGGAGCCCTGTTTGCTAGGCTCTGAGCCGCACTGCTCAGTGAATGAGGCCACCAGCAAAGGCCATGTGAAACCTAAGGATCTCCAAGCACCACTGTCAAATAATCAAGACGACCTTTCAATGGATGGCATCTTGTTTCCCGATTACGTGAACTGGCTCCAGTGCACTGACCAGGGTGATATTTTAATCTTTCCCAGTGCAGGACACACCCAAGAGGTGGTCCTTTTAACACCCAGAGCCAAGCTGTACATCAAACTGGAGCCAAGCTCTGCTGCTAGTGTCCCTGGGACAAGTAGGACTCGTGTGGTTGAGACACAGCTGATGGCGAGGCAAGGGGAACAGGTGGTGGACGAGGGTATAAAGAACCTTTCTGACTGGGCGTGGATCCTCCATGTATAACTTGACTTCCTCATCATATCTGTTTGTATTTACTTTAGAGGGAGAGACAGAGAGGCAGACAAAGCGGGCTCCCATCTGATTTACTCCCCAGAGGCTCACAATGGCTGGAGCCGTGCCAACGTGGAAGCTGGGAGGCAGGAACTCAATTGAGGTCTCCCAAGAAGGTGGCAAAAACCCCATCAGTTGAGCCGTCACCACTGCTTTCCAGGGCCTGCGCTGGCAAGAGGCTGGAGTTGGCAGCAGAGCCAGGACTCAAACTCGGGTATTCTGATGTGGGATGCAGGCTTTAAACTGTGTCTTAACCACTAAACTAAAAGCCCACACCTTGAACTTCATCCATTTAAATGACAGCTCCTGCAGTCTGTGTTCAGTCCACTGAAAATCACAAGAGAGGGTTGGGCCTTCATTGGGACCACAGGTCCTCCTTCGACAGGCAGCGCTGGTGGGCTCTCCCCCAGGCCTGTTGGGGACCTGCAGGCACAGCCACAGTCTCTCTGATGGTGTGGATATGTCCCCCTCCCCTACCTCTAATCTGTCTCTTAACTGTCAGGGTGGTAGAACTGAGGTGGGTGTCCCGGGTGGGTGACTAAGTCAGCACCGTGCATAGAAGAGGTGCAGTGGAGCCGTCTGCCTCTTCTGCTACGTGAGGCCGCAGGAAGAAGTGTCCCCTCGGAAACAGAACGCCCACTTGCCACCAACCAAAGCTACCTGTGCCTTGATCTTAAACCTCCAGCCTCCAGCACTGCGAGAAGTAAGTTTTTGTTCTTTACAAACGACCCAGTCTCAGGCATTCTGCTATAGCAGTGGGGTAGACTAAGACAACTTCCTTCCATGAGGTTCAGCCCGCCCCTCAGCTGCCCTACAGCAAAGGGGCCTGGTTATTCCCAGGAGGAATGGGGGTCTCAGGCAGGGGCACAGCACATTGGGACTCTAAGGTGCAGAGTGGCAGGACACACAGAACACAGGGCGGGAATGGGGTAGCACCTGAGCAAAGAGTTGTGGCCCTCTCCCAGCCCGGTTATCAAAGAAGAGTGTGCCAAAGAGTCTGCCTTAGAAGTCGCAACACTTTACAGGCATTTGTGGGTGAGTACTGGCCATTATGTTCTCTCAAGACTGTTCTCAGACATCCCTTCTTCATAATCACATGTCTTGCCCACTCTTGAGATTACAGCAATGTAGGCTTTGCTATCGTAATGAAGCCCCTGACCATCAGTGGTTTAAACAGAGCATTTACATCTATCACTCGACGGTGTGTGCAGAAGCAGTTCAGCGCCAACAGGCTGGCTCTCCAGTGCCTAGGAGACAAGGAACTACTTCTCCTTTAAAGGCATGACCAGGAAGTTGCATGAAGCACTTCTGGTCACACCCCATTGGCCAGAACTCAGTCCCATGGTTATAGCTAGCTGCAAGGAAGCCTGGGAAATGTAGTCTTTTGAGTAGGCTGCTAATGATATAAAAAGATAAGAATGGGCGCTGTGGGTGAGCTCACAATTTTCACTACATTTCCTTGTTCACAAACACTTCCAAAAGAAGGACTGAAAAATCTTTTCCAGGGCCGGCACTGCAGCTCAATAGGCTAATCCTCTGCCTGCAGTGCTGGCACCCTAGGTTCTAGTCCCGGTCGGGGTGCCAGATTCTGTCCCGGTTGCTCCCCTTCCAGGCAAGCTCTCTGCTGTGGCCCGGGAGTGCAGTGGAGAATGGCCCAAGTGCTTGGGCCCTGCATCAGCATGGGAGACCAGGAGAAGCACCTGGCTCCTGGCTTCAGATCAGTGTGGTGCGCCGGCCGCAGTGCGCCGGCCACAGCGGCCACTGGGGTGTGAACCAACAGTAAAAGAAGACCTTTCTCTCTGTCTCTCTCTCTCACTGTCCACTCTGCCTGTCAAAAAAAAAAAAAAAAAAAAAAAAAAAAAAAAAAAAAAGAGAGAGAGAGAAAAGAAAAAGAAAAAATCTTTTCCAAAAAGTTGATTATATATCTCAGAGGGTGTGGCTACACAGCCACGGTCAGAACTGTCTTGATCGTTTTAACATTTCAAAACTCTGAAAAGCACTCTGTGAAAGGCTGTGGAGGAGAGCTCTGCCCAGTCACCTGGAGTCAGCGAGGTCGAGTGCGGACACCCCAGCGCCGAGAGACTACGTCCAGCGTGTGTGATGGCTGGTGGAGGGGCAAATTAGAGGCACGGCTCCTGGGCAACAGGGGCGGGGAATTGAACTCACTCCTGGTTTAGGCGGTCGACTCAGAGTGCTGCTGCCACGTATCCACGCGTCTGCTTGCCTGGCTGTCCTACGGCTAGACGTCGCTGCTTCAACAGGGCTAAGTGAGCCCAACACAAGTGACTTTGAGCACTCCCGTCTAGTATGCTTAGATTTATTAGGCTTTTCATTACCATAAAGAAAAAAAGCCAGCAGGCCAAAACATCAAGGTCCATGATCAGCCTGAATCTAGAACTGAGAAGAGAGGTGTTTGGATACTCTGCCTTCAACCATCAGATCCAAAACCCTCGCTTTGGTGACCCAGGCAGAGGAGTTAGTCCAACAGGCCTCCCGCAGGCCAGCATTTCAACCTGCACCCCTTTCCTTAGCTTACGCTCCTGGACCTGAACACAAAGCTTTCAGGTTTATTTATTCTTAAAAAAAAAAAAAATCAGACTTATCTTTGGACTTCACCCCGTCTTATTTCACATGCTCAAGCTGCAATTCCTTGCAGATGTTTGATGCTGTACTGTGTGTTGAAAGATCCTTCACTCATCTCTGGTTTGGCTCGGTGACTGTTTTTTTATTTCCCCATCTTTGTGGCTTATTATATTGCTGACAACACTAGGAAATAACATGTGACTCTCTTGACCAGTATATATCTTCTTCATGAAAACATTAGCTGCGAAACACCAAGTCCTGAAGGGACTGTCTTTCAAAACAGAAGGCAGGGAGCAAGGGCAGTCCTGCCTTTGTGGAAGCCTTTATCTGAAAGGGTTTCTTCTGATTAAGAAATGTTTGCTGCTGTCACCAAAGTGCGAGACACAGGGGTGAATAAAGAACATGAACCTTGCCCAGAATTCTACCACTCAGCAGAAACACTGGCACCAGTTTAGATTCTTCTTCAGGTCTCAGAAGGATCCCAGCACCGGTGTGGTCTGCATGGAAACTTCCAGGAGAAAGGCTCACCCTCCTCGTCTGTGTACCAGGAGGATCGGGTTGATCATTCCCTGCCCACTAGCGACCTACTGGGCACATGTCTTCTTAGGTGTGTGCTCAGCCTTCTAGAATGGAAAGTAACTGGTCTCATCCACCTCTGAATCCCAGGGCTCAACATAAGGTAGACACTCAATCCAATAGCGGTGACAGCTCTGGGTTCCCAAAATCTACAGGCCACGGCACATCAAGAAGCAGTAATGCTTAAGGTCAGTGGGAGAGGTGACGAAGAGGGCTGTTCTCATTGCTCAAGAGATGAGAGCAGACAGGCAATGAAACCTAGGAGAGAACACCCACTGACCAGGGACCTGCGACCTCTGTCTAAAGCACTCTCTTCTAGGTTCCTTTTCCAATCACTTGTTATGTATTGGAAACTCTACTGACCCAGATAGCCATGCAGTCTTCAGTCTTGGCCTTCTGCAGGTCCATTACCAGACCAGGCAATTAGCCTGTGGGGGGGGGGGTAAGATGCCCATGAATCACCTCACAGTGCCTGGGTTTCACCCTCAGACTATGGCTTCTGGCTCAAGAGCATCCTCCTAAAGAACATCCATCTTTGGAGGCAGCAGTGATGCCCAAGTAACTGGGACCTTGCCACTCGTGTGGGAGCCTTGGATGGTGGCCCCGGTTCAGCACGAGCTATTGTAGGCATTTTGGTGAGGGAGCCAGCAGATGGGAGTTCTCTGTACCTCCGTGCCTCAAAAAAAAAAGTCTCATCAGACTCATCAGAGAGGGCCCCAATCTGAAATTCCATGGCATCAATCCCATTTCCTCCAGTAGGAAAGCCAAGAACATGGGACGTGTGGACAACCTTCTAGCAAGCTGAGGTTTTCACTTCAGAGCAAGGCCAGGTCAGCGCTGGGACAAGAAAGATCTTGAAGGGTCCCTCACAAACTGCTGCACACCTGCTGTCGACACCCCAAGCCTCGGAACCCCACTTCTCAACTCTACGCTGGCGTGCTACCTCCTGACACTTTTGCCAAGCCTCCCGTGAAGGTGCCAGTGTTTCAGTGTAATTTTTAGGTAGATAAGGATGATTCTTTTCAAATTATCCCTGAGTCCCTCTGAGAACCCGCAGTCTCCTGTCTTTCAGAGCAGCTGGCCCTGTTTCTACCTGCTGTGATCCTGTTTCTATCTTTGCAAATGAAAACTTTAAAACTTTGTAGCATACTCATAGAAAAACTTCCAAAAGCTAATGTCTACTGCAGGACAGGGAAAATGTTTTTTGGAGAATATTCCAAATACATAAAAATGAAGAACAGTAGAACGTACTGCCACGTGTTAGCAGTTTTTATTACTGGCCATGGGCAACCATGTTTACCTGCCTCTCCCCACTTCAACACCCAAGCTAGGTTAATTTAGAGCAAAAATATATAAATGTATTATTTTTTATCCTTACGTATTTCAGTGTGTATCATAAAAGACAAAGTCTCTCAAAAGAAAATAACCATACTGTGGTGATGGGCATTTGCCACAGTGGTTAAGATGCCGGCTGGGTAGCTTGTGTCCTAAACTGGAGTGTCTGGGTTCTTGTCCTGGCTCTGCTTCCAATTATAGTTTCTTGCTAGTGCATGCCCTGGGAGACAGCAGGCAATGACTCAAGTACTTGGTTCCCTGCCACCCACTTGGGAGCCGTGGATTGAGGCCCTGGCCCAGTCCTAGTTGTTATAAACATTTGAGGAGGGAACCAGCAGATGGTGGTACATGTGCTCTGTCTCTCTCCCAGATAATAATTTAAAAGGCCTATGATGCTATCATCACATCTCAAGAAATAATAAATCACTCCTAACAGATACATTTAGTCACACTCACATTTTCATTTTCTCAAGACTGCTGGATGGCTGGCTTGTTAGAAGAGGGGGATGGGGTCCACTTTGTCCTGACAGTTTAAGAGTTACAGGGGGCTCAAAGATCAGGCGTGTGGGTTCCTTTCAGTCTTTCAGTCTATTTTTTTTTTTGGACAGGCAGTTAGACAGTGAGAGAGAAAGGTCTTCCTTCCGTTGCTTCACCCCCCAAATGGCCACTACGGCCGGCACGCTGCACCAATCCGCACCGATCTGAAGCCAGGAGCCAGGTGCTTCCTCCTGGTCTCCCATGGGGTGCAGGGCCCAAGCACTTGGGCCATCCTCTACTGCCTTCCTGGGCCACAGCAGAGAGCTGGACTGGAAGAGGGGCAACCAGGACAGAATCTGGTGCCCCAACCGGGACTAGAACCCGGTGTGCCGGCGCCGCAGGTGGAGGATTAGCCTAATGAGCTGTGGCGCCAGCCTCTTTCAGTCTTAACTAGAGGAGTTCAAAGGAGCCATCACTCTAGCCAGCGGTCAACCAGGACGTCTCACAAACTTTTGAAAATACATACAGATGTTACACCTTTTTCCCAAAGTATAAAACAGCAATTCAAGTCTTTCTCTGTGCAGTACTGCAGTATTCCAAGACACACCCACCCACCCACCCACATGCACACGTTTAGCACCAGGGTAGCATGATGAATTTCAACTCTGGGTTTGATTCTGCACACACCATCACCCCTTGGGGTGCTCCCCTGACTTGGTCTCTGATCCAGTGTGTCAAGGAAACAGGAAAACAACATTAACTTTGGTTAGCGGGAGGCACAGTGAGTGCAGTACCAGACATCACAAGTTAAAATGTCTCAGTCTCTCTCCTTTTCCCCCTAGAGCCAGAAAAACTTTTAGGCTAAATACATCATTTAATTACATCCTCTACAAAGGGAAGACCATAAGAAAACAAACTTGCAGGCTCTGAATACTAAACAGAAAGAAGACAGACAGCTGGTTTTGCCATGAGACACTGTATCCTCAGAGGTTGAGAAGGAAAAAAGAAAAAAGCAAGGGAGATGTCTGGGAGTGGGCAGGCGTGTTTGCTAAGCCTTAAGTCTGATCAGCACTGGTACAAATGCAGGTGCTGTCTTCAGGAGCCTGAGGGACTGAAGATGAACCTAGGCAGTACCAGCAATTACTCACAGCGGGTAAGCCCGCCACCTGCTGTGGTGGCATCCCAGATGGGCACCTGTTCTAGTCCCGGCTGCCCCACTTCTGATCCAGCTCTCTGCTATGGCCTGGGAAAGCAGTAGAAGATGACCCAAGTCCTTGGGCCCCTGCACCTAGGTGGAAGACCCAGAGGAGGCTCCTGGCTTCAGACTGGCGCAGCTCTAGCTGTTGTGGCCATTTGAGGAGTGAACCAGCATATGGAAGACCTCTCTCTCTCTCCCTCTTTGCCTCTCCTTCTCTCTGTGTAACTCTGACTTTCAAATAAATAAATAAATCTTTTCAAAAAAGAAGAGATGCCCACACCTCACATCACAGTGCTTGGGATCTATCTGCAGCTGCGGCTCCTGACTCTGGCTTCCCGCTAATGCAGACCATGGGAGGCTGCAGTCATGGCTGCAGTAGCTGGGCTTCTGCCACCCCCGTGGGAAACCTGGATTGTGCCCCTGGTCCCCAGCTTTGCCCAGGAGGCCAGCCCTGGCTATTGAGGAGTGAACCAGTGCACAGCAGAGATACCTCTCAGACTCTCAAAAAAACAAAACAAAACAATCACTCTCCGAATCATGACCTCTGGTGCCCTAGAGCTGTGACGATCTGAGTTTTAGCCACAGCCACTGTCAAGTGTACACAGCATCTTTCAGCTCACCCAGCTGAGCCCAGGCCCAGCAGGTTCTCACGAAAGGGAAAAAAAAAACAAAACAGGAAGACACTTCTGGTTGTATTCTTTGGAACTCCAAGGGCAGCTCCAGGGCCCGGCCAGGGGGAGTGTGGCCAGTGGGGCTGTGACTCAGCTGGGACGCTGAATACACAGGGAGACCTCTGCAAACCACTTGGCTCCTCCCACCTCCCACTTACCCCTGCAACCCAGGCACCCAGACCCAGCAGAGGCAGGCTGTACAAGGGGTCTGCTGCCCTCGTCTGCTTAGCCATTTTCTCACATCCTGGGCTGGCATGTTGTGCACACTTAACCTCCCCGCACTGCCTAGCCTTTTATCCAGGGAAATTAGGAGCAGATAGACTCAGACACCACAGAGGCACAGGCAGAAATGGACAGATGGGCAAATCTGCTTTGGATTATCACACAGGAGCCAGGAGTTCCCACCTGGTGGGTCACACGGCTGAGCACGTCAAAGGCCTGCTTTTTCCCAAGTGCGACAGTCTTATTGTCTCTCCCTCTCTCTGTTTCTCTCTCTCTCTCTCTCTCTCTCTCTGCTTTCATTCTGCCCAAAGCATCCCCCAGCAAAGACAGTGCTAGGCTCAGAGAGGCCCAATGAGGAAGCTCCTGCGTTCTTCCTCTTTTCTCAGTTTCCCATGCACTGGGATGAGGCCCTATCAGCAGGGAGACCGAATCGAGGAGTTATCAGCCTGGAAGCACACTGAGAAGTCTTCTCCTGTCCAAAGCAAGCCAGAGCGCCTTGTGCGAGCACTTGCGGAAGCAGTCCGCGTCCCCACCTGCCTGTGAACTTGGTGCTGGAGGGAGCACGTACCCATGACTCAGGGGCTACAGATGTTGGAGACCAAGTCATCGTCTTCCCTAAGGAAGCCCCAAGGACAACCCAAAGAACCCTCCCTTCCCAGACACCTGTGCTTGGCCCCAGCAGGTGAAATGGGTCAGATTTTCAGACTGGGTGAGGTGGGCGGGGGGACAGGGCTCTGAACCCTTGGCTCCACTTCAGTAAGAGCAATGATGCTCTGATGTGTTCTGTATATTAGGTTTATTGCTAAAACTATATGGGAACCACAGGTCCAAGTTCCCCTTGATTAGAGGAGCTGACCCAAAGGCAACCTTTGCTTGGTGTCTTAGTCCTGTGACATCACTGCTCCCTGAGACTGAAGTTCAAGTCTGCTTTGGCAGGCAGGGAGATTCCCCCTCTCCTCCATGGTTTTGAGTACTGGGGCTGGGTGTATTTGGAGCGGCTGGTGGCGATGCTGAGAAGCAATGGGCGGTGCTGCCCGTGCCTCCCCTCCTCCACTCACCTTAGGGACACGGACAGGATCCTCTCCATCTCGATCCTCCGCTTCAGAACCTCCTTCACAAGGCCTTTGTCGGGGCCCTGTTTGATCTTTTCTCGGCCGATCAAGTACAAGCACTTCGGGGTGAGAAGCAGGTCCCGCTTTACGCCCTGTAAGGAGAGGAGCTTTCAGGAGGTGGGTCGAGGGGATCGAGGTCACGGG
Organism: Sylvilagus floridanus; assembly: GCA_949820135.1. Classification (NCBI taxonomy): domain Eukaryota; kingdom Metazoa; phylum Chordata; class Mammalia; order Lagomorpha; family Leporidae; genus Sylvilagus; species Sylvilagus floridanus. The sequence goes on from OX463239.1 coordinate 67,073,962, forward strand.
CAGCAGAGCAGAGGGGCACTGCCTCGGGCCGCGCACCTGGGCCGCCACTGCATGTCTCAGCAGGCCCCTGGCCGACTGGAAGACAGCATTGCTAACAGTCATTCCGCTGAGCTGCCAGGGTGCCTCTGGGCTCATGGTACACAGAATCACAAGTCTATATTGCTAAAACAGTGTTTTGAAGTCCATGCATAGTTTTTCATAACACGGATTTCCCAGGAGTGTTGGGAAGACCCCTCACCTGCATGGATTTCAGGGATACAGTTTCATCTCCATTAAGGAATTTGTGGGTGGTCACCTTAAATCCACCGAGGCACCCACGGTGTGTTCAAAACTGCCACTGGAGCAGCTTGTGCCAGCTCAGGTCACAAGAAATGGTTTGGTTTTAGGAAAACAGAATCATCCTCCTTGTTAAATAACTATCATCATCCATTAACTTCATTAATTACCTTTTTCTGACCAAATGACCACAGCAACAAAGCAGAACACCTGATGGGTCTACAGCCATGGGAGACTTCAGATTTCCCTATCAGGGTCAAGATTTTGCCAGGTAAAAGGGAGGGAAGGGGTAATAAAATCAGGTGTTCCTCCCCTGGCTATGGGAGAACATTACTCAGTCACTCATCCCAGACAACGAGTGAGAACATTCTGCCCAACTGCTTTGTATGCTCAATCCTTTAACCCAACAATTCCACCCTAAGTATTGATTAATGAGAAAGTGGTTAAAAAAATAAAACATCTGTTAAACAAATGCTGTGTAATTATACAAAATAATTCTGATATATCTGCATGGAAAGTTCTCTCTGGCACACAAAGTTACTTCAAAAAGTTCATGGGAAACTAGAATGAAAAGATGTTTATTTTGTTGCAAAAATTTTTGAAATCCATGCAGCTTTTTCAACATACATGTTTTCCATGAACTTTTTGAATGCCCCTCATACTCTTAAAGGAAAAACAAACCCACTATATCAAATCAGCATGTAAAACATGTCTCATCTTTTTGCAAAACTAAATAGGCAAATTTATGTTTGCATAAAGAAAGTTCTGGAAGAGACACACAAAATGTTAACAGTGATTATTTCTGGGGATATCCGGATATTTTCCTGTAGTTTCTCAATGTTTCCACTGAGCACCTTTTGCTTTGGTAACAAGGAAAGCAAAACCACACGTTGTCTAAACAATAAGGAGTCTGATGACCCTCAGGGGTGGGTGGTCTGCGTGTACCTTGAACCTCCTGTCGTACTTGGTGACTGTGTCAGCAAAATCGATCTTCTCTCTTTTGCCCACAAACTGCTGGAGCTCTGGGTGCTCCTCCATCCCAATGTAATCCCCGATGAAATTCCTGTTAATGCTGTTTCTCCTCCTCTCCTTCTTGTTCAGCAGGAGGTCAGAGGCTACAAATTCCAAGAGCATGGAGAAGGAAGATCAGTCAAGCAGCAAAAGGAGACCACATTCTTAGCGTGGAAGTGCACGAAGAAAATCTAAATGACGGTAAAGGTTTTGCACATGATGTTGTGTGTAAAACAAATGGAACTTGTAACTTCATTTAAACTCAAACTGATGTTTAAAAAAATTCTTTGAGAGGCAGAGAGACAGAGAACTCCCATACACTGGTTCACTCCCCAAAGCCCATATCAGATAGGGCTGGGCCTGCGCCGGGAGCTGGGAACCCAATTCAGGTCTCTCACAGGGTGGCAGAGACTCAATTACTCGAGCCACCACTGCTGCCTCCTAGGTCTGCTTTGGCAGGAAGCTGGAGTCAGGAGCCAGAGCTAGGAACCAAACCCAAGTACTGTGAAGTGTTACGTGGGTGTCTAAACTACCATGTTAACCAGTAGGCCAAATGCCTGCTCTTAAAAACTTATTCTTAAAATTTTTACATGAATGAACCCAAATTGCTAGAATACCTTCTTCTCTCATTTGGACATATTTCTTCCGGGCCACGAATTTCCTCCACGATTTCTGGATCACTCGAGCATACCCATCATACTTTCTCTCTCTCATCTCTTCTAGAAGAAACAGCTGTGAATGTAAGAAGACAAATGTGAAGCAGCCTTTGAGATCTGAGCATCTCTTCCTTGGCTGCTATTTCAGGGACACTCAGTCAACCCCATACACGAGCAGCAGCTTCTCCAACTCCTGGGCAGTAATAAAGTGAGCACTACAGAACGCTGTCCGTGGTCACTGCCGGTCTTTCTCTGTATATATAAAAGTATATAGAAATATATATTTATATATACATATATATTACATGTTTCAACATATTTTAAGATTTATTTTATTTGAAAGGCACAGTTACAGAGAGGCAGAGGGAGAGAGAGACAGACAAGTCTTCCATCCGCTGGTTCACTCCCCAAATGGCTTCAATGGCTAGGGCTGAGCCAATCTGAAGCCAGGAGCCTAGAGGTTCTTCCAGGTCTCCAAGCAAGGACTTGGGCCATCTTCCACTGCTTTCCCAGGCCATAGCAGAGAGCTGGATCTGAAGTGGAGCAGCCGGGACTCGAACTGGCACCCATATGGGATACCGGCACTGCAGGTGGCAACTTTACCTACTATGCCACAGTGCCGGCCCATATATATATTAACATATATAATTATATTTATGTATAAATATATGCTTATATATATTTTTTTCTGAAAAGTCATGGAAAATAGCTGAATCTGAGTGCTGAATCTTAGTAACGACCTCTGGCCTGCCCCGTTCAAGATGTCTGTGAGAACCAGGTGAGTGACTTGATGTTTCGCTGTGTTCTCCACCTGGATCCAAAGAGGACACTGAGGGCTACACCAAGGGAGCTGGCGGAGACTGCGGCTGCTGCTTGCTGCTGCAGATGCCCTCTTCACAGAATTCTCCAGATTCTGAGTGAGCAGAGCTTGTCCTGCCGTGGACAAGTCTAGAGGCCTAGACTTCCGGCCCTATAGGATTCTGCAAGAAGTCACTGGAGCAGAGGAGGTAACCAGTGTCGGCGTCTGGATTCCAGATGTGCTAGTCAGGACTTGGATCCACTAAGCAGGGCTGGGGCTGCCCTGGGCCAGATCAGACTCTGGCAGGTCTCGGGCTTCGGACTGTTACAACAGTTAACCCCACTTGCTGCTGTCCTCCCCTCCCCCAGCCCCAACTTTGACATAATGAACATGACAGGGGCTGGCGCCGTGGCGCAGTGGGTCAATCCTTGGCCTGCGGTGCCAGCATCCCATATGGATGCCAGTTCTAGTCCTGGCTGCTCCTCTTCCTATCCAGCTCTCGGCTGTGGCCTGGGAAAGCAGAAGAAGATGGCTCAAGTCCTTGGGCCCCTGCATCTGTGTGGGAGACTGAGAGGAAGCACCTGGCTCCTGGCTTAGGATCGGCACAGCGCCGGCTGTTGCGGCCATTTGGGGAGTCAACCAACAGATGGAAGACCTTTCTCTATGTCTCTCCCTGTTACTCTACCTCTAAAGTAAATAAAATCTTAAAAAAAAAAAAATGAAGATGACAGCAAATGGCTAAAGTGTACTGAGTGCCCATATGGATCAAGACTGATTTGAGATGCTTCGTGTGCATTATTGCCCTCGACAGCTCAATAGTGACATGAACTATAACTTCTGTCATCTCTAGTTTACAGATGAGGATGTTAGATTAGCTGGGGCTGAACAGAGAACGAAGGCCGTTCCCGCACTGCCGGGCTGCTCCTCATTTTGGCACATGGGTACCAGCCTTTCTATGTCAACACGTATCTGATCAACTCATAAAATAGTGGGAAACTGCTCTCATCCACCTTGAAAGTGGTAGATGTGACTCTCCAGGAACAAAGTAACAGGGACCGATAGAAGCTCAAAGTAAAGATGATGAACCATCATTGCAGAAATGTTTCAGAAGTAAACAACCAGATATGGTTTGATGGCAGCTGGGCTTAATTTGTTGTCTGTTTATCCAGGTCTATACTTAAAAGCCACACTTATCCTGCCCTGCCACCCAACCTCTCCTCCCATTCTCAGTCCCAGCTGGCAGAAACAGCATCTCAAACTCCACGAACCAAGCTAGGGGCCGCTTAGTTCCCAATCCTCGGTGCCATATGCAATAGGCAGCAGCAGACTATTTCCAGACCCCACATGGAGACCCCACACGGAGGATGTGGTTAGAGATGTGTTTAGTGACCGTACGGGATGCTTTACGTCGGAGCCCTGCCAGCGCGCGCTGTAAGAAGATTTGCTGGTGTTTCTTATCTTGGGGGTTTCTGAGCAAGTCTTGCTTCCTTTTTCTTTCCCAGAACTATTTTGGGAGTGCTGGAGAAAATATACTTGTGACTCAGAGCAAGGATGAAGAGGCAAATCCCCCACTTCCTATGGACGAATTCAAGGATGCACTGAGTTTGAGGCCTCTTTCCAAAGGTGCCGAGGGTTAGAAATGAGCAAGGGTCAGGAAAGAAGGAGAGAGAGAGAGAAGCAAAAGTATATGGACACATGTGAACAAAAACCAAAACCAAAAAACTGCCCAGAACAAAAACCAGCCCTGTGGTGTTTAAGGCCTCCTCTGGGGTCTTGAAGCAAATAGGTTCATTTGTGTATTTAACACATAGGCAACATCACAAGGTAGACTTTTAAAAACCAACTCTGTGTAGACATATTTGCATGGCAGGGCTAGCCATGGCTGGATGAGATTGCAGCGCAGAGGGGAGATGATGGTGTGTGGGCACAGAAATATGGGGGAAAGGACAGTCAAGTGATGCTGATAAAAACCAGTAACAGAAAAGCCAAAAACAAATCTTGACTTTAGACATAAAACCCTAAAGCTCAAATGAGGAAGGAAAAAAAATGCATTAAAAACACCGCAGCTGTTTTAACTGTATGTGAACGTTCAGCAGGTTGTGAAGAGCGAGCAGGTGGAAAATGATGCAGGGAGCCCTGCATCGTACTGCTACATCGCTCGTCCCACTGCAGAAGGAACAGGAGCTGTTCTGTGGGTTGCTTAATGGCGCATGACACAACATTTTCATTTTATATTTGGAAACGAGATTGCTCTGAGGCTACAAATAACAGAGTGGAAAACGCTACCGCAAACTTTTCATAAGTGGGTTCTATTGACAGGGGCCACTCATTTATTTAGCAATCCTTACGGGTTGCCAAAGCCATTCACAGCTGCAGCCACTCATGTGTCCAGGCCCTGGGCCCATCCTACCAGGCGGGCAGAACAGCAGCTGTGGGCCCCAGTTTGCAGAAGGAAACTAACTGGGAAACCAGGATTTGCCCTATGTCCAGTGTTTCCATTTGTCCTGGCACCGTCAGTTCTCACAGGGTTTCCTCTTGGTCTGATACCGATTTTGCCAAGTTCACTACTAAGCCTTGAAATGGAGTCTGGTGATGGTTATGGGAACCTTAACAGGAATGGTGATGCCAAACCTCAGAACTGGCAACTTGTCCAAAGTAGTAGCTGGTAACTGGGCAGAGGAACTGGGGGTTCTCTTGGATTTCTGCCTATGCCCAAAAGTTCCTATGAATATTGGTTAGGCTCACGGCATCTACATCCTTACCAAGGAGGATGAAGACATCTCTCTAACTTGCAGACATCTAAGGGTTTTTAAAAAAGGATTATTTTCCTTTTTCTCTTTATTTTTGTTTTGATAGACATCCAAGGACCGTGCAGCACATAAGTTCAGATGTGTTACTGGCGAGCACCTATGTTTTGTAAATGCAGAGATTCCACCTTCTAGTTAGTCTTCCCCTTAAAGTCCTTCCCAGGCCCACTCACGGCCTTCAGGATGCATGCCTGGGAATCCCCAGCTGGGGACCCAGCTCCACCAAGGAGGAGACCGGAGCCTGTGTTACATCCAAGCTGCCTTGGTGGGACAAAGAAGGCTCCTTTCTTTTTTTATATTTTTTATTATTTTTTGACAGAGTTATAGACAGAGAGAGAGAGACAGAGAGAAAGGTCTTCCTTCTGTTGGTTCACCCCCCAAATGGCTGCTACGGCCGGAACACTGCACCGGTCAGAAGCCAGCAGCCAGGTGCCTCCTCCTGGTCTCCCATGCGGGTACAGGGCCCAAGCACCTGGGCCATTCTCCACTGCCTTCCTGGGCCACAGCAGAGCTGGACTGGAAGAGGAGCAACCAAGACCAGAACCCGGTGCCCATATGGGATGCCGGCGCTGCAGGCGGAGGATTAACCAAGTGAGCCATGGCGCCAGCCCAGAAGGCTCCTTTCATTTTTATGTATATACTTATTTGAAAGGCAGAGGGACACAGGGACCCCCTAGCTGCTGATTCACTCCTCAGATGCCCAGAACAGCCAGGGCTAAGCCAGGATCCTAGAACTCAACGTGTCTCTGACATGGGTGGCAGGGATGCAAGTACTTGGGCCGTCAGCTGCCGCTTCCCAGGGTGTGTATTAGCAGGAAGCTGGGGTCAGGACGGAGCTGGCACTTGAACGCAGGCACTCTTATGTGGAATGCACTCATCCTAAGTGGCAGCTTAACTGCTCCACCAACTAGCTGCCCCCAGAAGCCCCTTCCTAGCTTCTTATCTTAGAGACACTTTCAGTTGGGGCCAGTGAGGTGTCCCTGCCCTCAAGGCCTTACCCTCTCTAGGAGGAGGGAGAGACAGTGAGAAAAGAAGCTACTCTACAATGGCTCCTTTTTCTACGTGCCGAGTGCATGGAAGGCAGTGAGCGGGTGTGGTGAGGGGGCAGCAGGGCAGGGAGGGCAGGAAGGACTCCTTGGAGGAGAAGACCCTTAGGGCGCGATCCGCTGGCAGAGGAGAGGCCGGCAGCCACGCGGGCGAGGCGGGCAGCAGAGGAGCTGCAGGGGGAGGGACTGGGGCGGGAGGCAGCCGGGCACTCACAGACTCTGGAGCTTTGATGAACACCTTGCTCCTCCCGAGCTGGAACTGGTCGCTGTCCATGTTCACCGACTGCAGCAGGTGCAGGACGCCTTGTTTCTCGTCTCCCCGCCAGGAGGGCCAGGTGGCTTTGGTCAGGATGGCATACCTGCGGGCACAATGGGACACAGGCGTCACACGGGGATGGGATGGCTCCAGGCTTTCTGCTGTTTGGATGCAGTACTGTGAAGGGCACTGGAGACACTCCTCAGACAACAGCACTGAGCAGCTGCTCAGAGCAGTTGGGCCTGGTTTCAGCTAATCGGCATGATAAACTAACTATCCCTACAGTACAACTGCAAACAGGACAGAGACATCCTAGTACAGGAAGCTCATAGAACCCCTAGTAAACATGACCAAAAGAGGTCCTCACCACGACACATTGTAATTAAACTCACCACAGTGAAACAGAAAGAAAAGATCCTAAAATGCACAAGAGAGAAACGTCAAATTACACTCAGAGGATCTCCAATTAGACTCACGGCAGACTTCTCATCAGAAACCCTACAAGCTAGAAGGGAATGGCGAGACATAGCCCAGGTACTTAGAGAGAAAAACTGCCAGCCCAGAATATTATACCCTGCCAAGCTCTCATTTGTGAATGAAGGTGAAATAAAGACCTTTCATAACAAACAAAAATTGAAAGAATTCGTTGCCACTCGTCCAGCCCTGCAAAAGATACTTAAAGATGTGTTACACACAGAAACACAGAAACACGGCCATCAACATGAAAGAAGATAAACGAAGGGAACCTCACAGCAAAAGATCACAGGGAATTCAAAGCATACATTTGGATAAAGAAATTATGGGACATGTACTCTATAGAATACTATACAGCAGTCAAAAACAATGAAATCCGGTCATTTGCAATAAGATGGAGGAATCTGGAAAACATCATTCTGCGTGAATTAAGCCAGTCCCAAAGGGACAAATATCATATGTTCTCCCTGATCGGTGACAACTAATTGAGCACCAAAGGGGAAACCTATTGAAGTGAAATGGACACTATGAGAAACAGTAACTTGATCAGCTCTTGTGCTGACTGTTGTACAATGTAATACTTTATCCATTTTAGTAATTTTTTTATTCTAGTACTATTGGTTGAACTCTGTAATTAACAAACAATTATTCTTAGGTGTTTAAATTTTAACTGAAAAGTGATCCCTGTGAAATGTAAGAGTGGGAATAAGAGAGGGAGGAGATGTACAATTTGGGACATGCTCAATCGGAACTGCCCCAAATGATGGAGTTAGAAACAGGCCAGGGAATTCCAATACAATCCCATCAAGGTAGCATGTACCAAGGCCATCTCACTAGTCCAAGTGATCAATTTCAGTTCACAATTGATCACACTGATAGGTCTAAGAGTCAAAGGGATCACACAAACAAGACTAGTGTCTGCTAATACTAACTGATAGAATCAAAAAGGGAGAGAATGATCCAACATGGGAAGCAAGATACACAGCAGATTCATAGAATGACAGATGTCCTAAATAGCACTCTGGCCTCAGAATCAGCCCTTAAAGCATTCAGATCTGGCTCAAGAGCCCATGAGAATATTCTAGGCATGGAAAGCCAAGACACTCTGGAAAAAAAAGAAGACCTAAATGAAAGATCTCTGTGAGTGAGATCCCAGTGGAACGAATGGGGCCATCAAAGAAGGAGGTACCTTTCTCTGAAGGGAGGAGAGAACCTCCACTTTGACTATGACCCTGTTGGAATAAGATTGAAGTCAGCGAACCCTAAAGGCTTCCATAGCCTTGGCAACTCATGACTAGAGCCTAGGGAGATTACTGAGGCCATAAACAAGAGTGTCAAATTGTTAAATCAACTTCAGGAGTCACTGTGTACTTACGTCTCATGTGGGATCTGTCCTTAATGTGTTGTCCAATGTGAAGTAATGCTATAACTAGCACTGAAACAGTATTTTACACTTTGTGTTTCTGTGTGGGTGCAAACTGATGAAATCTTTACTTAGTATATACTGAATCAATCTTCTGTATATAGATAATTAAAAATGAAAAAAAAAATCTTGGTGTTAAATTGGAAATTGCCTAGAAAATTAATCAATTTTTTAAAAAAATATATCATGTAGGATCTCTGTCCTTAATGTGCTATACATTGTGAATTAATACTATAACTAGTACTCCAACAGTATTTTTCACTTTGTGTTGCTATGTGAGGGCAAACTGTTGAAATCTTTACTTAATATATAGTAAACTGATCTTCTGTATATAAAGAGAATTGAAAATGAATCTTGATGTGAAGCAAGGGGAGAGGGAGTGGGAAAGGGGAGGGTTGCGGGTGGGGGGGAAATTTTGGGGGGGAAGCCATTGTAATCTATAAGCTGTATTTTGGAAATTTATATTCTTTAAATAAAAGCGTTATAATAAAAAAAAAAAGAAAAACATTTTGTAAAGACATGAACATTGTAGTAGGAAGGTGGTGAAAATCCACTTTTCATTTTACTGCTACAGCAGTGCAGGATTTACTTCAAGCACCATAGCTCCCTAAAGGGGAAATTAAGGTATGTTTGATTTTTGTTCTTCAGTACTCAATCTAGCGGGTTGTTTTGGTAAAGGATTTATCCCAAGAGGAAATGAACACATACACTGTTTTCTAGCCACCACCATGCTTGAGGTAGCATCAGAACCACTGCTCTATTCAGGTCTGTGGGTTCCTGTCTAGGGAGGGTTGCACAATACATGCATTAGGATAGTTGTGTTGGGTATTCACATGACCTTTCCCTTGAGGTTTTGACTTTCTCACTTGGCAGCCTTTCTTTGGACATCTAAAAAGGAAATTTATAAACAAAGCCTTTTCCATCAGCCTCGGAGAAAACAAAGATAGGAAATGGCCCAATTATTTGCAGGGCCACTGATGAGAGAATCGGGGGTCAACTCTGCATGAGACCTGCATGACCACAATTCCAGACCCAGGCTTTATGGAAAGTGGTACACACAATCTCCAGAGAAATTCCCAGACCTACACGCTCTATGGAAAGCGGTACTGTCGCCAGGGAAATATTCCTTTCCCATGGACCTACCTGGACTTTAAGACATTTTTGATGGATGTGGGGAAGTGAAAAATGAATTTCCTTCCAAACGCTATTTTGATTCTCTTCCCAGCTCTCTTGAGCTAATATAGCAAGATAACAATGGAACTGACTGCGTTTTATATGGTAAGATTTTCTATTTGTGCTCTTGAAAGGAAAAACCCACAGCAGGGGATCCAAGAAGGGAGGCAACCAAGGGCAGAATCACTTCAGTGGCAGTTCCGTAGCATACAGGGCAGGACAGAGGACACAAAAAGACTGCCCATCAGCAGGCACAGCATAAAGTACTGTGGGTGCAGTCATGAAGCTCGCCTAGCACCGGAGAGAACTTCTCATTGTGATCAGCAGGGTCATTTCACAGCTCATTTAAGGCTCTCTGCAACGAGAAACACTCCTGCTTAGACAAGCAAGGCACAGACTGTTCCTAGGACTGCATGCACTTCCTGCTCTTCCTGGCTTGGAGAAGTCAAGCTGGTTGGTTTTTAAAAAATGCAAAAGGAAGGTCTTTCAGAATTCCTTTGTCCAAAAAGAAAAAAAAAATCAAGATTAGATTTGAAAAAATATTTGATAAATGTTTAACAATAACACCCATGTCGGTGAGTGTATGGGGCAGTGGTTAAGACGTGGCTTTGGATGCCCACGTCCCACACCGGGGTGTCTGGGTCTGATTCCTGGTTCCACTCCCTGCGTTCCTGCTATTGTATATCCTGGGAGGCAACAGGTGATGGCTCAAGCACTTGGGTCTCTCCTGCCTACATGAGAGACCTGAACTGGGTTCCTTGCTCCTGTCTTTGGCCTGGCTTAGTCCTAGCAATTGTGGGTACTGGGGAGTGAACCAGTAGAAAGGATATTTCTGTTGGTCTCTCTTTGCCTTCCAAATATAATAAAATAAATAAAATAAAATACACATTATCTTAAAAAAATAATGCCCACTAGAGTCTATAAATATCAAATAGAGATTTCAAGTACATGAGAAATAAAGGAAGATAAAACTATAAGCATATTGGAACTGTACAGGGTCAGGCTTTGCTGAATTAAGGACAGATAGATGGAAATACCTTTCATTCACTATTTTAGGTATTTGATTTTTTTTCCCTCCTCTCCTCATTATGAGTATTTTCCAAGAAATGCAGTTTGCAAAAGAAAAAAAAAAGGTGTAATGATACTGTGAAGCCAGTGGTTCCCAACTACTGTGCCTCCCCAGGGCACATGAGGATGTCTCAGAATAGACTGATGGTTGTCAGGACTGGGAGGGGGCAGCACAGCAGGCATTTAAGTGAGTAAACATCGTGCAACACCCAGGACAGCCTCCCATGACAAAGAATCTTCCAGCCCTAAATGTCAGTGACCGAGGTGAAGAAACTCTGTGCTGTGGTGTAGTGGATAAAGCCACCACCTGCAGCGCCAGCATCCCATATGGGCGTGGGTTCGAGTCCCTGCAATCCAGCTCTCTGCTGTGGCCTGGGAAAGCAGCAGAAGATGGCCCAAGTGCTTGGGCCCCTGCACCTGAGTGGGATACCTGGAAGAAGCTCCTGGCTCCTGGCTTCGATTGGCTCAGCTCCGGCCATTGTGGCCATTTGGGGAGTGAACCAGTGGATGAAATCAATCAATCAATCAATCTCTCTGCCTCTCTGAAACTGTCTTTCAAATAAATCAATAAATCAATCAATAAAAGAAACCCTGTTCTATGCTAGCATCATAGATCTATTTAAAGATCAAAGTCTTGCCGACGCCGTGGCTCAACAGGCTAATCCTCCGCCTTGCGGCGCCGGCACACCGGGTACTAGTCCCGGTCAGGGCGCCAGATTCTGTCCCGGTTGCCCCTCTTCCAGGCCAGCCCTCTGCTGTGGCCCGGGAGTGCAGTGGAGGATGGCCCAGGTGCTTGGGCCCTGCACCCCATGGGAGACCAGGAAAAAGCACCTAGCACCTGGCTCCTGCCATCGGATGAGCGCGGTGCGCTGGCCACAGCGCGCCGACCGCGGCAGCCATTGGAGGAGGGTGAACCAACGGCAAAGGAAGACCTTTCTCTCTGTCTCTCTCTCTCACTGTCCACTCTGCCTGTCAAAAAAAAAAAAAAAAAGATCAAAGTCTTGTCACTATTTCATCATCAGGCATTAAACACATGCCTCAGATAATCATACTGCACTTCATAAATAAGCACAAAAATAACAAGAAAATTTTAAAGACATTTTCAAAAGCCTTATAACTGACATTTCAGTAGTTTATTCACAAATGGATGGCAAGTTAATTTCCTCAGCTTTCTAAATACTTCTCTCGTGCATGCTGCTCCACTGCAGGTGCACTGGTTACTTTAATTCAGAGGGCAGTGATGGTGGATTGTGTTCCTAGCCTAACCCACCTCCACATTTTTGGGCAACCTGAAAGCATAGGATGGAGTCAACGAGGGCTTACTGTATGGAATGATTGCCCTTTGCTAAAGGTTCTAACTGTGGAGGGTCAGTTTCTTAATCTCACAGCACCAAAAATAGCCCCAAGGAAGAACTGTCTCATTAAAAATGCGTAAACCAGCACCGTGGAACAGTGGGTCAAATTAAACTCTCTGAAACCACCATCCCATATGAGCATGGGTTTGAGCCCCAGCTGCTCCACTTTGTTTTGCACCCTGCTAAGGTGCCTGGGACAGCAGCAGAGAATAGCCCAAGGAATTGGGGCCCTGCCACCCTGTGGGAGACTGGATTGGGTTCCAGGTTCCTGGCTTCAGCCTGGCGCAGCTCAGGCCATTGCAGCCATTTGGGAAGTGAACCAGCAGATGGACGCTAGCTCCTTCTCTCTCTCTCACTGTTACTCTGCCTTTCAAATAAGTACATAAACTTTTACAGAGTACTTAAATTCTTCTTCAGCTTGCTAATTCTTTGTTAGATACAATTTGAATTAAAAAAAAAAAACTATTCTTACATTCCCCCCTCTGTATCACACAGAGAAGAAATAATTCTCCTATGATTAAAAGGCTAAGTTTGGGGACTGGCACCGTGGCATAGTAGGATAAGCCTTTGCTTGTGGTGCCAGCATCCTATAAGGGCGCCGATTCACGTGCCGGCTGCTCCTCTTCCGATCCAGCTCTCTGCTATGGCCTGGGAAGCAGGGAGAAGTTAGTCTAAGTGCTTGGGCCCCTGAACCTGCATGGGAAACCTGGAAAAAACTCCTGCTCCTGGCTTCCGACTGGCCCAGTCCTGGCTGTTACAGCCATTCGAGGAGTAAACCAGCAGATGAAAGACCTCTCTGTGTCTCTCCGTCTCTACCTCTCAAATAAAACTTTTTTTTTTTTTTTAAAGGGCTAAGTTTGGCTTCCTTCTTTGTATTTTTTTTCACTTCCCTGTTTCTTAAAGGAAATTAAATAGACGTAGATAACACATTAGAGAAGTTAGAATCATTAGAGAAGTTAGAATGATGTAATGATTTAAAGACACTAAATTTTATCCTTTTCAAAAATGACAAAGTAACAATTTAAGCATATGTTCTGCCAAATGCATGCTAAGGAAAATTGGACCAAAAAATTGAAGTTAAATACTCAAAGCTTATTTTTTTAAGTAGGCTATTTTCCTGAAATTGTCTTCACACTGTTAATCTGCTCAGTCAAGTTCAACCTCAGCCCTCTCTGTGTCACAATTATCATAAAATCTTTTTTAAAAAATATTTATTTGAAAGCCAAAGTTATAGAGAGGCAGAGGCAGAGAGGTCTTCCATCTGCTGGTTCAGTTTCCAGATGGCCACAACACAAAACCAGAGCTGCACTGATCTGAAGCCAGGAGCTTCTTCTGAGTCTCCCACATGGATGCAGGGGGTGCAAGGACTTGGGCCATCTTCTACTGCTTTTCCCAGGCCACAGCAGAGAGCTGGATTGGAAGTAGAGCAACCAGGACTCCAATCGGCGCCCATATGGGATGCTGGCACTACAGGCGGTGGCTTTACCCTCTACACCACAGCACTGGACCCTCTCATAAAATCTTGAACTTGCATGTCACACTGAGCAGATACTGCACACAGCTATTGATTTATCCTACAACTTATAATGGTCACAAGAATTCCATTACAACTCAATAACAAAAAGACAAAAAGCCTAATTAAAAAATGGGGCAAAGGAAGTGAGCAGACGTCTCTACAAAGAGGATTACAAATGGCCAACAAGTGCATGGAAAACCGCAAGGTCACCTGCCCTCTGGGAAACACACATCAAAACCACAGTGAGGGGCAGGAACTTGGAACAGCAGTTAACGTGTGGCCCGGCGCAGCCACATTTCACATCTGAGGCCGTGGGTTTGAGTCCCAAGGACTCCGATTCTGAGCCAGCTTCCCGTTAATGCACAGCCTGGGGGGCAGCAGGTGATGGCATAAGTGCAGGGATCCCTGTCACCCACATGAGGGACCTGGGTGGAGTTCCAGGGTCCTGGTTTAGCCTTGGTCCAACCCTGGCTATCCCACAATGATACCATTTCACACACACTACAAGGATTGGTGAGATAACATGGGCTGGTGAGGATTGTATACATTGGAATCTTCAGCACTGTGATGCGAACAGACAATGGTACAGCAGCTTCAGTAAACTATCCAGTAGTGTCTCAAAAAGATTAGTTTCCACAAGACCCAGAAATTCCACCTTTAGGAATAAATCCAAGAGTGATGAAAACTTAGAGGAATCAATCTTTAAAAAGTTCAAGGAAAACATGTATTCTGGGGGCTGGCACTGTGGTGTAGAAGGTTAAGTCTCCACATACACTGCCAGCATCCTACATAGATGCAGTTCGAATCCTGGCTGCTCCATTTCTGATCCAGCTCCCTGCTAATGGCCTAGGAAAGCAGCAGAGGATGGCCCAAGTTGCTGGGCCCTTGTACGCACGTGGAGACCCAGAAGAAGCTCCTGGCTCCTTGCTCTGGCCTGGCCCAGCCCTGGCTGTTGCGGCCATTTGGAGAGTGAACCAGTGGATGGAAGCTCTCTCTCTCTCTCTCTCTCTCTGCCTGCCAAGTAAATAAATAAATCTTAAAAAAAAAAAATTCATTGGGGGACCAGTGCCCAGCCAAAGCCTGTATTAAAAAGGAAACAAGGCCAGCACTGTGGCATAGTGGGTAAAGCTGCTGCCTGCAGTGCTGGCATCCCACAAGGCTGTCGGTTTGAGACCTGGCCGCTCCACTTCCAATCCAGCTGTCTGCTAACGGCCTGGCAAGGCAGTGGAACATGGCCCAAGTGCTTGGAGAGTCCTGGAAGAAGCTCCCAGCTTCAGATCAGCCCAGCTCTGGTGGTTGTGGCCATTTGGGGAATGAACCAGTGGATGGAAGATCTCTCTCTCTCTGCTTCTCTGTAACTGTGTCTTTCAAATAAATACATATATCTTTCTAAAAAAAAGTATATCCTGGATCTATGCATGCATTGAGTTTTTTTGCAGCAAAACAAAAAAATGAAACAAAAACAAAAAACCATTTAATCTCTTTTCCCAACAACCCTCACACGACCACACAAAAACCTGTGTATGGATTTTCTCAGCAGCATTATTCCTAACAGCCAACTAGCCAATAAGCAGAAACAACTGAGGACTGTCAGCTCACGAGTGAACACATGACATGTGGCACTTCTGAACAACGGAGTGTTAGTCAGCAATAAGAACCAAGAGCCAACAGGCCACAACACGGGTGAATCTTGAAAGCGTTATGTGCCCCAGGCACAAGGAACACAACCTTACTTCCACTTGTATGAAAAGCTGGGCATCGGCACACAGAGAGACGGACAGCAGCTCCGTGGCTGCCCAGGGTCGGGGGGTGGGGGTGGGGGGAGAACAGGGAGTTGACAACCAGAGACACAGGGCGTCTTCTCGGAGGAAAAAATGCTCTAAAATTAATTGTGCTGATAGACACACAACTCTGAACATATTAAACCAGACACTTTTTGAATGGAATGAGTCACACACTGTGAGTGACTTGTACAGGATGTGACAGAACCATCACCCAGATTTTGAATAACGGCCCAGAATCACTCGATCATTACCTCTGCAGGAATTTCTGGAAGACGCGCCGGTAGGCGTAACCCGCTCTTCTCACGCGAATGTTTTCCTTCAGACCCAGGTACTCCACTTGATGCTTCACCCTACAAAGGAGAAAATGAAACCTGGATGTGACCGGAGAGCCCTTCACCCCCCAACAATGCTCCAAAACCCCAACTCCAGTCTGCAGGCAGACACATGAAAAAGACAACTT
The DNA here is from genome assembly GCA_949820135.1 of Sylvilagus floridanus. Lineage (NCBI taxonomy): Eukaryota > Metazoa > Chordata > Mammalia > Lagomorpha > Leporidae > Sylvilagus > Sylvilagus floridanus. The sequence goes on from OX463239.1 coordinate 67,090,066, forward strand.
ACAGTGTTCTGACAATGAGCTCACCTCCCAAGTTACAGATCAAGTCAAAAATATGTAATTACAAAGTATAATCATAGCACGGCATTATATATCTATTTCGAAGAATAACAGTAAAACAAAAAGCCATAGATCTATCAACCAGATTAAGAACAAAAGCATTGGTTTTCCCAAGACTAAAGGTATGAACTTGTAACTTTTGAATTAAATGTTGCTTTTGTTATTGGAATTTAATATCGATTCTAGACTTAAGGTGACTATCTGTGTAGGCTTTTTTAATGGGTTGAGAAAGGTGGAGCCAAGACTGTTCATTTCAAATACCTAAGTTAACAATGGTCTAAAATATACATGAAGTATAGTTTTAGTTGGTTTTCCTAATAGTAAAAAACCTAGCCAAGTATTTTGGAAAATAGATGCAAAGCACTCCTGGATTGATGTTCCCACGCGCAGAGGAGTTCCTATCAGGAGAGAAGCCCCTGGTCCCATGCCTTGGAGATGCTTGTTTACCAGCCTGGCAGCTCTGGGGGGGGGTGGGGGGGTCACAGACAGGGGCACCCTGGAAGCCCACCTCGTGCAGAGAAAGACAGCATTCTCTCGCTCTGAGGCCATCGATCAGGCCTGTGCAGGATGGCTGACTACAGGCACTTAGAAACATGGCATTTGAAGAAAATGAGAAGTAAAAGCTCATTTTTAAAGATAGGATATAAACTGTGCTGTGGTTAGAAGGAGCCCCTTGCATTCCTCATAGCATGCATTTGGGGCCACCTGCACCAAGTGTGCTCCCAGAGAATGCTGGGAGGCAATCAGTCCCATCCTCATTCTGACTCCACATAGGCCCTGACAGCTGTCTCCCCAGCAAGGGTTCAGCTAAGCCTCGTGCCCCTGAAGGCTGCCATGCGCCAGGCACACACAGTTCCTGTGCAAGGTGTAAAAGAGGCCAACACCATGATTCCTGCTGTAGACCATGCAGAAAGCACAGTGAGAAAGAGCCAGGCTCTGGAGCTGGGTTCTGGGTGCACCCTCTGGCTCGGACACACTGTAACCCTTCTTTGACTCACTTTCCCATTCTGCAAAATGGAGGAGAGGTGGTGATGTATGTTCTTAACTTCTATTTGGGTATCTTCTACATAAAGTATTTAGTTTCTGGGATGAATAATGTAAAGATCTTATTCTAATATATTCCCAGCTACAATGAATAAAGCAACACAGAAGGCTGGAGAAGGAAATGGATTTTTCACGGTGGGAGGATTTGCTGGAACAGTGTTTTATGTGCTGGGACCTGGAAAGATGAGCTGAACTCTTCTGGTGCAGAAGAGATACCATGAGAACAAAGGCACAAGAAGAAGAAAGGACTGTGGCTTGGGGAGGAGGGAGAGAAGGAGGGGCACCAGTGAAGCTCAAAGAAGGGGTGGGACCTTGATCCCCACAGGAGGATGAGGTCACCCTGAAGGATGTTTAGTCTCCAGTCTGACTGGTCTTACCTGAGCCATCAGCCAGAAAGGTAGACTCCTTCGAGAGACTTAACTGTCTAAAAGCCTTTACATGAAGGAATCAATATTCAACATCCACATTTGCTGGGATAAGACAGAAAGAGATAGACAAGTAGGTAGATGAACGAATGATAAAGATAAGTAGGTAGGTAGGTAGATATAGACAGATAATCTGGTCAACTAAAGGGGCAGGCATCTGATCCAGTAGAGTGACTCTCTCAATCTCAGACATGAAACTCACTGCTGGCCTTTTTTCCTAGTGGAGGACACACATGAGGATGTCCATCTCAGATACTGGATCATTTTAAAATACCTTGCACAGTTATTGGCTTCACTCCAAGCTTCTGAGGCAGGGAATGCATCCCACATTGATTCAAGAATAAATTTCATTTCCCATGAATCACATAGGAAAGAATATTCCTCGTGTTAAAATACTGCTTCATTCACTGTAACTTTCACCATCAGGAAATCTTACAAACTTCCTTGAGTTTGACACTCGGTCTAGCAAATCCTGTAACATTCAGAACCTCACATCACCAAAGGACCCAGGTCGAGTTCTGCATATGCCTGGAGCACCCCCTAACTAGACACTGGCCAGACAGACCCCGTTGTTACCCCAGTGGTGCCATCTTTGACTCTCTGGAGGAGGCCTCTCCAAGATCATCCTTGGCCATTATCTCAAGTCAGTCAAGGCCTGAGAACCCTGTGAAGGCAGCAATTCTGAACCTAGGGCAGCCATGTTGCAGGAAGCCAAACAAAAACACGCTTGCAACAGGAAGAGAAAGACCCTTGCCCCTATAAACTTGTGGAATAGGTAACCCTCTCCACCAAAAACTTCAACTGAGCACATAATCCCTGCCAGTGGGGCACACTATGCCCAACACTATCCACTCACAGAGGGAGTGATAGACTCTGATCCACAGTGAACATGGACCAGGACTGGGGTAGGGGGGCGCCAAATGGAGCAACCCTACTGGAAATATCAATCAACACTTGACCGCTAACACCTTGACCTTCTTATGCCCATTGTACATGAATGCATGTCACATTCTTTACTGTAATTCAAATAATAGAAGCAATACACAAATATAATAAAGGAATACACCACGGGGAAATCCTGTGAGAACTTCCTGAACAAATGTACCCCTGTCTTAATGTCTCCCTTTTCTGATATTGCAATGAATCAGCTTGCATTTTATGAGAAGGGATCATCAGTGCAGAGGAACTTCCAAACAGGAGCAACCACAAACATTTCTCTGTTGGAGGGGCTTCCCACCGAGCAATGACCCTGGGGCAGAGGAGGGGGTGCTGCAAGTGAGAAGTTCTCATTTCAGATGATTTGCTAGGAAGAGTTGGGGAAGGGAAAGCCAACGCAATCCTTCGCAACATTTCTACTCCCAAGATTCTGACAGTTTCCTTCTGACAGCACCCTTCTACTGTGAGTTAAGAGCCCATGTCTGTGGACGGCATGTGCACTTGTAGACACATATGATGGGGGTATGGGGCAGCACAGTGGAAATACTCATTCTATCAGATCAAAGGAAGATCCTGGCCTGGACTGACATCTTGGTCTAAAGAGGAAGAGACTGAAGACAGAAGAGATAAAGTGTCTCACACAAGCTACTTAGTGGCAGGCTAGCCCCAGGGCATGGTCTTCCAAACCCTGGTCCAGTCCTTTGCCTTTTGAGATCTGTGGTTCTCAAAGTGTGATGTGTGGACCACCATCACCATCATCACTTGCACTGCATGCAGAAAAAAAAATGCACATTCCAGGTCTACCTCAGAGTCATTGAATCATGAATGCTGGGAATGGGACTGATTTTTAGCAAGCTCTCTGGGGCAATCTCAAGTTTGAGAATCAGGGTGGGAGGACCAAAAGATTCATTTTCAGTCTTCAAGTGGGAAGAAATGACAATTCTGTTACTGCCCTGGTCTCAAAGGAGAAACGTGTCCTACTCATGTCAGAAACACAAAGGGCAAACGAAGGGCTATCAGGGAAGTGACCAAAAGGGGGAATGGTCAGATTCTGTGTCCAAGAGGCAAGGCTGCAGGAACTGGGTGGGAGTGGTCAGCCTGCAGGAGAGAACAGTCAAAGGAACCGAGACACCTGCCTTGACCCAGCAGGAGAGCTTGAGTGTTCACACAACAAAGCAATCATCCTAATATGATCATTAAAATGCACGCATGTATTAAAATATTGTACCCTAGAAATATGTACAATTACTCTTTGTCAATAAATTAAAAAATATATACTAAAAAGTAACAAGAATCATTCACAGGGTGGACTAGAGAGCTGGGTCATGGCGAGGCTGACCTAGAAAAGCCCTGTAGAGTCCTTTACTGTTCAGTTATCAAGAGAGGGACTGACCACCTTAGGAAGCGTGAGCTCCTCCCCAGAGCCTTAGAATCAGTAAGGGAGGGCATTGTAGGAGGAATCTCAGATAAGAAATTAGACAGTTTCAGAGATATAATAGAAAAGACGCCTTAGGATTAGGAGAGAGTAGATGAGATGACCCAGAGGGGAGGTGGATAAACCAACGGGAAGCTTCTTGTGTCCAAACAGGCCTCTTTTTTTTTTTTTTTTTTTTGGAAGGGGACCATGAGAGGGAGAAAAAGACATAGTGAGAATCAGAGAGTGAAAGAGGAGGGAGAGTCACAGAAATAGACTGTGCTCCCACCCACTGGTTCACTCCCCAAATGCTTGCAACAGCTGGGGTTGAGCTAGGCTGAAGCCAGGAGTCAGCAACTCAGTCTGGATCTTCCACACGGGTGGCAGAGACCCAACCATTTGAGCATCCCCTGCTGCCTCCTAGGGTCTGCAGTAACAAGAGGCTGGATCAGACAAGAGCCAGGATTCAAACCCAGTGACTCAGATATGGCATGCAGAAGTCCTAAGAGAGAAATCAGGCGCTAGGCCACGTGGCTGCCTACACTGCAACAAGCCTTCTTAAGATGAGAAAACAGACTACACTATGAAGCATTAGATACAAAGAAGAGTCTTCAGGTGGTCAACGATTGACCTGGGTATTTTCCCAATTATGTTATCACTTCCCTCCTATAAAAGATCGGCTATTACCTCCTGCTATGGTTGAGAAAAGTCTTGTTGGCAGGATTGGAAATGGCCGAATCCATCATCATCTTAATATTTCCCAACTCAACGCCTCCACTTCAACCTGCGTAAGTCCTGACCCTTATAGCCAATGGTAGGAGGGCCACAGGCAGGACTTCCTCAGAAGTCGGGGCACAAAGAGCTCATTGAATCATGCACTCCACTGGCTTCTCCTTGGCCTCCTCCCTTCCTGGGAGTCACCCTGCTCTTCTGCATATACTCAGTGGAAATAGCAGCACCTCCACCATGACCCCCCCCCCCCGCCCTCCCTACCATGCCGTCCTGAGCTGCTGTAACTGACAGCTGTCCAATGAATGTGTCCCTGCCAACCCCAAGCTGAGCTCCTGAACTAAGCACTATAGGCCACATCCTGTGGGTGCTGATCCAGAGCTGAGCGCACCAAGAACGTCTACAAAGAGCCTCAGACTAATTTTAAAACCATCACAACGGTAGTGGTAGGGTTTCCTTTTGTTTTTTCCATCTGTCCCTAGTCTAGCCAAGATCAACATTATAAATTGCTAATTCTGAGCCCAATGGCATTGCTAGCATTTTAGGAAAACAAAAGGAGGGGGACAAATACATAGGCTTTGGCCTAAAAAAGACATGATATTAATATCCCTGTTTTTAAGAAAAAAAACACATGTGTATATAATGTCTACAGTTGAATCAAATGTGGCAAGATGTTAAAAATTGTTTAAAACACACACACACACACACACAGACAACTTACAATGAAAAAATAGTTAAGGCAGAAAGAGATGATAAACACATCAGGCAACTGAAACCGCCCTGCCTGTGGCATGGGACGGCCAGTCTTGGGCACAGGCCACAGTGTACCGGGGCCTGCCTCGGCTGGCCTCCACGTCCCCACCCGCCGGCTACACCGCACCTGCTTTCCTCCCAGTCTCTGGGCTTCTTGGTTTCGTTTGGCTTTATGCAGCGAATGTAGTGGGGTGTGCATTTCATCAGGGTGCTCACAAGGTCATTGGCTTGTTTCTAGAAAGGAAGAATAATATTATTTAGAACGCTGGGACTCTCTGTGATGCAGAACCACTTTCAGGGGAGACTCATGAAACTGCAGCGTGGAGATATCTAGCCAGAAATCAATCTTCTCGTCAACTTGTTCATTAAGATTCAGTCAGGTCTACTAAACTCCCTTAAAGCTCTGCTGACTTTTACAGTGATCTGATCATTCTTAAACAGGCCTGAAACTCGATCTTTGGAAGCAGATAGGCATTTTTGATACGGTTAATAAAAAAAATTAAAACCCAGTAAATCTACACATATAATTCTTTTCATGTGGTACAAGGAAGCATGTTGGTCATTTATTATTTTTATTAACTTGAAAAGACAGAAAGAGGGGAGGGGAGAGGAGAGGAAAGAGAAAAACCTTCCATCCATTGATTCACTCCCTAAATGCCTGCAACAACTGGGGCTGGGCCAGGCTGAAACTGGGAGCAGGGAATTCCATCGTTGTACCCCAAATGGGTGGCAGAAACCCAAATACCTCTTTATTTACAGAGAGAGGTAGGGAGCTCTTTCGCCTACTGGTTTGCTCTCCAAATGGCTACAATGGCTGGGGCTAGGACAGGCCAAAGCCAGGAGCCTGGAGCTATACCCAGGTCTCCCAGGTAGATGGCAGGGGCCCAAATACGTGGGCCATCTTCTGCTGCTTTCCCAGGTACATTAGCAGGGAGCTGGATCAGAAGCAGCCAGGACTCAAAATGACGCTCTGATATGGGATGCCAATGCTGCGAGCAGTGGCTTAGCCAGCTGCACCACCAAAACAGCACTGGGACCCAAGTACTGAAGCCAGCACCTGATGCCTTCCAGGGTGTGTATTAGCAGGAAACTGGAATCGGAAGCAGAGCTGGGACTCAAACCAGGCACTCTGATATGGGGAATGGGCACCCCAAGCAGTGACATGTCAACTTCTTACATACCATTTCATTCTTCTTCCTCAACACGTCTTTTTACCAACCTGAAGACTCTGGTTACTTTATATGTGGCAGGTAACTTCCTCTCTTCCACAGGCTAAAAATATTCCATATAAAATTGTCTATTGTGACCTATAGGCACTGGGTACCCAATACGGAACTGGTTCCAGCAGGGAGAGTTACAAAAAAGAAACCTGAAATTGCTTAAGGTACATCTCAAGCCATGAGAATCTCACACGTGGTTCAAAGACACAGGAGCAGAGTTCACATCAGCATTCCCAGCACACAGCTGAGCACACACCGTGCACCCACGGATGCTGCACATATGCAAACTCTGCTTCCAAGCAAATCAGCATGAAGGGAGAAAACCTCAAAAAGAAAAATAGCAGAAAAGGATGTCCCAAGCCAGGAGACCATTACCGAGTCAGCAGAAGGGATCTGCTTGCAATAGAGAAGCCTCCGTCAATTAGGGCTTTGCTGTTTGCATGGTTTTGGGAAATCCGAAACCCTTGAGAAAAACTACTGGGGATATTCAGTTCAAGATGTTCCCTGGTGAATTGAGTTCTCTGTTTAGATGCACAGAAAACAGCATTCTTCACAATGCCCGAAACTGAGCACAGAGCCGCAGAGGTCACACAATCAAAGCAAAGGTGGATGATGAAAAAAATAAAGTGCCTCTCTGATGATGCGGAATGCACTTGGGAATGAACCTAACGACCTTTGCAGCACGGAAGGGCAAGCTGGAGAGGGACGCAGAGTTGCTCATAACAAAGCTTTCGGGTTTTTTAAGCCCCAAAACTCTTACTATTTTTTAATTTTTAGAGTTTACTTTTTCATTCAATTAAAAATTCTGACTCTTCTGTCCTAAGTATTTAACAGCATGCCTTATTTTCACCTTAGCAGAAGAAAACATAGGCAACTGTGACTTCGCATGTCACTTCACGCAGCTCTCTGGCTCCAGGCAGAACAACTCAGTTGTCTTTATTGACTTTGCATCAAGAGGTGGACACAGGGTTATCTCACTTGTACCCACAGCAAATTGAAGAGGGGGATCCTATTATTATTCCTGTGCTTTAGATGAGAACACTGGGCCATAGAGAGTTAAAAGTATTGCCCAAGATGAGATAATAAGTACAATCAAGGCTTGAGCCCCAGTCTGGGTGTTAACTAAGCCTGCTTCCTCATCACAGTACTACCTTACTGCCATCCGAATAGAGCTGCAGGATAACTCAGTGGACTAGGAAAGGAACTGGGCGAGCTAAGATTACACAGAAGTCATCATGTTGTGGAATAACTCATTTCAACAAACAGAACATACCTTACCCATCAGAATTACCCTGAATTCCAACAACTATGGGTCCTTTAGAGGAGTCCTTGTATGGTCATGAAGCAGTGACGACTAGATTTAACCCAGACTTCAGCCAGGAAAGAGCCCCTGAGTTAGGACAGCAAGGCCCCAGTGAGTTGCCCAACAGAAGCAGGAGTCAAGATATAAAGACAGGACAGTGAAAAAAGGTTTAGGATGAAATCCCTTCATTTAAAAAATTTGAGAGAGGGAAAACATGAAATATGATGGGCTGGTTCATTCACCCTAATACCTGCAACAGCCCAGCTGAAGCCAGGATCTGAGGATGCAATCCAGGTCACCCACATGGGTGGCAGGAGCCCAATTACTTGTGCTGCCTCCCAGGGTCTGCATTAGGGGAAGCTGGAGTGAACAGTGAAGCCAGGTCCTCTGGCAAGCCAGGCATGCTGCTCTGGGATGTGGGTATCCCACATAGTTTCTTGACCACCAGGCCAAAAGTCTGTCCCAAAACATCCTCATTCTGTTCTCCACACAGATTATTAGCAGGCCTGGATCGGGGTCTTGGCTCTGTTATCTGCAAGCTATGTGACAGATCACTGCATTTCTCTGGGCCTCAGTCTCTCCATCTGTCAAGGAAGGAGACTGAACTAGAAAAGTTCATACACACACACACACACACACCACACACACACACACACACACACACACACACACATATATATATATATAATTTAAATTTATTTGAAAGACAGAGTATGGTCTCACCTACTGGTTCCATACCTCAAATGCCTGCAATGGCTGTGGCTGGGCTGGGGCCAAAGCTAGAAGCCAGGAATTTAAGCCCAGATCTCCTAAGTGGGTGACAGGAGCCCCCTTACTTGGCCATTATTGCTGCCTCCTAGGCTCCGCATTAGCAGGAAGCTTGAGGCAGGATCTGAGGCTTGGAATTGAATGCAGGCATTCTGATGTGGGCAGCAGCCTTAACTGCTAGGCCGAATGCCCACTCCCTAATCCCATAATCTAAGGTGTGGAATAGACACTACAAGAGATGAAAGGGAGAACAGCCCAATTGCCTACATGGGGCCTGTGACTCCTCTGCCCTTTCCTACTGCACGATGGCTCCAGCCTCAGTCAGACACAGCAGCAGTCGGGCTACCTTTGCCGGCTCTGAGCTTGATTCTCTTTGCCTGGGCCATTGGCCTTTGGGTCTAATTTCAGTAACAGTCCCTTCCAGCCTCAACAACATAGAAGTTAGTGAAGCCTCAAAATCAAGTGTTATTAAGCTATAGTCTACTTTAATTTATAATCATGGGGAAGGGCGTTCCCACCAAATAGATTCTACTAAGATCCTCTAATCAGCGTTACATTTTTAAATAATCAGAATACAGTAAAGTATCCAACAGTAACATTTTAAAACATATATTTAACAAGGATGTAAATTTAGCTTTTCTCCCAAGGAACTCGGGGTCTTTTTAAATGCCTACACCTCAGGGATAGTACTAAGCTAAGGCTTATAGTGGGACTGGCTAAATGTGGTGCAAACAGAAGGTGGGTATGGAAGGGACAGACGGAAGGTGGGTATGGAAGGGACGGGAGACTGGGCTGGGGCTGTGCTTCCCTGAGAGCTATCTCAGAAGGAACATACAAAGCAGGGAGACCACCACTAGGCAGACACAGGTCACACAGCCCAGCAGAGGTGTGGGCAGGGTGAGGGCACATAGGACAGTCCCTTTGGGAGAGCTGGCTGGCTTCCGGATGCTGCCCCTAGCCAATGGCTGAGATTCATAACCCTAAACATTGGCAGTGCAGTCCAGAAGGGTGGCAACTTTGGGCATTCGACAAGAAATGGGTCAGGTCTCAGAAAGAGGAGAAAAATGTCCCTATCCCTACTTTCCTTTTTATAGGGAATAATCCAGACCACTTGAAAATGAGTCACCACAATGTTGATGATCCGGGCCCCTTGGATCCGAACGTGACAGTCTCATGACTGGACTTTCCAGCCCAGAACTCGTCCTTATCCAGGACCTTGCAGGGAAGGCATGAGTCAGAAAGCTCACACAGACACTAATATCTGGGGCCTCATGAGAATGTCGTCTGTTCTCCGCCTTCAACTCCCTGCTCCAGAGACCCTGGCCCAGGGACCGCCCAGGGCGGGGGCTCCTAGTTCACTGGACGTGATCCCCTAAAACTCAGAGGGCTCTACCCTCCAGCCGAAAGCCCAGCTTGCTCCTCACTTCCTCCACCAAACCCAAAGGCTCCCTGCCTGCCCGATGAGATGAGAGATTGCACCGACTGTTTATTTCAGCTGGTGCTCCTGCCTGGAAGCAGCTGCCCATGGGCTGGAGGGGTAGACAGCAGGCAACAAACCACCACGGGGTCCCTGCAGCTCGGGGTACTCAGGAGGACATGCAGAGTGAACAGGGCAGGATGCAGAGGCTGGATCGGGAGCCAGCTACCAGAAGGACTCAGAACAGTCCAGTAAGGATTAAGCGGAGGTGAACAAGCATGGCCCAGGAAGGAAAGGAGCAGGGCCAGGATGTGAGAGGGGCTACTGCACGTTTGTGCTGCGTGTGCCTCAGACACTGTTGTTAAATGCCTGACACACACTATTGAATTTAATCATCACAGCAATCCCTCGAGATAGGAACCACGACCTCTGTCTTACAGATGAGCCAAAACAGCGCCGAGAGTTTAACTCACTGGCTATCAGCAGCTTAGGAGAAGCAAAGCTGGGAAGCTAACTTACACAGGTGCACAAACACAAAGCCTGCTACCATTAATCACTCAACATTCTCTTTGATGGTAAGGACTTAACAGGAAAGACTTAAAAAATGTGCATTCATGGAGCTAGCGTTTGGTCTAGTGGTTAAGCCATGGGTTAAGAGGCCAGTGTACCATACCACAGTGCCTGGGTTGCATGCCTGGCTCCACTCTGGATTCCATCTTTCTGCCTATGCAGACCCTGGCTCATGTAGTTAGATGCCAACCGCCCATGTGGGAGACCTGGACTGAGTTCTGGGTTCCCAGTGTAGCCTCTGCTGTTGCAGGCCTTTAGGGAGTGAACTGCTAAAAGGGAGCTCTGTTTCCCAAATACATACATTTTAAAACTTTAAAAAACATTCTTAGCTTGTATGTTTTTCTTTTTCAATGATTTATTTATATATTTGAAAGGCAACATGACAGAGAGGAAGAGACAGAGATCTTCGATTCACTGACTCATTTCCCTAAATGCCTACAACATCCGGGATTGGGTCAGTTGAAGCCAGGAGCTGAGAACTCTGTCTGGGTCTCCCACATGGGTGGGGTGGCAAGGACCTAACTACTTGGGTCATCATCCACTGCATTCCCAGGCTCATTAGCAGGAAGCTGGATCACAAGTAGAGCGACCAGACTCAAACTGGCGCTCTGAGATGCCAGCGTCACAAGCGGCAGTTTAACCTCACTGCATTGAAAGGCCGGCCCCTGGTATATATATTTTTTTAAATAAATAGTTTGGTGATTATTTTTCAGAGTTACCTGATTAATGTGCTTGACACAACCTCTCAATCCAGAGTATAATTAAAGACAATGAACTTTGCCACACAATGGCTGAAATAAGCGCCCTGTCCACAGGGGCTCGGGAAGGTACTGAGACCCCCTGTGTCCCCTGTGTGTGCAATTCACAGCAAGGAGGGGCCTGCCAGACCCACTGAGGAGGGGTACACCCACTGTTGCTATCCAACCACGTAGCTTTTCAGGCAAGAAACGTTCTGTTCTTGCTAAGTTACTGGGTCTGGCCTGGAAAGACCGTCATCAACATACAGAGCGTGGCTCTGAACCAGAATTCTGATCGTTCAACGTAAATTGTTCCAGATTCAGTTACAGCCATTTCCACTTAGAAAGTAGCTGATTATCATCTGCTGACTATTAAGCTATGAGGTACTTAACATCCATTTGGAGTTCCCGTTCGGCCAAGTCAAACTCAGCTTGCGTCCTGGAGCAGCTGCACAAGCGGCGGCATGACTTCTGGGCATCTTCTGTAACCATCGCCTTGCATCTCACTGACCTCATCCTGGCCCAGGGGTGCTGCTCCTGACTCCTAGAAAACCCCAGCTCTTACAGGAATTCAGCAACTTCCCAAAATAGAACTAACCTTTATTTTGCTTCCGGCAGTCGTTGGGCGCCCTTTCTTGTCAGCTTGCAGATTTTCAGGAAATAAAGACTTTATGAAAGGCCTGGAAAAGGAGAAAGAGAATGGATCAGCAATCTGGAAGTGCCTTGGGGGCTGAAGTCCTGCTTCTGTAGAGAGCGGGGTGCAGCTCAGCACAGAAACATACTTTTGGCTACAAAAAGGTCCTGACTCACAGTGCAAGCCATCAAGATGTACTTGGGAAAGGGCAACTGACGAAAGACACAGAGAAACAACTCCAGCACATAAGCATCTTGGAGACTAAACCTGAAAAATAAATCTTCAAGTTGCCTTTCAAATGCTCCCCACCCCCTCCACTGGAATTACTGTCGATGCTGACAGTAGCAAACAGCAGAGAAACGCCAGCATGGGCTTGTTAAGGCAGCACGACAGACAGAACTTGGGGAATTGTGTGAAGTGTTGGGCTCAGTGCAGATGATGGCCGATTCTGCAGCAGGCTTTCTGATCCTAGGCATGTTTCTCACTCGTTGCTGGAAATTTTTTTTAAACTTAATTTATTGGAAAGGCATAGTTACAAAAACAAACACACACGTCTTCCATCCACTGGTTCATTCCCCAAATGGCTGAAACAGATAGGTCTGGGCCAGACCAGAGCCAGGAATTTCTTCCAGGTCTCCTATGTGGGTGCAGGGGCCCAATCATTTGGGCTATCTTCCACTATTTTCGCAGGTGCATTAGCAGAGAGATCTGAAGCAGAGCAGCCAGGGCTCAAACCAGCGCCCATATGGAATGCCAGCACTGCAGTCTGGGGCTTTAACCTACTGAACCACAACATCAGCTCCTGGAAATTTTTTTCTCCAATATTTATGTGAAAGGCAGAGTTACAAAAAGAAAGGGAGAAAGAGGAGGATAGGTCTTTCATCCACTGATTCACTTCCCAATTGGCAGCAACAGCCAGGGATGGGCTGTGCTAAAGCAGGAGACTGGAACTCCATCCAGGTCTCCCATGTAGCACTTGGGTCATCTTCCACTGCTTTCCCAGGCACATTAGCAGGGAGCTGGATTCGAAAAGGAGCAGCAGGGACTTGAACTGGCACCCATATGGGATGCCAGCTTAACTTGCTGTACTGTAACACTGGCCCTGGCAATTTTATTTTTTAAGATTTATTCATCTGAAAGAGTTACAGAGAGAGAGGGAAGAGACAGAGTCAGATCTTCCATCAACTGGTTCACTCTCCTATTGTCTACAACATCTAGGGTGAGACTGAAGCCGAGAGCCGAGAACTCCATCTGGGTCCTCCTCATGGGTGTTAGGGACCCAAGTATTTGGGTCATCACCTGCTGCCTCCCAAAGTGTGAACAGGAAGACAGAACTGGGAGTAGAGCCAGACTGAAACCCAAGCCCTCCAACATGGGATTATGGTATCACAATCATGATGCCAAATGCCCACCCCTTGGTTGGGTAATTCTTAGGGTTAGGACTAGGGTTGGGGCAGGAGGGCATCTCACACATTGTAAGATATTTGCCAGCATTAGTGGCTTCTGCTCACTAGATGTCAGTAGCATCCTGTCCTCCCCACAGAAAACTTTGACAAACTGCATATTAGCAGTAGTAAGTCACGAATGTGCTTTTTGCTTGTATTCACTAGCAATTCTAAGTGAGCTGACTGTATTCACATGCCTCCCTCACCAGCACACAGCGCAAGGATAATGTCTTGGTACACAGTAGGTGTGTAATATCTGCTAACTGAGTGAATCATCCATATAAACTGGCAATCTGATATTCGAAACCAAACTCATTTCTTCCTAAATGACTTCTTGGCATCTTCAATTTTCCAGGAAGACTCCCTTGTAATCTGCTTTTAACAGGACCAGACATAATTACGGATTGCCGCAGCAACTGCATTTACAAAACAACAGGTCATGTCTGTATGACAGGAGTTTACCTAGAAGCATCAACAGCACTTGAACTCAGTAGGAATTCAACAGTTAAGTCTGCACCTGACTGCTATAAAACCCACGCTGGGAGTTGTGGCTTCCCTGAGCTTTTTAAGAGAAGAGCAAATAGATTTTATGTGTTTTGAATGGAAAGAAATCCAACATCTCAGAAGTGGTGGTGTGAGTACAAGGAAGTACAGGAGTCAGGAAGGAGGAGATTAGGGGAGAGCTAAATGGAGCAGAATCGCTTTAGATCAGGCCTGAAAGGGAAACTGTTTTACTTTCCCTGCAGTTAAGCCTTCTTCGAATCTTATTAGGCTTGTTCTTGTTGGTTTGGTTGACCTTTTAGTAAGAAATTGAAAGGCAGCTCTTCCTTGAGGCAGCTCTCAGGATGTCACGATCTGGAAGACTGTGCACTATTGTACTTACCTGGCCTGGGTGGGCCTGCTCATGTTCACCATATGCACTTTCCCATTCCCCAGGGTCTGGGGAATCTTTGTAGGGAAGAAGGGAGGAAATGACACAGAGCTGGTCCCAAGTGCGCCAGCAACTTGCAAGGGGGATGTCGCTACTACTTCCCTGTAGATAAGGTCCTGGGAGTTAAGGATCTTTGAGTCATTCCCTCTCTAGCTGCCTCTCGCAGAATTCTTGAGCCATTTCTCAAATGCTTCAGGGACTCAAGGTAACTTGGGTCTTGCTAAGACATGAGCCACCATGGACAATACTTAGGCTGATATTATAAGAGCAAACTTTCATAGAACGAGACCGTTCCATTCTTAAATGGTCACAATGTCCACCCCAATCCAGACCCAGCGTGGTTACTTCTCCCTGCCATAGTACTGAAAATGCGGAAAGCAGGGTCGCCTCAAGGATCTGCAGACGACCCTTGTGAGGAGCAAGAACTGTTAGGGGTAGAAGGGAGAGACTGAGATTGGAAACAGGAAATCCACTTTTAGAAATCAAATAGTCTAATTATGATCCGGACCCAACAACCCAAAGGAACAAAATCCTAATGACTCGAAGACCACAAGTTTGCTGTGATATTGGAAGTTGCACCGCATGCATATCCCACATCAGGTAATGCAAAACACACTTACAGCTCACTGCTCTGCATGAGTTCAATGAGATCCATAAAAAGCACATCACGGTTCCTTTCACAAAAGCCGTCCATGTCATAGGATACCTGAACAAGAATGCAAAGAAATCGAATTCTATCCTTCAAGTATTTCACTGGACAACAAAACCAAGCAACCAACCAACCAAGCTGGCATGGTCATCTTTGTCAGAATGTGTTTCTTTCCAGATTTCAGCATCAACTCTGGAGGCCACAGCTGCTGGCTGCCCATATGGTCCCGGTGACATAGGAGCAGCACTTCAGCTCTCAAGATTACATACCCCTTCATCTATGGATCCACAGGGATCTCTCAGCAATAAACTTAAGTCTTTTCCTACTCTTTAGCTAAGACAAGAATACAGGTGAAACCACCTTTATTAATCCATGTCATCCTCAGGGGCCATGTCATCTGCAGCCTTGTTTGTCATTTCTCCCAGAAGTGGTCTCAGAGCTGCTTCTACCTGGCCAGAAACTCATGAGCTGCGATGGAAGATAAAATCAGTAGACTGCCATAGGACCAGGAAGTTCCCAAGAGCCATGACCTCAACTTACTTACCTTTGTATTATTAGCTCCCTTCACCTCCCACCAGCCACCCCGACTTCCTGGCACTCAGTAGGTACCCAACTCTTATGTGCCTTAATGAGAACAAGCACCCAAAGTGAGCTGTTGGCCTTGATTTATACTCCCTGTGAGCATGGGCAGGCAAGAGAGCCAAGTCTGTGACTGTAGCAGGAGGCAACCCCAACAGCCATTCCTTCAGCAGTAGTATGTGTAACAGGTGACTCATGCTTTTAAAATATGCTGCAGCATACACAGTCCCTTGTTTTGCCTCCCCAAATGTACCACAGGTCCCATTTGTTGAATCAATAAAGTACAGGGAGGCATATGCACATTGCTATCATTGTCTCCAGAAGAAAACAGACCATACACCACAAGGCTTAAAAAGAGGGTAGGCATGACAATGGTGAACTTCCCCTTTGCTGCTGAACCCCTGCCCCTGACAATACCTTCCCAGCATAATGGTGAATGATGAAGCCTTGGTTCCAGCTGTTGAAGTGTTCATGGCTCCCAATCTGCATCTGGAGTTTCTGGAGCAGAGTCTGATCGGCCCCCTCCCCCACAGCGTGCATGGTGGCGCACACGTCATCCAGGATGCTCATGATTCCAGGAGGGTTCTGGTGGGACCAAGACGGCAAGGCATCAATCATGAATGCTCCAAAACATACAGGACTCATCGGGTGCTGGCTTAAGAGCTGCCTCGACCTCAGATACCACCTTGAAGGTCAGTGCTCCCCGTGAGACCAGAATGCAATGAACAGTCCCGGATGGAGAGTCACCACAGTCCCAAATGGGGACTCCTGGCTCAGGTCTCAACACGGGCAGGAAGGTCCATTTTCCTAAAAGCTGCTGAACTCCCTCAAGTTTAACTCTAAGTCACGCAAAGAAAATTATCTTCTCACTTTGGTTTGTAGTAAGCTGACTTTAACAACCTCAAAGGAAAACAGAAACATTTTCCTTTATATATATATATATATAAAAAAAATAAAATACCCAAATTCATGTTTTGATGTTTCCTTTCAGCCAGTTTCTCCGACAGGCATTTACAATTCCATACTCTACCACGATCTGTTGGGCACAGCTTTTTCCCATGGTACTTTTTTTTTTATAAACAGACCTCATGACTTACATAGCCTTCATACTTATACTTTAATGGTTCTGTTTTCCTGCTCTGATATGCTATAGGTCTTATAACTGCTTCCAGTTTTTGGCTTAAATTTTTTTAAAAAGAAGACAAAACAGGAAAGAGTCCCATAGAGATCTCTGTCTTCATCAATTTTATTTTCTTTTGGGTCATTTCTAAGGACTACATTCCTAGATGGTCTACGATGAGACTATTACACAAGACTAATTTTATGCCTTTTCATAGGCTATGTCACCAACGAAAGTGACAATCACCTTCTGTTAGAATTCAGTAACAAATCCCATCTGTCAGCTGACAGACACTCTACTCTGGTAAATACTAGTAGAGTGTATAAGAAAAAGCTACTGTTCCATTCTCACACATACATAAACACACAACGTAAACAAGAAAATTCTCTGCCAATCCCAGCTGCCACGCTGCTTCTTCCCAAACAACATGGAGAACAAGAACTCAGCTAGGGTACACCTGCGATCAGTGAAGAGCCATCCCAAGCCAATACTTACCACTTTGTTCTCTATGAGGTCACACACGATCTTGTTATTAAAGTAGTCAATGGGTGTCCATCTTATTCCCTCTTGAACATATTCTTCCTGTATGATAGGAGCCAAGAACTCATATAAACCAGCATCAAAGAGGAAAAACTTGAATGCCCTCCCCACAAAGACAAGAACTATAATTTCTTTTTTTTTCTAAGAGGTGATAGGAAAGGAACATTTCTTTTCTTGGAAATCTTTAAAGTTTGGTTTGAACCATGAGAAATTGCCACCACTCAATTTTTTTTTTTTAATTTATTTGAGAGGTAGAGTTACAGATAGTGAGAGGGAGAGACAGACAGAAAGGTCTTCCGACTGCTGGCTCACTCCCCAAATGGCCGGAATGGCTGGAGCTGAACAGATCCAAGGCTAGGAGCCAGGAGCTTCTTCTAGGTCTCCCACATGGGTGTGGGGGCCCAAGCCCTTGGGCCATCTTCTATTGCTTTCCCAGGCCATAGCACAGAGCTGGATGGGAAGTGGAGCAGCCAGGCCTCGAACCAGCACCCATATGGGATGCTGGCACCACAGGCAGAGGCTTAACCTCCTATGCCACAGCGCTGGCCTCACTCAATTGTTTTTAATGAAAATCATATGACAGGGTCCAGCAAGCTGCTGCCTGCAGTGCCAGCATCTCATATGGGCCCTGGTTCAAGTTCCGGCTGCTCCACTTCCAATCCAGCTCTCTGCTAATGGCCTGGAAAAGCAGTGGAATATGGCCCAAGTGCTTGGGCCCTTGCACCCTCATCAGAGGCCCAGGAGAAGCTCCTGGCTTTGGATTAGCTCAGCTATTTGAGGAGTGAACCAGTGGAAGGAAGACCTCTCTCTCTCTCAATTTGCGCCTCTCTGTAACTTTGCCTTTCAAATAAATCTTAAAAAAAAAAAAAAAAAATCATGTGACATCACATGAGTCTAGTTACAAAAACTCCCCTTGAATTTCCCATGGCAGAGGAGTCCAGCTTAGCATCTAGCATTTCGCAGGGAAAGGGTCCCAGCTCAACAGGAGTTGCTTATTGAACTTGAACTTGACCATGCTGTCCGGGTGTCCGTCCCTCCTTCCTGGTTTGGGTTTGTCACTTTCCTTTCTTTCTCTGCAGATCATCACATATGGAGCAGTCTCAGTCCGATCTTCTTGTCTCCTCCACTCAGTTCAGCGCCCATATGGGATGCCAGCACTTCAGGCCAGGGCGTTAACCCACTGCGCCACAGCACTGGCCCCCTCCCAACTTGTTTTTAAACTTCCGCTCCAGCTTGCTTTCCTTGCCAAGCTCCCCTCTGTAACTCTATGGAGCCACAGTGACCTTTGCAAAGTCACAAAACACAAATCGGATCATGTCATTTCTGGCTCAAAATCGGGCTCAAAACTTAAAGTCTTGAGGCTGGCACTGTGGGTAGTGGGTTATGACACTGCCTGCAGTGCTGGCGTGCTGGCATCCCACATGGGCACCAATCTGAGTCCCGGCTGCTTCACTTCTAATCCAGATCCCTGCTGATGAGCCTGGGAAAGCAGAGATGGCCCACATACTTGGGCCCCTATATCCACGTGGGAGACCTGGAACACGATCCTGGCTTCAGCCTGAACCAGCCTCAGCTGTTGTGGCCATCTGGGGGAGTGAACCAGCTGATGGATGATCTCTGTCTCTTTCTCTCTATATAACTCTGCATTTTAAATAAATAAATAAATGTTTTAAAAACAAACCAACCTAAAATCTTAGCCATGTCCTATAAACAAGTTCCTGTATGACCTCACTCTGCCTGCTTCTTGCATGTCACTCCTTACATGCCCTCTCTTGGTGGTCTTGCTTTGGATACTGTGAGGTGGTAGGAGGATAGAATTCCAGGGCAGAGACGAGAGATCCATTGTTCACTGGTGTTTCTTAAGCAGAGGCATGAACACTTCCATCACTAAATGAGCGTGGTATATGTAGCAGGTAGGATACTAGAATCCCAAATTTCATGTCCACCCAGAACCTCAGAATGTGAGGTTTAGGAAAAGGACCTTTATAGATAAAATAAATTAAGGATCACATGAAATCATCCTGGGTTGAGGGTGACCCTTAAATCCAAAGACTGGCAAAAGAGAGAGATTTAGAGAATCAGAAAAAGGCTATGTGAAGGCAGAGGCCAGGATGGTAGCTGCATTGCCACAAGCCATGAATGCCAGGAGCCACCCTAAGTCAGAAGAGGAGGATTCTCTCTGAGAGTCTTTGAAGGGAGTAGGGTGCTGAAGGCACCTGATTTCAGACTCTGGGATCCAGAATGGAAAGGGGAGAAATTTCTGTTGTGAGCCTCCCACTCGTGGAACTTTATTGTGGCAACCCTGGGCAATCTACAACCACACGGAGTCAGGAATAAGAAGAAATCTGCATTGAATTTTTAGGGGAAGCTTGGGAGTGGAGCAGATCTGAGGAAAGCAAGATTTTCCTTTGGGACACGGCACATGCATGGACACCCGGGTTGGAAGCAGGCTCCCATTTTCCATGTGGTCAGTGAGTCAGCATGTAGTAAAAACAGCCAGTCACAAGTCCAACTTCACAGCATCATTTGCTTAAAGGAGAGAAAATGTACCAGATGGTATTTATGTTTTATAGACTAAAATAACACGATGGCATATGGTTTTTCTGCATGACTTTATTAGGTACATTTCCTAATACAAGTCTGAAATCTTCATCTATTATCAAAAGAGAAAGCTAGACCCTTTAAAACCAGAGACTTTGGAAACAAAAAGGACAAAGGAAGAGGGACTGCTTACCTGTTCTGCCTTTAACGTCAATTCAATAAAAATCTGCTGTAGTTTCTCATTGACAAAATTGATACAAAACTGTTCAAAGCCATTTTTCTGAAATTAAAAAAAGTCATATATAATCATTTTGCAAAATCAGTTAAAAGTCATTCTTGAATGATTTCATGAGCTGTCTGCATGTGAAAAGCTTCAGCAGAAATGTTGGATGCATCAATAGAAAGAGGCACAGTTTATATTTAGGAGAAACTAATTTGGTAAAGGTACATGAAGAACTCACAGAGGCAAAAAAGAGCCAGAGTGGATTTTTTTTCATGGCCTAGAGTTATTTCTTACAGACCAGATGAAATGCATCACGCTCCCAATCCCCCATTATTCAAAATGGCCTCACCTGGAATATTTCAAAGCCATAGATGTCCAGGACACCAATGTTGTATTCTTCATGGTCCTTCTCCATAGCTTTATTGATGGCCTAGGAGAAAGCAAACAGCATGGTCATAATCTCCTTTCTATTCACACTGAAAGTGGGCCTGAGTGGGGGAAAAGGAAGCCCCCCTGTACCCAGCAAACACCACTGCCCACGGGGAACAGAGGACAACAGGGAGACAGGGGACTTGCAGACTGCACAGGCTCTCAGCACCAAGTCAGGTATTATGGAAAACCATCAGCACCCAGAAAAGTACTGTGGAAGGGGAGATAATGCTCCATGATGCAAAACAGTAACTTGTGACAGGCGAAGCATTTCTCGGGAAGTACTGAGAATTAGGAGAGAATATCCTGTTGGATGATGGATGCAAGAGCCAGTATTAGAAAATCTGGAAGTCTCTCTTCTGTTGTCCTCCATTCTGCATTTAATGACCACATAACACAACATGCTGGAGATGCCAAGGATGAGACAGCTTCTGTTCCCAGGAGTTTACAGGGAGGGTGTGGTCTCCAGGCAGTAATAATAGTCATCATTTAAACACTGAGAGGAAAAGCAGCTTACATGGATTTAACCTTCAGCTTTGCTAGGCTTGACTAAATGTTCTCCTTGTGTTGTTTCACTCCATTCTCGTTACAATTCTCATAATGGCAGTGATACCATTATTGTCCCCATTTTCCAGACAGGCACACCAAGGCTTGCTTATGACTGCATAGAGCAAGGAGCATACCCTGGGATTAAACTAACATCTGATGCCCAGATCACATTCTTGATCACTGTGAGAAGCAGCCATGCAAGGCAGGAGAGGTGCAGGGTGGAGAAGGTTAGTGAGGGAGAAAAACCCCTACAAGTGGTGAATACTTGGGGATTGAAGGAGCAGAAGTGATTTTCAGGCAAAGGAAACAGAACTCGTGAGCTAATGGGGAATGGCACACAACACTTAGCCCAGTGCCTGGCATGAAGTCCACGTCCAGTAAATGTCGGCTCAAGTTAGCATCACGCACATGGGCACTCATCCACTTTTACCACAAAGAGGTTGAGGGATGACAGGAAGGAAGGAAGGTGGGAAGCCCCGCACTGGAAGGCACCCTGAACAAAGAGACAAGAGCTATGGGATCCAGCCAGTGCCAGCTCTGCCCCACACACTTGCTGAGCGCCTTCAGGCAAATCCACCAATACTCAGGCCCCAGAATCCATTCCATAGTAAAATGAGGGATCTGGACAAGCTACAACCCTGACTCTTGTTTGATACGTCCCCGATCTCCCAAGCCATCTTACCTTTCAAAGAGCAAACAGGCACAAGAAGCACACACAATAAAGCTATTCTCCCTGGCCTGTCCCATCTTAGTCACAAGTAACGACACCATAAGCCCTGTAGGTGTCACTGCCTAGATTCAAAGAGCAAATTCCTTAAGCTCTGTGTGCCTCATCTTACTTATCTGTAAAACAGAGATCTAATACCCAAGTTATAAGGTTCTTGCAAGAATTAAGCAAGGGGGGGGCCAGCACTGTGGCACAGCGGGTTAAAGCCCCAGCCTGTGGTGCTGGTTCTAGTCCCAGCTGTTCCACTTCCAAGCCAGCTCTCTGCTATGGCCTGGGAAAGCAGTGGAGGATGGTCCATGTCCTTAGTCCCCTTCACCCATGTAGGAGACCCGGAAGAAGAACCTGGCTCCTGATCTGCCCCACTCCGGCCATTGCAGTCACTTAGGGAGTGAACCAGTGGATGGAAGACCTCTCTCTCTCTTTCAAATAAATAAAATATTTTAAAAAAGAATTAAGTGAGGTTCCCCCCAATAAAGTACATAGAACAGCATTTGGCACATAGTTAGTACTATATAATTATACCATGATTTATATAGTACAATTATTCTCACTGTCAGCTCTACACTGCTCAGTGTAATGGTTTTCAGAATACAGATGTGATATGCACATATAAGACATGCACACATATAAAACATCCACATATGTGCATGTGTGTTTTTGTGGGAATCTGTTTGGCTCTCCATCTCTTCAGGGTCTGTATCTATGCAGTCACCTGACCCTGATAGAAGAGATTCAGAAAAAAAAATCAGCCCTGAACAGGCACAGGCATGCTTTTCTTGTCATTGTTCCCTAAACATTATAGCATAACAACTACCTACACATGATTTTCATTGTATTAGGTGTTACAAGTAATCTAGAGATAATTTCAAGTCCGTGAGAGGAGGCATATAAATTATATGCAAATACATCATTTTAAAAAGAATTATGTATTCCATTTATTTAATGTGAGATGCAGAGAGAAACAGAGTGTGTTCCCCAACTGCTGCTTCACTCCCCAAATGCCCAGAACAGATGAGACAGGCCAAAGCCAGGAGCTGCAGATTCACTCTCAGGACACCCATGTGGAAGGCAGGGACCCACGTGCTTCAGCTATCACCTGCTGCCCTCCACGGTGTGCAGCACAACAGCTCGAATCAGGACCAGTGCTGGGATGTGAATCCAGGCATTCCAATACGGATGCAGGAGTCCCACGTGACCCCCACCGTCAAGGACTTGAGCATTCTCAGATTTTGATTTTTTTTTTTTTTTTTTGACAGGCAGCGTGGACAGTGAGAGAGAGACAGAGAAAGGTCTTCCTTTGCCGTTTGTTCACCCTCCAATGGCTGCCGCGGCCGGCGCGCTGCGGCTGGCGCACCGCGGCTGGCGCACCGCGCTCATCCAATGGCAGGAGCCAGGTGCTAGGTGCTTTTTCCTGGTCTCCCATGGGGTACAGGGCCCAAGCACTTGGGCCATCCTCCACTGCACTCCCGGGCCACAGCAGAGGGCTGGCCTGGAAGAGGGGCAACCGGGACAGAATCCGGCGCCCCGACCGGGACTAGAACCCCGTGTGCCGGCGCCGCAAGGCGGAGGATTAGCCTGTTGAGCCACGGCGCTGGCCTAGATTTTGATGTTTTAAAGGAGTCCTGAAACCAATCCCCAATAACCAACAGAAAATTATATGTATGTCATTATGCCATAACCAGAAACACCTGTGGAAGTTTAAAAGATGAGAAAAAAAATCTTTGCTATTCTTCCCTTGGAAAGGTATAATCTGGGAGCAGGTGCTTAGCCTAATGGGTAAGACACCCACACACCACATCAGGCTGCCTGGGTTGGATTCCTGGATTCAGCCACTGATTCTAGTTTCTTGCTAATGCAGACACTACGAGACAGTGGTGATGGCTCAAATGAATGGGTTCTTGCTGCTCATATAAGAGACCTGGATTGGATTCCTGGCTCCCAGCTCCAGTTCCAGCCATTACAGGCATCTGAGGAGTAAACCAGCAGATGGGAGCTCTTTTTCACCCTGTCTCTCAAATACATAAGGTAGAGCCTGAAAAGAGTATGGGAGAGTGATAATACTCGAGTCCAAGCTTAAGGCATGAGTAACTTGTGACTTCTTGTTTTGCCCTCTGCCTGTCTCTGAGCTAACTCACCCTGAGGAAAGCCAACGGCCACACTGTGAAGATACTGAAGAAGCCCTAAGGACAGGCTCACGTGGAGGAACTGAGACCAGCTGCAGGCATCACGTGAAGGGTCCATCTGATGACCACAGCCTCCAAACCCCTAGGCCAGCCTGCAGAGGGCTTCAAATCCAGTCAGTGTCTTGACTTCAATCTTGTCCTTGAGTCAGAACCACCAAGCTAAACCAATCCCCAAATCCCTGACCTGCAGAACCTGAGAAAACAGGTGCTGATTGTTTCAAGCCACTATATTTGGGTTAATTGGTAGCACAGCAATATATGACAAATACAATTTTCTTCAACCTTTAGCTCAAAGTCAAGACATGTCCATGGCCATGAACCTCCTCCTCTTTTTCTGGTCTCTAGCCCTGATTTTACTAAATATTTTGCCTGGAAGAAACTGTTACCATATTAGATTTAGCTGAAGTTTGTCTTGGTGGGCCATTCTAGAGGAATAGGAGAATTCAGTGGTCTCAGAGTAAGAGAATAAAAAGTAGGGGAGTAAGGTTACAGAAAAAAGAACAAAATACGAACTCAAAAACCCTTAGTGGTTTTGGCTCTCCACAGCAAAAATCTGAAGCATCGTCGGCATCAACCCATGCTACTTACATCTACCAGGAAATCAAAGACCCGGGCGTGCAGTGCCTTGGCAAGGGCATCCCTGGTGTAGCAGGCCTGCTCCACGTTGAGGGTCACGTGGATGGACTCGGACTTGCCTCCCCACTTGCTGTCCATTTGTCTGCTCGTTAGCTTTTCTTTCAACCGGTCCTGGTTTATTCCCAGTAGGTACGCAGGAAAAGCCAAAACTATAGAACACAGAATAAAACATGTTAACTTTCCAGAGTTGTAACAATTCGGATACCTGGAGGCACTGGTGTGTGTGTGTTTATGTACAGTAGGCACCATCATCAGCACCCAGAACACATTCCAGAGAAGGCTGCTTGTCAGTATTCCCACACGATCCATCTACTTTGTTTTTCCCAATTGTTCTGTTAGGTGAGTCAATTCCTAAGATGACTAAGGCTCCCAATAATATAAATCAGTATCCAAAAAGTGTGGCAAACCAATTGCTCCTACTGAGATCACAGTTACATACCTTAAAAGAGATAGCTCCCCAGGTTCACAGCAAGATAGCTCAGAAGAAATTCAATCAAGAAACATCTCTGGCTTCAAATACTGTTTGCTTTCCTTTTTGGTTCAACAGTTTCACAGCATCATTTTCAAAGTGTTTGAAGCCCTTGATAACACTGAGCTAATAATTACAATCAATCACTCATTTTTGTTGGGGTACTTACCACGGTACAGGATTATTAATGAAAGAGAACACACAAAATATGCAAGAAATCTTGAAGATAATTTACATCAGACTAAAATGGTTTAACAAATAAATAACTCTCCTAAAAGGCAAATAGGTAAGAGACAGAAAACATAGTTCTAGAGAAACTTATAATAGGAAAATACTACACCTTGATTCGGACCAGGCCTACAAGGATGGAGAGGATTTACAGGGATGCAGGGAAGAGGATGGGATGTCCAAAGGTGAGGGAGGAATGTGGGAGGCAAATCTGGGACGTGGTCTGGTGCATGGATCAGTGCTGGCTACAGAGGGGAGATTCTGATCCAGAAGGTCTTTGAATGAAATATTTGCACTGGAGGCAAGTGAGGGCCCAGATGACCTCAAAGCAGTGTGTGACAAAGTATTCAACATATAAGGAGGCTTCACTCAGGAGACACTGCCATGTTGGTTATTATGACTGCAAGACAATCCCAGTAGGCATGAAAAGTATGTTTAGAGGGAGGGAGACTACGATCACATTCCAGGACTTGTTCCTTGTATCATGACACACAGCTATCATCCTACCAACATGTAACAGATACCTAACATTGTCTTGGAATAGAAACTCTGATCCTTCCATCAATCAGCAACCTGAAAGAATGCTCAGGATTTCCCCTTTTTTTGCAAGGAGCTGTACCAAAATTGTCTGATGAAAGGATTTTGTTAAAGACCTTGTTATAATACTCACAAATCACATGCTTCCCAATAAGGGAATAATCTGTTTGAATTTCACAGATGGTGTTAGAATGTAATGGGCTGACATTTCTCAGGGTATACCTTCCAAAGAGAATAAGTCAGTAAATGAATTTTGAAAATGTATGATGTCAGAATAAGGTAATTACCATCTCTGTAAAATCCATAAAAATGCTTAGACTGGTAGAAGGACTTCTTTTACAAAGGACATGTGCACAAAATTAAATGCATTAATTTGCCAATGGCCATTTCCTTTACTTTAGATTTAATGGTAACACATGTCTAGGAGTCTGGATGTGTCTTCCTCTGAACTAAAAATTTCTTCACACAGAAAAAAAGACAGATGGCGTCCATAAACTGGATTGGACGTGTGAAGGGATATTGTGAAAATCAAGAGACATTAAAACGGTAAATGCATTTGGTACAGCAGTTAAGACGTCACTTGGGATTCCTGCATCTCCTATCAGAGTGCCTGGGTTCAAGTCCCAGAGCTGCTTCCAATTCAAGTTTCTTACTAATGTGTACCCTGGGAGACAGAGGTAAAGGCCCAAGTACTCGGATTCTTGCCACCCATGTGAGAGATCTGGATGGAGTTCCAGGCTCCTGACAACAGCCTGGCCCATCATGGTTATAGAGGGCATTTGGAAAAGGAATCAGTGGATGGAAGATCTTTCTCTGTCTCTGCCTCCCTTTAAAATAAATAAAAATAAAAAATTAAAATTAAAATATATCTTCTTTAAAAAGGAGAGAGAGACTGACTGATGCTATGGTGTAGTAGGTTAAGCCTCTGCCTGCAGCGCCAGCTAATGGCCAGAGAAAGCAGTAGTAGATGGCCCAAGTGCTTGGGCCCTCACACCCATGTGAGAGACCCAGAAGAAGCCCTTGGCTTCAGATCAGCCCAGCTACGGCCCTTGTGGACATTGGGGAATGAACCAGCAGATGGAAGACCTCTCTCTCCATCTCTTCCTCTGTCTGTAACTCTGCCTCTCAAATAGATAAATGTTTTTTAAAAAGGAAACATTTAATTAAAGTAACAAATAAGAAGTCTTCCCTCAGGGGTCACTGTCACGACTGGGGAGGCTATAGCTCACTTGAGGCAATGGACATTATCATCAACGGTTGACAGAGTACCTGCCAGGGTGCCTCTTTGTTCGTGGGAACTGCACTACAGATAAGTCTATAAAATGAATAAGTAGCTACAACTTGTTTTATAAACATGGATGGGCTTCTCCTATGCCCCTAACCATACTAAAATGGAGACAAAAAATATCTGGTCAAAAACGTTTATGCCACTATATTTGTGACCTTAGCAAGATGAAGACGAAAATCCTTGAGACAAAACAGGTGGGAGGAACAGACAAGGACACATGCTGTACAGCCATTTCTTGTAGCTCTCCTCTAGAAAAGAGCCTGATGGAAGGGCTGCAGGCTCTCAAGAAGGCACAAGATCAGGCCAAGAATCAGAGCTACATGGAAAGCAGTAAAAAATGGCCCAAATGCTTGGGCCCCTGCACCATGTGGGAGACCAGGAAGAAGCTCCTGGCTCCTGGCTTCGGATTGGCACAGCTCCAGCCGTTGTGGCCTTCTGGGGAGTGAACCAGCAGATGGAAGACCTCTGTCTCTACCTCTCACTGTCTATAACTCTACCTCTCAAATAAATAAATAAATAGATAAAAGAATCAGAGCTACAAGCCCAGAGAGACAGAGAGGGAACACAGCACTTAGTATGGAAACAACCCAAGCAGCGATTTTTAGGTGCCAGCTTTTATGGCTTCGTTTTTCTTCAGTGACTACCTTGATGCTGAGATGATAGGGCTACTTATATTGACTTCCTTCAGGCTGTGAATTTCCATGAAGGCGAGTGTGAAAATGGACGCTGGGAGACGTAGAAGAGAGAGGAAGCACTGATTAATTTAAAAGTACAGATGTAACTCTGGTGAAGTTAATGAGAGTCAGCTAAAACACATAAGGACCTGCTTAAAAAAAGAGTAATGTTTCAGCATGTATAAATAATGATAGATTTCTGCTACTGCATAAAAGCATAAAGCAAAGTTGGATCTAATTTTTCATTTAAATCTGAAGTGTAGTGGCAGGTGTTTAGCCTAATAGTTCAGACGCCTGCCTCTAATATTAGAGTACCTGGATCTGATACCCTGCTCTGATTCCTGACTCCAGCTTCCTGCTAATGTGGATCCTGGAAGACAGCAGTGATATCTCAAGTAACAGGGTCTCTGCCACCTACGTGGGAGACCTGGACTGAGTTCCTCTCTCCACCTGCAGGCATCTGGGGAGTGAATCAGCCAGTGGTAGATCACTCTGTCCATCTCTCTTCTCTGTCAATCAGAAATTTTAAATAAAAAAGAAACTATAATTAAGGTAAAAGAGATAAACCAAGAGGATATAACAAGGCAAAATTCCATTTTTATAAATGTAAAAGAACTAGCAAGATAACTCTGAGTATGGTTTATCTGTCTTTGGTCTTGGGGACTGTCACCTATACTTTTGTTTCCCATTGTTATTCAAGTATTATTATTATTATTATTATTATTATTTTTTTTGCAGAGGGATGGAGAGAGAGTTATAGACAGTGAGAGAGACAGATTGCACTGCACCAATCCAAAGCCAGGAGTCAGGTACTTCCTCCTGGTCTCTCATGTGGATGCAGGGCCCAAGGACCTGGGCCATCCTCCACTGTCTTCCCGGGCCACAGCAGAGAGCTGGACTGGAAGAGGAGCAAATGGGACAGAATTCGGCGCCCCAACCAGGACTAGAACCCAGGGTGCTGGCACCGCAGGTGGAGGATTAGCCTAGCGAACCGCAGCGCCGGCCACAAGTATTATTTTTTTTAATTCAAAAAAATTCTTAGGTTAATTTGTTATTTACTATCTTTCCAGCAAAGTTTGTTTTCAGATGTCACCTTACTGTATCCATGCTGACAGCTACATAAGTGTCTACAGTGAGGTTTGTTTTCTTCTAACTGAGGAAACTCTATTATCTTTATTACTCTTAGGACAAATAACAAAAGTTGTTATTAATGGCTATTTTGCTTCAATAGGCCACTTGTGATGGGAATTTTTTCTATAAAACAATAATATATTATGTATAACAGCTAGATAAAGTCTGCACTGATTATAAAGGCATGAACTACTACTTCCTTCTATAGATTTATTCCATAAAGACTAATGTGAGCAAGATGACAAGAACTAACCTTATTCATTTTACTAGTGTTTGCTCAGTAGTGTGGAAGCAGAAGATCAGAAAGCATCTCACTGTATCACAACAGATGTTTGGTTAATCTTTCCAAGTGTAGCCCAGCAGTGGATGCTATGCAGCTATAAAAAGGATGAAGCAGGGCTGGCGTTTGTGGCTTAGAGGGTAATGCCACTGACTACAATGCTGGCATCTTGTAAGGTGCTGATTCGTGTCCTGGCTGTTTCCCTTCTGATCCAGCTCTCTGCTAATGGCCTGGGACAAGCAGCACAAGAAGTCTCAAGTATTTGGGCTCCTACACCCATGTGGAAGACCTAACAGAAGCTCCTGACTTTAGCCTAGCTCAGCCCCGGCCATTCTGTCCATCTGAGGAATGAACCAATGGATGGAAAACCTCTCTCTCTCTCTCTCAATCTCCTCTGTCTCCCTTTCTAACTCTTTAAATAAATTAAAAAAAAAAAAAAAGAGGCTCCTTACAAATTGTCAAAAAATTTCCAAGAAAAATGCTAAGTGAAAAAGCAACTATAGAACACTGTGTTAGCTGTAGTTTTCCATGACCATAGCACAGTGGGGAAGAACAGGTGTGTGCAGTTGCTCCTTAAAGGGAGCATACCAGAGACTGGGAACCTTGTTTACAACTAGGGAGGGGAATAAGCTGATTGGCAAAGGGGTAGATGGGAGGACTTTGCCTGTGTACACACTTGAGCCATGTAAAAGTATAACCTAATTGAAAAAAATATATTGGCAGAAGAAAATAATTGAGAGGGTTGCAGTTCGCTTTGTTTAGACAAGCATGACATTTTCTGATCTCCATCCCTGTGCTACCTTCAGCTGGGATCACAGGAAGCTGCCAACCCTGGGCCTTCACCATCTGGTTGAAGGGGCTCCACTAACTCCAGATATCAATGTGCAGTGGAAACACTCCGTGGCGCAAATATCCAGGGAGAAGTGTCTGCTTCACTGGCATGACTTTGTCCTCAAGCATAAGGATGCTGTAAAGGACTTCTACTACCCAAGACGGCAAGAGAAATCTGTTCTGGTTCCACAAAAATTACCACCAAACCAAAACGCTAAATGTTAAAAGCTTAAGTGGTTAATGATCCTACTCAACACATAGGTGCATTGATTAAGTGTCAAGGATGTGTACACACCACCTAGATACATGGCTGTACATTACCACTGGGTCACACTTCAAGGCTCTTTGAGCACCTTATATTTTTATTATTTTCTACTCCCTTCCCTGGCAAACACAATTTGTCTTTTCTTTATCACAGGCATCAGAAGTTAGGAGAACTTCCCTCTTTTATCAGAAAAGAAAACAGAAACATGAAAAAGAACCTTATTTGGAATGGAAATACCCCAACTGCCTTGTCAGCAATGAGTGGGATACTATTTATTACTAAGCATCTAAATTTATCATCCTTGAAGAATGCTGAGAAAGGAAGAAATGTCTTCCTGGGTGGTTAAAGGATGTGTGGGTTCTGAGAGCAGCCAAGAAAGCCATCTGATGCCCAAGAGGCGGCAGTCATGTGCTATGGCATTTGAGCTAGGTTGTGGGCCCAGGTAACCAACGTCTCTTAGCAGGAAGGACCTTGATTTCCTCCCAAAGAGAAAAAACGACTATTCAGGTTTTCACGATCTAATGACTAGGATGTGATCATTAAAGGTCATCATCAGAAATGTCAACACAGCAATCAATGTCCATTTGTTCCTCTGTTCAGAAACCCAACCTAATCTAATTCACGGGGGCAAACTGAGCCTATGCGCATTCTATATTTACATCAATGTGTGTTGCATGCCCTACAGGACTTGTAGGTGAATACAGGCCATGAAGATCAGGTACAGAAAAGATTTTCATTAAATGGCTATTCTTTTCTATTATTAAGCCATTATTGTAATCTTCCTTAAAGATTATCATCTCATCTCTAAACCTAGATGAGCGATTCTACAAGATTTCCCCGAGGGTAATGTTAACCTGAAATGATTTCAATGATGACCTATGGTGTGGGAGATGCTGGTGGTGAGGAGAGGAGCAGATGTACACAGGAGTTCTAGTTTCTCATAAAGCCATTTCGTTCTACCACCAGAGGACACTTAAGAGTTCTCATCTCTTTCCAATAGACCCTATTTGAGGTCTAAACAAAGGAATATGGCCAGTTGCTTCTGACAGGAGCTAACCACCCACGTCCCCTCACCCCATGACCACGTGCCAGAACTACGCACACTCTTCACTCTCCACCGCGGCATAGTTGCCAACTTCTTTGAAGCTGATGTTCCCCAGGTGGAGCACTCCGGCCACTATCTGCAACACCAGTGTCTGCTCTTCCGCAAAGATCCCGATCACGTTCATCGCGTGCTAGGAGAGCAAAGAGAAAAGTTCCAGAGAAGCTGATCATTGGCTTTACAGGCGGGGAATAAAGAGAACAGAGCACAGGTGGAACTGTACAGTTGCATGTGGCTTAGCTTGCGATAGCAGTGGAGAGTCCCCATACAGTGTGATCCCTGTAAGCGACTCCCACGTGCTCTTATCTGAGTCATGTTGGAAGGACAGTTCTTTCTTTAAACATAGTGTGCATGCCATCCTCCAGGAATAAAAGTAGGAGGATCCAGGAGGAAAGACACTCATAGGACTGGTGGCTGCCAAGGTTGCCAAGTCTGTCCTTGTCCTTGCTGGGTTCTCGTTGCCCTTTCTCCTTCTAAGGGGCATTGTTGTCCCCTTTGCAGCTACTGGAAGTGGACTCAAGAGATCTTTCCTTTCATTGGGAAGGATGAGAAGAGGCTGCATTTGCAAACAGATCTTGATTATAAATTTCCAGGAAATGAAATGCAATAAAAGCATCATCTCGTAGTCTAGTGACTGCAGTAAGCATTTAGCCGAGTGGTTAAGAAGCCACAACAGAGTGCCTGGGCTCAGTTCCTGGCTCCAGATCCCGACCCAAGCTTCCTGCCAGTGCAGACGCTGGGAGGCAGTGGTGATGGCTAAAGCAGCTGGGGTTTCTTTTACCCATGTGGGAGACCTGTGCTGTGTCGCTGGCTCCTAGATCTGGACCCAGCCCAGTTCAGCTGTTGTGGGCATTTGGGTAGTAAACCCGTGGATGGGAACTGTCTTTCAACTAGGAATTAAAAAAAAAAAATTTAAGTATACTTTCTGAGTTCCATTAAATTGAAGAGAAATAGTTGAAATGTCTGAACCTGAGGCAGTCCTATCCAAAGAGAAAACCGCACTTTTCTTCCCAGCTCTATTGAGGCCATGTGGCCTCTTGATGCCACCTATTCTTGGCATCCAGGAGACAGTCTCATCTGAACCTCCCATCTCTTCCAAACACTCATGTGAACTCCTCTCAAACAAAATCTCCACTTCTCATTCACTCCTGGTTCCTTCCCCAAATGCCTGCAATAACCAGAGCTGGGCCAGACTGAAGCTGAAGGCCATGAGCTGACCATGCCTACCCCTAGAAAGTTCTACATGGACTCATTTATGCTGTTACACCAGTACACAACCCCTAAGCACTACATGCAGTTTCACAACTTACACAGTGACTTACATGCAACAGGACTAGCAGAAAAGCATTGTTCCACAATCTGTCACACTCATATACAGAGGACGCAGAAAAACCCTCGCCAACAGATCAGAGCGGTGAGCATTTGGCACAGTGGTGATGATGCCACTTGGGATGCCCACATTGCACAATGGAATGCCTGGGTTCAGATCCCAGCTCCACTTTCCACTCCAGCTTCCTGCTGAAGCACATCTGGGGAGACAGCAGGTAATGGCTCAAGCACTTGCATGTCCCTCTCCAACATGGGAGACTTGGATTGCGTTTCTGGCTTCCAGCTGTGATCTACCCCAGCCCTGGCTATTACAGGTATTTGAGGAGCAAATCAGAAGGTGGGAGATCGATCGATCTCTTTCTCTGTCCTCTGCCTATCAAATAAATTAAAACAACCAAATTGGAAAATAAATGAAGAGGGTAGGAAAAAAGATTAAAGATATCCCCAAATTTCTAAAACTCATTAATTTTTTTTTTATAATTTTCACGTTTTTTTTTTTTTTTTTTGACAGGCAGAGTGGACAGTGAGAGAGAGAGACAGACAGAAAGGTCTTCCTTTTGCCGTTGGTTCACCCTCCAATGGCCGCCGCGGACGGCGCGCTGCGGCCGGCGCACTGCGCTCCTCCGATGGCAGGAGCCAGGAGCCAGGTGCTTTTCCTGGTCTCCCCATGGGGTGCAGGGCCCAAGCACCTGGGCCATCCTCCACTGCACTCCCGGGCCACAGCAGAGGGCTGGCCTGGAAGAGGGGCAACCGGGACAGAATCCGGCGCCCCGACCGGGACTAGAACCCCGTGTGCCGGCGCCGCAAGGCGGAGGATTAGCCTGTTGAGCCACGGCGCCGGCCTTTTTTTTTTTTTTTTTTTTTTTTTTTTTGACAGGCAGAGTGGACAGTGAGAGAGAGAGACAGAGAGAAAGGTCTTCCTTTGCCGTTGGTTCACCCTCCAATGGCCGCCGCGGTCGGCGCACCGCGCTCGTCCGATGGCAGGAGCCAGGAGCCAGGTGCTTTTCCTGGTCTCCCCATGGGGTGCAGGGCCCAAGCACCTGGGCCATCCTCCACTGCACTCCTGGGCCACAGCAGAGGGCTGGCCTGGAAGAGGGGCAACCGGGACAGAATCCGGTGCCCCGACCGGGACTAGAACCCGGTGTGCCGGCGCCGCAAGGCGGAGGATTAGCCTGTTGAGCCACGGCGCCGGCTAATTTTCACGTTTTTTATTTGAAAGGCAGAGATACACAGAGATCTTCCATCTGCTGGTTCACTCCCCAAATGCCTGAAACAAGTAGGGCTGGGCCAAGATGAAGCCAGTAACCTGAACTTCCACCTGGGTCTTCGACATGGGTGTTAGAGATTCAAGTGCTTGAGCCATCATTTGCTGCCTCCAGAGTACCTACGTCAGTAGGAAGCTGGAATGGGAAGCAGAGCTGAGACTCAAACCCAGGCACTCCAATACGGAGCGGCACGTTAGCTGCTGTGCCACACACCTGCCCCGCGCTGTTCTCTGCTGGCTGACCTTCACTGCACGTGGCCACAGGCGGTGCCCAGCCTGG
Organism: Sylvilagus floridanus; assembly: GCA_949820135.1. Lineage (NCBI taxonomy): Eukaryota > Metazoa > Chordata > Mammalia > Lagomorpha > Leporidae > Sylvilagus > Sylvilagus floridanus. The sequence goes on from OX463239.1 coordinate 67,124,303, forward strand.
AGCAGACCTCGCCTGGCCCTGCACTAGCGCTCACCAGAGTTTCCTGGAACTCCCGCTTGTCATCGATGTCATCAACCTTGTAGGACCCGGAGAGGCTCAGGTAGTAGTAATAGTCCATGCTGGTGATGCCCAGGCTGTGCTTCTGCTCTGCTGAGGCACCCTCGATGAGCTGGAGCAAAAAGAACACAAGATGTGCCATGAAGGGGACCACAAAGCACCCAAAGTCACCTCACTGTTCCTGCCCCCACCACTGACATGCCCACATGACAAGGATTTTCTACCCTCGATTTCCAAACTCAGGGGTGGTCCTCGTCTCCACCATACGTACTATTTGTAGCAACCTCAAGTCATTTCTACCCTTTCTGATAGCTAACTTGGAGGAGACCTGCAAAGCTGAGGGTTTTCCCCTACCCAGTGAAGCAACTGGACTCCCACACCTGGGAGGCCTTGGAAGACAAGAAAGCAAAACAGAGGATTATTACTTAGTCCCTGCCTGGCTGGCTTTGTAAAGTGGAGCTGGCTCCCCCGTGCTCATCACTGCAAGGGTCACATTAGGAAACAGCCACAGGCCCCACCCTCTGGAATTCTGAAACTTCCTGCCCAACTGACTGTCCCTGAAGTTTCTGTTCTAGTTCCGATGTCTGGGGAGGACCCTCTCTTAAAGGGTTCCAACGAGGATGTGCTGGGAAATGTTTAACAATCAACTCCGGGAGAGAAAAAAATTGATTGGTGGAATTTTTTTTTTTTTTAAATTTTTGACAGGCAGAGCAGACAGTGAGAGAGAGAGACAGAGAGAAAGGTCTTCCTTTGCCGTTGGTTCACCCTCCAATGGCCGCCGCGGCCGGTGCACCACGCTCATCCGATGGCAGAAGCCAGGTGCCAAGTGCTTTTCCTGGTCTCCCATGGGGTGCAGGGCCCAAGCACTTGGGCCATCCTCCACTGCACTCCTGGGCCACAGCAGAGAGCTGGCCTGGAAGAGGGGCAACTGGGACAGAATCCGGCGCCCCAACCGGGACTAGAACCCGGTGTGCCGGCGCCGCAAGGCGGAGGATTAGCCTGTTGAGCCATGGCGCCGGCCAATGATTGGTGGAATTTACCAGTGGTCTGTAAATACTCCATCATGGATTTCCAAATCTCAAAGACAGGTCACAATAGAAGAGGTGGAAGAGACGGGCCCAGTGCACACGACCAAACTGCAGCAAATCAGGGCGCTACCCCAGTGCATTGAGAAAACAGAGGGAGCTCCTGTCCACACTTCTCCCCCTTGCAAGTAACAGGGCCTCATCTCGATCAGTGACCTGGGACGTCCCAAGCAACCTTCTCAGTCTCCTCCATATCTTAGTCTTTTGGACTCACCCAAGCATTTCTCCACCATCCCCCCTTTTCTTCCCCAAGAACATTCCTCCATCCTTTTCCGCCTTTTCTCCGCTCTGATCACGTTGTGTCTCTCTCCTTGGCACCTTCAAATCCCCTCTAATGCTCTCCCACCTACAAACATGCTGCTCGTGGCTTTCCCTTAGATGCTTTCCATTGATGTTGAACTTCTTTGAGCTACAGATTCTAAGTTCCCACTAGGTTGGCGCCCCCTGAATTCTGACTTCTCTCTCACAGCTCTGAAAAAACCTCTCTCACGACTGCTTCTCAGTGGCTAAACCCAGCTGCCCATCCTTGCTCCCCGGGGTCCATCCCTTCCCTCTCTGTGCTCTGAGCACTTGATCCTGTTTCTCACCCCTTAGGGCTTCCCCTGACACCCCGAGATCCTGGGTTTCTGCCTTCATCTCTGCCTGCCTCCCTGTGGGCAACACTGGCTTCCTGCTGCTCCCCATGTCCTGTGTGGGCAGAGTTTTCCACTCCACATTCACTGCTACAGGAATCTCACCTATTCCACAGCTCTAACCATTACTTTTAGGGCAGAATCTTGAATCCCTGAGTTTATGGGCTCCCTGCCTCTCCTGACCCAGGGGGACAAGGGACTCCCAGAGGTAGACAGGCTCACCATTTACTGAAAGGGGTCCTGCCTTCCAGTATGCACCTCTACTAGGACTCAATAAATAATGGCCTGTGTTTGCAATATATAAAATTATTCATCTGTACATGTGGCTTTTATTAGTGCAATTAAAAGCACAACAGAATTCACAGAGGCTTTTGGTCACTGATGTACTTTTTCAACCAACAGATACCATCTAGGAGAATGATGTGCTGTCACTGAAGATGTCACTGGGATTGAAAAGACTGAATGTGAGCTATGCCAGAGCTCAATTTCCTTCTAATCTAGTGATCTTCAAGCTAAAACCAAAATGTAAAAACAGTGACCAGGTCTTTCTTCCAAGATAGTCTACTGTGGATTTCTAATATAGAAAAAACTAACAAGTAAATTAAAACAATTTGGTGGTGGCATCATTCTGTTTTTTGTAAGTTCAAAAACATTCAAAAAAATTGGTTGAATCAGATGATTTCTGATTTGAAAGCATCTGGCTCACTGCTTTAGCTCCAGGTCCCCCATGGCTCCTGAGGGTCTTGGTGGAAACATTTTGCCTGAGTATTAAAGACCCCAAGTCCAGGGGCAAGCATTGGGCCTAATGGGTAAGACCTCTGCATCTTACATGGGATTGCCTGAGTTCGAATTTGGCTCCTACTCCTGATTCCAGCTTCCAGCTAATACAAATCCTGGGAGGCAGCAGGTGGTGGCTTAGATCATTGGATCCCTGCCATCCCATGGGAGACCTGGTTTGTGTTCCCAGCTCATGACTGGTATGGCCCAGCTTGGCCAAACCAGCTTAGTTGTGGAGATCTGGGGAATGAAATAGTAGATAGGAGCTCGTTGTCTCTCAGATTATAAATAAATAGCTAGGGGGCCGGTGCTGTGGCGTAGCAGGTAAAGCCGCTGCCTGCAGTACTGGCATCCCTTCTGAGTGCCATTCAATACCAAGCTCCACTTCCCATCCAGTTCTCTGCAATGGCCTGGGAAAGCAGTGGAGGATGACCCAAGTCTTTGGGCCCCTGCACCTGCATGGGAGACCCAGAGGAAGCTCCTGGCTCCTGGCTTCGGATCAGTGCAGCTCCAACCATTGTGGCCATCTGGGGAGTGAACCAGTGGATTAAAGACCTTTCTCTCTGCCTCTCTCTAACTCTGCTTTTCAAATAAAATAAATCTTTAAAAAATAAATAGATAAATAGAAAAATAAATAAATAAATATTCCAAATCAATTTCAAATCCTTCCCCAGAGCAGTTTACTGTCTGGAGACATCTTGTCCCTGCAAACTGGCTGGGGCCTGGCTGGCCGATTAGTTTTCGGTTTTCTTCCCGCAAGGGTTGGGCTCTGGTCACCTGCCTCCCCCTGCCAAGCCCCCCTCCTCTCTGTGTCACGGGCCCTGACTGTGCTGCATGTCTCTTTACCATCCGGGCCAAATCGCCCCATGTGAATTCCCTCTTGGCAACAAATCAAACACTCCTACTTTTGTTTTGAAACCACGTCAACACTTTCTTGATTATTTAACTTTCAGGGAATTTTGCCTTATTACTTCAATTAGAACTTACTCGCCTCAAGGGTAGGGACAGTCTCACAATTTCTGTGCACAGCGGCTTGCACATACATAGCAATAAATCCATAGCAATAAAGTAATAAATAAATAAATAAAACCAGACTGTCTAAACCTGAAGGCTGGGGGAAATTTTTTTTCCGAATGTAGAGAAGGAATACAAAGTGGGAAAGAAAAATATAAAGGAAAACCTGGTAAAATATGTGAAAACTCCGCTCTCCAGGATTCCTCATCACCACCCTAGATTTTTCCAGAAGGAAGTTGGAGATTTTTCCACCATCTGGTTCTCCACCTGGACTGAACTGGATTTCAAAGTATTTTCCCTGCAAAAAAAGTGAGGGATTTCCTTCAATGGTTGGTGAACAAAAACATGATGATCCAACAGGCTTTGAATACAGTGTATAATTCAAGGAAATTTGTTAATGAAAGACACACTGGGCACTGCTCCTGGTTCTTGTCGACTTCCTCACCTTTTCCTATCACACAATAACTTGGGCTTTTGTCCAATCGCATAATCCTGTACTGAGAGAGAAGCTACGTTCTAGCTAAATAAGGATATGTTATATTCCCGTCCCAGCTTCACCTAGTGGGTACTGGTCTACCCAATTAGAATGTGTAAAGAAAGGGGCAGTAAAGTCCGACGGTGCCCTTCATCTCACAAGAGGAAACCCTTGTCAGACTCTTTTGGAGGAAATCACTCACTGTGTGACTCCTACATCATATGATTCTAATACATCCACCCCCGCTTTCAAGAAAAATAGTATGCCTGTACATACATATATTTACATATGAAATGAATATGGAAAAATGTTAAAAATTGATAAATCTCTGTGTGCTCGTTGAGCTCCTTATAATTTTCTAATACTTCCTTATATATAAGCTTCTTTCTAGTTAGTTACTTGTAGGTCTGGAGATTTTTGTGATTGATGTGGTTAATATTCCCTTTTGATGACTGCTAGTTTGGAGCAAAAGAAAATAAAATTCTAGAATTTAGTTGGGGAAGTAGCCAGAATAAGTCAAGATATATTTTCTTCTCACTAGAACTTGGTTTTCCTACAGACCTCAGAAACACAAGTACCCTCAGAGTACATTTGAACAAAGGAAACAAGTTAGGGAATGGTATGGTCCAACGCCAAACTGGAGAGCACACCAGCCTGGATGTGTTCACATTGAATATTAACAAGTGTCTGCTGACTGAATCCGCCCATCTTGCGGAGGGACTGAGCTGGCCTCGGGTCTAGGACTGGGACTGGGGACTCACTCAGAGCAAGGGAAGGCCTGTGCCTGCCCTGCAGGTGCACGAGGACACATGAGCTCATGCTGTGTCCGATGGGCCACAATAGAAGGCCATCTTCTAATGGCTTATATTGTAAATGAGGAGTTGTCCTCCTCCCTGCTCTGAAAACAAAAGTGAACACCCAGAAGCACAGAGAATCACCAATTCCTGTGCTCTCGAATGATAGTGGTTCCTGGGGAATCCCGAACAAGAGCCCATACAACTGTGTCCTCCCAACACTGTCTGTCCTTTATTGTCTTTTCCTCTTGCCATGTTCTGGAGGACACAGTTCAGTGCCTGGCTCCTGGCTCCCCCATCAGCTGAGGGAAAATGAAAGCCACAGGACACCAAACCTGGCAAGGGCAGGTGTCGTAGATTCTTGATTCTGGACAGTCTTCAAAAAATGCTTTGGTGCTCCCTACATCAAGTAAACCAAAATTTCTACAGACTAGCAGAGTTTTGGAAAATGTGTGATTTTAGGGGCTGGCGCTGTAGCATAGCAGGTTTAAGCCCTTGCCTGTGGTGCCAGCATCCTATATGGGTATTGGCTCGAGTCTTGGCTGCTCTACTTCTGATCCAACTCTCTGTTGGTGGCCTGAGAAAGCAGTAGAAGATGGCCCAGGTCCTTGGGCCCCTGTACCCATGTGGAAAATCCAGAAGAAGCTCCTGGCTTTGGATAGGCTCAGCTCCAGTCGTTGCAGCCGTTTGGGGAGAGAACCTCTTTAACTCTGCCTGTCAAAAAATAAAATAAATCTTTTTTTTTTTTTTTTTGACAGGCAGAGTGGTCAGTGAGAGAGAGAGACAGAGAGAAAGGTCTTCCTTTGCCATTGGTTCACCCTCCAATGGCCGCCGCGGCTGGCGAGCTGCAGCCGGCGTACCGCGCGGAGCCAGGTGCTTCTCCTGGTCTCCCATGCGGGTGCAGGGCCCAAGCACTTAGGCCATCCTCTACTACACTCCCGGGCCACAGCACAGAGCTGGCCTGGAAGAGGGGCAACCGGGACAGAATCCGGTGCCCTGACTGGGACTAGAACCTGGTGTGCCGGCGTCACTAGGCGGAGGATTAGCCTATTGAGCCACGGCGCCGGCCTAAATCTTTTTTTTTTTTTAATGTGATTTTATATGTAGTCAAGTTTGAGGACCACAGCACTAATGCAATAACCTGCTTTCATACATTCCAAATCATACAAAAGTTGAAACTCTTAAAAAAAAGTCAAAACATTTAGGGTGGCTCTATAGCAACCCACACGGATTTAGACAGGATATTTTGCAGGGGATGAGGGTGTTCCTTGTTGATAATTAAATAGAAAAAAGCTGCAACTCTTTGTAAACTTTTATTTTTTAAGCTAGGGCCAGAGCAGATAAGCATTCAATCTATTATGTTTGATATTATGTTATTTCATAACACATTTTTTCTAACTTAAATTTTTATGCTTCATAATACATAGCCACTTCCTAAAGTGAGATTATCCAGCATCTCACCCTGATACCACTTGCATATTCTCTTACCAAACAGCCACAGAACTATATTTCGAATGCTGATTTACCTACATCTTAATTAGGTTTTACATAATTGACACACTTTAAAACAAAAACAAACCATATTATAAACATTGCTCAATAATCAGGTTTAAAAACTGAACAATTTATGGATTAAGGATATTTAAAAAATAAATGAGAAAAACTTTTAAAAGTCTATAAAAATGGAATTAAAATATGTCTATTTTGTTGCAAAAAATTTTGAAATCCACATACAGATTTTTTTACAATATGCACCTTTCCTTGAATGTTTTGAAGACCCCCAAGTATAACAGGGGTCAGATACTTCATCCTGAAAGTACTAGGTAATGATAGCGAGCATTTTAAATTTTGAAAAATATTGTCAAATTTCTCTCCTGGGGAATGTGTCAGTCTTTAGCCAATAGACTCTTTTCTGTGTTATTACCAATCTTAAAGTCTGCTCACCTGAGAGATAGCAAACGGTACACAGTTTGAAGTGTACGTTCTCATTACGGGTGCCACAGGCAATGACTGAGTGTGACTCTACATGTGTATACACACATGTGTGTGTACATCTGAACTGCCCATCCACACACACTCTCCTGTCTTCCATTAGAGCTATATGAAGTTTTGTAATCAGAACAGTCATCAATACTCAGTTTTTGTTATTTATAAAAATCGAGTAACATTTCCTCCAGGGATAAAGAACAATTTGTATAAAAAAAGTTAAGGGAAATATTAATTTAATTATTTTCTACTTTCTAAGGGAGGGAAGAGAGCAGGTGATAGGTGACTCAAGGGTTAAGTCTGGTCAAATCCATGTCATATGTAGACCGCTAACTGGGGTAAAAAGATCAACTGGAAAATTTGCTTCCATTTTTTCCTATTTCATTACTTAGCAAGTTCTTCAAGATAACTCCACCCAGGCACTAAGCCAAAGAACATGAGAGGTGAACAAATGAGTAAATAGTCTGAATAATCCCGGGGATCAAGGAAAGTGAGGCTAAGTTGGACAGATAGAATGCATCAGGAACCCTGACAATTACCACTTGAGAGCACAGCGGTAACTCTCCTGGACACAGAAACTGCCTTCTGGGGTGAACTTTTGGCCTAGTGTTTAAGGCACCAGTTGGGACACACACATCCTGTATCAGAGTGCCTGGGCTCGATACCCAGCTTAGGCTACTGACTCCAGCTTCCTGCCCATGTAGATCCAGTGAGGCAACAGTAATGACTCAAGGAGTTGGGTCCCTGTCACCCACGTGGGAGACCTGGAGTTTCTGGCTCTTGGCTTTAGCTCCAGCCAGAGGTCACAGCAGGTACTTGCAGAGTGAGACAATAGATGAGAATTCTCTTTTTTATACATTCATTTTACTTATTTATTTGAAAGACAGAGTTACAGGGAGAAGTAGAGACAGAGAGAAAGAGAGGTCTTCCATCCACTGGTTCACTTCCCAAATAGCCTCAATGGCCAGAGCTGAGCCGATCTGAAGCCAGGAGCCAGGAGCTTCCTCCACGTCTCCCACATGGGTGCAGGGGCCCAAGGACTTGGGGCGTCCTCTGCTGCTTTCCCAGGTGCATTAGCAGGGAGCTGGATGGGAAGTGGAGCAGTTGGGACCCAAACTGGCGCCCATTTGGGATGTACACACTGCAGGTTGGGGTCTTAGCCCACTGTGCCTTTATGTATTTCCATTAATATGCTTCTAAATAAATTTTTTTAAAAAAAGACTTATTTAATTATGCATTTATTTAAAAGAGTGACAGAGGAGAGAGATCTTTATCTATCTACTGGTTCACTCCCTAAATGCCCACAATAACCAGGGTTAAGCCAGGCTAAAACCAAAAACTCCATCGTGGTCTTCCACATGGGTGGCATGGACCCAAGTACTGGAATATCATCCATTGCCTTCCAGGCCCATTAGCAGGAACCTGGATTGGAGTAGAGCAGCTTGGGACTTGAATCAACACTCAAACTGATGCCTAGAAGGCAGGTGTCTCAAGTGGTGGCTTAACCTGCTCTTCTACAACATTCGCTCCCTAAGATAAATTAAAATTAAAAAGCAGCAGGAGGGGGAAAGGGGCATGCTGGGTGCCCTGGGTTAAGCCACCATCTGCAGTGCCAGCATCTCTTAGGGGCACTGGTTTGAGTCCTGGGTGCACCACTTCCTATCCAGCTCCCTGCTAATGTGTCTGGGAAAGCAGTGGAAGATGGCCCAAGTACATGGGCCCCTGCACCTCCCGTGTGGGAGACCTGGAAGAAGCTCCTGGCTTCAGCTTGGCCCAGCCCTGGCTGTTGTGGCCACTTGGGGAGTGAATCAGTGGATGAAAGATATCTCCCTCTCTCTGTATGACTCTGTCTTTCAAATAAAAAAAAAGAAATCTTAAAAAGGAAACTTCTTTCCCAGGTAATGGATGAAAAAGCAACTGTTATTCTCTGAAATTCCACTTATTTATTTTAAAGTGGCCCAGTGTCAGGCTCACAGATTGCTTCTTACATGCTTTAGTATCAGACATCATCTGTGGGTGAAATAAGATACCAAGACTATATAAATTAGGCTACTGGGTAAGCACTTAATTTCTTTTTAAATGTGGTTTTTTTTTTTTTTTTTTGGTCATGGATAATATATACCTGCCAGCATTCCAATTCACCCCCCTAACCCACCCAGGAGACACCCAGATGGAAAAGTCAGAGTGGTCACTCACGACAGTGCATATGGTTGATATTTTCATTGCCAAGGAACCCACGAAGCCAGGGTCAGTCACTTCTGGGTATCCTGGTATTATACAAGTATACACAAAACAAACGCACAAGGCTAGAGGGGTGGGCAGGAGGTCAGCTCACGCTAATGGACAGGGAGCAGGAAGGTTCTGTCCAAGGGGCCCGGGCAGTGCAAGCGTCCACTTTCTTCAGTGTCTACAGACCAAGCTCTAACAAGTCCAGTCCGTGTGAGTGGCCAGTCATCCCTGCGATCCCATCTAACTATTCTCATAGCTTTAGGGGAAAAATCTTTTACACCTTTAATGACTGTCACTTTTCTTAGTAACACAGCTCCAGTGGAGAAAGGTTTGTAAAACGATCTTGTCTGCATCCCTAAGGCTCAGAAATAACTCCAGTGAAAGCCACAGCAACTTGACATAGAAAATGAAGACAAGACTAAAAGGGCGGCCTCCTGATACGTGGCAAGCTTGCATTTCCTTTGGGGTGTGACCTCGAGGGAGAGTATCACCCTGTTGGATGGGGCAACGCGCTTGGAAGCGGGGAACTCACAAATCGGCTGGAGTTGTTGTTGCGCACGGTCTTGGCATTCCCGAAGGCCTCCAGCAGCGGGTTGGACTGCAGGATGATGTCCTTCACGTGCTGTCGCGACAAACAGAACCAAGGTTAGGCCGCTGCAAACAGCAGCACATAACACGCAACCAGATGTTCCCTGAGGTCTTGGCTTCTGAACACAGTGAGGTGGGAGACCCCAAATCCACATGTACTCTGGGGGTTCCTTGAGGATTTATTCACGGAGACAGACTCATGTCTGTTTGTATCAGATCTTGCCACCCACTTGGCCTGGTGCAAGATCCCCAGGAGCCAGAGAGCCACGAGTAAATCAGGATCTATTAGCATTCCTGGATTGGCTTTCAACCATTACTTCTGGGTGCACTAGAAGTCTCATCAGGAAGCAAAGTGAAAAACAAAAGTGCACATCCTTGCTGTTCTGACCGAAGCTTCTACTGTCACTACCCTTTCCCAACTGCCCCACCTGCCTGTGTCAGCCCTCCTTTCACCTGCTCCACAACAAGAGTTATCTCAAGGGATATGAATCAGTTTCTCTTCCCCAAACAGGGTTATGGAAACATAATTTTGTGCTTCTCAAACTTTTAATGTGTATAAACTATCTGGGAGTGGGGCTGGCACTGTGGCATAGTGGCTACGCCTCTGCCTATGGGACTGCTATCCCATATGGGTGCCAGTTCGAGTCCCAGCTGCTCCACTTCTGATCCAGATCCCTGCTAATGGCCTAGGAAAGCAGTGGAGGATGGCCCATGTGCTTGGGCCCTTGCACCCGCATGGGAGACCTGGAAGAAGATCCTGGCTTCAGATCGGCTCATTTGGGAAGTAAACCAGTGGATGGAAGACCTTTCTCTCTCCTTTCTCTCTCTCTCTCTGCTACTCCATTTCTCAAATAAATAAAATCTTAGTTTTTTGTAAAAAAAAAAAAAAAAAAATCTGGGGAACTAGTTACAATGTAGATGCAAAATCAGTAGCTCTAACAGGAGGCCCAAGAAGTTGCATCTCCAACCAACTCCAGCATGGACCATCACTTTGAGCAGCAAGGGTCAACAACGCATTGTGAGGAACACTCACAATTGATTTTTTAAACACATCAGTTCTCTGCCAGGCTGAAAAGTGTGCAAAATACACCAGGACAGGAGACAGCTCAGCAGATAGGATTTGATGCTGGAGAGGTCTTTCAACAAGTGAGTCATTCCTTGTACTTCTAATTATTCACATGCTATGGTTCAACATGTTCCAGAAATAACAAGTCTTCTGGCTTGCGCTCTTTAGCTACTGACTAATTCCAAGCCAAGAGCTCAGCATCACTGGACTCATAGGAAAACAGGAAGAGAAAAGTCAACATTAACCGTCTACAGTCTGGCCACTAGGTCATAGGCGATAGCAAACAGGACCAAATTAAGGCACTAACTACTAATTGACCATAGAGGAGTGAAGTATTCCTTTGGCAACCCCCTGAACATTCAGAGGGGGAACTGCTGTAAGAAATGAGAACTGGCATTCCATTGCAACTGGGAAACGGTCACTAGTAATGGCACTGAGGGAAATTTTAGGGTGGTCCCTCCAGGGAATCAGTTTCAAAACCTAGAAACCTATTGCCAAGCTGCCCGCTGTCCTTGAAAAACTCAAGGATTTAAATAAACTTTACTTTTCCTTGTAAAATTAATTCTGAGTTTGTGGATCTTCATGAATCCTTTCTATTTCTTGTCTGCTGCTGCCCTGATGTGTCTGTACCACTTAGGACCAATCAGCTTCTCATAGAGAAAAAAGGAGAGGCCTGGGGCTGGTTCTGTGGCATAGTGGGTAAAGCCACCGCCTGCAGTGCTGGCATTTCATAAAGGCGCTGGTTCGTGTTCAGGCTTTTCTACTTCCAATCTAGCTCTCTGCTATGGCCTGAGAAAGCAGTGGAAGAAAGCCCAAGTCCTCGGGCTCTTTCACTCGAGTGGGAGACCCGGAAGCAGCTCCTGGCTCCTGGCTTTGCATTGGCACAGCTCTGGCTGTTGTGGCCATTTGGGGAGTGAACCAGTGGATAGAAGACCTCTCGTTCTCTTTGCCTCTGCCTCTCTGTAACTCTGCCTTTCAAATAAATAAATAAATCTTAAAAGGGGGGGGGGGGAGAAGAGGCTCTCCTTGTATCTCTTTCCTTCTCTAATCGTAGAGCTTTAAACAGAGTTTTATGCCTGTATCCATCTATCAACTATCAGTGATGTCCAACAGAACATTGGGACACACGGTGAGCATCTCAGGGAAGAGAGAAAGAACAAATAATGATAAAAGGGCAGCCCACTTACAAAACAGCATCCTGGACTCCTGTCTCCATGTCAGCCGTCTAAGGAGAGGGTACAATCACATAGATGGAAAAAAGCAAGTGGGCCGAACCACACCAACCTGGGTTCTAGGGATGGACTCCCTGTCCAATATGGAAGCCATAAGAAGTCACACATGGCCATGAGTGACATGGCAAATCCCAAATGAGCTACACTCTAAGCACAGAATACACCCTGAATTTCAAACACTTAATACCATAAAATAAATATAAAATGATTCATTAAGTTTTCACTGGTTGGTTGTTAAAGTGGTAATAGCTTAGATATATTTTTAACAGGATTTACATGAAAGAGGGAAGAAGAGGTGGAAGAGATGGAGGGAGGGAGAGGGAGTGGGACAGAGAAGGAGAGGGGAATCTCTTCTATCTGCTAGTTCATTCCCCAGATGCCCACAACAGCCAAGGATGGGCCAGGTTGAAGCCAGGAGTCAGGAACTCCATCTGTGTCTCCCACTTGAGTGTCAGGGGCCCAAGCACGTAAGCCATCATCTGTGCCTTCCAGGTGCATTGGCAGGGAGCTAGATTGAAAGTGGAGGTAGGACTAAAACCGGCACATCCAAGGCATGGTTTAATTCACTGCACCACAAGGCCCATTCCCCAAAATATATATTTTAAGAATTATTACTTGTTTTTCCTTTTTTAAACTGTGGCTACTAGAAAATTTATATGCATGGCCTTCATCATCTTTCTACTAGACAGTTATTGCACTCTATATAAAGAATTCTGGACTCTGCCTTAGTGACTCAGCCATGATGGTGGCACCCTATTTGATTAGCAGGGATGGCCACAGTGAAGAGAATTTTAATGTGCATTTTGAAAATCTACAACTGACCATGGCAATCATACTGCTTATTAGATGAACTCTACCATGGAACATGAATTCCAATGTTGAAAAAAGTCACTAGCAGCATGTACAGGATGCATGCTGTGAGTTTGGATGGCGCTCTGTGGACCTTATTCCACCATCACCATCACCCTGTAGGGAGGAGTTTGCCTATTCCCATCAATGTTCCTTCTGCTACTGCAATGAGGGAAACCAAGGACGGATCAAGTTGTGACTACCAGGTTCATCACACTGTCCTCCTAAATCTTCCTTCTCTGCCCATCTTACACATTCACTTCCCTTTCTTCTCACTGCTCATGTCTTTTTTTTTTTTTTTGACAGGCAGAGTAGACAGTGAGAGAGACAGAGAGAAAGGTCTTCCTTTGCCGTTGGTTCACCCTCCAATGGCCGTCATGGCCAGTGTGCTGCGCTGATTTGATGGCAGGAGCCAGGTGCTTCTACTGGTCTCCCATGCAGGTGCAGGGCCCAAAGCACTTGGGCCATCCTCCACTGCATTCCCTTGCCACAGCAGAGAGCTGGCTTGGAAGAGGGGCAACCAGGACTAGAACCCAGTGTGCCAGCACCACAGGTGGAGGATTAGCCTATTGAGCCATGGCGCCGGCCGCTCATGTCTTCTTTGTTGAGTCTTCTCCCTCTCCTAGGGTTTCCCCTTTAATCTCTACTCTTTCCATTTTTCTCTCTTTTCCTTGAAAATTTTATGTTTCTTAAATTAGCAATTATTAACACAGTTCAAAACATGGAAGTTTCTATAGGATGTATAGGAAACATATACCCTTTCCCCAGACTCCCAGCTCTCCTCATTGAAGACGATCATTGTACTGGTTTTTCATGTCTCCATCCAGGGTTATGGGACACCCATTCAAACGAATGGCAGCTTACTATACATAAGCTTGGGAACATTAATTTATTTTTTTTTGTAATTGACGTTATCATTCAGATTATTCTATATCTGCACATAAAATCTTTAAGGTTTGATGATATTCCATTAGGATGAACCATCAATTTCTTTTTCACCAGTTGTCTACTGATGAGCCCTTAATAAGTTGTTTCTACTCTTTTGTATTACCAAAAATGTCATGTAACTTTACGGAAGCATCATTCTACAGACATTCTAGCCCATGTAAAGGATAAATTCTCTCAAGCAGAACTGGTGAGTCAAAGGGTATATATGCATAAATTTGACAGCTTTTATTTTTTGCTAAAATGTATTCCAAGAAAGTATACTACCTCATGATCTTCCCAGCAATGGAGGAGACTTGCTATGTCCTTACACTCTTATTAACAGTCTTCAAAACACTACCAGATCCCTGCCCATCTTACAGATAAAAACAGGTTCTCTGGAATTAGTTTTAATTTTCATTTCTCTTATTATCATGACAGTGAGCATATTTTCATGTTGGATGAGTCGTTTATATTTCCTTTTCCAGGAGCTGTCTTTCATGTCTCTGGTTTGTTTTCGTTTTGGACCATTTGCCTTTTATTGATATACAGGAGCTCATTACATATTAGGCATCAATTCAAAATATGCAGTGTCTTTGCAAATGTCAAGCTTCTTGGTTGTATGGAACCAACATGTTTTCTGTGGAAGTAAAACACTTTCCTGGACAGCAAATGGAGCCTTTTGCATTTCCCATAGCATGAGGTCTGCCAGCCAGGCTGTTGTCACCTCACCTGGACTTTGGGGCCTCCTCCTGACACTCTGGAAACGTAGCTCATGATGTATTTAGCAGCCACTGTCTTCCCAGCTCCACTTTCACCACTGAGGAGACAAAGACAAAAATGGCCTCCCGTGAGGTGGGATCACAACCAGCTTCCTGTTCCCCCCTCCCTCAACAAACCAAGCAGAAAGAAAACAGGCAGGAAGGAATTGAGAACCAAAAAAAAAAGGGGGGGGGGCAACTCTGTTGCAAAAGACAAGTCACAGCAGGCCAGCGAGTTCTTGGAACCTGTATGTGAGCAATGCTATCATGGTGGGAACAAGAGGCTTCAGAAGGATCCTTGTGTGCAGATAATTAAGCTTTTCTAAGGCACTAGTGACAGGGGACGCAATCAAGAAAAGTATGGAATACCGGAAGGATGGAATTATGGAGACATTACAATTAACATGCAGACTGGAAACAAGAAGAAAAAAAAAACATTTGAAATATCGTTAAGTGAAATCAGATTTTTTTTTTTTGACAGGCAGAGTGGACAGTGAGAGAGAGAGGCAGAGAGAAAGGTCTTCCTTTTTCCGTTGGTTCACCCTCCAATGGCCGCCGCGGCCGGCGCACCACGCTGATCCGAAGGCAGGAGCCAGGTGCTTCTCTTGGCCTCCCATGGGGTGCAGGGCCCAAGCACCTGGGCCATCCTCCACTGTACTCCCGGGCCACAGCAGAGGGCTGGCCTGGAAGAGGGGCAACTGGGACAGAATCCGGCGCCCCAACTGGGACTAGAACCCGGTGTGCCGGCGCCACAAGGCGGAGGATTAGCCTGTTGAGCCATGGCGCCGGCCTAGTGAAATCAGATTTAAATGACATATCAAACATGGTTACAAAAATATTTTTACAAGAGCATAAGAAAAAAAGACTGAACAACCACAAAAATATTAGTAGAGTTTTCTTTTTCCAGTTCATTAATTTCCAAACTTTAAGATTTTATTTATTTATTTGACAGGTAGCGTTACAGACTGTGAGAGGGAGACAGAGAGAAAGGTCTTCCTTCCGTTGGTTCACTCCCCAAATGGCCACTATGGCCAGCGCTGCACCAATCCGAAGCCAGGAGCCAGAAGCTTCCTCCTGGTCTCCCACATGGGTGCAGGGGCCGAAGGACTTGGGCCATCCTCCACTGCCCTCCCGGGCCACAGCAGAGAGCTGGACTGGAAGAGGAGCAACCGGGACTAGAACCGGCACCCATATGGGATGCCAGCACCAAGTGAGCCACGGCACCAGCCCCTATTTTCCAAACTTTTTGCAGTGCATCCTGTGGTATCCTCAAAAAGTTCATGGAAAAAAATGTGCATTCCGAAAACACTATGCATGGTTTTCAAGATAAATTTATTTAATTCTTTTGCCCATTTTCACAAGCTTTTTGAAATATCTTCATTATTATTTCTGTCATGCAAATGAAAAAAGGCACTCTGAGGTTCCAAATCACGTGCCCTGATCTGATGCAAGCTTCCTTATTTTAGAAGTTCTAAAATTAAACGATGAGGGCATATTAATCACATCCTGAGTAACAAAGACTACCTTCCGTTTGGTAGCCTTGCTGTAGAAGGAAAACCTTTTGTTAATGTGTAGTCTGCTCTTCAAAAATCCCCATTCTTCCTTCAAAATTCCCCTGAATTAATAATGACCTCAATTCAAAACATGCCATAGTCACTTAGATTTTTCATCTTTCTGTGGGAGGCCTTTGTGTTACCCGGATCAAATCAGAGAACAGGAATCATCATAGAAAATGATGGTGGCATTTGGTAAGAAAAATTCAGGCTGCTCCAGATTCTTAAGACAATATTTTTGTTTGCTCTCAGTATCAAGAATTTTGGGGTATGGCCAAAGATGTGGCATCTGCTAAGGTGCTATGGAAACATTTGAGTGCAAAGAATATAAAATTCATCCATTTCTAAAACATTATGAATTTCTGCTGAAGAAGACATTTCAAGGAATCCCGTGAAAACTTGGAATTTTGGCAAAGCAGCTAAAAGCATCAAAGGAAAACCCCGAAATAAGCAGACACCACTTTGTTTTGTGTTTATCTGTGATTCTTGGTCTGAATGCTAGCTTTTTTTTTTTTTTTTTTTTTTGGACAGGCAGAGTGGACAGTGAGAAAGGTCTTCCTTTTGTCATTGGTTCACCCTCCAATGGTGGCTGGCGCACCGTGCTGATCAAATGGCAGGAGCCAGGTACTTCTCCTGGTCTCCCATGGGGTGCAGGGCCCAAGGACTTGGGCCATCCTCCACTGCACTCCCGGGCCACAGTAGAGAGCTGGACAGGAAGAGGGGCAACCGGGACAGAATCCGGCACCTCGACCAGGACTAGAACCTGGGGTGCCAGCACTGCAAGTTTTTAAAATGCTAGTTTTTTTCTTAATAACGCTTTTATTTAAAGAATATAAATTTCCAAAATACAGCTTATAGATTACAATGGCTTCCCCCCCCATAACTTCCCTCCCACCCGCAACCCTCCCCTTTCCCACTCCCTCTCCCCTTGCATTCACATCAAGATTCATTTTCAATTCTCTTTATATACAGAAAATCAGTTTAGTATATATTAAGTAAAATGCTAGTTTTTAAAATGAATTTGAAAGGAAACAATAAAATGGTAATGTTTTTGGAAACTGGGGGCATACAACATTGAGCCTAATGAACTACTTAGCCCAAGAAATAAGGAAACATTTGCTTAAGGCACAACCAAGCAAGGTGTTGCCCCTCCACCTCCAAAAGTAAACAAGTAAATGTTGAAATATGTGATATTTCAAAACAACTCACACACACAAAAGGAATCAAGTAGCCACAGGGCAACACTCAGCTTTGTAGAATTTCCTGGAACTGATGTATAGTATATTCAATTAGAGATTATGGGACTATAGAAGGAATCATCTTCTGTTCAGAGCTCACAACCTCTCGAGGTCCAAATCATCCATGCAACTCATCCACCAACCTAGCACTGAGCTCCTCTGGTCACAAGAACAGGGAAACCACACTGGAGCTTCATCAGACATAGTAGCCAATGGAGAACAAGCAAGATTGGCACGCGGCATCATACTGCTTACAGAAGATACGCCTACTCACAGGCACAAATGGTTCGTCAAATTCAACTCTGGTCAACACAATCAGATGATTTATGTACTAGATCAGGGTGAGTACACATGCAGTGTCATCTGAAGCTAAGGTTCTGTCAGAACAAATCTCCATTTTCTAATCTGTAAGCAAAGTGAACATTCAGGAATATGACAAAATCCCAGAGGACAATGGAAAAACCCACTGTAATTTCACTCAGGTGTTTAAAACAATTATGAAGACTGTGCAGGCAACATAAAGAGAGTCAGCTAAGGTTAAGTGGTGATACGATCAGAAGGCACTGCATTGATCACATGTTGATAAATATCTAAGAATAATGCATGGGAAAGAATCAAACAAGGAAAAAATAAGTACTTTCGGCTTGTTAGGAGGATTGAAGTGTTTTTTTTTTCTTTTGAAAAAAGAAATCTTAATGCTTACTTTTTTTTGAGAAGGGCAATTACTCATACATGTCAGCTTTGAAAAAACTTTTCTAGAGAAAGCTGGATCACACAACACAGGGATAAATACTGATCAATTTCATTAGCTTATTCCACTTCCTAAAATATTATGAGTAAACCTATTTTCCATACATTTACATTTTCATATTTAGAATCTTTATAAGATTTTGAGAGGTAGAGTTACAGACAAAAAGAAGAAGAGAACGAGAAAGAGAGAAGGGTCTTCAATCCATTTGTTCACTCCTCAAATGGCTTCAATGGCTACAACTGATCTGATCTGAAGCCAGGAGCTTCATCCAGGTCTCCCATGTGGATGCAGGATCCCAAGGACTTGGGCCATCTTCTACTGCTTTCCCAAGGCATAGCAGAGAGCTAGATAGGAAGAGCAGCAGCCGGGACTCGAACCGGCACCCATATGGGATGCTAGCACAGATGGTGGAGGCTTAGCCTGCTACACCACAGCAACAGCCCCCATATTTGGAATTTTTTAGAACAAGTTATGGCCGGCGCCGTGGCTCAACAGGCTAATCCTCCGCCTTGCGGCGCCGGCACACCGGGTTCTAGTCCCGGTCGGGGCACCGGATTCTGTCCCGGTTGCCCCTCTTCCAGGCCAGCCCTCTGCTGTGGCCCGGGAGTGCAGTGGAGGATGGCCCAGGTGCTTGGGCCCTGCACCCCATGGGGAGACCAGGAAAAGCACCTGGCTCCTGGCTCCTGCCATCGGACGAGCGCGGTGCGCTGGCCGCACGCAGCACGCCGACCGCGGCGGCCATTGGAGGGTGAACCAACGGCAAAAGGAAGACCTTTCTCTCTGTCTCTCTCTCTCACTGTCCACTCTGCCAGTAAAAAAAAAAAAAAAAAAAAAAAAGAACAAGTTATAACAGAGAGGATGACAACAAATCCATAGAACTATGAAATCAAAGTATAGTAACCCCCTCACTGTGTCATTGGCTAACAATGTGATAAGATGTGAAATTGTTTATCTCCTGGTGGAAGCAAAATAAAATGAAAACGGAAAGTAACTCTTTTCATATTTAAAACAAGTATGTCAAGTCCACAAATAAGACATCCATTCTCAGTGATCTTTTCCAGGATTTTTTTTTTTTTTTGACAGAGTGGACAGTGAGAGAGAGAGACAGAGAGAAAGGTCTTCCTTTTTGCCGTTGGTTCACCCTCCAATGGCCACTGCGGCCAGCACGCTGCGGCCGGTGCATCACGCTGATCTGAAGCCAGGAGGCTGGTGCTTCTCTGACCAGGACTGGAACCTGGGGTGCCAGCACCGCAGTCAGAGGATTAGCCTATTGAGCCGCGGCGCCGGCCCAGGATGTTTAAAAGAATCAGTTCTAGGGGCCGGCGCCGTGGCTCACTTGGTTAATCCTTTGCGGTGCCGGCATCCCATATGGGCGCCAGTTCTAGTCCCAGTTGCTCCTCTCCCAGTCCAGCTCTCTGCTGTGGCCCAGGAAAGCAGTGGAGGATGGCCCAAGAGCTTGGGCCCCTGTACCCGCATGGAAGACTAGGAAGAAGCTTCTGGCTCCTGGCTTTGGATCGGCACAGTTCCAGCCGTAGCGGCCATTTGGGAAGTGAAGCCCTTTCTCTCTGTCTCTTCTACTGTCTATAACTCTACCTGTCAAATAAATAAATAAATAAATAAATAAATCAGTTCTGGCTGAACATTGATCTGAATTTTCATTTTTTGGTTCCAGTTCATAGACACTGAAGGAGGTCTATTAATCAGAGGCGGCTAATTCGCCCAAAGCATGGCACAGTAGTGGAATGCTATGTAACTATTTGAAGCTTACAGTATATACAACCATAATTATACTGGCCTGTTCAGGGTGGCAAAGGTTTATTTCTTCCCCTGGTTGAAAACTCAAGATAAAACAGTGAGAAGGTGTCAGGTGGATCATACAGCACATCCCAAACTGTTTACGTTGTGTCTCACAGTAGTTCCAGCAGTTCACTCTGCACGGGCTTACAGACAAGGTTTTCCTAATTTAACTGCCTTCAACTGACTTCTGAAGTGGACACACAAAAAAAGTACTATGAAAACGTCCCAGCTGGCAGACTATCAGAGTCTTCAGAGCATTTTCATAATACCCATGTGTGGGGCCTGCTGGTGCCCAGTCTCCAGACAGTTTCTAGGAATAAGCATTTAAAAAAAAAAAAAAAAAAACTCCCTAGTTCTTACATAGCTGGCTGCGAACCAGCGAAACAATTTTAAATCAAAGTCGACAGACTTCATAAGAGATAGTGGTGTGTGTGTGTGTGTGTGTGTGTGTGTGTGTTTAGTCCAAAAATACAGAAATGGAAGCACAGGCTAAAATTTCAAAGAAATGGAAAGAATATTCTGTGGGGAAATGCTACTTACAATGGTATATTAATCATTGGACTCAAGGACTATAATTGTTTTTCTGAGTCTGAAGGTTATTACTTAAAAATCAAGTGTTTTCAATTTGCTTCAGCTTATTCTAGCAAACGAAAAATGCTTAATTTTGGGAGGGGTACCCATAGAATAAGTTGGGTCAACCATTCCTACTCCTGGAAGACTTACAATCTACTCAAAATATCTGAGTGTCTCAAATTCTCCACCCTCCACCCCCACCCCGGTTCTGCACCACAGAGGCTGTTGCTCTGTTATGGCTGATGGAGTTAAGGTAACTGTTCATTTTCCCTTGAAAAAGGATAAAAACTTAAAACAAAAATTACATGTGCATTTGTTCATCCAACATGCATGGTCCAAACCCCTATGTGGGCTAAGCTGGCAGCTAGAATGAGATGTGGCTCCTGCCCCAGAGGTGCTCACTGGCTCTTGGTGAAGGTATTCATACAACAAATAAAACAAAAATGTGAGTTTGGCTTTAGGGGCTTGTGGGTGGCACATATCATTGATGAGAGTGTATGTTTGGCCAGGATCCTAAAGGAAGTCATAGCTAGTGAAGTCTCAGGGAGACAGGTGTGTGCAGGTCTAGAGGTGTGAGAGATAGCCTTAGTCATAGCTCTGAGGCAGAAACTCTGTGGAGTAGGTGTAAAGGGAGCCAGGGGCGATTGACCAGGACATGGCTGGGAGGGGAGAGTGTGGGGAATGAGACTGGAAGGCAGTTCAGAGACCCCTGGACCTGACCTTGAGCGTCAGGACTGGGAAAGCAACAAGGATTCAGTTCTGATCAGCAGTGCCTAGTGTTTCACGATATAGACTCCAGGCTTCCAAAAGTTGTATACATATTCACCTAATAGACCATTATTAACCTCATATAATTGATTCTATTTAACGTTATATAAAATGGAACCTCTAATACAAATAGAAAACTGGTATCATTTGCTCCAAAATCAGCAATCTTACAATGAAAATATTGTGAAAACAATGCAAATAACCATCAACATAGAATAGGTAAATGTGTATTTCTCAACACGGTCCACTGAAAGCACCAGTGTCACTAAACACACCAAGCACCAGATCTTGGTCTCTAAATACCATTTTTCAATACAAACAACCAGGCGTCCCTGGAGAAACATCCAGTGCCCCAGAATTTAGCCAACAAGAGGCAGAGTACAATGGCCTCTTGTGTATCCCCCAAAAGTTCATGTACTGAAAACTTACTTCCTCAAGGCAGCTGTGTTGGGAGGTAGGGCCTGGTGGGATTTGTAGAGATCATGAGGGTGCAGCCTTCACAGAGGGATTATTGCCTTCAGTTGTGAGTTCTTATGTTCATGGGCCTGCATTTATTATCAGGAGTGCAGGCTGTGGCAAGGTAAGGCTGCCCTGTGTCCTCTCTGCTCATGCTCACGAGCCCCACCCCCACCCCAATCAGAAGTCAAGAGAATGCAAATGCCATGCTCTTGAATTTCCCAGCCTCCAGAATGTGAGTCAAACCAAACGCATTTTCCTTATAAATTAATTACTTGGTTTGGGGTTTTCTGTTGCAGGTTCCCAGCACCGGAAAACAAATGAGGACACAGAGTTTGCGAAGGACTTGTAATGTCTGCCTCTGGAGCTTGAGATGTCCCGCTCCACAGGAGGACAAAGACCGACACCTTCCTACAGGATGGGGAGTGGAGGAAGACCGACACTATTTCACAAAGCAGCTCTGACTTGCACAGCTCACGGTATGACCACACTTGTAACTACTCCTTGGTCTTTCCTGGTATACACCCATTTTTAAGCAAGCCTTCTGCCAAAAACATTTATTATCTCACACACAGTTGGAACTCACAAACAACAGCCTGCATCACTGTGATCACAAGACAAGATAATTTTGCAAGAATGAGCAACCACATCAAAGAATGTTCTGGACAGCCCTCTCCAAAGACTCTATTCCCAGACTCCCTCTCTGGCTGCCCTACTAGTCTGGGTCTGAAATCCAAGGTGAGGCAACTCTGTTGGCCACTCAGGGGAGGCTCCAGGGCTCAAGAGAGAGGGGTCCTCTGTGCGACCTGGATATTAAATTAAAAACCAGTCCTCAAATACACACTAGTTTACATAAAACACAAAAATCAGCAGATGTGCCACAACTACCATACAAATGATAGAAATTTATTCCTTAACACACTGAGAAAAGTGTGAATAAGACCAAGGAGCCGTTATCTCTTCCAGTCCCAGACAAACACCTGGTTAACCAGTGCTGTCAAACAGACAAAACCTTCACCCAGTCTGTCAGACAGTGACCCCATGACCAGGCTCCTCTCAGCCCAGCCTGATGGAAGAGGAAGAACCCAGTGTTCAGACTGAAGGTCAAGACTGAGTCCCGAGCTCAGCTACCAAGTAGTTCCAAAATCCCTTCTACTGCCACTGTGCTTGAAGATCATTTTGTAGCTGGTTCAGAGGGATCATCTTTTTCAAGGACACATTTCCTTATTTATCTTCCCTTACATTCCCTGTAGGCATTAATTCCCATTTCACAGATGAAGTGAATGAGGTTGCAGATGTCACACACTTGGGTCAGAACAGAGTCCACCCTGTGACTCACCCCGAGATCTTTCCAGTCTCCCTCATGACTGTGGGTGGTAACAGATTATTCACCAGCTGATCTAAAACCTGCTGGACAGAAGCGGCTGAGAACAGTGCAGACAGAGAGTGTAATACTGGGGGCAGCAGCCCTGGCTCTGAGCAGTGCAAGATGGTTAGCGAGTTTCATGACCCTTTAGAGACAGTTTCTTGATCTGCAAAGAGGGGAGATTATCACCTAGTTTCCCAGGTCGCTGTGAAGATGTAAAATAATCAGAAGGACTCAATGGGAGTACAGCAGTCCCTCAGTATCTGCAGGCGATTGGTTTCAGGCCACTGCAGCCACCAAAATCTGAGGATGCGCAAGTCCCTTCTATGATATGGCCCAGTACTTACATAGAGGGGTTTACAGTCAGTTCATAGAAGATGACTATGATGAAAAAGCTAGGTATGGGTTTCAATTTATTTGCACCAAAATTATTTTTTATTCCCTTGCCCACAAACTTTTTGAATTTCCCTCATCATACTGCTGACATCCTCCCATATACTTTAAATAATTTTTTTAAGATTTATTTATTTGAAAGAGTTACACAGAGAGAGAAGAGGCAAAGAGAGAGAGAGAGAGCACGCGCGAAGTCTTCCATTTGATGATTCACTCCCCAATTGGCCACAATGGCTGGAGCTGTGCCAATCCGAAGCCAGGGGGCTAGGAGCTTCCTCTGGGTCTCCCATATGGGTGTAGGGGCCCAGGACTTGAGCCCTCTTCTACTGCTTTCCCAAGCCACAGCAGAAAGCCGGATCGGAAGTGGAACAGCCGGGTCTCTAACCAGCACCCATATGGGATGCTGGCACTTCAGGCCAGGGCATTAACCTGCTGTGCCACAGTGCTGACCCCTACTTTAAATCATTTTTAAGATGACCTATAGTACCTAAAACAAGGCAAATAGTTGTTCTGTGTTTAGGAAATAAAGACGAGAGAACACAGCCTGTACGTGTTCAGTACAGATGCATTTTTTAGCAGAATATTTTCTATCCATGGTCAGTTGCATTTGCGTTTTTGGAACCTGCAGGCACAGAAAGCCGACTGTATTCCAAAAAGGGCTGCTCTCGCGATTTTGGTTAACAGACAAATATTCAGCTCTCCCGAGTAGCAGTCAGCACAGCAACCTCACAGGCTCGATGGCGAGCTTCACCGACAGCCTGAACAACAGGGGACATTTGGGTCTGTGTTTTTCAGATCCACAGCCAGAGGGCAGTCCTCATGGAGCCCTCTCAAAGTCACACACACAGGGCCTGCCCAAGCCAGCCCAGAGGGACAGCAAGCCGCAAAGGCAGAGGCTGCTGGGACAAACAAGAAGTGGGGTGGACCAAGAGAAAGGGCGAGGCTTGAAGAGAGTCCCAGCGCTAATAATAAAAGTCGCTGAGATACATCAAAGACAGGAAGACAGCTTCGGAATCCGTGCGGCGCTTCATGATGCGCAGGCAAGGTGCAGAGTACGAGCCAACTATTAGCAGTAGAGTTTATTCTTCAATCTTTGCTATGCAAGTACTAAGGACTGCAGATCTCCTTTTCTTTTATGATAAAAATCTCATTATCAGTTAGCAAACCCTATTGATTCTCTTCGAAATATATTCAGTTTTATTCCTTCAAAAGCATTTATTTGGGGCTGGAGTAGTGGCTCAATAGGTTAATCCTCCGCCTGTGGTGCTGGCATCCCATATGAGTGCTGGTTCTAGTCCCAGCTGCTCCTCTTCCAATTCAGCTCTCTGCTATGGCCTGGGAAAGCAGTGGAAGATGGCCCAAGTCCTTGGGCCCCTGCACCTGTGTAGGGGACCTGGAAGAAGCTCCTGGCTTCGTATAGGCACAGCTCCAGCCCTTGTGGCCATCTGGGAGTGAACCAGTGTATGGGAGATCGTTCTCTCTTTCTCTCGCTCTGTCTATAACACTACCTCTCAAATATTTTAAAAAAATAATTTACTGGGGCTGGCGCTGTGGTGTAGTGGGTAAAGCTGCTACCTGCAGTGCTGGCATGCCACATGGATGCCAGTTCGAGTCCTGGCTGCTCCACTTCCAATCCAGCTCTCTGCTGTGGCCTGGGAAAGCAACAGAAGATGGCCCGAGTCCTTGGACCCCTGCACCCATGTGGGAGACCCGGAGGAAGCTCCTGGTTCTTGGCTTCGGATCGGTGCAGCTCTGGCCGATACGGCCATCTGGGGAGTGAACCAACGGAAGGAAGCTCTCTCTCTCGGTCTCTCCCTCTCACTGTCTGTAAATCTACCTCAAATAAATAAATAAAATCTTAAAAAAAAAATTCCAAAATGCCTTACTGTCCAGAAAAGAACAGTTTCAGGATATTTTGAACAAAAAGATCCAAGACTGCACCTAAGTGATGCTTTCAAATTGACATCACATATTTTTTTAAAGGTTTATTTATTTATTTATTTGAAAGAGTTACGGGGGGGGGGGGGGGGAGGTCTTCCATCCGATGGTTCACTCTCAGTTAGCCGCAATGGCTGGAGCTACACTGATCCGAAGCCAGGAGCCAGGAGCTTCTTCTGGGTCTCCCATGCAGGTGCAGGGACCCAAGGACTTGAGCCATCTTCTACTGCTTTCCCAGGCCATAGCAGAGAGCTGGATCATAAGAGGAGCAGCTGGGTCTCGAACCGGCGCCCATATGAAATGCTAACACTTCAGGCCAGGGCCTTTACCTGCTACGCCACAATGCCAGCCCCAACATCACATGTTTTAAAGAGACTAAGGTGTCAAAAGTCGCTACAGGCTGAACCTGATAGAAATTCACTTTTGAAAGGCAGCAATAAAACCAGCACAGTTCATGGCCCGGTAGATCTCAACAGAGGTCTATGAAAAGGGCTTCAGAAATGCCTCTGGCTACACTGCCAAGAGCTTGTTTGACTTAGAGATGGTGGAGACCATAAGAAAAACTTCCTGGTTCTCTCATTCTTTTTGCCACACCATGATTATTTTATTAAACAGATTTGCATAGATGTCTCTGACATTCAAAGGTGTCACATATGTGGTTCTAAAACACAAATCCAACTGCTGGATTTTGCAGAGCAGATGATTAGTGAGTAAGCCGATATGGGCTGTTCATTCACTGGGCTTGCAGGCGGCCCCCAGCCCTCAGGTGCTCCCGATTGTTCAGAATGCTACTCTATGGCCTTGCCCGGACTCCACATTCATTTATCTACTCTTTCTTTCCTTCACAGGCATACTGACTGTCAAACAATTTCCTCCCTGCCTTTAAAACCCAGGGTATGCCCTCATCACAATACTAGATTTCTGTATTCCCTCATCTTAATGAACCAAATTCCTATTCAGAGGTCGTCACTAAGACATCACCCACCTCTCATGCAAAGAGGGCTCTTCCACTTGATCATCTTGCACTTACGGGTACTTATTCAAAGACAAATGTATTTTGGTGCAAAACATTTTTGAAATCTATGCACAGCATTCTCATAATTTGCATTTTCTACAAACTGAAGATCATCCCTTGCACTGCACAAATGCTATGTGGCTATAATATACAAAGAGGCCATAGGGAACATAAAAAGAAGTGGAAGACTGAGTTCTATTCCCTACCCCCAACCCACACATACCAAGAAATAACAGTCAGGTTATAGCAATAGCCCTGGTTTGACCCGATCCATCAATGCATCTCCACTTCTCAGGAAGAAATGAATGCATCAATAGCATTGTGTTCCTTCATTGCCAGTCTATGTGTCAACTGTCCTCTAATTGATGACAGGCATAGTCATCAGCCTCCTGAATATGCACAGAGCATCACAGCCCAGATTACACCAAGGCTTAGATTTGGAAAAGCCTCAATCATAGGAACTCAAGTCCAGGATAACTAACTTCGCTACATGTCCTGACCTTTGTATTCTAGTATATGGCAGCTACAAATGTCTCCACGAAAAAGTGGGAAATTTGAGACAGAGAGAGGCACAATCAATAGGGGGTAGGATCAAGAGTATAAGGTCTGAGGTCAGATGACACCACGTCCAATTACTGGCTCCACCATTTGCTAGTTTGGGAATCTTGGAATTCTCGTAAGCTTTATTTTCCGAGTGAAACTTTGGAAAATATCAATACTGACAACCAGGGTAGGAAGGAATAAAAGAGATGACATATATGAAAAGCAGCCACTCAAGAAGCGTGTCTTGCCTGGATTGATGGTGCTAAAGACAAGAAGTGACCTGAAATCAGGACTTCCAGAGCCTCAGCCCGAGTTCTCAACAGAATAACTCAGGAAGCTCGAAAAGAGGTACTGATGCTCGGTGCCCACCCTACATTATCTGAAATGGCTCTCTGGGGGTGGAACCTAGTTACGGGTATAGCCACTGAGCTAATAATGCAATTCAGAATTAGAAGGACTTATCTGCTGAAAAGTTAAATTTACAATCAAAAGGGGTGGGAGTTGAAGCTACCATCTACAGAAGCCACTCTCCCTGCAGTGGGCTGTTGAGGAAGACTTGGGAAACATCCAAGGCCCATCCTGGGTCTGTATTGCTGATCAGAAGTTAATGCAGTAGATGGCAAGGACTGGTTGAGCTACCTGGAGTCAGGGCAGAAAAATAAACAGCCGAAACGCTGGGTTTTCTCCAGATAAGAAAGACTACTCCGAGGAGTAGACCACTGCTCTGGTTCACATCACCACAGTGAATGCTGTGCTCAGATGACATGAGCCAATTCAGCTCCCCCTATGCTATGAATTCAACCCTCCATTCAGATTTCTAATGGTCATCTAGCTCCCCTCATGGGCTGCGTTCCAGGGCAAACAGTCAGCTATCCACAGGCAGAATTCTCTCCACAATATAATGAAGCGGGGTCTGATTCATAGCCATTGGTGAATTTGGTTGGCAAGAGGCAGTGTTTCAAGGCTGCCCAACTCTCGCTATTTCGACAAATCTAGTTTGTCGATGTACGAAACTCAAGACCCAGGCTTTGATGGAGGATTTGCTTCAACAAGCAGCTCAACTCCTTCATTTCTTTAAAATTCAATTTGGTGTACTGATTTCTAGTCCAGAAATAGCAAGCTGCCAGCCTATCCTGCCAGTTGTTGAAAACATGAGTAAGATTGGGTGGAAACTAGTAAAGCTGCCTTTATGGGCTGTGTTAGCGATCCACAGAGTCACTTAGACAAAGTCACACCAGGGCTATTAAGAGGTGGAGGTCTGAAAGAACATACAAATTAGGCCATCATTCATTTTTTATTTCCTAATTAAATGCTACTAAAAATTCCTAGTCTTCCCAGCTATGGCAGAACCCCTTATCACAGGAACAGGCTTCTGTTCCAGCACCCCCAAACAGGTTTTGTTTGTTTTCTGTTCACAAATGCATTCAGGCATGCACCATTCAACTCAACCCCCAGCAGGCCATGCACCCAGCTCGCCAGTGGCAGCAGCTGCACACTTGGGCCTCTCCACCAAGACTAGCATCTCTTTGCCTTCCTTTCCCACCAGCGTTATCTGGAACAGTTCCAAACCAGCAGACCTCACAGGTCATCTGATCAATCGGTTCACTTACAGGTGAAGCCACCGAGGCCCAGAGAGTCGTTGGGAGTGCAGCCCAGGGTCACAGAGCTGGCCCGAGTGAACCCTGCTGAGCTCAAAGGCAACAAACCACAGCTCCTGCCCACTAATGAGGTCGAGCTTTGCCCTCTCTTACTGGGTGGTGAACTCTAACCTCCGTGAGGTCCTGCTTGATGAGTGTCTGTTTGCCTGGAGGCTTCGGCCACCAGTCTAACGATGTGATTGACGATGCAGACTTTGCAACACAGCCTATCAGTTCTGACCTCCAGAGGAACTGGAGACGGAAGGCATTATCAGCCTGAACCTTCATGAGGCACTGGAAATAAGTCAGCCTTGCAGGCCGTGGAGGCTGGAGCCCAGATAAAAACTGCACGCGGAAGATTCGAGTGAACAACATCGGTGACTTCGCATGGAGATCACCTCAACAAGCTTCACACCCGGCCCAGGTTCTGACTCGGTCCCTACAGCTTTCTTAAGACTGTAATCCTAAGTAGAGGGCTTTCCAGTGAGTTGCTGAAGCTGCATTTGTAGCCAGCTGGTCAGAAAGGAGCCTGGGGAGCCCTCAACGTGCAGCTGGTGATGGAAGTGAGGGCCGCACAGTGCAGGGCTCTGCTCAGAACCAGAATTTGGGCCTAACTCTGCATAGTTGAAGGCTAACAGCTCCCTGTCCCATCAGCTCCTAAATGAAAAGCGCAGCCAACCCAGCAGAAATCCTCATGAGCATGTGCTCGCGGTCTTGGTCAGCTGCAAGCTAGAAAGAAGGACCGTGGAACTGGGCACATGTCCTGCTTCTGGGACAGGTGAAAGGGACTGAGAGAGGGAGACACGGGCTGGGCAAGAGCGGGCTGGTTCCCAGTCTGGCAGAGCTGCTGCACCAAGGCCATTTCCTTCCTTTTCATCTCAGCACACACCCAGCGGAGGGGAAAGGGAGGAGGAAGGACAAGGGGCTATCAGAACACTCATCCTGGACTCTGATTCAATTCCAGTTAGGGACATCCCTCTAGAGGCCACACTTTCAACTCTGTGTCAAAGAAGAGCATTTCCTATCAGGCAACCAAATTCATCATTACCCAAGCAATCTCTCCAAAAGGGTTGCACCTGCATCTAATCTAGTGTTTAGATCTTTCAATTTATACAAAATCCAACTGAAGGAATAAGTCTAATAAGATCAAGAACAATGGCTTGGTCTCTTCACAATGTCAACATCATTGGGGAAAAATGGTGGCAGTAGAGGAGCAGCAGAATAAAAATAAATTTAAGGGGTTGGCACTGCAGTGTAGTGGGTTAAGCTGCTGCCTGTGAGGCCGGCATCCCTTATGGGCGTTGATTTGAATCCTGGCTGCTCCACTTATGATCTAACTCCCTGTTAATGCGCCTGGGAAAGCAGTGCAAGAAGGCTCAGGCACGTGGGCCCCTGTACCTACATGGGAGACGCGGATGAATCTCCTAGCTCCTGAATTCAGCCTGGCCCAGCCTTGGCTGTTGCAGCCATTTGGGGAGTTTACAAGTGGATGGAAGAGATCTCCCTCCCTCCCTCTCTCTCTGTCCCCTCCCCATTTTCTCCTTCTCTATAACTCTGCCTTTCAAGTAAATAAATCTTTAAAAAATTAGATCTTTAAAATATATATATAAATATAAAATATATATAAATTTTATATTCACAACGATATACAACCATTCCTGAATCTGCTTAAACCAAAAGGAAAGGACTTGTTTGCAATAATTAAGAGAAATTTGAATATGGTCTTCTGGCTTGTAGATGATATGGAAAAATTCTTATTATTTCTTCAGTTATTATAACCGTCCAGGGGCTAAGTAAGAAAATGTCTTCAGTTTTCAGGGATGCAGGTAGAAATATTCAGGGGCAAAATGTGCTGAAGTTTCATCAGTTTTTAAGTACTTGAGTTCTCTATTTACACTGAAATGCTTCAGTGTTTTTGTTTTGTAGTTTTAACTTTGGAGCCATGTAAATGTTTAACACAACTAGAAAATAATCACAAATTTAAATTTTTTAAATCACAAAAATCCAAAAATAAAGCAAATGAACTTAACTGTAGGCCAGGTTGACATGTTAATGACACAGAAAAGGATTATTTTAAGTGAGTTTTAAAATCCAATATTTTGACTGTAGTTCAGATTGCTACTGGTTCTGTTCTTTTAAAGCATTAACATTACATATTATTGATTTTATCTATCTACAATATATACATAGTATAAGACAAATAATTGTGTTCACATCATTAGGAACCAAGATTTCAGCATAAGATAAATGGAATATGAATATAAAAACCAAAGAAATAAAACTTGGCAATCTTAAAAACTGAACTGAAAATATCAGTATGACTCATGTTTCATTTTCTCTTAAAATAAAAAAAAACAATCGTGCCCTAGCACTGCCCTCTGAAAAGAACCAGAAGCCCTGCTAACATGGTAGTGAGCACTCTCAGTGCCCTGACTAGTGGTTTCTAAATAGTGTTTATCATTAAAATGAGCCAGGACCCCTTGGAGAAGTGGCACATTCCAGGTCTTGGGCAGGACATGGATGAGTTTGGCAATGTGAAAGAGGAGCTTGGAACACCTTAAACAAGGAAATCATCAGAGATTATTGGGGTCATAGTCATAAGGCTATAATAGCCAAGATAGAGGCTCTCCCTGGTCAAAGATGGGCTCATTTGAGCACCAAAAAGAATAACTGCAGTAATCAGGTAAAACATTTGAAATTCACTAGTTTAGAATGACACCAAAAATAAAGACATATTACCTTGGGGGTTGCTATGGCAACAGCCCATTGCTTTGAAAAACAGTAAATAATGTCAATGACTCAAGCATTTTATCTCACTTTCCTATACAGAGCCTATCTTAAAATGATTAAATCAATAAACTCCAACCAGTAAATGCAGAAAGAATAACAGATTTACAGAATTAGAAAGTAACTTTTGCAACCACTAATTAAACAATGGCTATGAAATGAAAATTTATAATGGCTGGGTCCACTGACAACTTGAACATCACACAAAGACAAACCAACAGGTGTTAAGTGCATAGTATCACCAGCAAATTATTTTTGCCAAAACTGGAACCCAAATGAGATCAAGCTTTTAGATGTAACTACCAATTTACAGGAGACATAGCTCTTGTAATATACAGGCAATATCAGAGGATACATGTAACCAATGCCATACTATAGAAAGATCTTCCAGACCAGCAACACTTTTCTCTACCAAACAAATGCCAAGGGGGAAAAAAAGAGGTGAGAATTATTAATGATTAAGAGACATAAAAAATTAACTACCAGGTCCTGTTTGGATCTTAAATAAAAACCAAAGAACTAAAAAAGAAAATCTCAAGATAGTCATGGAATTGGAATACCAATATTTGATGACATTAAAATAAACTGTTCATGTTTAGGGTGTGTTGAGAATTATCTTCTAGAGGTACGTTCTTTTTTTTTTTTTTGGACAGGCAGAGTAGACAGTGAGAAAGAGAGAGAGAGAGAGACAGAGAGAAAGGTCTTCCTTTGCCGTTGGTTCACTCTCCAATGGCCACCACGGCCGGCGCTGATCCGAAGGCAGGAGCCAGGTGCTTCTTCTGGTCTCCCATGGGGTGCAGGGCCCAAGCACCCAGGCCATCCTCCACTGTACTCCTGGGCCATAGCAGAGAGTTGGCCTGGAAGAGGGGCAACAGGGACAGAATCTGGCGCCCTGACTGGGACTAGAACCCAGTGTGCCAGCGCCGCAGGCGGAGGATTAGCCTATTGAGCCGCAGCACCTGCCTAGAGGTACATTCTGATTACTGATGATTGAACGGATATGTTGTCTAGGGTTTGCTTTAAATAATCCAGTGGGGTTAGGACAGAGGACTAAGTCAGGTGTGGCAACATATTGATAGCCATACAAAAAGGATGGTAGATACAGCAAGACATTATTCTAATTTGGTGTAAGTTTATGAATAGCCATCAGGGAAAACTTCAAAAAATGATTCATATAAGGCAATAACTATAAAAGACAAACACAAATACCTATGACAAAATGTGGACTGTTAGTTTCTAAAAGATGGGAACATGAATGCATAAACTTTTGCTACATTGGAAAATGTTCATAATGGTAAAATAAAATTTAAATGCACTTTAACCCTGCCAATACCTAGAATTCATCAGGGTACAAAGATTAGGAAATGGAGCTAGGATTGCATTTACCAACAATGTCCTCAAAAACTCAAAACAAAGTATACTTCTCCCCACAGTATACCAAACATGAACTACTATATTCTTACTAAGAAAGGACAGAACCGAGAGAGGAGGATTCCAGCTGAAAACCCAGTGAAACATGATTAAACTTGTGATGAAAAGGCACCACAGTATACTCAAAGGGGATAGAGGATGTTTCATGATTTTCTCCAGGGCCAGGATGGCAAACCTTGACCTTGAGGATCAGAGGAAGATCTGGCTGGTAATACCAGTTCCAAGTCCTCCATGCCTTAAGCATGAACAAAAACCCCCACGGATGCTCACAGCTTTCAGGAGTTGGAGTTGGAAGACAACCAGCCTGCTTCTTACACGTATTACCCACACACTCTGCCATCAGTGGCTGTTGAAAAATCACTGCTCATTGACAGAAGTCTCTAACCACAGTCCCGTCTCCCATCCTCCAGGCATCCTGGTGAGCACCCTTCTCATACCTGATGATGACACACTGGTTCTCTCTGTCGATGATCATGTTCCGGTACATGTTATCCGCAAGGGCATAGATATGTGGTGGGTTTTCATACTGTGCCTAGAAAAGCAAAAAACACAAATAAAACCACTGTCAGAGAGATCAACTCATCCCGTTCCTTTTCTTGACCTAAGAAACAAATCCAGGTGCAGGCACTGTGGCACAATGGATTCCAGTCCCAGCTGCTCCACTTCTGATCTAGTTTCCTGCTAATACGCCTGGGGAAGGCAGTGCGAGATGGCCCGAGTGCTTGGGCCCCTGCTACCCACATGAAAGACCCAGATGAAGCTCCTGGCCCAGCCTTGGCCATTGCAGCTGTGTGGCGAATGAACCAGCAGATGGAATAACTTTGTCTCTACTCCTTCCCCTCTCTGTAACTCCACCTTGCAAATCAATAAATAAATCCTTAAAGGAATAAATCCAGTACTGTACAGTTCAGATGCCTGTGCACATAATTCCATCTCAAAGGTTGCATAAGAACCCATGAAATTCCTTCAGTGATGAAAATTCAGATTGCTAATGACCTAAGATGGAATTTGGAAGGACTCTTCCACAGAACATGTGTGACTCAGCTTGCAGACATGACCCACGTCTTCACACACCCTTCCGCCCAAGCACGCCTCTGCAGATGATATTCCATTTCTAAGCGTTCCTGAAGGCACTTGGGAAACAGGTCTGAAGACAGGCCTGCTAACATTATAACTAGAGCCCTGAATTTTTTTTTTCCAAGAGAAAAATATATTTATATTATAGAATCTGGGCCCTCAGAACTGAGACCATCTAAGGAGGGGGAGAAAACCAAAATTTTCCATAAGAGGGGAGGAGGTGTGGTTCTTTCAAGGGATAAACTGGTTAGGCCACTTTGCTTCAATTCTATTGGGGAAAAAATTCTACCACACCAACATACAGTCCTGCGTTTGTGATCTAGCCTCAGGGGATATTGGGGCTATGCAGGACTACAAAAGCAAATACATTTCCATACCTTGTAAATTCACTGTCTCAGTCCATTTCAGCACTGTTGCATTCAATTTTTTCCCCAGAAAACTTTTGTTTAAGGTATACCCATTTCATGCCTTTCATAAACACAACTTTAGGAACATAGTGATTCTTCCCACTCACTCTCCTATTCTCATTCTTATTTCTTACTAGGATCTATTTTCAATTAATTTTACACACACAAGGTATATGGAAGGGTACAACCAAGTCATTTCTCAGGAGGCCTCCAAGTTACTTAACAAAGCGACGGTTGACCTTTGCAGGTTATTCTACACTTTTCAGGTTGCTTAGCCATCTATGGTCCCACTGAATCTCTCAGCTTACCTGTGAGAATCAGAGTAAGCATTTTTTTTTTTAATTTATTTGAAAGAGTCACAGGGAGAAGTAAAGGGGGGGGGGGGTCTTCCATCTGCTGGTCACTCCCCAAATGGCCACAACGGCTGGAACTGAGCTGATCTGAAACCAGGAGCTTCTTCCAGGTCTCTCCCACATGGGCGCAGAGGCCCAAGGACTTGGGCCATCCTCCACTGTTTGAGCCGGGACTCTCGGGAAGCCAGCGCTGCAGGTAGGGTCTTTAACCGGCTGCGGTGGAGTGGCGGCCCCAGGGTAAGCACTTTCTCTACCTGATCCTTCCCTCCTCCGAGATGCTGGAAGTCATTAAGATCTGACCTCAACCCGAAGCTTTAGATTCCAGCACTTCACCTCCCTGAGCTTCAGTCTCCTTATCTGTGCAATGGGAACAGGAACAAACACACCGTCAGCATCTTGGGCTGTTTTCTTATTTGTGCGAGTGTAACACAGAGCATGGCATTCAGTCAACACCAGCTTCAGAACTCGTGTTACCGTTAGCAGCAAAAACAAATCTATCATTTTTTTAAAAACCACTGTGATGTTTCTTTAAAGAGAACTCTTCAAAGATGAATGATCTCGAAGGGACGCTTTTCAAAGAACTAGGGAAGAAACACACAAGCACAGCACTTCGATCCATGGCGCCTTGGCTGTCAGCTTGGATGCCGAGCCAGCTCTGCGCCCGCTGGCGGCCAGGGCGCCAGGGAAGGGCCTGCCCTCTCTCGACAGTGTCTCCCTTGTGCTGGGCTCCCATAAAGGCAGCATTATCAAAGGTCTCTCGCGTGGCAGCCTCCTTCGGCTCCCGCAACCGGCACCATTCATCTGGGAACAATGGGGTGGGCTCTTGCTCTGGGTAAATTGCCTTCCACTTCAACTGATGAATTTGTGTGGGCTCCCTCTTGTTGCTTTTCCAGGGGTCAGGATTAATGAATGTGCTTGGGCTTCTGCTGCAAAGAAAGGAGGGGAGGAAGGGAAAGGAAAGAAGCTGCAGAGACGGGGCGGCCCCGGGCACAGAGCGTGTTGGTGGGGGAGACTGTGTCTATGTTGACTCCACGGCAGAGACGGCGATGGAGGCGAGTCCGAATAGGGATGGGGCCGACATTAATAAACAAAG
Organism: Sylvilagus floridanus; assembly: GCA_949820135.1. NCBI lineage: Eukaryota > Metazoa > Chordata > Mammalia > Lagomorpha > Leporidae > Sylvilagus > Sylvilagus floridanus. The sequence continues at coordinate 67,159,948 of OX463239.1, forward strand.
TGATCCATGATGTATTTTACACATTCATGTCAGAGCCACAGCTAATCTAAGGTTCAGATTCGGGAGGAATGACACCCCCCCCCCCGCCCACTTGTTAACCTGTGACTTGTTTTTATTCCTTATAATTTTGTGGCTACAGGAAGATCCCCCAAAATGCACATACAACACCGCACTTCATTATGTACAGAAGTAAGTCTCAACTAGGTGACAGTCCTAGGCCTTTTGGGAGCTGTACCTGCCAAAGAGCACCATGTCATTAAAAATCAAACATTACTGCCTGAAGCTTCCCCAATAAATAATCTACAATAAAATGCAAATGTATTGCTAATTACAAAACTATGTATGCATTATAAAACCTCTACATAGTACAGTAATTCACGTGGCATGGGACTCACCGCTCCCTGGTACATTTCAATTTCCTTTTCCCCGAAATACGGCATCTGCTTGAAAGGGTTGACGGAGATTAAAACGGATCCTATGTATGTCTGAATTTAAACCCAGTTAAGGTCCAACGTTAATCTTCATGGCTATACACTTTTTCAAATTAAGCAGCCCGATGTCATCAAGGATTCATAAAGACTGTCCCAGAGAAAGCGCATGTGTTTGTTTGCTAAAAAGGATTACAAATAAAGACAAAAGCAATTATCTAACTAGCTGGGGCTTTGCTCCTTCTCAGAAAGAGTAATGAATTTAATTACCAAGGTGCTACAAGGAGAAGCCATTCTTTGAAACAAATTAAAGCACATTCTCTCAAGACCAGCTACATGCACAGCTGGAAGCAAACAAAACAGAAAGTACCAGGGAGTGACAGAACAGTTATCAGTCCTCTCAAAGGATAGGTCCTTTTCCCCTAGAACTTCCTTGTCTCTCTTGGAGACTAAACACATGTCCATTTAGTCATTCGGCAAATAGACGACACAGATGGAGTGAACGATCCTGCTCTCCAGGAGCTTAGGGGAATTGAATGGTAACAAGAAGGTAATAGCCAGAGAAGAAAATTGCAAAATCACACAGATTGGGGTTATGGGAGGAAGGTATTTCTGCTTGGGGAGTCCAGGGAACCTCTGGGAGAGGTCTGTATCTATGCTGAGCTTCAAGTTTTATGTAACACGTTTTAATGCACCCAAAGGTACTAAGTTTTATTACAACAAAAACCATTTCTCTTTCTTCATTCAATAATAAGTAGATTTGAATTGGGAGCTCACAGCACATCAGAACTATCTCAGGTACCAGGGGTACGGCAATGAGCAAAACAGATCAACTGTCTTGCTCTTGTGGAAGAAAAAAAATACCAGGAATACTCTCTAATGACAAGAAGGCCAACACACACTCAAAATTGTGTCTTATTCTTCTTCTTGCCATCTTTATTTGACAGAGTAGCCACAGTGAGCAGCCAGGCCGGAGCCAGGAGCCAGGAATGAGGTGCAGGTCTCCCATGTGGGTGGCAGGGACTCTGATCCTTGAACCAACATCTGCTGCCTCCCAGGGTTGGCATGAGCAGGAAGGTGGAATTGGGAGCTGGAGCCTGGACTTAATTAGTTCAATGTGGGCTTCTCAATGGCTAGACCAGAAGTCTGCCCCTAGTAGTATCTTCTTTAAAAAAAGTTTTGGCAGCCAGCGCTGTGGCTCATTTGGCTAATCCTCCGCCTGCGGCGCCAGCACCCCAGGTTCTAGTCCTGGTTGCTCCTCTTCCAGTCCAGCTCTCTGCTGTGGCCCAGGAAGGCAGTGGAGGATGGCCCAGGTGCTTGGGCCCTGCACCAGCATGGGAAACCAGGAGGCAGCACCTGGCTCCTGGCTTCGGATCGGCACAGCATGCCGGCCATAGCAGCCATTTGGGGGGTGAACCAACAGAGGGAAGACCTTTCTAACTCTGCCTGTCAAAAAAAAAAAGTTTTGGGGCCAGCGCTGTAGCACAGCAGGTTAACACCCTGGCCTGAAGCACTGGCATCCCATATCGGTGCCAGTTTAAGACCTGGCTGCTCCACTTCTGATCCAGCTCTCTGCTATGGTCCTTGGGCCCCTGCACCCACATGGGAGACTCAGAAGAAGCTCCTGACTTCAGATAGGCACAGCTCCGGCCATTGCGGCCATCTGGGCAGTGAACCAGCGAGCGGCTGGAAGACCACCACCACCACCACCACCCCCCGCCTCTCCTCTGTGTAGCTCTTTCAAATAAATTTCTAAAAGACAAGAGACTCTAAAATATTTTTTAAGAAAGTTTTATTTCTGAATGATTTTTTTGAAAGGCAGAGTGACAGGGAGAGACAGAGAAGTCCCATCCATGGGTTCACTCTGCCAGTGCCTGCCAAACATAAGCAGATGAAAGATGTCCATGATGTTGTAGTAAGTGGTGAGAAAATGACTTGAATTCATACGCATTTACCTGATCCCAGGCTAAGCCCGTGATAACAACCCTGTTAACTTTTCTTTGTGCTCTTTTACCAAGAGGAAACTGAAGCACAGAGCAATTTTATAAACTCAAAAGTCCCGAGCTAGCAATTGGCAGAGCCTGTAACTCAAACCAAGGCAAGCTGGCTCAGAGCCCACATTGCTAATAAACAAGCTATGTCTTTCTACAATTATCAGGTATTGTCATGTTATTATTGCTAGAGTTATTATTTGCCAGAGTTAGCAAATAAAAATACAGCATGCCTACTTAATTCGCAAGGTTAGCTAAACAATGAAGACTTTTTAAAGTACAGGTATCTTTCTAGATTTAAGTATTCAGCAGTATTTTTTAGCCTAAAAAAGTTATTCGTTGTTTGACACTCGAATTTAACAAGCATCCATACTTCATCTGTTAGCCTTAAACTGGCAGTGCTGGGGTTTCGTGCAGGGTGAATAAGGGCTGACTCAAACAGTTCAATACCTTCTTCCGACTTAGCTTCTGGGAGTCTATGTGTACTTAGAAAAATCTCTTCCTTAGTGGATTTCTCTAGTGTCCTTTCCATGTGGTGGGGACCTAATCAAAATGGAGTCAATGAGGCTCATCTCACATTGTGATTCTCTTGTTAAAGAATGATTCTCAGGGCCAGCGCTGTGACGTAGTGGGTAAAGCTGTTGCCTGCAGTGCTGGCATCCCATATAGGTGCCAGTTTGAGTCCCGGCTCCTCCACTTCCGATCTAGCTCTCTACTATGGCCTGGGAAAGCAGTAGAGGACAGCCCAAGTGCTTGGGCACCTGCTTCTGTGTGGGAGACCTGGAAGAAGCTCCTGGCTTTGCATCAGCCCAGCTCCGGCTGTTGAGGCCATCTGGGGAGTGAAGACCTCCATCTCTGCCTTTCAAATAAATAAATCTTTTAAACAAATGATTCTTACACTAAACTAAATCTCTAAAAACTGCAAGCTTGCTAGAACCATGCTGATATCAAAGATGAGGATGTCTATTCTATATCCACACCTTTACCTGGTAAAAGCAAACTTGGGCACATACAGCCCTCCCACGGCCAAGGGTGCTCCTTCCCTTATCAGTCAGTGCCACCTTGGACTGCAGACAAGGATCACTGTACCCAAAGTCTGGGCTGCCCTGAAGATGCAGCCAAAAGGTTTGACTCCCCACCCGCTACACTCTTAGCTACCCAATAAACAGGAGCTCCTGACATAACCACCTTTTTAAAACTATAAATAACTTGTCCATAAAAAAGTACCTCAAAGTCTTGATTTTTCACTCAATAGAGGATTTCCCACATTCTGTTAAGTGTCTCTCTGGTTAAGAAGACATTCATAGAAAAAAATAAAGCTGTCCTTTGGATTATTCTAGGCCCATTCCAAGTCAGTGATGAAGAGGGAACATTGTGGCAGCACCCCAACGTTTTCCAACAGAGTTCTCAAGGGCAATATTTTTGGGGATGATTCCTGAATAATGAAGCTTGGTTTGAAAGTAAGTAATGGGGCTACACCTGTTTCTAAGCTAAGCAGCTATAAACTTAAGCTACTACGCACCGAGACAAAAGAATTTAATTTAGATGGAAAGAAAGCAAGCCTATTTTAGCTATTTCAGGTGAGAGGATGGGCTGATTGTTTAGATAAACAATTTTTGCCTTTGCAATCTGGCAGCTCTGTAGGGATCTCAGCTACTTTTCTGGGTGTGCAGGCCTCCTGCTGGGTTGGAAAGACAAGCGCCTTCAACTTTCTCTCCCACTGTGCACTGTGAAAGTCAGGTGTGCATTTGGAAAAAGTTGCTCAGATCACTGCCCACACACATAATCTTTGGCAATGAAGGTATGGTCAAAGATGAATTTTAAAAGTGCATGCAGATACAAAGATATGGTATTAAAAAATGGGGAAAATGTAATGCCATCTCTTTAATACAATAAGAGACAGCAGGTGACCAGAGGATCTGTTTGGATTGATTCCTTGATGCTTGTCCATGGGTCTTGTAAGTTTTTGTAGGCCTGCAGCAAGGATGTCAGAGATATAATACACTAAAATTTTTATAAAGCTCAATTTAGTCAATATATAGGGCTGTCCTTTGTTCTGAGATTATTTTTCTGCCTTTCTCATTTGAAAACGTTCTCACATTTATGAAATCTGGTACTTATTACTTCTGCCTGTTTGTTTTTAATTGTCTTATTAGGAAAACCAAGGGTTTAACATGTATTTGTTAAAATTTCTTCACTTGAGTTAGGGACATATTGGTTGATTCCATTCACTGGTTCACTTTCATTCCCCAACTGACAGAAACAGTCAGGGCTGGGAAGGGAACTCAGACTAGGTCTTTTCTCACGGTTGGCAAGAACCCAACCACTTGAGCCATCACCTGTTTTCTCGCAGGGTGTGTACTTGAACCCAGGTACTCTGATATCTTTACCAGAGTCTTCACCACTAGGCCAAATACTTGCCTTGAGTTTAACTTTAAAAAAATTTTTTTTTAGTACTCAATGAAACTATCCTCATTGATAAAGTCAACTCCCCTGGATGCATCACTAAGGTGGAGCAGGGAGGTGAGGCGACACCTCCAGAGTCACATATGTGAGGGGTCGAGCTGGAACTTGAGCCCTTGGCTCCAGCTGCCAGACCAATGTTCAACCCACTAACAGCATGCAGGTCCCTCCACAGGAACTGGCAGCCAAGGGCCAGACCTCAGTCAGAACAGCCTCACCGCCTTGTGTTCCAGTCGGTCTGGCCTCAAACTCTAAACTCCTAATTCAAGGATTAAAAATGCCAAACACATTTGAGTGTGGTCTTTGAGTAAAAACAAGTTTGGAGAAAGTTGGCTGAAACGTGTGTGGAGTGCTTTGTACAGGGACGATTTTCATCAGCCCAGTGGCGAGAAGAGCTGTCTGGCCAAGTGCATGAGGCAACACAGCACAGCCTTCCACGTACATTTTAGAATGTAATTGTAAGAAGTGCAGAAACATGCACGACAAACAGGTGACAAACTGAACCTTCCTGGTCTAAAGACAGAAAGCTTAAAAAAAAAAAAAAAAGGAGGGTTTATTGGTAAATAGTGTCAGCATTTTGTAAGCAGATTTTTTTTTCTTACCATAGAGCAAAGCAATGTGCATTTGGCCTGAATACATTAACAATCGATCGTTCCAAATGCTGACCTCCAAGACGATGTGCTGCTCATAGATGCACAAGAGTAAAGTGAGGGGATTAGGGCAAGATGGCGGAATAGGAAGGCAGCACACCGATAGTCCGGGGAGAGACAGTTTAATAAAAGTGGAGATACTGCGGGTTCAAGGAAGAGTAGGGGAAGAAACAGCAGAGGAAACTCTTCCAGAACTAGTGATTCACAGTGGACCTTTGAGGAGAGCGTGGGAGCCCGCAGTTCGGGACACCAGCGGCAGACTCAACGCACCAGCGCTGGAACGCCAGGTGAGCCGATCCTCAATAGCCCGAAACACCAGCAGGGAAGCAGAAAGAGGAGACTAGAGCGAACAAGGCTTGAAACCCTGTGGGGAAAAGTTCACCAGGCTAACTAGAAGAGAGAGAGAAAGAAAAAAGTGACCGATACGGACACGAGTTTCTCTCTCCGCCCACCTCTCAAAGGTGAGCAAGACAAAGAGCAGGCGCCATTTTGGAATACGTCATAAGCAGGGCGACCTCAGGTCTGCACCGGCCCTGAGCCTAGCAGAAAAACCTGACTCTGGGCATGGGGGTGAAATAACAGGAGATTAGAACCTAATAATGTGTGGTGCTAATGAACTGAGACTGTGAAAAAAGAGACGTTTGGGGAGAGAACTCACGGAACTCACCACGTGAATACTCTCCAGAGACGCTACAGTTCGGTAGCCTTGGTAGCCCAGTGGTGAGACTGCAGGAGAATTTGAACCCACACTGAAGGCCACAGAGATTCCCTCTGTGGTCCTTGGGAAAGAGCTTCCGATCTCTGGCTCCTGTGGGTATATCATTCGCCTGCTAACCACCCCCAACTCCATTCAGCTGTGTGGAATTACTTCCCTTTTGAACCAAAAAAAAAAAAAAAAAAAAGTAACAGAGAGAGATTTACCACGCCTAACCTGGGAGTGTCTCCTTTGACACACCCTCAACCTGGAGGAACCAAACAGAGCTCTCAGGCCACACCCATCTCAAGCCTCTAAGGCTCCATCAAAAGCAGACAGTCCACTTAATCTAGAGTCATAGTATAACAAGAAAAAAACACCACAGTGAAGAAACCAATATGCCAAACAACAAACGCAAAAACCGAGGTAATAAGAATAAGGAAGACACCATGGCATCCCCAAATGAAAAAGACACCCCAATTCAAGATTACAAAGATGATGAGATAGAAGAGATGCAAGAAGTAGATCTCAAAAAATTGATAAGAACACTAAGAAGTACTCAAAAACAAATTCTTGAACTACAGAAATCCTTAATGGACAAGGTAGAAAATCTCTCTCGTGAAAATGAAATATTAAGGAGAAATCAAGCTGAAATGAAACAACTAGTAGAACATGAAACTGTGATAGTGACGAGAAATCATAATGAAGTGAAGAATTCAATAGATCAAATGAAAAACACATTAGAGAGCCTTACAAACAGAATGGGTGAGGCAGAAGAGAGAATATCGGACTTAGAAGACAGAGCACAGGAAACTATACAGTCAAACCAAAGAAAAGAAGAGGAAATTAGAAATCTAAAAAATATTGTTGGGAATCTACAGGATACTATTAAAAAACCCAACATTCGAGTTCTAGGAGTTCCTGAAGGCATGGAGAGGGAGAAAGGATTAGAATGCCTTTTTAGTGAGATAATAGCAGAAAATTTCCCAGTTTTGGAGAAGGACAGAGACATCCTAGTACAGGAAGCACATAGAACCCCTAGTAAACATGACCAAAAGAGGTCCTCACCACGACACGTTGTAATTAAACTCACCACAATGAAACAGAAAGAAAAGATCCTAAAATGCGCAAGAGAGAAACGTCAAATTACACTCAGAGGATCTCCAATTAGACTCACAGCAGACTTCTCATCAGAAACCCTACAAGCTAGAAGGGAATGGCGAGACATAGCCCAGATACTTAGAGAGAAAAACTGCCAGCCCAGAATATTATATCCTGCCAAGCTCTCATTTGTGAATGAAGGTGAAATAAGGACCTTTCATAACAAACAAAAATTGAAAGAATTTGTTGCCACTCGTCCAGCCCTGCAAAAGATACTTAAAGATGTGTTACACACAGAAACACAGAAACACAGCCATCAACATGAAAGAAGATAAACGAAGGGAACCTCACAGCAAAAGATCACATCCCTGTGATCTTTTCAAAGCATACATTTGGATAAAGAAATTATGGGAAATGTACTCTATAGAATACTATACAGCAGTCAAAAACAATGAAATCCGGTCATTTGCAATAAGATGGAGGAATCTGGAAAACATCATTCTGAGTGAATTAAGCCAGTCCCAAAGGGACAAATCTCATATGTTCTCCCTGATCGGTGACAACTAATTGAGCACCAAAGGTGAAACCTATTGAAGTGAAATGGACACTATGAGAAACAGTGACTTGATCAGCTCTTGTGCTGACTGTTGTTGTACAATGTAATACTTTATCCATTTTAGTAATTTTTTTATTCTAGTACTATTGGTTGAACTCTGTAATTAACAAACAATTATTCTTAGGTGTTTAAATTTTAACTGAAAAGTGATCCCTGTGAAATATAAGAGGGGGAATAAGAGAGGGAGGAGATGTACAATTTGGGACATGCTCAATTGGAACGGCCCCAAATGATGGAGTTAGAATTGTGCCAGGGAATTCCAATACAATCCCATCTAGGTGGCATGTACCAAGGCCATCTCACTAGTCCAAGTGATCAATTTCAGTTCACAATTGATCACACTGATAGGTCTAAGAGTCAAAGGGATCACACAAACAAGACTAGTGTCTGCTAATACTAACTGATAGAATCAAAAAGGGAGAGAATGATCCAACATGGGAAGCGAGATACACAGCAGACTCATAGAATGGCAGATGTCCTAAATAGCACTCTGGCCTCAGAATCAGCCCTTAAGGCATTCAGATCTGGCTCAAGAGCCCATGAGAATATTCTAGGCATGGAAAGCCAAGACACTCTGGAAAAAAAAAGAAGACCTAAATGAAAGATCTCTGTGAGTGAGGTCCCAGTGGAACGAATGGGGCCATCAAAGAAGGAGGTACCTTTCTCTGAAGGGAGGAGAGGACCTCCACTTTGACTATGACCCTGTCGGAATAAGATTGAAGTCAGTGAACCCTAAAGGCTTCCATAGCCTTGGCAACTCATGACTAGAGCCTAGGGAGATTACTGATGCCATAAACAAGAGTGTCAAATTGTTAAATCAACTTCAGCAGTCACTGTGTACTTACGTCTCATGTGGGATCTGTCCTTAATGTGTTGTCCAATGTGAAGTAATGCTATAACTAGCACTGAAACAGTATTTTACACTTTGTGTTTCTGTGTGGGTGCAAACTGATGAAATCTTTACTTAGTATATACTGAATCTATCTTCTGTATATAGATAATTAAAAATGAAAAAAAATCTTGGTGTTAAATTGGAAATTGCCTAGAAAATTAATCAATTTTTTTAAAACATATATCATGTAGGATCTCTGTCCTTAATGTGCTATACATTGTGAATTAATACTATAACTAGTACTCCAACAGTATTTTTCACTTTGTGTTGCTATGTGAGGGCAAACTGTTGAAATCTTTACTTAATATATACTAAACTGATCTTCTGTATATAAAGAGAATTGAAAATGAATCTTGATGTGAAGCAAGGGGAGAGGGAGTGGGAAAGGGGAGGGTTGCGGGTGGGGGGGAAGTTATGGGGGGGAAGCCATTGTAATCTATAAGCTGTATTTTGAAAATTTATATTCTTTAAATAAAAGAGTTATAAAAAAAATTAAAAAAAAATAAAGGATATAATTTCCAAATTACAAAAAAAAAAAAAAAGAGTAAAGTGAGATATTTTATAACATCAAGTGCATTAAATCTCTTCTTGCTTTAACAATTAAATACAGAAGGGAAAAAAAAAACCACTGTTCACTACTCTATTACATTATTCTCCTAACATGAAGTAGTAGCGGAGGCCTTTCTCACTTATGGGAGGAAAAGATTTACAGCCAAACCCTGAGAATGGTCACAGAAACATCCATCAGAGCCTGAAGCTTCTTTAGAACTGAGAGCTGCTCTGTGCCACCGATAGGAAGCACATTCACACCGGACTTCTCACATATTGAGTGGGTAGAGATTTCTAACACATGCAGTCATTAGTGGACAAGGAACTCATTTCCTTGATAGAATAGAGAATTAGTCAGTCATTGATTTACAGGCATTAATTCAAAGGCATGGAATCAGCCCCCTATGTGTGAGTCATTTAAAAATTCTGTTGTCTGAATTGAAAAAGTCTTGACAGTCAACACATTTTCACTGAACACAAAATCATACGCCATGCCAAGAAAGGCAGGCACCCAAGAAACACATGACGCAAGATGATGCCACTTTTGTTAACACTGACAACAAGAAAGCACACACATGAGGATACCTCAAAGCTCATGGAAAATACAATTAAAATTTATTCTAGTACAACAAAAAAAATTTTAAGTTCACACGTAGTTTTTCAAAATATGTACTACCATATGATGTAAAATTTCCTGTACCAAAATAAACATATCTTGCAACTCAATTATTCCACCAACTTTGAGGTCCCTACACATGTATGTAGATGGTTCAAGAGAAAAGTTTACACTGAGAGGTTAACAGACCCTGAGCCTGAGGAGTGGGACGCTGATGATGGTAAGATTCTCCTTAATGCTTGAACACGTTAGAAGCCATCTAAAATGAATAGCTAATGCCTTAAGGGTTCTTATAATTTTTGATTGTTAGAAAAAATCCCCAAGACACCGCCTTCTGGTGTTCTGATGGTAAAATGGTCATTTTGGAGGATAGAGAGGTGGACCAGGACAACCAAAGACTTCCCACTGACATTTTCTTCTCTTTCCCAGCTTATCCAAAACCACATGTCACATATATAATGCAGTAACGGGGCCAGCACCATAGCGTAGCAGGTAAAGCCACTGCCTGCAGCACCAGCATCCCAGATGAGCACCAGTTCGAGTCCAGGCTGCTCCACTTCCAATCCAGCTCTCTGCAGTAGACTGGGAAAGCAGAAGAAAATGGCCCAAATGCTTGGGCCCCTGCACCCATGTGGGAGACCAGGAAGAAGCACCTGGCTCCTGGCTTCAGATCAGCACAACTCCGGCCACTGCAGCCATTTGGGGAGTAAGCCAGTGGATGGAGGATCTCTGTCTTTGCCTCTAACTCTGACTTTCAAATAAATAAATCTTAAAAATAATGTAGTAAATTGAGTCTACATTCCAAGAACAATTAAATAAATAATTTGTTCAGCTACACTCAGTGGAAATTAGATTTTTATGGGCTTACCAATCCTTCATGTAAAATAGTTTTATGGTAAGAAAAATGTACCCAATTCACCATAAACAATTTTACAACTGAAGTTTTGGGAAATAACGAAGATAGGAAGAACTCACACACCTTTAGATTGTGATAATAACTAAAGTACTGAGCACTTAGCATATTCAATATTTAATTTCACTCTCCAACCATCTCATGTGGGGGATTTTATTATCATTCTCGTTTAACAGATGAGGAAAGCAAGGTGTGCCAATCACAAGACTATTTAAGGTTAACAGATCCATGGAAAGTTTGAACACAGGCAGCCCAGATCCTCAGCCTGCCATTTTTTTTTTTTAAAGACTTTGAGAGCTAGAGTTACAGATAGAATGAAGTCTTCCAACCTCTGGTTTACTCCCCAGATGGCCACAATGGCTGGAGCTGGGCTGACCTGAAGCCAGGAGTTTCCTCCAGATCTCCCGCATGGGTGCAGGGCCCAAGCACTTGGGCCATCTTCTACTGCTTTCCCAGGCCATAACAGAGAGCTAGATAGGAAGAGGAACAGCTGGTACTAGAACCAGTGTCCACATGGGATGTCTATGGTGCTGTCTACAGAGCCTTAGCCCACTACACCACAGTGCCAGCCTCATCCACCCACTCTTCCTAATCTCATCTGCCAGCTTCCCTGTCCATGGATCTTGCATAGACACGTTATGATAATCTATGCATGGTGCTATGTCCACATAAAGTATGCAGATTTCCATTTGTTGACCAAATAAAAACAGTTGAACACAACTGCTTCCATACAATTAAATAAGAAAGCCTTCTCAGGTGTCTAGAGCAACTGAGAACATTTTTTTCTATTAAGATTTGTTCTGAGTACTCAGCTTTGCCATGTGCTGTAGCATGAAGACAGACACAGATACTAAGCAAAGGAAAGAGCCTGGCGACATTCCAATAGAACTTTAGTTTACAAAAATAGCAGCAGGCAGGACTTTATCCACAGGCGAATAGGTCGCTCCCCCCAGCAGATCAAAATGCTATCATAGGCCTCTGGTTCATTCGTGGATTTTAGCACCTATCCCTCCTCCCAAAATGCTATTGTAAGTTAATAACAAAACATATATTTCAAAATTGCCAAGAGCATTGATTTTTTTTTAAGATTTTATTTATTTGACAGAGTTGTAGACAGTGACAGAAAGAGAAAAAGGTCTTTCTTCTGCTGGTTCACTCCCCAAATGGCCGCTATGGCCAGCGCACTGCGCTGATCAGAAGCCAGGAGCCAGGTGCTTCCTCCTGGCCTCCCATGCGGGTGCAGGGCCCAAGCACTTGGGCCACCCTCCACTGCCTTCCCAGGTGACAGCAGAGAGCTGGACTGGAAGAGGGGCAACCAGGACAGAATCTGGTGCCCCAACCAGGAATAGAACCCGGGGTGCCAGTGCCACAGGCGGAGGATTAGCCAAGTGAGCCGCTGCACCAGCTGCAAATACTTCTTTTAAATGATGCTGTTACCATATAGATAACAAATCCAAATATACAAGGGCACTTCAAAAAGTTTGTGATTTCAGAGTTTATAAAATAAAAGCTAAGATGTTGCTCAGAAAACTAAATCCTAAGAGGAATCTCTTTGTATAATAAAGAAGACCTTGTATAATAAAATCAAAAGCTTTCTCAACAACCTACAACCAATGCCAAAAAAAAAAAAAACAACAAAAAAACCCACTTGTGGAAAGGAACAGGCACTTGGCACAGTAGTGAGTACGCTGCTTAGGATGTCTGCATCCCATATTGGAGTCCTTGGGGTAGAGCCTAGGCTCCGTTTTGGATCCAGGTTCCTGCTAACGCACACCCTCAGAGGTAGTAGTTGATGACTCCAGTATTTGGGTTCCTGCCACCCATGGGATTGAGTTTTGGACTCCAGGCTTAGCCATGGTTTGGTTTTGACTGTTGGAGGCACTTAGGGAGTAAACCAGCAGATAGGAGATCTTTGTCACCTTCTCAGTGTCTCTGCCTTTCAAACAAATATGTAAAAATTTAAAATGAAAAAATTCAGGTCAGAGGTACCCCACACACCAGCGATTAGACAGGCAGTCCGTGCAAAAAGACTGCTGCCTAAGTTATGGTGGAGCAGGTTGAGCTACTACCTGCAACACTGGCATCCCAAATGAGCCTTGGTGGTTCTACTTCAAATCCAGGTCTCTGTTAATGTACCTGGGAGAGGAGTGAAAGACGGCCCAAGTACTTGGGCCCCAGCAATCATATGAGAGACCTTGGTGAAATTCCTGGCTCCTGGCTTCAGCATGGCCCAGCCCTCGCCATTTGGGGAGTGAACCAGGGGCTGGAAGCTCGCTCTGTCTGTAACACTGCCTTTTCAAATAAACCTAATAAATCTGAAGGATAGAAGGAAAGAAGAAAAAGCAAACCAAATGATTCCCCCAAGCTTTCTGGGATAAAATATATATACTACACTACACTGGCAAAGACTCCAGTTGTACTAGGTCATCCCCAACACCCTCCCTTTAGAAGTTACTAATGGGCAGGCACTGTGACATAGTGGGTAAAGCCGCTGCCTGCAGTACTGACATCCCATATGGGCAATGATTCAAGTCTCAGCTGCTCCACTTCCAATCCAGCTCTCTGCATTGGTCTGGGAAAGCAGCAGCAGATGGCCCAAGTGCTTGGGCCCCTGCACCCATGTGGAAGATCCATAAGAGGCTCCTGGCTTGATAGGTGCAGCTCCGGCCACTGGGCTATCTGGGGAGTGAACCAGCTCGCTCTCTCTCTGTCTCTCTGTAACTGCATTTCAAATAAATAAATATTTAAAAAAAAGTTACTACCAACACTGAAGTGAAACTGCCAGTTCATATTATACAGACCTTTGCATGTGTATGACTAATTCCTGCAAAGACTCCTCTGCTCAATCTTTACATAACTGCACCAAACAAAGTTCCTGAATCGTGTAGGAACTTCAGCAAATATCACACATTTGAATCAAATTTCCATTCTGCATGTTTAAAGCCCTATAAAAATTGGCATATGGTAAGCTAAAATCGAAACATAAAGAACAACTCAAGAATGTCAGGCACTTTCAATAGCTGATCTTTACTTCCCAGATTTCCGTTAGTGCGCATCAAGATGCAGAAAAATCGACAAGATAGCCTTTTTTTCCCTCCTGCATGAGGCAATCTTTTTTAAACCTATCAAGGCTGTACTGTAATGCCTGCTTTATAATCAGGAAGCATCATCAGAACTCTGAAAAGCAGGACTTTCTCTAAAACAGCAGAGGTTGCAGATACCACGCGCATCGAAGGGACTGTGCCACAGAGTACATGCTGGCTACATTTCTACCGTGTCAGATGCCAGGGATACAAGTTACCTTCATCTCTGCTCTCTGGACCACCTGAACCAAGTGACCACACGGTCATACGGTGAAAATGGTGTGAGCACCCAGCGTCAGTTCACACCAACAGCTAGGAACAAGGCTATGTCTTACTAGGAAGGCACTCCTATTACAGACATGGCCAAAGAAACCAGTAAAGGATACGAAGATGTAGTCATCCATGTATCTCTTCTTCAGATTCTCCACGATGGAGTTCTCCGTGATCTTGGACAGCAGCACCATGTCATCCACGCCGCTGTGCTTGACATTGTGGCTCTGCCAGTGGTACCGGTAGGCACCTTTGCTGCCCTGGGAACACAAAATGCACAATGATTAGGACAGTTTCTTTAATTCGAGATTAAAAAAATGTATGCCACAAGTTTTCCAAATATCCCCCAAGTAAAATGTAGCAGAACAAACAGAGCAAAGATGTTGCTGTCAGGGCAGGCAGGCATCGGTGGAGTTTAACCTTCTGCTTGGGGCACTCACATCCCATGTCAGTGTGTCTGGCTCAAGTCCCTGTTCCTCCAGTTCTGACCCAGCTTCCTATTAAGGTACTTAAGAAACAGGAGATGATGGCCAAAGTACTTGCGGTGCTGTCACCCAAATGGAAAACCCAGGTGGAGTTCCTGGCTCCTGGCTTTTTCCTGGCCTAGCCCTGGCTGTTGCATGCATTTGAGAAGTGAACTAGCAGATGGAAGATCTGTCCTTCCTTCTCTGTCACTCTGTCAAGTAAATAAGTCAGTCTTCAAAAAAGTTGCTATCAATAGACCTGGATTCAAGCTCTAGTTTTACCACCTATAGTCTATGAAAAAAATGGGGAGAATTAATTAGGCTCACTGCTTATTCAAACTTCTGTTTTCTCATTTGTAAAATGAGGAAAATAAAATTCATTCTTGTAGAGCTGCTATGAGAATTAAATCATAGCAAGGCCAGTATTTTGGCACAGGTTAAGCCGCTGTTTGCAACACAGCATCCCATATTGGCATGCTAGTTCAAGACCTGGCTCCTCCACTTCCAATCTAGCTTCCTGATAATGCACCTGGGAAGGCAGCAGATGACAGCCCAAGCAATCCGACACCCACGTGAGAGACCAGGAAGAAGTTCCTGGCTTCCAACTTTAGGCCTGGATACTGTGCCATTTGGAGAGTGAACCAGCTGGTAAACATCTAACTCTGTTTCTCCATCTCTCTCTGCCACCCTGCCTTTCAAATAAGTAACTAAAAACATATCTTCAAAAAAACTTAGTAAAAAGTTAAAAGATGAGCTTAAAAAATAGATAGGAGGCAGTATTGTGTCTCAGCGGGTTAAACTGCTGCCTGTGTCACTGGCATGTTACATAGGCACTTGTTCCTGTCAAGGTTGCTCCATTTCCCATCCAGCTCCCTACTAATGCACCTGGGAAAGCAGCAGAAGATGGTCCAAGTGCTTGGACTCCTGCCACCCACATAGGAGACCTGGAAGAAACTCCCAGCTCCTGGCTTCAGTCCAGCCCAGCCTCACCCAGCCCGTATGGCCACTGGGGGAATAGAACCAGTGTTTGGAAGGTATATCTTCAAATGAATCTTTATAAATAAAAATAACACAAAGCACCAATGTCAGCAATATAGCACAATACATGAAAGATGATCTCTGATAACCTCTCCAAACTTACGATTATATCAAATTTATCAGTGCAAATACAAACTTTCTAGACTTGTTTTACAAATTATATGACAGAACCTAGAAATGCAAAGAATATATTTCACATACACAATGGCTAAAATTATAAAGTCTTATAACAATGAAGTAAAGTGATTCATGTATAAAATGAATCATTGACAAAACAGTCAATGCAAACACACACACAAAACTCCTGTTGCAAAAGTTGGGGTGGGGGTTGCGCTAGTGCTGGAAGAGGTAGAAAGGACTTCCTGGAGAAGAAACCATGTGAAGTAGATCTAGAATATTATGGACTTGCTAGGGGAGACCACAGGGAGAAGGATCATTTATTGTAATTTTATTTACCAGGACAAAAAAAGCTAATGAAGGTACTTCAAAATGTTTGTAGAAAAAGTAATTAAAAATAGGTGTACTGAGCCGGCGCCGTGGCTCAACAGGCTAATCCTCCGCCTTGCGGCACCGGCACACCGGGTTCTAGTCCCGGTTGGGGCGCCAGATTCTGTCCCGGTTGCCCCTCTTCCAGGCCAGCCCTCTGCTGTGGCCCGGGAGTGCAGTGGAGGATGGCCCAGGGCCCTGCACCCCATGGGGAGACCAGGAAAAGCACCTGGCTCCTGGCTCCTGTCATCGGACAAGCGCGGTGCGCCGGCCGCAGCGCGCCAGCCGCGGCGGCCATTGGAGGGTGAACCAACGGCAAAAGGAAGACCTTTCTCTCTGTCTCTCTCTCTCACTGTCCACTCTGCCTGTAAAAAAAAAAAAAAAAAAAAAATAGGTGTACTATGAAGCAAAGAAATGAAATTTGTAGTTTTTCCAGAATATATATCTTTCCATGAACTTTTTGATCACTGATGGGCATGGATTTTGGAAAATTTTTGCACCAAAATAAACTATTTTAATTCTATTTCCATGAACTTTTTGAACTATCCTAATATATATGAAATAAAAGTAAATACGGGGCTAGTGTTGTGGTGTAGTGGGTAAAGCTGCTGCCTGCAGTGTTGGCATTCCATTTGGGCACTGGTTCACGTCCCAGCTGCTTCACTACTGACCCAGCTCCCTAATGCACCTGGGAAAAGCAGTGGAGATGGTCCAAGTGCTTGGCCCCTGCTACCCACGTGGGAGACCCCGACTCCTGATTTCAGCATAGCCCAGCCCTGGCTGTTGCGGCCATCTCGGGGAGTAACCAGCGGATGGAAGATCTCCGTGTCATTCTGATTTTCAAATAAATATTTTTTTAAAGGTAAATACGACAAAATGTCAGAAGACTGTCCCATGACTTCAAACACTTCGTGCTTCTTTCCAGAAGCATCATGCACTGGGGAAGTGTGGCGAGCATCGATCTGAGTCCTGGTCCTTGCCCCTCCCTGGGATTTGACCTGGGGATTGGATGACAGAGAGAAAAGTTCTGGATGAGGGTATACAGAACAGGCCAATTTGCTCTGACATCAAGGCAAATATGAGAAAAGAGAATAAGAGAGTAACTGGCTCACTAGGCTAATCCTCCGCCTTGTGGCGCCGGCACACCGGGTTCTAGTCCCGGTCGGGGCGGCAGATTCTGTCCCGGTTGCCCCTCTTCCAGGCCAGCTCTCTGCTGTGGCCTGGGAGTGCAGTGGAGGATGGCCCAAGTGCTTGGACCCTGCACCCGTATGGGAGACCAGGAGAGGCACCTGGCTCCTGCCTTTGGATCAGCGTGGTGCAGTGGACGCAGCATGCCTGCCGCGGGGCCATTTGGAGGGAGAACCAACGGAAAAAGGAAGACCTTTCTCTCTCTCTCTCTCACTATCCACTCTCCCTGTCAAAAAATTTTAAAAAAAGGAGAATAAGAGACTTTGAGAGAAGTAGGTGGAAAGAAATAAGATGGAGCTCATATTGAATTTCATTCGAAATTTTTGTCAAAGTGGTCAATGTTTTCTCAGAGGAAATAGAGCCTCTGCAAATAACAAATTCTAAGAGGTTCTGGGAAAAGCAGTCTTTAAAAATCAGCCAAGCAGGGGCCACCATAGGAAAAGCAAACCAGTGCCATGAGATTCATGCGCTGGAAAGCAATCGGGAAGGTTTGCCACCCATGCTGTCTTGCAGAAGGAAATTGCCTATAGGATATATTTGGCTTTCTCAGAACCACATGAAGCATCAGTTCTACAGAATTACCTCAGACCTCACCACGCCTTCTTCCTCTTGTGGCAAAACAGAGAGAGAAAAAAAAGCACTGGCTGCTGCCTGACTCACCCAGTTTCCACTGACTGCCCAGGATCTGCTTCCAATCAGAGAAAGACCCCTAGTGACCCTGCCTCTTCTCTCCCTTCTTTTCCAGCCTCTGGCACCCACAAAAATGACCCCGTGTAGAAAATCAAGCTCCCAAAGTGACTGGCTCAGAGGTCCTTTGGTTAGTTTTTTTTCAACTCCAGCCGATGACTACCTATTCAAAAGAGTCCAAATTTTGGTTTTTCTCCATGAGGAATTAAACACAAGGGAAGACAGAAGGCCACTAATAAGCAGTTATGGAATTTCTACATAGGACAAGAAATGGAGGAGCTCTGGGTCACACACAAGGGTAGCCCTACTGCACCATAGAAGCTGCCTTCCCAAGGCGATCGCCATTGGTCTTGGTGTCCAATGCAAGGGTGCTTCTCTGTCTCACCCTGGAGCACTGTTTCCGCCCGCCCTGTCTTAGAGGCTGTTCCCTGTCCTCTCTGGTGTGGCAGTTATTCCCTCATAAGAACAGGGGCTCCTGAGGTGCTCACTGATTTTCATGATCCCAAGTATCACCGGACACTGAAGATTCCCACCCCAGATCTCCAGTCCTCTTCCTGGAGCACCCCATCTTCTACCTCCAGTGTGGTAAGGAGCTCGATATAGTGAGTGGCGATACAGAGAGCCTCCAACTCGTGGCTGAAGCTATGATTTTCTATTTTACAACAGTACGAATCTGATGTGCATTTAATAGAAACTGTATCTTGAATTCTGATTTTTCCCAGGCAAGTGACACCTGGCCCTCTGATGATGCTGGACAGCACCAGCCAGCAAGGCTCCAACATGCCACAAGCTCTTGAGGATCAACAACCCACACTCTGCAGTGTGCTGTGTTGCTGAATCAGGATGTTTGTAGGTTAAGGGTATCAAATGCATTTTTGACTTAGAAGTTTTCCATTTAAAATGGGTTTATGGGATGGGAGGGGCACAAGCCCATCATAAGTCAAAGAGAATCTATATATGCAAAGCAACGAGCTAGCTGATGTGGGTGGAGGTCATTCTAGTTATTACTGCACACACCGACGTTCCCATGCTGTATGAAAGAAAACCGAGACCTCCCAACTAGGAAGTATCCAAGACAAGATGCAAACAAAACACTCAGTGAGGACGGACTCGTTCAAACCTGATTTCTTTACTTTGTCTCCCTAGTGACTTCCTGAATACGTCTGCTTAAGTTTAAAAAGGCAACAGAATGACAGCCTGTCATCAAAAAGGAACACATCATTATAAAGGCAATGCATGACCACCTCCTCTTAGCATACAAGAACTAAAACACTGAAGTTATTTTTTATTTAATATACTTTCTATATCCTATTGGTTACACATCTCTCTTCCTCCCCGCACTTAGGCAACTGTAGTTATATCAACTCACTCGACTTTCATCGCCATGCCCAATATTATGTATTATTATCTCAAATTTACTAGGGAGAAAACTGCAAATTGCCCAAAGAGTTCCAGTTACAATTTTTGTCCTTATTGATTGGCCCTTTCTCCTCCCTACACTACCTCGTTTCTGCCTCTCCCCCCTCAAAAAAAAAAAAAATGACATAGAAGAGGAAGACTGGTAGGGAGAATGGGTGCAAATCAAGCCTGGAAGAAGGCTGACCTGCCCAGATGGTCAAGGACAAGGTCACAACGTACCAGAGGGGTAAACGAAAGCCAAGAGTGGGCTGGGCTGAGCTGGGGAATACTAGCAGAGGGTGATGCATGATGATGGGAGCTGCTAGAAACCAGGCATGGATGGGCAGGCTCTCATCCCAGCCCCAGGAAGTTCCCTACAATAGTGTGTGTGGGGGGGGTGAGTGTTCAGCCTATTGGTTAAGATGTTCACATCCCACACTGGAGTGCCTAGGTTTCATCCCTAGTTCTGTTCCTGACTCTGGGAGGCAACAGTGACTGCTCATGTCTCTGGTCCCATCACCCACACAGGAGATCTACATTGAGTTCTTGGCTTCTGGATTCAGCCCTGGCCTGGTCCTTGCCACTGCACTGGATCCAGAGAATGAGAGCTCTGTTACTCCATGCAACTCAGATAAAGCATTTTTTTTTTTTTAAGAATTTCCTGAGGGGCCGGCACTGTGGCTCACTTAGTTAATCCTCTTGTCTGCAGTGCCAGCATCCCAAATGGGCACCAGTTCTAGTCCTGGTTGCTCCTCTTCCAGTCCAGCTCTCTGCTGTGGCCCAGGAGGGCAGTGGAGGACGGCCCAAGAGCTTGGGCCCCTGCGACTGCATGGAAGACCAGGAAGAACACCTGGTTTCTGGCTTCAGATCGGTGCAGCGCCGGCCATAGTGGTCATTTGGGGAGTAAATCAATGGACGGAAGACCTTTCTGTATATAACTCTGTCAAATAAAATAAGAATTTCCTGGGGCCAGTATTGTGGCATAATGAGTTAAGCACTCATGTGGGAGACTCAGATGAAGCTCCTAGTTCCAGGCTTTGGCCTGTCCCAGCCCTGGCTGTTGCACCCATTTGAGAAGTGAACCAGTGGATGGAAGGTCCCCAATTTCTCTCTCTCCCTCAGCAATTCTGCCATCTAAGTAAATAAAATAAATCTCCTAAAAAAATTCCGCAGGACAAAACACAACACCTGCTTTCTGCTTTTACATAGGGACAACAGAGCTGGCTAATGGAGGCCTTCCTTGGAACACAGCCATGGAATGAGGCAGTAGGCAACAAGGTGGCAAACGGTCATTATTCACAACCCTGAACACTTGGACACAGAGGCTAACCGTTGACCTGGGACATAAACCACCGTCCTGCAAGTGTGAGAACATGTACTATGGCTCTAGAACAAAGACCCTGAGCATTTTCCCCCTTCTATCTTCCTCCTCCCTTGACTGACAGGTAGAGATAAGCGTAGCTGCCAAGGAGAGACAGCAGGGTTAGGAACATCCCCATCCCTGTGTAAGGGCAAAGGCCCCATCTCTCAACAAGAGCCAGCTTCCTTTCTCCGGGCTTCTCCAAGAGCCTCCTTTCTGTTTCCTCCACTGGCAATGGCGATGTCCTGAAACGCAGGGCCCTGAGCCAGGCACATCACTCGCAGCATCCCCGGTAGCACCAGTCACACAGGGTTACGCAGGGCCCCAACCACCCTTACAAAAGAGGGAGAAAGTCCCCACCTGGCAGGACTCCCGAGAATTCAACACTTGGTATTTAATGCCAAGTCTGTTGGACATGAACGTTCTAGAAGCAGGCACGCCCACATCCACATAAGGGCCTTGTTTGGGGCTCACATTTAAGGGCATCCCTCCTCTAGGGCAGGATGAAGCTGGCTGTGGCGCTGGGACGCTCAGCCAGCTGATCCGCCCACCAACTGTCCAAGGTGGAGCCGCACTGACTGGTGTGTGTTTCAGCAGGGTGGGGACTGGAAAGACCTCAGGTGAGTCAGCTCCCACAGGCAGGGTCTCTTCCCTCCTGAATGGCCGCCTTCACTGCTCCTCGGGAGGCGGCCCCAGGATGGCCCCCAGGGAAAACACTCTCACCAGTGTCCTAGGGAGCAGCTTGCTTCCTGGATTCATCCAGGAGAGAGGAGGAGTTATCCTGACACGGACTTCAGTCTTCCAACGCCCTTCAGGTGCCCAGCCAGGGAGGCAGTTGAGAGCCCATTAAATACAATAGGCCTGTGTTGGGAAGGTCTGGGCGGAGGGAGTGACCATACCTGCTCTTATTTCTAGAGTCTACTACAGTGTTTTACGGATCAACCTGGAGACAGGTATCAAAATTTCAGACACAAAGATCAATGCACAAATCAATGGTTAACCAGAAATAAAATTATCTTCTTCCATCTGGCAACTGGGTTTTCATAAATTTACCTTAAGATGTACTTGCAAAGGGATGCCAGGGTACACGTGCAGGGTTGGTCACTTAGTTTGTAATAGACAAACAGGAAACATTGCTAGGGGACAGATTAGAACATGTCACATTTGCAACAGTGTGCCACGCAGTCATGAAAGGGAATTGCTCATTCTGAAGATACGAAAATGATCAATATTCACTCTTTCATAAAGAAATCAGTCATGGAACAAGTATAGAACTGATAGCACATGTAGAACTTTTGCTGAAAGATACTCAAGGTACCTTTTGGGGGAAAGCCTGGAAGTTTTGGGAGAAGTGGGACTTTTACTTTCCAGTTTCTACTTTTTTGTAAAGTTTACATTTTTTCCCCCATATGTATGTGTTAAGAAAATTTAAAACAAATAGAAACAATGCAAACAATGTTAATACAATCCAGCACTTTCTGGAGTGGTGTTGGGTCTGACCAGGATCTCTGACAAAAGTTGTGACTACTTTTTTTTTTTTTTCTGACAGGCAGAGTGGACAGTGAGAGAGAGAGAGAGAAAGGTCTTCCTTTGTTGTTGGTTCACCCTCCAATGGCCACCGCAGCCGGCGCACCGCGCTGATCCGAAGGCAAGAGCCAGGTGCTTCTCCTGGTCTCCCATGGGGTGCAAGACCCAAGGACTTGGGCCATCCTCCTCTGCGCTCCCCAGCCACAGCAGAAAAGGCCTGGAAGAGGGGCAACCAGGACAGAACCCGGTGTGCCGGCGCCGCAAGGTGGAGGATTAGACTACTGAGCCGCAGCGCGGGCCATGACTGCCATTTTAAGATCACATTCTACACTGCTTCCAGGTCTGAAAGGTTGCTGGAAGATGCTGTCTGGACAGCAAGAGAGTATCATAGCTGGGACAGTTAGCTGGTCCATAGGCACAAAACAGCAGATCCAATTTCCAGAAATCCTGGGACTAGAATGCCCTCAATCTGGCTGGCATCATGGCACAGTGAGCTAAGCTGCCACTTGCAATGCCAACATCCCATATCAGAGCACTGGTTCAAGTCCTGGCTACTCTGCTTCTGATCTAGCTTCCCAGGAAAGCAGAGACAAGTACTTGGGCCCCTGCCTCCCATGTGGGAGACCCAATGGTTGCAGCCACTGTGAATAAGTCAGCAAACAGAAACTCTCACGTACTCTTTCACTCACTCTCCCTTCAAATAAATAGATCTTTAGAATGCCCCAATGTCAAAAGGACATCATTCTGAGAAGCAGAGCCATATTCTTACTGTGAACAGTGGATAGTGGTAATGCTGCGACCTGCAGACCAGGAGGTCACGTCTGAAGGAATTTTTCTGTCCCAGTCCTAACAGTCACGAGATGAAGCAGCAGAACTATGCGCTTAGACTTCGATCTTTTGAACTTCTGGAGCTCTACCTTTTGCCTTTCTGTTGTTGCACTGGAATGAAACAGTTGCTTCCACCACAAATGATGGAAAAGCAACCATCAACATTGGTACAACGTTTGTACATACAACCATGTGCAAGGCACCGTAAACCAGCCTAGAGCTCATGGTGCATTCAACCATAGGGAATTCAAACCCCTCAATGTTCTTGGTGATGTCGATTTGCCTTTGAAGCAAGCATGAGTGTGCTGGACTGCAGGGACAGCAGACATGGAAGTAGTATTTCTGGAAGAGAGGCCAGGGCAGTCATCAGCCAACAAACCATCCCCACCCTCCATGGCCCAGAAGTAATTGGAATGAACATTAACTGAGCCCGTAAGTATGTACCAAAGCTTTCAGTGATCCCATTTAATCCTCGCAACACCTATAACACCCAAGTATTACAATCCGTGTCACTATTTAACAGACAAGGAAACTGAAGCCTCAGGCTGTGACACGCCAGGTTGCCTCTGTGTGGAGAGCAGTCGGGAACACGCAGTGTTGGGGATGGGAGTGGCACACAAGGTTGGGGGTGGGGAAGTCTCGGTGCCTGTGGAGATGTGCTTATTAGTTTGCTTCATTTAAGTAGTCAGAACTTTACCAAAGGTTTAATATCTGTATAACATTTCCGCATCCGTGATCTCATTGTATACTGAAACTTCATGCTGGCATCACTAAGCCCCTTTCGGCTCACCTCTAATACCATCCTCAAGGCAAAGTAGACAGTGGCTCCAAGACCTCTGGGGGTCCAGAGGTCTCTTAGCTGGGGGTGGGCTACAGTCAACCTTCCTGGAGGGGCCAGCCCCCAAGAGAGAAGTGGTCCACGACCAGAGCCTAAGTACCATCTATCGCACAACCTGGGCCAATTCTGAATGCAAAAGAGGGTGTGATTAGTGAGAAGGCTGGAGCAAGAGGCATAAATCAGGACTGACCCAGACTGAGTGGTTACATCCACGACCGACTTGATCCCAGAAAAGCAAGGGTAATTCTCTCAGAACTAGCCCTCCAGGTTGAGGTCCTGACCTCACCGTAGGGTGTTGCACAAATCAGTCAACCCCTGCGAGCTTGTCCCCTTCTCAGCAGGAAGGGGTGCATGCTGCACCCTGGGCTACTGCAAAGTTCAAATAAGCCTCATCATCAGACCAACTCCCCACCCTTCCGGCGTAAGGTGGGTCACACGTGACAATGTGATCAGGAAGTACATCAGGCTGCCAACGTTGGCTAGACCAGAAGGTGGAGGACTAACGAAGGGTTTATGAAAAACAAGGGATGATAAGGTGCCCCGATTTTAACTGGATCTATAAAATAGTTGTATTCAATCTCTATCGGAAATATGGTTGTTCAAATGTTGCATTCACCTTTAAATGTAAGTTCAGTGTGGTTTGATTTTTCTACTGCACACATGTTCATAAAATATACATATAAAGAGTGGTTTTCATTATGAAAAAATTAGATCAAATAAGATAATGGATGCAAAGGTGAAATAGAATGTATAAAGGGATGACATTGTTTTCCAGGCTTTGCTGTACCATGTCAAATCAGAGCTCCAATTCTTGTTTACTCCGACTTACAGCTATAGCAAATGCTTCACTAGATGACAGCAGGAAAAGAAACCACCTTTATTATCTCTGCCTGAAATGACAATCCCAACAGAATCATCTTCTCTATCAATGAACAGTTCAAGTCTAAGTTTTAAATAAAAGTTCACATATTCCATTAATTCTAAGACATTTTTGTGTCACATTTTAACAATATGAAACTGGCATATGTCTTTTTTTTTTTTTTGACAGGCAGAGTGGACAGTGAGAGAGAGAGACAGAGAGAAAGGTCTTCCTTTGACATTGGTTCACCCTCCAATGGCTGCCGCGGACGGCGCGCTGCGGCCGGCGCACCGCGCTCATCCGATGGCAGGAGCCAGGTGCTAGGTGCTTTTTCCTGGTCTCCCATGGGGTGCAGGGCCCAAGCACTTGGGCCATCCTCCACTGCACTCCTGGGCCACAGCAGAGGGCTGGCCTGGAAGAGGGGCAACCGGGACAGAATCCGGTGCCCCGACCGGGACTAGAACCCTGTGTGCCGGCGCCGCAAGGCGGAGGATTAGCCTGTTGAGCCACGGCGCCAGCTGGCATATGTCTTATAACCAATGAAATATCAGTTTAACTGGCAGGATTTTTTTTTTTAATTTAATCTGAGTGGTAGACAAGATGAGAGAGGTCTCATCATCCCAATCAGTCCACAGATGCCTGCAGTTGCAGGCTGAGCTGGGGCCAGAGCCAAGAGCTCCAATCTAGTTCTCCCACGTGAGTGGCAAGGATCCAAGTGCTTAAGCTTCCTGCTGCCTCCCAGGGTCAGTATGTGGCAAGAAGCTGGAGTCCAGAACCAGACCCAGGAGTCAAACCAGACACTCTGCTATATGATGTGGGCATCTGAACCACTAGGCTTAATATCCACTCTTGTTGCAATTTTGGAAACACTAAATAAATAGATGCTTTCATAACAAGTATTGGCTAAGAATGCTTCTAAATACAAATGTTAAGTCAGCATTTAATACTAACCCAAGGACTTTATTATTAAACGTATCCCAGAAATTATTCAAATATCCCAAAGACTTTATTATTCTGGAAGATTATGTACCACATATGAATTTCATTTCTGAAAAAGTGGTTTTACTGGTGAGGTTGGGGACCACACAATTTTGGAGGTTATATTGTGAACATTTTTGGAGCACCAGGCTGCACCAATCGCACTACAGGGTGAGGGCAAGTGGCCTGGGTGGCAAGCTGCTGACCAGGTCACAGCCAGTGAGAGCTTTATTTAAAAATCAAAGAAATTACCTAAACATTTATTTGAAAGGCAGAGTTACAGAGAGAGAAGAGCCAGAGAGCTTCCATCTATTGGTTCACCCCCCAGGTGGCAGCAATGGCCAGGGCTGGGCCAGGCCAAAGCCAGGAGCACGGAATGCCATCCAGGTCTTTCACTTGAGTGCCAAGGGCCCGAGCACTTGGGCCATCTTCCAATGCTTTCCCAGGTGCATTAGCAGGGAGCTGGACAGGAAGTTGAGCAGACAGGACTCCAACTGCTGCTCTGATACAGGATACCAGCATTGCAGGTGGCCACTTAACTGGCTGTGCCACAACACGCCCCAGGTAACCTCTTCAGTGTGTAAAAACACCTCCAGGTTTATATTTCTTTCAACCTAAAAGTTCCTTCAATATTAGTGCCATCTGATGCAGGGAGGTGCACCCCACCCTGCACCCTGCACACGTGGTCTCCCCTAAGGTTACTATGCTGTCTGACTTTCCCATGATTTCTGCATACCCTGTACAGAGTGCAATGTTTCCTCAACCTTGGTCATCTTCAGGGACTTTAACAACCTTTCTATATCCAATTCCAGCCATCCTACGTTTCAAGTTCTTCTAAAGCATTCTGTTTTATTTGGCTTAATCACCAGCTTGGCATGTTCATTTTATTTCTTCAATGTATAAAAGTAACTACAAAGAATATCATTGTAACATACACAGTAGGGTGGAGGCAGGCATTTGGCACAGGGGTTAAGCCACAGCTAGAGACCTGTATCCAATGTGGGAGCTCTGGCTCCTCTGCTTCCAACCCAGCTTTCTGCTCATGTGCATCCCGGGAGGCATCAGGGTAGAGGTCATATTCCTGAGTCCCTGTCATCCACATGGGAGACCCAGATTAAGTTCCAGCCTGGCCCAGCCCTAGCTGTTACAGGCATTAGGGGAATGATCTAGTAGATGGTTCTGTTTGTTTTTTAAATAAACATAGTACATACATACAAATTTGTCCTTCCCCCCAAAAAAACCCCCCAAAACGTATTTATCTCCCAATGTGCCTCAGTATGGGGACCCCCAGTTTTCCTGGTAGTTTCAAGTCTAGCCCTAGGGAATCTAAATGACTTCTATTTCCCAGAGGCCTTTTTGCTGTGGAAAATCTCACATGGCAAGACTAGACTTTCCCTTTAGATGGTAGGCTAGAGCCTGGGTTTTGCTTTTCTGCAGAGAACTACCCCATATTCCTGGTCTGAATTTCCTGCCCTTCCCTTTCCGGGCCCCAATGCCCCTGTCCAAATCCCTCTTGCCTCAGAGCCACACACGAGCTGGAATGGGGAGGGCATTGTGGTTCACAGGGCTAAGCTGCTGCTTAAAATGCCCACATCAGAGTGCTGTGCCAGTCCTGGCTCTTCAGCTTCCAACACAGCTTCCTGCCAGTGTGCCTGGGAGGCAGCCTAGGACGGCTCAAGTACTGGAGTCCCTGTCACCCACATGGGAGACCTGGATAGAGTCCAGGGCTCATTTCTTCAGCCTCATCTAGCCATGGCTGTTGCAGTCATTTAAACCAGTAATTGAAGTTCTCTCATTCTCTCTCCCCTTCCCCATCACTCTGCCTTTCAAGTACATGCAAATAATTTTTTAAAAAATTTACAAGTGGCCGGCGCCGTGGCTCAACAGGCTAATCCTCCGCCTTGTGGCGCCGGCACACCAGGTTCTAGTCCCGGTCGGGGCACCGGATTCTGTCCCGGTTGCCCTCTTCCAGGCCAGCCCTCTGCTGTGCCCCGGGAGTGCAGTGGAGGATGGCCCAGGTGCTTGGGCCCTGCACCCCATGGGAGACCAGGAAAAAGCACCTAGCGCCTGGCTCCTGCTGTCGGATGAGCGCGGTGTGCCGGCCGCAGCACGCCATCCACGGCAGCCATTGGAGGGTGAACCTACGGCAAAGGAAGACCTTTCTCTCTGTCTCTCTCTCTCACTGTCCACTCTGCCTATCAAAAAAAAAAAAAAAAAATTTACAAGTGGTTGAAATCCCTTCATAAGGACAAGTGCTCCATTTACTTCCACTTTTATTTAACTTTTCATCAAATGATGAAAGTCACACTGATGTCAGCTGACTTTCCAGCTGTGCAAGTGCTGGCTCCACCTATCACCAAGCACTTACCAGTCCCTAAAGGGAGCTCCTCCCTGTTTTCCAGTGCAAAGGTGGAGACCCTGGGGAATGTGATTCTTCTTGCTAAGCCAGCAACTGATTCGAATCAACAGCCTCCGGTACAAGCTCTACCTTTCACATGCCTCTGTGCCCTCAGGCATGGCCAGTTTCACAGAACTATATTCTTCACAACTAAGCAAATGTATTCAATGTACACCAAAGTGATTTATCTTTAATTTCCATTGGCAGAGTTTTCATTGATAATAGAGCCATAGCACCAAAATCCTTTAAGATTGTGTGTCCTCATTTTTGATTTGCGAACGGTAGTCTCTGAAGCAATGTTAGTTGCTTAGTAAGTTTCCCTAATTGAATTACAAAGCCAATGTAAGGAACAGGCAGATCAGCTAGAAATACTAGCACCGATAACTGTTCATATTGTGTCAGGGAGAACTAGAACCAGGAGGAAAATTGAATAATTTTTGTCACATGAAATGAACCACAGCTCAGTACTACAGAAAGAAGAAATTCTAATGTCAATGCTTTTCTGAGAATAATAATAAGCTAAGGCTTATCAGCAGGCTGCAACAGAGCTGATACCAAGCTGATTAACGACTCCCCCTGGACTCACTATCGCTCACAGCAAATCTTCTACAGTCAGGGCAAAATATGCATTATTTATAAGGACGTACTAAACAGTGAAGCTGTGGTGACACAAGACAACCAGTCACCCATATTTTCAGGTTTTCTTCGGTTATTTCATTTTTCTCAAAAATGAACTGTTTGGGGTCTAGATGAATGAAAACTCATTAAAAATATAGCTTTATAAGAATGAAGGAGTTGGCCGGCGCCGTGGTTCAACAGGCTAATCCTCCGCCTTGCGGCGCCAGCACACTGGGTTCTAGTCCCGGTCGGGGCACCGGATTCTGTCCCGGTTGCCCCTCTTCCAGGCCAGCCCTCTGCTGTGGCCCGGGAGTGCAGTGGAGGATGGCCCAAGTCCTTGGGCCCTGTACCCTATGGGAGACCAGGAAAAAAGCACCTAGCACCTGGCTCCTGCCATCGGATCAGTGTGGTACGCCGGCCGCAGCGCGCTGACAGCGGCAGCCATTGGAGGGTGAACCAACGGCAAAGGAAGACCTTTCTCTCTGTCTCTCTCACTGTCCACTCTGCCTGTCAAAAAAAAAAAAAAAAAAAGAATGAAGGAGTTATTTTCTTAACTATGCTTTTCTAAAATTGTTGTTCGAGAGCAGAGATAGAGACAGAGACACAGACTATTCCAGTCTGCCAGTTCACTCTCCAAACACAAGGCTGGGGCTGGGCCAATAATTTGAGCCATCACTGCTCCTTCCCAGGGTCTGCATTAGTGGGAAGCTGGAGTCGGCAGCCAGAGCCGTGAACCCAATCCAGGCACTCCAATGTGAGATACAGGCATCTTAACCGCTGGCTAAATGCTTGCCCCTTATCTATGGCTTTTAAAAGCCATGTGTGGAAATACTGAAAAGGTATAAAGAATAGGATTTTTAGTAAAGGTGACACAGGTGAAGCGTTGACATGTGTTATCCTGGGATGTGGGATCATCCGACAACCACCTGCCTTCCTGCTTACCCTGGGGCTTTTAACTGAGTCATTAAGTCAAGTGTGCTCAGGGGTGGCTCGGAGGTGTGAGCAGCCTGTGTCATGTGCTAGCTATAGGGATACCGAATCCAGGAAAGAAGCCAAGCTTGGGGGTGAGGAGTGGCCCCCGAGTATCACAATCACTGGGCAACACTGGAGCAAATACAGAAGTGTTAACAGCATCTTTGGGGCAAGGGTCCATTAGGGTCCTCAGCCTGCCTCATGTCCATGGTCATGTGCCCACCATGTTTCCCCAGGGGGCAACATGCAGCCATAAAGGTGCTGGTCTAGGAGCCTGCAGGGCCCCAACTTGAACTGTTTTACCAGATTTAGAGAGAGGGTCGTGCCTCACCCAGAGAGGCAGGGGTGGCAGAGAGTTAAGTTCTGTGGGCACATCACAGGAAAGGAAGTCATCAGAAGCTACACTGGTCACCACCAATGGCCTGCAGCTCAGTGTATGCAGATGAACCCTAGGTCATCGGTTTGCACCCTCCTGTCACCCAAGGAAGGATGCAGGACCCTTCCTGCCATTTCTTCTCTGGAGCCACAACTTGACTTTCAGAATGGAATACAAATAGGGCTGGGCTCAAGGAATGCAGAAGAGGGAGGTATCCAAAAGCAGCTTGGGCAGTCAACTGGAAGCGCAGGTCACCAGGTACCATGCATCTCTCAGAAGCCACACCCGGACAGCAGCCCAGTTAGCACAAGGCCAGCCCAGCAGTGGCCCAGAGGCAGGGAGGGCGTGTGGGTGCGCCTGTAGACAGAGGCGCAGACAGTCTAACCTGACCTCCCTTCCAGCGTCCTCTGCCCACGGGATTTCCCAGCAGTAGTTGATGTGCACCTGCCCCACCCCTAGTCCCACAAACAGGTTCTAGGGACTAATTCCAGCAAAACAAAGGCCACTGGGAAGACCAGTGAGGCCTCACCGTGTGCTCATCCAGGAGCCTTGTAAGAAGTGCGTGTTTCTGGGGAGGCCACCCACAGGCAAACCCTGACTTCTTTCGACCAGCTTACATCCTTACTGAAGGGCTACAGGCAAACGCAGGTTTTTGAAAACAAACATTGGGCAAGAAGGTAGAGAGTAGGCAGAGCAAGAGGGAACATCTTCCCTCTCAAGAAATGAGAACTTGAGTGAAGAGTGGTCTAAGCTCCCCTCCAACGAAGACTTCCAAGGAAGACAAAGACTTCCGGGTTTAATCATAAACCACTACTAGCCTCAGGCAGCTTATACAACTTCTCTAAGCCTCAGTTTTTCTGTAAGCTAGGGCTAACAGTATGTGGCCTGCAGGCCTTGAGGGCATTAAACGAGAATGCACTAAGAGTTCACTTTACAGGGGCTCACAGGCAAATGCTAAGTTTTGCACCAGTTGTTAACAGTAAGTGAACCAGAAATACTGGTGGCCAAGAAAGCGCTTGGAGGAGTTATGTGATGTTCAAGAGAGAACCATCCTCTCACCAGGCTAAAAAGACATGAAAGCAGAGTCAGGATTTCATTTACCCAAACAAAAAGGAACCTTGAGCTTCATGATATTTAAGTGATGGGTGATTGCAGGATTGAAACGTCTCCACAGCACAGCAGAGGAGGAGGAGTAGGTAGAGAAGACACGGAGACTAACAGGCTAGCCAACAAGGAAACCAGTGATGAAGTATTGTAAAGACCACCCTAAGTAACAAACAGATGCTCTCTGGGCACAAGACAGAAGCTGTTGACACAAAAGCAAGAAGACCTGTTGACCACAAGAAGGTAGAGACAAGAAGGTTGACACATAAGCAAGAAGACCATTGACCACAAAGAAGGCTAAGGGAGGGGCAGAATGTTTCTCTACTTACATTCACCTTAAAATATTGTAGCCAGAAGGGGCTTTGCCTATTGATAGACGAGCCCCAAACTCTCCTGCTATGGATGGACTTGGCCAGTGCCAGTCCGGGAAAGGAGATAGGACTTGAACTCAGGTCCAACTCCCAGCCTGACCCTGTGCGGTTCTAGACTCCCAGTGCCTCCTGAGCAAACCTATCACCCACATGTGTACTGGAGAAGAAAAAATAAGGTAATATCATGGGTGTTTACCACCAGCAGCCGAGCCCAGTCATTCAGACATTGTAAGCCTCTCAAATGATAAACACGACCAGTTGTCAACGTTGACTGCCTGCCAATCGCACTGCCCAGGGACACTGGTCTACAGCCACATATTAAGTGTTGGGAAGAGCTTAATATCTTCCTGGCGTTTTTGAAGTTTTATGAAGTTTTCAGATACTCCTCCTGTATTTCAACTTGAATGCAGAAGTGCATAGACTCCACTTCAGGCACCACTTTCCCAGAAGCCCTCGTCTTCACCTGAGACACAGACCTCGTTTATGGCAGACAAAATAAGAGACAATGTGTTGGCTTAAAATCCAGACACAAGCTGGACAGAAAGGAGAAAGGCGATCTCCAGAAGATGAGGGAAATGAGAAGACTGTAATCTAATGAGAGACCTCTGGCTGTAGGATTTCCTAGTGCTCCTTCCAAGAGTAACTTTCTCCTGCCAGCATCACTAACATCAAAAACAAAACACGAGCTGACCATGTCTGATGCGATTAGGGAGCATGGTAGGTCACACCAGCTTAAAACTCACAACTCGGAAATGCAGGCAAATGTTTGGCGATTGCTTCTCATTTCTCATTGTATTCTGGGAAATACAAGCTGGCACCAAGAAGACAGCCTGTATCATCCACAGGTGTGCTCCTCGGGGTGTAGGGAACAGGGAACAGACACCACTGTTCTTGAGCACAGACAAGTGCCAAACACTACATTGGGCACTTTGCACACATTGTTTTCTTGGTCTCCAAAGAACTCCAGAAACATTGGCTGGCATTGTGGTGCAATGGGCTAAGTCACTGCCTATGATGCCAACATGCCACATGATGCCAGTTTGAGTCCCGGCTGTCCCACTTCCATTCTAGCATCCTGCTAATGTACCTGGGAAAGCAGAAGATGGACCAAGTCCTTGGGTCCCTGGCACTCATGTGGGAGATCCTGATGGAATTCCAGGCTCCTGGCTTTGGTCTGGCCCAGCCTTGGTTGTTGCAGCCATTTGAGGAATGAACTAGTGGGTAAAAGATCGGTCTCTGACTCTGCCATTCCAATAGATAAATCCTTAGAAAAGAGTTCTAGAAAAAGGGAGGTACTACCATACCCATTTCACAGATGAAAACACTGGAGATCAAGAATCCTGGAGTCCCAGTTTTTATTGGGGTTCTGAGGTTTTAGAAACTCACAACAGGGGAGAGCTTTTGGCCTGGAGGTTAGGGTGCCTGCATCCCATGTCAGAGGGTCCGAGTTCAATCTCTCAACCTCAGCTTCCTGTGAACACAGACCCTGGAGGGCAGCAGTCACCGACTTGGGAGACCTGGATGGTAGTTCCTGGCTCTGGGCTATCCCAGCCCTGGCCACTGCAGGCATTTGGGAATAAGCGAGCAGATAGATGGGAGATCGGTCTTCTGCTTCTTGAGTAAATAAAGATACCCACAACAGCTCCCACTGAGGCTCTGGTGGAAGACTAAAGAAATGGAGCCCCCGTAACCCAGAGAGGCATTCTCTGAAAGCAAGGACACAGCACCTGGAGCTGCCTTCAAGGCCCACAACGGCAAACTGGACGCATGGTTTCCTTGGCTACAGAACAAAGCATGCCACCCTCCACACTGGGGCATTTCCGGCACACTGACCAATGGGATGCTAACTACTGCACAGCTGAGACCAGAGCTCTGCAGCCACCCTGTGACCCTTGGCCTTGGCCTCATCTCTTTTAAAGCTCTCCTCAAGGCCAGGGTCAAAGGCAGCGTCCCCATGCCCTAGTCTTTAGTAGGCAGAAGAATTGAGGGGGGAGGGGATGGGATGGGAGAGAGGGGATAGTTGATGCTTTTCCACTGTGGCATGATCAGGGGACTCAAATACGTGAAAAATAATCTCACAGAAATTCTCAGTCAGGCAAGAACCAGTATCAACCGGCAGAAGAGTCCTAGCTAGGAATTTCCGGGAGCAAAGTCTGACATGGCTTCCAATGTCAGATAGCCCATGCTGCCTACAGCCCTGCAGTCAAGAGCCAGTAACCGTGCTACACTCTAGTCTCCCTCATTGTAAGGACAGGAAGGAGACTCAAAGTAATAGGAGTCACTCCTTGCAAGGAGCATGGACCACCCGAGACCCGCTCTCCACCTTATGCAGAAGGGAGTGTGCCCAGCCAGGGGCTCCATGTGGGCAGCAGAGAAGCAGAGAAAAAGGCGGCTGTGCTCAAAACCTGCCAGCAGCGGACCACGGACCACAAGTCTATTTGTAAAGACATTTGCATGGTGTCTGGTTGCAAAAGAGAGGAGAGGAAATCAGCTCCCAAGGGCACAAAAGTCCCCTTTTACCTGGACTCAGAAACCCAAAATGAGGAAAAGCAGTCCCTACAGTCTTAATCTTCTCCCCAGTCTGGGACCCCTTCCCTTCCTGGGAGCTGAGCCAGAAGCACACTATTACTTACTAATTAAATAACCAACACCCAAAGATACCTGCGAGTGACTGTGCGTCAGTTAAGGCTTCTTGGTATCAGAGGAAAAGGTGTCACCATTTGTTTGATGGAAGTCGGCTGTATTGAAGGTACAGCTGGAGCTGCTGCTTTTGCACAGAGGGGAAAAAAGCTCATTTCAATTTATTTTTTTAAATTCAGTGCGGCAAGAAGAGAACAAAGGTTAGAAAAGAGAAATAGCTAGAGATGCCGAGGAAGATAAAAGGCAAATGATTTAAATTAAACATGAGGGAAACATTAAAGAAAGGAAGGAAATAAAACAACCCTAGAGAGCTAAATATACAACAAAGAAAAGCTGTTTGATCAGAGAGCAAGCAGTATGAATAAATAAAATACCATAAATGCTTTAAAAGAGAATAAAGAATTTTCCTTCCAATTTCCATTCTTAGGAAGCCAGGGTCCTTTTTGTTCGATACAACTACGGTTCACAGTTGACATGCTGAATGGCTAAATGCAATGTCTGGAAACCCACCTACCATTCTATAGACTGAAGAACAAAAAGTCAATCATCTCTTCTTGGTGGGTCAGCCTTGCTTGGTGGGTGAATGCCTTTGTTTCGAGTGGCTGCAGACAAGGCTAAGGGAGGATTTTGTTTTTTAAGCTATTAAATCTTTCACCCTTTTAAAAAAAAAAATTCATGGTTGTTTCACAGGGCTCCAAGACAAATTCATCAACTTGGAGAGTGGCTTGAATATTTTTAAAGCATACCCAACTCGTGTTTCCCTTGAAGTTAAAAAGTTCCTATCACCTCTTCTGTCATATTTCTGTAGCCTGCTATGGCTGTGAGTTTGGATGCAGCTAGAATTCCTGTTATTACTTAAACCTCCATGAAATGCACTCTAACTGGCAGGCATGCAAGTTGCGAAATTACAAGCGTTATCACCAGAGAAACCAAACTAATGCTGGGCACTGGACGGACAACAACACGAAAGGCTGTAGATGGCAACGGCGGTCTGAAACAATGTCTAATTCCCTGCTATTCTGTTTTGCCCCATTGTGTTTTGAACACACTGAATCCGCCCAGCTCTGGGCTCTTCATGAAAGGCCCCATTGTAAGGGCTGTGCTTTCCAGAGCAGGGTTCAGGTTGCTGTAGTAACCTTCGCTACGAATTTCCTGACCATTGTGATAAAACTTTCAACTCAACTGTGACAGGATGACAGCTACACACCAGGCTGAAAAATGACCAGGGGCCTCCCCATGTAGGCCGTCTACTCAGTATCTGAACACAACCCACGAATCTGCTACCCAAATCACCCACGTAGCCGGAGAATGGACTGGATTCCTGTAACCCAGCACTTGAGAGGTGAACCTGTATCAAGTGTGCAGAGGATTCTTTGAGTTGGAGGTGGGGGCGGGGCAGGTGGGAGTGCACAAAGGGAGGCCTCAGCTCCTGAGTGATGACAGCATCGTGGTTGCTGGGTTGGGAGAGCCACTTATCTAGGTGAGCAGAGGCACTACTGACACAAACACGACTGGTAACAAATAAGCCTGCACTGCGGTGGCAGAAATAGTTCAGGATTCAGCAAAGTACCCCCCCTCCTTTTTTTAATGGTAAAATAACAGTGGGTGTTTCATCCAGCAGTTAAGACACTTGCATTCCACATCAGAGTACCTAGGGTTGCTTCCTGGCTCTGGCTCCCAGCTTTCTACCAATTTGCATTGAGGTAGGAGTGATGACTCAAGTAATTGGGTTCCTGCCACACACGTGGGAGACCTGGATTGCATTCCCAGCCCAGCCCCAGCCACTGAGTATTTGAGGAGTGGGCCAGTACCTGGGAGTTCTCTCTGCACCTCTCAAATAGAACACACACACAGGCAGAAGGCAAGCACTCCAATTCCACCCAGCTAACTTTCATGGAGGGCTCCCTGTGTACCAAGCAACATCCTAAGCACTTTACATGCATTAACTCACTTAATTGTCCCAACCAGCCTGTAAGGTTGGCATTGTTAGATGTCTTCACTTTAAGGATGAGGAATACTTACTTAATACAAAGAAGTTGCGTAACTAGCCCCGGATCAACCACCAGTAACAAAATCAGTATTCTGGTTCCAGAAGTTTTTTCCTTCTCTCTCCTGCTTTTCCCTGTTGGCACTGGATGGGTGCTCACATCTGGAGCATACAAGCCAGGAGTGGGCCCAGAACATCAATTCAGGAGTCCTCTGCCAGCTTCTAAGAAATTGTTGTGTGGCAGACATTTCGCCTAGTGGTTAAGAGCAGTTAAAGAGTGCACATCCAAGGCTGACGCCACGGCTCACTAGGCTAATCCTCCGCCTTTTAGAGCCAGCATACCGGGTTCTAGCCCGGTCAGGGCGCCGGATTCTGTCCTGGTTGCCCCTCTTCCAGGCCAGCTCTCTGCTGTGGCCAGGGAGTACAATGGAGGATGGCCCAAGTCCTTGGGCCCTGCACCCCAAGGGAGACCAGGAGAAGCACCTGGCTCCTGCCATCGGATCAGCACGATGCACCGGCCGCAGCATGCGGGCCGCGGCGGCCATTGGAGGGTGAACCAACAGCAAAGGAAGACCTTTCTCTCTGTCTCTCCACTGTCCACTCTGCCTGTCAAAAAAAAAAAAAAAAAGCGCACATCCCACACATCGCAGACCTGAGTTCAATAATTGGAATCAGCTATTGACTCCAACCCCCTCCCAGTGCAGATCCTGGGAGGCAGCAGTGATGGCTCACACCACCCATGTGGGAGACCTCGATGCAATGCCCAGCTCCCAGCTTTGGCCCCGCCCAGCTCTGACCATTACAGGCAGGTAGAAAATAAACCAGTGAATGAGAGCATGCACTTTCTCGCTGTGTGTCCATCTCTGTCTCTCACATAGATATATTTTGAAAAACCTAAAACGATGCTGCCATAGGCACAGGCAGGATTGTGCAGAACAGGAAGGAAAACAGGAGTGAAGAAGAGCAAGGATGGGAAGCATTTCATTCATTCATTTGCCCATTCACTCATTCCAACAAGACAGGGCCTATGTGGAGACCTGAACTATTCTAGCTGATGGGGTAATGTTTGCAAACTCCATCAACCAGACTCCTGCTTTCCTTGTCATTATCTCTGCCCTGACTGGCCAGGCAGAAACTCAGAGAAAGAAGGGTTATTTTAGATATTAGTAAAAGCTATGAAAATACCAAGATAATGTGATC
Organism: Sylvilagus floridanus; assembly: GCA_949820135.1. Lineage (NCBI taxonomy): Eukaryota > Metazoa > Chordata > Mammalia > Lagomorpha > Leporidae > Sylvilagus > Sylvilagus floridanus. The sequence continues at coordinate 67,197,531 of OX463239.1, forward strand.
GACTCAGGAGTCAAGAGAATATGTCTCTATACTTCTGAGCAGGGCCACGAATAATAAAAGCCTACTACAAAGGCCTCAGTGGGGACAAAGACGGCCACGAGTGGGCAGGAAAATCAGGAAAGAGTAGCAAGACCAGGAATCTGAAGCTGGGCCAGGTTTTGTATACAGTGAGCTGAGAGTGTCACTCATTTAGCACACTTGTCCACAGTTTCATTAACACAGAAGCCAGAGACTACAAAGTCAGGTTCCTTGGGTATAAATCCAAAGGAAAGGAAATCTGTGTGTTGAAGGGATATCCACTCTCCCACATTCAGTACAGCATTATTCAACAGCCAAGAGGCAAGCAGCCTACCACCACCCTACCACCAACAGCTGAATGCGTAAAGAAAATGTGGTCTATACACACATTGCACAATAGGTTTAAAAGAAACCTGAAATCGTGCCTTCACCACAACACGGATGAAACTAGAGGATGTTATGTTAGCTAAAGTGAGTCAGGCACAGAACGACAGACACCGCATGTTCTCACTTCTATGTGAGAACTAAAAAGTTAACCACCAGACTGTTCTCCCTCTGAGGTCAGCAGCCTGCAGAGGCTGGAGAGCAGGCAGTGAGGGGCGAGGAAGAGAGTAATAGGTGCAGGGTGTAGTTATGTAGGAAGGACAACTTTTAACGTTCTATAGCACAGTAGGGTAATTCTGGTTGACAATAGTTACTCTTATATTTCAATAGCAAAGAGGATTTTGAATAACCCTAACAAACTGATGAGAAACACTTGAGGTGATGGATTTACCAGTTACCCTGATCTGATCATTGTACATTGTATGCATGCATTGAAATATCATGCTACACCCCATAAATATGGACAATGGGGTTGATTAAAGATTTTAAAAAATTTAAGGCTTCTCAAAATTTTGAGCAGAAAACACTCAACACTAGGCATTATCATGACTTAGTTAACCACGCTGACAAGAATAAAACCCACCTCACCACAGAATTAGGTTAAAATGTGAAGAACAACAAAAACAGGAGTACTACTCCATGTGCTCTCTACAGAACTTGTGCCCAGCACATGGCGTGTTCAAGAAATACCTGTTGCATAGTTAAGTGATAAATAAGCCTGAAAAATTGGTAATGCAATGAAGAAATGCGAGGGGGAGTTACTTCAGAAAGCAGGGTTGGAATGAAGGTATGCAAAGCTCTTTTCCCTGTGCACAGATGGATTCCAATGAAAAGTTTGTGCAAGTGAACAACACAACAAACCGTACCAGAGTCTGAGAGGGTTTGGTGCAGATTCTGAAGAAAGACCATGCTCTTCAGAGGGCTCCTAAGCCAGCTGCTTCCAATTCAGGGATCCCTCACCACCTAGGCTCCAAATGCAGCAAGTAAATAGATTTGTAGAAAAGTTCCAGTAGATCTTCCCTTATCTGGGATCTTTCTACTCCCAGCCCAGGCATAGAAGCCAGGTGGATCAGGACACAGAGTACTCTTTGTGTCCTACACAAACCCTTGCTGTCTGAACTTGAAAACTGATAGAGGTGAAGGGGACTTGTACTTGGTTTAATTACCCACACACCACATCATGTCCTGGGACTGCCAGTATTTTTGCCCTCTTAATCCCAATTTGATGCGAGCCACAAGAACTCCGGGAAGCACACCCGGCTTCTCGGCTCCCTGTGCACATCTGTCTCAGTCCCACATGGCAGTGGCTTTGGTTTTTTCACGCACACTGGGTTTCTCAGGGGAGAGCCTCAAGATCAGCCAACGTAGTTCAAGCATAGACACTGAAGGTTAAGCCTCCGCCTGCAGTGCCAGCAACCCTTATGGGTGCCAGTTCAAGTTCCAGATGCTCCACTTCCGATCCAACTCCCTGCTACTGTGCCTGGAAAAGCAGAGGATAACCCAGATTCTTGGGCCCCTGCATCCATGTGGGAGACTCCTTGCTCTGGCTCCTGGCTTCAGATCGGCCCAGCTCCGCCCATTGCAGCCATTTGGGGAATGAACCAGCAGAAGGAAGATCTCTCTCTCTCCTTCTATCTCTGCCTTTCAAGATAAATTGTATTTTTTTTTTATTTGACAGAGTTAGACAGTGAGAGAGAGAGAGAGAGGGAGTGAGAGAGAGATCTTCCTTCCGTTGGTTCACCCCCTAAATGGCTGCTACAGCCAGAGCTATGCTGATCTGAAGCCAGGAGCTTCTTCCTGGTCTCCCACTAGGGTGCAGGTTCCCAAGCACTTGGGTCATCCTCCACTGCCCTCCCGGGCCACAGCAGAGAGCTGGACTGGAAGAGCAGCAGCCGGGACTAGAACCCAGCACCCACATGGGATGCTGGCACTGCAGGCAGAGGATTAGCTAAGTGAGCCATGGCACCGGCCCCAGTAACTCATCTTAAACACAGCATAGTTCAAACTCCTTAGCCAGGCATTCGAGGCCCAGTTCTCTTGCCAATGCTTATTCCCCGTGCTGTTCCACATAACCTTGCCTCCAGCTCATCTGACACTCTACAGGTGGAACCCACTACCTCTTCTTCGTGGCCCATGATGTTCTCACTCCCTGGGCTGGAGGTCCTGTGTGTTCACATCTAGTCCATTCTTGAAGAGCTATGAATGCTGCCTCTTCAAGGGCCCTCACCTTGCAAGGGATGACAGAACAGACGCGAGTATCAGTCCCCTACTATCTATTAACATCTCCCCTCTCTGTCTCAACAAAGTCAAAGTGGGTGTGCCTCATCAAGAACACGCATGTGAGTGGCTTTGTAAAGAATGAACAAAAATCCCTCAGCCCCGAGTCAGCCTAGGACACGTCAGGGACATCCAATGTGAGTTTAGGATTGAAAAAGCAAAGGATAGGGGGAAAGACATTCTTGAAGCAAACAAGGAAAATCAGAGGCTTCTGATGGTATCACAGTATCTATCACTTGTGTCTGCATCAAATCTTGCTCCTTGGGACAGGACCCAAAAGACCAATTCGACTAAGCAAAGGGGATCTATGTCAAAGAAATCGCAGCATAGGTTAACTAGGAAAAATAATGCTAGCTCAAGAGGGCCAGGAAAGCAAGGCTGAGTCCTTGGCATTGGAGACAGGAAACAAGCAGCCAAGATGGAATCTCCATCAGAGGGTGCAGCCCAGGTCACAGAGAAACTTTCTTCCAGAGGCAAAGGGCCCAAACGACTGGAGGCAGATCCGACCAGCAAGGAAAAAAACACCAAAAAACAAAAAACCACCACCTCACATTCACACATCGCATCCAATGTCTTCTTATGTAGCCATTAATCATCCCATGCAAGTTCTAAAACAGCTGAGAGGCAGGCAGACCACAGGAGTAATTATCTCCGATCTACAGCTTGGAAAGGCTGGCAAAATCCTCCCTGTGCTTTAGAGGACCCCAAAGGAATGGAGGTTGAACCCAAGAGCAAATTTCAGGTTGGGCTCATTGGCTTTGGGGAATGTACCTGTGTTTATCCATCTAGCAGGATAAGGGCTGTGCGGCTGGGGGACTGTAAAACCGGGCTGTCTCTCCATGTGCTCAGTCTCGCCTACTTAGGGACAGACAGGGGCAGAGGAAGGAACCCAAACTGGCAGAGAAGCTGGACTGCTTTTAACCTACAGACCGGGGGGGTTTGCACAGAGCTCAACTCCTTAAAAACACAATTTCCAAGCACATTTAAAGGTACCTATTCCAGCCTAAAAGCCTTTCAAGCTTGGTGATATCCCACCCTGAAGAAAGGTCAAGATGATCAAGGCATAGAAAAGCAAGAGGCGTCACGCTGTGGACGAGGAGCCTGCCAACTTCTAAGATGAGGAATTACAGTAATTCAGCCCACAGCGATTTCCCATTTTAACTGATGCTTCCTGTTTTCCATGCTGGGCATCTTAAGGATATTCAGAACCAACCCCAGGGCTCACAGGCTGTCCCTTCACTGGGGGACATTCTTTTCTGTTCACTCACTGCATTGTGTGCAACATTACCACCCGAAACAGATCTGTTTTCCTACTGACCTCAATTTGCGGCCACCATTACTGTTGCCGAGAGAATTCTTGGCTGTGTGAGCAGGGCAGCAGTGAGGCATGGGGAGAACCAATCGTTTGCCTAGCAGTTTCCCGGGCCTCCTGTCCCTGAAAGAGGGTCCCAACGTGCTGGTCCCTGCAGGCACTGCTCTGCTCACATCAGCTGGGGTGGACCCAACATAGGAGCAAGTGTGGCTGGCGCCTGACTCATCCTGGGGTAAAAGACACAACTGGAATTTTGTTCATTTTGGTTTTGGGTATAGCATCAAGAAAGTATGTTTAAAAAAAAAAAAAAACTTTAGCTTGAAATAATTTCGCTACAGAAAAATTACAAAAATATACAAAAAATTCTTGGATTCTTTACCAGTTCAGTTTGTAACATTTTGTCACACTTGCTTTCTGCTCCACACAGACACACACAAGGGGGCTTTAAAAAGTTCATGAAAAATGTATATTTCAAGCACTATGCATGAATTCCAATTTTTTTGCACCAAAATACACATTATCTTTTCACTCCATCTTCCCACAAACTGACATCCCCACATGTACACATAAGAGCTTTTTCTAAAACATTTAAAAATAGGTTGTATACATCATGTTCTTTTACTCAATACTTCAGTGGACACTACCTAAAAAAGAAATGTGTCAGTCTACCACGGTAGAGGTAACAACTTCAGGAAATTTTAACATTGGTATAACACCTTTATCCAAATCACTATCCCAATTTCATTAATGATCCTAGTAATTCCTTTGTGACAATCTTTACTGCCTGCTGCAGGATTATATGCACACCAGTTTGCTGTCACATTTCTTTAGTCTCCTTTAATTCTTAACAGTTCCTCGGCTTTCCTTTGTCTTTTATGATGTTGACATTTTCAAAGAATTCAGGCCCGTTATTTTATAGAATTTCCCTCCGTTTGGGTTTCTCCACTCTTTTGTCATAATTAGATTCAGCTTGTTGCATTTTTGGCTGGAATCCTAGCCAAGTAATTCTGCATCCTTCTTAGGGTATCGCGTCTAGAGGGACATGCTGTTTGTTGATGATGTTCATTTTTATCACTTGGTTAAGGACTGGCCAATTTCTGCACTGCATAATTCCTATTTTTCCTGTTGTCACTGCCAAGTGATTGGTGGGGAGATATTTTGAGACTATGTAAATATCCTGTTCCTCATCAAACTCCGACAACTGCCTTTGATAACATTAAAATTTAAAAGTCAGTTATCTGGCATCGTGGGAGAAGGCGCTCGCTGCTCTCTGAAGCAGAGTTGTACAGACAGCCAACGGCTGGGGAGGATCGAATCGGGCTTCTCTGGGACACGGTGGCCGATTTCCTCACAGCCTGCTGGGTTCCAGAGAGGCCGAGGATGCTGGATGGCCCTGCTCCGGAGTTCTGACACTGTGTTCCACCTCCACAGGGCATGAAATAATGCATTCCTAGCAGCTGAACTGAAAACCAGAGTTATGAGTCAAGGTGATACTTAATGGCTCGGACAGCACTGTGGAAAGAGTGATACAAGGGAATCAGGTCTGTCCATATTCACAGTTATTACGTGTGGGTGTTTAGCTGTGGTTTCCTCCACCAGTGTGCCTAGGAGGCTCGCCCCTGCCCCAATCCTCCTCTCTTCCCTAGCTACAGTGCAGATGGATGGACATATAGAAGGCTTGCTTAAAGCCAAGGGACCAGGGGACCAAGGGGTGCAGAACGAGAATGAAAAAGATGAAGTTGAACCCATCAGTTGAAAGAGCTTGCCAGCACCTGTTCTGGAGCCACTAAGACAGAAGCTCTTCTCTACAGCCAACCTTCGATTACAGTCATTTCTGTCCCACCAAGCAGTCTACCACCACCTAGGATGGTCATTCAGCCATGCTAAAAATGACTGTGTGGAACTACTATTTCAGACCACTTTCTTATGAGAACCAAGATGTTCCCAGCTAGAACAGAACTTCAGCAAGAAGCCCTATCGCAACAGCATTTTATCAGACATGGAGACCAGTGCACTTGTTCAGAGACCAACAGTTCCTCTTGGCTTAACAATGTCACAGTCCCATGTTATAAGTCTGGAGCCAGTTTTTGGAAAGGTCTGTGTTTAGGTTAGTGATTTTAATAGCTACTGCACAGATACCCCCCTAAAGCAAAGGTTTTAGACTTTCTAGGTAAAAAGTATATATTTAGGATATATTTTTTCCTAGAGTAGTGAGATACATATTATTGGTAGTATGCTCCAAAATTCCTAGGGATTCACAAATGTAAAAAGGAATTGGCAGTAATAGTAAGTTCAGGGATGGCATTCTTTTAACAACTCTGCTCTTGTGGTCTTCTGCCTGAACCACATCCCATGTTTTCCATTTATTCACTGATTCAGTCATTTAACCCAGTCAACCAAGCCTGTGTGAGGTACCATGATAGGCCCTAGAGATTAAAAAAAAAAAAGCATTTATGAATGGCTTACTTAATCTGCATTCATGGTTCCACCATGAAAAATGGGTTTTGTTGATATAAAATTTAACTCTTTCACCATTCAGAAAACTGAATGAGCTGCTGCCTACCAGGAAATAGAAGGCAAGTAAAATTCACAATGAATTGCGAAATATCACCCCCTGCTAACAGGTGAGCCGAGACTGGAGTTCACACAAATCTTCCTGGACGACTGAATCATAACCAATGACCCCATTAACTGAAAACTCTGTAGTTCATTTTTTAGAAACAGCGGCCCAAGTTCAGACAATGATCCGCCCTACTCATCATTTATTCTATTTAAATTGACTAGATTCTCTGATAATTCCCCCTCCTTCTCTAGGGCAGGCAATTAGTGCAGGGAGATGCTATTTGGGACCCATGCATGCCATGTCAGAGCATCTGGGTTTGAGTCCTGGCTCCCCTCAAGTGCACCCTGGGAGGCAATAGTGACATTGGGTCCATGCCACTCAAACAGGAGACCCACACTAAGATCCTGGTTTTGGTCTGGACCAGGCTGTGCCGTTACAGGCATCTGGGCAATGAAAACGGTAAATGAAGGAGCTTACCAAAAAAAATAAATAATAATAATAACCTTACTCCTTAAAAAAAATCTCAATGCCCCAATGCCCAACTGCAAAATAAAGAAATTTGGTGTGAGGTAGGTAATACCATCTCTGACCTGCCAAGAGGTTTTAAATATCCTGACTGGAATCTCTAAACTTTCACTGCAACCTAAGAAGAGACATGCTGTTGCCACCAAGAAGCTAAAAGGGCACTCGAGTAACTGGTTACTGGTAGACCAGTTGGCTATTTTTTATCATTCCTTGACATGCAACAGTACTAAGTGAGCTATGCCTGGGCCCTTTTGAATCTCTTGTAGGTGAAAATCTAGAACTATTCTTTCCAACCAGACAAAGGCTGGCAGTGACCAGGGTTTTTCTGTTCCCATCACTCCTGCTGGTGTACCCCCCTTTCCCAAGTCCTTATTGGCAAAGATACCATCAAAGGCTTAGAACCCTTTCGAGGCCAGTGCTGTGGCACAGATTAATCCTCTGCCTGCGAGCCAGCATCCCATATAGCCACCAGTTCTAGTCCTGGCTGCTCCTCTTCCAATCCAGCTCCCTGCTGTGGCCTGGGAAAGCAGCAGATGGCCTGAGTACTTGGGCCCCTGCATCCACATGGGAAACCTGGAAGAAGCACCTGGCTCCTGGCTTCAGATTGGCATCGCTCCAGCAGTTACGGCTATTTAGGGAGTGAACCAGCAGATGAAAGACCTTTCTTTCGGTCTCTCCCTGTAACTCTACCTCTCAAATAAAATCTTTAAAAAAAAAAAAAAAAGTAAAGAACCATTTCTCATTCCCCACCAATTTCCCAAGCACCAACTTCCCCTCCTCCTGCAACCTTCACCCTCAGGCTTAATCACAAGAAGCAGATCTGCTCCAAAGCAGTCACACTGCTTGAAACCTGGAAGTGAGCCACATGATGTCTACGGAAGTTGAATGCCAGCTGACGACAATGAGCTGTCCACTGATCTAGAAACCAGTACTCACCGTCTAGCTACAAATCCCCCAGGGTTCTAATTCTAAAGGAAACTTTGGTGGGAGGGACGACTATGAGGAACTCTGACAGGCTTTCTGGAAGGGCTTCTAAGAGGATAGCCAATGACTTTAAAAAAAAAAATTACAATCATGATGAGAGGGATGGAAAGAAACATCTTGCAATGGCTTTTTCATCTCAGCATGGACAGTCTGGCAACCCTCAGGGGTAGTAAAAGTGCCACCTTTGAGAATTACTTACATTGATTAACATCCACAGCCCAGAGGTATGTTCTTGGGGGAAAACATGGATTCAGCAATTGGAATGTGTACAAGGGAACTTCAAAAAGTTCAGAGTAGTGAAAATGACAAATTTTGGTACAAAAATAATTTTTAAATCCATGCAGTTTTTCATAATATGCATTTCTCATGAACTTTTAAAAAAGTTATTTATTTGAAAGACAGAGTTAGATAGTTGAGAGTATGTGTGAGAGACAGACAGAGATCCTCCATCTTCTGGTTCACTCCCCAAATGCTACAATAGCCAGAGCTGGGCCGATCTGAAGCCAGGAGCTTCTTCCAGGTCTCCCACATGGGTGCCGGGGCCCAAGCACTTAGGCCATCTTCTGCTGCTTTCCCAGGAGCATTAGCAGGGAATTGGATTGGAAATAGAGCAGCCAGGACTTGAGGCAGTACCTATATGGGATGCCAGTGCCACAGGAGGCAGCTTTACCCACCACACCACAGTGCCAGCCCCTCATGAGCATCTTTTTAAAAAGAAGTATTTGAAAGATGGAGGGACAGGGAGAAAGGGAGCTCTTACCATCCACTAGTGCATTCCCCAGATGGCCACAACAGCCCACTCTGGGCCAGGGAGAAGCCAGGATCTCCATCTGGGTCTCCCACTTGGGTGGCAGGAATCCCAGAACCTGGACCATCACCTGCTAGCTCCCCAGGCACATTACACCAGGAAGGTGGACCAGAAGCAGAGCAAGCCAGGGCTTGAACAGGCGCTGATAGGGAATGCCCATGCTACCAGCTGCAGCTCAACCCCCTGCACCACCAGATGTTGAACACTCTGCATATGCATGGGTTTCTGAAAGGTTTTTGCACCAAAATAGACTTCTTTGAATTCCATTCTCCATGAACTTTTTGAAGTCCCTGCACACTTTTACATCAGAGCACTTTTAAATAGATCAACTTCCATATGATTTTTTTTGGGGGGGGGGGCAACTTCCAGTCACACTGTGAGCCCTGTCTTTCCTCAAAAATGATCTTCCCAGGGAGAGGGAGCAGGGGTGGGGTGGGGGTGGGGGTTGCAGGTGGGAGGGAAGTTATGGGGGGGGGAGCCATTGTAATCCTTAAGCTGTACTTTGGAAATTTATATTCATTAAATAAAAGTTAAAAAAAATCATCTTCTCAGGAAAACTCCCTGCTGCCTGCCAGGGGCAGGCAGAGTCCTCAGCACAGGCCTGCAGAGCCACCTCTTTTGAGACACACTCACCCCCACCCAAAGACCGGTCACATGGAGCCCGGCACTGGGAGAAAGCACTGGGACCCAGGGCAGCAGCTCCAGAGCCAAGGGCTGGAGGCTGCAATGTGTAACAAAGATTCTCATGGCTGCTGGCAGGAACCCAGTCCACGACAAGCATTCTCCCGAGAGCCTGGGACTGTTTTACCATCTCTGAATTCACACGCCTGCATAACCGCCAGAGAGAAGGTTCCGGACAGGATCAGGGCTAGCTTGGGTGGACAGGAAGGTACACGCAAGTTCCTTTGTTCCCAACCTCAGAATTGTAAGTGAGGGACTCTGGAGAGAGAGGATGGGCAAAGCAGACCTCACGGTGCCACACGAATGAGTTGCCTTGATAATACCAACAGAGCGCCTCTGGGATCCTGCTGGACTGATCAGCTTCTCTAATGGAGACCCTCTTGCTAGTTGCTGTGCACTTTAAATAACTTGATTTCTCCCAGCCTCGAATCTATTTGCAGAATAATGTGAGCAGAACACTTAAAGGTAGCCTTGTCCAACCATTGCAGAAGGGAAGCCTCCTGCTTTAGGGAAAGGAGAGGTGGGACCCGGCAAAGGGGATGGGAAGGCCCAGGCATGATGAGCATCAGATGGGGGAAGACGAAGTAGAAGGAAGTGAGGACCAACAGACTTTGCAGCCAACAGGAAGCAAAGCGCCGATGCATTGATCTAAGTTACGGAAGTGTCCTGCGAGGTTGGGCAGCCCCAAACGCAACCTCTGTGTCACCATGGAAGTTAATCAGCCCTGCGTTACAAAAGAACGCTGGCTAGCAAGGCCGCAAGTCCACCCGATGGGATGGAAAAAAGACAGCATCTGAATGTCAGACCACCTTATGTTGGTGACCACAGCAGTCACACAAAGCCACTTACTCTTACTTTCTTTGCCATAGCAAGACCAAGAACAGGAGTTTTCTTCCAATTATGTAGGTGTGACAAAATGAATCATGTCATTTTGCCCCTTTTGTTTTCTAAGGTCAAATGGTACTGCACCTTATTTTCTTTTTAAAGATTTTATTTATTTGAAAGGTAGAGTTACACAGTGGGGGCAGAGGGAGAGAAAGAGAGAGAGGTCTTCCGTCCACTGGTTCATTCCCCAAATGGCTGCAACGGCCAGAGCTGCACCAATCTGAAGCCAGGAGCCAGGAGCTTCTTCCAGGTCTCCCACGCAGGTGCAGGGGTCCAAGGACTTGGGCCATCCTCCACTGCCTTCCCAGGCCATAGCAGAGAGCTGGACAAGAGGAGCAGCCGGGACAAGAACAGGCACTCCTTTGGGATACTGGTGCTGCAGGTGGAGGATGAACCTACTGCACCACAGCGCCGGCCCCAACTGCACCTTATTTTCAAAGGCACCTTCCACCCAGGGGGCCCTGACAAATCTGTTGCATCCCAGGCCAGTGATTCAGTTTAGGGTAGAAATGCCCAGTGATTGGGCTCTTGGTACACATTTAACTGCCTCAATTCAGGTAAGTGGGGACAAGGAACACAGTTGTAAAATGAGCTGCCCATGGACCTTGGTTCAAATCAAATCCTACAAAAACAATGTGTCATTTTCCCTGGCATAATCAAAATTAAGTAACTTGATAAAAGGCTCTATAATGGTTAAAAATCCTTCAACTATTTTCATGTAATCTTCACAACCCTGAGAAGTTGATACTATTTTTTTCAACTTGCAGGTTAGGAAAATAAAGTTTTGAGAAGCAAAGCTACTGGCTCAAGGTTGCAATAAAGTCTCCACTACGTGCACCCAGATTTTTCTGAATTTATAGAAGAGCGTAACTCCTTCCATGGCCCACACGTCAATGTCCACCAGGAACACAGCTGTGGCTGAGCACAATGGGGTCATTCACTGTAATGGAAACCAAAGATCTTCCTTCGCAAGGGTGCATTAAAACCTACATAGAGGCTGGCGCCACAGCTCACTAGGCTAATCCTCTGCCTGCTGTCCGGGATGGGGTGCCGGATTCTGTCCCGGTTGCTCCTCTTCCAGTCCAGCTCTCTGCTGTGGCCCCAGAAGGCAGTGGAGGATAGCCCAAGTCCTTGGACCCCGCACCCACATGGGAGACCAGAAGGAAGCACCTGGCTCCTGGCTTCCGATCAGTACAGCAAGCTGGCCATAGCAGCCATTTGGGGGGGGTGAACCAATGGAAGAAGACCTTTCTGTCCCTAACTCTGCCTGTCAAAAAACAAAAACAAACACAAACACCTACACAGAATTTGGAGTTGGGTTGCACGGTTGGGGGAGGGTCTCCCAAAGTAGGGTTGGCTCCAGATTGGGTATAATGAGAAAGTACAAGTCTGAGTACTTCAATAAATGCCATTTGCAGGGAGAGCTGCCTGCCATCTAAGTAGAGCATAAGGTAAGGAGTGGTGGCCTGTCAGTCACCAAGTGAGATGTCTGGTGCTTGTGGAGGAAACTTGCTTTTGTCTACGCTCAGATCGTGTCCATCTAACAGAAGGACAGCTGGGCTTCGCTGTGAGCACCAGGCCAGTGTGGAGCAACAGTATGAGCGCGAGCACGCAGTGTCGGACCAGTTCTGAGTATCAGGGCTTGTGTTTTTCTCCAACAACTGCCTCCAAGCAGACCTCAGAGTCAAAGATGATCATCCAGTAACAATTAACTGTGCAGTGAAACCATCACGACAGGCAGTACTAGTACCTTCCTGCTTCCACTCCTCTCCTGATTTCCTGTCCTCTGTGCAGTCGGTTCATGGACACACAGTGGCAGCCTTCAGAAATGGCTCCCTTTTTCCAAGGGATAGAACCCAGGGCTGTTCCTTGGGCACATGGCTACTCAGAATAAAGAGTTCACTGTCAGAATCCTGTGCAGCTAGGTGTGGCCAGGGGATGTATGTGACACATCTAAAGGGAGGGTGGTGGCCCTCCTCCCACCTCCCTTGTCAAAATTAGGAGGTGGCAGCAGGAGCTGTGTTGTGGGCCCACACCCTGGCAGGAGCAGAGCCAACATGGGGAAGCAGCCTGCACCCCAGGAAACAGTCTATACCCACGGCAGTTATGACAATAAAAACTCCCCCATAAGTACAGCTGCATGTTCTCAGGTGGGAAATGCTTCCACTTCAATGTGACAGAACTAAATTTAATCCCAGAAGTGTTTCTGTAGTGCCAGTTAACACACATCTCTGCCTACATGAAACCCTTGGCTTTGTATTAATCCTCACTTCTGAGTAATTCACAGAAACAGCAAAGAATCTAACCTAAGTGTGTATTGTTCCGATTGTTTTGGGAATATATAAGGGTCATGGAGAATAGGCATTATGAAGAAGCTATGCACGCATTTTAAATCTTTTTGTACCAAAATGTTTTTTAATCCCATTTTCCTGTGAAATTTGTGAAGTGCTCTCTGTGGTCTTTTCAATGACACAATGCATTTCTAGTTTTGATCTTTTTGTCTTACCCTTTTCCAATAGCACAAAGCCCATTGATTGGTGCACAGAAGATGGTGAATAGGGGCCAGTGCTAGGGCACAGTAGGTTAGGGCTCCACCTACGGCACCAGCATCCCACATGGGCACCAGTTCGTGTCCAGGCTGCTCCTGTTCCAATCCAGCTCTCTATGGCCTGGGAAAGCAGTAGAAGATGGCCCAAGTCCTTAGGCCCCAGTACCCAGGTAGGAGACCCCAAGGAAGCTCCTGGCTCCAGACCAGCCAGCTCCTGCCATTGTAGCCAACTGGGGAGTGAACCAGTGGATAGAAGACCTTTTTCTCCCTGTCTATAACTCAAAATCTTGGGGCCAGTGCTGTGGTACAGTGGGTTAAAGCCCCAGTCTGTAGTGCCAGCATCCCATATGGGCACTGGTTCAAGTCCTGGCTGCTCCACTTCTGATCCAGCTCTCTGCTATAGTCTGGGAAAGCAGAAGGCCATCTGGGTAGTGAGCTAGCAGATGGAAGACCTCTGTCTCTACCTCTCTCTGTAACAATGTCTTTCAAATAAATCTTAAAAAAAAAAAAAAGACTCCAGTAGGGATGCCCACATCCCATATCACACGCCTGGATTTGCTCTTGACTCTAGCTGCCTGTGAACGTGCCCACTGGGACAAGCAGGTGATGGCTCAAGAAGCCGGGTCCCTGACACCCACGTGGGACACTGGGATTGAGTTCCTGACTCCCAGCTTATCCCACCCCCCACACCCTGGTCACTGGGGGCAACTGAGGAATGAACAAGTGGTGGGAGCTGTCTCCCAAATAAATTCTTAAAGTCACTCTTTACCAAAAAGGGACTGTAATGTTGTATTTTAGCCTTATTGCTTAATCTATTCAATCCTTCTCATCCTCGTGCAAGGCATTCACAAACCATGCCTCAGCTAAACTTCAACTCACAATGGGGCTGCTACACAGGTTGGCAAAATCTCAAAAGTTAGATGTGCCAAGGGTTTAAATAATATAAAATGCCTTTATTTGTAAAAGGCCTCAAAGGACTCCCATCCCCCCATCCCTGTTGATTCATCATATCCCTTACACTTGCGAAACCATTTGCGATTTGCAAAGTGCTCTCACCTCACAGCCTTCGCAGGCAGGCTGGGTAACAGTAATTTCTATGTCACAAACAAGGAGCTGTGACCATGAGTCACTTGCCCCTGGTGTCATTCAACTGCAAAGCCCTGTGAATGGCCCTCTGGGCTGGGTTTTTTTTTTTTTTTTGGACAGGCAGAGTGGACAGTGAGAGAGAGACAGAGAGAAAAGTCTTCCTTTTGCCGTTGGTTCACCCTCCAATGGCCGCCGCGGCCGGCGCACCGCGCTCATCCGAAGCCAGGAGCTTCTCCTGGTCTCCCATGGGGTGCAGGGCTCAAGGACTTGGGCCATCCTCCACTGCACTCCTGGGCCACAGCAGAGAGCTGGCCTGGAAGAGGGGCAACCGGGACAGAATCCGGCGCTCTGGGCTTCTCTCATGAGCAATGCTGCAGAGGCCTTGTGCCTCTGTCTTGGCACTCTTGGGCTACCGTCTCTGTGGGACAGACTCGCGATTGGAACTGCTGGTGAGAAGTTTGAGAATGGGATGTGAGCTGGTCGAGAAAGAGGTGCTGGGAAAGCATTCCTGGCAGGAAAATGGAGAAGAGGACCAGTGCCTTCTAACTTCAGAGAGAAGCCGAGTGCACATGGATGTCACCCAGGGAGCTGCTGGGATGTTCTGGGAGGTGGCCCCCTCCAGGCACACGGGGTAGCACTTGAACGTGGCTTACAAGGCTTGCTGGCAGCTGCATCCACAGCCTGGGTCCTGGGAAGATGAAGCTCTGCAGAGCTCCTGTAAGGAGCTCCAGCTGACAGATCCCGGCAGCTAGGCAGCAGGCACCGACCAGTGTGAGCAAGGGAACCAGTGAGCACTCCTCTCTCTACATGAATCCTCATGGGAATCCTGACATCTCCCTCTCATTTTCTCTACCCTAAAGAGAATGGCACTAAGTCCTGGGCCTAGAAATCAGAAAACTAGGGCTGGCACTGTAGCATAGTGAGTAAAGCCTCCATGTGCAGTGCTGGCATCCCATATGGGCACTAGTTCTAGTCCCAGCTGCTCCATTTCTGATCCAGCTCTCTATGGCCTGGGAAAGCAGTGGAAGATGGCCCAAGTGCTTGGGCCCCTGGACCCATGTGGGAGACCAGGAAGAAGCTCCTGGCTTCTGATCAGCTCA